>CP124717.1:86435276-87783053 GCA_031232105.1 Capsicum rhomboideum
TATTAGACATCTATTAGTTCCAGATGGGAGAGAAGCTTATCAACTGCTTTGGGGAGCATGGGACGAGTGCCTAATATGGAAGTCTGCTTATTTTGATTGTGTTTTTTCTATTTCTGCTCTGCAAATTTATCTTGGTCTATTAATAGACTTAAAATTTTAGCCCATTTTTTAATCAAAATATGTGTTAATTTTACTTATTTTATTTGTTTCAATAGTATTTTTTATTGTTCATGTTTTTTTTCTCAAATTCATCATAATATATTACTTTAACACTCTATTGTTTGTATATGAATCACAAAAATGATTAATAAAAGAGAGAAGAAAAACCCTTAAAGATTCAAACTTGATCATCATACCATTACAATCACTATCGTCAACGCCTTTCACTCGATCTATTAATAGACAAAGATGAATTTACAAAATAGAAATAAAAAGAACACAATCAAAATAAAGCTTTTTAATTTTGTTACAGGTGGTGATAGATGAATGACCATAATTGAAAATTTGATGTCTCGGATGCCAGATTCAACATTGATGGGTTGCTCGACGCTCATTCAATTTCAAGCCACTTAAAAAAAAAAAGAGCATACGTTATTATCCTAGACAAAAAAAATAATTAGATACTTTTATTACTCAAACAAAAAATCATAAAATCACACACACACACACACACACATTTATATATATATAAGCACTCACCTTCTCAACTGCACAGTTAAAGAATTTGCCACCTGAATTCGTCTTGGTGCGTGAGTCCTTAAGTGGATTACCACAACGACAAATGTAAGACTTTTTGCATTGAATGTTTGAAATGCTTAAGACATTGTAGTTGTTTAAAACAAAACAAAATAGAGAAGTTAATGAAAGATAAAACAAGTTTAGCCTTTCTTTTATATAAAAAAACACTCAGATATTACCGTTGAAAAAGTAACAACTTGTACTTTGTTACCGTTGAAAAAGTTGAATACTTGTAATTTGTTATTGTTGAACATAATTAATAGACCATGAATATAATCGATGCTTTTCAATATGCGTAGTAGATTCTAGACCAGCTAGATCGACACTCTGTCATTTGTAAGGTATATACAGATCGATATAATGGTCAAAAAATATTAGTATATAGTAAGAAATGTGATAATTAAATAAATTATATTGAATTAAACACCATTGATTGAGTCCACTACAGATCCTAGACTATACGCTTAGTCTATAATACACTGGATGAGTATATAGCCATTACTAGCATATTGTAAAAAAAAAAGAATATCTAATTAATAATAAATTAAATTATTGAAATTTATACAATTCAAGGAGTTTAAACAGGTCATATAATCATATAAGAGTCCACATAAATTGGGGGTGGTGATCAAAGATGTATGAGGATGAGTAATGGTTGAACAAACAACTTTCTCAGAGTAATGTTTGGCTAAACATAAGTATGTTGTGAGGATTTCATTTGTTCAATCACTACTCTTCCTTATACATTTTTGACCACCACCTTCAATTTACGCGAACTCTTACATGATCATATGACTTGTTTAAACTCCTTGAATTGTATAAATTCTCACAACTTATTTATTTTTAATTAATTATTATTATTTTTTAATTTCTACTAGTTATGGTCTATAAACATGTATCATAATCTATTAGGTATAGTAGAGAGGTAGGCCTTCATATAGGCTACACTATAATAAGTCGATGATTCACCGTATAGATAATGATACATGTTTATAGACTATTACTAGTATATTGTAAAAAAAATAAAATAATCAATTAATAATAAATTAAATTATTGAAATTTATACAATTCAAGGAGTTTAAATAAGTCATATGATCATATAAGAGTCCCCGTAAATTGGGGTGGTGATCAAAGATGTATTAGGAAGAGTAGTGGTTGAACAAATGAAATCCTCACAATATACTTATGAGCCAAACATTACTCTGAGGAAGTTGTTTGTTCAATCATTACTCATCCTTATACATCTTTGATCACCACCCCCAATTTACGTGGACTCTTATATAATCATATGACTTGTTTAAACTCCTTGAATTGTATAAATTTCAACAATTTAATTTATTATTAGTTAATTTTTTTTTACCGATATACTAGTAATGGCTATATACTAATCCAATATATTATATACTAAGCATATAGTCTAGGATCTACAGTGGACTCAATCAATGGTCCTTAATTCAATATAATTTATTTAATTATCACATTTTTTACTATATACTAATATTTTTGTACCATTATATTGACCCGTACACTGAAAATCATCGATTATATTAATTGTCTAGCATTAACAATGGTCCCATTCGATTGTAGACTCTATAGACCGTTCATTTTGTCTAGTACATAGTCATCTAATCGATGTTAGACCAGAGCCATTAGCTATGATAATATATGAATTTATATATATATAATGTCTCCCATTAATGAATTATTAAAGCAATCAACTATTGCATTCATCTTTTAACAGATTTGCAAAATTCAAAAATCATAAAATGGAGACTTTTAACGGATTGATAGAATTAATTATTAAAGCAATCAACTGTTATATTCAAAAGCCGATACTTTCCTATGGCTTTTCATGGCATGTTCAACATCACAACTGTGATCGCCAACATACGTGTAGATGCAAAATTTGCTCGAGCATTCATACTTCCTCGCCTACAACATTCAGGCATAAATAGAACATATACATTTCACCTTAAAGTATTTACTACAACTCTTCAACATAGCAGAATCAAAAAACTTTCTCACCGACGCTTCATCCAATAATTTTTTCAGCTATTTCTTACTACTGAAGATTTGTTCTTTGTAGAAATTAGTTCCATCGGAGAAGAAATATTTGGATCATGTTCCCAATCCACACTCTCCTCACTCTTCTTGAAAACATTCAAGATCTTCCGCATCCATTGGATGATCTTTCATATATATTGGATGATCATCTATATTCATTGAATGATCGTCCAAGCTCTCATGTTCAACCGAATCGTCGTCGTCGATTGCAGGGTGTGGTAGTGGGGGTGGGGCTGAATTCATTAGTTCTATCGGAGACCTTGCGGTGATATTTATCTTTAATATAGGCCCAAAGCCATCGACAACAATATCCAACATGTACATAGCCACCTGCCTATCATTCTTTATGAATGTGAGATGTATTTTTCCCCTCCTATTCATTACATAGCTAATCACCAAGTCGCTTGGCTCGCAAGCTAAATCCCAGCTCTCAATTATGCTTACAATCATGTCGTAGTATGAATCATTGCGATGCAATGCAATGGGCACTGTCACCTTACTAAAAGATTTTCAATTTCAACATTTGGGAGTTACTCCCATCAACAATAAAAAATTCTGCTACTGTCATTATAGACTACATTGATCGGTCCTAAATTAAGGTCTCAGTCTATAACTGATCGATGACTGGTAAGAAATTCGTACAAAAACGTGAATGAATGAAATCGGGTTCTTATCAATGCTCTCCTAGCTATTGGAATGGAGAAAGGAATTTATAGTGTTTCCAAACTACTACAATCTATCTAATAACGAGCTATGGAGTGATTTTGAAAGCTTCTCAAGCTTGTAACAATAGTGGAAAAATACTTTTTTGAAAATATTTGAAAGATAATAGGGTAACAATGGAAGCAATGAGCAAGATAATGGTGATTTTCAGCTGTGATGAGGAAAAAGTCGTCGGAAAAGCCACCAAAATCGAAGAAATTAGGTGGAAAATAGGAGCATTTTTTGTGGCTTCTTGGAGAATTTTTTTTTTAGAAATTAAATTTCAGATTTTTGTTGGATGAAGGGGAAACTAAAGTGTATTATTGAAAACTTGTATCCTAATTTTGTTGGTTTTGAAAGTCACATTGATGATATCATAAATGGTGTCTATATGCTTCATTTTTCAAGACTTGTGTCGAAATCTTACATTAAGTCTTAAAAGTGGGTATTTGTCAAACTCTCTCAGGCTACTCCCCTTTTACTGAACTCCACTACAAACAGCTCCAAAAAGGCTCAATCAAATACAAATAATTTTGAACTCTAGACTTCTGAACACCGTCCCTTGAGTTCTTTAGCAAAATGCATAAAAATGTTCTCATTAATTTATAAAAGAAGGTGGTCAAGACTTACATACCTCGGGTGCTTCATATCTATGGTAGCCTTGTGTGTTCCAAAAAACCTCATGAATATCAATCTTGACTATTAAGTTCAATAATCCACCCCCAATGTACAATTATGTCCATTCAAGATTTCAAATTTTGGAGTTAACATGAGTTAATTCACGTTTTCAAATTCTATAATTCATCAAGTATAACTCCCTGAGACATACATGCCTAAGAAATTTCAAAATTACCTTTTGAAGATAATCATAAAAATATCCAGCCCAAAGATCCTTGAACTTCTTAAAATAATATTTCGGATGACTCAACTACTTTTGTTGACTACTTGTTGCAGATGCAGGGCTTATAAATGATGAATTAACTTTCATTTTTCTTAGAAGATAGCCATGACAGCAAGCAAAATAGATGTCAAGGTTTTTAATTTTATCTTCAATTTGCTTCACTGGAATCAAATTCCAGCAAATTCGTGAAAAATTATTGAAAATAATAAGTGGCAGTGGAATAATTGGGAATAAATATGACCCCTCATAGGTACATGTATATAATAAAATAGTATGCTAGATCTCATGGTATATTTAATGTCTTAAAAATTCTTAAAATCTCTATAATATATAAAAACAAAGATAAGAACAAATATATTACTTCAACAACAACAACATACCCAGTGTAATCCCACCAGGTGGGGTCTGGAGAGGGTAAAGTGTACGCAGTCCATACCACTACCTCAGATGAAGTAGAGATGCTGTTTCCGATAGACCCCCGGCTCAGAAGCAAATATATTACTTAATAAACTAAAATATATACCAACATTTTATAACAAGTAAAGCCATTAAGAAAATATTACAATTTTATGTTACTAATTCCCAAAATGAAAAAAATGAATATAATCTTTTTCTCTTATTATGAGAACATAATCTTTACTCTATCATATATTTTCATTTATAGACTTCCTCACGTCACGTATAATTTAAGGCATATTTGAAGATTGGGTGCTGCAAAGTCCTCGGGTGGTCCCCATACATCCCGTACATACTTCAAATGGGTCAAGCCTTAGTCCGGGAATACGGGGTGTTACACAAAAAAAATAATTCGAATTTCAGTATTTCATATGTTTCGTGCTTCTGTTGTCTAATTGAACTTATCTTAATTAATTCGAGTAAATTATGAGAGGAAAGTAAAAAGGAAAAGAAAAATATTAAGGGCATCTTTTATGAAAATTTGATTTTCTCAGCCCAATAAATGTGCAACCTCAACAAAAAATGGGTGACACCTAATAAGTCTAAGATGGGCCATTATATTTTGTGGAAAATAAAGTCTCAGATATTCTATTGGGCTATTTCATTATGACTTATGAACTGGGACAACTGATTTACTGTAGTAAAGTAAGAGTGTATATGATGGAAAAATATTTACCATGCAAAGTATATTTTTGAACGTTTGATAAAGTAAATAAAAGATATTTTCACAGGTGAATTTAAAAGACAACGTACTCATCTTGAGACCAATAACATTTCAAGTAGTCAGTCAATTATTAATGGATCAATAAATACATTGTAAAATCCTTTAGATCTACTTTAGACAAATATTTTGTAATTAAGATGGTTAAGAGACTTATTAGGAATTAGAACTAGGGGTGAATAAAACTAAACCGCAAACCGCATTAAACCGCAAATCGAGTTAAATCGGAAAAAAAATTCGACTAATGATTTGGTTTGAATTGGTTTGGTGTTGAAAAAAAAAAACCCGACTTTAATTGGTTTGACTTGGTATTAACTAAAATAAGGCCAAGCCAAACCGAACCAACCCGATATTATATTTATATAATTTTTAAAAATATTTAATAGATAAAAATATTTATTGTGATATAATTTATGAATATTTCTTAAACTTTTTCATTGTTTTTATCTTTCAACATATTATTTCAAGTTTAAACACAGAATTTTGACTAATCCAATAAGTTTTATAGCCCATAAATATTAGTAACTCAAATAAAGTTCAAATCAATAATAATGCTAACAAAAATGTTAAATTAAAACACTAGGAATAATGTTGGATATCTATTCTTTAGTTTTGCATAAATAAATAACCTAAATTTATTTTAATATTTAATATTTAGTCATGTAATAAACACTCACTAGACTTATTTTAGCATGACTTAATATTTTAAAATTATGAATATTTTTATTATAGCTTATTAATATGCAATATTTATTTTATACAATTTTATTATTATTTTTTGTTGAATATTTTATCGTCATCACTCATTTCATTTTTTTTGTTATTTTTTTAAAACACACCTAAGATAGATGTATCTTGTTAGGACTAAAGAAACATTTGAAGCACACGTTAATTATATGTTTGTATGAAAGTTTTAACGGAAAAAAATCCGAAAAAAAAAGAGAAAATTGAAAAACTCGAGGTTGAAAATCCCTAATTTTATTAGTTTGGTTTGGTTTATAGATTTAAAAACTCGATGCAAATGGTTTGGTTTGATATTTAAAAAACCCGAACCAACCCGTCTATGTACATCCCTAATTAGAACATTAGCTTATTAATTGCAACTTGGAACTTAACTGTCACGGATGATCAACACCTATACTACCGTCTACCAACATCATCACCAAGAGTATTTCAACCTTTATTTTTCTTTTTTCTCAGCCTTTACTTTTTTCCTTTTTCTCCTCTTAACCTCTTTTTTATTTTTTCTTTGATTTTTTTTATTTTTCTCAACCTTTATTCTTCTTTTATTTTTTGTTTTATCCTTTTTTTTTTCTTGTTTCTCAATCTTTATTTTTTTCTTTTTCTCCTCTCAACTTCTATTTTTTTCTTTTCTCTTTTTTTTTTTCCTCAACCTTTATTTTTCTTTTATTTTTTTTCTTGATTTTTTTCTTTTTTCTGAATCTTTATTTTTTTTCCTTTTCTTTTCTTCTCATTGATTCCATCCAAACAATAAGTTACATCACATGGGCAAGAATTGACACGACTGCAATGTATCTTGATATATGAGATGTTCTATAACAATTGCATTAAAGGCAAGACTTAGCCCAAGAACTTTCAAACAACAAGTTACGCCTCATAAGCAAGAGTTAACACTAGCACATTGTATCTTATTTTATGAGATATTTCATAACTCTTGCCTTAGAGGCAAGACTAGTGTAACACCCCGTATGTTTCCGAACCTAGTTAATTCCCGTAACATGCATGGAATTATTCTATACTTTCCGATTTTAGCTTCTCCTGCTTCTATGTGATAGTAGTGTTTCCTATGACATGCATATGAATGAATAGAAGCAAAGATTGGTTCTCTCGGGCCTTGTCGGCTTCGGGTGCCAATCACGCCTCGTGGGGGTTCGGGGCGTGACAAAAGTGGTATCAGAGCAGGTCGTTCTAAGGGTGTCTACAAAGCCGTGTCTGAGTAGAGTCTTGCTTATGGATGTGTTGCGCGCCACATTGATAAGCAGGAGGCTACGGGACATTTAGGAGTTGTTTCACTTCTTCACTTTTAGATCGTGCAATAGAGCCAAAGTTGTAGGTGGACGTATATGTCTGCATTGACATTTGATTTCTTTGCATAGTCAAAAGCTGATTA
Source organism: Capsicum rhomboideum (assembly GCA_031232105.1). Classification (NCBI taxonomy): domain Eukaryota; kingdom Viridiplantae; phylum Streptophyta; class Magnoliopsida; order Solanales; family Solanaceae; genus Capsicum; species Capsicum rhomboideum. The sequence continues at coordinate 86,442,991 of CP124717.1, forward strand.
TAAGAGCAAAGGTAAGCAGGTTGATATGCCTGCCGAGGAAGAAATGAGTAACTGACCACTTGACCAAGCTAGTCAAGATGGGGTTGACATGGAATTTGTTATACGGGTTTTTCTGAGCCAAAAAGTAGAGAAGTATCCACAGAACCACCTATAAATGCCACTGAACGGGAATTAAGTAATGGAGAGTATATGTTGACTCAGAGAGTAGGAAACACTACTATCACATAGAAGCAGGAGAAGCTAAAATCGAAAAGTATAGAACATGTGACATATATATATACACAATTGAGAAACTTGGCCGTTGAGGCCATCAAAATAAGACTCCATGTGACATCTTATATACATACACCCACATATGTCTACAAAAGCCTCTAACAAATGCATTGACCAATGGCAACTGAAAGTCGGGACAAGTCCCCGCTTTACACAACACACACACCACCAAAATACATATACCACTGTGACTCGGAGAAACCCCGAACTAACTGGAGCTCACCAATGAATCCACACACAACTGATAACCTACAGGGGAGGCCTGTTAGTACCTGCGCCTGCAACATTTAAAGTATGTTCCCCAAAAGGGGTCAGTACGAAAAAAGTACTGAGTATGTAAGGCTCAGATAAAACTGTACAACACATGAATATTTCAATGAACTCAAAACATATGAATAATCAATGTGAATAAGTCACCATGTTACGCTTTGGAAACCATGTGGATTGCTTTCATTATTTTCATTTCTTTCTTTATCTCAATGCTCACATGTCATTACATAACACAATGTACCCGGGCCCCGACTGATCAGTGGGTCTTTCATATCATATCATTGTGTAGGGATCGAGTCGAGCTAGGCTTATGCCCCTAGACTTGCCACCCATACATCAATGCATCGGGATCGAGTCGAGCTAGGCTTACGCCCCTAGACTTGCCACCCATAAATCCATATCTCGGGATCGAGTCGAGCTAGGCTTACGCCCCTAGACTTGCCACCCGTACTTGATCATTGACCACATTTGCATTACTTTGTTCATTACTTTGAGATTGATACTTTGAAAGTCAACGTCACTTTGGAACTTTTGAACATCACATTGTTGGAAACTTTGAATCATTGACCAATGAGTAAGAAAGAGACATATGAATAAATATCAATCAGAAATATAACATTACTAGCACCATGATACCATTGGAACCATTGGGCAATAATCCATGAACAAGAGACACAAGTATAGGCACTATTGGAATATTGGTATGTAACTTTATTTGAGCTTTCGGAACATTAACCATGAATATGAGACATGAGATTCACAAATGATCCATGAGTAGAAAATATATGACAATGGCTAGTGATAAACGGATATCGGATACCTTAGCACATTTCGGGATAGAACTAGTGACATGTCAATATGGACACTATTTGCCGCAGAAAGATACGGACAAAGTAACCTTACATACCTTATGTTCTCAATATGGATACGCAATCTTACTCTTGAATACAACACTTCAGCTTTCCCTTTACGTCTATTCTACACACAAGTACACAACCGGAACTTACATTAGCAACTAGTCACGAAATAGGCGTACAAGACGACAACGAACTATGTGACCACCATATAACGTCACATCACCCCCTTACAATACCCTCCGCTGCATTTCCATATCAACAACACCATAACATTACACACATTGACCAAAATATCATACATTGATAGACTTTCACCCATACTTACCTTTTACACATTTCTCTTTATCATTCCGTCGTAGTTATTCCTTTATAACAACATATGAACAATCATCCATACTTAATACAGTCCAACATGCCTTCATACGACACTTTAGAGTCATTAAAACGACATCACAAGTTCATAATTTCATCCAAAAAGGGTATCGGGCTTTCGGGGATCAAAGGGATACGAAATTGGTTCTCTCGGGCCTTGTCGGCTTCGGGTGCCAATCACGCCTCGTGGGGGTTCGGGGCGTGACAACTAGCCCAAGGACTTTCAAACAATAAGTTACGCTCCACGGGCAAAAGTAGATACTACCACATTGTGTCTTAATTTATGAGATACTTTATAACTCTTGCCTTAGAGGCAAGACTTAGCCCAAGGATTTTCAAACAACAATTGTAAAGACCTGAATTTATGAATTTCCATTTTTATGTGTTTTGACTATTTTACTTGCTACATGTTAATTTTGGGGTTTGGAGATAGTTGACACAGTTTTTGAGACGATCGGGAATGAGTTGGATGAGTTTTGAGGTTGTCTTGAGGCTTTAAGAGCCAATAATTGACTTTGGTCAACATTTCATATTTCGAGTCCCGGATGACGATTTGGACTGCGCCAATAGATCTGAAATGTTGAATTTGTGTTAATAGAGTAGTTGGTTCGGGTTGGGGACCTTTAGTTTGCATTTCGACCCTTCGTTTGGAAATAGTGAAAAAGAGGTCCCGGGGCTTAATTTATTGAAAATAATTTTTTTTAAAAATTCGACGTCTCCATTGAGTCCGAAAAGACGAAAATAGCATAGTAGTATAGTTCATTTGTATTCACGGGATTCCGAACAAATCCTGAGGGGTCGACCGACAACTTTGCAACTTAGCAAAGTTGCTGGTGCAGCCGCTTTAGCGGCCAAAATACCACTTTAGTGGTAGCCGCTTAAGCGGCAAAGCACTGCTCTAGCGGTCGTATTTAACCGGTTGCCTATAGCTAAAGCGGGCACTTGACCGCTTTAGCGGGCCTAGCCACATAGGTCCGACCGCTTTAGCGGTCACCCGTTGTTTAAGAAATGACCGCTTAAGCGGCCAAAGCTGTGTTAGTATATATAATTCATTTTCGTAATTTTACTCTATTTTTGGACCTTTGAGCTTTGGGAAAGGCAATTTTCGAGGGTTTCATCATCGATTTTCATGTGGGTAACTTCTAAACTCATAATCCCTCTATTTCCTATCAATTATATCATCAAAAACACCTTTTAATCATGATTTCAAAATGAAAAATTGGGATTTTTTACGGTAAAGTTTAAAAATGATTTTTCTTTGATTTGAACCTTGTTTTCGCTTAGATTTTCGACTATAGACTCCTACTACCTTGGGGAATGTGTTTTTAAAATAAAATTTTAGTTTTATCCCTCTAGTTTTGAACTCATTTTTCAAGTCCGTTCTGAATCCGTTTTAAATATGGTCGATATGGGTATCGATAGCTTCCTTTTAATGCGTAGATGCTATATTTGTATGCTTTTGTTGATTTCGAGGCTGTTCGAAAAGGGAAAGCTCCATGTTGAAAGACTTTAGGCTGGGATTTCGTCGTTTCGAGGTAGGTTATGGCTTAACTTCTTTCAGATTGAGTTGGGTAGTTAATAAATAAGTAAAGCATACTATGGGTTGGGGAAAATAACTATGGGGTTTATATTTTGAGAATATTATTACTATTGTGTGCCCGAGTGGGGGCTTATATTCAATGGTTGTTGATTTGTGATATCTGATATTGCGTGTTGCCCGGGTGAGGGTCTTATTTGACATCATTGACTTTATTTGTGCATTTAAATGCCTTATTCTAGATATAATGCTCTTACGAGGGCTTAAATTGTTATTATAGGCTTTGTTGAGTATAAATTGCCTTTATCATGATAAAAAAGTTGGAGATAGGGGTTGATATGATAGTAATGATGTCTTACATACATATTTATTTCGATGGTGCCTAATTAGAGTTGATAATCATGAATTGTGGACATATTGAGTTGATTCTGGGCTCACTTATATACTTATTGAGTTGATCAAATATCTTCATACTATTTTGATTATGAGCATTACATCTTCATTCAATGTATATACATTCATGAGATGTTAGTACCATTGAGGAACACTGTTTTTGAAAGAAAATGAGACATTTTTATAAAAATCCTCTCCGTGAACACGAGCCGAAGAGGCGGGCTGAGATTGAGATATGAGTTATAGTAAACGGATTACGAACCCCCCACGGGTCCTATTGCGGAGCTGCGAGCTCGGTAGGTGTATATAGAAAGTCATGCGATGACTTTTACTATTCATCCCATTATCATCATTGCATTGCATTGCATATGCATCTTGTATGATTCTTTTAGCTTTCCTTAACTGTGTTTAGTTTTTGTGTATATCCGTGTTGTTTGATTTCAGTATTATATTAGAATTGTTAGTGGAGACGGTGTGAGCTACCGTTTGGAAACTTTTCTGTTTACAGGTGACGTGCTCATAGTCTTCTTTTCTTATATTATTGTATACTTTGCTCAGTCGGCCTATGATTTCTACTAAGTACATGTGGACCGTACTCACCCCTACTGCGCTCTTTTAGAGCAGATCCAGGTCCGAGTACGACACGCGGAGGTTTAGATCGTGTTGTTGATTGATCAGATTCAAGGTACTGGATCGTTCTAGTGTTCAGAATGGATTCTAGATCTCATCTTATCTTTACTTATGTCTTTATTTGGATCAGAGACATATTTTGTATTCAGTTTCAGATATTGTACTTAGATGCTCTTACATTATGACACCAGGTTTTGGGAGGTTTATGAGATTTTCTTTCAGACTTTTTCGCTTTATTTATATTCTGTATTAACACAACTTCGTTCTAGATGTCTCGTCTTTTATTATTGTTGTTTGTTGAGAATTTCTTTTCTTTTTAGGCGATTGGCTTACTTGTCAAGACTGGGCAGTGACAAGTGCCATCATGACCTAGATTTTGGGTTGTGACAACAATTTATGCCCCATGGGCATGAGCGGCCGCTATCACATTGTGTCTTGATTTATGAGATGTTCTATAACTCTTTTCTTAGAAGAAAGACTTAACCTAAGGACTTTCAATTAACAAGTTATGCCCCATAGGCAAGAGTTAACACTACCACATTGTATCTCGATTTATGAGATATTTTATAACTCTTGCCTTAGAAGCAAGACTTAGCCCAAAGACTTTCAAACAACAAGTTACGCCCCATGGGCAAGAGTTAACACTACCACATTGTGTCTTTATTTATGAATGTTTTATACTCTTGCCTTAGAGGCAGAACTTAGCCCAAGGACTTTCAAACAATAAGTTACGCCCCATGGATAAGAGTTGACATTACCACATTGTGTTTTGATTTATGAGATATTTTATAACTCTTGCCTTAGAGGCAAGACTTAGCCCAAGAAATTTCAAACAACAAGTTACGACCCATGGGCAAGAGTTGACACCACCACATTGTGTCTTGATTTATGAAATATTCTATAACTCTTCCCTTAGAGGCAAGACTTAGCCCAATGACTTTCACACAACAAGTTACGCCCCATGGGCAAGAGTTGACATTACCACATTATGTCTTGATTTATGAGATGTTCTATAACTCCAACCTTAGCGGCAAAACTTAGCCCAAGGACTTTCAAACAATAAATTACGCCACATGGACAAGAATTGTCAGTACCACATTGTATCTTGATTTATGAGATGCTATATAACTCTTGCCTCAAAGGCAAGACTTAGCTTAAGGACTTTCAAAAAATAAGTTACTCCCCATGGGCAAGAGTTGACACTACCACATTTTTTTCTTGATTTATGAGATATTCTATAACTTTTGCCTTAGAGGCAAGACTTAGCCCAAGGACTTTCAAACTGCAAGTTACGCCCTATGGGCAAGAGTTGACATTACTACATTGTGTCTTGATTTATGAGATATTCTATAATTCTTTCTTTAAAGACAAGACTTAGCCCAAGGACTTTCAAACAATAAGTTAGGCCCCATGGGCAAGAGTTGACATTACCTCAATTTGTCTCGATTTATGAGATATTCTATAACTCTTATCTTAGAGGCAAGATTTAGCCCAAAGGACTTCCGAACAACAAGTCACGCCCTTAAGTTTACTTCGATGTCAAAGAAAGAATTTTTTTTTGTGGATTATCCAACTTTCTGTTCATTAACAAAAAATAATAGTAGTTGAGAAAAAAGAAAAAAGAGAAAAAAATAAAGATTGAGAAAAAAGAAAAAAAGAGAAGAAAAAAAATAAAGGTGGAGAAAAAAGAAAAAAGAGAAGAATAAAAAACAAAAAGAAAAAAATAAAAAGAAAAAAAATTAAAGGTTGAGAAAAACTAAAATTAGAAGAAAAACAAGTTTGAGAAAAATGAAGAAAAAAAACAACAAAAAATACAGGTTGTTGAAAATGAATAAAAAAATAAAAAAGAAAGAAAAGAAAAAAGAGAAGAAAAAATGTTTGAGAAAAAAAAAAGAAAAAAAGAGAAAATTAAAAAAAGAAAAGAAAAATAAAGGTTGAGAAAAATGAATTAAAAAAGAAAAAATAAAAATCAAGGAAAAACAAAAGAGAAAAAAAAAACAAAATAATAGTTGAGTAGACAAATGAACATGAAAAGTATTTAAAAACATTTGAGATGTAGATGGACGAAAAAAGTATTTGTTCTATATATAAAGAGGAAAAGGAAAAAAACTTTTTTTATGGGGGATAAAAAATGAAGACCACTCACTTTAGAGGACACCTTGGGTAATTTCCCGGCATAAATCATCTCATTAAGAGTTAAATGAAAATTTTTAAGTTAATTTACTGCCAAACATAGTAGGGTGTCTTTCTTTTGAGGACCAACAACAAAAAAAAAAAGTGTCATATAAATTGCGACGAAGAGTGTATAATATATGTTGACATGAGAAGATTCTAAGTGGGGAAGAAAACTTATGTAACCGATCACAACTTCTTGTTTGGGGGTGAGGCGCAACTATTTTCGTTGGATCACCCTCAATTATAAGTGGATCTATCAAAGAATACACAAACAAGAGATTTAAATTCAAGGTCGATATCTATTTAGAGTGAAAAAGAAATCCCTCTAAAAATGAAAAACAAAAATTTATTGTACAAGCTAGCTAGATGCTAAATCATTTCTCAACCTTCACAAAAAGAATAGTAATATATCATAGAGTTGAATTTCCTTGAGTTGATGATCCAGGATTAAACAATGCATGCTGTTGCACCACTAAAATTGAAGCTGTGGAGGAAAAGTCTGATGTCAGCAACAGATCCCCAATGGACCCTAACTCTGGGCAGTCACTCCACTCATCTAACCCACCCTTGAGCGGCGAAACGAAGTTGAATCCTCTTCCTACCACATAGAGATCAAAATCCTGACCTAGTGATCTTATTGTTTTCACAGTTTCTGCCCCATTACTAGACATCTCCTCTATATAAACAACCGACACATCATTCTGTACCTTGTGCCTAAATTCATTTATCAAAAAGTCATCAGCTTGCTTTTCAGCTTCACCTTTAGTTTCACCGTCTACTGTGAGAGATACATTTGCATCACCATTTTGTGCTAAACTTTCATCCATAATAAACCTCAAGACTGTTAGAGCTACCATCGAATGTCTCGCCATGCGCAAAGCATAGGCCAATGCCTCTCTGTCATCAGGCCCACCTAGAAAGATCATTGCAATTCTGCAACTCCTAGCTTTACCATTATCTACTTTAGTAGGTAACAATGTGCCAAAACCACGATCAACAAGAATACCAACAGTACAAGGTGCAGTTGCTAAAGTATTATTATTTACATCTTTGTAAGCAAGATTCATTTCTTCCATGTTATTGTGGATAGTCTGTCTTTTGTGGAATGGGAGGATGATTAGTGTCACCTGTTTTTCCTCAGCAAGACTGCAGACATCTTCATGCATTGTGCTATAAGGAGATATAGCAGTCAATAATTGAACAGATAACATTGGACTTTGATTTTCTAAGTTCTTGAATGCCGCAATTAATTGGTCTATTTGTCCGTCTACTCTACTTATGCTTTCTGAGCTAGTCCCACCAGCGCCATGAACAATGAGCAGAGCAGTAGTATGTTTTTTAAGTTGTATGAGCTGAAGCGCAAAGATGCAAATTGGAGATCTTCTGGAGGCATGAGAGATTTCCAGGAGTGCAGTAATTCCAGCCACAGTTTGTGCTTCATGAATACAGGTAAGCATTCGAAGCTCAGCATCTGGTTTTAGGTTCTGTAACACCCTGTGTTGGCTTGGTAAGAATTTTTTAGTACGTCTATAGAGGAAGTTCATAATTGGTGATGTTGCTATGGTCATGAAAAAAATAGTGAACAACATGATGGCAAATCCATCTTCATTCATGACCTGAACAGGCAATGAGATGGGGTCAGGTTAAGATCACAATAAACATATATCACACTTTAGTTTCATTATCTTATCTAATGCACTATCAAACTTTATGATTTTTATAGGACATAGGACATTTGATTGGGTTTTTGTTTTTTTCCAAAGTTTGCTGAATAAAATAAAGAAGAGACAATAAATAAATTTGTACAGCTAATGTAACTTGAGAAATTTCTTTAGAATTACCTATATGACCTAATATCAATTATAAGGGTAATGTGCACAGTGAATTTATCTTTTAAAATAATCATAATTTTGAGAATGTGGAGTTGAGAGGGAGAGGAATTACAGTATGATCACGCCCCAAGCTCATTGCTAGGACAGCTATCAGGCCTTTGGTGTTCATCACAACTCCAAGAGTAAATCCTTCATGCAACGACATTCTATAGAAGTAAGATATAGCAATAGTGCAAATAATCTTGGGTATGAAAGACAAGAAGCTAACTAGAACCATCACAAGCATGTCCTCCCTATTAAATCCTCCAAGATGAGTCCTCATTCCTAAACTAGCATAATAAAGAGGCAGCAATAAGTCAGACGCAAAACCTTGTAGCATCAACACAAACCTATGCCCCAACAAATCTGATGGTATGATAAGACCAAATACAAATGCACCAAGCACGGAGCTCACTCCACATATATCAGTGATCAACCCACAAGCCAAAACCATTGTCAGTAAAGTACAAACCGTTACTTCAGTATAGTCTTCTCCTTCTCGGGTCTTCCTAATCGCCCATAAAAGTGCTGGACGGATTATAAAAATACTGAAAATAATGAAGACTGTAGCACTGAACAATGACAAGTACGCACTTGAGTTGCTACTAGTTATTCCTAATGAGAGTACAAGGAGAGCCCATGAAGAAAAGTCATTAACAAGGGCGGAAGACATGGCTATTCTTCCAATTTCTGAATGGAGAAGCTTTAATTTTGCAAAGATTTCTGTTATAACAGGAAGGCCTGTGACTGAGAGTGCTACACCCCAATAAAGGAAACCCCACCTGAAATTCTTTGGATACTCCGCGATAAAAGTGTACAAGGAAGCTCCAAAAAGAAAGGGGAAAAGAGCTCCAGAAATACCAATGCCAAGGGCTTTGGGGCCAACACTTGTTAATGCTCTTAAGTCCATTTCTAACCCAAGAAGAAATACATGATAAATTATTCCAAGGTTTCCCACGGTCTCCATCATCATAATTCGAGAGGCTGCAAATATAGAACCAAGTGCTGGAATATGTTTTCGTGCAGATTCACTTGCAATTGCAGTTGATCCCACCAGTATACCAGCCTGCCAAAAGCATTTTCTCATGAACTCCAAGAGGCGAAATAAAATTGAAACAAAATGCAGCTAACATTCTTAATCAAAATTTGCATTATGATTCAAATTTAAAGATTTTTCTTCTCTAAAAAGATTTGTGCAATTTAATCTGTCATATAATAGAGTGATTTCACCTCCAAAACTTGTACATATCAAATGAAGCCAAAGATGACTTAATCTCATAAGAGCAGCTAACCTAGAAAAATATCGTCAATACTCTACTGATTATCTCCATGCCTAACAAGTGACATGAAAATAATGCAAAACTGTTGGATTACTAAATCTTTATAGTAAACCTACGGACAAACAATCTAAAGCCCTTGCCAAGATAGACATGAAAATGTTGTTTAATTAAGAATTAGATACTTACATGATTTAAAGATATATGAGATGTTACGTCGAGTATGGAGTTAAAGATATTCATTTTAGACTTAGGTATTATATTAGCGATAGTGAGAAAAGAATTAAAGTGAGTATTCAAAAAGTTAGTTTGGCAGAGAAACATTTAAAATTTTGGGAAATTAAATTAAATTAAGTTTCCTTATTGAATAATTTAATCAAATTTAAATATTTGACAATTTTGAAAGTGGGATAAAAGAAATATTTATATGAGGGTTACCAGCAATTCAGCAACGAAATGAGGTTGGCGGAGAGGTTTGAGGAGGAACAAACAAAGGCGGGTAACAAAAAGAACAATAGCAAGTTGAAAAATGAAAATTGGGAGTTTGGACTGCAAAGGATTGATTTCTTCCCATATGCCATTGTCTGTAACGGTATCGGTCAGATAACATAATTTGTCAACCCCCGCAGCTGGTCGATTTCCTCGGACATTATACGATGCAAGTTCAGGGGGTTTCAAGAAATCCGGATTAACCATATTTTATTTCTTATAATTTTTTCCTTTAAACTCTCACCACCTTCCTGTGGCCACTCTGGCGACAGTTGAAGCTGCCACCTTTGGCCCTTCTTTTTTCTTTTGCGTTTTCCGTGCATAAAACAGAAAACTAAATTCTGAAATAGCTGAGAGAATTGGTTGAGAAATGAGAAAATCTTCTTTGGCCATGGGGGTTGTTGCATCCAGAAAAGAGAACGTACAAATGGATGGTCCGCCGTTCTGCTTGGATTTTACTAGTAATTGCTCTAATATGATCCTGGAACGTTACAAGGAAACAAAAATAAATAGAACATAAAAAATTTATATTCCCTATTTAATTGCATTGACATGTCAATCTCAATGACTAAGCACTAGAAATGAAGCATTAACACCGTTTGTTTTTTAATATTAAAATATAAATAATTTATTATTTTCAAACATACAAAAAAGGTCTCAATCTAATAAAATTTCTTTTTCCTTCCATATCCAAGTCATAACATCTTTAACTACACTCTCTATTCGATAAAGCTAAATTATTTTTGCCCATCTCCTCAATAATAAAATGCAAATTCAACGTCGAACCTTGATGTTCAAATATAAGACAATTGTTTTTTTTGAATAAATATTTTTCTTTGAGTGAAGCAGGAATATAAGACTTCATAAGTGAAATTTAGAGCATTTTGTTTCACAAGTAAGCGCAAAAGTATATTTTGTATTCTAAATTGGTGCAAAAATTTTGAGATCCCCTCAAAAATTTAAAACAACGATAAGGAATTAAAGACAAGCAAAGGTATGAGTCACTCTTGTCTTTATTTTTAAACTAACAAATTTTCTTTAAATACAGATATAGCATGCACAAATGCAAGAACTAATCCGTAACTCATGAAGATCATCATCAAAGAAAGTCTCTATTATATCTCCAACGTGGAAAAGAAGCTAAGCTACTATACCTCCTCAACTCTGATTATATTTGAGCCCGATATTTTTTACGAGCTCGAGATTATATTTGAGCCAAAAATTTCATTTAAGCTCGATATTATATTTGAGCCCGATATTTATTTAATTTTTATTTATTTTTATTTGCCTGAGATTATATTTGAGCTCGAAATTATATTTGAGCCCGATATGTTTTATTAGTCCGAGATTATATTTGAGCTAGAAAATTGCATCGAGTCCGAGATTTGTATCTGAATTGAGCTACTATTGGGCTTGTCTTTCCTAAAATAGGATAATTGGACTCGTCACTCCAAAATCGGACATCTGGATTTATCCACCCTAAAAAGAGACAGTTAGGCTTGTCCTCACGATTAGGCTCGTCTGCCCTATAATATGACAATTGGGCAAGTACGCCATGAAAAAGGACAATTGGGTTCATCCATCCTAAAAACGGACAATTGGGCTCGTCCGTTCTAAAAAAGGATAATTAAGATCGTCTACCCTAAAGTAGGACAATTCAGATTGTCCCCTGAGAAAAAAGATAATTGGGCTCGTCCGCCTAAAATAGGTCAATTGGTTTTGATAACAACCGCAATGTCAAACAAATACACTTTCTTATCTCCTCTCATTATTATTATTATTATTATTATTATTATTATTATTATTATTATTATTATTATCTATTACTATCACTTATCACAATATTATTTAATACTCCCTCCGTTTCAAAAAGAATGACCTATTTTGATTTGACACGAAGTTTCAGAAAATAAAGAAGACTTTTGAATCATGTGGTCATAAATTGTTCTCAAATGAACCAAAATGTCCTTTAATCTTGTGGTCTTAAACATGCCAAGTGGAAAGGTGGAATTAAAGTATTGCTAAAAAAGGAAAGGGTCATTCTTTTTGAAACAGACTAAAAAAGAAAGTAAATCATTCTTTTTTAAACGAAAGGAGTACTACTTTTATATATATGCTTATGAGCTAATCATTTTATCTAATTATATTAGAAGTTGCAAGTGCCGAAGCCCCCAAATAAAAATAAGAGACAACTAAATAATTCTCTCTCCCAATTTTGAAATATAATTTTTTATCCCTATATCTCACAACTTGACCTAAACCACATTCAAACTCCATCCTTTTACATTACTTATACTCTAATCTTGTCAACTCGTATTGTCCGCACTCAAATTTATCAATTTTCTTTGGGGATCTCATTCTTTTCAAAATCTATAACTACATAAGGCATGATTCTCATAAAATCAGAAACAAATAGGTGACTTGAAACCAAAGTCTCGATCACAATATTTTTACAATACTATCTCACTTCTTTTGATTCCCTAAGACTCTTTTCCTCAGCCGACAAAATTATTTACTACATCAACTTTCTTTTTCTAAAAATTCATTTTAATTCTCCAGCAAAGAAGGAACAGCAGTTGACACCCAATTTTATACCTCCTTTTTTATCATTTTACTCATTTCAATGTCTATTTTCTTTCCAGGGCCAAAAATGCTATGTTTACTTAATTTTTTTAAGAAAATTGTATTGATAAACATTATTATTATTATTATTATTATTATTATTATTATTATTAATCTTCACATGACAATGTATTTTATCTTATTTTACTTACTCTTTCGCATTTATCTATTTTTTTAAATACTTGAGCAAATATTTTAAAGTTATTATTCATTTTATTGTAACTACTAGTGAATTATTTTTTATTGCAAAATATAATTGTTGAGTTACTACCTTTAATAATATTTTCTTTTACTTGGTAATTTAGTAGTTACTTTTTTATATATATATTTTTTGGTAGAATTTTTTTTAGACTCAAATATTAATATTGGCACAATTTTTAAAATTTTTAATTTGGTCTAATCTTTTCATATCCATAAAATCCTCCTAAATATTTTCTTTATATGGAAGAATATAATTCTCTCCAAATTTTTTTTTTATTCTTTTCCATTTAAAATTTTTCCCTTAGAAAATTTATCTTCCTTATGTTTCCTAAATACAAAAGGTTAGAAGATTCTCTACCTTTTTGAACTCTCTTCCAACATTTATTTTTATTCTTCCTTTATAAAGAAGCTAGACCTATTACACCAAATGAGTGAATCCCAATAGCAGCCACACCTCACGTTGAGGGAGTCAACACCTAACCCAGTAGCAATCAAGTAGAGAAAGACATGTTCATGGATTCATCTTTTTGAGGCTATACTTTACAATCACCAACACACACATTCTCGTAGGAAATATCACATAGCAACCATCATATTTCTTTGGATAGAACTCAAGTACTTTTTTCCTCTCCATCGCCATTCAAAAATAACCATGACAACAACACAAAATCACCGTCTTCCCCCTATCACCAATGCCACTTGAAATCAAAGGCAAAAACCACCGTCAAACACCATGGAATTGCTACGAACCAAGGATGAAATCACCATCTCTCCATCATGACACCACTTCCCAAAATTCCACCCTCTCATCAATATATCTCTATATCTATTGGTGCTTATTCTTTGGATCTAAGTCGAGGTCTTGGAATCAAAGGTTCTGTCGTTGTCGAACTCTGGTCGTAGTCCATTCTAGTATGTGAGCCTAGAGTTTCTTTGTCCTCGTGTATTGAAGGAAATTTTTAGTAATAAAGGTTTGATCATTTTTGTTAATCTCAACTATTATTTCAGTCTCTATTGTTCTTTCCCTCTTTTAGATGCTTGCATGTCTAATTATCGTTAGCTTCATAGCATGCCTATTTGATTAATATTTCTTTTAGTTAAAGATTTTATTTTCTTTTAATTGAAGATTTTATTTTTTTTCTTTTTGTTGAAAATTTCTGCTTGAGTTATTTCTTATCCGTCATTTTTGAGGTCATGTGTATCATCTTCATATATTTATGTTTATGAGATTTATTCTATTACTGTTAGTTTTTAAGTTAGTGATATATTTTAATCTAATTAAAAGTATCAAATACTCCAAAATATACTTATTTTAATTTTAATGTGTCTGTTTGATTAGAGGCATATAGCATTAATGGGTACTTGTTTATCACCTGGCCGTGAAGAGTGTTCATGTTTTAATTATTTTATTTCTGTTAGCTAAATGTTACTCCATCCCATTTGATTAAGACTTGGTTGTTTAATGATGTGAATTTTGATTATGTTTCATTAGAATCGCGAAAGTAGTGAATTGATTTAACTTTTATCAAGCTTTCTGTTGCTTTCATTAGAAGCTTTTATCAACCTACCTTCATAGGTTACTACCTAGATTTGGGGTTGACTTAGACACAGTGTTGTGCCTATTTAGCCTCGTTACCCTGGGTAGAGTACCATTTGGTCTTAAATTACGTTTTTCCGGTATTATGTACTGATTTTTACTTATGAGTTCTGGTTTGAGACCAGCATATATATATTGATTTTTACCTAGGAGTTTTGGTTCAAGTCCTACGTACATCTATATATTGGTATTATCTATGAGTTCTGGTTCGAGTCCAGCATTTGTTATCATTATTATTACTAATCTGGGGTTGGGAAACTGGTGAATACCGATAGAAGCGAGGTTATGACTGGAAAAAAAGAGCATCAAGTATGCATGGCCTATATTCTGGATCATTTTACATTTATTACTGCCATATCTCATCCTTACTTTAGTATTATCCGTTGCTTTTACTTACCGTGCATATGGGGCTCGGTTGGGTTTAGCCTTCTGGGCTTATGGAGGCCCAGTTAGGTTATAGTTAGACTTTTATTTCTGCTTTCGAGTTACTTATTTTATATATATCGCATCCGCCTGGTATAGTCTATTATCTCCATTTCTGCCCCTTTATTACTGACTTTAATTTATATCCTCGCACTCTATTTATGCTTTTACGGTAGTTTAGCTCAGTCGGCCTATGATGCCTATTGAGTACTCGTTGTTTTAGTACTCATACTACACTTCTGCAACTTTTTACCTGATGTAAATCAAAGTATAAGTCACCACCGTTGACGACATCCTCAAGATGTGCTGCTGTTCAGATATAGGGTCAGCTTTTAGAGTCCGGAGTTGATCTTCCTCCTCCTGCTATATTTGATAGTCTTATTTGTATATTCTGAGACTGAGACTATGATGTATATTTGCCATTGTCTAGTAATCTCTTTTGGTATAGTGGAAGTATTCTTTTTTGGTATAGTGGCTTTTGAACTGACCTTACCAGGTAGTGGGAGAAAATCATTTTGTATAGTTTGTCCTTTTCCCTCTACTGTATAGTATGTTCATATTTATATATCGCTATTTTTGTTACTTAGTATTTCTATTGTATGCCTGTTTCCTTACTTTTCTTATCTTCATATTATATATCGCTATTTTTGTTACTTAGTATTTCTATTGTATATCTATGTCCTTACTTTTCTTATCTTCTGTCGGTTAGCCCGTTACTTGTCATTCCGGACTATGGTTTGGCTTAACTACTGGTGGGTTAAAGTAGGTGTCATTATGACTCAAGAAATTGGGTTGTGACAGTTTGATATCAGAGCTTAAGTTCACCGGTATTGTTGGTATAAGAGCAAGTTTTTAATAGAGTCCCGCGGATCGGTACGATGACGTCCGTAGCCTATCTTTAGGAGGCTACAGGATATTCTTAGGAAAAATCTCACCTTTTTGGTTCATTTTTGTGCGTTGAGTCTATATTGGTTTCTAGATTTTCATTTGTTTCACTCTTTCACAGATGGCTAGGGCGGGGGCCATGGCGCCTGGGATAGGGACCTCGAGCCTGCAGCCAGGGCACCGATTAGAGGTCGAGGTTGACCCAGAGGTTGAGGTTAGACTAGAGCTGCAGCCTAAGCTGGAGGCTAGTCCAGAGAGCCTTTCCAGATCCTTTTATTGCTCCCAAGCTAGAGATAGCATCAGAGGGTCAGCCACCATAGTAGCAGGTGGACCAGGGCGCAGCCCAGGTCCCACCTAGGTTTATATCTTCTTCAGTTCTCTGTGATGCTTTAGTGTAGTTATTGGGCTTAGTAGGTGGTCCGTTGATAAATGGGCCCAGACAGTATCCCAGGGTGGTCCTGGTTTAGGAGCGCAACCTGCAGGTGTGACTCCTAGAGTAGACGTCCCACCAGCACTGATAGTCCCACGGTCGGCAGCAACACAACCAGTTATGACTTCTGAGGAGAAGAAGATGTTGGGTCAGTTTATGAGGACTCCAAGCGAGGATGCATTTGAGTTTCTGACTAGCTGTAAGGAGAGGCTGTGTAATTTGGTCCTGGTAGAGGCGTGTGGTGTGGACTACACCCCTTTTCAGTTTGATCGAGCAGCCAGACAGTGGTGGAGGGGATATATTAATTCTAGGCCAGCTGGATCTCCTCTTATGACATGGACTCAGTTCTCTGAGGCTTTTTTGGAGAAGTATATGCCTCACAGCTTGTGTGAGCGTCTGAGGGATCAATTTACAGGATTGGAGCAAGGTTCTATGTCTATGGTATGATTCTATAGACTGAGTATGAACGGATTCGGTGTTTTGTCAGAGTGCTAAAATTTCTACTTCACATGGCTACTCAATGTCTAGTAGCTGCGGGCAGATCTTTTGTGGATATTGCAGATTATGCTCAGACTATGGAGG
This sequence comes from Capsicum rhomboideum, assembly GCA_031232105.1. Taxonomy (NCBI): domain Eukaryota; kingdom Viridiplantae; phylum Streptophyta; class Magnoliopsida; order Solanales; family Solanaceae; genus Capsicum; species Capsicum rhomboideum. The sequence continues at coordinate 86,459,875 of CP124717.1, forward strand.
ATATGCATTGCGAGGCCCAAGGGGGTAGTGATAAGAGGTCACGTCAGTAGGGCAGTTATAGTGGGAGCCACTACGACTCGTAGACCAGAAGTAGAGATTTTCAGGGTAGGTATCCCCTGCATCGGCCTTATCGGCATTAGGGTCAATCTAGTAAGCCCGCTCAGACAGTGCTTCAGATTTCAAACGGTTAGCCAGGTTATAGTGACATCAGTGGGTAGAGCAGTGTCAGTCTTTGAGGGGTGTACAGTCGGGGTCTTCAGGACGAGGTGGCCATTCCAAATCAGCCGAACCTTCTCAATAAAGCAGAGTGTCCGGGGTATGTTATGATTGTGGTGTTGTGGGCCATTTTTCTAGAGAGTGTCCCCGGCGTGGGATGATTGAGGCTTCTACGCAGAGTGTTCCACCGATCAGATTAGTGTCGCCTCCAGCTAGGGGTAGTGTACAGGGTCGTAGGGGTGGTCCCCAGGGTTCTAGAGGAGGTTCTCAGGCAGGTAAGACAGACAGTTGGACAGGCACCCAGTCCAGAGGCGGACGGGTCACTTGTGTGTTGTTCCTGGTAGGCCGGAGGCTGAGGCTTTGGATATTGTTATAACAGGTACGATTTCAGTATGTCATCAGCCAACTTCTGCTTTACATTATTCAAGCATGTAGCATATACTACGCGAGTGTTGTCCGCAATAAATAATCGATGCTAAAGGTGGCGAATGATATAAAATCACGAAGTCTTGGTTTTGTTTTTTCCGAACTTGGTCAAATGATGTGCATAATTGTTATTTTATCTCAATGTATAAAGCAAAATATGTGCATAATTGTTATTGTATCTCAATGTATAAAGCAAAATAATCTTGAGCTCGAATATGAGACACATACACTCTTTTATTACAACACAAATAGGAGATGTTGGTGATATATCTTGCACTCAGTAACTTCAAAACATCACTTAAGACAGTTCAACAATGAAGTTTCCCAAGTTGTAAATTTTTGGTAGGGTTAATTAGATTACCATGTATAGACAACAATTACGATGTAAGAGGCTTGACGTTACTTTCATACTAAGTAGTTCTTAAAATTCGCCTAGTCGTCTTTTCTTGTTATCTTGTGCAACGCCTCCAAATTCCTCTAGTTCTAAATTAGACATTTTTGTTTTTCATTGACAAGATAAGATATTATAACAATGAACATAAATTCGCAGACAAAAAACACAAAAGCAGACCCAAAGGCTGCGCAGCAAACAATACAACTTGAGACAACTTATCCAAACAAAACATAAAATCCAAAAAAAGTAAGAACAATAATATTCCTCAAAATTAGAAGCTACTAGTTTTCATCTAACTTGCTCTCAGAAACCTAAATGACCCTTAACACGATCACGAGTAGCAACTTTTCAATTGCAGTCTCTAAAAGAAGGAGGACAGACCCAATATCTACATTATCATCCTTTACAACGTCACCTACTGCTTGAAAAATTTTGTCAGCAACAACAATGATTTTGTTGACCAACTGAGCATCTGACTCATAGGTGGTAGCAGTTGCAGCAATTTCAGCATCATTCATATCTAACTTTGTTTTGGAGTACACCTGCAACAAAACATCTCTTCTAAAAATGATTTTTTATGCCACTTTGATCCATTGCCGTCCCTGCAACATCAACAACCTTGCCTTTAACGCCCACACCCTCACATTTATTAACGCCAACACCCTTCTCTATAAAATCCACTACAAAGGGAATTATTTATATTGATAAGAGAGTTAATTTCAATAATATTATCTGGTGAAACAAAATTACAAAATTGGTTATTAAAAATTTTTGGGATCTAAAGCAAAGACTTCACTATCCTTTTCCTTAAGTTACCCCTATATATCTCGAGCCGATATACACAGATGATGTACACTATCAAGCAAGTCAAGGTTGTCTTCTTTCTATAATTTTAAGTACAAATAAAGGTTATGAGGTGGAGGTTGGGATAGTCAAGGGGTGGAGGTTGGGGCGCCGGATGGATGAGGGGGAGGCAATAAACTTGAAATATCACTAACAGAATTTATTTTTTCTATTTTCATTAGGAAAGTCCTTTAATTTTCTTACTTCTTTAGAAAATTATTTTCCTAAAAAAATATTTTTCAAAACAGTTTGACAGGCCGAACCCACCCAATACTACCTAATAAGTACTTGAAGTATTCAAATATTTTAAATTAATGGGGATCAAACGTGTACATATAGAATACTGATGGTGGAACTAAGATACCAATTCAAAGGTCTTCTTTTTAGTCCTCAGTTGTTAATCATCACGATTTGTGAATAATTACTATCACTCGTCATTCAACTTATGATTTTAAGTGTTCATACATCAAAGACCACGCATTACTCTAATATCTACTTTAGACTAATTAATGGATCAAATAGCTTATAATAACATAATATTGGCCTTATAATCTGTTTCTCTGCGTTTGTTTCTTCGTTAGGTTTTTACATCAATGTCTATATGCATCTGATTATAGCTTATATTTAGCTTAACAGTACTGAAGGAGCTTTTCCTAGCCAGTTCCATTTGAAAAATACAGATAAGAGGTTGCTGTATTTGTGATTTAATTGTAAGCATTAAAAAACTGAAGAATTATAATGGATATATTAACAAATATTTTCTTAGGCGCTATATAAGGACTAATTCATGCAATATATATTTTTAAGAATTAAGACGCTAGCCTTAGGGGCTAATTGGTTTATTTAAATTGAAACATTTAGCTTAGTGATTGCAAGAGCAACTTAAACTTAACAACTTATCAAATGCAATTTATTGCAGGAATTTGAGGATGCATATGTCTCATTTTAAATGTGAATTGTGACCTCAAATTCCTGTTATGGGGCAAAAAAATTCCTGCATACATAGTACAAGCATTATAGTGGCATTCATGATAACAATTGACAAGCACTATATTCACCACTCTATTTTATTTAGAACCTTTCTATTTCGCTGGTCTCACTTTGAAAATACTGGCACCAAATGTCAATTGCACATTAATAGATGCAAGACCAATGGCCAAAGCAGCAAGTCATCATTTTAATCAAGCCTATCTGCAAAATTTCAGAAAAAAGAAAAGGAAGATGAACAAAAAGAAAGATACTTTACGACAAATTGTTCTAAAAGAAGGAATATAGATATAGTGGCCTGGATTTTCAAGCATCAAATGATTATGAGGAACATACAATTACTTTTTGCTATGCCAATATTTGGTTTGACCGTTAGGAGGCAAACGAATTGTGTTCAAGACATGTTTGGAGCTTTTGTATAGATAGTCAAACATCAAAATGCGCGTCTTGAACATTATCATATGTTTTTATCATTTAATTATCGGCAAATTTATATATATTCTCACTTTAAATTTGTAAAGCTTAAGATCAAATTGTTTGAGTTGATGTTGAAAACGAATGCCAACATGTATTTTCCTATTGCCACTAATTAGGCAGTAAAAACACTTCAGTCAATGTGAAAATCACCAATCCTCTATTCTAAATGAGCCATATATCCTTTACTTGGTGTCCTGGATACGTGCATTTATTTGAATGCTGAAAGTCTAACTTCACATTAGTTTTAAAATGTCGTAACCTAAGTTCATGACACATATTGTTCGTTTTGTCCTAATAAACCTCTCGGATTTGCCTCTCATGCTATTATTAACAGTGGTGGAGCAAGAATTTTCACTAAGGGAGTTCAAAAATAGACATACGAACTAACTAAAGGGGGTTCAACATCTCCTATAGACACATAAAAAAATAATTTTAACTATGTATAAATAAGATAATTTTCCGCCGAAGGGGGTTGAACCCCCTCACCCAAGATTATCTCCGCCCCTGATTATTAGCCAATACAAAATGTGCATTTCATGTGAACTTGTATTATAACTTATAAAACTCTCCACTTTTCGCTGTCATTCTAATGTAGTATTTCACATAAAGTGTCATGTACATCCCTTTTTCAAAATTTTGTCTAGCTATATACAGAAGCATGTTAGTCTTTCTCTTTCACCTACCCTCGTCGGCTCATATGGGCGTGACACTAAAGTTGTCAAGAAACACTGAATCACAATCTCAGAAGATCTTGACAAAACTCATTTATTCTTAAATTCCCCATTTATTCTTAAATTCCGTTCTTTCTTTCATGCTTTGTTTCTTTGGCGTGCAGCATATATAAAACATATCGTTTACTTAACCAAGAGAATTAAACAAAATGGATCGGATGAGGAAGCAGCTGTTTGTGAAAAGGCATTTGTGCTTTAGCTGAAGCCGAAAGTGCTTAATGGATCAAAGCTTTTGACTGGTCCAAGATTTGCCTTTTTAACTTCAAACATTCTTTTCACTTTCTCTTAAAGTATACAATATGAAAACGTGACTTTTAACATGGCCTTCCGCGTTTTGTCAACTTTGGTAAATACGTTGTTGCACAATATTCTTTTCTGCAAAGCTCTATTTATTAATTAAGTACGTTATTAGTTATCAATTCAGTTAGCTTATTGTATTTGCATATTCATATAAAGCTAGTTTTCCATCAAGTTGTACCGCAGTGATGGTCATCTCATGATCATAATAATAATGATTTATGTCTTAATTAAGTTAATAATTAACCCATTGCTTAGCCCGCGTTATGCAGCCTTTAAGGTTGAAAGAAGACAAGAGAAGACCGGCCGTGGATTGGGTTGAATTAATAAAGGGAACGTGACGGACTTGTATATATACTATTTTCACTACCCAAAAAAAGAAAAAGAAGATGGGCATGCAAATCCTTACTAAACAATAAAGATTCATTGCTAAGCATGGATAAAGAAACGGACATTGACATTGACCCTAACTCAACCTGAAAGGTAGATCATGATGAGAGGATTGTCCATGACCATATAAGGAGACCAAAGACCTTTGAAGTTTGAACCCACCAATGTGGGACTCCAACGAGCATAAATTAAATTAGAGATGGATTATCAAACAATCTTGAAAGATTAGCGACGAAATTCATTGAAAATTCTTTTTTTCTTTAGTGATATTAATATCTATCACCACCTCTACAAATTGGCTAATCCTAAAGCTTCCTTGCACAAAACGTTTTTTGTATGATAGTGAGTCAAGTCTCTTTAATTTGTCAAGTTGAGAACTAATATAAATGCTGAAGTTACAAAATAAATACATACTACTTATTCAACTTCATTTGGAATTACTGGAGTAGTTTTTTTCAATATATTTTAATTTTTTTGCTGATTTGCTCTTTGTTGATTGTATTTGTTAAAGGCGAACTCCTTAATTTAGATGGTTATAAACCAGTAGATGATCATTTTCATTTTTAATTTTGAAATAGAAGTATCATATCATATGGGCCATGATTATCAAGAGCCAGATAAGGGAATTGGTCTATATATATCACAATAAATATGTAAGAACTATTCATTCATCATTAAGTATGTGAAACTTAAATGTCAACTTGTACTGCTATTCTTCAACTTAAACGGCGATTCTGCAACTTACGTACTTAACATTTTCTGAGCCACAACAAGTTCTTGAAATTAGTTTGATGAAATAAATTGCCAGGTCCCCATATTTCATCACTATCATCCAGATATCCCCATAAAACTACGTACAACAAACGGCACCACAAATTGAATAATCATATCAAGAAAATCTACACTAAAATTTTTAATTTCCCAGCTATTACCTGAAAAAAAAGAAGGAATAAGTAATTAATAAGAAGACTGACGTTGATAATGATCAAGAAAACCGTCAAAAGAGCATTCTTGATTGTTCTAGAATGTGAAGTAATATATGCTTTCTTGTTATGGAAAAATATGCTAACCCACAGGCTAAGACAAGAAAAAATGTAGTGCCCCTAGAAGCTTCAATAACTCCCCCTCTATAGGTACGTTGCCTCTAACTTTTGGACTGTTCTTTAGTGTTCCTGCAAATTAAATTATAGCATAGGCCACAAATTAAAAGGCCTCCATAAATTAGTACACAATTTGAATAAAAAAGGTAAAAGGGTAGTCTGGTCCACTAAGCTTTCGCTATGCGCAGGGTCCAGGGAAGGGCCTGACCACAAGGGTCTATCGTATGCAGCCTCACAATTTGAATAACAATAACAAATTCCAATGTCAATCTCCGAGCTAATAATGGTGTTTATTTGGATTTTCCTACTCCTTCGACAATAAAAATATACAATTTGCTTTTTTAACAGATCCCAAAAGGCTTGATAGCCCCATTTTGCTGAATATAAACTGTCAGCACGACAATGCCATTTTTAATTATCAGAAATAATTAAATAGTGCTACTTGCAAATGGAAGGGTTTAAGTTTTATATCTTGATTGTAGTATAATCAGTCATTTTATTAAGTGATTAATATAATTTTTTTGATAAATATTAATCTGATAAAATAATACCGTAACATACCTACTACTTATCAAAAACTCTCTCCGTTTCAATTTGTTTGTCTTAGTTTTCCTTTTTAGTCCATGCAAAAAATGTACTATATCTTTCTTTTTCGGAAACTTTTTAATTAACTCTAACTTTTCACATGAAACATTTAACAAGGAATTTTGATACATTCTACACAAGATTCAAAAATTTCTTTACTTTTTAAATTATGTGTCAAGTCAAATCAAACGATTAAATTGACATGAAGGAAATATTAAAATTCGTTGAGTGTAAAAGAATGCTTATGAAGGCATTTTCTACTGGTAAAATTTCTCTTTCATAAAATTCCTGTCTTTCTCTGCTCATTTGTTTATTTCAGAAAAACTTGGTAGTATTTACATTCGAGTCCACTTAAGATAAAATTTCGTCATTCTCCTGACATCGACATACGTTAAAAGTCCCCCTCCCACTCAACCAGGTTCACACTCCAACTGTGTGATTGTCATTCTTTTCATTTCACTATAAATTCAAGCCACCACACAACACAGAGTCCATATAGCTAAAGAGAATATATAGAAATTCCCCTACATCTTCCTCACAAGTCTAATTAATTAAGCATCTAAATAGCTTAACAACCAAGCATGTCTAAAACATCTACTAGCTTTTTCTTCATCATCCTTCTCCTCTGTTTTACACTGTCCTACGCTGCTCGCCCTCAGCCGCTTTTTCACGAGGTCGCTACTCTCAACAATATTCAACACCAGGTACGTACCACAATAGTCTGATTGTTGAATTGTGTTACTATCTTATTTTAAAATTTAAATCGTTAAAGAGAACATACTTTTATCATTTAATAATTTATGTTTCAATAGTGATGACCAGGGGCGGATCTAGGGTAGTGGTTGGGGGTTTCCGGGAACCCCCACCCGCTACCGTAAATTCTATAATTATGTAGAAAAATATATTAAGAGTATAAATATTTACAGATGGGAACCCACAAACAAATGTGTTGTTGGTTCAATGACAAGAAAGTAGCCCTTGAAGCTCCCTTGGATTGTTAATTGTGGGTTCGAACCCCAGTGGGTGTGCCTTTTTTAAATCTAAATTTCAGCTTTTTTGCTTAAAGTAAAATGCTTTTCTATTTTAGTTCTAAAATGCACTGTTTTTTTAAAGTAAAATTCCTTTCCTTTCTTGTATGATTTTATTGCATATTAATTTATTTTATTGGAAACCCACAAGCTTAAAATTCTAGATTCGTCTCTGTGATGACGTTATTATTATTATGGACAAACTATTGTTTTTGTATCATGTTTGTTAAATCTGCTAAACATGTACTTATTATTTATTTATTTCAGGATGTTGTTGAACCAAAGCAAGTTGGTAGGGAAGAGAGCTGCAAAGGAGTGAAGGAGGAAGAATGTTTAGAAAGGAGGACTTTGGCTGCTCATCTTGACTATATCTATACTCAAAATCAAAACCCCTGAAAGAAATTGAAGTACTATTCCCAAGGACGAAAATCAGTTTGTTTTATAATAATTATATTTGACCAACTTTTCGGTTTCAATTATTCCCCATATGTTTAACGAAAGTAGTGATAGGACGAGTCGGTTATCACAAATATTATATTGCTTTCGGTGTGTTTCTTGTTGATTTTCCCTGTACGTTAAAAGTGTAATCCCATGTAAACTTCCTGGTGTGATTTGCTACTAAATTAATGTACTATTTGACCGAAGCAAGGTTGCTTACTTAATCATCATATTAGTTAGTAATTTTGCATCAGTTGTGCGTATTGCAATTGATTTGCTCTTTTTGTTTCAATTTTTGCTCTTTTTGTTTCAATTTATGTGAACTTATTTCACTGGGTATAGAATTTTAAAGTAAATTAAATTATTTCAAAAATTGAAATAGAAAGAGTATTAGTTTTCAAGATAGATGTATGAAAGTAACAACATCCTCAATGGTTATGCAATGATTTTTTACTACTACTTGCTAAACAAAAAAAGGCACCTAATTCGCCTAATTAGCACTAGTGCTGGGAAAATCAAATTATCGAACCAAATGAGAAAAATCAACAATTTGGTATTTGATATGATATTTGGGAGTAAAATTTCTCTAATTATGATATTCGGGTTCAATACAAGATATTAAGATCATTCAATATTCCATATAACCAAATTATATACATACGTTGTTGTTTCATACATGTTCAAAGGTCCATATATCTTTCATTTCCTTTTTCAATCTTTATAGCAAATAAGATGAGTAACCAACATGGTTACTGCTTTTATCTCGCTCTGTGGCTTTGTTGATCGAAATTAAAATCTAAAATCTTAAGCACAGTAATATATAATTTGTTGGTGTAATATCCCAATTACAATAAATTACAGTTGAAAATAAAATGAACAAAAATTGAGTAAATAAAATTCAGGCTGAGGCACGGATATCTCACTCTCTTTCAGGAGATCCAAGCCCACTACGGCATAATCTACACCGATTCAGCAGTATCACTCTTGACTTGTCCTCTCCAAGATACAACAGACCATCACGATGTACAACTCAAGCAACTCCGAATTAGTTGAAGAGTTCACAGCTCCACCAAAAGAACACCTTCCTTCAACATATAATTACTCTCTTTTGTATAGTGAATATAGTTGGAGACTTAGAATATTTTATATGTCTCAACTCTCTCTTTCACTACTACACACAATAATATTTTCCCACACTTATCATCTTTTTTCTTATTTCTTATTTTACAACAAAGGAAGAAACACCACTATGTATAGGTGAGGAATTCAATATTCTTGTATTGAATAGGAAGAAGGTGGGTAGTATAAAGTTGGTAGATAAATGGCCTATAGATTACAAGAAACTAATGCCATGAGAGTTACAAGAAACTAATGGTCATATAAGTTACAAGAGAGTAATGATCATTAGAGTTACAAGAACTAATGTCCACATGAGTTTCAAGACTGTTAAGTCACTTTGTCCATTTTAGGTCTACTAATTATCATGCATTTTAATAACAAAGTAATTTTGATATTAAAATGCACCAACATAATTCTTGTCTGTTGTCACTTCAATAAGATCTTACTGGCCATTTATCAAGAACATAAATTGTGGTTGTAAAGTTTTGAGTAAGAGATTTTTGTACGATTCGCTTTCTTGTAAGACTATGGAGTGCATAGCAGTTTAAGCAGCCCGGACAGCCAAAGTTTTACTCATACGAGGTACGATGAAGTCTAGCAGTTATATCCGATGGAGTTATTCTCTATTATTAATAGTTGCTATCTTGAACGGTAAATCTTGAATACCGCTCCGCAATTTACCGAACCAAGCCAAACATTGAAACTTCAATATTTGATATCTATTTTCAATTTTCGATTATCAAATTTGAGTTTTAAAAATATCGAATCAAATATCGAATATCGAACGCCCACCCCGGTGCACCACTAGTCTTGGCTAATATTTCAATTGAGTCCTCCTCCAGCGTATCCATGATGCCGTTATTAATAAGTGGCACATAAGAAAGTTGGACCTTGGACAAGATCACCATAAATATGTACGAATTATTTGTTTATCGTTAAGAATAGAAAATAAAAATTGTCAACCTGTACTAAATGTTTTTCGACGGCTATTCTATTTTTGTCACCCTATTAAGAGTTTTCCAAAGACCTGTACGAATTCTAGGCTTCTTGCGATTAAATTAGAGATGCATGCATTTCCCCATATTTCTCTTTCCTCCACAATATCCACAAGACTACGAGTATTAATACTACTATAACAAGAAGACATTCTAGAGCGTGGGCCATTACATGTTTTACTCATGTAGAAAAATGTTTGGGCAAGGTAGAAAAACAGATCACCACACCCCTATATCACAAAAGGAACACTTACACAGAATAGTCTATATTTCACCAAAATAAAAGTGTCTCGCATAACTTTTAAAATTATAATTTATAGCCTCTTTTTCTCTTTCTTTTTTTTTTTTTTTTTTTTTTTTTTTTACTTTTTTTCTCTCTTCTATCTCTAGCTTTTACTTCTTTTTTTTTCTTTTTACCCTTTATAGTTTCATTTTTTTTCTTCTTTTTTTTTTTTTTTGGTTTTTGGTTTTTGGTTTTTTATCCGTGTTTTCCCCTTCTTTTTTTTTTTTCTTCTTCTTTTTTTTCTATTTTTGATTTTTTCTATTTCTTTCTTCTTGCTTTTATTTTCTTTTTTTTCTCTAGCTTCTATTTCTCTTTCTTCTTTTTTGGGTTTTCTTTTTTATAGTTTTTTTTCTAGTTTTTTTTTGTTCTATTTTATTTTTTTTGTATTTTCTAAAAATATGGCTACGTCGAGGACAAGTCATGGATGATAATGAAAATATCACAATCGCTTATTGTATTTGTATTTGCACCATCATTTATATTTTTGTATTTGTTGATACAATTGTATTTGTATTTTACAGTTCATACTTGTATTGTATTTGTATTTTATAGTTCGTATTTATATTTGTATTTTATAGTTCGCACTTGTATTTGTACTTTATAGTTTGCACCATCATTTATATTCTAAACAATTCGCACTTCTATTTTAAAAAAGTGTTTTGTATTTGAATTTTATAGTTGAGTGTATATTGTATTTGTATTTTGTGGTTTTATTTTGTTTGTATTTGTATTTGTATTCTATTTTCGTCGATGCACTTGTATTTTTAAAGAACTATTTTGTATTTGTATTTGTAAGTTGATTGCATATTGTATTTGTATTTGTATTTGTAATTTCATTTGTTTATATTTGAATTTATAATTGATCTCATCATTTGTATTTTTAAACAATTGAAAAAAAATGTTATTTTTCTTTCTATGAACACTTGTATTTATATTCATTGATACGAATTGTATTTTATTGATACAAATTGAACAATACAAATGATAAATTATACAAATATAAATGTTACATTTGTATCAAATGATACATGTTTATACAACTTGAATCATACGCATACAAATGATACATGTTTGTACACAAATACAAATGATAAATTTGACATACAAATACTAACGATACATTTGTATTAAATGATACATTGCATATTTATATATTTTATACTCAAGCAAATATAATTAATTCATATATTTATCTGTATACAAATACAAATAATAAATTATACGTATTCACGGCTAAACTATGTTCAAATATAAATAATAAATTTATTTGAAATATATAGTATGATACAAATAAATATAAAATATAAAAAATATAAAAAAATATAAAATACAATAACAACCAAAAAAATGAGAAAAAAAATACAAAAAAAAAATGAAAAAGAAGGAGAAAAAATGAACAAAAAAATACAAAAAAAAAAAAAAAGACTGCAAAGAAAAAAGAAAAAAAAAGATGAAAAAAACAAAAAAGAAAAAAAGAAAACATAAAAAACGAGAAAAAAAAAATAAAAAAAATTTTAAAAACGGAAATGAAAAAAAAAAAAAAGGAAAAAAGAACGAAAAATTGGAAAAGAAATAAAAAAGAAGAAAGAGAAATAAAAGATAGAGAAAGAGAGAATAAAGGAGAGAGGCTATGAATTATAATTAATTGAAACTTAGGCTAAATAAGATAACTAGGAGTTTATGTTTGCTAAGTCATGTAGTTTTTCCATCAGAAAATTGCCTGAAAACTTGTATCTCATTTTCAGAATTTGATTACTCATTGTTTGTTTTGAGATCAATGCTCCTCAACTAGGAGTGGGCATAAAAATCGGAGAATCAAAAAACTGTATCGAACCGAATTAGTTCGGTTCTTCGGTTCGATTTTGATTTTTTTTCTGTAGTTCGATTCTTCGGTTCGGTGTTCGATTTAGGGGTAACAGTTCTTCAGTGCATCGAAGAATCGAAGTTTTTTTTTAAAAAAAAAATCATTTAGCTCATGTTTGGCCCAAAACTTTTCAAGACTAAGCCTCAAAGCTCATACCCAATTACCCTATCAACATTTACCTTTCATCCTTATTACTTTTACATTTTCCTAATTTTTAATTTTAATTCCTAATATACTTATATTTCTAATTGTAATTCCTAAAAATTTTCACACAAATACTACCACCGTATTGTGATATGAAAAATGGAGCACTATAATGATATGTATTTGAAGTTGTCCTTACTTGATAGTCTATTTACAATATTTTAGATTTTTTAGTGTCTTATATTTTGATTCGATTCTCATTTTATTTTTTATTTTGCACCGAAAAATCGATTTAGAAACACTAAACTAAATCGAACCGAAATAGTTTGATTTGGTGTTCGATGCACACTTTTTTAAAACCAAAAACCCAATCGAAATTTGATAAAACCAAATCGAAGAATCGAACGTCCACCCTTAGTGTTTTTTCCTATTCCTCCAAGCTCTAGAAGTCGGGTGAAAGTGGATCAATTCTTGTCCAGGGGAGTCAATTGACAATTTAACGTCTTATTATACTCGATAAATATCACCTATATATAAATATATACTTATATATTACTCCCTTGACCACTTCACATGTTCACTTCTTCTTCTTTTTTTTTCCTTGAATCCCAATGAAAATTTTAATTCAATCCCGCTGATGATGATAATCAAACTTTGCAGCTTAGACCAAAAAAGGAAGGCTCAGTACAGGAAGTCCTGATATCTAACACAATCTTGGCTTGGAGGGTATATAAATTTGAGTTTCAGGTTCTGGGACACGGCTTTATTTTCCCTTTAATTATGCTCATCACAAAAAGAAGTCGCAACACAATTTTGCTAAATATTTTCTAGTCAGCAAAGCATAAATGCCTTTTTAATTGGAAAAAGGTGGATACTACTTGCAATAGGAACGTAATTTAACAACCATTTATCAATGGCGTCATTCCTGTGGTCGCCGTTAATTAATTCCCTTTGAAGATTCTTTGTTCTTCTACCATTTATTGTTGTACATACATATCCTATATCCTAGTCTACATTGTGATAATCAATTAATTTCCTGATTCTCCATTACCCAAATATGTTAAAAGTCACCCACTAACTCATCCTAGTTCACACTCAATGTTTGAGTTTGGTCCTCCATTTCGCAGTATAAATACACCCAAGCAAATAGGCTTCATATATACGGCTAGTGTTATATCGCCATATTCACCCATCACCCCACATCTCTTCATGCAGCAGAACGTAGAACAAATATAATTGACCATGTCTAAGGCCACTAGCAGCTTATTCTTCATCATCCTTCTCCTCTGGTTTACGCTGTCCTATGCTTTTCGACCTGAGCCAGCTTTTCACGTGACCACACTCAACATGAACGATCAACACCAGGTAATCAAACCTCAAGCTCTCGTGAAATTTTCGCCGGTTAACCTTCTTTATTTGAAAAATGACCCTCTTTTATATTTCTCTTGCAATAACTTACAAAATGAAAATTTTATGAGCTAACGTTGAATCACGGTTTAAAATGTTGCAAGTTTTTACATATGTTAAACGACAATCTAATATTTTGTCTTTAAGTATCGAGCAAAGCTGTCTTGGGATATTAATTTTCCAAGGGTTATATTTAGAAAAAAAATAAAAATAAATGACAAAGTTCAAATAGTGACGTAAAAGGAGGACGGTTGTGTAAATTGGAGCAAACTGTCAGATCACAGGAATCTCGAGTTAGGATATACTCCGTATGATTATGGAACTGGGTCCTTTTTCTTTTGCCACATGTTTGTTAATTTAGTCAACTTGCGATGCCCATTGGAGTGATGTTTTGTTATTATTACGTTTCAGGATGTTGTGGAATCAAAACAAGTTGCGAAGGAAGAGAGCTGCAACGGAGGCCAGGATGAAGAATGTTTAGAAAGAAGGAATTTGGCTGCTCACCTTGATTACATCTATACCCAAAATCAGAACCCTTAGTAGTGTTCCATTCTAATTAAGGGACCTAGTTTGCCATTGTTACGTTGAAAGTAGACGAGACAATTATATATCACAGATTAAATTGCTTCCGCTAGCGCTGTACGTTAAAATGTAATCGCATACATTCTGGTCGGTTGATTTTTCTTGTACGTTAATATGTAATCGCATACGCATTTTTCTCTTCCATCCTAGATGATACTCTCTCTCTCTCTCTCTCTTTTGTTTTACATGTGGGGATGTTTTAACTAGGCACATAACTTTAATTAAGAAAGAAATTTTGGTATATTTACGCAATTATATTTAAATATGTTTGTGGCATTTGTAAGACTTAAAGAGTAAAATTAAGAAGTTCAAAATTAAAGAATTTTGCAAAAATAGAAAATAACATTCTTTTTGTAATAATGTCCTATAAAATGAAACAGAGGGACAAAATGATACCTCAAATTAAAGTGGTTTACTATGTGGTATTATGGGACCTAGTAGCAGTAACTTAACATGGATAGAAAGTGCACAAAATAGAACGCTATATAGAACTAGCTGATCTAATGACGCGGGGAGTTTACGCTTAATTTGACAGCACAAGGTCGGCTATATGTAATAGCTGAAACGAGTTACTGTATTGCATCCTATCTGATCAATGAAAAAACATGATAATACTAAGACTTTACCATCTTTGACCATTGTCAGCTAGTTGAATTGGTTGTATCTCAAGTTGGCTGTATTTCTAGTTTCCCATTTGGTTTCTGGAATAAAATCCGCCGCCTAACAACTGCATAACTTAAAGAATGTAATTTATTTTATTTTATAGATTTTTTGTACAATTAGACAACGGGTAAGCTAATTCTTGAATATGGTTTCCTAGATTCACATGTCATTATTCATTAAATAATCGATATATATATATACTTTCTCCGTCCAATAATATTTGTCCACTATTTACTTGACACAAGTTAAGAAACAATAAATAATAAGAGTAATTTTTAAAATCACAAAATGTATTAGATAATGACTATAATTAATAATTAAGTATAGAATGGATAGAAATAGGTAAATTGTCCATTGATTTTTCAAATTGGATAAATATTGTTGGACATCTATTTTTAGTAACATGGACAAGTGTTGTTGGACGGAGGAAGAGTGCTGAATAGTGTTTAATAGCAATACTTGTCCACAACAACAACAACATATCCAGTGTATTCCCACAAAGTATGATCTAAGAAGAATAAAGTGTATGCAGTCGATACCACTACCTCAGATGAAGTAAAGAGGCTAAATAGCAATACTTGTCCATGTTAGTAAAAGTGTTACTAAAAGTAGACATGTACCAATACTTGTTCACTTTAGAAAATCAATGGACAATTTATTTATTTATATTCATTTTATACTTAATTATTAATTATAGTCACTATTCTTATTATTTATTATTTCTTAATCTTTATATTAAGTCAGTGAATAAGTATTGTTAGTTGGGGAGTACATTTGCAATTAAATGCGCTCGAAATAGCATGCAATAATTCATAAGTTTACAATTAAAAATCACCAACATGACATTTTTCCATTGCAGTACCGTCGCCTAACAAATTGGATGACAGAGACTAATATTAGTGGCAATAATTATAATTTTGAGTTTACGTCTTTCAGTGATTTTAAAAAAAAAAAAAAAAAAAAAAGGAAAATTGTACAAATATGTTACGTAAAAGCTAATTGTAGGTAATTTTTGACCAATCATGAGTTGGTAACTTCAGAACATCGTGAATAACCTTGTGGATTAGATTAAATTACATTAGGTGTAGTTAAAAATTAAAATAGTTTCATACCATCGATATTCAATACAAAGAACTTGAGATGAGCTAATGAAACGTGAATGGATGGTAGTTGAATGTAATTTCCAAAAGTAGAAGGGGAGTTCTGGAATTTTATTAAGTAATAGCGACGTGAATGTAATTGATCAAAACGTTAGCTCCACAGGCGATTGCTGATAGCTCCGATCTCTTGCTACTCAGGACGGAAAACTACTGAACTGAGAAAAGAAGATACAAAGGAAGATGTTCAGGAGAAGATTTTTGTCGTTTCCGCTCGTAATTGGCGCAGTTATGTAAGTTCTTTATTGCCCTTCCTCCATACTAGCGTTGGTTAAGATCTAGGTTTATTTTTTTTTTGTAATTAATCATGAATTGGAGCAAAGGTGTTTGAAAAAATGCCTAAATGAACTGCCCTCTCTCCAGTCCCAACATCAAAGAGGCAAACACGAAAAAAGAAAGGAAGAAAAAAAGCCATATGCTAGTAGCTCCAGTTTTTCATGGTTATTAATTGAAGAGGAATTGATAGAAGAAATGCCGTAATAATGTTTTCATTTAGCGTTAGATAGAATAGAAGTTCCAGTTAACCTAATGATTAAGAGAAAGAAATTTCTATGGTTGGTCTGGTCCTTAAATTTTGTTTGTGTTCTGTTATTTACTAATAGCTTTAAGTATGGTATAGGTTCAAGTTTCAAAGTAGTGTGTCTTGTAGAGACCATGTTTGGCTTGTCCAAAATCTAGCTTGCTGTTTGTTTTCTCTTGATTTCTATTGTTTTCCAACAATGAAGTCTGTGTTTAGCTCACTTCACCTGCCTGGACAAAACTTTGGACTTCACGAAAACTGAAGATACTACAACTTGATAGGCGCTCCTCCGCGCTCACTATATATGCTTTATAGCGGCTAAAAGTGAGCCTTAAACCTCAGTGAAATATCTAAGCATTTTTCGGATTGACATTGATCCAGCTACCAAATTTTTCTGGGACGGTAAGGAGTATGAGACCATCCATTAGATCTAGCTCCTCCTCCCTACATGCAGATTGCCACAACCAGTGGATCGATGAATTTCCTTTGTACCATTGGCTGAAAGTGAGGTGTATTTACTTCAGTGCATTTTAACATATTGACAAGTTAGAGATAGAGAAAGGGTTTATCAAAGAAAAAATAGAAGAAGGATTAATAGGCGCTGCCTGTGCCCTTCACAGTTCACAGATTGGAGCTGCCACATCCTTAGTACTGCATTGTGAATCTTCATCATATACTCGGAGAGAAGTAAAAGCGTGTTTGTCATTATTCCATCTTCTTTTTTTTTTTGTTTTTTTGGAATAAGGGTTCCATCTAACTATTAGATAGAAAATAGGTATAATTTTCAATGTCTTTCGGATGGGGTTATCTCTGAGTGTGTTTGTTGTGGCACATGCATGCAGGGAGAGGGTGGGGTGGGGGATCGCGGGCCCTGGGTAGGTTGCTTTGCTTGGAACAGTGGTGTGTTAACTTAGATTCAGGTGAAGGATTAAAAGGCAGATGGATTCCTCTTTTCTTCAAGAGGAGAGTAGGAAAATCTGCTCTCACATAGACACCCAAAGTAAGTGTATAATCCCAGTAGTATTTAGCTCTTTTCTGTTGAACCTTCAATGAACATTACTCTAAGAAAGCCAAGGTACTCGTATACTCAACCTGAATCGAGATCCTTAAATTTGTCAAACGTCATGTTTCATTTTCTCTTTATCTTTGCCAATCGTTTGATTTTGTGGGGCCGTGCTGGAGAGAAGGCTGTCTTCTGTTTCTTAAGAGCTATTGCTGCCTCTTTTAGCCCTTCAAGATACCCCAACAGTGCATTTGTTACTTGTTAGTATTCCCTTGTAGCACTAGCAAATAACTGCTGCATATGCCCTTTCTGTTCCTCTTCTTCCTGTTAAGTAATTGTGTCCTGGTACTTCTAATCATCCTAGTCTCTTGAAAATACTGCTATCCTGGCTTTTCTTGAATCATTACCTTTTGTAGAATTGGGCACCTTTTTTCAGCTTGGCTTTTGTGAGGCATGATTAACCTCTTAATTAAAATTTACCATGCCGATTAACAGAATGTGTATGCACCGACTTTGTTGGAACCTACGTAACATTTCTGGAGTGTAGCTCATAATAGAAGTAGTAATAATTATGGGAGATTAGACATAGTGTATTCTTCCAGTATACCAGCTTCATGCCTTTCTTGACTAGAGCAGTTGGTGACACGACTTTGACATCTACATGTTTATTCTCCAAAGTTCAGAAATTAGGACTTACATCCTCTAGACCTAAGTCAATAATTTAGCACCTTTTACTTGCATTGTGTTTTTACTTCCATTTGCTTGATCTTTTACTTGGCCTATCTGTAGAATTGGAGTTGTATCTGGGAAAGCTATATTTGCACAACCACTTGATGAATATTGGAAGAAGAAACTTCAGGAGAAACCAGCCACAAAAGAAAATGATGTAAGCACCTCATAGTGTTTGGTCAGACGCACATGTGAGCTTAATATCATAGTACATTTCTGTTGGTAATTACTCTTTAGAAATGTTTTGTGCCTCCACATCCTCATCCAAATAGTTAATGAATCGATACTTTGGAAATTTCATCCTTCAGTTGCTTGTATGAGACTGCTCATCAAAATTATCCGCGTTTTTTCTTGTCGAGGAAAAATATTAGTACATGTCAATCGGGATAAAATTGTGTCTGTGTTACTTTACATCTTTTTTATTTTCCCCCCTTCCTCTGCTTTCTGCATCTGACTGATGCAGCCTAAAACTTGAAAGTCATCCTCTTTGAAGTATTTGGATGAAGAATTCATGTGGTCAGAATCAAACTTGGATCATTTAGAAAGCATGGTGGTGGACTGGTGGTTACTGAATGTAATTATTCCTCTTTAATTTGGTTACTGAATGTAGTATCATGAAGCATAATTTATTCCTCTTTAATTTGGAAGGATCTCTATTTGGCACAATTGTGCGTCCCTCTTCTTGGCTCTGTTATGCACTGGCTTGGTGTATGCAAATGGAATTAAAAAATTTAGAACATCAGTGCTGAACGCCTGAACTGACAGTTCCGAACTTAACGCTGATATTTAATGTTGAAATGTGTGTCAAGATAACATTTGACGATGGGTAATACAGATCTTCATCAGATTATAATCTTACAGCTATCTCCACGAGGAAAAGATAGGTCCAGTGGTTGAGGGTTCTCTTTTGTAAGCTGTGTAACGTTAATTTATTCGTTTTCTCAAAGCAGATATACATTCTGATCATTGATGCGGATTACATAGCGTTTAATATTTTCTTTACTTACCAGAACTATGATCACTTCAACTGAATGAAGAAAAGGAAAGGAACCATTGCCAGGAGCCGAGAGAAAAATGGACATATTTACATTCACTTTGACAAACTTGAATTGAAATACAGTCAACAAGGACAGACCAATTATATACAGTTGTACTTTCCAAGATTCACTTGGGAAAAGAATGTAATACCCTAGGAAGCTTAACAAAAAAGTTGTCTTCCCAAGATTCTATTCGGAACTTCTAATTTGGAACCAAGATCCAAGGACCATTAAGTATGTGCAAACACAAAGAGAGGCATACACTAATAGCAGTAGAAGATTTCCCACCCACATACCTGCAAGCTTCAACACTCCTATCAACCACATCCTCTTGTATAACATCTACACTTCTTCTCAAAGTCACAGCTTCCTCCTGGACAACATTTATACTTCTTCTCAAACACTCACACAACTTTTCCAGTAGAAACTCCAAGAAAGATCTAACACTTTCAAAGGTTACTTTCCCAGTCAAATCAAGAATAAGCCTCCTATTTCTTGCCACTGCCAAAGTAGAAGATACTTTATTTGTCCACCCGGTGTACATGTTTGGATCGTCATCCAAATATTTCTTGGCTTTGAAACTAATTGGCAAAGAAGAATATATTTTCGAAGTTTTATCCATATCACTACTTGTCAAAACTTGATGAGAAGTTTTCACAAGAGTTCGAATGGCACCACTACATATGGCTACTAGCATATCTCTCATTTTGGTTTCATGCTTGGGATTAGTCAACCCAGAAAATATTTCATTATAGGTGTTGACATTCATTGTTCTATCAAGATAAACAGCAACTGCAGTGCTCACAAACAATTGTACACAATTCCCTATTAGTTCTCTGCACTTGTCCTGCCATAAAACATCAACCCATCCTGGAACAGAATATTCAATATCAGAATCAGTAGCATTGCCTTTTTTCTCCGAATAAATAGCAAGAACCAGGTTCCTTGCGAAGCTTCCTACAATTACAGAAGCAAAACCAGTCCCTGCATGAGTAAACAGTTTATCTAAAACTTGGTCAAAAAGACCAGAATTTGCAGCCCCAGATACACCACTTTTTGCAGTTTCTAGCTGGTAGCCTCTCACTACTCCCACGGTCAACGCAGTTGTGAACTTAACAATAGATTGTGAAAACTCGTCTGATTTAGCAATCTTGGAAATCTGTTTCAAACTTCTGGGGATTTCATCAGAATCAGAAGCAATGAATTCCTTCAAATCTTTGGAAACAATCCCAATTACATCAGCAGAATCAGACACCATCTCAGCTAAAGAAACAAAAGCACCTATAAGCTTCAAGAATCTCTCCCTCTTTCTAACCATAGAAGGTGAGCAATAAGCTCTATAAGCGCCATAACCAGTAACACCAAGAGCTCCTAAAGCAACAACCCAATTCCTATTTCTCCGAGTATAATCCAAACCCTTCCTTAATAGCTTTAAATCCGCATAATTTAAAGCCATATAATCAACAGTATCTCCTAAAATCTTGGATTATGGACTTCAGTATCTCCTTGAAAATGTTGAATAGATCCAAATTTTCAGCAATTTGTAGAGTTGAAGAGACGTGTATACCAACCTTAAAATGGGAAGAGAGAAGGCTGACGTAGAAGCAGTTTCTGACTATCTAGATTCTGGTGCAGCACATCAGCAGCAACAGAGAAAAAGGAGGAAAAATTGGGGAAACAAAGAAAAGAAGCTGATCCACTGTAGAAATAGTAGTATAAATTATGCATAGTATAGATTGATAAGAACGACTTAAAATACGACAGCTGCTAGGCCTACTCAGTTTCAGCTTGCACGCTAGGTCGTTGTCTACATTTATTTCATAGAATTTTTTTTTTATATATAATATGATTGAATAATAATTGTAATAGATATGGGAGTAACAACAACATACCTATGGTAGTCTTAGTGGCTTTAAAAAAGATAAAGTATATGTAGATCTTATCTCAACTTTAAAGATAAAATAGAAAGGTCATTTTCAATAAATCTTTGAGTTAAAATAAAACTGTCTAGAAATAGGAGGTAGAGGGATTGTCTTCCCTACACCTTTGGCTCAAAACAAATAAAGTCTAGAAAAAGAATCAATGAATGTAGGATTAGTTTTGGGAAATTTTATAGTTAGGTATTCTGTTAAATGTGAGAAAAATGGCTTTGGGAGGATATAGATGATAGACTTTTATGGTCCCACCGTTTACCTTTATGGTCCACAGTCAAAAAAACGGTGTAGATAATTTGCTAGAAACTTCGTGACCTGGCTTTGTCTTCTTTTGCCAAGTGTTTGCAATGAACTGGCTACTCGTGGCGCCACTTTCATATTACGTCTGCCCTTTTCTCTTTTTCTTTTTTCTTCTTTAAATATTATACATGGTATATATTATTCTACAGATATTTGCAGCCGCTTGGTTCACGTAATAGTTATGTATGAACTGTAGTATAAAAAATGAGGCTTAAGTGATCGACGGCCTCCTAAAGTTGTTCTCGTAATTCATTTAGACATTTTATCTTAGACTTGTTTCGATTGAACGCCTGGTCTATTTAAAATTTGTACCAATGATCACATGGATTGTTTCTGGGAATGGATTGTTTCAAGGACATTTTTTGTCATTAAAAACTCCATGTATTGTTATTTATTAGCTAGGGGTGTTCAAAGCTCATACTGTCTTATTCCATTTTGTGATAGCATGCATGCTTCATGCTGAGTTTGATATCCTATATTGATGTATTTTTTTAATTATTAAAACTGAGCAAGCTTGAAACATATGTTAATATGAGATTGTTTTCCTGGCCGATGCAGGCCTGGGTTACCCAACTAAAATATAGATAATTAGGCCCAAAGAAGAATCAAGCATATGAGTAAGCGTTCCTATGAATCCGATTCACAACGCGTCATTTGCGCGAACGTCCTTATTTTTAAGGTTGTCTTTAATATTTGCCCTTTAAATTTGTGGTTCGCGAGTCACAATTTATGTCTCATTAGGCAAAAGAAAAAATTGCAAGGCATAACGTAGTTGAATAAAACTTATGTTGATAGATGCATATAAGCTCAGTTGCAAAATCTACAATAGGCATAACTTATTCCTACAGAACTTTTGTCAGACAAAATAAAAGTTCTCTAAACTTATGTCTTGCGAATTAGATACTACACAATTTATGTTGAACTTTTGTCTAGCGAAATTGGTACTTTGGCCCGCAAATTTCAGTAAATAAGTAGGGGCAAAAATTGATGGACCGTCCGTGCAAAAGAAAAACTTGACTCACAACTTAAAGGAATTGAAATAGGTTTACAATTGCCGTCAAAGTCTGGTCCAAAAATAATCATGTGGTAGATGCACTCATATAATAACACTCCTTCATAATGCATGAATATATGGATTACATAAATAAGCTAATGGGGTTTTAATAAAAGGAATAAAAAGAAGGATCCCATCAATTAATCGATCAGCCATCACGATATACATGAGACGTATCAGGTTTTGATAGAAGAGATTTAAGGCCAAAAAAAGACAAGTCTCCAACCGAACTTTTCTTATTTATTACACGTAGCTTCCATCTATCGCAGATTTGATTGATGTGAACGCATAACATCTGGAAAAATGTTTTAGAAAAATTAGAAATGTTAGCTCTGAGTCGGTTTGTAATTAATACATTCAGTCACATCTATGGCAACATTTTAATATTTCCACTTTGAAACACTCTAGATTCATCTGTGCCAAGTGTAAACTGAATCTACTTACTAAAACTATATTACATTTCAAGCAAGGTTATCAAGACTATCTTTGTAAAATTTGGTTGGACCTTTAATATAATTGATCAAATTATTATCATACAATCAGAAGGACGAGGTCACAAGTTCAAACCACGAAAAATAATTTCTTACAAAAATACAAAATAAAATTGTGTACACAAACTCTTGTGATTCCATCCTTTCCGAATATGGTTCATACCAGGAGATTAGTGCACGGCTGCCTTTGTTTTGGTTGTCGCAACAAACCTCAGAATGCTGGATTAATACTAATATTTTTCTTTTTGTTGAGCAATCATTGAATACTATCATATCAAACATAACTGGATTCCTTTTCACTACAGCTACAACATGAGTCATGACGACAAGCTTCTAAATCAAGAACATTCATAAGTAATTTTCACTTTTGGCACTTATAGCAAGGTTTTATCTTCTGATTTGATATTTAGATTAGACTAATGTGAATGACGGCTATGACAATAATGATTCAAGTGTTAGTTTAATCAACTTAATCATTGTGTAGTATAATACTAAAAAGTTTGACAACTTCATTAATACGTGACGTGATGCAACAAAATTGTTAGTGTTCCGTTCAAAATAACCTATTGCTATTAGTAAGAGCCGAGATAAAAGGGTCACATGGGAGTCCCGGCCGCCCATTACTATAAAGGGAAAACAACACGTGCATTTGTGAACTTGGTTCACCGCCTCGTCTCATTTTATTAGATGATTTTTTCTTTAAATGAGCTGGTTTAAATTTTTATCTCAATAAATTAAATTTAGAATAAATTATATAAATCCTCTAATCATTCTTTTACTATTTTAAATTAATTACATAATACTCCACAATAATCTCAAATACATAAATACAAATTGTAATCTTTAAATACATATAGATACATATTGTAACTCCTCAAATATATACGGATATATGTGACTAACCTTGGATACATATAATGTATTCGTATTATTTTTTAATGATACATTATGAAATAATGAAAATTTATGGGAGATAGAGTGATTAGCTCGTAAAAATTTATGTTTAATTTATACATAACGAGACAATACAAAAGTTTTCTAAGAGTAAAACATAATTTGTTAGATATTATAATGTAAAATATAAATTTATCTCATGAAAGATATTTATTTTAAAAGACAAAAAATAAAAATTAATTTCAAAATAGAAACAAAAGTTGCAAAATGACCTACCGGCTGCCACAATTTATGCTTGGCAACTACGAATTGACACCTACGAACCGAGCCGCCGCGGTGGATGTATGAGTCAGCCACGCCACATTTGGACGTACTCGTGGCACACCCCTAATAAGTCTCGCCAGCTTTTACATTTTCCATTTTATTTTATTTTTTGTACTTTTCGAATGTTTTCTTCGTTCTATTTTATGTGTCACCTTTTAATTAAGCACGAAATTTAAAAAATAAATAAAGACTTTATAAAGTTTATCAAACTATTATTTTTAAAAAAAGTAAAAAAAATAAGAAAGAGTATTATCTTTAAAATTAAGTGAGACTAATAAAGATAAAAGAGAAATAGTTTCTTTAAATAGTTACCAAATAAAAAAATATGATATTTTTAATAGATGAATCCAAAAAAAAAATATATCACATAAAATAAAATAAATGGAGTACTACTTTCATTCAAATGTTCCCCCAAAACAAAATTTTCATTGTTATCAATTTATGTGAACTTATTTAATAGGTATTGAAGCTTAAAGTTTTTGTAAGTTGTAATTTTAAATATAGTATCAAATAATAATAAGTGAGACTTTGAGGAACTTAATTATCATTGTTAAAACTTGACCCTAAGCCCAATATATGTTACTTGTTTAAAAATATTTAAGTTAATTATTGTGATTTATATTATTATTTTTTTGTAATTTTCAGAGAAACGGAAAGAGTATTAAATACAAATAGACTCAAATTCCAACAATAAAGAGATAAATATGATATATACAAATAATTATATGCAATAATACATATATAAAATTAAATAAAAATAGAAGGGTGAAGCAGTCAATTAGCTTTTCGACCCCAAGCTACTTTATGTTCTCACATATTAAATCTTTTATATAGTTAATTATTGTGATTTATAGTACTTTTTACGTATTTTTCAAATAATTTATGTTACTGTACTTCTTATAACCCAATTTATATAACTATGATAGAATTTCGAGAGTCAATCGAATATTGTATGTCTTTTAAGTATTTTAACTTGTTAATTATTGTAATTTATAGCACTTTTTATATCACTTTAAAATAATTGTCCTAATTTATGCGGCACCGATAGAATTTCGAAAATCAGTCGATTTTTTTTATTATGTCTTTTAAATATTTTAAAATTAATTATTATGATTCATAGTATTTTTTTTACGTAAATTTTAAATAAATATAAATAATTTTAAAAAAATCCTTAAATAATAATAAATGGGACTTTGAGGAGCTTAGTGGTCATTTTGGAAACTTGACCCTAAGCTCCTCAAACATTCCCTCTTATTATATATAATATAAAATATATTAAAGCTGAACGGAGCTCCGATGACCAATGTTTGTAAAATGGGTTTTGCCAAACCGGAGAAATAAACCGGAGATAGTCAACTCCGATGTAAGCTATGGCAGCAAATCCTAAACCGCCACCACCTCCTCGCCGGTTTTTCAAGATCGCCGGCGACCGATTATTTTTTTGGTTCCGTTAGTGAATTAAAATAAGTCAAATAAGTCAAATAATCTTGAAAAAACGGAATAAGGAAAAGGAGAAACAGGGGGGACAACTTGCCTGGTAATTGTAGAGGCAGTAGATCTAAACTCCAAGAGCAAGATGATGATAAATTGAGGAGAGCCAAGAGATGGAGTGACCAAGACCGAGGGAGTTTTTTTTTAATAAGCTGAAGTGAAGTAGTTTGTTGGCATACAGGTGGTGTCTATGAACCAGCAAAGAACTACACGTGTTACAACCAAAGTGAAATTCCAAGAATACCCCTGACTGACCCTAAGCTCCTCTCCATTCACTCTTCTAATATAGAGTAAATATAGTAAAACATATCGTAATATTATTTACAATATTGTAAAACCTTTTCATTAAAGATAAAATTAAATTAAATTAACTTATTTTATTCATAAATCATTAATTGTAAAGTGGTTATTAGTAGTGTTATTTCCTGATGATTGATGGCGATGATTATTATAGGGAAAATGATTATTTTAATTTTTATGTTATTAGTTTATTATGATTTTGATTCTTGTATTATTAAACTAAGTACATCAATTTTAATGCTTATATCTTAATTTGAAATTAACATCGTTAATTTTTGACTTTTTTTTCTATTCTACTTAAATAATCTCCACGCTTTGATCGAAATCGATCTTCCAAACGAATTTACTGATATTGTTTCAGAAAATTTTCTGTCTACAATCGAATACACAATCACAACAAATCACATAACGAAGTTTTATTAGCAGCCACAAGTTCAATGGGTTTTTTTTCTATTCAAATTCTTCCAAAAAAATTCACACATATTGTGAAATCATTAGATAGTGCATCCATATTAATGGATGTCGCTTGTGAGACAGTCTTACACTTTTACTGAGATTATTCTTAGATATGCTTCTCATGCCATCATTTGATCTTTTTAAAATTTCTAATCTAAAGTGATTAAAGCTTACAATTTTTTTCTCATGAAAGTTTAGAAACAAGAATGCAAATAGCAAATTGTGATTCGACTACAAGATTAAGGTGATAATATGTTACAGTTATCAGTATTTATTCGATATTCAGATTATCAAAAACGTGTTGTTCTTGCATTTGTTGCCATTTACATCTTACATATGAAAATTGAATCTGCTAATTACAAATGTTTTGTTATTCAATTTCTTCTTATAATTTGTTCATCCACTAATATTTGGATATATGTTCGATTTCAAATTATTTGTAGCTTAGAAAAAAAAGATTGATGTAAACAAGTTCAACAACATTGCTTAGATTTAATTTTTTTCTTATATATATATATATATATATATATATATATATATATATATATATTGTATTTTGAAGATATCAAAAGTTAACGATATTAACTTCAAATTAGGTATAAGGACTAAAATTGCACACTTTATTTAATTAAAGATTAAATATGCTTAAATTAATAACACAAAGACCAAAATCATAATAAACTAATAAAATAGGGACTAAAATAATTATTTTCCCATTATATGTAGAATAGTGACAATGATATTTGATAGTAATAGTGATTGTGTGATGACGGGATTATGATAATGTATATGATTAGTGATAATAGTTGGACGTGGTGTATGATATTGATGATTGGTACATTTAAAGATGGAGGTGTACTTCGTAATGCTGGTCGTAGATCAATTGGTGCTAGTGCTTTAGTGGTGATAGTGATAATAGGTGGAAATATTGATCGATAGGTGATAATACTTGTATACATATAAATTTTATTGGGTTAAATTCATATGAAATTTGGATTTAATTCATGTTCATTTGGGTTGATTAATTAATTTGGATTTTACAAATTAATTAAGTCCATTTTATTAAAGGATAACTTCGAGAAATCTCATAAGTTAACGAGCCAACTACATTTTTTACCATAACTTTTTCATATTACATAAAATTTCATAAAAGACATTTTTTGATATATTTTGCTAGCATTGATACATTTTCAACTAATCAGTAACTTAAACAAGCTAAGGAAATAACATAAATCACATTTATTTAGGGGAGTAAATCACGTGAAAATGATTTGGGAAAGAATCTTTGAAATATCTAAGACAGAAGAAAAATTCAAAAACTTTCCATCAAAAGATTCTCCTCCATTCCACTTTCTCCCCCAATTAACACCATTAACAATCAACAACACTCCCTTCATTCTAATTTTCAACAACTTACTGGAGTTACTGCCTCCACCACCTTTCAATTTTCATTTCTTACAAAACTCAAAACAGAGAATTTTCACGGCTGATTTCGTGACTCAATGAACTAGATGATAGACGTTTTCTACAGTTTGCAATTTACAATTTGGTTCAATTTCTTCCATCTTTATAAATCTTTTCTTCTTTTTTCCTTAAAACTTTGATTTTCTGATATTTGAAAATAAAAGAATAATAATATTGGCGTTTTGAATTTCGCCGGAATGGTGATTGTTCGACGATTTGAATTTCGTTGGAACGATGGTTATTCGACGATTTGAATTTTGCCGGAATAATGAATGATTTTGGTTTTGCAGGTACTATGTTAGGTGGTGGGTTTGGTGTTTTCCGGCTGGTATCATTTTGGGAGGTCGGCTTGGTGTTTCTTGTGGTTTGTTCGACTATTTGAAATTACTCAAAACGATGATTGTTGGAGTTGTAGCGACTGTTTTTGGATGTTAATTAAGAATTGGTTGTTGATGAATTTTTTTTGTTTAGAGAACTGAATATATGTATCAGAAGTTATATTATGTACATGATACATATCAGAATCATTCA
This sequence comes from Capsicum rhomboideum, assembly GCA_031232105.1. Taxonomy (NCBI): domain Eukaryota; kingdom Viridiplantae; phylum Streptophyta; class Magnoliopsida; order Solanales; family Solanaceae; genus Capsicum; species Capsicum rhomboideum. The sequence continues at coordinate 86,488,529 of CP124717.1, forward strand.
TTATGCAACTGAAAAGATGTTGATTCATTTCATAACTTTTTTTTTTTTTGATTTATTGTAATTATTATTTAAAGAGATGTTGAATATATATCATGAACATATGTCTGAAATTTACATGTACTTAAGATGTCTGATGAAATATGATGAAAATGTGTCACGGACATATTTTGATACATTTGAAAAAGTTACCAGAAACGTGTTCAAAAGATTTCAATTTCCTATTTGAATGAGTTTGAGACTTAACTATTGTCTATATTTGATACATATGCCTTAGAGTTTTTTTTTTATACATATTTCTGATATATATGAAAAAGTACCAGAAACTATGTTGAAAAGGTTATGGCAGGCATCTGATAAATGTTTATGTGTTGATACATATGTATGATATATATATATATTGATACATATATAGCACCATGTTGAAAGTTTTAAGAATTTCTACATGAATATTCCGACTTCATATAATTTTTCAATAATATTTTACCACTGATATATTAAAGTTGCTGGCAATATAATGTTATTTTTTCTGAGTTTCAACAATTAATTTGACCTTAACAATATTGTATCAGTTATATGTATCAAGTAATAATTTTCCTCCATTTATAGAATTTTATATTTAAAGAGATGTTCAATATATTTCATGGACACATACATGATGTTCAACATGTTTCATGGAGTAGAACTATGATTAAATTTTATACATTTCTGCATATGTTTGATAGATATGTCTGAGACATATATATAGCTGAAATATGTGTATTGTTAATACATTCTTATATTTCATATTTTATTGATACATTTAAAAATGTACCAGAAAGGTGTTCAAAATTATTTTTTGATACATATTATTATCAAAATAAAACTTAAACATATGTTTTATACATGTCTGACATATGTATACTTGATATTTGTTTCTAACATAAAAATAATTCATCATGCAACCTCCATTGAAAAATAGCCAAATACACCAACAACTCCTCTACTCTCCATCATCTTTTCGTCGTGAACTCCATCTCCGACGAACTCGAGTCGACAGAAACATCATCTCTGTCCCATCGCTGCTTCACTTTAACCGTCGCACCACCTCCAAACACATAAAATTAGTCAGCATACTCATCCTCCATTAAAGAAAAAAAAATTGGAAAACAACCATCAACTTCGGCCGGCAACACCATTAATACACCCATTTTATTTTCTCCATCAAACGATCAATCAGACCCCACCTCCTTCTCTGTAAACTCCTCATTTTTCACTTTTTCAAACTCATTTCGTCAATTTTCTCACATACCTATTTCATTTTTCTTTCTAAAAATTGAAATTTACACGTGTTTTGGTGTGGTGTTACTACGGATCTATTTTGGGATTGTTTTAGTGAAAAAGGTGGAGATGCAGAGAAGATGAAATGAAGAAGGATCTTTTAATGGGTGTTCTAATAGTGATTCTCTGTTAATGGCATTGTTGCTATTAATGAAGGGAGTATTTTTGGTTGCTGGTGGAATCAAATTGAGGGGGGGAGGTGTTAGGCGTGAATTCTATGTGAAAGTGATGAAAACACACCTATGGAAAGAGGTTACCTATAATTTTGAGGTGGGAAATTTTGAAATATTGTGTGCGAGATTTGGGACGGCAATGGTAGAGTGATTTGTAGCAGTGAGAAGGGCTTGATATGTATCAAATGTAATTCTTAAGATCTGGGATTTTATGTAATTGTTTAAAAGTTATGAGATTTTATGTATTAATGACCCTCATGTTTGGGGGTTTGTGTAATTTACCTTTCATATTAAATTCAAGACCAAGGTCCATTGTACCTTGGAGCCCAAACCCATGTCACGTGTTAGGGTGACTTGGCGTCCCCGTCAACTTCAAGACCAACAAGATGACGCCACGTATTCAAATAATGTGAAAATCTCATTCAAATTCAAGAACTAGTCAAAAGCCGTCAAGTGTCAAAATGACATGTTTCGACCAATCACAAGCAACCTGGCCTACTCCCTACAACTATAAATAGGGGGGTAACAAAACATTCTAAGGACATTCTGAAAAACACTTCTACAAGCATTGGAGCAACATCGCCATCGGCGACAAAGTTCTTCCAAGGAGCAATCAACAGAGTTCTTTCCGCAGATTTTTCCAAAGCGACAAAACATTTTTCAACATTTTCGACGATTGAAATATATCTCTAGGAGTCTAAATTATCCAACAATTAGAGAAACACGCTACTGAAGGCCCTCGGATCATTTCTAAATTTAGGAGAGGAGAATCAAGAGAGTTACGAAATTGTACTCACAAGATTCATTAATAAAAATTATTTTTTTTTATTTATCTTTGGTTGCAGTTAATTTTCGTCGCTTGAAAATTTGTTGCAAACAATAGCTGATATAATAGCAATAGTTGTGATGTTGAAAATGATATATGTGACATAACAGTGATGATGATTGATCATAGTGATGATAGTAATTTTGATGGTGAGAGTGATGAGTGATTGTTGTCATAATGAGAATATAATAAAAATGGATGGTGATTGTGAACAGACTAATAGTGAGCATTATTTTTATGAACTTTTAAAAAACTTTTAAATAATTATATAATTTTTGAAATCGGAATAATTCAAGCCTATTCTATCGTTAATTAAACTTCCATCTAGTGCAAAATAAGCGTACTATTCAACACAAAATAGTTAGCTGGCTCTTGAGTTGTGACTTTTTTTTTAATTTTATTTTCTATTTAGTGTCTGATATTTATATAAGACTTAATTAATTTAAATTTGTATCGCATAAAATCTATTTAGAGGAAGGGCTCCAAAGTAATTTTATATTTAAAATTGATACTTCTAAATTTTAATTAAGTGAGAAACAGTTCAATCCGCTACACCACGTGCGCATGAGTCGTGACTTGCCAGCACACTCCCTCTAGTTCTGTACAAGCACTTGGCAAAAAGATCTAAATAAATGTTTTTTCAATAAATAAATAAAACAAAAAAGTAGAGAAAAGAAAAGAAAAGGAGAAAAACATGAGGTGAAAACGGAGGTTTCTTGTGGATGGAAAAAGAAAAAGAAACAGTAAGTGCGGATTTTCCACCTTGTATATAGTTAGGAGAGCAACATACAGCACACACATATAACACCTCTCTCTCTTCTCTCTCTCTCTCTAGTTTTTGATCCCCATATTGACTCAGTCTCCTACTCCCCTTCCCTTCATATATATATTTCTATTTCTCTCTCTCTCTCTCTCTCTCTTTCTTTAACCGAAAATCTGAATTTTACATTGAAATTTCAAGCTAATTCCATCTTTTCCAGGTAAATCTTCTGTATCAATGTGATGCATCGCTTGTTTTTTAATCCAAAAAGTTTTATTTTTAATCAAATTGTATGTAGGTAGGATCAATTCTTGGTCAAAATCTTTATTTGCATTCAACCTAGCTGGCTTTTGCTACGTTCTTCAAAGTTTCAGTCTTTTTTATTCTTCTGTTTCCTTATTCTGTATCAAGAAATTAGTAATGGGGGAAAAGATTAGAAATTTACTTTCCTCCTGTTATGTTATGATCTTGTAGAATTTCTACTTGTCGTGAACTACTTGTCATCATCATCAATTTGGAAGTCTTTTTCTTGAAAAGATTATCTCAATTTTCTCATTCTGTTGACGTGACAACCAAAGAAATTAAATAATAGTATTAGCTAGCTGCCATTGTTTTGTTTATATCTTTTTCAGCCCACGCGTTCCCTTTGTTTTTTAGTTATTCTGTTTTCTAATGCGTGATTCAAATACAGGCGGCTGCAAGCTGTATTGTATATAAATAAATGTGGATTTTCTCACATGTTTGTACATTTGTCTATTTGCATATCACAGAATTCAAGAGAAAGTTAAATAAGGTTTGAGGACAATATGGAGCTTGCTGCTTACAAACCCTATGGTGATCAGGAGTTCGAATCACTCATTGAAAGAATTCACCCTCCCAGGTGCTTTTTCAATACTACCATGTATATGTTTTGATTGTAATTTTACAGCAGTCTTTGACAAAGCATTCATGTGTATAAAAGAGATGCTTATTTGCTTTAGTAATTTTCCTGGGTTTAAGTTATATATCCAGTAAAGATTTTTCACATTTTCCAGTGAGAGATTGTGCAAATTCTTCCTCCGTTTCAATCTATTTGTCTAGTTTTGACCTAGGATGGAGTTTAAGAAAATGAAAAACACTTTTAAATTTTGTGGTCTAAAACTAAAGATACTAGAATGGATCAAAATACTCTTTTATCTTGTAATCTTACATAAGTTGCCAACAACAGAAAGATGCATTCTTTTTAAAATGAATTAAAAGAAAAATAAGACAAACAAATTGAAACGGAGGGATTAACTTTTATACTGCATAGGATTTAAACCCTTTTTTTTTTTTGCTTCGTTACTTAATTTGTTTCTCGCTTTGGCTTTTCAGGGTGTGCATTGATAATGATTCTTGCAGAGACTGCACTATTGTGAAGGTAAGGAAGAATCATTATTATTTGCTGTTATTCTATCTGTATCATGTTAATTGGAAATGCTGATGGATGTATTAGATAATGACTTGGTTTAACTGGTTGGTTTAATCCTAACTAGTTAATGGATTCCATCTTAGATTCCAAAACAACTAAAGAAGGTATATACCGCCTAACATACAAGAGTATTAATTAATTAGCCTATAAACCTGCATTACCATCATTTAGTTAGGCGGTAATCAATTTAGTTAGGCGATAATTTTATATATTTTTCTTGTGTTAGTGCTTTAAGATTAATCCATGTGCGAATATAGTTGAAATTTTTTAAAAAAGATATACTATAATTATACTAAATTAATTGCACTGGCCCCTCCTCATCAGCACTAGACTAATCCCATAGGAGGAATTTCGGAGAACCACGGGAATAGCTAATGATTGCCTACTTTCACTTACAAAAATCAGGTTCCAATACTGTAGCTGTTTATCGTATTGTTAAATTAAAATGGTAATTAATCATCCTAGAAGACTTTCTTATAGGGTCCACTATCGTTATGGTATTGTGTATATTTTATGTTGTAAAAGAACTAGGAAATGTTACAATAGTTGATAAAAGTAAGAGATTCTCATCCAGTTCTTGTGTTGTGTAACCAAAAAGCTAAACAGAAATGACCTCCCTGATTGAGAAACAGAAACTTTAAAACTGGACTGCTCAGTTTTAATTCTGGTCGCTGCAATTTCTGTTGTGTAATATTGGGCTAAGACATAGTATAAATTGAGCGATATGGACACAGAGCATTCATATTGTTGACCCAAAGTTGCCTGAAATGAAATTGAGACGTAGTTATTGTTATTTTTGGACCACAGGTCGATAGTGCGAACAAACACGGTATATTGCTGGAGATGGTCCAAGTCCTGACGGATCTGGACCTACTGATTCTAAGATCATACATATGCTCTGATGGTGGCTGGTTAATGGATGGTCAGCTCTCCTTTTTCTCTATGCCTTTTCTCATCTCACCAATCACTTAAAACTTCTTAACTAAAGCAAATCAAGAATGAACCAACAGCTGGTCTGAATATTATAATCCAATATAAAAATGCAAGTAACAACTTTCTGATCTATATCTGAGTCATTCACAACTATAAGATTTGTTTTTTTTGTTATATCTTTACCAGTTTTCCACGTGACTGACCAACTTGGAAACAAAATCACTGACGAAAGCCTCATCCACTACATCGAACAGGTTAGTCTATGCTTTATTCACTTGAATTAAAGTACTTCCAAGAAAACCATTTAGTGGATTTTAGGATAAGGCCTATAGTTAGTTTCCCCACTGTTGTCCAAAAATATACTAGTATATGTTTCTGTTTTTCATTTTTCAAATTAACATTTAACTAAACACAAGCTTATTTTCTGACAGGCTATATGCGCTAGTAGAAGAGGGCCCAGGGAAGTCCAAGCATCTATTGGTAGATATGTAAGGCCCAGGCATGTCTCAATGGAGCACACGGCTATGGAGATGACGGCGACAGATAGACCAGGACTATTTTCTGAGATATCTGCTGTGCTGGCTGAGTTGGGATGCCACGTCTCTGGTGCCGTGGCATGGACACATAACAATCGAGCAGCATGCATCGTTTACATGGAAGATGAACTGAAGCATGGGACAATGCTGGACCCCTATCGAGTGGCCCAAATACAGGCCCAACTGGAGAATGTTGTTGAGGCCCACCATTATGAAGGGGAGCGACGGAATGTGAGGTTGGCTGCCCCTGCACCTAGCCAGACCCATACCGAAAGACGGCTCCATCAGTTGATGGCTGCTGACAGAGACTATGAACAATGTTGTTCTTGTGGTTATGACTCAAGTGAAGATGTAGTACACAGGCAGAAGAAGGGATGTAATAGCACAGAAGTTAAGATAGAAAATTGCAAGGAGAAGGGCTACTCCATTGTTACTGTGAGGAGTATAGACAGACCCAAATTGCTATTTGACACTATCTGCACTCTGACAGACTTGCAATATGTCGTATTCCACGCCTCCATCAGCTCTTTTGAATCCATTGCCTTTCAGGTAATCTGTTACTTTTGCCCTCTTTATCTAACAGCTCCCGCAAAGTCATAGTGGTTCCGGTCCAGACACTACCAAAAACACTAAATCTTTGTTTTTAACTCTCTACACATGCATGAAAATCACAGGAATACTATGTGAGACACAAGAATGGATGGACTTTGGATTCAGAAAGTGAAAGAAGTAGAATGACCAAAAACCTGATGGCTGCCACTGAGAGGAGAGTATCCCATGTACGTTTTGGAACTGGATTTACTAGCACACCGTTTACTGTATCTTTATAATCTACTTTTCCACTCCCCAATAACAAAGTGCACTAACTATATCAAGTGACTATATGATCTGTACAGGGATTGAGGCTGGATGTTACTACTCAAAACAGGGTAGGATTGTTAGCAGACGTCACGAGAGTGTTTCGGGAGAACGGATTATCCATAAGCAGGGCTGAGATTGGGGTACAGGGCGAGCAAGCAGTTGGTACATTCTATGTAAAAGATACTTCAGGGCAAGCTGTGAATCCAGAAACCTTGGAGACAGTAAGACGAGAAATTGGAGGCACTGTCCTGGTGGCAAGTGAATCCTCAGGGAGGCCATCTTCTCAACCATCTACTTTGTCAAATACAAGCCCTAGCATAAGCAGTAGCAGTAGCAATGGCAAGCAAGACGACAAGCCTGGTTTCTCATTAGGAAGCATGTTTTGGTCTCAGCTTGAGTGGCTTTCCAGCAATTTCAGACCTATAAAATCCTAAGACTCCAAGTGGTGATCTGACCCTAGTGTGTTTATGCCATCTTGATTGTAAATAAATAGCAACATCCGTCTGTTAATAATTAGCAACACTTGTAAATAACGATAGACGCATGGTCCGATGTACATATCTTAGCAGCGTAAAAACAATTGGAAGTTCTAAAGGTCAACCCATGGGGTATCTATCAACTACATTCTCCCCCCTCTTCTAACACGTATCTGGGAACTTTTGGTAACACCCTGCCAATTTTCAACAGAATCTGAATTGAGAACTGATAAAAGGGAAAGCGACATCCTATAAACTTTATTTACCATATGTCTAAAGCGTTCAGACAAACTCTAATCAGTGGACTTAGTCACCGGCTCTAGCTTTGGTGATGCTGAAAGGCCAAGTCTCACTAAGTTGAAGGTGACACCTAAACTAAACAATGAAACTAATTTTTAATGCTTTCACAGGTTAATTTACATTAATTAAGCCTGACAATTATATTTGGAATTATATCTTCTTTGAGTTACACTCATATAGTGACAAAAGTAGGAGACACCATCAGATCATCAGCTTTTAATATCAGGAACACTTATATTGCAAGCCTTGATACATCTCCTAACAAGGAGGTAATTGAAGCTGCATTAGTATAATACTAGGAGCAACCCAATTGTTTCATTATGCGTTCTATGTACAACATACATTTTAGTTCTCAGTGCAGAGCACAGACGGGAGGATAGGGAAAAGCTATTCACAACAATAAATGAGAGGAACGATAACTATGTTGAATCTTACATAAGTTCATGCCACCTCAAGGTCATCAATATCCAGCCAATCATTTGATTCTTTGCTATCAGGATTCTGCACATTTTCCTTAACAGAACCAATCTGATTAACGGAGCTGGTAGTGGAGCTTTTCCTCAACTGGACCCAATCTTGTGAGTCCTTATCAGAACTGTAAATTACTTTCTTTGATTTTGCAGGCACATCTGAATCATCCTCTTCAAGATCACTGAAAGACACATCCTCATCATCCTCAAAGGACATGTTGGTTTTACTGGTACCTGTGATTTCCGTGTTTTCTTCCTTTAACCAATCATCAGCATCCTCTTCGTCACTCTCCTCTAACTTAGTCACCAATGCAGATTGCAGTTTTTCATCTTTGCTTTGGGTAATAGGTCCTTCTTCAACCACAAGTTTATCAACTGTTTGATTTTCATCAATGACAGGGTGCACGTCTGTAACAGAGCCGGCAACTGTAGATGAAGTGGCAACATCCACACTAGGCATGTCTTGAACCACATCCGCAGAGAGAGCAGCGGACGGAACAGCAAGCATCTCCTCACGTTGAGAACCACCCCTGTCAGTTGATTCAAAAGTCTCCTCCTTTGACCTATCTTCTTCTATTGGCTTCGTTCGCTTATGTAACTCTTGCGCCAATGAGGCCCTGGCTTTGACTACCTGCACACAGGAAGGTTAACAGCAACTGTACTCAAGTACGAGGATTAAAGTTAATAAACTGTAGACCACTTTTTAACAAGGCACGCTTTGTTCATATGCTAACTAACCAATCAAAAGCAATCACTCTGTTTTACTGTTGGATTCTTAATCGTTATATAGATGGATAGACTATAGTTTCCCTCCCATCTCATCCACACGCACAACTACTGAATACTACACGTCAATGGTACAAATTAGGGGGTCCAGGGGGTCAACAAGAAGCCCCAAAAATCATAGGACGCTCACCAGACAAATTGTGAACCAAAAATAATGCAATAAGAAGTACAACCATGAAGCTTTCAACAGCCAAAAACGAGGAGATGATAGAGGAGCAGAAGAATTTCCAAGAAGCAACATAAGCAGCAAAACAAAAAAGAAGGAAAGATTTGTAGCGAAAAGACAGGTAGGAAGATGTTTTGACTAGCTCCCGTGAATAGCCAAATGCCAATGTGCCATCAATATATTGAGCATGTACAGTAACACAAGAGCTACTTCAGAGCTACTTCACAGTAAGAGTCGTGCACATCTTAGTCCCACTTCTACTATAAAACTTCAATACTTATTTCATAACCAACCCAGATAAAAGATGGCCTTGATGGGGATTGTATGAGTGAGCTGCCGACCTTATCAAAGAGACAAAAAGGGATGAAAGATTTGACTAACTCGAAAAAAGAAAGATTTAACTAGTAACCTTCCATTCGTTAAATCCTAATCAGCCTTTCTCCAGGTCCAACACCAAATCCATTAACTACATTCTACTCATTAGGAACCAGTATATAGTGTCAATTGTTCTCATAAACCAACGAGTCAAAACCGGTAACCTATGCATGGAATGTCTTTTACTACCTTTGCAGATAAAGCATTTTTTCCTTTGAATAAAAGACGAAAAAAGCCATCATTTCAAGTTAAATAGATTTGTAAATGAGAAATGGAACCATTTCCAGCATTACGCGCACAACCTTACCTGGGATGTGGATAAGAGTTCAGCATCTTGTTTATCCAGTCTAGGGTGCAGAAGAACAAAGTATATCTCCCAAAAGCGAGCCTCACTCATGTAACCTGGGCAGAGCTCAATCCTCAAAGCGGCCAGTCTAGGAGCAAGACGCTCAACAGCTAATGCATGCTCTTGTTGTGCATCAGACAAGTCAAAATCTACTGAAATCGATGAAGTTAAATGCTTACATATTCTGTCTTTAAATATACCTGACGCAAAGCATACATTACACAATAACTACACTGGAAGTAGTGATAGCCACGTATGTGGGAAAGAGTTACAGTCATGTATGATAACCAATAGTCTATGTAAGGTTTTATTAGCCAGCAAAGCAGAACACAGAAAACATGCAATAGGATATTTAAGGGTAAGAATGTGTAATATATTATATGTGAAGGAAAGGTCAACAATTTGAAAGATTGATCCAAAAGTAGCAGTTATAGTGAATTGGTGTCATCAAACTGACGTATCAAAGATGGTAAGTCATCTGTTCAGATTCTTTAGACTTTAACCACTCATGTAAGTAGGCAGAAAAACTAACCCTTCAATTCCTAGATAAAAAAAGTTAAGTGAGAAAGGTAGTCAGCATATTTACATGTCACCAACATAATGGGAGTATTAATAGAACTTATTAAAAAAGCATCTGTTGGACCGCTGAACGTGCAAAAGATATATGCACAAAGTTGGCAACTTTTAACCCTTTACTTTAAAGTATCCAAACAAGCATTGCACTCGCTACCTGTATTCAAGTTTTTTTAATATTTATTTTGAATTCTATTGAAGACTTGATTGCACAAGTTTCATTTCCTAGGACAATGTTTTACCACTAACCAAGAAGGAATTTTGATCTCTCTGATCCCCTAATTCAAATTTGAAATACCAAACTAACAGTACCACAACAATCAACAATCTCTTATGCTATGTTTGAAAATGCAAAACCAACATATATATCATAAACAGATCACGCAGCAGTCTTAGAACCCCAGTAAACGGAATCCTGCATTAATCAAATTGAAACCTAAATAAAGCTTCCATCTTTTCTATCTTTGAAGCTGCTACCTAGTAATTAAAGTGTTTTCAGTTTAAGGCCAGTGTGAATTGATGGCAAGCTACAAATCTCCAAGAGTATATTTAACCTTTGAAATCTGCTTGTTATCCAACAGTTTAGTTTCATATCATCTTAGGCTAAAAGAGGAAAGCCTTCTCAAGTTCAAAGCCAATAAGACATGTTATATGGCACCTAAGCAGTCCAAACACTTAAAAGGTTCATTATAGAGGATTCTAATAACCAAAATCAGTTTTGCACACAGTAGTGAGTACTGATATGAGTAAGAAAAAACGCAATGAAAGCACAGATTGGAGGCTTAAAATTTGATAAACATAGAAAAAGATACCTTGGTCGTCTTCATCATCGAACAAAGGGAAATCCAACCAAGTCTCAGGATGCATAGCAATGTCCCTAACAAAAGCCACTACTTCCTCAGTAACACCAACTGCACCTCTACTAGAATCAAACCTCTTCCCCTCTTCTTCCTCCTCCTCCTCCTCCGGTCCCAGTTGCAGTAAGTTAGACGCCATTTTTGTAATTTCCGATACAGGAATATTCTTCGAAAACTTAGTTATCCCACTCTTAAATCTGCCCCCAATTTCAGCAATATCACTCCGTAAACCCTCGATCCCCGCAGGATCCGATTCCTCTTCATCCGGATCCAGTAAAGGCTTGTCCGGTTCGGACTGTGGCGGTGGGGCCAGGAAAGAAGCCACTCCCCAAAATTGACGTGTTAGGGTTTTGGTCAGCTCAGAGATGTCCTCCTTAACGCCGCGTGACGGTGAATCATCATCATCATCATCAACATCAACATCAACTGTTTGTTGCTTCTGTTGATCAGTAGAGTGATGGTGATTGGGAGTTGAAACGTCGTCGTCTTCGAGTCTGAGAGTGTTGGCAATGGATCTAGCAAACCATGACATTGTAAGATGAGGGCTTTACAGTTCGCCGACCAAGACTAATTTGGTTAAGACACTTGCGAACTTGGCAATCGACAAGCAAATATGAGCTAAACGACAGACAAGCAAGACACCCACTACGTCGTCGTTTTTAGACCGCCTAATAATTGGCGTTTGCTGCTCCAAAATTTCTAAAAAAATTAAATTTTCTACCGAAATTGTGCAACTAGAATGAGATGTTACGTTCTTGTTTAATTGAAAAATACTTTTTTGCAAAATATTGATTTTCTTCTTTTGCCAAAAAACTTTTCTTCAAAATATTTAACAGAAATTACATAGTATGTACAGTAAATAATTATATTGGTTACTTATTATTATTATTAAGTGATTTAATAAAAAAATATATATATTTTTATTAATTAAGTGATAATTATGTATACTCAAACATATATAATGTATTTATTATATTGTAATATAAATTACAACAACACATGCCTGGTGGAATCTGAGGAGGGTAGAAACTAGAAAAAATATGTAGACCTTAGGTTGAAGTAGAGAAGTTGTTTTCGGAGGATCCTTGATTTGAGTACAACAAATTCTAGTAGGTATGAAAATGTAAGCAATAGCGAAAGAAAAAAAACATAGCGACTAAGGAGACAGTAACAACAACAAACTAGTGTGATAATCGAAATACAAAAAACAATAGATAAATCAAAAGCAAGACACTACAAGAATAAGGTTAATACTATTACAAATACAGCTAAGACTAAACCCATCAAAAAGTAAGTCATACTCACTATCTACTTATCTTTTATACTAATGCGCGACCTTCATGTCCTCCATCTAAGATCATGTACTAAATAAGTTGGATCTGCGCCGGCTAATAACGTACTTTTTTATTGTTCACTTTGCTAGGAGGCGTCCCATGTACCTATAGATTTGAAAATAAATTTCTAATTCAATGATGAATCGTTTTGATAAGTCGACAAGACTGATGGCTCATTTTCCTGTCGAGCCCACAACTAATTATACTGATTTAGTTTTTTAAGCTTATGATGTTTTGTCTGCTATAATTCAATTGATCTCAATAGTTTATTCCCACAACTCAAATGAAAACACTGAGGAGCTTATTAGGCTAACAAGACATTATAGAACTTTATTGAAACATCTTTTAGATAGCAAATTTGAGGGATTTATTTATCGAAAGAACATTTCACCTACATGGGGACAAAGTCACAAAACACACAGCACAGAATTTCATTTCTGTAGATTAGGTAGACTACTAAGTTTCTGATGATTTTTATAGTCAATCCCCTACTTGTTTGGGCTTCAAGTATTGGCTGATTAACAAAATAATCAATTGACAAGGAGTACAAACTCATTTTTGAAAGCCCTTTTTGCCCATATTAGATTATAGCCTTGTGGTCTTGTTGCCGTGTATGGGCATTGATTTATATCAATTTGAACTTTAAATTCAATCTTGATTTATAGCTGCCTGGATAGTGCAGGTATGCAATTAGTCCCTTCTCATAGTCACACGTAAAAATAACAGGCGATCTAATAAGAGATATTTATTTTTATACATAAAAAAATTATTTTTTATATTCAAATTGTAAGAAGACAAGGATAACATACCTTATTTACTTAAAAAAAAAAAAAAAAGAAGAAGAAGAAGAAGAAGAAGAAGCTACTAATGGCTTTTGAAAATGACCAATATGAGAAAACAAAATTGTTGGTACTACATGTATAGTCTAAGGCCCGTTTGGTTATGTGAGATGAAATCATGATTTGAAATTATGAAATGAAGTTGAAGTTTTGTTTGGACATGCAATTTGTACTTTTTATGTTGTATGTTTTCTCATAAATATAAAAAACCCATAAGTTGTTAAAATTATCCTAATTCTTTATACAATCTTGTCAAATAAGCAAAAGCTTATAAAAAATATATAATACACTATCACAAAGCTATTGTAAAAAAAATACAACATTTGTTGATCAAGTTTTAGTTCAATAAGAAAGTAAAATTGAATATGACTTGTAGTGCACTATTCTTTAATATAATCTTCCACATAATACGGACAATCTCCTCATACTGAGCTTGCATTTAACTATAGAAAATTAATGAAGTAGTAATAAATTTGGTTGGTGAATGAATTTGGTAAATAATGAATGGTAAAGTGAGAGTTGGTTTGAAGTAATAATAAATTTTATGTTGGTGAGAGTAATGATTATATGAGATACAAATAGTTTAAAGAGTAATAATATGAACTATAAATTCTATTTACATATGAAATAAATGGTCGAGGTGTGCGCAAGCTGGCCCTGACACCACGGTTATAAAAAAAAAAATAAGAAAGAAATGGTTGGTAGATATAAATAGTGGTTTAATGGTTGGTAGATATAAATAGTGATTTATTTTTTTTTACAAAATATAAATTCGTGGGTCAATTTTTGTATTTGAAAATCCCAAATAAATCTCAAATCAAGTTTTTTTGGAAAATTTGAGATTTTATCTCATTATATGAAATCATGAAATGAAATCAACGTTAAATCGCATATCCAAACGTTGATTTCATCTCATGATTTCAAATCACGAGATGAAATTACATGTCCAAACGACTACTAAAAATCTAATGGAAATCTCGTTTGTCCATCCTCGCACTTACAAAAGTTTATCCCATGGGTCATTCGATAGAATGTATAAGAATAATTCAGAATATGGTATATTAATAATGTTTGCATTAGTAATGTTGGTATTAATTATGCTGATATTAATTATGCTGTCATTATTCTTATACATTGTTTGATTTGATACATTAGAAATAACATCTCTTGCATACTTTCTTTAAAAAAAATGTGTATTTATAAAAATACCCTCCTTTAACTTCGTACACTTTCTTTATAACAAATTTCTTTTACCTTTAAAACTTCATTGGCTCAACTTTCCCCCAAAGTAAAATTAAATACTTCATCGCACTCTGCCGGTTTGGATAGTTCATCACATTTTTCGGATACCTGATTTACAAACTCGAAGCAAAACAAGCATGTGTCGCAATTATTTAAGCAACTATTCATTGCTGAAAAAAAATTAAAAAATTCAAAGCTATATTCTCATTTTTGTCCTTTTGAGGAATTCAAAAGGAGTTGGGTTTGGTCGCAGTTATTGTTGGGTTTGGTTGATAACTCCTGCTTTATCATGGCAAAGCACAGACAAGGAAAAGTAAAGTACAGAGGAGAGGAGAGGCAAAGTATGGTGGAAAATGATTTGGGAAATGTTTTAGAGGGATTTGAGGGATAGTTTTGTGATTAATTAAGTTAATATATGTGTTGAAATCTTTGTATTACTAATACATAAAAATTGATGGTATTAATAATATATAACTTAATACACAATAAAATGAATAATTAATACAAATACTAATTATATATAAATTAAAATATATACCAAACAATCTATTAATAATACATAGAAATAATATATGCATTATTTTATCCAATACACTCTACCAAACGACACCTATCAGTATTAATCGCTTTTCGTTAGACCAAAAGGGAAGGCGGACGGGGGGATGACATTAAATTTTCTCACTTTGATTAGTGAGTGCAAATGTCTTTTGTGTTTATCCTTTAATATATACAACGAATTGACAAGACTTCCAATTATGACCCATTATTCGTCATAATTAACATATTATTACTATATTAGTGAAACAAAAAAATTCAAAATCTGTGGATTATATTATCAGTATTTAAATCCAATAAAAATATATTGAGAAATAGTATAGATTATCTTTTGTTATCTCGATTATGACATGTTTCTTTTATAAATATATGTTGACTAGTTAGTTGTATTTCTTCGTCTCAATTTATGTGACATATTTAACTTCCCAAGATTTAAATAAAATAAGTTTGACCATAAATTTGGACATAAAAACTTTATTTTTTTTAAAATAAAATTTATATATTTGAAAATTAGGAAAAAGTACTACAGTCAGAATAATTGACTATTCAAAATATTTGAAACATATATGAAAAGATTACGGTCAAACATAGACATATTTGAATCTCGATGAAGCGAAATATATCACATAAATTGAGACGGAGGGAGTATATATAGAGAGAGTATGAACATTGTCCGCGGCTTCAGCCAAAGAATTAGTCTTCTTCCTCTCCAATTTTTTTATTTTTTAAAAAAATTAAAATTCATTAACTCGATTAATTTAAATATTCACCGCGTAGAATTGATAAAGAGCCAATAACTCCTTATTAAAAAATTTCAGGCCTCTATAATGTCCTTTCTTCTCAAACTTTAGTGAAGTATATGGTCATCACCTCCCACACAGATTTTATTTTTGAAATTCTTCATAGAATTTGGGTCTTGGAGAAGATACCCTTTGTCAACCCAATCCTTTTGGAGCCCTTTCTTTTTGCCTAATTGTAAATACTCCCTCCACCAACATTAGTCTCTTAAATATTAAAACTTGGTTACTTTAATTCCACTCTTGAGAATTGACCTAATTTCTTTTATCCAATATTCTTATAATCCCACTCACATCTTACATAATTTTGTGCTTATCCACCAGTTGACTAATAAATTTTGCTTATCTCCTCACAAACTATATCCCTCGTTCATAAGGGCTCGATTTGTTAAGCGTGAAAATGAGCACGAAGGCAAACAAAGAAAGCAGAATTAAGAAATGCATAAAAGCACCAATCAGAATTCTAATTAAAGCCAGGGATTGCTACGTCCGACGCCTAACGAATTGTTCTGGCAGGATTGGCTATGGCAGTGCCTCAGGCATTGGCTCATGTGGAGCCTTTACACAAACCTCCTCTTTGCCTAGAAGTTTCAGTGCCAATTCATCTATGTCTAGTGGGGATGAAGATTTCAGGGAACTAATGCGAATTTCTTCGATAAAGACTCAGGTGGAATTGGAGATCCTGAGGCAAAAATCCCTCGTGAAAAATGTCGTGCCTCGGACTTGTTCTGTTGCCATTGGAAGAATTGATGAAGAAGAGCCCTGTGATTTTGGTGAGGAAGTCAAAGTGTGTACAGATGTTTATCCAAGAAGCAGAAGTTATGCTGTGACTGCAAGAAGGGCAAAGATGCTAATTTGAAGTAGAATCCAAAGAGAAAAATCTAAAAATTGGCTCGACTTTTTTCTATCTTCCTCCGGTTTAATTTCATATTGTTTCCTGGATTGTAATTTGTGGTTTCTTTTTCCTTATTGTCATCTATTGTTGCATATACATGTTCAGTTAATTAGTTATCAATACTCTTTGTAATAACAAATGCTGCATATTTCATTTTATTGTTTCCCTTCCTCTTAATGTTCCTCCTCTACATGGACTTAATTCAATGGGTATAAATAAGCTAAAACATTTGTAAGAGTGGTTTAGTTGGTGCAACATGTGATATTTCATAAGGGGAGGTTGGAGATCAATTTCCCCTACCAACTTCTTCTCAGTCGAGTTCGTCGACCCTAGTGTGATTTAAGTATCATGTGTGGTTTGTGAGTTATTACCCAGGAGAGAATTTATCAAATGTGCACCCAAAGAATAGTGATCGAGAATTTCTCTGAATTTTCTAAAAAATAAAAATAAATTGAAACTCATAACTAATAAATTCGCCAAATCTTTCTATATCTTACGCTTCAGATTTCTACATACATTATTGTTCTACATACAAGATTAAATTGTTTAACTTTCAAAGATTGCAGACTTTCCCTTGCGCTGCTTAGTTAAGGTCCAACAGTGCTAATTAAGTTACCCTCTAAAATATTGCGAATGGCGCAATTAGTTGTCCTCTGGCACGTTATATTATTTTCTTAAATAAACTCTTTATTGGTCCTCGTTCTAAATTAAATAAATCTCGATCAGAGTTGGTCAAGCCATTTTCATTCAAATGAATACTCCCAACTGAATTTCTAATTCATCATAGTGATGATGAAAATATTATGACAACACATTAAGATACAGCATTGTTTTCATCTAAGCTAGCTAGATTACGATTTATGCTTTGGCTATTACAAGTTGTATCAAAACATCTACATATTTTTTGTACACATTAGTATATTGTAATTTGTTGCTTTCATATATAATCACATGTAAATAGCATACCCGGTAGGATTTATCTGGCTGCGCCATCTCGATATATAATATAATCAATTAAGGATGAAAACAAAGGTGAATGTAGTTGCAACATATGTCAATTCAACAGATCTTCCAACAACATGAACCAAAATCATCAACATTTTATGTATGGATTGTTGTTTTTCGGATTTAGTACAACAATAACTTCAAACACATGTTCAAACTAAAGTATGAACAGTCAAATAAATTTGTAACTCTATATTCACAACTTTGAACTTTTAACAATAAGTTCAACCCAACTTATGAACAACAAAAAATGAAATTCAAACTATTTTCTGAAAAAATAGCAAAATCAAACGTTTAGAAAGAGATGAAGATTGAAAGATTCAAGTCCACCGAATTTACGGTGTGTCTTTAAGGAAATTATTCCCCTCAAGTACCCGAGGTTATGGAATATATTCTCCCAGGATAAAATGAATCACTTCGATAGAATAGCGGTAACTCAAACTCTGTCGAACTATGAATGCACTCAACGATAGCAAATCACACTAGAATTTTTCAAGAAAGAGGAGTGTTTTTACTTCAAAATTTCATCTTTGTACCTGAGGAAAAAATCAGGCATTTATAGCCATCAAGGTGTTGCTTCATGAAGAAAAACAATGGTTCAAAAAAGTGCACCTTTTCATAAAAGTGCAACTCTTTTAAAAAGTCACAACCCATTGAAAAGGTGCCTATTCAAATTACATCCTTTTTCTTGGAGTCTTTTCAAAAAACTACTTATTCATTTTCTATTCACATATCTTAAAAATCTAACATGGATTAATCGTAGCAACTAGTTTGCCGTCACCTATATCTAGCTGTATTAATTTGCCATATGGAACTTGAACTAAATTTAGTAGAAAATCTGGTCTGTCCGTCCTACAACTAATTACAAGAATTTGTTCAAAACTGTTACTACTAATGTACCATCTGTCGATATTTACTTGATCATATTTCACTTTGGCATATTTAAAAAATAATAAATAAAATAAAATTTTCAACTTATTATATCACCCTTATTTATTTAGAATAAAATAAAAATTTCAACTTACTATATCACCCTTATTTATTTAATACTATTTTTATAAATTTTAATTGTTTAGTACTTAATTACACTCTATCCCACTCTTCTCAAAATTACATAAAATTTTGAATTTTGAACTGATCGGGTATATTACTTAAGGTCGTGATACATTACTTAGCAGGTCCCGTGATGTATCTTCCCGGTCCCGTAATGTATTGCGACCCTAAGTGATGTATCGCGACCCTAAGTAATATATCGCGATATAAATTAAAATTTGAGACTTTTTTAATTATTTTAAGAGGTTGAAATTTTAGGTAATAATGATAAGTTAAGGTGTGGTATTATGTAATTTGTCGTATTTATTACAAGTCATTTAATAATTTTGACAAACGAATAGTATTTAATAATAACAGTAAAATAGGTATAAAATGGTAAATTATCTCTTGCTTTTTTAAATTGGATAAGCAAAAATGAATATTTATTTTTAGTGGGTGTTTGGACATGCGATTTCATAACGTGATTTGAAATCATGAGATGAAATCAACGTTTGGACAAACGATTTCATTTCATGATTTCAAATCATGAGATGAAATCTAAAATTCTCCAAAAAGTTTGATTTGAAAATTTCATATAATAATTTTATCTCACAAGGCTAAACGAACTTTAATATAGTAGAAAAGTAAAAATAAATGGGAGGAATAACATATATTGGCGTACAAGATGATCAACATGCATAAGAAAACAAAAATGCCAACTAAATTTTAAACAACGACTGACTTGAGAAACGGTTATAATTATCTTCTTCTTTGTTTCAAATCTTTTGTGAGATTAAAGAAAATAGGAAATGACACATATTCTTTTCATATTGACTAGGGAAGTTTGAAAAATGGAAATTTGTTTTGTATTTTCTTTTTCCAAATGCAATTACTAGTCTTCTGAATTGTGTTCTTTTATTCGTCGTCATTAGCATATTAGTAATTTGACTTTCTGCGTACTGTTTAACAAATAATGTACACTTAAAATAATCATATTTGTCATCTTGATTACGGGCTTACGGCGTGGGCCTTTTTTTAAACAGAAATATATTGAACATTAAGCTGTATTGGGACTTGGTCTATACTTCAGCCCTTATTTTATTCTTCCTTTCTGTTCAGTCATTATGTCTTTGGTCATCACGTCCCACACAAACTTTTTTTAAATCAATTTTTACACCATCATATACTGTATTACCTAAATAATAATTATAAATACAATAACATACTTAGTATATTCTCACAACATGAATCTAAATAGAATAAAGTGTACGCAGTCTTGTTTTTTAAATAATAATTATAACTAATCATCCATTAATGTCATGATCTTGAAAAATAGAACAATTTATTTGTTGCATTTCCATAGTATATAAAGTTGAATCATTTACTATATAATATTTATATACTAATTGTATAATTCTATTCCGATTTATACGGCACTACTTTCTAGTAATTTTGAAAAGAATATTATGGTTAATGATAAGTTTTTCTTCACACCACTTGCGACTAGGAGGAGCAAACCCTTTTTTATATTCCTATATTCTCTATCAAAGGCCACTCAGGATAACTCAATTTTCATGCCAATCTGTCCCAACGAACAAATTATAAATACTCCCACCAATATCGTCTCTTCGATCATTAAAACTTTAAGTTGCTTTTACCCTACTTAATTCATTTTCTTGCTGTCAGTCTTCTTTCTTGCATATTTGTATACACATATCCGCCAATAATATCAACATTCGACAGTCGAACTTTCTCTATTTCTCTGATCAAAGTTTGGAAATGAACACAAAGGGTAGCAAAGAGAGCAGAATTAAGAAGTGCATAAAAGCACCAATTAGAGTTTTAATTAAAGCCAGGGATTGTTACGTCCATAACCTGATGGATTGTTCTGGAAAAATTGGCTATGGCAGTGTCATTGGAGTTCCACAAATATCTGCTTTGCCTAGAAGTTTCAGTGTCAATTCATCTGTGTCAAGTAGCCGTGATGAAGATTTTAGAGAGCTAGTGCGAATTGCTTCTAGAAAAAGTCTTGTTAGGAAAGTGGAAGCGGACCTTCTGAGGCAAAAATCTGTTGATAAAAATGCGGTGAATATTAATGTGGTCCCTAGGAGTCGATCTGTTGCAATTGGAAGAATTGATGAAGATAAGCCGTGTGATTTCGATGAGGAGGTGAAAGTGAATACAGATGTATTTACAAGAAGTAGAAGCTGTGCTGTTTCTTCTAGAAGAACAGGAATGTTCTGAAACAGGAAAAATTTGGAAGACCGAAACAAGGCTAGTTGTTGTAAATTTATCTGCTTCACTGTTTCTTGGATTGTGCTTGTTATGGTTCCTCTTTCCCTGTTTTGGTATACTGTTGCATGTACATGTTCAGTTTGCTCTGTGTAATGAACTCAACATCTTGCATTCTCAGGTTGCCCTGCTTCTTCCTCTTCTGTTTTCTTAACCAAAAAGATATTTCTTTGTCCTTTAAAGTACAAATATATACTAGCTTGTGAAAAGGTAATTACTTCAGTATTTTTACTAGTAAGTTTTACAATACAAAGGAAAGTTTATGACAGTATTTGCAATAGTTGAGCGACCGTATAAACAATCACATGTTTTTCAGCTTTAACCTAATCTTAGCTTACTGACTCTCTTCGTGCTACCTTTTTTCGAAATTCCGACATACATCGTTGATTTAATTCATGTCCCAAGTTTCTCGGAGAAACTCAATATTGATTAAACAAAGAAAGTTATGTATAAGGCTGAAATGAGATTTATAAAATGTCAAAAAAACAGTTGGATGTTTTCTTTCGTTTTGTAGTATCTTTTCTTGTTAAACATAATTACCATTTACTTAACAAACAAATAGTTGCGATATGTTGAGCTATGGTATGACACAAAAATTGTGAAGAGATTTGAAGTAATATTAAAACCGGATTAAAACCCCTCAAAAATGCTTGTTGGGCTATTTTTCCTCATTTATTACTGTAGTTAAATAAGATAATCAAAGTCAGTCTTAACTGATGTTGACAAAAAACTAGCAGGCAATGAAGTTCTCCATAGATATTACTCCCTCCGTCCATCTTTACTTGTATACTTTTGACTTGACACATACCTTAAGAAATAATAAATAGAGGGGTGATTTTACTATATCACCCTTTGAATATAATAAATTTTTTGGTTTGAAAAATACAATGAGGGATAAATAGTATGACTTTGCAAGTAGACACTTAAAATTTGCAGAAGTCCTATTACCTCATGGAACCATTTCCAACCAAAATAAATACACCCTTTTTTGACAAATCCAAGTTATCAAAGAATATATATAAATCACGCACCAATTATCACTTGCCACGTGTCAAATCAAATTTTAACTTATTTTCTTAATAATTTTTTCTATTTGCTTCCTTTTCTTCTTTTTCCCCCCCTCTTGTTACTTTCCTTTCTCTTTCTTCATCACCTCTACCTTCCTCCATAGCTGCAACCACCACAAATTTCTTCCATAGCCCTTTCACATAGTTTCCAAATCACCAATAATTATAATTTGAAAAGCAAAATCATAAAATAATTAAAATATAAAAACTAAAATTATTTTCAAAGTAAAATTTAAAATTTAAATCACCACGCTCTTGAGCTCCTTATACCCAAATCTATCATTCCTTCCTCATCTCTTAATTTCACCACTTTCAATCTCCATTTTTAGGAGGTGGAGATCTCAATAATTAAAACATAAATATTTAATAATTAAATGAGTAAGATAATGGGTGGAGAAGATGAGGAAAAAATAATGATCACTACTTTATGCTCTTTCTTTTCCTTAGAAATACAAATATATTTATGCTAAAAAAAATTATCAAAAAACTTTACTTCACAAGCACCGTTAGCTATGAAATCCACCAGTAGCCCAATAATGAAAAAGAAAAAGAAGAAAGGGAGAAATTAAAAGGAAATAGAAAAAAGAAGAAGAGAAAATAGTAAAATAAAAAGAGAAAAGTAAGGAAAAAAATTTTAATTTAAAAAATTATTAAAATAGTATTTTTTTTTTCATTATTTTTTCTTGTTCCTGAAGGGGAGCCTTGGAGTAACTGGTAAAGTTGTTGTCATGTGATTAGGAGGTCATGGGTTCAAGCCTTGGTTGCAGCCTCTGACAGAAATGCAAGGTAAAGGCTGCGTACAATACACCCTTGTGGTGGGGCTCTTCTCCGGACACCGAGCATAGCGGTAGCTTTAGTGCACCGAACTGCCTTTTTTTTTCTTTTCTTGTTCCCCACTCTCCCTAGGAGAGTGAGATAAACTCACTATGCTAGGTGGCCAAAAAAGGTGTATTTAAACCAGTTTAAAATTATTTAAAAAGGCTATAGGACCCCTGCAAATTTTAAGTGTCTAGTTGTAAATTTGGTCCAACTTTAGATGGTACTTTATGCTACTCTTTTCGATAATACAAACTTATGATTAGTTTTAATATTTTCTAAAATCTATGGGTATAAATCATACTTCTTAAAAAATAAAATATATTTTTCAAATACGATGACCAATTACATAGTGAAATTTCACTCAAAACTTCATCCAAATATTATTTACCAAAAATATTTGGAAATCTATGGCCAAATACTAGCGAAAAGTGGTTTGAGATTAAGGGCTCGTTTGGCCATGAATTTTTTTCACTTTTTTTCAGAAATTTATTTCACTTTAGTGAAAAAAATGAAATTTTGTGGTGTTTGGCCATAAAATTTATTTCACTAAAGTGAAATTTTTTTCCGTAAAAGTGAAAACAAGTTTTACTTTCACTTTTTTCACTCCTGTTTCTCTCACAAAAAGTCAAAAAGAACTCTAATTTTTTTTATGGCCAAACATAACTCCAACTCCAAAAAATTTAATTTTCATGGCCAAACACCTACTAATTATGTGCAAATAACCTCCCTTAAATTACAGTAATGATTGTCAGTTGTCCACTTCAATTGTCAGGCGTAAACCAACCAATACAAGTATTAAAAAAACAATTAAAATCAACTGATAAGGCATTGTAATTGTCCCACGTATGGCATAATAGCAAGGTTGGTGTCTTGGGTTAAAAACTCTTGCCTACCTCTTGTTAGGTGCATAATTCTATTTTTAATAATTATCTTTGTAATTTTATGATTATAATCTTTGAGAAAATAGTAGAGATTGAGGAGACCTTGGGCCTGGAGAATTATTTACTTTTTAGTATTTTTTCACTTTATTATGATTATTGTAATCTTTGAAAAAATTTAGAAAGTGTTTCAAATCTGTTTTTCAATTTCATCTTTAAAAATTTCAAATAAAATGCTAAATATCTTCTCTTATTTGCAAAATAATATAACCGAATATAACTCTATCCTCAATTTCAATTTTATAAATTTCAAATCAAGTGAAAAATATTTGAAATTTATGACCAAATGGCTACTAAAACAAGTTCACCATGATGCCCCTAATTGTCGTAGGAGAAGGCGAGAGTGTCACCTGAACCACCCCAGTAAAAACTTACACAATATATATAAGTTAACTTTTTATTTTTAGTATATACTATATATATATAGAGAGAGAGAGTTTGAATCCCCTGAACACGAGACTAAGAGGTTGACTCAATGGTTTATGAGGTTCAAAATTTATTTTGAGGTTTCAAATTTAAATTCAAGCATTATATTTTATTTTTCAAAGCTCCTTAGTGAAAATTCTGAATCTGCCACTGGATAGAAGGCAATAATTAAGAAAGAAGGATGTGATGATATCATTGTTTAATCTTGTTGCCATATGTTGTGGGCATAACCATTCTTTTAAAAGTATTATGGTTCAACAAGAGGCACTTTGCATCTACATATTTCTTATTTTTGATAGAGAAAACACACAATGTAACCATTAAAGTTATCGTGAATTTGCAAGTAGACAATTAAAGTTTGCGGGAGTCCTATTACCTCATTGAACCATTTCCAACCAAAATAAATACACTCTTTTTTGACAAATCCAAGTTATCAAAGAATATGTGTAAATCACGCACCAACTATCACTTGTCACATGTCAAATCAAATTTTAACTTATTTTCTTGATTATTTTTTCTATTTGTTTCCTTTTCTTCTTCTTTTTTCCCCCTCTTTTTACTTTCCTTTCTCTTTCTTCATCACCTCAACTTTCCTCCATAGCTATAACCACGACAAATTTCTTCCATAGCCCTTTCACATAGTTTTCAAATCACCAATAATTATAATTTGAAAAGCAAAATCATCAAATAATTAAAGTATAAAAACTAAAATTATTTTTCAAAGTAAAATTTGAAATTTAAATCACCACGTTCTTGAGCTCCTTATCCCCAAATTTATCATCCCTTCCTCATCTCTTAATTTCACCATTTTCAATCTCCATTTTTAAGAGGTGGAGATCTCAATAATTAAAACATAAATATTTAATAATTAAATGGGTAAGATAATGGGTGGAGAAGATGAGAAAAAAATAATGGTCACCATTTTATGCTTTTTTCCCCCTTAGAAATACAAATATATTTATGCTAAAAAAAATTATCGAGAAACTTTACTTTACAAGCACCGTTAGCTATGAAATCCACCAGTAGCCCAATAATGAAGAAGAAGAAGAAAGGGAGAAATTAAAAGGAAATAGAAAAAAATAGTAAAATAAAAAGAGAAAAGTAAAAAAAATTCTTTTAATTTAAAAATTTATTAAAATAGTAATTTTTTTCCATTATTTTTTCTTGTTCCCGAAGGAGAGTTTTGGAGTAACTGGTAAAGTTGTTGTCATGTGACTAGAAGGTCACGGGTTCAAGCCTTAGAAACAGCCTCTGATAGAAATGCAAGGTAAGGCTGCGTACAATACACCCTTGTGGTGGGGCTCTTCTCCGGACACCGTGCATAGCGGTAGCTTTAATGCACCGGACTGCTTTTTTTTTTCTTTTCTTGTTCCCCACTCTCCCTAGGAGAGTGAGATAAACTCACTATGCTAGGTGGCCGAAAAAGGTGTATTTAGACCAGTTTAAAATTATTTAGAGAGGTTATAGAATCCCCGCAAATTTTAAGTGTCTAGTTGTAAATTTGGTCCAGCTTTAGATGGTACTTTATGTCTTTACTCTTTTCAATAATACAAACTTATGATTAGTTTTAATATTTTCTAAAATCTATGGGTATAAATTATACTTCTTATAAAATAAAATATATTTTTCAAATACTATGGCCAAATATATGGTAAAATTTTACTCAAAACTTCATTCAAATATTATTTATCAAAAATATTTGGAAATTTATAGCCAAATGCTAGTGAAAAGTGGTTCGAGACTAATTATATTCAAATAACCTCCCTTAAATTGCAGTAATGATTTTCAGTTGTCCACTTCAATTGTCAGGCGTAAACCAACCAATACAAGTATTAAAAAAACAATTAAAATCAACTGATAAGGCATTGTAATTGTCCCACGTATGGCATAATAGCAAGGTTGGTGTCTTGGGTTAAAAACTCTTGCCTACCTCTTGTTAGGTGCATAATTCTATTTTTAATAATTATCTTTGTAATTTTGTGATTATAATATTTGAGAAAATAATAGAGATTGAGGAGACCTTGGGCCTGGAGAATTATTTACTTTTTAGTATCTTTTCACTCTATTATGATGATTATTGTAATCTTTGAAAAAATTTAGAAAGTGTTTCAAACCTGTTTTTCAATTTCATCTTCAAAAATTTCAAATAAAATGCTAAATATCTTCTCTTATTTGCAAAATAATATAACCGAATATAACTCTATCCTCAACTTTAATTTTATAAATTTCAAATCAAGTGAAAAATATTTGAAATTTATGACTAAATGCCTACTAAAACAAGTTCACCATGATGCCCCTAATTGTCGTAGGAGAAGGCGAGAGTGTTCATCTGAACCACCCCAACAAACACTTACACAATATATATATAAGTTAACTTTTTATTTTTAGTATATACTATATATATATATAGAGAGAGAGTTTGAATCCCCTGAACACGAAACTAAGAGGGTGACTCAATGATTTATGAGGTTCAAAATTTATTTTGAGGTTCCAAATTTAAATTCAAGCATTATATTTTATTTTTTGAAGCTTCTTAATGAAAATTTTGGATTTGCCACTGGATAGAAGACAATGATTAAGAATGAAGGATGTGATGATATCGTTGTTTAATCTTGTTGCCGTATGTTGTGGGCGTAACCATTCTTTTAAAAGTATTATGGTTCAACAAGAGGCACTTTGCATCCACATATAATCATGACAGATAACATTTAATTGCTATATTAACTGCAGCATTAGCTAATTGATTAAGCAAATTATATTGACATGCACTTTCGTTTATGCCCCACCGGCCCCGGACTGCCCTTTGCTGAAAAGGATATCATACAAACAATTGGAACTGGATGTACATCAATACACAAGTTTTGAAAAAATAAACTGGATTTAATTATATATATAAAAAAAATTGACAATCCATTAACCAGGTCATTTATCTTGTTTTTTCAAATTATTAATTTCACTTATTGTGAACAATTATGTTATATTTTAGGTGATGTCATGTTGGCATTAGAAATAAATAAAAGATAAAGAACAGAATAAACTCATACTTGCTAAGTTTTAATGACACATTTCAACGTGTACATAAAGCTATAAAGCATTCTCCTTTACCTTACAACTTATAGTGCCAAAGTAAGAAAATATTATACTTATCTTACATCAACCTTGGCTATGTTTATAATCGTTTGCCCCTTAACCCTACTAATCCAACAAGCAGATTTTAGCAATCTCCTTTTTGTAAAGTCATTTTATGATTATACTCTTTTAACATCTTGTTGGACACTTGATCAATTTTTATGGGCTGAATGAAGCACTCCTACTCTCTAGTGACTATTAAATGGGCTTCTTCATTTGACGGAGACTGTTTACATGTGGTACAAAAAGAAAGACATCGTTTGCAAATTTTTTCCTAGGACATAAATATATACTATATTGGTAAGATGATATCCCATAAGTTATATCCGAATATAATTTTAGTTTTTAAAAAACTTATGCTCTATTAGCAATAAAATCTTTTTCTTTTTTTTTTAAAACCGTAGTGTTCTAATCGATATTTGTGCACCTCAACTAAATTCATGAGATATCTACTAGCGTCCACCAGCAACATTTATCATATAATTCTATCCATCAAAAATAGCACATATGAAAAGAATCGCCTAGTATTTTTTATTAGCCATAAAATTTATTGCGGGCAAAAATTAAATACCAACTCATGCGAAACTTTCAATTTTATGGAAAGAAAGTCACTATTGGGATATATTACAAGTCGAGAATGAATGTCTGAAAACGAAATTTAGCTAAATTATGAAGCGAAAAGAGAAACGACAGAAGTTCCATGAAGATCTCCTTCGGATGCTCTATCCTCCTCCACCATCACCTCCTTCTCAAGTAATGGTTCCCATCATTACTCTTTTTTCTTTTGCATAGTGCTTCACTCATTCCTTTCTTACCTTCGTTACAATTGTAGGAAGAAAACGATGACGAACCATATCACATTCTCGGCCAAGGCCTCAACTTGGATCAAATTCCAGGTATTCTTGTTAGCATGATCAGTATAATTTAATTTTGATGTCTCTGCATTTCTTGATTGGCAAATGTAGTTGAGATAATTGGGTCTTATATACAGATCATGAACTGGAAGAAGATAAAGGTTCTTCAGACGATGATGACGTGGAGTCTGATCATGGGCCTGAGAAGCTCACAAGGGCACAGAGGAAGAGGATTCGACGAAAGAAACTTAAAGAA
Source organism: Capsicum rhomboideum (assembly GCA_031232105.1). NCBI lineage: Eukaryota > Viridiplantae > Streptophyta > Magnoliopsida > Solanales > Solanaceae > Capsicum > Capsicum rhomboideum. Next base: position 86,517,214 of record CP124717.1, read on the forward strand.
GCCGCCTCTCGCCGCCAGAATATAATTGGGCCGTTGTTGCCTACTCAAGAGAGTGATGATAAGGGTGTAAATGTGAGTAACACAGATGAGCAATCACAAGGTGTTCGACAAAATGCCAATGAGACAGGTATGCTTTGAGGATTTAGAGAAAAGTAGTAGCAATAGGTGTAGTTTTCTTGTCTACCTCCTTATATTTCACTTTGGATTTATTTATACTCCCTCCGTCCACTTTTATTTGATATATTTCGGTTCTCGAAAGTCGAACTACATGGACTTTGACCATTTCATCACATTAATATGGGAAGGATTACAACTTATAACATTTTTCGTATAATTTTTGAATATCTAAATTTTAAGTTAAAATATCGAATTAATCTAATTCAATTTAGCTTCAAAGATTAGTCAAATGGATTCTCGTTAAGAAAAAAAAGACAAGTAGAAGTGAATGGAGGGAGTATCTAATGGAAGTGGAAGTAAACTACTACACATGTTAGTGTAATTTAACCGTCTATATATATATATAACTTTTAGCTAGTGAAGTGTAGCAATAATTGTGGTTGTCCATTGTCCAGATGATGCAGAGTCTTGCTCGAAACAAAACAGACTAAAACAAAGAAGAATGACTAAACGGTTGGTTGGTGGCAGCTCAAAATCTGCTGGGGATAGTAACAAGACTTGAAAGTCCCAGTCCGATGTTAGCAAGACTTGAAGGGTCATTGCAGCAGGCAGAATTGAACATTTTAACTGGAAAGAAATCGGATTTGATACAAATGCTTTTTGAACTGTGTGGTTATGTTCATGTTTGGGATACTCATAGTGCAAATTTTCACTTACTAGTAGTTAATTTAGTGATTTGTTCTCTAGTACTGTAAATTAAGTTATATGCAATTGATTCGTATTCTTTTGATGACATAGCTTAATGAACGTTGGAGAAACCTTGTTTTACGAACTTTCAGAGTTTGACATGCTTGTGAGGCACCAAGGACGTGGCCAAGTAGTCAATGAAGTGAGTTGAGACTCAGGAGGTCTCGGGTTCAAATGTTATTGCACATAAAAATATTAAGTGATTTTTTTCATATGTTTTAAATTTGGTGGACGGTGAGAAACAGAAAAGAAGCATGGATTTTAACTTTTGTAAGTATAAAAACTTTCTTAAGCGTACTAATAATAATCTATATATATATATATAAAGGAAGGTTAGAAATGTGCTGATGTGATATACTTTTAAGGCCTCCATTCAATTTTTTTTTTGTTTTTTAATGATTTTTTATAGTCTATTTATTTCATTCCTCATTATTATATATTCTTTATTTGCCTTAAGTTTTCTCTTAAGAAAATATAGTAATCAATGTACGTAACAGTTATTGGTATTTAAAAGGTATGTTTATTATAATATTATAAATAAATGCTAAAATATGAAAGTTCACAACATTGCTATATTTAATTGAGGATTTTTTAAGCTATGTTTTTTTGCCTTGCACGAAAACTACTCTAGGAAATGTCTTTCTTATTATTAATGTGCATGGTTATCTTATGTATTTGGCACTACTTATCTATCTTCCGGTAGTGAGTTGTTGTTTGAGATTTTGACACTGTGGTACGTGATATGTTTTTGAGATTGCAAGACAATTTTTTGGATTTGGAATTTTGATCCAACAAGTTATTGGTCCACAATGAAAGTAAATGTGCTGATGTGGCATACTTCTAAGGCCTCCATTTAAATTTTTTAATTTTTTTTTAATGATTTTTTATAGTCTATTTATTTCATTCCTCATTATTATATATTCTTTAATTGCCTTAAGTTTTCTCTTAAGAAAATATAGTAATCAATGTACGTAATAGTTATTGCATTTAAAAGGTATGTTTATTATAATATTATAAATAAATGCTAAAATATGAAAGGTCACAACATTGCTATATTTAATTGAGGATTTTTTAAGCTATGATTTTTTGCCTTGCACGAAAACTGCTCTGAGAAATGTCTTTCTTATTATTAATGTGCATGGTTATCTTATGTATTTGGCACTACTTATCTATCTTCCGGTAGTGAGTTGTTGTTTGAGATTTTGACACTGTGGTACGTGATATGTTTTTGAGATTGCAAGACAATTTTTTGGATTTGAAATTTTCAATTTTGATCCAACAAGTTATTGGTCCACAATGAAAGTTTCAGGTAATTCTTCACTTCACACTAAACTTTGAACTTTTCTATATCTTTAGGGCTTAGGCGCATATATGTTCTCTAGCTACTTCAATTTTATTAGGTAAAGATCTTAAGAGTTTCTTTCGATTTTCCTTTTTTTGAATTGTAGGTAAATTTTATCTTTTTCGTTTTATTTTATGTGTCTTAGTTACTATTTGGAAAGTTTAAAAAAATGTCTTTTTGATCATAACTTTTTTCAAGTATTTAAATAGTTTGAATTTTTAATTATTGTGACTTATAATACTTCTTATGTAAAAATATGTAAATTTTATTTCAAAAAAAATAAAGATCCTATGTCTAAATTTTAGTTAGTTAGACTTTTACACTCCAATCAAATCAAATAAATTAACACGGAGAAATTTATACTATTAATAAGGGAGTAATAGTCAAATAAGGGAGTATATATAAGGGAGAGAGAAAGTGAATGCATGACAAGAACCTTTCTTGGGTTGGAACAAGATATGAGTCAAGGAGCCTTGGCAAAATAGAAAATCAAGAGGAAGCAACGATAATGATGTGATTTTTTTCTAAAATAAAAGCTTATTTATGGTAAAGTTTATAATTTAGAGGAAGAGGAATAGAAACAAAGAATGATGAAAGAAAAAGAGAAAGAATTAAAAAAAAGATATACCGAAAATCCTTATATCTTTTTGTTTTTACCTTTTAAAAAATAAAATAAAAATCTAACAATAAAAAGTGCAGTTCATCAAAACTCCAACTCTAATAACAATTAATATTATGTTTGTAATTCCGTCAAGAAAATAAAACAAAAGGAGATACAATGCAAGAGCAATAGAAGAAAATTGAAAAAGGAAAAATAATAGGAAGAGAAATACATATAATCGAATGCAGTTCAACAAACTCAATCGAGTCGATGCTTATTTATCTTATGTTTTATTTGTTTCCTGCGTTTAATTTATTTACTTTTATTTGAATAGGAGAGAATATTTGAAAAGGAAGGTGTGACACTTTTCTTTGGCAATATATTTATCGTTTTTTCTTCCTTTTTGAGTTTATTTTTTCTATTTTTTATTTATTTATGTGCTATATTGAAAAAACTTAAAAATACTCACTTGACTCTCTCAACTATGCATTAAAAAAGTAATGATAAGAAACTAAAAGGTCATTTCTTTAAATTTCTTTAATGTAAAATTCAATGGTCTTTATTTTCACTACTTTCACAGTTTTTTATTATCACAAACTTTAAAATAATTAATAATCATATTTATGCATTATTTGGTACTTCATATTGTAGTCATATAAATAGAGGCATTATAAGATGTAGAAATGAATCAATGATCATATTAACCTTCTAAGTTGCTTTGTTGTCAGTTCTTTGTTTATTCATGCTTTAGTTTGATTAAAAAAATAGATGGAACCTATTAAATTGGTAATCGGCTTGTGGGAGTGGATTTCGATAAGATTAGAAGCTTGTGCATTGATTTCATACTTTTTTCTTCTATTTTTAATGATTAAGGTCCGTAAGAACGATGTTGCCTTATCAACTTTTTCATATGTTCTCTCTCTATAATTTCTTTTTATTTTGTATTTTATATGAATTTCTCATTTTCGTAAGTTTATTGATTTTTTTTTTTGGTTCAAAATTGTAACTTATGATTTTGTTGGACATAATTATCTTTTTTTTTCTTTCTTTTTTGACAAATCTCTAAATATAATTTTTATCATAAATTTTCAATTACAAATCTTTCATTATAAGCTTTAAATAATGTTAAAATTAATTCACACAATGATGTCATGACTAAGAGTGGCCGTCGGACCGGTACGTTCCGTTACCGGTACCGGTTTGTACCGTTCTGGTAGGAACCGGTTCGGAACGGTATGGAACGTACCGGTATCCGGTTCGGATCGGTTTCGCGGTTTCATTCCGGGAAACCGGTACCGGTCCATACCGGTCCATTCCGGTACCGGTCCGGTCCGTTCCGAAACCTAACGGAAACTAGCCGTTGGGGACCGTTGCCAACGGCTAGTGGGCCCCCCAAACGGCTATATTGACCCCCCCAGGCCCCCCGAGCCCCCCCCCCCCCCCTTCCAAAATTCTATAAATACCCCTTTCCCATTCAAATTTTATTCACAATTTTAATTTTTCAACTCTCATCCTTTCTCAATTTTCTACTCTCAAGTCTCAATATCTATAACTAGATGGAATTCTTTTTATGAAATGATTGAAGATGCTTATAAATATAGACAACCTATTACTATGATGTTTAATTCTCATAACGCTTATCCTAGTCATCAACTCAATGAAAATGATTGGGATCAAATAGAAGCACTTGAAGGTTTTTTGAAATCATTTTATGATGCTACAAAAGTTTTTTCTGGATCGTATTATCCCACTATTTCTGAAATTTTAATACATATATGGTCTATTTCATTCATTTTTGCAGAGTATAAAAATAATAAATTTTTTAAGAATGCTATTGTAGCTATGATTGAAAAATTTTAAAAATATTTTTTTCCTATCCCCCAAATTTATTTAATTGCAATTCTTTTTAACCCGGAATATAAAGAACATGGTGCAAAAGTTTTGGTTAGAGGAATTTATCATAATTTAAATATTCAACCGTATGAAAGTCCCGATCTGATAACTTGTCAAAACAGCATTCACACTTGTGCTAAGGAATTGTATGACAAATATTGCACATTCGATAATGTTGAAGTTCCTCAAACTTCTATGCCTCGACTAGATGCCCATGGTAGAGCACAATCATCACTTGGTCTTCGTTCTTCTCATAAATGTGAATTTGTTAAATATCTTGACCAGGGTTTTGACACTATTACAAATCAAGAAGGCGTACCACAGCTATTGAATTGGTGGAGGGCTCGTGAGCATCAATATCCAAAACTTAGCAAGATGGTGAAGGACGTGCTAGCTATTCAAGGATCATCCGTAGCTTCGGAGCAAACTTTCAGTGCGGCAAGATTTCAAATCGGCGATCATAGATATTCATTAGCAGAAGACAGTTTGGAGGTATCGGTGACTTTTAGAGATTGGATCAACGCAGAACGAAGAAATAAAGGAGTTCCAAAGTTAACTAAATTACAAGAAGATTACTTAGATGCAGTCATTGGATGTAATAGTGACGATGACATTGAAATTGAAGATCGTCAACAAGTTTTACCAAGACCAGAGGTTATTGCTCAAAATTTACAAGAGTTAGAACAAAACTTTATAGGATTATACAACTATTAGCTTACATTCGAGGCTTAGTTGAAACAGAACCTTTCCTAGAAGGTGGCTGCGTAAATTAGGCGCTCTCTACTAATAGTTGTAAATTGTAATAAAAATTTGAAATTTTGAATAAATTGTATTGATTTTTAATTTTATCATACTTTTACTTAATGCATTTCCTTTTTGTTTAGTTTGAGTGTTTAAATTAGCAACTTATAAACTTAAAAACTTATATAACTCATAAATTGAAAAACTTAAAAAAAAAAAACTTTAACAAAGTTATATACTTTTATATAAACTTTAAAATTCAAATATATAAACTTCAAAAAATATAAACTTAAAAACTTATAAATTTAAAAACTTAGAAAAAAAACATATTTAAACTTAATTCAAAATATTTAAAAACCAAATTTAAACTTAAAATACATAATACAAAATATAACTTTTATTCTTTAACAAAAATGTAAAAAATAATTTATTTATTCAAAATATAAAAAATTATTTTTTTAAAAAATTAATATTAAAATTGCCCGTACCGGTTATTCCATTCCGTTCCGTTCCGGTCCATTCCGGTAGTATACCGGTTACGATCGGAACGGAATGGAACCGCGGTTTCATACCGGTTATTCCGGTCCGATTCATACCGGTAGCGGTTACATTCCGGTCCGGTTAATACCGGTACCGATCTATTTCGGTCCTGCCATTCCATTCCGGCAGAATGCCCAGTCTTAGTCATGACTCTCTTGAGTTTTCCATCTTTATTATGATTTTTGACTAAGAATTTTATTTTTTTTCTTACTTTTTGACAATTCTCCAACTTCTCTATTTTTTATTGTAGGATAATAAATATGTTAATTAAACACTAATTCATATTCTTTAATGTAAACTTAATGGTCATTATTTTCATTACTCCCACAACTTTTTATCATCATAACTCCTAAAATAATTAAGATTATATTCATGACATTATTTGGTAGTACATATTGTAATCCTACAAAGAAAGATATTTGTAAACTTTTATAGAAATGATCACATTAGCCTTCAAGTTATGTTTCGATGCTTATTATATTCATATTTTAGTTTGATTTACAGAATAAGATGAAAACTTAACTAATGGTGAATGACTTGTGGGAGTGGATGTCGACAAGAGTTCAAAGATTGTGCATTGCTTTCGTATTTTTTCTTTTATTATTTTAATAATTAAATTTGTAAGAATGATGCTGCATTTTTTTTTATATGTTCACACTATGTTTTCTCTTTATTTTATATTTTATATGAATTTCTAATTATCGTAAATTATAACTAAACATTAATTTCCTCTGTGAAATCAATTATATACATATATATATATATATATATATATATATATATATAGAGAGAGAGAGAGAGAGAGAGAGAGATTGCAAATATGTCTTCTATCTATATTATATTGGGTGAAAATCATTTACCCTCCCCAACTTTGGTTTAAAAATTAAACTCCCCCCTCAACTTTGAACAATAGTTATTCTCCCCCCTTTATCCTATTTATCTTCTTTAAATGCCTACTTTACCCTTACTCTATTACTAATATTTATTTTTCTTTACTTCTTTAAAATCATGATTTTTTTTAATGTATATAGTAAATTTTATTTAGATAAAATAAATATTAGTTTTAGACAAAAAAAGAAAGTGAAAAGCATTAATTTAGCATATAAGCTAATGACGTTCTAAATAAAATAAATGAGCATAATAATAACAACAACAACAATAACATACCTAGTGTATTCCCACACAGTGGGGTCTAGGGAGGGTAGAGTATTCGCAGTCCAAATCACTACCTCCGAGGTGAGATAGAGAAGCTGTTTCAGATAGACTCTCGACTCACGACAAAATACAGTCTAGAAATAGATGTAAAAAAGGATAAAATATAATAAGGAGCAACACAATAATATGTAGTAACAGATCAATACTACCACAAGATAATACTACAAGTGATCTACCCGAAACAACATATATCAATAAGAATCCAAGAACAGAAAATTACAAGCATAACACTACAAGTACTAATAAGGACAACACTCATATCTACTAGCATGAACTCACTCCAACCTCCTAACTTTCTACCCTAATTCGTGTTCTCCACAACTTCCTGATAATTAAATGACAGATAATAATAACTTTATAAATATATTCTGATGCATGCAATATAAAAATAATTAATAAAAATGGAGATATATTTTATAACAAGTTCATTCCTAAAATATACTTATATTGTAAGTAAATTTTAATTTATAATTTAGAGCATCTCATTAATGTCAATCAAAACTCATTTATCTATATAAAAAATAAAAAATATAGTAAAAATAAAACTTAAATATACACACACATAGATATATAATACTTAATGCATGTAATAAAATAACATTCATAAAAAATACTTTAGCTTTTGTGACAAATTTATAAAAGTATTATTCTACTTATAACATTAAATAATTTAAATAAAATAAATAAGGAACTGAGTAAAATAAATAAATAATATATAATATTATTATAAAAATATAGTATATAGATGGAGATTACAAATGTCAAGGGTAATATAGACATTGTATAGGAAAAGGGGGGGAGAATGTCTATTGTTTATAGTTGAGGGGGAAATTTGATTTTTAAAGTAAAGTTGGGGGGTGTAAACGATTTTCACCCATATTATATTTAACAAACTTTTTGGTATTTTACGGTCTTTTAAAATTGCACGAAGCGCAGACATGTTCACTAGTTACTAATAAAGAAGAATTGGAAATTTTGATCCGCTGACCATGAGAACCTATCATGAATTACATTCACTCTTAGTTTGGGCTATTGGCCCATCTATATGACTGTGATAGAAGAAGCATGTTCATACACAAACTTAATGGGACAGTTTGTTTGGTGCGTGTGAATGGAAAGCCCACTTGTAACACTAATGATACCGCAAGGAAGGAAGAATTGATCTTCACTGTTCCTTATCTGATTTTTGGGTTTCCCATCCTATGTTAGATTGTCCGTTCTTCCTGTATTGGAACTTCAATTAATCTAAATCCACACCGAAGAAGACCCATTTAAAATAGAAGCATTCCTTAGAAGAAACTTTTTTATATCCAGATTTCGAACGCAAAACCTCTAGTAAAAGAGGGATATATCCACCACTACAACCCTCTTTGGTTCCTTATCTTTCCACTAAAGGTTGCCTTAAATGCTTCTCACGCTAATTCACATTTTACTTTCAAATATTACTCCCTCCGTGATGTAGTTTGACTGAAATTCAAAAAAATATGAAAAGACTTTATAATGTTTTAAAACTATCTTTAAAATAAATAAATTTTTAAATACAAGAGTATATCTTTGTTGATTTTTTTTGCCAAATAAGTGGGACACAATATTGATAAAATGTTGATAGTGCTATTAAATATTTGCTAAATAAGAAAATGTGTCATTTTTTTTTACTGATTAAAAAGGAAAGTACCTAGAAATTGAGATAAGGGAATATATATACACACCTTCTTACTTGTACATTTTTGGTATAAATATTGAATATGTATTTTCTGGTAAGTGATAAGCAGGTCCACAAAATTAGAGAGGAAGTCAAAGCCAGGAATTCAGGATCTTAGCTTAGCGGAAGGTATGGCGTAATATACTGAGGCACAGCCCTTTCTTCTTATTCTATAAGGATCTCCCCATTTAAGATTCTTTTAATTTGTTCTTATCCCCAAATATCAATGCTCTATTACTACTTTTTCTCTCCCTCCACATTCCATTCTATTTATTGCTTGTTAAGGTATTCGAAGAAGAGAACAAGTAAAATGGACGGACCGACGGAGGAGTAACTTTAGTCAATAAGATTTCAATTCTTGTTCCTATTATCGCTAGCCGCCACAAGAAAAGTTGCACGTTGTTGAGTTTATATAGGCACTATTGCACTTGATAATTCAAATATTGAAGAAAAAAGTGAATAGTGAATAACAATATTGTAGGTAAAAATAGTGATAATAAAAAGAACACTAAACAGGGGCAATGTAACTACCAAAGACCGTGTTCTGTTACAAGGATTATAGTAGTACTAATAAGGAAAAACGCAAAACAGGGGAAAATATAATTACTTGGTTCTGTCCAAAGGATAATATCTTTTTGAGATTCTTGCTTGAGATAGAGGCACATAACTAATTTATAGCCTGTTTGGCCAAACTTCTAAAATTAGCTTATTTTCAGAAGTGTTTTTTTTCAAAAGTGCTTTTCAAAAAGTACTTTTGGTGAGAAGCAGTTTGTGTTTGATCAATACAATTAAAAAAACACTTTTGAGCAACAATTAATATTTGGCCAAATTTTTAAAAGTGCTTTTAAATATATTTTTCTCATAAGTGCTTTTGTCAAAAGTGCTTTTGGAGAGAAGCTACTTTTTTTAGCTTATGAAAAACTATTTTTTTTACTCTCCAGAAACACTTATTTTCTTTCATAAGCTTGGTCAAACACCTCAATTTTTTAAAATAAGCACTTTTGGAAAAAAATAAGCTTGGCCAAACAAGCTATTATTAACCAAGTAGAAAAGGAAAAAATATGAATTTTGTACAAATGTTTCAAAAGTGAAAATGATCAATATTGGGTAAACTAATAATTGAGATGAACTCTGGATTTGATACTATAATAAGAGATAGATATTAGTCTAATTCAACACCCAAAATTAGTTTCACATCCTATCAATGTGGAACAACTCATCTAATTCAATTGATTTTTTTTTTCCAGGTGTGATGGAAGTGCTCATATAATCTTTTACTATGAAACAACACATTCGAACTATAGAAGAACAATTCGGTGCACTAAAACTTCTTATCTATGCACGAAGTTTAAAAAAAAGTCAAATCATAATAATTTATTACACGAAGTTTTACCTTACGGGGAAAAAAAAAAAAGATAAAAGAAGAAGACGGTTGGCGTGAGAATCAAGTCTGCGTCCTCAATTTGCTATTGCTCAGTACAAAGTGATGAAATGGAAGAATTTAGAAACTCTATTACTAATTCCTCGTCCCAATAAAAATTCATGTTCCACATGGAAACAGTTTCAACTGTCCCCAAATCTCAACCCCTAGAAAGATAGATAGATTAAAAACTCCCACCTATCTCTTCGCATTAAAATCTTCTCACTCAACCAGTCCCTGCCCATTTTGTCAATATAAGTATTAATTTTTTTATAATGAAAGCAAATGAGGGAATTAATTACAGATCTTAGGTTCCTTGTAATATGCAAGTAGCCCAAATTATTATATTACTAAATATTATTCCTTCTCTTTGATTCTACTATACTTTCATTTTCAATTTTTCATTAACTTACCTTACCCAACCACGAAAGCAAAGACCAATCGGATTCATCCAACTGATTAATAATACTATACTCTCTCCATTTCTATTGACTTAACGCCTTTTAAAGTTGCACAATTTTTAAGAAAAATATTAATTAAAATATAATTTGATTAAATTATATTTATTTTAATTTAATACTTTTCTTTTTAATATTATATTAACATCTCTTTATATTTATGATTAAGAATAAAGATGAAAATAAATAATTAATTATATCTTAATTTTTTAAAATAATAAATATTATGAAATATTTATTTTTAATAAGAACACAAGAAATGGAGGGAGTATAATATTTCTTCTCCAACTTGCCTACTCATACATTTAAATTTCACAAAGCATTTAAAGCACCCATTGCATTCCTTGTGACTATTATCTTTTCACTCTCAATCTTCTCACTCACATACCATATTTTCAGTATCTTTTACACGGGCCATGGCCCATAACGTGTTTCGGGCCAAACAACAATCGTCTTCTTCCAGAGACAAATCTCTATTCGCAGCGGCCATAGTAGCGGTTCTACTTGTCTGTGCTATTTGGTCATTTACTGATCCTTTGCCCAGTTTATCAGGTTTGTTATACAATCAGAATATTAGTTCACCGGAATATTGCCCGCCGGGACGCGAAGCCGTTGACCGGGTCTCCGACCCACCGGAGAAGACATTCTACGATGACCCGCAACTCAGTTACACCATTAACAAACCAATCAAAAACTGGGACGAGAAGCGAATCCAATGGCTGAAGCTTCATCCTTCATTCGCCGCCGGAAGAGCTAACCGTGTGCTCCTCCTCAGTGGATCACAGCCCACTCCATGCAAAAACCCTAAAGGTGATCATTTACTACTAAGGTTTTTCAAAAACAAAGTTGATTACTGTAGAATTCATGGCTACGATATTTTCTACGGCAACAATTTTTTTCACCCTAAAATGCGTTCTTATTGGGCCAAAATACCGCTTGTTCGGGCCGCCATGCTGGCCCATCCTGAATCCGAGTGGGTTCTATGGATTGACTCAGATGCTATCTTCACTGATATGGATTTCAAAATCCCATTACACAAGTACAATGACTACAACTTCATCGTTCATGGTTGGCCTGATTTGATTTTCAAGAAGAAAAGCTGGGTGGCTATAAATGCAGGGATTTTTCTGGTACGCAACTGTCAATGGTCCATGGATTTCTTAGATGTTTGGGCTAATATGGGCCCGAAAAGCCCAGAATACAAGCAATGGGGAAAAATTTTACGAACAACTTTCAAGGACAAAACGTTCCCGGAGTCCGATGATCAATCAGCACTGAGCTATTTAATACTGAAAGGTGAACAAAAATGGAGGAGCAAAATTCACGCGATTACTGATTACTCTTTGCACGGATACTGGCTAGGAATAGTAAACAGACTTGACAAAATCGCGGAGAATTACACGAAGATAGAAAGAGATGTACCGAGGCTACGCAGGAGACACGCGGAGGCAGTGAGTGAAACTTACGCAACAGCGCGGGAGCCGTTAGTGGCGGAGGGCGGTGATTGGAAGGGCGGATGGAGGCGGCCGTTTATCACCCACTTCACGGGATGTCAGCCGTGTAGTGGGGACCACGCCGCGGAGTATGTGGGTGATTCGTGTTGGGTGGGAATGGAACGAGCGTTAAACTTTGCGGATAATCAGGTGTTACGTAATTTCGGATTCATGCATGATGATATCAAAAGCAATTCACCTGTCTCTCCGGTAAATTTCGATTTTCCAGCAGAAGAGGTAGAAGAATTCGTGTGAAAAATGAATCACCTCAGTTTTTACTGTAGGATTAATTAAATGAGGTTACACATAAGTCTTTTGTGAATTTTGGATGCCTTTTGATTCAGTACCAATGTATTTGATAGTTATTGTAATGGCAAAGAAGTGTCATAATCCCATACAGAAAACAATAATGGGACAAGTTTTATCTGAAGCAATTCACTATGGAGCTATTTTACCATCCTTTTTCTTAGTTCATGGTAATTGTAATGTCATTTTTGATGTAAAAGTGTCTTAATCCACCTTTGTAAGTAGTAGTAATAGTTTGGCAATCAATAATTCAAAAGACAAAGTCCTATATTTTAAATTTGTCGACAAGTGTGGACAATGCTTTCTGGGTCATCATTCAACCTATGATTTTTCAGTTCCAAACAGAAGATTCGTTTGACAAAAAATATAAAAAGAGTGGCTTGATTGCCTGAAGATTGAGGAAGATTGGGTCATTATATTATATAAACAGAAGCGAATTAGAAGAATTAGCAGCTCCCCTTAATTAGTGGAGTGTTTCAATTTATAAATTTGTCAAACTTAGCACGCCAAAGATGTGTGACAAAACATAGACGAAACTTCCACCAATCTTTAAAAGGAATTATTTTTTTCTAATTTGTTTGCTTGTGTTTGCTGTCTAACCCTAAATGCATTTTTCCTTTTTGAATCCAACTTCACCCGTGACTTTTCTGCCAATGTTTTACATTCCCGTTACTGTAGATAACAACATAACGAAACAAAGGACCACAAATGGTTTCTCTGATTTTAATCTTGAAAAAGAAATTGATAAAGACTTGACAACCTTTTTGAATTCGATTGTATAAATATCGTTTTAAATTCATGGGATATGACATGTGAAGTTCAAAGATGAATCTGCCAAATGAGTTGGTGCTTGAAGAATTTGAGTTCAATTTTCTGTTTCTTATCATCTAGTCATTTGCTAGTTATGTGTGGAAATTGGAAAAAGAAAAAGCCTGTGGGGTGGGCCAGAAATTTATTGACTGGTCTCGTCTATAAAAGCGGAGCGATCCACCTTTACCCTTTCTGCTTTCTAGGGGAGAGGGAATGAAATTCCGAGAGGCTCAAGTGGGCTGGAATCTCACAACTTGGGCATCGAATTTCAACAAATCAAGGCACAAATCTATTTCACACAGGTTCAAGTTTAAAATACAAGTTTCATATATCATAGAGAATAAACTATAAACATTAATTTGTCAAAATAATGGAGTAATAATTTTAACAAACTCGTTTAACATTCTTTTAACTTTCACATGTAAGTAGGGGTGTACATAGATCGGGTTGGTTTGGTTTTTTATTATGTCGATTTATTAAATCTATAAACCAAATCAAACCAACATAAATTCGATTTTTTCGGTTTAGGTTTTAGTCGGTTTTCTTATAATCTTTAGTTTTTACAATTATATTGTGATTATAGACAAGATCAAGTATGCTTTCACTCATGTGCTAGTGGAAAATCACAATTATGAAAAACGAGGAGCAGAGAAATGAGGAGCAGAGAACTCTCCGAAAATTAAAAAGTAAGATGAAAAGTGACTGAAGAGTGAAGAGTGAAAAGTTTTAGGTTTTAAGTTTATATTGGGCTTCGGATCATTTAATTATCAATTAATGGATAAATATTATAACTTAAAGGCCCAAATCTGAATATATATCTACATTTACTTTCTAAATATTAAAAATCAATAAAATTAATTTAAGAAGTATTTAGAAAATAAATTATAATAAATATTTTTTATGTATAAAAAGTTAAAATTATATATATATATATATTATGTTGATTTGGTTTGAATTCGGTTTGACTTTTGTTTGGTTAACACCAAAGCAAACCAAGAATGATCGATTTTTTTTTTATTTCTAACGCCAAACCAATCAAACCAAATCACAAGTCGATTTTTTTTTTCGATTTGATTTGGTTCGATTTGACTTGATGGTTTAGTCTATAATTTCAGTAATGTATGTCTCCATGCGAAAAAGCATGTACGTTTGCCTGAATTTATCTAATACTCGACTAAAATTCGTATAAAATTAAATGCAGACAAATACTAGTTAAATATGGCTATCAAAATAGGGCGGCCGTGATTCTTTTACGATCAAATCTTTGCCCAAGCCCAACTTTTAAAATTTGCATGCTCCATATTTTCACGGCCGTTCTCTCTCATATTCTATTACACATGAAAAGGACTGAACACATAATTGGGCCTTATGCTGCCTAGCTTTTGCTCCAAGTCCGACTTACAAATTATAAATTATAATGTAGGTTTTGCAATTGATACATGAATTAGTAACACTTGTTCACTGAGTGAAATTCAACAAATTAGTATACAATGTATAATTTAAGTAATTGCTTTATCTTTTTTTAATGAAATAAAAAACTATCTTACTATTATGACGTTTAGTTTATCATTTTATAATTTAGTTCATGTATTAGCAATATCTTCATTCTTATTTGGTATACTATTGCACACAAGACACTTTCATAAATGCCAGCCTAAATTATGCATGTTTTCTTTTCGTTCACTTTAAATTGTCAACAATGGACTTGCTACACGCCTTAAAGAATTATAAATGAAGTGCATATTTTAGGATGACACCCAATTACCCATAAGAAAGGATTTGAAATGAGTAGTTAGTGTTAAAGATAAAACAGGAAAAAGAATTATCCAACAAAACAAGTTACAGATTAATGATGCATTTGATGTGGAGATTATACCTTCCCCAAACCAAACCTAATGGCCCTTCAATGGTCAGACAGGCCCATTGTGCTACAAAAGGGGTATATCACATTATAAACCACAAAATAAAATCTAACAATTACTCGTATTAATTTTGCATTGCAAGTAGTATATTGTTGCTTTTGTGCATTGCAAGTAGTATTTCTTTTATGGATTATGGAATTTAATAATACGTAGGGTTTGTTTAAGGTACTGTTACCTTAATCATTTGCAAGAATACTTTTTTTGGGATTATTGTCTCCATCATAGCTGCGGCTTTAGCCTGTTTATCACTCTGATTTTAAGCAATACACTCGATGGAATATTTCTAGAATTTCTTTTTTCAATTCACCTAACATGAGGTTGTTCTTAATTTCGCGTTAGCCTAGTTTTGATGTCTTTAAATATCTATGGATAAAAATATAATCTATAGCTAAATCATGTACTCGCACTTGTTACATGTCATTTCACTTGTATATATGATTGCTTCATCACATATATCCCCATGTTTGATTAGAGCCTGATTATTTCATGCACATTGCTAATAAGAAAATTGTGAGAGAAGTGCAGGGGTATGCTTTTATTGAAGAATGAGTCGATTAAATCAGATGAAAAGAGTCAATTTCCCGCTGATAATTTTCTCTATTTTATTTCATAACCTTTCTCGTTCCCCACTCTCTGTTGCTTTAGTTGAGAATAGTCATACTATGGCTTTATTGAATTAAAGATGACCCTACAACAATTATAGCAAAGCACAAAAAAAGGTAAAAATAGGGTGAAAATTATTTATCCTCCTCAACTTTGGTTTAAAAATCAAACTCCCCCCTCAACTTTGAACAATAGTCATTCTCCCCCCTTTATCCTATTTGTCTTTTTTAAATGCCTATTTTACCCTTACTCTATTACTAATATTTATTTTTCTTTACTTCTTTAAATTCATAATTTTTTTATTTTTTTTAATGTATATAGTAAATTTTATTTAGATAAAATAAATATTAATTTTAGACAAAAAGAGAAAGTGAAAAGCATTAATTTAGCATATAAGCTAATGACGTTCTAAAAAAAAATAAACAAGCATAATAATAACAACAACAACAACATACCCAGTGTATTCCCACATAGTGGGGTCTAGGGAGGGTAGAGTGTACGCAGTCCGTACCACTACCTCCGAGGTGAGATAGAGAAGTTGTTTCCGATAGACTCTCGGCTCAATACAAAATACAGTCCAGAAATAGATGTAAAAAAGGATAAAAGATAATAAGGAGCAACACAATAATATATAGTAACAAATCAATACTACCACAAGATAATACTACAAGTGATCTACCCGAAACAACATATATCAATAAGAATGCAAGAACAGAAAATTACAAGAATAGCACTACAAGTACTAATAAGGACAACACTCATATCTACTAGCATGAACTCACTCCAACCTCCTAACTTTCTACCCTAATTCGTATTCGCCACACCTTCCTGATAATCAAATGACAGATAATAATAACTTTATAAATATATTCTGATGCATGCAATATAAAAATAAGTAATAAAAATGGAGATATATTTTATAACAAGTTAATTCCTAAAATTTACTTATATTGTAAGTAAATTTTAATTTATAATTTAGAGCATCTCATTAGTGTCAATCAAAACTCATTTATCTATATAAAAAATAGAAAATACAGTACAAATAAAACTTAAATATACTCACACATACATATATAATACTTAATGCATGTAATAAAATAGCATTCATAAAAAATATTTTAGCTTTTGTGTCAAATTTATAAAAGGATTATTCTACTTATAACATTAATGAATTTAAATAAAATAAATAAAGAACTGAGTAAAATAAAGAAATAATATATAATATTATTATAAAAATATAGTATATAGATGGAGATTACAAATGTCAAGGGTAATATAGACATTGTATAAGAAAAGGGGGGGAGAATGTCTATTGTTTATAGTTGAGGAGGGAGTTTAATTTTTAAAGTAAAGTTGGGGGGTGTAAACGATTTTCACCCGGTAAAAATATGTAAAGGTAGAAGAAACCAATAAACATAAAGGTAAAAACAAATATATAATCAGCACATTTCATGCTGCTCATCCTAATCTAGTACTTAATTGTACAATAAAATTGCCCATAATGATCAAGCTGGAGTTTCTGAACAGAATACCACGTGCACCCTTGTGAATAATGTTCTTCACCAATACAAGTTGCTTTCAGGCCTTATATTACACACTGCATTATTTATTTTGCTCAATACGTGCCAATACCCCTGCCTGTTAAGTTCTATGCGTTTTTCCTTCTCTTTTTTTTTTTTTTTTGCTTTAAAAAAACAAACTATCTAAATTGATTTATGAAAAGGGGAGAGGGAGGAGGAAGACAAAAAACTTCACGTATGAGTTTATATTTTTGGTAAATAATCAATGTACAGCATAATCCCATAAATTGAAGTAGGGGAGAATGGAGTGTACATGAACCTTGTGTGTTTAAATTCAGTTCAAAAAGAAATAAAAAGATTCTGATTACATTACAGTATATGGTTTTAGATTCTGAGTAGGTGGAATCATGTATCACTTTCTTATGATGATTGATGAGTGTTATTCAACCACTAAATCATATCTCAACTAAATTTGTTCAATTTCTTTCGGTTCGTGGATTCTAAAGTACATTTAACTTGTGTCTAATCAAAATAGACACTCCATTGTTTATTGAATACGAGGAGGACAAATATTAACACACATATATGTATCTTCATTATTTATAGAGGGGATTCTTGATTTAATTTGTTGGTCATTTGTCGTTTACTTAGATGATTATTATTATTCTGAATAATTTTGAGCCTCTTTTGTTTCATTGATACTGAACAGTGACACCTCAAAAGTGCCAGCAGACAATATGAGTCTTCTATCCAACAAACAACACATAGCCATGCCGGATCTCACCGAAAGATGCGATTTCCACACATATCTTCTTCTCTATCTTTCATTATTTAAAAAACGTTTTTGGTTCCCTCCTGTTGCTTTATTGAATAATTTATATTTGTGCTTTTATTTGTATCCAAAATCCAAAAAGAACATAAAGACTGAATACGTCGTATAATGAAAAAATTGTGTGAAGTAGATAGTATCAGCGTGTGTCAAATTTCATCATCAGATCTATTCCAAAACTCTCCAATCAAATCTCCCTTTTGGTCACTCTCTCTAGGTCCACTTGATATCTCAGTTGTCAGATTCCACAGCATTTTTAATTTAGAATTCGCCATGTTATAATAACCATGACCCAACGTATAATATCATGAAAATTGGATACACAATTTTAAATGCTACTTAGTACTGACAATAGATCTGGAAAAATGTATCTAAAATATTAAATTTAGATATTTATACCCGTTGAAATAAGAAATCATAGCATCTACTTTTTTTTTTTAGAATAGATTCAATTTCGAGAGAGCTGAACAAACACCATTTCGTTAAAATGTTCTCTACTTACCAAACACAGTACTTCTAATTCAAAATGGAACCACATGTGACAATGTCCTTTATCAACACAAGTTGCTTTCTAACCCTTGCATTTTTGTCCCTTGAAATTACTCACATGTGCATACTTCTCTTATATGTGTTAATTATTCTTTTCCCTTGCACATAGGAGTATTACAAGAGTGCAAAATAACCTAAAAAAATAACGCAAGTTACTTGCTAAAACATGTTAAAATACACTGTTCTATTAGTGTAAATTTCTTAAAGTCTTCACTATATATAAGTTAACTCCATATTACAACTACCTCAACATTACAGCATTGCATTTTGCACCATAAAAACAGAAATTTAAAACTTAAAACAGACTATATAGTGAATACATACCTATATATATATATTTATAGACCTTAAAATTAACAAGGAAACGAAATAAACCTATTAGGCAGGAAAGTTAAAAGGCACAGGAAAAACATTGGAAGAATCAAGCAAATCCTTATGCATATACCCATACTTCCTCAACACCTGATTATCAGCAAAATTCAACGCCTTCTGCATAGCATCAAAACAAGTCTCACCAGAATACATCTGATTGTGATCCCCACTACAAGGCTGACATCCTGTGAAATGTGTCATGAACGGCCTTCTCCAACTGTATCTTCCATAGCCAGCATCCTTAAGGTGTTCATCCCACACCTTAACATAACTCTCACTCACCCTCTCGGCATGTCTCCTCCTTAACCTTTCTTCCCCTTTCTCAATTCCTAAATATTTATCGGTGATGTTATCTAATGTTCCTACGATTTCCACCCAATACCCTTCGAAATAATATTCGCCTTCTACGTATATTTTATCACCCCATTTTTCCTTCTCCTTTAAGAGTAAATATGCCAAACCTGATTGATCATCTGATTCCTGGAAAATTTTGTCTTTGAAAGTTGTACGTAAAATTTCACCCCATTTATCGTACTCCGGTGATTGTGGACCCATTTTGGACCAAGCTTCCATTAAGTCCATGGACCATTGACAGTTCCGGATCAAGAAAACTCCAGCATTAATGCTTGTCCAGCTTTTTTCCTCGTATATTAACTTCTCCCAACCATGGACTACGAAGTTATGGTTCTTGTAGCGATCTAATGGAAGTTTAAAGTCCATATCGGTGAATGCAGCGTCTGAATCGACCCACCAGATCCACTCAGTTTCAGGATGAGCTAACATGGCAGCTTTCACTGCCGGCATTTTGGCCCAAAAAGACCACATCTTAGGTTGTAATAAAATGTTATTGTAAAAGATATCGTACCCGTGGATTCGGCAGTAATCCACTTTGTTCTTGAAGAATCTGAGAAGCAAATGGTCGCCAATCGGGTTCTTACACGGCGTGGATTGTGAACCGGAAATCATAAGTATCCGGTTTTCTACACCAGGGATAAATGAGGGATGCAGCTTCAACCACTGCTTTCGTTTCTCGTCCCAGTTTTTCATCTGCTTCTCCATAGTATAGCTCATGTCCGGGTCGTCATAGTAAGTTGGGTCGGGCGGGTCGTAACGTAAATTGAACCCGGTTGAAACCGGGTCTGCCGGAGTTTCCAAAGCGGATTTCTGGCTTGCGGAAGGAGGTAAAAAACTGGGATCGGCGGTGGGACTAGCGCTCATAAATGACCATAAGGCCCAGACAACTATCAAAGCCACAATACTTCCACCAGCAAAGAGAAATCCATCAGAGAAAACAGAAGAAATTTTGCTCCTACATGAGTTTTGCTTACCCATTGATGTGTAAGATGTATGAGTTTGAGGCAACTGAGGAGTTACTACCATTTTATGAAGGAAGGCATACGTTACACAGGCAAGCTGGCTTTTCGTCTAGTAGTAATTAGAGAGATGTCACCATCTATTGGACATAGTACTAGAAGTAATGTCCAGCTTTGGTTGTGTGTTAAAGAGAGTTAGAACAGCAAATTTGTCCGTAACTAAGAAAGCATACAAATTCTGGTTTGAGTATAGATAAGAAATATGAAATGGATGACGATAGAGAGTAGATATGGAGATGGGAAGATGTGTGTCGGTGTGACTAAAAACAATGGATGAAGTAAGTGTTCATCGATGGACTCACTAAACTTGCTGTATTGTGGTGCCACGCCACATTGACCGACTGGGCCTTTGTGCACCGATTAGGGGATTACAATCGGTTTGGTGCGCCTTTTAATGGGGTTATTTTTTGCTTTCTAGTGCGTAACACAAAAATAACGCTGAGTTTGGGGCCCAAATGTTGGTCTGATGTGGTGTTTCTGTTGTTTGTGGTGTCGAAGAGGTGAAGTGATAAGAGAGATGGGACACGTGGAAAATGAACCGACACTTTAAGATTTAAGCTTTTTTGATTTTACAGTTTAATATTTTTCCCGTTCAAAATAAATGTTTTTTGACATTTTTTATGGTCTAAAAATGAAAAATAAAATAAAATTAAAGTCTAAAAATATATTACTTATTTTTAATTAACGCTAATTTTAAGAAAAATATGAAAAAAATCAAAACTATAATAATGATAAGTTGTTTTAAAATTAACATTAATTATTTTTTAAGAAATATGCTACATTTAAAAATTTATTTTATTTTGGCATGGAGGCGTAGGACCCGTTTTAGTAATGCCTCCGGGGTAATGGAAATTTTGCCGTTTATTCCGAGTAATTGCCGGCTTTAACCGAAAATCAGGTCTACTGACTACTTTAGTTTCTAACTTTTAATCAATTTTTTCCAACCGTGATGATGCTAATAGCCACATCGACAAACCACATTAGGGAAGAATATTTTTTTTTTTTCAGCATAAGACTGTCGGGGGTCTATCGGAAACAAAATTTCTACTTTATCTGAGATAGTGATATGGACTGCGTATACTTTACCCTCCTCAGACTCCACATGGTGAAAATACACTGGGTATATGGTTGTTGTTGTTTCATCATAAGACTGAGTATGGAGTTCTTACCGTTTCTTTTTTTTACCACTATAATTAACGTTAAACTTTGATTTTTCTTTTGTCTTTTCTTCCCAAGAAGGGTAATTTGTCTTCGTAAATGATTAAGAATGCTCCTAGGCCTAACATAGTAGAATTGATTTTAATTGGGGCCTAACATAGTAGAATTGATTTTAATTGAGCAACGGATTTTTGAAAATAATCTCTTTACTTCCACGAGGCATGAAGTAGGAGTCTTTACTCTCTCTGAATCTCGTTTGTGAGATTTTACTAGATATATTACATTATTGTATTAGAATTGATTTAAATTTGTTATAATTCTACCTAGTGATTTGATATTTAATTGACTTTATTAAGTGTCTGTTTGGGATTGTTTTTTTTCAGAAAAAGTATTTTTTTTTTAAAAAAAAAATGGTGTTTGATAAACTTGCAAATATGCTTTTAAAAAGAAGCAGAATCAATTTTTCTATTTTTGGGAGAAGAAACAGAAAATTTCTGCTTTTCAAGAAAAGCATAAGAGAAAATTATTTTTTTCATAATAAAAATATCCCTATCACTTATACACACACATCTCTATCTCTATCTCTATCTCTAATCTCTAATATATTAAAAGTGTGAAGGGTCTTAGAAATATTGTTTGAACTTTTTGCCCTTCATTAAAAGTTTTTGCTTTAAATAAAATCGTCTTTTCACTTATTTCCTACAATTATTAGTTTATTAAATTAAGGACTCCTAAAATATATGAGTAGAACTCTATCTATAGAAAAAAAAATTAAGTCCTAAAATATGTTGATATAATATTATTACACCTTATAAAATTATTACATAAATAGCCAACTTTTTGGGTAAAGTCGTGATCTTATCTATAATAAATATATGGGAAAAAAAAAAAAAGACACTTTATTTATTTATTTATTTATTCTATAAAATAATTATTACTAAGTACTATTATTTTTCAATGGGAGTAGGGTGTGAGATCAAATTCTTTGACTTCTGAGTGATATATGTTGGTGAGTAATCAATGATTGGAGATGAATATTAATTTGTGACTTAGTTTTAATTATGTTATTTTACTATATTTTGGTTCACCCATATTTATTGGCAAGGACCTAGGAGAAATTCAATGAATGGAGGTTGGATTAATTTGGGGACATGGAAAATATTTTACTATATTTTGGTTTACCCATATTTATTGGCAAGGACTTAGGAGAAATTCAATGAATGGAGGTTGGATTAATTTGGGGACATGGAAAAAATTGATTTTGCACCTATTTTATATTTTGTTGCTGTAGATTTTAAAATATAGTTTATTAAATTTTGCAATGTAATTATGAACCTAAGTTAAATTAAATAAATTGATAGATTTGATTGAGATAGTGTAAAGATATGTTAGAGGAGATACAATAATATGATATATTGACGAAATAGATTCACAACTCTTTTACTTTGTCGATAAATTTTATTTAAACACTTGAATTATGATCTGTTTCAATTGAGCACTTGAACATATAATAAAGTGTTCATATTGCCACTTCTGACAAATTTTATGTGATTTGACTTAGGTATTTAAGAGACGCGTGAGAATAAGTAGAAAAATAATTTTTCAAAACTGAAAGTATCTAAAGGAATACTTAGGTAAATTCTTTCTATAACTAATTTACCTTATAATAAAAAATATATTAATTTTTGTCCTCTAACACTTTCTAACGACATATGAATTGCTCCATATGACATATCGGGAAAGTTTTTAAGCTTTTTTTTTTGGTCGTTCTATAGCCTTGCTAGTTTTTCTTAATTTAGTTTTAAATGGTTTTTAATGCTTTTATATGGTTTTGTATGAATATATTAATTTTCTAATTAAGTGTTTTTCGTATTTAATAAAATCATCAATTTATTTATTAATCAAAATATATTTTCTTTTATAATATTGAATCAATTTTATAAAATTGAACTCATAGAAGCGAGATACACGCGCGAGACGCGTACCCTAAACTAGTTATATTAAAAATGTGAAGGTCCTTATAAATGTTGTTTGAACTTTTTGCCCTTCATTAAAAGTTTTTGCAATAGACAAAATTGTCTTTTCACTTTTTCTCTCAATTTATTATTTAATAATTTTCATAATACTGACTCCTAAAATATATGGGATCAGGACCAAAATATATGGTAAGACTTTTTCTTAAATTAGGAGTCCCAAAATCTATGATAAGAAGTAACTAAATAGACAAAATAGTTTTTCCATCTTTTATTCTCCAATAAATTTTTCAAAAAAAAATAATAAAAATTCCCCATTGCACATACGTGCTTCATCACCAACTAAGTATTCTATATCATTTAAATATTTTTTCTTAAAAAAGAAAACCCTAAACAGGCGTGACTTTTTTTTTTCACAATTAATTTGATTTGTATCTTTATTAGGTTGGGTTATTAGATTTATATAAGAAATCATAATATTTAACACTTTTTATTTAATTTAAATTTTATTATATATATATATATATAAAAGAATTTTCACAATTCTATTTAAGTAATATTTTGGATCAAAATTTACAAGAAACACAATTTCTTCTATCTATAGTTTTTCTTCTCATCCGGAGATAACTGGGGAAAATATTTATACTAATATTAGTGTTGTTTCAAGGGATCAGCCTATGCATGTGTCTATGTCAATGCCTATGGTAGGGTATTATTGAAAGATGATCAAAATTATCATTATCAACTCATTATGTGCATTGACGGGCCGGGTTCTAATTTTAGAAGATGGACAATATTGTGCTACTAATGTTTGTGATGATAATGAGTTTGAGTTGCTGGAAGTGGATGAGTTAAGAGTTTAATGTGTCAAAGCTAACGTTCCATCATTGGAAGAGACGTTATCTGAATTGAGCAATATTTGATGGTGCATACATATGTTTTACACAATTAATATTTGATAGTGTATACATACGTTGATTATATGTAACTAATCAATTTTATAATAAATCTGTTACAAATACAAAAGGATGAAGGTGTACCACATTTGAGAAGAATTGATTGATTATGGGATTCAAATTCAACCTATATTTTGTCGATAATGTCTTTTTTCATTCAATTTTTTTTCTCAAACGCCTTGATTCTAATGTAAATCCATACATAATCACCTTTTGTTTTATATAAGTTGCATGTGTTTTTGATAATTAGGCAAGTAGGTGTTTTACCTTGTGTTATAAGCAAACAAACTTTCAAGTTATGGTTCTTTTCCTCAATAAATAAATAAAAAATGAAATAATAAAAATACTACTCCTAACTTTTACAGCCAAAAATGTCAAGGCACCAAAAGCTATTTCAAGTGGCCGGTTTTTTATTTTTCGTAGTAAAAAATTGAGGAATTGATGATCTCGACTTGACATATATAATTCTTTTGTTACTTTCTATACATGTATAAAGAAAAAAGATTTAGTTCTTTTGGGTTTTTGCATATTTTTTTTACTTTTGAGGAATATTATCATATATGTATACTAACATTTGGCCTTTAGTTTTCATTTAGTTGTTATAAACAAAAATATAAAATATATTTATGTTAATTAACCTGATGGAGATAATATACAACGTCCTAATCCTCGTACATATGGTTCACAAATCAAGTTTGAACAAATGTATATTTAGTTAGCTATGCCCTTTATTAGAGATAATTGAAATTAATTAAAATTCGTAATTACTCTAATTTTTTTGTTAGAATAAAAGACCTTTTTATGAATATTTGGGTTGTATCTAATAAGTCTAACTTTTTTTTTTAATGAATATAGTTCTGAACATGATTTGAGAGTTCCATACTTCCAAGTATGGTTGTTCCTTTTTCTGCATGGAATTACCACCATTTATGTACTAAAACACATTATTGTTGTTGTTATTTACTAAAACAGCTATCAATTGTTTTAATACATAGGAGTTTCATACTCCACTATAGTTGTTTCTTTTTGATTGTTTTAATACATAGATGGTGGAGTTCCTTAATTACTTCAAGTATAGTTTGTTTCTTTTTTCTAGATGAACTACCTTTATTTATATACTAAAACACACCTTAACTATCAGTTGTTTTAATATATATATGGCTACTTTCTGTAAGAAAGAAAGGGGAAAAAGGGAACATGCAGAACTCGCGAAAAAGCATAGTTTAGATGTGTAAGAAAGAAAGGGGAAAAAGGGAACATGCAGAACTCGCGAAAAAGCATAGTTTAGATGTGTTTTAACTGATAGTTAAAATGTGAAACTTGAAAAGCAATAGTTCAGACACATTTTTTATCATTATCTATTTTTTTATTGCATTGAGCTGAATTCTCTATTAAATATGTGCAAAGAAAAAGCGGAGGTGGAGTTACTAGCTAGCGAAGCAAAGCTAGAAACAGATGAGGGAGGAGGGAGGTGATGGGGAGCTAATCTCAAACTTATTATCAGCATGGGAGTGAAAAAGGGGAGTAGAAAAGAGAAGTCCATCACAATAGAATAGTTGAAATGTTAGTTAGGTGTTTTGACCCATTTTGAAGGTTAGTTAGTGGAATGTGAGGGTATTACGTTGTCATATATAGTTGTGAAAAGGTCATAAACAATTATTGTTTTCCTCAAATTATTGTTTAATATATTTTTAAAAATTAAAGAGTCCTAAATTATATGGTAAAAACTTTCCATGTAAAATTTCATGGGGGCAAAGGGTCCTCCTTTTCTAAAAATAAAATCTAAACTATATCAAGTCATGTATTTGAATAAGAATTGGAGTCTTTTGTTCACGTTAAAATAGGAAAACTATGCACTACTCTATATATAATATAATTTAGAAATAGGAGTATTGTATCTTTGGTTCTTGCACAAGAGAGTTGTAAAAATTAGTTTGATAGATAGAACATCAAAGTATAAAATACAGGGAAGAGGGTCAAATTTACCCCTCAACTATTTAGTTCTAAAATTGTTGCATCATATCCATAGTATATTTGTTTTCAGAAATTTGTGATTCTTTTTATACTGGTGCATTAGATTGGAAGGTATGGAGGTAACAAATTGGGGTAGAAGGTTAAATTCTTTTTGATTTATGAATCATGTTTTTTGTAATATCGTAACTTTTATGTGCAATTTAGTTCTTATGTTGTTGCATGTCCGTAGTATATTTGCTTTTAGAAACTTGTGATTTTTTTTAATACAAGTGCATTAGATAGGAGGGTATGAAGGTCACAGGTTAGGGTAGAAAGTTAGTAGGTAGTTATGTTTTGACTTGCTTTTCGGCAGGTTTTGTTAGTTTTGGCCTCATACATGTATTTTCTTGCTTGATGTCTATTACCATCTATTGTATATTGTGTTTCAGTTAACCACATTATTTCCTGCATTATTTCTCTAAATGCTATCCACTGCTTTCCTTACTAATTGACGTGTTTTCTTCACTATCGTATTTTCTTTTTGTAATATTTCCTTAATACAGGTTACTAACGTTGATATCTTCATTGCAGTGATTTCTTGGAGTAGAGTAAAGAATACCTTTATTGTTAGAAATTTTCATAAATCCTCCACCACATTGCTTTCTAGGTTTTTCAAACACAATAGTTTCTTCAGTTTCATTCGCCAACTTAAAACATATGTAAGTATCTTTTTACTTCTAATTCATATCTAATAATACTATTCCGTTCTAGATTATGAATATTTCTGTGCTAGCTTCAATTTGATTAGTTAGGGTTTCTAAATATTTCAATTCAAAATTTTATTTTGCATTATATTAAGAATAATGTCTTGGTGATGATCAGTTACAATTCACGTGCAACGCACGTACCCTAAACTAGGATATATAAAATATCTCTTATTAATTAAATAACTTATCTTATAAGTTTGATTTTAAAATTTGAAATATTGATTGAAAATTTTATAGTACGTACTTTTTAATTAAATAAAAATAAAAAATTTAATTAAAAATATTATAATAGATATTTAAAATAAATTTTCTCTATAAAATGATTTAAATAGTAAAAGTTTATTGATATATATCATTTTTTGTCATTTATCTCTCAAAATCACTTTTTGAAAAAAATTATCCAAATACAATCTGTTTATCAAAAACACTTTTTAAATGAATTTACCAAATACAATTTATTTTTAAAAAAAAATACTTTTTTTTAAAAAAATTATTTTGTAAAAATATTTTTCAAATAAGTAATTTTCTATTCGCAATCTCGAACGGTGAGTAATCTTAATAGACAATAATCCTATAGTTCAGTTTCACAAAGAAACGTGGCAGAACCATATCCATCCTCTTTTATTAGTTCAACCCCTAAAACCCTTAAACCTTGAACTTCTTCAACCCCCAAATTCCATCCTATCACCTACCATACCACCAACCAACTCTTCTCTCTCACCTTGCCTCTCTCACTCTATCCAAGTATTAAATTTTTTAAACAAAATTTAATATTACTTTGTTTTTGTTTTATTAGCTTCTTTTACGAGTCCCATCTGTATGATTGACGAAAATACTAATTAACCAGTGTATGATGAGTTTCAACAAGGTTTACTTCAACTAGCTTTGATATTTCGGTATAATCGTTGTTATTGTTCAGTTATCTTCATGTAAATTAAACTGATAATAAAAGGGCTTACAAAAAATTTACTGCAACCCATTATCTCATTAACCAAGCTAATGAGATTTATCCCATTACATCTATGCACTATAATTTAGGGTCGTTATATTTCTTAATTCTCTCGTTGCAATCTTAATCTAATCCGTCCATACTCAGATGTTATGTGTACAATTCACCTCTCCTATCCGTAAACCAAAGGATTAATTACTCTAACGCCTAACTTGTTTTAAATGCTAATTAACATGTATCTTGTGTATGATTAAGTCAATGTTGATAAATTAGTTAAATAAACCGTATATCAATAACTTTCCCACTTATAATTTTAGGATGAAAATTGTTTACACCCACAACTTTACTTTAAAAATCAAACTTTCTCCTCAACTATAAACAATAGACATTCTCCCCCACCCCCCCACCCCCCTTCCCCCCTCCCATTGTTCTATACAATGTCTATATTACCTTGGCATTTGTAATCTCCATCTACATAATATACTTTTATAATAATATATAATTTATTTATTTTACTCAGTTATTTATTTATTTATTTATTTTATTTAAATTCATTAATGTTATAAGTAGAATGATCCTTTTATAAATTTATCACAAAAATTAAGGTATTTATTTTATTACATGCATTAACTATTTATATATGTATGTGTGTGTGTATTTAAGTTTCATTTCTCCTATATTTTCTATTGTTTATATAGATAAATGAGTTTTGATTGACAGTAATGAGATACTCTAAATTACAAATTAAAATTTATTTACAATATAAGTAAATTTTAGGAATTAATTTGTTATAAAATATATCTCCATTTTTATTAATTATTTTTAGATTGCATGCATCAGAATACATTTATAATGTTGTTATTATCTTTCATTTGATTATCAGGAAGGTGTGACAAACACGAAGTAGGGTAGAAAGTTAGGAGGTCGGAGTGAGTTCATGCAAGTAGATAGGAGTGTCGTCCTTATTAGTAGTCGTAGTGCTATGCTTGTAATTTTCTGTTCTTGGATTCTTATTGATACATATTGTTTCGGGTAGATTACATGTAGTATTATCTTGTGGTAGTATTGATTTGTTACTATATATTATATTGTGTTGCTCCTTATGTCTTTTGTCTTTTTTTTACTTCTTTTTCTGGATTGTATTTTGTCTTGAGCCCTCGTCTATCGAAAACAGTCTCTGTATCTCACCTCGGAGGTAGTGGTATGGACTGCGTACACTCTACCCTCTCCAGATCCCACTGTGTGGAAATACACTGGGTATGTTGTTGTTGTTGTTATGCTCATTTATTTTATTTAAAATATCATTAGATTATATGCTAAATTAATGCTTTTCATTTTCTTTTTTTTGTCTGAAAAATAATATTTATTTTTTTCTAAATAAGATTTACTATATAGATTAAAAAATAAAAAAGTCATGATTTTAAAGAAGTAAAGAAAAATAACTATTTATAGAATAAGGGTAAAGTAGACATTTAAAAAAGATAAATAGGATAGGGGGGGTGGGGGGAATGACTATTGTTCAAAGTTGAGGGAGTGGTTTAATTTTTAAATCAAAGTGGAGGAGGGTAAATGATTTTCACCCTATAATTTTATCACATATATGACCATAAAATAATAGGGTGAAAATCATTTACACCTCTCAACCTTGATTTAAAAATCAAACTCCCCCCTCAATTTTAAAAAATAATCATTTTCCCCCCTTTATCATATGCAATGCCTATTCTACCCTTGTCATTTTCAATCCTCCATCTATATAATATTTTTATACTATATATAATATTTTTTTTTTAATCTATAGATGCATTTATAGATTCTTATTTAAGTTCATTAACATTACAAATAGAATAATTCTTTTATAAGTTTGTTACATAATCTAATGGTATTTTTTATGATTGTTTTTACTTTTACATGCATTATGTACATGGGCGGATTTATGTAGAAGGTTGGGGGTGCCACGGTACCTGAATGTCTCGGTTGAAACTCTGTATATACATGTATATATGTATGAGATAAATATAAATACAAAGCAATGGCACCCGGTAAATAAATGGTCGCTTAGTGCCAGTGGCACAGGGTAATGTTTGATCTCTTGGAAACTCGAGTTCTAGTCTCTCTAAGTGAACACTTTTGCAACTTTTTTTTTTTTGCTGGTACAACTGCACTAAGGCAAAAAGTTTTCTCTGTGTGGACCTCATTTCATAGTCCTTCCACCTTTACTCTCTTGTTTACTTATTTTAAAAATGTAATTTCCTTGATACGTAGTATTAAAAATATACAAATTCTATTCAAAAACTTGGTTTATTGTCAAAATGAATATATATATATATTCATTTTGACAATAATGTTATTGGAATTTACTTCCTAAGGCAATGTTTAATAGTAATTCCTATTTCTAACCAATTAATAATTAGGTATTACTATATACTAACCTTTCTTGTGAATAATAGGTCAGACCTTGTGGTGCTACACTTGAAAACTGCTACTAATATATTTGAGAATCTTTATAGGTCAGTTGATTGGTTATTTGAACTTTCACTTTGTTGGCGAAAGTTTAATTTCCAACCTTGTAAGCCCCATGAACTAATAAATCATAACTTAATCTGTTACATAGAACGTAAAGTATTTATAAGTACTTAAGTCACCATTGAGTGTTTTACAAATATAAAAACTCGTGATTGCAGTTACAAACAAATAGTAATATAGTTACGTAAAAGTTTTTCTCCTTTACGTAATATCGACCAAACATTTAAACTATGTGCATCGATCGTGTAAGTAATAACAGGTCTATGTTCAACACAATGTGGCACCCGGAACCTCAAAATCCTGGATCCGCCTCTGATTATGTATGTATGTATTATTGTAACAACACTCCTAGTGATTTTTCAATTTCGATGCATTTTGATCATTTTACCCCTCTCTGTAGTTACTTTATGGTACTTGTGGCTTGCATGTGTAGATGCCACAATTTTTGAAGTGGTTGATTGAGAAGTATGCAAGTTTTTCATTTTGAAAGCTTTGGAAGTCAGTATGGTTGACTTAAGTCAGTATTTGATGATAACGAAGTCGTGTTAGAATTCGACAGTTCCATTAGCTCCGAAATGTGAATTTTGGGTTTGTATCTTTTGTTCAGGTTCCGAGGTTCCGAGGAGTCCAGATGGATTTTGAGTAGGTTGTTGAAAAATTGGAAGTTTACTGCATATGTTTGACTTTGGTCAACATTTGATTCAGAAGATCTCTGTCCGATTTTTTGACGATTCCATTGAGTTCAGTATGTCGTTTTCAATTGGGTAGCATATTTGGTTTGTGTTCATGGGGTTCCAGGTGAGTTTTAGGGGTCGATTCCGTGTTTGATATGTTGGTTGTTGGTTTGTTGATGTCTGGTGCAACTGCACTTGGAAACCTTGGCTGCACAAGGGAAGTAGCTCTTGTGGGGGTCGCACCTGCCAAGTCGGGCTAGGTAGGGACTTCTCACTCATGCGGAGGTTAATTTATATTGGCGGAGCTGCAGCTGCGATGCTTTGTCGCGCCAGCGAGCTTGCTTCTGCGGGACGTGAACCGCTTTTACAAAAGGTTCCGTGGCTAGTGTCTTCCGCTATTGCAAATGATTCACCGCAACTGTGGTATTGCACCTGTGACCAGATCTCCGCAAGTGCGAAGATCATTGTATGGTAAACAATGGAATTTTTTTTATCTCAGATTTCTCACTTTTTTTTTGCGACGATACTAATATTTTTTTATAGAAAATTTATTATTATTTTATATATATATTAAAGAAGTTGAAAAAATAAATAATGATTGATAATATAAGTGTAGAATAAACATTTAAAAAATTCAATAAAAAAAAAGGAATAGAATTATTATTTTTCAAAATTGAGAGGAAAATTTAATTTTAAAGTAAAATTGGAATGTAAACGATTTTCACCCTAAAATAATAATACTAATCAATACTACTAACTACCAATCTGTAGATCTTTGTTTCAATATCAGAGGAAATTCAAGCCCTACCTCTTTATTTTCGCCTCCCTTTAATTTTCCATGTGACTTCTTATGTTGTGTCAGATCTCCCACATATCCTTTTCTTCTTCAAATTTCTTTTTTTGGGGGATATTTGATTTCATTTTGTTCATCTAAAGTACTAATCTCAAGTATTCTGTTACTTAATATCCACCGAATTGAACGAGCAGTTTTCTAATTTCGTAAGACATACATATTTCAGGCTACTTCTTTTCCTTTTTTTCTTTATTGTTTTAACATGACACTGGTAATATACCTTTTGTTGCTTCATATCTTAGACAATGACGTTTGTTAAGTTAGCTGCTTGTTTGCTTAAATTAGGTCTCAGGCACTTAATTAGTAATACCACGTCTTCTGTTTCGTTGTCAAATATGATCTTCCAAGTGAATCCCACTAAAGGTGTTTTAAGACCTCCTAGCTACACTATTGTAGTTTAATTTGACGTGAAAGGTATTATAATGGGAAATTTGGTTCATCATGTGCTAGTATGTTAGACGTTAGTGTATTGTGTCCCAACTTACCGTTCTTGTTTGACAAAACAAAGAACTCAGAAAATTGTCTTTTTTGACTTCATGTGTAAAATGAAGATCTCTTGTAAAAAAAAAAACACATAAAACTAAAAACAAGTTTGGAAAGGACTACAAATCAAATTTCTCTTTTATATTACAAAAATATTTCTTGGCAAAGAAACTATTTACTAGTAAAGTGGCTAAGGACACTCAGTCAACAAGCTCTCGTAGCTCAGTTGGTTAAGTCACCCGTTTAGTAAGCGGGAGGTCTTGAGTTCGACTCTCAACGAGAGCACGCCGTACCTTTTTTCCCCTAATTTAGGGGGCTGCTTTATTTTTCTCTACTTTTTTATGTTTTATTTGCAAGTAAATCTACCTAATACTCCAAGAAATCCTCTAAGATACTTCAATACAGATCTCATCAAACATAATAACCTAGATAATGGACAATTGCCTGACAACCGTTCCCAAATGGAACATTTATTAATGAAGATTGAAGATGAGCAAACAACAAAGGGACAACACATCTTCTCTACATTTACGTACATTTGAACCACCCTAATGCATCACTAAGGAATAAGGATTTTGACTGACTTTTCAGTTCTTGAATGGTTCTTAGCACCCTTGTTGATCCCGCCACCGGAGATAAACCAATCCAGCACGGTAATGAGTATAAGCCCCTGCTACCACAAGTACATGAAATAGTTGGTGGCTGTGGCCAGCGATATCAAACTTCCCCGGCATCCATCTTTCTGGAACTCTCATGGCATATACTAGTGCTCCAATGCCATAAAATATGCCCATCAAAAGTTCATATCCAGTTGTATGAAGCGCCTCAGGTTGGTGCCAAAACAAAACCAGCTTGTGCAGAATAGGTACCGCACCTGACAAGCCCATTCCAAAGAATAGAGATGCTCGAATGATTCGATATTCTGGGGTCTGGAACACAGGAAGGAGGGAACCCAAGATTGTGCCAATTCCCAGGAGTGTAATAAACCCCAGGTACAGATTGCAAAAGAAGGGGTAACACATGAAGGAATAATAGACGGGAGGGTAGAATGAAGTCGATATCAGGGAAGCAATACCAGCATAGTCAAGCCTCAGCATGATGTATGATAAACGCTCTGAATGGCAAGAAAGTAAATGACATGTGCTGCTTGCTAACAAGCAAAACATTGCCCCACCAAGGAAGGCATAGAATGGCCACCGTGTTATTGGTCGCAACAGCAATGGTGCTATCATATTTGCAACATCTTCCTTTACACTCCGCTGCAAAAAATGATAAATAGTGAAATATCAGTATTAAAACTTGACTAGACCATTGATTGATTCTACCATTCCTGAAATCCAAGTAATACATCATGATCATTTCAAAATCAGGCTACTTCTCCCTAGATTAGAAGCAATCTCAAATAGTAGAACTTGCATAGAAGCTTAATAGGTAGCATCACTTGATAGGACGTAATGAGCCAGAAGTAATTTGTTAACTCCTGTTATCTGATTTATCAAAACTACCATCCTTCACTTAATTTTTCATATGGAAGCACTTCTAAGGTTGCTTGGCTGAATCTATCAGACAATGGGCGGGCTCCAAGTTACTGTAGGGACAAACTCTGAGAGGTAGACTGAGAGTAGAAAGTTGCGATGCAATGGCTTTGTGGAGCCTGGAAAAGATGCACATTAGACATAACAGTGTTACTAAACTATGTTTTCAACAATGATGATTTGATATACCTCCTTGTCTTATGAAAAACGAGTGGAGGTAGTGTCAAAAAGGCGAACATTAGGAAAGTTTAAATTTATGCTATCCAGGGGAAGAGAAACGCAACCTTAAATCTTATGGCTAAAGATTAAGGTGCAAGGGAAACATGGCCAAGTATATTAAATAAAGAGACTTTTCATTGGGGAATCTAGTAGTGCCCCACTATTGTAATCCAGTTGACCTATCAGCTTGCTCTTGGACGCCAAATTAGAAACAAACATGAATGTCTTTTCAAGGGGATAGACTAACAGAGCCCTCGTCTCTAAGAAGGCTAAACAAGAACAAAGACTCAATATGAAGCTTTAGGATGGTGAGAAAGATAAAACCAAATAATCCGATGAATACAGAGATGATTTCCAATGGTTCAAAACCAATGACAATTGTATGCATTTGATAAGGACTGCATTATATAACCTACATGAGGCAGCAGGCCAGTCAAGCCCAGCTTCACAACAACAACAACAACTACGCCCCAGTCCAAAACAAGTTGGAGCCCATCCCCACAAGAAAAAATAAAACTAAACAACTTCAACACCATAAACACGCCTCAGAAAAATAAAGGTAAACCTCAAACCAAAGACAATCTTGTCGATGACTACCAGAACAAGGAAAACTTGGTAGATTAAATTTTTCAGGGGTGAAGTATACAAAGCTGTATTTTCATTTGGAAGAGCCCTTATATTTAAGCATCAGTAGTAACTCCAGCTTTCTAACAGCTCCATTTTCTCTCTTCCTTACTTTTACCTAAGGATAGGTGACAGGTCCATGTCCTTGTTAGGTAACGAGATCCAGAAAATTAAAGGTTCTGGATAACATCACATGGGAATATTCCAATCAGATATTCAAAAGGTTCTGATATAGCATATAGGAGAAAATAAAGGTAGAAGATACAAGTCAGTTTAGCAATGTTAATAGGAAATGGCGCAGCAAACACCAATCAACCATTGAACTAGTTTAATTTGACATGAGAAATGGTGCGTCAATAAGAAGTGTTTAGCCACACTCGCTGTGGAATAGTCTTATCAAATGCTCTCTTTAACCAAACAAGCAAGACAGATGGAATGAAAGAAATAAAAAATGGCTGCACTGTTCTCTCAAAAGTAGATACACACCCCACGATAGATTTGTGAATTCCTGGCCAAGCAAATTCATCTTAGTGGCATTTATTACAGAGTGAACGGTACAGGTCAGAATGCATAAGATGAAATCAAACTAAACAAGCAATATCATGTGTCTGAATAATTATGGTTATTTAATCTGTAAAGTCGTTAGAAGCAATGGTTCTTTCATACATGTGCAGCTAAGAAGAAACTAAGCAGCAGCTGAATGAGGCATATTTACCAGTACGCAGACATCTGTATGGTTGCTGTGTGAAAATCGCTCAGGTAGACAGTTAGTCAGGAGGTCAAGAATATGCCAATTAGAGGGGGATGGTAGCAAGCCATCTCGAAGTCTGTGCAAATCAGGTATATGCGGCAAAGAAGGAAGACAAGTCAAAAGTTCTGCTTGTAATTTGTGTAAATCAGCCTTCCTCAGCACATCAGGGAAATTCTGTAAGGAATGAAGATCTACAACCTTGGGAACTTGGATTGCAGTATAAATGGTCAGCGCAAGGAAGAGGAAGAACCCAATCAAATGCCTATAACAAGCAGGAAAATCAAGAATCTGTTCAGTAATCTTCTTTTTTTTCCAATTAGTACGTTGGGATCAGGATACTATACACAGAACATTTAGAAAATTGATGAACCAATAACATAAAGGAACCAGCACTAACATGACATATGAACCGAAGGTAAAATATTTGTTCACATGCTACGACAGCACTAGCTGCTTCAGTAGAGGTTTTGTAAGGAAACTCGAAGAGTAAACCCAAGCCGTCAGCCTTGTACGTAAACTCCTTATAAGGCACAAATATAGAAACCACATTTTATTATTTGACTATGACTTACATAGGATTTCTCATCGTTTTCACTACGATGCAGAGTGTTTTCTTAACTTTGTTGACAATTGCATAGATCAGTGCCGGAATTGTTGCTAATTATAACAGCACACTTATCATATCCTCTTGATCTTTTCAAAGCCCAAACTTCTAAGCCAGAATGTAAATGTCTAAAGTAGCATTCTTATCCTTGGTCAGATCACAGTAGCACTCACAAACACTTTATGTAATTGGCATCAAATTTCTATTAATCATTACAATCAATCCGATGACCCTTTCAAAAAAAGAACAATAAATGCTGTAATTTCAGCCTGTAAAGATCCTCATCTTAGGACAGCAGCTAAATGACTGAATGATCTCTTTTCAAAAAAACTCAAAGCACCTTTTAGATACAATGAAGTTGATGAACTTTGCCAATAAAATTCAATTACAAGACTTCTACTATCCGTAAAACTTGTAGCAGAGCATGCCATCTTTTCTAATCTTATAGTACCAAATATAAGGGAATTAATCACAGGACAAAAGTTTCAAATCGAACTTGAATTCTATGAAACATGAACGCATAACAAAGTTCCAAACTTGATTACCGCTGATCAACTAATAAGGATAATGTTAAAAGTGAAGAACAGGAAGCCTTACGTCCAAACATTGAGGGTTTCATTGTGAATTGTGAAAATGCTTAGTAACGCTTGCTTCAATGGCCATTCAGCCCTGTAATGACCCAGAATATATTCATTGTCTTTCAAATAACCAGGCAACGAATGATACTCCACCAGCTGGTACTTCACTTTCTTCCATAATCTTTTTCCTTTACCTTCCTTCGAAGGAGATAATAAATGATTATCCTCCCTTGAATCATTACCACTCAATTTCTCTTTGTCCTTACCCATCTTCACATTCAATTTCCTTATCTGTCAAGAAAGACACAACACACAAAAATTCTGATCAAGTTGAACAAACCAACAGATCTGAATTCAAGAAAAGGATATATGTAACTAAAGGGTATAATATTTCGTAAAGAAGTTCCTAAGACAACAATAACATACATTAAAATGGCCTAGGAAGAACAAGAGAAAGAATCCCAAAAGGGATGATGACGTGTCTCTTGATCGTAGAATCCTAAGCCTAGGAGATTCTGATGAAGAAGAAAAGCTCCTCCAGGAATGAAGGATCGATGTAACCAAATGAAGGAGGAGTTTAATTTCACAAGAAACTGCGACGTGGTCGATTCAATTTTCAACATAGAATAGTAGTAGCTTTAAATACAAGACGTAAAGGATACAACGGAATAATGCTCCCTCGTTTTAATTTATTTGTTTGATTTTAATTGATACAAAATTTAAGAAAATACTTTCTCTATTATTTTTACTTATTACTTTTTAACATGAGAAAATAATTATTAATATAATTATTTTATCATACTACATTAATATTTAAAGTAGTAGATCTTGAAAATAATTTGAAGAATAGACAATTAATATTAAAGATAGAATAAAAACTTTTTTTTCTTGATAAGTAAAAGCGAATGAAGAGAGTAAAATAATTTTTTTTTAATTTATGTCATACTCAGCGCATAGCGGGTACATCGAGTTGGCCTTTTTACTGAAATATCATTTTATCTTATTTCCTCAATTTAATTTTTTCTTGATCCTATTATTAAAAATAATTATTTCAATTTACTTATTTAATTTATGAAATCAAGATAATTTTATCATTTTCTTTTGATAGTATCCTTATTATTAAATGATTAGTAGTAGTCAAATTTAGATTTTTAAAATATAATTAATAAAATTAATTTAATAAAATAAAGTTATAATAAATATTTTCTTTAAGGAAGTGTCAAGTCATCATGAGCTAATTAAAATGAAATAAAGAGAGTATAATCTTAAACAAGTATAAAAAAATTTTGAAATTAAAATACTAATAAAAAATGTTTTTTAAAAAATAAAATAAATTAATTGACCCAAAAGAAAATTAATAATTTGGAGAAAATTAAAGGACTGATGAGATGCCTTCAGAGTAGATGCGGAGATGCTGAGGTGATTTTGTTTGTTACGTTTTTGGCACGACTGCTGACAAAGTCAGATTGGTAAAACAAATACTTACAAAATTTATTTGTCCTTGGTGTATACATATTACAAATTACAATTACAATGCACAATAATGTTCTATGTAAATTTTTATTATTTAATTACAGTTAATTAATATATCCTCATGTTATTTAAGTATTTAATTACTCCTAACAAGAAATTGATATAATTTGATTGCAAGAGGTAAATACACATTTTTTTTTCATTTTATAAACATTTTAATGATATTATGACTTTATTGGAGAATTTAGTCATTCAGACTTGTTAAATATTGGTACTATAAAGAAAAATACACTTATATATAATGATTAAAATCTGATTACGATCAAGATTCTGATCTAAAAATAAATAAATTATTGATTAAGACATGAATAATACAAATCAAAAGTAAGACGCAAAATGAATGAGGCCTAAGTATATTTCGTGGCAAAACACTTGGATAAAGATAGTTGATTCACATGGGTTGTGGTGCAGTGGTGAGACTGCTCCACCTTTAATCAGAAGTCTCAGGTTCGAGCTCTGAGTATGGAGAAAATCATGTTGGGAGCTTCACCCCCAGAATGGGCCCTGCAGTGCGCGATCTGAATTAGCTGGGGCTCCAATGCGAGTAAGGAAGCCAAAAAAAAAAAAAAAAAGTTGATTCTAGTCGATGCATGTTTCATCATCACCCAATCCACACGTGTTTTGTTTTTCACTTTTTTCTTATAATTTACTCCGTTCATCCGAACAAAATAAAACTATTTTAGGGTAAAGAAGACGAACACATTTATTTTGTAGAAATAGAGTTGGATATCTTTCGTTATTAAATTTTTGAAAATAAATAACGAGATATAATGAATCGAACGTTTGATATTTAATAATTTAAGAAACTTTCAAAATTTATAACTATAAAACTGTTTAACTTTGGAAATATCGTGATTCTTTTTAAACGAATGTATATTTCTTTTGACATTTCGAATTAGATTATCGGATCTTTTATATTAACTTTTGGTTTTGACGGAACTAAAATTGTTGCATATATACTGGTAATATTTGCAGGTTTTAGAGGTGCAAAACCTTTTTTTATCATGGCCCATGGGTTGGTGGAACTTAGCATATTCCAAGCCCAGTTGATTTATGATTCTTTTGGACATAATTGTGATGAACAACCCACAACGTCATGCCACCTACGCACTATTTGACACATATTTTGCCATGTAGAAGGCTTACATAAAAAGGATTGGTCTGGAGTCGTGGAGAGTTTTTGTGGGAAAGCTCGAGATATTTATGGATTTGATAAAAAGAATCACTTGAGATGCCTTGAAAGATTTTAGGCATGCGTGCAAGAATTTTAGACAGGGGACTAACTTATAAATATTGAAAGACTTGTATAATAATATTTGCACAGTAATTCCTAGGTGATTAGTATGTACTCCGTATATGGATTATTCATTTGTGAATCATCAATTAAGTAAATCACTCAGGTCTTGAATAATATAAACGCTTCCTTTTGACAAATCTCTCATGCAGTTTTTCTTATCCAGTAATCTTGAAGTAATAAGGCTAACTTGGCATACTAAAAATTGTGAGCGAGTTGTCAAGTATCGTAAGGTATATGGTTAGTCGAAGTTCAAGGCCGTGAAATAATGTTTTGTAAAACAAAGTAGCTAGAATGGGCTTTATACAGTACGTTAGTTAATGCATTCAACTTAGCTAATGTTTCACAAATTGACTGACTCAATATTTGTGTATATAAGTGCGATAAAGGGAAAACTTTTAGTGAAATTTGAATCCTACATTATATGAATGTAGAGCTTAGTATAGTATACAAAGTTAGTTACAATTCAATTCACAATTTAATGCTACTCACATGGACGATATCAATGTTCAAATTACACTTCTAAGGAATCATACAATAAAGTTCATGAAAAGTTTCATTCCTGTTTATTCGCTTTTAACTAATTTCTTAAGATTTTTCATGGTTGCAGTGGCCATTGAAGACATGATTTTGTTGTTTACTGTTAATTTGGTAGCACCTTTCGTATCATGATTTGTCAAGAAAATATTAAAACAGTCGTATGGTCATCTCTTTAAGTTGTTTCACTGCCCAATCAATAGACTGACATTCCTCATTCTACGACAATGCATTAATTCTTGAAAAGAAAAGCCCAACAACCAATTAGGAAAAAGGACTTAATGGGACCTTTTCGAATAAAGTTGGTTAATGAAGGGTCTTTAATTTTTGCAATTACTTCCTGAGCTTGTGTCCGTGGTCCCTTACGTGAATTAGTAGATATACGTACTATTCACAAATTTTTACCGTTAATCTGGAAAAAGAAACGAGTACATAACAAGGTTAGCCAGTCTAATATGCACATTTAAACTGAGAGTCTACTACTTTTATTTTTTAAAATGATTGTGGTATCCTGAC
Organism: Capsicum rhomboideum; assembly: GCA_031232105.1. Taxonomy (NCBI): domain Eukaryota; kingdom Viridiplantae; phylum Streptophyta; class Magnoliopsida; order Solanales; family Solanaceae; genus Capsicum; species Capsicum rhomboideum. Next base: position 86,558,247 of record CP124717.1, read on the forward strand.
CAGTTTTGTTTTGCTTAGATGGGTCCAAAATACCTTTTTTTCATGATGTGAAAAATGAAGTTATATATGATGAAACATAACTGAAGAGTATCCAAAATCGAAGGGCGATTTGAGACTTGGCCCAAAAGAAATACTAGTATGAAATGTTTATATAAAAGTTTAATTTAAATGTTCAAATGGTAAGCACCCTCTACCTCTAATTCTATGTTTGTGTTCGAATTGCCAAAGAAGCAAAAAGGTGGGATCTCCCCGGGGAGGAGGGGTAAAAAAAAAGATTTTACAAGAAGAAAAAAATTCTAAAAGTTTAAATTTTTTGGCCTATAATAGAACATAATATTATTCTGCAAAAAAAAAGTTATCAATCAAAATCATTTGACCAAATCTAAATCAGACGTCGGGTCGAGTGAACGCATAAGGAGGGACTCTCTTCACAACTATTTATGAGCTAGCAAATGTGCTTTTATATATAAGCACACAAGTCTAGTTCAATTATAAAAAGTAACTATTCAAATTTTAGTTCATTCCATTTAATTTTCCATCATTTCCGAATTCACACTACTCATCCTCATCTTTAAATAAGCCGAATATGAGCTAGTGTAGGGGTCAAATTAAATCTGGTGATTAATTTGGCCAATTCTTTTGACCTAAGTGCTTTCAGAAGTAAGAATAGGGGCAGGCAGTAGCTAGTTGCAAATTCAACTGACCATGAGCTCACGAGGTTGCTTTGACTACGTACGCTACTCTTCATTCGTAGGCTAGCTGCTTTACAATTTCTACCATGTTGCATGCCTGCCCACATTTATTCGTCACCACGAAAGAGATGTTTTGACGTTATTTTTACTTTTGCAAAACAGCACAAGCATTAGTAGTTTAATCCGCACTTTAGATTTTAAAAAAGAAGAAGTAAAAGATAAACAAGAAAAGTATATTGTTAATTACTTTTTGACCACAGAAAAGTTGGCCACCATGCCAACAAGTGACAACAAATTGTGGTTGAAAACATGAATTTATAAACGGTGTTGTAGCACTTAATTCAACTCGGTCAAAGAAAATTGGGGAATGACATATATACAGAGAAGTCCCTTTAAGTGGATTTCAAAAGATTATAGATGAGTCACAATGGACATTAGATGGTAGAGATTAAAATTCACAAAGGTCACCAATTAGAACAAAAAAATGATTCTTTTTTTCTTCTAACGATGATGTTCGGCAGAAAAAGACTCTATATTACTTATATTAATTTCTTGGCATGAAATGTGGGAGAGTAACAGTTGGAAAATCTAACAGAATCAAAAGCCGCCACGTTAACACACAAGTATGCACAATTTATTTTTTTTGTTCTCTCCTCAATAGTGGAACCTGTTGACTCTTAGGAGTCTGTTCTATCGTCTTCTTCTACTTGGATTTTTCTATTCTTTTATCTTTTGTGATTCTAAATTAAAAGAAGATTATGGTCACCAACTAACTAACCATTGCGTGCACTAACGCCCTCATTTTCAGAAGGAAAAAAAAAACTGAGTAGACTCTTTAATTCATCACACTTGTTACACATGTACATTATCTTGCTATTAAGTATGGCAAAACATAAATGTTGGTTAACGAACTTGGAGCAAATAAGATTCCCTTACTGGAGCATCCATTTGAATTTAATCCATCACATGAAGGATATTTTGTAGCAGTTTAGTCTCTACTGTTTTGACAAATATATACCATCTCCTTATAATTTTGCACTTGAAGAATATAGAGACTAGAATAATGGTTATGATGTACTACTGGATTCACGTTTTAATATAAAGTACTAGACGATCCATCCCTCGATAAGGCCTCCAATATGTTCACAATCCAAGCTTAACATTAACTCTTGGAGCTAGATTGGTTTAAGGTATAGGAGTAAATAACATGTCATATTAGTCGGCTGTTTGAAATTTGAAAACTAATACTCATCCGTTTCAAAAAGGATGACTATTTTTCTTTTTAATCTGTTTAAAAAAGAATGATCCTTTTCTTTTTTGACAATACTTTAATTTCAACTTTCTACGTGGTATGCTTAAGAACATAAGATTAAAGGGCATTTTGATACATTTAACACAACTTTAATTTATGACCACATGATTCAAAAGTCTTCTTTATTTTCTTAAACTCCGTGTCAAGTCAAACTAGGTCATTTTTTTTAAAATGGAGGGAGTACTAATATTGAAAAAAGTACTTCATCCGTCCAACAATACTTATCCACAGTAATTTTATTATATCACTATTTAAATATAATAAATTTAATGTCTTAAAAAATATTGAATAGTATTTAATAGTAAGAGTAAAATTGACAAAAATAAATAAATTATATATTAATTTTAAATCAATATTTTTAGACATCTATTTTCAATATAGTGAATAAGTATTGTTGGACATATTGCTGTAGAGGTAGTGGGCGGAGTTGCTGTCTTGCTGAGGCACACGCACGATAAAGCTAAAATCAATAATACTCCCCTATCCATTTTATCGTGTGGCACACGCTGGTTTTTAATTTGTTCTTACAATAATATTAGTTTTATATTTGAAAATAGTTTTATTTTAATTTATTCTAATAAAATAAATCTATAACTACATGAATTCATATGACTTATATATTTCTTTAACTTCATTCTAAATTAAATTGTGTACATAAATTAAAAAATGACTGAAACCAAAGAAAATTTCTTAAGCTTGGTGGTAAATTTCATTTACACATTTTAATCTTGATGTTTTTCTAACTAGCAGTTGAGCACATGATAGTTTGTTCTTATTGAACACTTCACTTATATTTTGGAAAAGATTTACACATGTTATCAAGCGCTCACTATGTAGATAAATTAATCACATAAAAGATATTTTATTTTTAATACCCAACAACATCAATTGAAACATGTTGAGGTTAATGCATATAATTAAATTTAAAGTGATATATTTTAAGTAATTAATGTATTTACGTAATTTGCGCTCAAGAAAACACACGAATTACTTTTCAAAATTTTGAATTAAGAATTTAGAATGTCTAATACGAATGTTTTATCATGTGTATTTTTCAAAATTTTGAGTTAAGAATATCTAATAGGAATGTTCTATCATGTGTTCAGGTGCTCAATCATAAATTAGATGGGCGTAAATGATGATGTGTTGTGCCTTAAAAAATTAGAAGAATCAAAAGGGAAGGTCCACATGCCACTCTCCGACATTCACAGTTCCTCAGCTGCAAACGTGAAGTCTTAACTCATAAACTATACCCCCTGTTTTGTGCAGGAACAAGGCTTTGATAACATATACTCCCTCCGTTTTAAAAAAAATAATCTAATTTAACTTGGCACGAAGTTTAAGAAAATAAAGAAGATTTTTGAATCTTGTGGTCCTAAATTAAAGTTATGGCAAATATACCAAAATGTCCTTTAATCTTGTGGTCTTAAATATGCCATGTAGAAAGTTAAAATTAAAGTATTGCCAAAAAAAAAAAAGATCATTTTTTTTTAAACGGAGGGAGTAGATTATAGCCCATATAGGCTCAGGTTGTGGGGTTTGGCAGATCTATACTTTTCTCTTACGTCTCTCTATTTAAAGCTAACCTCCCTCATTCCTTCATTACTCCTACCTTTCTTCACACGCTCCCCTTAATATTCCATTTTACCACCAAATTTACTTCCATTTTCTGCCACGCCTCATTACACATCATTATTTTCCCCTCCAACTACAACTTCTTCTTCAATCTCTTTAGCTCATATAATCACAAAAAAATACACAACTGAAACCGTGCGTGTTTTTTCTTCCCATATTGGTGATTCATTTCTCTGGAATCTTCCCGTACGTTTTGCTTCGGTAAGCGTGTAGACTGTTGGTTCCGAGTAATCAATTTGCTGCTTCTTCTATTCATCTTTAACTTCACGTAGAAAAAAACTTGAAATAAGTTACCATTAGAAATCAACTTTTGTGCATTTTGATATAGTTTTTGTGCGTTGCATTATCAATCTATCGATGGGGAATTGCCAAGCGGCAGAGGCAGCAACAGTGGTGATTCAACATCCAGGCAACAAAGTAGAGAGAGTTTACTGGTCCATAACTGCACATGACGTTATGAGTTCGAACCCTGGCCACTACGTAGCCCTTGTTCTTACTTCTCCAACTGAGAGAACACACAATGGTTCGCCCGTGAGGCAGCTTAAACTTCTCCGCCCCGGCGATACTTTGCTTCTTGGCCAAGTGTATCGACTCATCAGCTTCGAAGGTAAAAATATATATATATCTATGAATTTGTCTTATTTTTCTCAGCATTTCCCTTAATCCATTGTTTTTCTCAGATGTACTGAAAGAGTTTGCTGCAAAGAAGTGTGTGAAACTTGGCAAGTTACTAAGGGAAAGTGGAGGCCTTGTTCTCGATTCAAAGAAAATCTCCGTTGATCCTTCAGCAGTGAACAACAAGCCCAGATTGGTGAATGGAATCCCAGCTAAGGTAATCAATATTGACCATTCCTTTTAAGTCCATTTTGATTTTGATGCGTTTTAAATTCTCAGGTCTAATAAGTCACTTTCACCCTTTTAAATATACCCAACGACCAACTGAATACAAACTTATTTATACTGTTCTAAATAATACTATAAGATTTTGTAATTCAAAATTTGAAGTAAAAAATTAGCTTTCAATTTAGGATTCTGTTGTATTTGATCTATGTAGATTTGGTGATGCAAAGTAAGATTTTGACAACTTCCTTCAGTTGTCGTATACAAGACTATAAAGCATCTTTCCCTTCAGTAAAGTTGAGTGCATTAAAACAGAGACATCTTTGTACTACCTTGGATGGTGATTTTGACCCCGATTTCAAGTATATCTATTTTACCTATGAAGTATGGCAATTGGCAAGTGAGATTATTATTGCACCTATGAAGCCATATGATTATCTGAGATTTGATAGGAATAATTGGCATATTTGGTTGTTAGTATTATTTGTCTAACTACATTATTTTACACACCCCTGAAATAATTGTCTCTATTAATAAACATGGTATATAATTTGTTAGGTAACCATCCTAAAATGAGAAATGTGTAGTTTTTTTAAATCTTGTGGTCCTAAACTTGTCAATTAGAATGTTGGAATTGAAAATTTTTCTAAATATATACAGACCAAAGAGAAAAGTAAGAAACTTAAATTGGGATGAAAGAAGTATATATCAGTGGGACAACATTAAGGTTGGCAAAGATTGAAAGTATACGATACAATTATAAAGGAGAAAGGCTGGCTATAATTATGTTTCTTTTCATTTACTTGCTTGCTTGGTTTTGTTAAATGAATAATGGAAACCATGTGCTTTCCCTTGATTATTATGGAAAGGTATAGTGGAATCTCTATAAGTAGCCATTAATTTGTGTAACGAGACTATCACTCTTGATCATTATTGCATATGTTTTTAAGTTCACTTCCCAATTTTGCGGGCTTTTTCTCTGTCGATCATAAAGGGAATCACATGGGTATTTAATATTCATTTTGGGAGTTGGAAGAGAAATTAAAGAATTAAACAAGAGTTTACCAGAATATCAAGTTGTTGTTAAGAGTATAATATTGTTTATGCTGTTTCATTATCCAGTACAGTTTACCATTTTAAAAAATAGTGAAGAGGCACTGCATCTTATTTTTCTCCATCTCCAAGCGTTTTACTTCCTGCTAATCAGAAACTGTCGTTAGTGGCATGACCTCTGGTTTAACGAAACGATTATTACTTAAAGAGATAATGAAAATTAATCTATATAATAAGTACAAAAGCCATCTTCTCCTTTTGACTTTGTTATAATATTCATGAATTTTCTAGTTTGCAAGCTTAAGGAATATTATGATGAAATTTGTGTCATTGTATGACTAGGTCATATGATAAAGTAAATGTAGGAAGCCTGACAAAGTCGCGACGAGAGAGATTCTGTTTAAAGGATAATGACTAATCCGTCATACTTACTGAGTAAGGATTTTCACCAAAGAAAAATATAAGAAAATGAATACACAAACTAGCTAAAGGGATTTAACCTGTGCTATATATACATAAAAATAATTTGTATAAATAGTATAATTTTGTGATAAAAGGGTTTCGGATAACTCTATCGGTCTTACTTGGATCCGCCCCTGATTGGTCATTGGTAAATAGCGGGTCTCAAGAAACAATCTCATCCAAAGATAAAGGCTTTATCCAATTGCTTTTACTATTTGGTCTTTCTGCAGCAGCAGCATCTTTAGCTCAAAATTCATGCATCTTTTGTGCACTTTTAACTTTTTGCAGATGGAACATGAAACTTATCAACATGGAAGCAGCAGTGGCCATAGAGGTGTGGGAAGATATCATGGTGGTGGGGGGCAATGGAAACCAGCCTTACAGAGTATTGCAGAGATTGGAACTTGAACTGTACCCACCCACTGCACTATAAGCACTACTCCTTTGTCAATGAATACTTTCCTAGCTACGCTAAGCCTTTTCCAAAATAAGAAAAGATGGCAACTCAATTGTCCCTACCTACTGGAGTAATTAGTTTAGAAAATTACCCACTTAATTAGTACAATGGAGATGATGTTTGACGGATTCGCTCTAAAGAATTGCATGTATTTAGCTGCCTTTTCAAATTTGACGTAACTAGAACAATTACTTGCTTAGCATCATATATAGTGGTCTTAGCTAAGATATTTTGGTTCAACTCGCAAAATCCTTGCAAATTAAGCCATCAACTAGTTGGAAAATTGAGAGGAAATTTCTTAAATGGTCACTCTTTTTATTTTTAACTATTCCCTTGGAGCTTTCACCTTTTTGCTCTCTTGGTGACTCGAACTAATAACTTTAAAATTGGGGGTGGAGGATGTTTAACACTTGAGCAATCCTCTCTTGTCACTCAACTTAGAGTTGATTTGTTTTATTTGGTATTGGGTCAAAAAATATTAGACAATACATCAATAACCTCTAAAGTTTGTCAACAAAATTCATTTACACATTCAAACTAACACTTATTCCACAGTGAACTAATAATAAAGTGTTCCTATTAGATACTTTCGATTCAAAATTCGAAAATAAAATTCCTGTTAATGTATATAGGAAGTGACTTATTTTAAGTATTTAACTTAATGGACGTTTGAGAACACGCAATTTTTTTTTTCCAAATTTCTCCCGAGATCCACATGTAATATACAATATTCCTCGTATAAATAACATAAATACCAGTAGTTTACTAGCTAATTACTCTCTCTCCCAACATTTGCTTAAATTACATCAAATCCTTTACCTTTACGTGGCATATACATAACTAAACGACCATATACATCACTAACATATACATAAGTACAAAACTGTTTAACTACATAAAAGGAAAATGAATTCATATTAGGAAACAAGATAATGTTTTCAGTCAATTCCCCTCATTTCCTTCCCATTTCCTTTCTCCTCTTTACCTGTATAACCATTCCTTCTCTTTTCCTGTTTTTCCAAAACTCAAAGATTCACTATTCTCTCTTTCTTTTTCTATATGGAGATAGAAGTGATGATGCCATCTCCGGTGCCGGTTGATTTCAATCTCGACAGTTGTTGTACTACTCCTTACATGAGTGCACCTTCTAGTCCTCCACGTACTGTCATGTTGTTCTACAGTGCACCCGCTGCATATTTCATACCTTGTAATTATATACATAAGTATTAAAATATAGTTCAAATCCAATACCTAAATTAACAGAAAAATAAGCAACATTCTCTTCTATGTATATCCATTGCCTATGCTACTCAAATACATAAGTCTAATCCAATACATTAGTTAACACAATTATGAATTTATTAGTTTGTATGTATATGCCACCTACTTCATATACATAATTGTTATATGTACATTAGATATATGTCTCAGAATAAACAAATACACTACACTATCTTAATTTCGCCATCATATTCATCATCAAAACATTACATATATGTATCAGAATAAACAAATACAATACATTATTTTGTTTCCGCGAGCATATACATCACCAAAATTGTATACATATGTGCAGTAGCAGAAACCCACATATACATTATTAGATCTATGTATATGTAATAATAGAAATCCACATATACATTAGATCTATGTATGTGCAATAACATAAACCCCCATATACATTAGATCTATGTATGTGCAGTAACAGAAATCCACATTGTAATTAGATCTATATATATGCAGTATCAAAATCCCACATATACATTAGGTATATGTATGTGCAGTAACATAAACCCACATATACATTTTTGAAGTCCTGACAAGAATCTCTTTCTCTTCTCCAAAATTTCTACTTTTTCAAGCCATTAAAAAACCGATTTGAATTCATTTTTCCATTGTTGTATGAATTTGGGGACTGATTTCTCTGATTTTGTGGTTTCACGAATTGGGGAAGTGCAAAAATGGGGGAATCCCGTAGGCGAGCGGCAGACGAGGGTGACGCGGCTATGGCTAGGGTTTTTCTATTTTGGTGGCAGTGGAAGAGAGGTGAAGAAGAGATGAAGAAATGGTCTGATTTTTGTGTTTTTTATGGTAATTTAAAAATGGTAAACCGTTTGATAGTTGCCTTGAAAAGAAACCTTTTTTTTTTGTAGCATTAGGCGTAAAAAGTGGGAGGATGGAGTGGGTGGAGTAATGTATAAGGAATAAGGAGAGAAAAAGTGAGATATGAGATATTTTGTAATTAATTTGAAAATTTGATATTTTAAATAATATATACGTTAAGTTGTAGTTTTGTGTAATTTATCCATATTCCGAACATAGAAACATAAATTGGGTTCTTATGCGTCAGCATTGCGCAACACATAGTTTTAACTTGTATTCTATTCGTTAATACATAACGAGATGCGATCACAGGACATAAAAGAAAAAAAAATGAATTCTAGCAACAAATGGTATCAACAACACTGTAATTAACAACCAACTTGACTGATTTGTATTTACAAACCAAAGTGTAATCTATCAATAATTTTTACGCGGATATAACAGACAATAGTAGATTTCTAACAATTGGCCAAACTATACACACAAACAGTTCAAAAGTATATTTAAGGGACCATTTTTAATCTATCTTTTTTGAGAATGTAAGATATATTTTTATTATTTTCTCTCATATTTCAAGTAGGGGCTTAACTAAATTTTGCTTAAGTTTCTTTTATTAAAAGGGAAGACAAAGTGAAATGATTTTTATGTAATCAAAAAAAAAATCTTTTTTTATAAATACAAAGCTTGCAGAATGAGCACCCATGAAATTTACTTTCATCGAGTAATAGTTAGCATTGAACAGCAGTTAATTATCCATAGCTGGTAATATTTGACAAAAAAAGTGCATGGGACAGCACGCTTTTATTCCCTCTTCTAATAGTACATGTTATTAACATGTTGAGTACATAAATGAGTTGTTCAAAAACTACTAAAAACATTATTATTCCTGTTGATATACTTGTGTCAAATTACAGAGAGAGAAGCGACTTCATTTCATGTGCATACTTATCAGTCTTAGGATTTGGAAGCATAATGAGGTTTTGCCACCAAGTACAAATCATTCTTCCTCCTCTCCATTTGTAAAGGTGATTTTTGAGACGGATTGACAACGAAAGTGTAACAGATAAATTGACTCCCCTTGTGTTCTGCCCAAGTTGGAGTACAGACATGGGGCTTGCTAATGGAGATCTTCCGGATAAACATTCTCTTCCTTTTAACATGTCGATTTTTGATAGTTGAATTTGGGATAATTTTTGTGTTTTGTTGCAAATTCTTTTCTCTTTCCTGTGGTTAGGATGAATTATTTTGCCGTTGCTTACATTGGGCGGGATTGCTCATTGGATGAATTATTATGGGTTTCTGGGTAAAAGACCCACAGTAAAGTTCTATTCTGCTCAACACCAGGTCCATTAATCAAAAGTATTTGGTAGTACCTTTTTACCAAGAAAAAGAGAAGCTTTATTAGAGGTATGTGCAGTATCTGATTTTGATCATGTCTTATAAACAAATTGGCAACATTATAAAAAATCTTTGAAACTAGTTAATTGAAATTAGTTATGATAGCCATTTTTTCGAATTAGGTTTGGAACTGTGTTGCCTCCTCCCTAATTTTCAACGGCTTTTCTGGAGTTGCTTTTATTTTGTTACATTCAAATAGTATAATGAAGGGAGCCATGGACTAACTATAGTAAAGCTACTGCCATGTGACTAGGACATCACAAGTTCAAGCGGTGAAAATAGCCTCTTGTAGAAATGTAAGACTGCCCTTTTTTGAAATAATCTATAATTGTGTAAAATGTAAATAACAGAGAAAAAACGAAGAAAAGCGACTTTATTTCATGTGCTTACTTGAGCATCAGTCTTAGGATTTGGAAATATAAGGTTTTGCAACCAAGTACAAACCTTTCTTCCTTCCTGCTATTGTCCCAGAAGTCTCTGTCATGTCAAGGTCATTTGCTTCAATTCCATCTGGGAGTTTCCAGTCAAAATGAAATAGTAGTTTGGCAAGTGGAAGTTCAAGATTCGCAATTCCAAATATTGTCCCTGGACATATCCTTCTGCCAGCTCCAAATGGTATGTACTCAAGATTAGTCCCTATGAAATCAAAAGCTGAATCTTGGAATCTTTCTGGTTCAAAGCATTCAGCATTTTTCCAGTGCTCTGGATGTTTACCTATTGCCCATGCATTGATGATGACTTTGGTTTTCGCAGGTATGTCATAGCCACCAATTTCACATTTTTCTGTAGCTTCTCTTGGTAGTAACAATGGTAAAGGTGGATGCATTCTTAGCGTCTCTTTGATAACCAATTTCATATAATTTAGCTTTTGAATTTCCAGTTCTGTGATTTTACTTTTTCCTTCATAAACCTGTCTCACCTCAGCTTGTGCTTTTTTCATCACTCGTGGATTCTTCATCATTTCTGAAATAGCCCACTCTAACACAGTCGATGATGTGTCAGTCCCCCCTATGAACATTTCCTGAATGTGTTCAGCCATATAACAAACTTTTAGTTCAAATAAATTGAGCGGATGTTAGTCAGTTATTTATAATATATTTTTCTGCCATCGAGTTTATGTTTTTTGTGATTGAGATTAATTCTTAAGTCGAGACAAACAATACTATGATGTTCCAAAAAATGTTTTGCAACCTAAAATACCTAAGAACTATCCATAGTTCCATTTCTCCATTAATGGGATGCATAACTAGTCCCCTGCTTGATTTTTGAGAAAGGGGGGTCATAAGGTTGAAAGAACGTACCAAAATGACAGATTTGAGAGTGTTTGTTGAGATGGGAATTTCTAGATCACCACTTTGTTGAACCCTAAGTAGAACATCAACCAAATCTTCCTTATGCAACATGTTACTGCTCATCTTTCTCCTATTTGCCTTATGTTCTTCTATTATATCCTCAAGGATTTTATCAACCTTTTGGTGCACTTTCTCAAGTGCAGGCTTCACTCCACTTAATGAGTGGAAAATTTTGAAGGAAGGAAATAAATCTGGTATGTCAAAACCTCCTGATAGCTCTGTAATTGTTTTCATAGCTGTGATAAATTCATCTTTGTGCTTGCATTTCTTACCAAAGGCTGCCCTGGCAGTTATGTTATTCGTCATCGAGAAGATCATTTTACTGATATCAATAGGAACTTCTGGTGGTGTCAAAGAAATTGCTTCAATAAGATTCTCTACTTCCTCTTCCCTGATTGACTCAAATGATTGAACACGCTTTGCACTTAAAAGCTCCGAGACACATACTTTTCTAAGCTGTCTCCAGTTAACCCCATACGGAGAGAATGAAAGGTTGGGGCTTTTGTTACTCAGAATCCCTACAGAAAGAAGTTGTGGCCTATTTGCAAAGATTAAGTCATGAGTCTTCAGTATTTCTTTTGCTACTTCCGGTGATGATACAATAACAGCAGAAACTTCACCGAGTTGTAGGTGCATGACGGGGCCATATTTCTTTGCCAAATTCTTGAAAATATGGTGAGGCAATGAACTAGATAACTGGTGCAAGTTCCCAATAAGTGGAAGCTTGTTAGGCCCTGGAGGTAGTTTATTCTGAATCTTGGATTTTTTCCATAGCTTCACAGCTACGGTTACAAAGATAAGGAAGGCAATAAGCATAGGAAAGGTGGAGTATTGAATCTCCATTACCATAGTAGAAGATCCAAGTTTAGTGATGGATGTGTGAATTCACTAGTATCAGCTTTGCCTTATTGGCTTTTGCTGTATTCTTAAGCGAGTTGCACAGTTGAACCTCTGTTTCTTTATTTTCTTTTTTTCTTCATTGAATGAAAACTTCTGATTGGACAAGTTTCATTTCTTAATATATCACAAAAATAAACAATGACCTGAATACACATCATCTCTTTATTTTATTTGTAATGATTGTGCCTTTATGCCATGTCACAAGTGTTGACCAAAGCTTATTAAACATAATAATTTTGTCCCTTTTAACAAGAAGCATTGCAACTTAGTGTAGTAGTTAATTGTATTTGTTTTTAGTTGGTTAAATGGCTTACAGAAACAAGAAATTGAGGTATCTTTTGTAATGATTAATGCAAAAATAGACCTTTCAATTCCTCATCGACTTTCTTTTATGAACTGGGGAGTCCGTTGATCCGGCATAACTTCAGGGGGAACAAAGTAGTTCATATTTTGGCAACATATAGAAGCTACAATGCAACAGATCCAAATATTTTTGTTACAACTACCAGAAGGTAAAAGGAGGACAACTATAGTCTACAGTATAAAAAAAGGTCTCTCCTAAGTCCTAGCACATGATTTTCATTCTTGCTAGTTGCTGCACTTAAATTGCACCTAACCTCATCCATGTTATACTTGCTCGTTCAATTACTTAGACGACATGTGTCAATCCCATCCATGGCGGTCCTCTGTTTTCGTCTCTCTGTTTGCTTCTCTTTTCATTCTGTGTCGGACATCCCCATTGGAGTCTAGTTCTAATTTAAATTTACTCCCATAAGACCCAGTCGAGAGTAACACTCACCATGGATTAACTTTCAAATTAATGCTAACTTAATGGGATAATAATACATAAAACCACTCTGAATTCGGTCTGACCTGCAACTTTTAATCACTGAACTGTTATTTTTATTGTCTATTGCCATCCTATCACTTATAGTAGGTGTAATGAAAAATAGTTTCACTCCTTGTTGGTAATGGTGGGTGGCAGCAAAGAAAACCGTGAATAAGATTTTTGGCACGTGCCTTTTACTTTCAACAATTTATTATTACTCCCTCCTTTTCATGTCACCTTTTTATAATTTAAAATATTTAACTTTAATTTTTTTTTTTATTCTTAATTAAATAATTTATACCCATATAAATGGTTAATGGTTATTTTAAATCACAAAAATTAAAAAAAATTATTTTATTTTTTAAACTTTATGCAAATCAAACAACATCATTAAATTGAGACGGAGGAAGTATTTATTTGTTTATTTCAAAATCGTACATTTTGTTGTTATTTCGTATTTTTCTCATTTATTTGATGTTCTAGAATGTTAAAATAGGGCTGCCGACAAGCGGCCAAAATTATTAAAAATGAACTTTTTTTTGAACAAATGCACCCGTACACCGTGGCGAGTCGTCAGTTACCGGTACAAATTTCTTCAACTCCACCAACCCCCAACGCCACCCCATTCAGCTAGCAGCAGCACCCCTCCGCCTCCCAAAAGCCCCAGTTCACTATCGGAGTTCGCCGTGCATTTGCTTGCCAAAAATCCTACTTCATTATGGCTGCTTTGTGTGGCAGCACAATTTGGACTCCCCAAGCTCGAAACTGTTTCCAGAAGGGATTAATTGGTTCTAGTTCGCTAAAGTTTTTACCTTTTCAAGTTAATTGTGGGAAAGGATTGTCGGGTAGGAAATTGAAGTGCAGGGTTTTGGGGGAAACGGACTGTGGTAGTTTTGAAGTGAGTAGTGCTATAAAAGATGATCTATTTGTTGGGTTTTTCAGAGAAGCATGGCCGTATTTTCTTGCGCATAGAGGAAGCACGTTTGTTGTTTTAATATCAGCTGAAATTGTTGATAGCCCTCATTTGGATCATCTTCTCATGGCATGTTCCCCCATTTAATTCTGTTCCTTTCTTTTTTTCTTGTTCCTTATTTTCATTTTAATTTTCAAACGTGTTGTCTGTTGGATTTGTTTGGCAGGCCTTATCGGAAACAACCTCTCTATCTCTATGAGATAGGGGTAAGGTCTGCGTATATTCTAACCTCCCAAGAACCCACTTGTGGGATTACACTTGCACTATGTATCGTTGTTGTCTGTTGGATTTACATAATCTTTTTCGCTAAATTGTTGCAGGACATTTCTCTCCTTCATGGTCTGGGAATCAAATTTGTTCTTGTACCAGGAACTCATGTTCAGATTGACCGGCTTCTGGCTGAAAGGGGTGAGTGAAATTTCTGATATATATATATATATATGTGTGTGTGTGTGTGTGTGTATTTTGATATTTCTTGTTTATGGTCAATGGAAATGGTTTCTTCCCTATTTCTGATACTAATAGCAGATATTTGTTAGTACTACTGTGCAAATAGGTTATTCCTCATGCTGCTAATAGTTTTATCATCATGTTGTGGTACCTTATATATCAGAACTTGTGATTTCTAAACTGAAGGTTCTGTTTTCTTAGGAATTTAAGTTTTCATTCTAACATTGTCTTAGATTGATTTTCGTTTTCTAAAGATTCTAATAAAGTAGGGTTGATTAGGAAAAGTACGATCAATTATGTATGCGCTTCTGTTTCTCCTTAAGACGATGGTGTATGCGTCATTTGTATTTCAGAATAGCTAAAAGTTGTAAAGGAATTCTGCAGATTTCATGTTGAACGGCCTCTACTTTTATTTGTGACTACTATATCCTTTTTTTTAGTTGCTTTTGTTCTAGATACTAATGTTATTTATCTTCTTACAAGAATATTCGAAGAAGGAAGTGATTTTGTTACTTCTTTTTAACAGGAAGTGAGGCCAAGTACGTAGGCCGCTACAGAATTACAGACCCTGATTCACTCGAGGCGGCTATGGATACATCTGGAAGAATTCGTCTTATGATAGAGGCAAAGTTGTCACCTGGCCCTTCATTGACTGGTGTCCGCCGGCATGGAGAAAATAGTCGCTGGCATGATAGTGTTGGTGTTGCCAGTGGTAATTTTCTAGCAGCGAAGGTGCAAATTTGACACCCACTGCCTGTTCTTCTGCTCAGTTTTGCTTACTTTCCAAAATCTACATAAAGTGCCACCTAATCGCTTTACTAGATGTATAGTTATTTTTGGGGTTTTAAGTTTTATGATGTCTTCCACTGAAATGGTGATTTCATTTCAATTTGCTGGCAGAAAAGAGGAGTTGTCGAAGGAATCGATTATGCTTCAACAGGTGAAGTAAAGAAGATAGATGTTTCTCGAATTCGTGAGAGGCTTGATCAGGATTCCATAGTTCTATTGAGCAATCTTGGTTATTCCAGCTCTGGAGAAGTATTAAACTGCAAGTATGCTATATGACTTTTGATAGGTATTTTTGTTGTTGTTTGCATGAACTGGTGCTGCATCATGTTTACCTATTTTGTTACCAGCGAATGATAAATGCAGTTCAGGCAGCTAGATACTAAAGTTCATTCATATGCTTCCAGCATCTCTTTCAATCAAACTCGTATTTACATGTTTGTGCTACTCTGACTTATGTAAAATCACTTTCTTACTGTTTAACTGTTTGACAAGTACTCAAGGGATTTTGTGAAACTCCTTCACTTGTAGAAACCAATTTCTAGTTTTTCAGTTTAAATTTAAACTTAGACACTTGTTCTGCTGTTCATGCAATTGTAGTTTCTCTTCCCTTTTTTATTTTGCTTTGAGTTGTTAAGACTGATGATATACTCTATTTAAAATTGAAGCACATACGAAGTCGCGACAGCTTGTGCCTTGGCTCTAGGAGCAGAAAAATTAATTTGTATCATAGACGGCCCAATTCTTGATGAGTCTAGTCGGCTCATTCGTTTCTTAACTCTTCAAGATGCTGATATGCTGGTCCGCAGACGAGCTGAGCAAAGTGAAACTGCTGCTAATTATGTAAAAGCTGTTAGTCAGGAGGACTTCAATCATTTAGGTTACAATGGATCACTCCCTTCGCAAAATGGCAATGTTTTTAGCCAAAGGTACAATCCCACATTTCAGAATGGCATTGGTTTTGACAATGGAAATGGGCTTTGGTCTAGTGAACAAGGCTTTGCAATTGGAGGACAAGAGAAACTAAGCCGGTCAAATGGTTATCTCTCAGAATTAGCTGCTGCTGCTTTTGTTTGCCGAGTAAGTTCCCAAAGCACTGTGTCTTCAGTAGGTACTAGTCATCGATTTTTTTTTTTTTAAGATGCTTGGTCTTCCTAATTATAACATGCTACTGATTCTCTTGTAAACTAGCATCTCTTTGTTATGAATTTTCCTATGATAAGCCTTTCTGCAGTAGATATATGTGTGTTTAATGAATAGACAACTCTTTATTTTTTACGCTAGTGTTTGACATTGTGCAGTTCATGTTAGTTATCCACTTTCCCAGTGTTCTTCCAACTCAGTTGCTTTAAATGTGGAAATTTTCATTTTCAAGAATATTGTCACCTCACTTATTAGCGTGATATCTTTTTCTTGTCAAAACTCATTCAAATAATATATTCCCATTTCCATCAGGGAGGTGTTCAAAGAGTGCACCTGCTGGATGGCACTATTGGTGGAGTTTTACTAAAGGAATTGTTCCAAAGAGATGGAGTTGGGACAATGGTTGCTAGGTATGAACATTCTGAAGAATATAAGTTGTGATCACTGTTTCAGGATCTGTTAATTTTCAATTGCCAAATTTGGATCATTACCTGAATAAGCTGATTAGATAGAGTCCTGGATATGTCATACCATTTGGGTCAGACTAATCCTCCTTTGCTTTTATGCTTAAAATACAAGGGTTGAAAGCATAGCGGGAATGTAGAATAACCATGTTATTACTTGGTCCAATTTCTCTGTCGGGAAAAAAATCTTATGCAACTTAAAATATCCGATAACCTAATGTACAGTGCGGATATTAGAAGTCATCAATGAAAAGATTTAGGAGTTATTGAGATGTTTAACCAGCTATATGTCTTGGGTCAATTCAAGCATCCTATATTTTAGTGCTTAAAGTAATATCTGTTGGAAGCTTATTGAGAATATATAATTATTGTGCTGTTGTCAAATCCAATTTGGACACCTATACTTTATAGTTATCAGAAATTTCTATACAACTTAAATATCCGGTCACCTGATATACACTTATATAGGATATTTGAAGTCATCAATGAATAAGTTCAGAAGTTAATGGAAATGTTTAACCAGCTCTTTATCTTGCCAAAAGAAACTTGCACCACCTTTTACTTTTGATCTGCACTATATTAGAAACTGCACGACCAGTGAGAAACAGGATGTTCTCATGACTTTGAATATCAATACCTTCCAAAAGTTCCAGAGTACTTCGTATGACAGAAGTTCGCGGTGCAAAATGAGGGACCAGGTCACCTAATAATTAGAATGGACATTTTTTCTCTTGACAGATCATTATCTTAATCTTTGGACATACCTAGTTTATGCTTGTGTTTATCCCCTCAGCTAACACGTGCATGAATCTGTGGCTCAGCGATCTTTATGAAGGAGCACGGATGGCCAGGGTATCGGATATTCCTGGAATAAAGCAGTTGTTACAACCGCTAGAAGAGTCTGGAACATTGATCAGAAGAACTGAGGAAGAGGTGACACCTGATAGTTGTCATTACTCAGTTTTATCTAGTCAGCTTCTGTTTTATCTTTGTTGGCTTATGGCTTTTTAACCATAAACTTTCATTGTCTAACTTGTTCTAGCTGGTGAAAGCGCTACACTCATTCATTATTGTGGAGAGAGAGGGCCATATTATAGCTTGTGCAGCTCTCTTTCCTTACTTTGAAGAAAAATGCGGGGAGGTTGCTGCTATTGCTGTTTCTCCTGATTGTCGTGGCCAAGGACAGGGAGACAAGTTACTCGGTATGGTGACTCTTTTCTCATAACAGAACCATTGATTCTTCCACATTGAAGGCATATGAGCAGCTTCGAGGATATTTTAGTTATCCTATTTAAATCCATATTGAAATTGCGGGCACATTAGCAAGAGATTAGTGTAAGAGTGCATATGTGTTTCCTTAAGAGCCTCTAAATATAGATAAACCTGTAACAAAAAGGAAGTCACTTTTAAGTGGGTATACTTGTTGGTTTTCCATGTGTCCTTGTATGCTTGGATAAGCTAATTAAGAGACAGTGAACAAATCTAAGTGTTATCATCTTTCCATAGTATGGATGAATCAGATTCTTGAAAATATCTTTCATCTGTCTTCAGATCTTCTGTCCTACCAGGAATGCCGTTTCTTTTGTAAGATCTAATATCTTGATTTTTTGTGTATCTTAAGAAAATCAGTCCAAATCTAGAGGAAGAAAACAAGTAGATGATTATAAATCTAGTGCTAAAGACGGATACTTGAATACAAGTACAACAACAACATACCAAGTAAAATACCACAAGTGAGGTCTGGGGAGGGTAAAGTGTACGCAGACCTTACCAGTACTTCGGGGAGGTAGAGAACTTGAATACAAGTAGATGATTATAAATCTAGTGTTAAAGACGGATACTTGAATATGGTAACTGCTTGATTTGTAGTAATACATAAAACCGACATAAATAAATCGTATATACATACTTATGCCATTTAGGTAAAAGATAATGTCACGTGTTGAGAAGTAATTATTTCCTATTCTACTTTATCACTGGACTAGACATAGTGTCCATATGTTAAAAGTATTTACTACTTATATTACAGTACTAATTTCCTGGTGGGAATACACTGGGTATGATGATGATGATGATGATGATGATGATGATGATTACAGTACTAATTGTCAAAAAAAAAATATATTTACTACTTATATCTACCAAGAGACATTGTTGTCAGCTGTTTAGCTTATATTGCTTAGCTTGTTACCATATTTACCAATAACTTTGTATTCCAAAATTTTGCAGATTATACTGAAAAGAAGGCATCTTCCCTTGGATTGCAAATGCTCTTCCTACTAACAACCCGCACAGCCGATTGGTACTCTCCTCTCACCTTTCTACCTTTTATTCCCATGGCATTCACTAGTTTATTGATAGTGTCGTACATTCTACTTCCAGTTGAGCAAGTGAACATAGTCTGAATTTGAGTATGTTTGACATCTTAACAAGGAAAAAATAGATTGAAAGACCATCACGTTGTATCTTTCAAGTTACAACTCAAGATGTTGACCCAATATTAATAACTATTTGTTCTCGAGTAAATGTAATATTCATATTTAATTTGTCACAGGTTCGTGAGGCGTGGTTTTTCCGAATGTTCCATTGATCATATACCTGAGCAAAGAAGGAAAAGGATAAATCTTGCTCGTAGATCAAAGTATTACATGAAGAAGCTGCTACCCGATAAGAGTGGTATACGTATTGATTGCACCTTCGCATAGGAATTGAATGTTTTTCATCTGTCTGTGTAGCTCGGCAACTAGCTCATATTTAGTGAAATGGACAATCCTTACATCCGATACAGTCTAGTGGTACAGGCCTCACTCAAAAGGGGTGGGCTCAATTCTCATTGTCCTCTTTCCCTTCCTTTCCATGATTCCCAATGTAACAGGATAAATAATTAGAAACTTGGCAATCCTTGTTCGCTCTGCAATGGTGGCGAGACAGAATAATAGGAGGCAAGATGAAGAATCAAATCAACCAATTGGTCCTGACAACTGAAAGTCTTTGCTGTTACTGGCTACTATTTTATCCTGCAGGGGAGTACGATGGGTTTGGGAGTGGGCATGGAAGAGAATTTTGATGTAGATGTATGCTACTTAGGGGTCGTTTGGTAGAGTGTATAAGAATAATGCTGAATAAAGTGTATTAGTAATGCTTGCATTATTAATGCTGGTATTAGTTATGCTGACATTCTTTTTTATACACTGTTTGGTTTAATGTATAAGAAATAGAATATCTTATATAATTTTGATAAAAAAATGTTAACTTACAAAAATACCCTCCACACTATAACTTCACTGATTGGTACAGAAAGCTACTTGGAGGAAAACTGAATTTACTCGACAAAAACTGGTCTCTTTTTCTTAATTCTATCTACTTTCCCAATCCCCCAATCGCCAGATCAGAACAGAAAAATCAACGTGAAAATGGAGTCGCCAACTTCAGAATTTCAAGTTGAAGTGAAAGCAAGTGATAAAAGTATGGGGGGCACTGTACACAAAGACCGGTGGGCAGTGAGTACTGAAATACTAAGCCATATGAAGGAAATTGGGGTTCTTCCTGACAATCTAAGTTATGGAGTTTGTATCAATTTGTATGGAGCAAGATCAAATATTGAGGGGATGGAAAAGAGGGATTTGAGGGGTAATAATGTCATTAATCACTTTAATGCATGTGTTGAGACCCTTTGTATTACTAATACATGGAAAAGGAGGGTATTAGTAATACCTGTCTCAATACACAATAGAGTGTATAACTAATGCAAGTATTAATTATACATAGACTAAAAAAGCATACCAAACAAGGTATTAGTAATACATCAAAAATAATGCATGCATTATTTTGTTAATACATTCTACCAAACGAGCTCAGTAAGTTAATTGATCTCAATATATGGACAGCGCTTGTTTTATTTTCTGTTGTGTAATGACTGGCTTCTCGTATGCTAAATGCCTGGAGTTTAATAGTATTGGATCCCATTTAAGCTCTAAATTTTGGGTCGGATTGAATTCTGACAAATAATTAACAAGTTTCGGAGCTTTCCTTCAATTTATAGGGCACTCGAATGCTTCAATAATAGAAGAGCAGTTCGGATAGTATTCACAAACTTGGGATATTCTTCCCTCATCCCTCGGGGAAAGTTAAATCTTGACTGCATCATACACTTAGTAAGAAATTTGTCTTTGACGCTCCACTGCATACACTAATTTCTTTTGGAGAAAAAACAAGGCTACAAGTACTTTGACACACCACAATGTCCTACTAACCTCCAATAGCCACTACAAAGTAGGATCAGGTATAACACCCGGAAATTGCCTCATAAAGATTTTAAGACATAGCATGTACTTGTGGATTTTTCATAAGTTTTGATTTATTAAATCCTTCAAGAAGGAAAACCACCGAACTTTAAAAAAAGGTAAAGAAGAAAGAATGCAAGGCATTGGGGCAGAACATCGACAAGCACTTGAATTGCAGTAGAAAATAAATTATTCTGCTGTCTTGGGAGGTCCCTTCCACTTGAAGTTGTCCGCATACGACTTGATCTGCAAAAAACACAGGCAGTTTATAAAGAAAGTTAAACATGGATAGCCAAAACAGATCGGAAGAGATAACAAATAACTAAAGGCCCTTGGGTTAGGTTCTTGTTAAGGAGCCAGTCAATCATTAAATAAAAAAGACTTTAAAGTGCTTGTAGTTTAAAGATTTTATTCAATTCCTTTGGGACAGCATTACATCAAACTAGATAGTTTGTTGCCTTTGTATATCTGCAGATATGGGAGCTTGAGAATTATGTGTGAGGGGAAAGTCCTTTTTAGAAAATCAGGAAAGCAATCTAGCTTCTAAATCAGTAAAGGTGGCCCCAAAAAAAAAAATCATAAGGGGATTGTATCCCTCATAGACACCTTATGTACTACATCTTCCTATACATGTGTGTACAGACAGCTACTTGAATTCCTAAGCAAACAAAGGAAGATGAGTTTTCACAATCCCAAGAGAAAATAAACCAGCCTAGATGTCTAAATCAGAGTAGTAGTTTAGGCTAACCTTTAACAATGGTGTGTGGCGCTTCTTAACCTGCAGATAAAAGAAAAAAGAGAAGTGTACCGCATAAGTATCTTGTTGAAACCAAACACAAAAGGTTATTCTGTTTATTTCTCAAGATAAACCAAAAAATGTTTAGATTAAAGCTTGATACTAATAGCTAATGCAAGGTTCTGTGATAAAGCTGAAGGACGCTGCAAAATCTTGAAATTACATTTGAGCTCCTAGTTTTCTTGTTAGTGATATGAAGCTTTAGCTGTTATTTGTCTATCTGTTAGAAATACTGAGAATTGTCTCAACTTGTCAATATTCTAATACCAAATTGAAGGCTTGAATGGGCAAAACGTTTTTCAGAGGTGCCAAAACCTAAAATTTCATACTAATTCATGCCTTTCCCTAACATGGAGTATTTCAAGAATCTGTTCATAATTGAACAGAGATTCGAAGAAGTCTTAGGAGGTGTCAAAACCTAAAATCCCAGACTAATTCAAATCTTCCCAGACATGGAGTATCTAAAGACCTATGATTATAATCATGCAACAGGGAAGGGGCAATCTCCACTCAGTCCATATCTTGGCCCATGCTTCTAGTAAGTTTCTTCTGTTAATTCCAGAATACTTGTAAGACGATGGATCCAACAAAGGTCACTAAGCTACCGAAAAACGCTATAGAAGTGTAAGGAACTCTATGATGTACCGTATATTCCCAGCCATGCTTTTCAGCAAATGCTTTTGCAGCTTCTTCACTCTCAAAACAAAGTGCTGAATCACCAACATTGGCATATGGATCCCCTGTGGATGTCCACCCCATCAAGGGATTCTCCCATCTACATGAAGAAAGAAACATTTATCACCATTTACATAAAACTTGGCAATATAAGCTAAAGAATCAATTTTACGACAATGAAATTGCAACTAGCGGAGTAAATCAAGACAGCTTATACAAATGATTAAGAAAAAGATAGGAATTTGAATGGCAGAATCCTATAAACAGGTAAAAGGAAATGGATTTTCGAACTTAATAGATGGAAAGACTTTAACTCTGGTGATGCTATGTCACCAAACAATCCACCTTAAAAACGAACTTTGATTCCTCAAATCTTAAAGATACAGGGAGTAATATAACTAATTTTTATAATGAGAAAATAACTCCATTATGCCTATATACTGTAGAAAATTAAAAAAGGCCAAAGAAGCTAAATTCAGTCTGGAAACACAAGTAGGCTGTCATTTCAGCAACTCATCTTACGTAATGTCCACATGACACCACTTATAAGAATATTAATCCATGTCCAAACCTTATAAAAAATGATGTATCACACAATAAAGACATCAGGTATTGGGTTGGATCGGGAAAAAAATTGGTTGTTCATTGTAGCGCCAACGTAGATATTATCTAAGGTGAGTTGCTGACGTAACTATAATTGTATGGAAATTTTATACATTATAGTAACCTACTGGTGCTTTCTCTGACCAGATTTTAGCATTTTTATTGTTTTTTATTTGATATGATATCTGGACATATTTAAGAGTCATTCCATTACAAAAATTAATTTAATAAATTTGGTGCATTAAATTTTTAGTTGGATGACCATCCATGAAATTACCCAGAGTAAAATAGTTTGATCTGCATAGAGAAGAGTACACAACTTTAAGGTTCTTTCTCTAATGAAGTTTAAAGTTAATCAAGAATTGATCTTTACAGCATATTAAGAACTCTAGATTCCTTTTAGTAATTTCTTTTGTGAACCCCGACAGGTTTGGCTAAGTCAAAAACCAACCCACCTTCCTTATTACCTCCCTCCTCGACCAAAAAACCTCACAATCAGATGCACCAACATTGTATAGAATGATAGATAAAAAGGAAGACAATAAAGTCCACATTTCTGTATAATTATATGAACCACTAGAGGAATAAGTCCACAAACTCTTTAACCTTCATGACGAAGCACTGTAATCAACCACCAAACTACCTGTTGTGGCCAAACTTCATAGTTAAACTTTTATCTTTCAGGTTCTCTCTGTTTCTTCTTGTTTACTTCAGGACAGAAGGATAAGGTAGATGAGTTTGTATATTGTAATTACTGTACAAAGTCCTGCTGAATTTTGTGCTGGCTAAAAATAGACTAAAACTGGTGAACCAAGCTAACTTCTTAATACTGAAAAGAAAAGACAGATATACAGAAAAGACAGATATACAGAAACATACTTCTGGGTTGACATGAAATTGATTTTCCATTTACCAACTTTTCCAGACCCCTGTTGACTAGCCGTCCGAGCAGGTGAGAAAATAACAACCTGATGAGCAAACATGATTAACTACCGAAAAGGGGCACAGTGCATAAGATCTAATCCACTAACCGAGCAATTTTTCACGTGAAGAGGCAGAAATATATGTACTAAAAGAAAGATCAGCATCATTTGGCACCTTTAAACACCAAAAGAAATTTGAGAATACAAGAGTCCAATATAAGAAATTGATCCTGATATTTACTAGGGGCCTGATTTAGTAGTGCAATCACTGTCATAGTGAGTCAGAAAAAAAGAAAATATAAACAAGCCAATATGAAAGAGAGGGAAAGCCCATGCACATGAAAGGAAAAATTTGGGATAGATCAAAATATAGACCGGAAACATCGAGAGAAAGAATGTGTGAATTAGCATCGAGAGGGCACCACCCCATGAACTATACTACTACATTTTCTAAATAATTGTTTTTCTGAAGATAGAAATTACTAATTCTCAATAATTCATTTTTCACATTAGTAGCTCCAAAAGTTAAGTCTAGACTCTCGGTCAACCAATTTTAAATAGCTCTTTGTCTCATAATCAAGTTCAAGACAATCATATGCAATCTATAAAACTACTTAACTTAATTTGTGCAGAAACGGATGAAAGAACTCCGTGGAGCTAAAATTTGCATTAACCCAAGCAGGGTCTGATATTAAGGCTTAGTCAATTCCAGCTCAGGAAGGTCCAAGTTCAACTTAAATACTACTTGCTAAGCAGAACCTACTCTTAACATGAAAAATTAAAACTTTTTACTACTCCCAAGCATCTAAGCAGTTATGTTCTCTTCTGCATCACTATATAGGCGCGACAACGAAGAAAGAAGTGCGCAAAAGAAAAAAAAGGAAGCTAAACATATATTTATAGTCTTCGTATTGGATTCAAAATAAATTGTAAAAAGCAATCAACCAACTACACCAATCTCTAATCAATTTAACTCCATCTCTATGAATCCTCCATATCCATTCCCCAAATCATTTTTCCTTGGTGTCTGGGCTAGCTTGCGTGCACCTCAAAGCAAATCATTTGCTAACCCTAAATGGCGGAATCCATGGATCTGCTATAGAAGCCCTAAATTGGTAACCTAAAAATGATCTGAGGTGAGAATAGCTAATAGCTAAGAGGAATAAGGAAAGACAATTATACCCTTCTGCGAAGATGTTCATCTGGAATACCAGAGACCATACCGATCTCTCCTGGCTTGATTTCGACTAACGCTTCTGAAGCAAATTGTCTGCATATGTGCGTGAGAGAAGATCGCCAGGCGGCGACTTGAGGGGAATGCGTCGCTATTCGTCGGAGAGAGCTTGCCATTTTCCCTGAGATGATACAATCCGGCTCAAGTGATGGAGATTGAAAAATTTACTTGCCCTTTGGATTTTTGTTTTGACGATGATGTGGCGTTTCGCTGATTTCTATTTACAATTTTTTTTAGTTTTATGTTTTGTTTTTTTTTTTTCGGAGAGGTCTTAGGTTCTACATATGAGTATCATTTTTACAAATCATTTACTTTTATTCACAATGTAAAGTATTTATAAGTACTTTTTATTTTATCGAACATTATAAAAGTGCTTAAAAACTACTTTAGTAATCATGCAATGTAAAATTATTTGAGATGAAGTTGAAGTTTTATTTAAACATGTAATTGAATTTTTTTAGTTGTATGTTTTTTCATAAGCATAAAAATCCCTTAAATTGTAAAAACTATTAAATCTTCCTCAATTCTCAAATAATGTTATTAATTGAATAAAAAGGGCAGCCCGATGCACTAAAGCTGTCGTTATGCGCGGTATCCGGGAAAGGGCCCTACCACAAGGGTGTATTGTACGCAGTCTTATCAAGATTTTTGGAGAATTTGAGATTTCATGTAATGATTTCAAATCATGAGATGAAATTGCATGTCCAAATGCTGATTTCATCTCATGATTTCAAATCACGGGATAAAATTACATGTCCAAACGCCTATTGAAACTACTTAAAGTAAGTCAATCTAAACATGTTCTAAATGATTAACGACAATAAATAAGAGTATGATGGTTATTCATATACAATTACTCCCTCCGTTTAAAAAAAATAACATATTTTTCTTTTTATTCTTTTTCAAAAAGAATGCCCTCTTTTTTTTTTTGGCAACACTTTAATTTTAATTTTTCACTTGCATGTTTAAGACCACAAGATTAAAGAACATTTTGATACATTTGACATAACTTTAATTTAGGACCACAAGATTCAAAAGACTTATTTATTTTCTTAAACTCTATGCTAAGTCAAAATAAGTCATTTTTTTTTAAACGGAGGGAGCAATTTATATATAACTATATTATATTTGAAGCTAGTTAAAAAAACAAATTATTCATGTAGTATAAAGTTAATACAACATTTAATTTATAATTTAAAAACTTATATAGTACTAACTAATAGTAATATGTACTCTATAAGTTACACAAAATTGATGAATTATCTTATATAAGAAAAAGAATAAAATAAGTAACTAATATCCACGTAATTGATAGTCACATAATCAATAAGTATCAAATAACCTACGTACGTAATTGTAACCAGTACCAAAATGACGATTTTTTCCTTTTAAACAATTTTTGATTGCGAGTTTAGTGGGTACATTTGGCGCCAAGTAAATCGACCACTTTGGGGCGGTTCATTTTGGGTTCTAGGGTTTTAAATTCGTTCATTCACCATCCTCGATGGGTTAACTTCTGTTGAGCGGTGAGTTGTTTTTTCTTACTGGTATAATTCGTCTCATTGTTTATCCATATTATGTAAGTATCTGGGCTTCGCATTTTTCAGTTCTTTGATACTTTTTAAGTTTTAAATTCGAGTTTGTAGTTATAGCGGATCAATTGAGTTCTAGGCAGTAGGCACTCTTATACAGAAGAAAAATCGAATGGGTTATAACATATTTAATCAAGCTTCTAAACTAAAAGTGTTTTTCAAAAAAATAGTT
This sequence comes from Capsicum rhomboideum, assembly GCA_031232105.1. Taxonomy (NCBI): domain Eukaryota; kingdom Viridiplantae; phylum Streptophyta; class Magnoliopsida; order Solanales; family Solanaceae; genus Capsicum; species Capsicum rhomboideum. The sequence goes on from CP124717.1 coordinate 86,585,374, forward strand.
TTAGTGAGAAACAGTTTGTGTTTTATCAATAAATTTAAATAACACTTTTCAGCAGCAATGGTTGTTTAACTTTTTAAAATTGTTTCTAAGTCTCTAAGTGTATTTTTCTTAGATGTGTTTTTTCAAAAGGAAACACTTATTCTTTTTAGCCATTGAAAAACAGCTTATGTTACTCCCCAGAGAAAGAGTGTGTGTGTGTTTGGTTCGTCAAACCAATATTGATAGATGATACTCTCTCCGTCCATTTTTCCTTGTCGACTATACTGAAAAAAAATTAAAAATAGATGTACGATTTTACTTATCCAGTTTTGAAAACAAAGAGATGATTTACCCTTTTATACCTATTTCACCCTTATTACTAAGTACTAGTATTCATTTCCCAATGCAATTTTCAAACATTGAATTTATTATATTTAAAGGGTGATGTAGTAAATTTATCATTTTGTTAATTACTCCCTTCGTTTCAAAATAGTTGACCCTTGTTGACTTGATACTCCTCTTAAGAAAAAATTTATTAGGGGTTTATTTTACCAAATTAGCCTTATTAATTATGCTTTGAAAATATAAATTTGAATATATACTTTGTTTAGTCATTTAATGATAGGGGTAGTATTGGAAGAACATAATAATATTCTCTTGATTTCATAAAAGAGACAACTAAATTGAAGAAAATATTTTTAGAAAGAGAGCCAACTATTTTGAAACGGAGGGAGTAATTCTTAAGGGGTGTATCAAGTCAAATATGCACAAGTAAAAATGAACGGAGGGAGTAAATGGTAGGAGTTGGTACATGAGTGATTTAATATACAGGTCTCTCATTCTTGTAGTGAACTTTGAAAGGTTACTAATATGTGATCTTTTCTCAGAGCAGGTAAAGAAGTGGTTTTGTATATAGGTCTCTCATTCTTGCAATGAACTTTGAAAGGATGGGCGAGCAAGACCAATCCCCTGGCAGTTTTGATGATGATGGACATTCTAAAAGCCAGCTTCTGGAAAACCCACCTCAGGGAAAAGTGAAGATTCAGACAGAATGTGAAGTAACTGGCATTGATTGGATCAGCAAGCTACCTAACGATCTTATTGTCCAAATTCTTTCTCAATTGCCCATACAAGATGCCTTCAGAACAACTATTCTCTCTAAACGCTGGCAATACCCTTGGACTTCTATACACAACCTTATATTTGACAACACGTATACCGATTGGGCTGATAGAGTGAATGTGATTAATAAGTTCATTTCCTTCACGGACAATGTACTACCTCTCCTTTGCTGCTCTAAAATTAAAAAGTTCACTCTATATTTCCGATTTTGCCTTGTTTCGTCTTATAGTTCCAAAATTGACGAGTGGCTTGAAATTGCTTTGAAGAAAAAAGTGGAGGATCTTGACCTGGAAATATGGTATTATGATGATGATCCCTTTCCCTATGTCTTGCCACAAGTTCTCTGCAGCAATTCATCTATTATAAAATTTCGTTGCGAGTTTTGCAGAATACCAGAAGAATCGGTACTAAATTGGACATCCCTGAAGAGTTTAACGCTAAAGTATTTGTTGCTCCGGGATGAACATGTTGAACAAATAGTAACAAATTGTCCTCAGTTGGAATCTTTGAAGCTATGTGAGTTTTGTGGTTTTCATCGTTTACATTTAACTTCTCCAAAATGTAGGAGACTGGAATTGATTGATCACGTCCATCCTGACGGAGATTGGGGTTCATTTGGAGGTGATTGTTCCTTCGAAATAGTTGCTCCATATATTCAACATTTAAAGATTTCGGGGGATTTTGATAGTGTGGAAATTAGACTTGGGGACCTTTCTTCTTTAGTCCACGCTGATCTTACTTTCTCTGTTGATGGTGTATTTGTCAAGACCGTGGAACTTCTCTTGGCAAGTGTACGTTGTGCTAATGAGCTAATGGTCCCATGCTGGTTTATCGAGGTTAGTTTCAGCCCAGAAAATCTCCAGTCCTTTTTTATGCTGAATATGAATATAATGCCGCTCTTTTTTATTTATACTAGTCTCTGGATACACATACATACGTTGTATCAATGAGTATTATACTTTTAAAAACTACAAACTAAGAAATGTGCCTGCATTTTAAATTTTTTTAAAAAATAAAGAAAAGAATCCAAATAGACGGAGCAAAGTCAGCAAATTAAGGCAAAAAAGGGTCTATCTAGATTAGACAGCTCTGAATCTCCAAAAGACCTAAAACAGTATAGAGAAAGTTGAGAGCACAATGATGCAGGTGTAAAACTTGGCTCTTAAATATGTATTGGTTTAACAGTAAAACAGACATAAAAAGGTAAAATCGAAACAAGATAGAAGGTCTACCTAATCTTTGAGCTGGATACCAAGGAAACACTTCTCTAGGCTAAAAGGCAAGTAATGGTAATAATCACAACATTAAGTAAAGCAATAGAGCGGCTAGTTGAAGAATATTTTTTGAAAAAGGAACTTTTTAGATGAGCCAAATGCACCCAAACAAATCAATAGCCAAAAGTTCACTCGTTATTAGGATTTGAGTGAATGAGAAGAAGAAGGTGGACTTGCATATATAGGTACTCTTTCGTTGCATAAAGAGTTGATACCGAGTAAGCACTGGTCATTGGTGTCAACTCCTTTGTTATCCTAGGCATAGATCCCCACACTACTCAAGTAAGTCCCCTATTTGTTGTGAATGAAGAGGTGGTTTATATCCTCTATGTGTCTCTCACATCGTAAGCATCTACTACAGACCCCTCTTTTTTTTATAATCGTGGTGTCCGGGCCAGCTTGCTCGCACCTCGACCAATTCCACAGGATATTTGCCACCTCCCACCAGCAATAGGTACCAGGTAACTCTATCCACCAAGGCTAGGATAGATAGGAAGAAATCACCTAGGTTTTTGTCTCCACTGATGTTGACCCCTCTTCTTTGGAGGTTCTCCTGGGTTAAACAAGCTCCTTAAGCCACCAGCCAGGTAAAGCAAAGCTCTTGAGCATCCTACTTCCAGGGGAGCTTTGGTTTTCCAAATGCATTTCAAAGCCAAAATGTGCTGCTGCCAGAAAATCTCCTAGATAGATTATAATAGTCTTTGATCGTGAAGTTACCTTCTGTGTTTCCTTTCCACAAGAGAGATTCAGCTGGAAGATAAGGGGGCAGCTGTGCAGTTGAAGCAAAAGTGATGACACGGTTGAATCACAATCACTTTTGCTGTACCCGAGACCAAGACCCCGGCCCTGCTCAGACCACATTTCTGAAACTGTAGCAACCTGTGTTTGTGCAATACTGTAAAGAGATGGATACTGCATCTTCAGTGGTGTTTGGCCTAGCCAAACATCCTTCCAGAACTTGTCTGCTTCCCATTCCAACTTGAAGAGGTGATCGCAAAAAAAGAATTTCAGTGGACTCCAATATGCCTCCATATACCATAGAGACTGTTGCAGAACCTGTTTAGTGATCCAAGTGATCAGGAGTGCATGTTTTACCGTAAAGACACATCTCCAAAGTGTCTTCTATTCTTTACTACATCTTCATAACTACTACTGCAGTAAGCTGTTGCTCTGCATCTTCAATTTCTTTACTCTCAAGTCCTCCCTGCCTTCTTATATGTGGTGACTGTTTCCCATCTTACCAAGTTGAAGGTTCTGTATTCTTTTCTCTTGTATAAGCAATTCCTCCGAAGTTTGTCCAACCTTTTTGTCACTGAAACAGGCAGTGGAGCAAAGACACTGTATGTGGGATATTATTCTGAACTTAGTAAAGATGATTCTGAACTTAAAACAGTTTTGGTTGGATGCTATCATCACACAGTAGCTTTATAAGTGGAATTCCTTGTAAAGTACTTTTAATTTCTAATATTTTATAGGAACTATTGGAAAGTTCCGAGGCTCGAAAAAGATCAAAGGAAGACCATAATTTCAAATATTCTCTTGTCGGGGGAGGGGAGGGGGTTGTAAAGGGTGAAACTTTAACCCATGAGTTTGGGATGTTTTTAAGCCCTATAAATTTGATATTGTGATACTCAATGTACTTATCCTCTACTCTGATTCTCTCTCCCGTTTAGATGATTTATGTGTTGGTGTTGGAAAAGAAGGATGTTTCATTACTGTTGCTGAAGTGCAAACAGTTGACGATAAATTCTTGGATTTCAAAAAAGGCCATTCTCGGCATAGACCGTCTCTTAAGGTCAACTCCTTATCTAGAGAATTTGACGATAATTCATCAAGAGGTATGTTTTCAATTGATTACTTGCTTTGAGATACCTTTATATTCTTTTTCACTCTTTAATTTCTCCCTCGTGTTTGTTTCATTTAGTTAGAGGTAATGATGTTTCATTATATTGGTTTCATCCCTTATATTTTCCGTATCACATTTTGATCGTAATATAGCCTTGGATGTCAAGCTGTTTTATGTGCCCCATTTGATACTGAAATTGTTGTCTATCAGACCTACATTTTCTAAATATATGCGACCAAAGTGTAACTGCACGGAAGACTCTTCTTCCTTTTACAATGAGTTATTAGCTCTTATTTTTGTTTGGCATAAAATATTACATTCAACTGTCTATTGATCTCCTACAGCTTCGACTGCAAGTCTTCTACAATATCGTAATACTTTCTCTAAATTATTAATCATTTATCAGTGGTCTCTCTCATTATTATACACCTTCTAATTAAAAAGTTATTTTCATTTGCTTGTCTATTGTTCGACTACTATGTTGCTTATATCTCGTTTCAGTTTCTTGTGTGTTGTTCCACAATTTCAGTACTATAACATTCCATTCTAAAATCCAAACATTTACTTAAGTATCTTCTAGTTGTTACGCTTACCGCTTACCCTGATTTGTGGTTCTTCTGTATCCTTAGGGCGATTTCTATGCTTGGGATGAAGACTTTGATTCGTCGGGAGATGAAGACTCTGTTTCGTCAGGAGACGAAGACTTTGATTTGTGGGGAGACAATTCGCTCTCCTTGCATGAAAACACATTCAAAGGCTCCTTACAGAATTTGAAGCATGTAGAGGTTACTTCAAACTGTTGTAGTTGTCTACTCAAAGCTGACGCAACAGAGCTCCTTTCAAAATTCTTGAAGCCTTTGGTTGAGCATGCAAAAAATCTTGAGAAACTGGTTATAGCGCCATGGCATAAGGGATGCAATATCTCTTCAACCAATATCTCAAATGTGATAAAGAATTTGTTAGCTTTTCCAGGAGCTTCTAATATTGCAATTGTTTCCTTAGGATCACTCTCCGGTTTCGACTTTCCTGGGGAGTAGAAACTTTTATATTGACCTTGTTTGTTTCCCAGAATATTTTGTTCAACTATTGTTGGAACTCTTATATTTTTCTATGCCGTCAGTGTAAAAAATTGTTGACCATCAAGTTACCGAGTAACTGAAAGAGGAGAAGTAATCTGCTATAATTTTTCTTGATTAAACTATTGTGGTAGTGTAAATTCAAAGTTATTTTGCATTATCAGTGTATAAAATGTAGCATCTTTCACTTGATATTCTTTACTTTCGTCATGAGAGTGTAATTTAAAGGTTTTGTTTGAGTATGCTTTTTTTTAAAAAAAAAAATAAAAAAATTTAGGTTTTGTTTGATTATACATATTGATATTACTACACATTTACAAATTATTTTATCAGCTAAATATTTGATATATCACATCAAAATTTGTTGATCCTTCATATAGCCACTTCATGTGACTTGAAAACTATATATAAACAGTTTAAATTCATTCGTGTCTATGGTTCCAAATTTAATCATTTATAGTCATCTCATGACCCTCGACGAATTACAATGTGTCAATTTCTGTTTGGCGATCAGTTATTTTTGTCATGCCAAAAGTTCTGATCACATTTTCTTCATGGCTACTCAATTCGTTCGTTACAGCATTAGCAATACACATGCAAATGTTATCTGGCAGTCCATCATTTGAGCTCTATGCTCCTTTAAGCTTGAAATGAGCAGCTGAGCACTTCAAATGTTTTTCTTTCTAGTTGGTTGTTGGTAAACTGAAATTTTAGATTGGTGTTACATTTTTTTTGGACGTCTGAATACTCTTATACATCATAATAGTAGCAATAATCAGCTAATGATTGAACTGTCCCTCCAGGGAGCTTTTCTAGTGTTACTGCACGCAACAATTATCCAGATTTTCCCTGTTTATTTGCCAACATACAGGCTCCAACATTTCGATATAAACAGGACAGTCGATGCATCCAATCCAGGAAGAAAATCTAACAGCATTCTCCATTAAATTAAGCAAAAATTAGAGTGAGCTATGGCTCAACCAAGCACAAAGATTTGAACTCAATATGTTGTATCCTAAAATTTGCTGCTGTATTATCAGGGAGCCAAGGACCCTGAACCTCCAGAAGCCTAGTATACTTTGGTAAGTTCCTGCGTTCAATTCTACACATTGTTCATAGATGACAAACATAAAGGTCATGGAAGAACTACTGTGCAAAAGATGCTGAACATATTAGTATGTAGATCCCAAAGAGTTTACATTCAAAGAAGCAACTTCTATCCTGATAAAATGGATAAGAATTTGTAATTTATCATATCATTCTAGTGAAAGTAATCCTTTACATGAAAACACATACATTGTCATTCAGCTTAGCTTTAGATAAACAATAATCAAAGAAGAATGATGAAGTGATAACTAACACTTAACAGTACCTAAACATTTGAATTGGAGAGAGGCAAACTGATGGCCACCAAATGAAGAAATGAACAAGGAAACACCTCTCTAAGAGAAACTAGTATAATTGCAGGTCAACAACTACAGTAGGAACAAACAACAACATACCCAGTGAAATCCCACAAGTGGGCTCTGGGGAGGGTAGAGTATACACAGACCTTACCACTACCTCATGGAGGTAAAGAGGCTGTTTCCGAAAGACCCTCAGCTCAAGTGCAGCAAATCCAAGTACAAAGAAGAACAAAACAGTGGAGAAAACATAACAACTAACAAGGGAAGCAGTGCAAAGCCTACAAGAAAGAAACAAGAACAAAATAATGTGATAATCGTAGCACAAACGTTTTACCAAAAATCATGGCAGTTTTTTGGATTGCTGATCTATAAGAAAGTAAATCATCTTTAGACTTCTAAGATTTCAAATAATATGCTAGCAATTGAGAAATCATACGATGATATCGTTGGTATATACCTAGGCTGTCCACTTCAAATTTGGGTATTTATCTATGCACTTGCAATTAGATTCCAGCGGGAGCATGCTATGCAAAATTAATGATCGCCTTGTAACTACCTAAAATAATCAGTGGAATTAACCTTGAACCAATAGAAGAGCAGAGAGGAAATGAATCTTGCAGTCCAAGAACAGTCAACACCACCAATTTCAGCAAGGTACAAGAAATTCAATATACTCTATGGGACTGTAAATGAACTAAGATAAGCAATTGATCAACGAGGTAAACCAATGTACAACTCCCAAACCAAGACGGTGGAAAATAACCCTACACCACTACAATTGCTTTGATGCATCCATGACAACAGGTACTACATGCATGTGGGTATTTCGTGCAGATTTTCTAAAATACACCACAAACAAAGAGAAATGCTAAATATACTCATATCAGATACTTACACATTATTACTGCTGGTAGGCCATCTGTAAATAAATCAATGTAACAAGGGAGAAAACTGGGATCTTGCAACCCAAGAATAATCAAGTTATAACAATTTCAACCAACTCTATAGCACAGCGTAAATGAGCTAACATAAGAGTTTATTGAAGCAGTAACCAGGGACTATAAACAGCAAGGGGACACATAAAACGAGTATCGCAAAACAATGTAGCAAACTCCCTAGCAATGTGCAACCAAAAAATTCATCAAAATGGAGTACAATTTCCATTTCCGTTCCCCATAAAAATAACAATTCAAAGTATAACAACATGAAGCAAAACTGAATATTTCATTCTAATACCGCTGTAGCACCTATTGCCTTGAGTTTTTCTATAATAGCATTAGCTTCATCTTTCGTTACTCCCTTTTTCACCACTGCTGGTGCTTTCTCTACCAATTCCTTAGCTTCCTTTAAACCCAAATCAGTAAAAGACCTAATTTCCTTAATCACTTTAATCTTCGCCGCCGCATCAAACTTATCAAGCTTTACATCAAAGATAGTTTTTTCTTCCGCCTTTGTATCTGCAGCCGCTGCACCGGGACCCGAAGATGAAGATCCGGAACCCAGACCCGAAACCGCAGGCCCGTACCGATTAAGGCCCATTTTGTGTCGGAAAAGGATGGCGTAATCATGTTTTTCGAGCTTATTTAGGTCGAGAAGTTGGTCGGCGATCCGCTCCAGTTTCTGGGTTCGGGTTTCTGTAGCTGTGCATAGTGTGTGAGATATTGATGGGGCATGGATCCGGGTAAAGAGTCGGGTCAATGAGTTTTTCGACACTAGAGATGCCATTTTCAGTAATTGCAGAGAATTTGTGTTAGGGTTTTAGTGAAGTGGGAAGAAGGTGAAAAGAGAAGGGAAGTGAAGCGAAGAACGGCGTCGTTTTTGTATTGGATTTCCAAAATGTTTGAAGTACTGCACAATATTGTTATCCTTGATGGTTGTTAGGAGTATGTAATTCCTTAAATATATCGTAGGGGACCAAAGTATGCCCTCTAACTATATAAAATACCAAAATATGCCACGGATTTAAAGTGATACCAAAATAGGCTAAGCTCACATATTTTGTGAGCTTTAGCCAATTTTTTTAACGGAGCTGTTGGCAACGGCGTCAGTTTTGCAAAAAGAATAAAGCTCACAAAGTATGTGAGTTATCCATTTTTATTTTATAAAACTCACATATTTTGTGAGCTATCTGTATATATTTTATAAAGCTCACAACATATATGAGTTATCCGTTATAATGTTATAAAGCTCACATATTTGTTGAGTTATCCTCATTTATTTTACATAGCTCACAAAATATGTGGGTTATGTTATAAAGCTCACATATTTTGTGAGCTATATATTTTTATTTTATAACCTAAAAGCCCCATCTCCTTCACGGTCCCCCACTCCATTTTTCCGAAGAAAAACATGAAAACCCTACAAAACCCCACTTCGATTCCCCAGTCTGGTCCCCTCAAGATAAATTTTAGTCGATTCTCAATCAATGGTCCCACGTATCTGTAGGTCGGTGCTTGGAAATTGAGAAATTTTTACGGTTCAAGTTGAGGTAATTTTGTGTTTTTTTTTGTGGAATTTGTTCGTTCAAATCGTTAGTTTAGTGAATGATGTTGCACTTGTTGTCTCCTCCACTACTCTTTATCTTCCAACCTTATGTGATTATATTTTGATAATTATAGCTTCGCATTAGATATTGGTACGAAACTGTTGGTTTTTTCAAAATTATTGCAGTTAATATTTTGGATACTTTTCAACATTATACCTCAATTAATATTTTTAATAAAGAAATATGAGATTTTGAAAAGATTAAATTTGGTATCAAACTTTTTTTTTTTTTTTTTGTGTGTGTTAAATTCTTGAATTTGATTATGTTGTATTGCTGTCATTTGAGTCTAGCTTTAGAAAAGTTAAATTACAGGCATGGGATAGTTAAGTTTTTGGGTGACGGACTAAAATAAGTTTTTGGGACCCCGAGATTCTTTGCCTCAAACCAGGGAAAGCTTTGGACTTATCTGTCACAGAAAGGTCTTTAACTTGGCACCAGAAAGGGACAGTTTTTGATGTGCTTTTTAAAAATAATCTAGGCTGTTAGGCAAATACTGTCTAGTACCAGTGACACACTAATATACTAATTTCATAACGTCTAGATTATCGAACAATCCTCTGTGAAAAGGTTAGAAAGGAATATATATCTTGTAAATTATTCTTTGAGTCGGAATCATGGAACAGAGGAATCATATTTTACATACATTAAGGATTATATTCATTAAGTGATATAGAACAAGGATTAATTAAATGCTTACTTTCTTTTATTCATGAAAGTTGCTGGAAATTGATTGTTTTATCTGACATCAAAAATTATTTTTAATGGTACTTGACCAACTCTCCACATGTATGATATTGCTTAGTCAATGTTTATGTAATATATTAAGATGACCAACATTGTTGTATTAAAAAAAGGCAATAATGAACTGGAATGAGTATCATGTTAACAAACAAATCATATCTATATATAAACTTATGCAATAACTATAACCTATTTAGTAAAATCTCACAAATGAGGAGGATAGAATGTATACGGAGAGGCTTTTTTCGAAAGACTCTTGGTTCAATTAAAGCAAATTAAAGTAGAAGAAAAAATGACAGTGAAAAAATATAACAACTAAATAGAAAAACAATACATAAACCAAAATTAAATGTATAATTCAGTTTTTGGATTTGTTTGAAAAAAATTATCACTTGTAAAAGTAGATTGGACTTGTGTAATATTATCAATATTAAAGAAACTATAGTAGACGTCTTGTTTTGATAATTTATTAAATAACATTATATTTTGTGTGTAGGTACATTATGCCGCACATCTTGCACCCAGGCCCCATTGATGCTTCATTACTTACATTACAAAGGTCTCACAGGTCGGAAAAATTGTGGGAGGGCACTATTCATCCCACTGCGTTAGTGTGTCCACAGAAGGTTGAATCGACATGGGACATTTTTTATAACCACCACCACCACCCCACGACCGCGTCATACACTATATATCGAGGGCGGGGTTATATGACATCATTAGGATAGGCAAGATCCAGTTTGACCACAATCTAGCGACTGCTATGGCCGAGAGGTGGAGGCCAGAGACACACACATTCCACCTACCCTTTGGAGAGGTGTCTATCACCCTACAGGATGTAGAGGTGTTGTTTGGGCTACGCATTGACGGAGATCCAGTTGTATATGCTGATGAAATGGATCGCAATTTAGATTGGCGTATGCTGTTACGAGATTATACTGGTTTGGAGGTTGTGCCGGAGGCCATAAATGGACAATGTCGTATTTCTATGGTAACAGTTTTGGATTATCTTCAGCAGCAGCTTCTTCATCCCATTACAGTCGAGACTCCGGAGGGCAGGGTTCAGAGCATCGCTCGATTGTATATGTTGTTGCTTTTGGGAGGGATTCTATTCACAAATACATCTGGCAGTCTTTTGAATTTGCGGTACTTATATTTACTTAGGGACCTCGACAGAACAGGGGACTATAGCTGGGGCAGCGCTGTTCTAGCATACTTGTATAGGTGCCTTTGTCGGGTATCCATGTGCACGAAGGAGCTAGCAGGATTTGTTCCTCTCCTTCAGGTAACCTATCTTATTATCTAAATTCAATTCCATTAGTTATTTGTTTACTTAACAATAATTTTTATGTATACGTTAGATATGGACTTGGGAGAGGATTCGGCCCTTCCGGCCAGAGCCAATTGGATGGATTGGTGAGGACGAGTCGGTGCTACCATATGCTAGGAAATGGACGCGGGGTGTCAGACGGGTTTCCGAGGCACACCATGCTGTAGTCCCGATGAGAGATCAGCTTGACCATATGACGGAGGAGCAGGTATGTTTTCTTTATGCTATATTGTATTGAAATGTGCCGTGTGGGGCCATATTTATATATTCTCTATGTAGCAATCTTTGTTTTATTGAAATGTGCCGTGTGGGGCCATATTTATATATTCTCTATGTAGCAATCTTTGTTTTGTTGAAATGTGCCGTGTGGGGCCATATTTATATATTCTTTATGTAGCAATCTTTGTTTTGTTGAAATGTGCCGTGTGGGGCCATATTTATATTGTATTATATTGTGTGGGATTGATTGACATGGATAAATTTTTGAAATGGACTAGAAACAAAGGAAACTCTGTCGAATTTTTTATAAATTTAAAGAGATTGAAGATTTTAATGAAAGGAGACTTACATGAGAAGTTGTTGGTTGAATCCCATTATGCTTTTCCTCTGTTTTCAGTTCCTTCAACTCATATAGAGTCATCAATGTTCTCATCACTCGACTAGAATTTAAATGTAGCATGCATGGGTGTTATACCTCCTTCTGTCTTGTCCCTCGATTGTTTCCTCAATTTTGTAATTCATGGAGTTGGTCTCGATTATTTTTGTAATTCATGTAATTCATCAATGTTCTCGTTTATATAACTTCATCAATAACCAGAATTTTATGGCAGACATATAATTGTTTCAACATTTAAGATGATTAATTAGGAATTTAGTTTGAATGCCTAGTTTAGTTTTAATATTAATTTTAGATAAGTTTCATCTAATTTCTTATATTTTCCTATACTGTTAGCGCATAATGCATAACTTTGTTGTCTTTTTAAATACATGTTAGCGCATAATGCTTAAATTTTTGACTCTTTCTTTTACATTTCATTGTGATTCTGTTGTAGTTTGTTTGGACACCCTATGACGATATCCTCGACACTTTGCCTCCCTGTTGTAAGGTCGGTAGACAGATATGGCGGAGTATGGAGATATGTCGGTTAGTCTTTTTTAGTTTTATTTTTCATTTTTGTTTCACTAGTTTTTATTCCTTATAGTATATTATTATATCAGTCTCATGAGCTATTAAGCACTTCTTCGTCCATACCAATTGGGTCCCCTGAGGCGGCTGCCCACTTTCCGCCACGCGCCGAGGCTGAGGAGACGAGAGGGCAGGTAAATATTAACTACATATAGTTGTATATTTGTGGAGATGTTTATTACATTTAGGTACTTATTTAATTATTCTTTAGATACTCCATTCGACTCTTTGTTCCATTCCCGAGCAGCCATCCAAGTCAGCGGCGCCTTGTGGATCTCAGCCGGTCACTGATCACCCCATTGACACGCAGGTCAATAACTAAAAAACTAAAGGTAAAATTACTTATCGTATTTATAATCGGTTAACATTTGTGCTTCATGTATTTTTTTTAGATTTCTGAGTCAGCACCTTCTGTTATTCCGGATGCATCTCATGCCCCAATTGGCGTTACGGAGGAGACACAGGTTATTATTACAACATCTCATGTTGAATGAATCTGTATTGTGTCCCTTTTCAGTTTCGTGTTTCGTTGTTCAAAATACCAAAGAGGCAATTGCAGTTCAATTAAACTTTGTCATTAAACTACGTAATACAATTACATGTAAAGGAATTCATAATAAAAAATATAATTCAAATCAACTCCTAGAAGTAGTAGCACCACCGGAGGTATTTGCTGCTCGATATGCATTAGCATTACGCTCTCTCGATGGACAATTGCGCTTATCATGCCCTGGTTGTTTGCAAGTAGAACATTTTCGAGAAAGTCTACTTTGTGAGACATCCATTTCATTGGGAATACGTGTGTTTGACATGACCTTTTCTTTGCGCAAAAATCTTTTATTTGCAATCATGGAAAATGGACTTTCTGGCCAATAATCCTCGTCACCAAGTGGATTTAACTGCCCAGAGTAAGCCCGCTTATAGCACATAACAGAGAATTCTGATGCAATATAATCCCATGCAGAATTGCCAACAAACTCAAAAACCCTAATGGCATGAGAACAAGGAAAGTGGTTTGATTGCCATTTACCACACGTACATGATCTTTGAGTCTCGTTAACAATTTGTTTATTACCCCCCTTTCCATGGTGGGAGTTGAATGTCCTGACTTCAAAAATGTTATCTGCCACAAGATAATTTTGGATCATGTGCATCGATGCCTTTTTCCTGTAATCCTCAAATTTTTTGAATGGATTAGGCATCCATTTTTGTTTGTGAACCAATAGTTGTTTTGCATACCTCGATCTCTGAACAAAACGATCCACAACCATACTGTAGGACAATTTGACCATTGCAGTCACTGGCAGCCCCCTAGCGGACTTCAACATGCCATTGAATGACTCGGAGCTATTCGTTGTGAGCATGCCCCATCTTCGACCGTCATCCCTATGCAATGTCCATTTTTCCAAGTTGATGTTCATCAACCACTCATATGCTGGCAAGTGTGTCGCCTTTATCAACTCCATTTGTAACAAGAACTTTTTCTCCTGCGTAGCAGTTGCAGCAGCCCATAGTAGGTTGTTCAGTCGGACACTTTTGAACGCCCTCTGATAATTTGCCTTCAAGTGCCTTAAACAGTAGCGGTGATAGGCAAAAGGAGCTTGCCAATTACGCTCTGTAGAGACACTTCCAAGTATGCCGTGATGCCTGTCAGATATCAATGTAATACCTTGACGACCACACACAACATGTTGATGCAAATCACTCAAAAACTTGGTCCACGTATCAAGGCTCTCATTTGCTGTTATTGCAAAAGCCAACGAAAAAATGGAGCCATTACCGTCCGTACCTACCGCAATCAATAACTTAATATCATACTTACCATATACATGCGTTCCATCTATTGATATCACAGGCCGACAATAACGAAAACCATCGACACATGGCTTAAACGTCCAAAATACATAATTGAAAATACGTTCATGAACTCCGTCTCGTTGTTCAAATCGCCATTCTTCGATGAAGCCTGAATTAAAATATTTCATAGCAGCCATGAATCTTGGCAATTCACGAAAGGAGCCCTCCCAATTACCATAGACTTGTTCGAAGGCACGCTTTCGTCCAAGATACGCCTTCCGTCGACTTATTGTTTTGCGGTACTTATTGAGAACGGACATTTGGCATTCTTTGATAGGATACCTGTGAATAATTTGGCTTAATAATTATAAAGAAAATAAAATATTAATTTGTATAGTCAAATGAACACGGAAAAAAATAGTACCTCGGTGTCTTTTCAATATACGGCACAAGAACAGTTGCAATCATGTTTATATCCAAATTGAAGTGACCTCCGCGACATTCACCCATGTTACAAGTGTGTTCGCCGATGTATTTTCCGATTTTCCATAAGTTATTACTACTATCCTTAGTAGCACAAAGGTTGAATGAACAACCTTGATCTACACGCTTGCAACAAATTCTCAAGACTTCCTTTCCCGACATAACAACAAAGAACTCCCTACCTTCTTTAATATGATAGAGCTTCACCGCCCTTTGCAAATCTTTTTTTGATTTGAACAACATTTTGCTAGCAAGATAAAAATTATCGTTTAGAAAATCTACTGGTTCACGCCACACACCTGTAGGGATAAAATTATTTTCATGCATATCCATAAACACATTTGCTCCTTCCTGAAAATGATCAAGAAATGGAATTTCATTAGAATAAAAATGAGGTTGTGGTGCCGGCCTTTGAATCGATGACTGTGGAATTTATTCTTGTTGAGGATAAGGGCTCATGGACATGGCTCTTTGTTCTGAATCGGACCTCACACCATCATCACTCGATGATGATTCATAGGGACATTCACTTCCCTCAGAATTGTTAGACTCACTATCATCACCATGTGACAATTCGCCATAATTTGGCTGATCACCATTTATAATATCGTCGGGGACAACGGGCTCATCTCGCGTGACATCATCCCTATATTACAAATAATGAAATATTTTTAATACATGCCAAAAACCTAAATAAATAAAAAATACATGTCAACCACCATAAATTAATATCAACTATATTTTACACCTACCGATAATATTCGGCAACACCAAAACTCAATGAGAGAGGAACATTTGAAGATGTTCCAGCATTGTCCATCCATCCAGGCTGCGATGATTGACCATAATTATAATAGTGTTCAAAAGATTCATCATTATTCGTATCACGCAGAGTTAATCCCCTAAAAAAAATATAACATATGACATGAGAAATACACACGAATCATAAAAATAAATATTATTAATAATGACATGAATTAGTAGGCATTACCAGTCACTTTCATTCAAAGTTTCGTTCAAATCAGGTATTGAGGATTGTGTTGGCATATTACCCGACATGATGTATTGGGGAGCATTCATCTCAACAACATTAGTTGTATTATCAAACTGCGTGTACACATCCATCTGTGCAGGAGAGTGAGCACGACGAGTCCTATGCTCCTTCTTAACATAAATTTGAAGTATATTCAGCTTTATTTGACTGGCATAATCATAAGGAGCCCTCAAAAATTCAGTCAATGACTCATCGTCACTGATAATCCATTCTCCATAATTTACCAAACCTTGTGATGAGAAAGAGTTTGGATATTGTCCGATTATAAATAAATTATAATCATCACTTTTTATTTTCATTTTTCTCAAAATTGAATCTACAAATTCTTTGTACACAATGGAAGTTGGATACTTGATGTTGCACTTGGGGGAGATACTATAATATATTGTATTACCCTCATGAATAATTTCACCATCCCAAAAAAGTGCAACTTTAACACGTTTAAGATTCATTTTTCTAAGACAGTCAAATGATTTGAACAAGATTTGAAAAAACAAGAAATGAATTTGAGAAACTTTTGAGAAGAAGAATGAAATAGAGGACTGCTGATATAATGAAGTGTATATGTGTCTTTATATAGGGGGTTTTCGAGATTTGGTTGAAATTTTTTCTAATACATAACTCATATATTTTTGTTGTTATATTCATATGTCAAATCACCAATAAAGCCTGTGAAAACAGTCCGCATGCTGGACGAATATTAAGTGTACATCGCATAAATTTTGTGAGTCTTATAAAATAAGATGCATAGTTCACTTAAATTGTGAGTTATTCATTTTATTTTTTGATAACTCAACAAATATGTGAGCTTTATAACGGATAACTCATATATGTTGTGAGCTTTATAAAATAAATACAGATAGCTCACAAAATATGTGAGTTTTATAAAATAAAAATGGATAACTCACATACTTTGTGAGCTTTATTCTTTTTGCAAAACTGACGCCGTTGCCAACAACTCCGTTAAAAAAATTGGCTAAAGCTCACAAAATATGTGAGCTTAGCCTATTTTGGTATCACTTTAAATCCATGGCATATTTTGGTATTTTATATAGTAAGAGGGCATATTTTGGTCGCCCACTCTAGCTTGTATTGCTTTAAAAAGAGAAATAACAGTAAGTTTTTGACAAAAAAAGTTCTTATCATTATTTATGTTTCATGTCTACCTTAATTTATTTTTAAAATGAAAAACAGATCTGTACCATATCCAGATCTAACTAAAGAGATAATTGCAATTAAGCCTTAGTAAGTAAATTCAGTGTAGGATTTGACTTGAGAATGTATGCTTAAGACGTTAAATTTTTACAACAAGCACTATAACTGCTTGGTGTTAACTTACATTTCAGACTTGGTGTTTGCCAATTAAAGTGGTAAAAGTGTATGACTTGGAAAATATCTCATTTTTTTCTTTCATTGATACCTTGTACCCAAATATATTGGTTAGTGGAAAAGAAAATGATAACAGAATTACTTTCATTTTTACATTATTTTCCAAGTTTCCGCTTTTGTTTTCCCCTACATCCTGAATATGAGAAGAATGAGTAAATTAGTTGAAATTTCTCTCTCACTGCTATACTACACCATGTTTACAAGGTTGAAATTACTGGAACCCTTAATCATATTCAATCTCCAGCATCAATGCAGTGCCTTTTGCAAGGAGGATTATCAGAAGGAAGGAGCATTTTCTGTGAAAGGAAACTCACATCCGGCCTAATTGGAAGTCGAAGAATGTAGCATCTTTTTTCCTCATATCCTCCCACGTCTTTAATATTTCATACGCTGAGGGAACCTTGGTTTGACAAGAGTTGTCTTCATCACTAGACATCCCGAGTTCTAACTGACCGATATCATCCGAGTCATCAGATTGGTCACCAAAAGTTAATTCATCAGAAAGCTCAAATATTGTGTTTGTCCCAGCTCTCTCATCTTCTCTGTGAATTAACTTTGACATATCTGAAACTAACTCCCTATCAGCACCTTTTTCTCTCTCATCATAGGCTTCATCACTACAGTCATCTTCATCAACGTGAACATGCTGAAGGGATAATTCATCTGTATTATCAGAAGCATTGCATGTATATACGCTTCCATCCTTATTAGCTGTCATAGCACTGGCATCTGTTAATTTAACAGGTTTGTTGATTGAAAGCACTCTTGAAGTGCAAGATCCACAAAGAGATTCCAATGCCCTGCACAAATTTACTATGCTCCTGTCTGATCCCAAACTCTGGCTGGATATCACATCCAACAATCCTCTCAAACTAGAATGGCTAATTCTTTCATCATTGTTGTTGAATAGGTCAATCCACTGTTGTTCACTGACTTGAAATGGAGCATGAACCATTGATTTAATTAGACTAACAGCTCTTTCATGATCATGTTGACAGGTAGCTTGACAGAGAATCTCAAAGAAGAATGATCGATGAGGTATTTGACCAGCTTCCAGTATTGCATCAAAGGCATGCTCCAGCAAATGCACCTGCATCAACAACGAAGGAAGCTTATAAAAGGAAATGATAAATACAAACAAAAGGGATCCGTGTTTAACCTAGTTCTAACAACTGAATTTTGACACAACTCCATAAACAGAGACTCATCTGGAACATAATCAACTCATTACAAGTAACTAAATCCACAAGTAAAAAAGTATTTTGTCTTTCTTTCCACTCAACTTTTCTTTCTATCATTGCTCAATTGCAGGTAAACAGTTGAAATGAGTTGAATCAATCTATAGGCCTACACATTTTACCAGGTAGACATCATTGGTTAGATATCTTTCTATCTGGAACGAGGGTGTCAGCCTACCATTCGGTGTCAAAACGATATCATAAAATGCAGATCCAGAAATATACACCAGTCTTGTAAATTTTACCTTCCCAGCTTTTGATGCTTCCACCAAGAGGTACGCGTGTCTGTTTTTATCAAGCAGATACCCAGCTAAAGCCATTTCCTTGTACACATACTCAAAGTATTCCCACTGCAGGGAGCAAGCAGAGCACTCAAGCATCGAGGTGTATGTATAAGCATCTGGCCTACGGGAAGAACTGAAATTACCCCGGCTAAGTTGAGGACTAGGACTCTCTGTCTTAGCCCACTCAAATAATTCCTTAGCTTTATAGAACATATCATTCTTGCCATAAACCTTCAACATGGCATTTATGATTCCTATGTCAGGTTCGGAGTGCTTTTTACTGTGCTCATAAATACATATACAACCATCAATATGTCCACCGTCCATGGATGACAAAATCATGCCAGTAAAGGTAACCGCCAAAGGTCTTGTGTGACGTAGCATCTTCAGCTTCTCAATCTGCAGTAAAGAGTGGAATGACAGACATTGAGTTTGTGCATCAAAAGATCAGCAGAAGATGAACCACGCGGACACATTTACACAGAGGAGAGAAGTCTCGAATATCAGCAGATATATTGGATGTTGTTGTTGTTGTTGTACATTGGATATTATGCATATTTAATGACTACAGATCAAAGGTTAAAAAAGATAAAATGGAAAAAACCAATGCATGGGTACACAATGAATTCCTCTACAAGTACTATAACCAACATTTCCCTTTTTTTTTTTTTTTTTTAAAAAAAAGAAAGCTTATCATGACACGAGTCTTATCTACAAAGGCGAGAGCCAAAAATACCTACATTCCTCAATCAACGGGCTTGAAGAACTACACAGAATCAAGCTTAAGAGAGGATGCATGAAATTGCTAGAATGAACTTACTGGTGGATTTCAATTAGAATCTAACATCTGCCAGAATAAGTATCATCTAAAACAAAGAAGTCCCCAATAAATTTGTCTTATTTTAAATGACAATCTTTATAACTTGGCCTGAAAACGTGCTTTACTACATGCAAACTTTGTGTCCTCCAAAAGTAATACAAATGCACTAATTAATATTTTTTTTTAAAAAACTATCTAATCCATTAGTCCTGCTGTACATTAAGCGTAGAAATGACAGGAACTTCTTTATGCAGTAAGCAACATAGGAACTGAATTCTGAGGAAGTCCAAATAATTATCTATATAACTTCAGCTTCACTAGCACAAGGAAGTTAGGGTTATAAAAACCATAAAAAAGAAAACAGATAAAGAGAAAAAGGGTATCCTCACCTCCAAGAATGATTCTTTCCACATCCCATGGTAGCAAAGACAGCAAGCCAGCTCATAATACACTGAGGCACTTCCAACAACTCCTCTTTGTTCCATTTCCCTCACCGCTTGAATGGCTTCATTGACTCTTCCCTCTTCCCAGAAAGATTTGACAAGAACTAAAAGAAAGCCGCAATAAGTCTCTAAGTTTAAAAAAATTGACTTTTTTTCTTCTTTTTCTTAGGGATGAGAAAAGAAAACCATCTAACCTTTATAACTAAGAGCTTTTAGGGCTTCCCCACTTCTCTTCATCTTTCCAAAAAACTCATGGACAAGGTCATATTTTCCAGATTGCAACATTACCTTTCAATAAAATTGCAGCACGCTTGTTACGCTTACAATGCTACAATAATTACTTGGAAACAAATAACAAGCATGATACAGTAAATACCACACTCCAATTAGTTACTACTAAAAATCCTCACTTAATGGTTGTTTGGTGATGCTAGTCTAAAATCTACTGCATCAGCAAGTCACACAATGATACAATGTTTGTTTATTTATTTTCTTGCTTCACATTTGAGCATTTCTTTTCTTTTCATTTTTTTTTGAAAAGGCATGGAAGCTGGTAAATGAGCATTTCCTTTTCAAATACTAACAAGAGAAATCATCTGAAAATGTTCTCTAACTTGTTCATGTAACAGTAATCAATGTGCAATTCGCAATGCTGTTCTCAGTTTCCTAGGCTCACTCTATATGAACCATGGATTAGAAGGAACACAAAATAAAATTATCAAAAACATAAGATGGATGACACCTGTTCAAGATCTAAGCAGAAGGCAAAACAGTTACTAATAGTGATTGCTCCCTACTGGTATTAAAAGTATGAATTGCCTCCATATATTATAAATAATTATTTTGATTTCATAGGCTCTTTACAGTTATAATAGGGAGACAGGGACAGCCTAAGTACTACTCTAACTCAAAGCACTTCCTTAGTGATAGACTTCGCGAGTAATACAAAGTCAAAAGGAAAAATGTATGAAACTACCTCCATTGCGAGTCCATAGCTTGGTCCATTTGGCTTAAGACCATTCTTTCTCAACTGCTCAAAAACCCAGAACACTCCCCTCCACTGGCGAGATGGTACGCAAGCATTTAAAACCTGGCAGCCATTTAGGTAAAGACCAATGCGAAGTAAAAACACTACTTTTTATCAGAAAATAAAGAAGACAATAGAAAGGACAACAATTACTTACAGCATTATATACCACAAGGTCCGGTTGGAGAACAGGATCCCAATTCTTCCTCCGAATGTACTTAATTTTTTCGGGGTTTTGCTTCATGCAGTCAATGGTGTTGATCAACTCTTTGAGCAAACCAGCTTGGCCAAGTGTAACTGCCACGCTATGGTAGGCTGCTATATCAGGGTAAATATGGACATCCCCCTAAACGTCACAAAGTGTTAGACTCTGTCCAACCACATCATATGAGTATATTCAAGAAGAAGCCGACAGATAGAGTTAGGAAATACTCTCATCAAATTGAAAACTTGAAGAGCTTCACGGGGCCTCCTTGCCTTCCCCAGAATTGCCAACAGTTTTGTGTACACAAACCTAGATAAAGCAAACACTATGGTTTCTCCTTTTTCAAGAAAATAGAAGCAACAAATATATATGATCGATTAACTATTGACAAAGCTGTAGCTCTGAAACAAAACCATCATAGTTACTTACATAAACGGAATACCATTTAGTTAATTGCTAATAAAAGATATGTACCTGCTTTTGCTGCGTCTATGTTCCTTAGAGTTGTAAACCCAGTGTACAACAGAAAATGCGTGTCTCCACTGTCCCTTTTCACCAAGACCTTCCACTAACCTCAGCATTTGCTCCTCAGTATACTGCAATCCAGAGTGTTTCATCAACTTAGAAAACTTATAATCCTTCACACCTAGTTCCGTCCCACTCAATCTACAACAAGAATGCAGAAAATTATCAGCTTCAAAATCGATTCTTCGACATGCTGTAAACATGCAGAATTCACACACTTATCAATAGTACTACAACAACAAAAACAATTAGGGGTCGTTTGGTAGCTGGTTAGAGTTATTCAGGTATTAGTAATACATGGATCAGTTATGAGGGAATCTATATATTATTTTATGCAAAGATTAGTTTATTCATGTCTTAGTTATTCATGTATCACTTATTCCAGGATTTAATACCTGGATAATTCATGTCTAAACTAGGTACCAAACGACCCCTTACAACTTAATGCCAAACTATTTGGACACGAGTCAGCTATATTTGCACATTTATTGGAACTACAACAATAACAACATCTCAATTCCAAATTAGTTAGAATTACAAACCTATCAATGATAAACCGAATCGTCTCAGCTTCGCCTCTACGACGTTGTCTATAATCCCACTTATCCCTTTCATTATCAAACCATCCTTGTTTAATTTCAACATCATTATCCAAAAGCCACGAGAATTTATCTCTTTCACTCTCAATTATATCACTGAGCTCCCATAAATGCTCAGAATTCAATTTATCACCACTATACACCTTACTCTCACTAGAAAGCTCTTGCAATTTGAGTTTCTCAATTCTCTCCCAAGGCCTTCCCACCATTCTCACCTCATTGTTGAAGCTTTTATACTCGGATTTAATGGCTTGGAAATATGATTCTTCGGAGAGGGTTTGTTTTTGAGTTTCTGTGAGTGGCGGGGGTTCCTTAGCGGCTTGTTTGGCAAGGCGTCGGTTGAATTTTTGAACTTCTTTTTTGCGGAGAGTGTGGATGATTTTTGGAGTTGGGTCGACGCCTTTTTGAAGGAGATTTTGCTTTAACTTTCCGACGTCTATTGCCGGTGAGGGAGAAGGAAGACGTGGAGGTCCGGTGGAGGCTTCCATGGAGAAGTGAAGTTTGCACAAGCAAATACAGGTTGGTCCTCCCCGCTCTTTGCTGATAAGATTAACAGGAATTTGATTTGGAATTTAATAGGAGCAAGATTCTCTATTTAAAAATGTTAAATATTGATGATAATATTAGCAAATTAGATATTACTGTGAAGCAGTTTTTGAATATTACTAATGTCTAAATGTTGATTTGAGAGGTTGAATGAACTTGACAGAGTAAATAGTTGGAAAAAAGAAGTCATTTTCTCACACTTGTGGAAATGTTTTTCTTAAACAATATTTTCTGACAATTAAATACCAAAAACTGATTTATTTCTTAAAAGACATTTTTCGTCGTAGTAATATCGAACTCATATTTTACTTTTACATATAAATTACTTTTCTTTGACTTATTTGAATAAAATTTACCTGTTTACAACTCAATATTACATACAGATCAGATTTTTTTTTTATTTTTTTTAAAATGCCTTGTCAATTATTACTCAAGTCAAAAGTGGGTACATCAGATATTTTTATTAGTAATAAAATACTCAAAATATATTTTTAAAAACAAAAATTGAGATTTTTATGCTCTTTTAAGTGCTCAAAAAAGTCATTTCAGTCTTTAATAACTGCCCATTTCAGTCTTTAATAACTGCCCATCACTTATGCAATAGTAACCCCAGCCTCATTCCAAACTTAAGGAGAACTTGCCAGTTATAGTTTGAAGTTTGAACTTTGAAGCTCACATAACCAAAGAATACAGATAATTTGGCAATAGGTTTCTTACGATAAATAAAAGATCCATCCCTTTCACACACAGTCTTGCCGTAAACACTATAAGAGGAATGTCACACAGACACACACAGTCGTGCCGTAAACACTATAAGAGGAACGTCACACAAAGAGAGAGAGAGAGAGAGTCAAAAGAAAAAAGAAAAAAACATGTAACCACTCATTCAATAGACAAAATAATTTAATTTACAATACAAGCGAACTCTGGAGAAACCAGCCAGCGGAAAAAACCAAAAGCCTCGCGAATTTAACATACAAATCAGCACCACTACAAAAAAGTTTTTGTCATATTTAGCTCTTTGATTTCGAGTGCTTAACAAGCCAATCAATGACTGAGTCAATATTGGTGGAATTCTTGCACGAGATCATATAGCAGCACACTTCTCTATCAGTTATTGATTTCAATCCCCTGCAAAACAACACAATGTTCTTTAAGATAAGTCCACACAGATATATATAACACTATGCAATCAGGGTTCTAAAAAATAGGAGGTGTAGCAGGAGGATGACAAGGTTAAGATCCAATCTTCTCTGCAACTAAGATATGAAAAGGACATGCAGAGGTACTTAAACAACGTGAAAGAAGTAAATTGCTTTTCCTTCCTTTCCAGTTTTATGGACCTGGACCTGAAGTGAAAGACTAAACTTTTCTCTCCCTCCACAAACCAACGATACTGTAAACTAAGGCCATAAAGGCCTTCAGACACTTGGACACAATTTTCTGCACTTACATCTGGTCAGTCAAAGCCTGTTTGGACAGGGCATCAGGCTTGTCAATCTTGTTTCCCAGTACCAGCAATGGAATACCACTCAGAGATGGCTTGCTCAGCAGGTCATGGAGTTCACTACTTGATATGCTGAGGTTATCAGAATCAGCAGCATCAACAACATAACTGCAGGGAAAGACATTTAAAGAATCCAGAAACCAAATTAGCTCAAGGTTTTAATATAAGAATTCATGTATATGTAAGTACACTTGAGGTACTTGACATTTGTTAAAACTCTAAGGGAGTACATTATTTAGCATCATTCCTTTAGACACACACAAATGGTCAAGATCAAGGAATTCCACCTACCGAAGGCATAAAAATATAGATCTGCCAAAGACCAGATCGGATAGCTTGATCAGGCAAACCATGAGTTTCAATAAAAATGTTCATTAATAAACCATAAGAGAAAATTAAATTCATCCAAATTCTTAAGAAGAGCCATCATCTGCCATGTCTTAGTTTCTAAATGAGTGTATAAATGGATTCATCTACATCTATCTGCTAAAGCAATTCGAATAATATAAGCTGGAGAGGAGATGCATACACTATAGCAGAAACTGCACGACAGTATCTCTCCCACATACTGCGGAATCTGGGTTGACCTCCAAGGTCCCACAATTTTATAGTGACATTTCCTTTAGTCACTTTGCGCATGTTGAATCCCACCTGAATGCCAATAATTTTCGTAAAATTATGAAAGATCACTATGAAGTATTTAGCAGAGTTGGCAAAAACTAAAAACTGGTATGAAATCCTTTAGGATGAAAACTTACAGTTGGTATCATGTCTTCACTGTATCCACCAGTCTAAGAATGAGAAGAGAGGAACAAATCCATTAAGGTATCAGATTCCATCAGTTATATTTAAGCAAAGCAAGTGAAAGGAGTATGTTGCTCGGACACTCCAAAACTGATGCCGCATCCGTGTCGGATTCTTCAAAAAATGTACTAATTTTGGAGAATCCGACACATACCCATTGCCATTTTTAAAGAGTCCGAGCAACGTAAAGTGAAACCATAATATGAGCTGGCACTAGAAGGTTAACAAGTAATTTACTTACAGCAATAACATTTACAAGAGATGTTTTTCCGGCATTTTGTAATCCTATCAATGAAAGTTCCATTTCCTGCTTAAAGAAGAGGCTGGAAAACAAGCAAGTTTTGACATGAGGAATCATTTAATAAGAGCCAAAAGAAACATAGTGATTAGCACAAGTGCATTTGCAATATCGAAATTCTGACATGTTTTATACTTTTAAGTCCACCTCAGAAAGAAGCTAACAGCAAGTTTCAACAGTCAAGTTCCAAATTCAGAAATAACATGAGACACAACACCAAAATTGAAAGACCTTACACTAATAGCAACTACAAGATCTGGAGAGCTCAGCACGGTGGGATGACACAAGACTGAATAACGGATGGAGACATCTTAAAATCTGTCAGATAGTAGTTTTTTGGTCGAGTCATTTTTAGAACCACCAAAGTTGAACCTCAGGAAAAAGTTATGCATATCATTGAAGCTCAAGGGGATGTATAAATTGCCAAATAAACAAAAGCAGAAAGGGCCCTGAAAATTTATTTTACAAAATTGTTTCACTTTCACCAGTCAATAACTAGTCCATTTAAAAATATGAAAAGGCGTTCCAACCACATAAATAGACTTTATTTTTTTGATAAGAGGTGGTCCATCACTGACCAGGCATAGAATCTGTCTACAGCAATGACTCCCAAGGAAGACAAAAATCATTTTGCAAGAAACTAAGAAAAGTCAAAAGCTACAAGAATTTCAAGGCTTTAGGTGGAAATTCAAATGAGAGTTACAGAAGGAAATTGTCCAGCCAAATCTGGAAAGTAAATAAACCAAAAGGATACAATGACGGAAGGAATAAGTTTTCATGCAGTGGTTTGGACGGCGAAAGGCGACAAGGGTCTGCCTCGCCTCGAGGCGAGCGGCGAGGCACTTGCCTTTTTGAAGTTAGGCGTCAATTAATACCAACAAATAAAAATATTTAACTGCATAAATAAATAACCAAAATCTCAATAGCAATAATATATTAGCAAATAGAAAAACTAAAGGTAGATAGTAGATACTAAAAGTGTAGAACTTGAATGACTCAACTTGCAAACCCTATTACGAACTTTAAATAAGAGAGTCGTGGTTTGTGGCTTCGTCCAAATAAAACCCTAATATTGCCTTTTAAATTTTAAACTGATGTCAGTTTTTTTAAAAAAAGGAAACAAAAGGTGACGCTATTGTCACCTTTCTTGCCACATCACCTCTCCCCATTTCTCGCCATTGCCAGATTGCTTCACCTCTCGCCAAAGGCGCTAAAGCGAGCGCCTTTCACAACACTGTTCTCAAGGCCTTGTCATGGACAAACAGAGAAAAATAATAAGAGACCATCTAAGGGCAAAGATACATGATTTCAGCTGGAACGGGATCCTTGGAAGGGAAGACATGAAATCCTTTCTTATAGCTAGCAAAAGATTTGCAAATTTTCAGTAGTACACTGTGATAAATGTGAACGAGTACTTCCAGTGCCAATTGAGAGGTTTATCCTACACTCACTTGTACTGAAGACAAAATAGATTCTTGTAGTTTCAAACTAGAAAACCTCCTTACACAAATTAAAAAAGCAATCTTTCAATGTTCGTTGTCATGCCTTGTTGGGAGGTGTAGTAGTGAAGCACAATAGAGACGTATAATGACCTCAGAAGCTTCCGCCCCCATAACTCTCTCAGAAGTGACCAAAGAGGACAAGATACGAGGAAGGCTGGATGGAATTGATAAAACATTCTTTTGTAGACAGTTCAACATCTCATAACCTAAAAATCCAACCTTGTTATACCCACATCTGATAAACAGACGGAATGTTTGCTGCCATTGATCTCCCTCTCCAGTTTCTTTGCATCGTATGAAAGTCAACAATGTAAATTTCTAAGATACGTAGGACTACGATGACCACTATTACGCAAGTTTCATGATAAGATTCACAGACTCACAGTGATCCCCCAGCAAATCAAAGACTCATTCAGCTAAAGACGAGTCCATAATAATTAACAGCCATCCCGACAAACAAAAGAAGATGCAAAAAGATGCAAAAATCATATCTTTATATTCCAAATTCCAAAAAAATCTCAAATAAAACAAATTCGAAGATGCAGGCACCAGAGATATTAATCAAACGTTCAACAGATAACACACACACCCAAAAAAAAAAGGAAGACAGATCATACACCACTGGACAAATTCATATACCTTTAATGATAACACTCATTTATTTATTTATCCTCAAATCCAAAAGCCAAAAACAGCATATCAACATTTCCGTATAGAATCTACAAATAACCTCCATAATTAACCAATCGACAGAACGCAAAATCCTCACATTATGACCACAACAAAAAGATGCAAAAATATACAAGAAAGCTCATCAACTAAGCCTCAAAAAAAATTTAATTTTGATATCTATTATCCAAACCTTCACCAATTATACTTTGCAAACCTCATAGTACAATAATTTTTTTTAAAAAAAAGAATACAACAGAAAAGGTAATATACCTTCGAAGCCAATTGAGAAAAGATTCCCAGATACCCATGGCTGATGGGAAGAATCGTAAACGAGAGAGATTTGTATAAAATTTTCTTAGTATAAAGAAGAAAGATCCCTCTCAGACATAACACAAATACCCTCTCGGTACTTCCTTTCCCTTGCGTGCTCTTTATCGTATATGCGTACAAAAATGGCGAAAAGCAAATCATACGAGATATGGGAATAAATTATTGCGCTAGAAAACAATTTTTTCTGATATTTTACCCCTGGAAACTATATCAATTTACCAAACAGCCATTAATATGAGCAGCTATATTTCGCTGTCAGATGAGTACGTGGACCAATGGAAATAAACTTTTAAAAGTGGCCAATGAGAGGATAATGGGTTACGCGCGAAGAGATGCGTGTGATGTACACGAGAAATGAAAGTTCAAATCTATTGGCGAGGGGCGGTGCGATACATGGATTATTACTGGACGGTGGGGTGGGCCGGCCCCTCGCGGGAACTTTATTCGTGGACGCACGTTTAGCCTTACATTAGGGTCAACATGTCTGGTGTCCAATTTTTGATTGGATAAATATAATAAATTTGATACAAAAAAGTATATAAAAATTTAACATTTTTAATTTTCTAGAAATTTCTGCCAAACAAGCAATTAAACTACATAACAACATACCCAGTGTATTTCCATAAAGTGAGATCTAGGAAGGGAAAAATATACGCAGTCCATATCTCTATCTTAGATGAAGTAGAGAGACTGTTTTCGAAAGACCCCCGACTCAGAACAAGAAATAATATAAAAAGACATAATAGAGACAAAAAATAAGATGAAATAACACACCAAGATATAATAACAGGAACAAGACATCCACAGAGTATTATTATATACTATCTATCCAAAATCACAAACATCACAAAACACATGACTACTGACACGATTACAAATAAAAAATTTCTTCCTATTAGTAAGGACATACTCCCACCCACCAATTCTCTATCCTAATCAAAATAATGATAGCTAAGGTTCTTAACACCATTATTATTAACAAATTTCAACCGTCATATTCTATGTAACACTCCATTGATCTTTATCACAAAAGGATAAAAAAAAATCATTAACATATTGAAAATGTCATAATGGATAGCTGAGATAACTCGACCATTAGATGCTAGTCAATTCATTGCAATGTTACATTCGCAAATTAATTGTTATCAAGAGATATAAAACTGTATACTTAGCATGGTGATTGACACTCACACCGTCTTGGTTCAAGGTAGATCCCTAGTGCATAATGCAGTTCTTATATGTCATGATCTACTTAAATATTGTAATAAGAAAACATTTCTCAAATGTATGATGAAAATAAGAGTAAGAAAGACATATGGCATGGTTAGGCTGGAGTTTGTGGGGGGGATGCTCTATGGATTTGGTTCTCCACAAAAATTTATTCAAATAATCACTAATTGTGTTACAAATACCAAATTCCTTTTAATAAATAGCATATCTTCATACTTTTTTTGTAAATAAATGTTTGTGATTACACACTATTATACACTATCAAATACACATAACTAATTTTACAAAAATTTACTAGTACAGTAAATCAACAATAATAGTAATCGTCTTTAATACAGTCCTCTCACATAATACATACAATCTTTTTTTCTTTGTTTATAAGGAAACATCTATAGAAATTGCACATGTTTTGCTTCCTGTCACGAGTAACACTAGACATACTGTAATGCTTATTGTTCTATTCAGTCAAATCCCCAACGTATGAACTGTGGTAAACGAAGGTTTACTTTTGCTTGATTGTTTGAAAACGAAATATGAAGACTGGAGAGTAGTTGATCAAGAGCAACAACACTTTTTACACGATGACATGATTAAAACTTCTTTGTATCGAGTGCTTGTATCAAATCAATAGATATAATATGTATGTCACGTATTTGCATATAGATTTTTAGCACTTAGTTATAATTAATTAATTTACGTTTTCACTTTATTAAATTAATTTGATATAAACATCAGATGCGAATAAGTATTTACGTGATGCACATAATTCTCTTCACATTTAACTTTCCAAGTGTCAAGTTTGTATATTAATTGCAAATTGATTAGTTGGATAGCCCAGAAAAATAATATAGGAGGTAATAGGACATTAAATCTATCTGATAGCCACATTTGTAACTTGATCGATATTTAATACGTACTCCACGTACAACAAACACTTCATTCTTCTAGGAACTCCTACTATATTTGAAAGCTGCATTTCGTGACTCACTCGTGAGTGAATCGTTGCATGCATTGTCTCGAAATATGTCACACTCACACATTCAATCAACTAGTATAAGTTCACAAAAAAGTCTATTAATCAGTAAACACACGCCTACAGTTTGTTTTAAACACGAAAGTCAGAAATAAATGAAAAATTTAAACAATACGCCAAATCTTTTGAAGTAGTTCTCCAATATAATTGTAATTACATACGCAACAAAATATTAATTTTGGAAATATATATAAGTCCAAATCGCTATATTGGCATTCTCTATCATTGTGTGTGTACGTGTTAGATAATTATGTCAAGTATGTATCATAAATTTTTTGGTATATTAAAAAAAACAAATAAATTGTCTAAAAACGTTCATAATATAATTAAGCTACAATATTGCTCAGATCTGTCTGAAAAAAGAAACTCTATTTTCTTAAGCACATTTTTCCAGATTAGTAAATTTTCTTCATGTTTGTGACCTTCATTTCTTAGAAAGTCTCTTCATGTGGATTTCCTTCTCTCGAGATATGTTTAATTGTGGTCAGTGCAGCTCAATATTTTTGATGACCTAAAATCGCACTTCCACGAGAAGAGGCCCTTAATATTTTTCTTAAAATTTATTTTTCTAGCTTCTTAAGATGTAAAGTTATGAATAATTGTTTTATAATTGATTTCATTTAGTAATTCTTTTTCAATTGATAATACACCTAATTCATTCAATCTTTCTTGTGACATTATTGATCTTAAGTAAGATTTTCTAGTTAACATAATCGATATGAATAACTGGATTCATATTAAAAATAATGCTTACTTTGTCACATCTCTTCACAAATTTGGAGTCTACGTTTTGGTCAAATCAAAATTTCGAAATTATTTTTACTTTTATAGTATTACTTTTTAATTTTTACAAAAGCTCCGTAATTATATTTATACAAAATGAACCCCCCAAAAGTTGGGGGCCTAAAGCCTAGGTTTTAGAGGCTTTACCCCAAAGCCGGCTCTAATTGTGGTCTTGTTAGCTTCAAATAAAATATTTTACCATCTTTAAGTTATCTCATCACTAAGGAACAAAAGGTGGGATAAATAATCCCAAGGCAACCTAATACCCCCAATCAAACATGGGATAAAATTATCAAGTATTTTATTTCGAAATTATTTATCCCAATCCCTCACACCAAACGACTAGTGTGTGATACTACATGTCATGATCATCTTTTATAATTAAGCTTGACAACAAGCAGACAATCTATTTCCACTTTTAATGCTTTGTCTATTTTTTTCAAAAGCAGTATATCCATGACTCTGAATCTAGATACTGTCACCAATAAGTGTATATCGTTATTGATGTTGTGTAAATATTACTATGGGTCTGTTTGGAAAGCCACTTGGTAATTGAAATTGATGTAATTACTAGGGTAGTAATTACCAGCCTAGTAATTACACAACCTAGTAATTACAATGACCTGTTGGTTTACCACAATGTAACTACAGTGTAATTACAAGTGTACTATTTGGTTGCACAAGTGTAATTACATGGTTAAATTCAATTTTTAAAATAAAAGTTAATTATCAAAAACTAAAAATTTATATTAGACAAATAAATGTATTTATAAATGATATTAAATTAAATACTTAATATAACATATGTTCTTATAAAACATAATTGAATTATATTTTTTAAACTAATATATTTTAACTAAATTAATCATAAAAACATAAACTAAGTGATTTTTAAGAACATCATGAAATGCATGTTTGACAAAAAGATGAATATTATAAATATAATGTCATAAAATTATTAAAACATTTGACAAAAAGATAATCTATCAATTCTAGCTAAAAAATTAATGGCCTGCGATGTGAAATATAATGTCAATACTAGTAAAACAAATAAATTGAAACTGAAAATATAACATAAGTTCAAAATTAAAAAAATAATAATAATACTCTTATATCAAATTTCAACATAACGTAAATATGATTCAAAAGAAAAGAAAAACTTAAGTCTATAACCTTATTCAACAATGAATTCTACTTAATTTAAAAACTAGAATACTAACTAAATTATGCTAAATGAAAAAAATAAACATAAAATAAAAAAATAGATAATACGAAAAATTGCATGGAATCATAAGAAGTAAAGGTTGGGAAATGAGAAGGAGATGAAATATAAATAATATAAAATAAAAAAATATATTTTTAAAAATATTAGAATAATAAAAATAGAAAGAATTTAAAATAATAGAAATTTAAATAAATTAAAAAGAAAAAAATAAAAATAGAAATAAAAGGAAGAAATTAAAAAGTAACCAGCTAGTAATTACACCATGTAATTACCAACAATTTACAGCTTTCCATGTGAATTAAAGAGTGTAATTACCCCTGTCAGTTACATCCAATTACCTGTTGACCAAGTAGTTACTTGGCCAATCAAACATGTCAGATAGTGTAATTACACCAAATTCAATTATCAGAGTGGCTTTCCAAACAGGCCCTATATATATTCTCAGTCAACAAAAGCAAAGAAAAAACCCATATTTTGCAATATATAATTATTTTTTTTTTAAAAAAAAAAAAACTACATTCCAATTGTTACAAAAAGTCATTCAATATTTAGTAGGCGTTTGACCATGAAAATTATTTTTTTTGGAATTGGAGTTATGTTTGGCCATGAAAATAAATTAGAGTTTTTTTTGACTTTTTGTGAGAGAAGTAAGAGTGAACTTATTTTCATTTTTTCGAAAAAAAAATTCACTAAAGTGAAATTTTTATGGCCAAACACCACTTATTTTCACTAAAGTGAAATAAATTTTGAAAAAAAAGTGAATTTTTTTTATGGCCAAACGGGTCCTTAGATGGTAAACCCTCCATGTTGAAAGTTGGAATATGGACGAACTTTTGACTTTGCATCAATTAAGTGCCCAAAGTCAAAAGATCCTACAAATTTACTCTCAAAAGTGTCAACAAATTTAAGAACAGATACATATATACTTCTTGTACGTGCTTGCGTTCAGCTGGAAAGCTGAGATTAGGATAAAAGGGTTCTTCATTGATTCAGAGCTTTTGGACGTTAAATTATATACTCCCTCCATCACAATTTAATTGATGTAATTTAACTTAGTACGGAGTTTAAGAAAGAAAGAAAGACTTTTAAAATATATGATCTAAAATGAATCATAAATATTTGTGTGGTTGTAAATCATTTCATTAAGGGTAAAATGGATATTTTAAAATTAAATTGTTACTAAATATAAAAATATGTCATTCTTTTTTAGATTGACTAAAAAGGAAAGTATGTCATATAAATTGGGACAGAGGAAGTATGAAACTCTATTTTAAGTATTTGTTTGGGAAAACTCTTCTTTTAAAAATATTTTGTTTGCCTTCAAAGCACCTTTAGGTATACTTCACAAAAACTTTCTTGGGAACAATAAAAAATACCCAAACACCTCTCCAAAAATATTTTTCCTAAATCTTTTTAGAAAATAGATATCCAAAAACGTCTTCAACTTTAGTTGACATGAATTTGGTGTTCAATTTATGAACAATATATGAAAAAATGATTGTTGGAAAAGCATAAAATGATTTATTTATTTTTATTTATTTATTTAATATTTAATTTCTTAGGTGTCAATAAAAAATAATGTGTGAAAATTTCATATGTAATCGGTTGTATTATACACACACTAATCAGATAAGAAAAGGGTTTAAAATATTGCGTTTTATTAAATTTAAGGGTTCAATTGATAAGAAGGTGAGTTGGAGGGTCTAAAATATAAAGAGGGTCTGAGTTTTTAAGTTCATTACATGTAATTTCCTACGTGTTAATTAATTTTTATAATTTTAATGACGTGTCAGCGTTTGTGCTACACACTCAACTTATCCGATCAAAAAAGAGTTTAAAAAATTATGTTCTGATGGGTTAAATGGTTCGGATGACAAAAAGTTAAGTAGAAGTATCCATTTTACAAACTAGGACAAGTACAAGGGTCCAAAAGACCATTTCGCCTATTTAAAACACCAAATGAATACAAATTACTGTTGCAATAAAGTTAACGGCGAAATTATTACTATTTCTCTCTCCATCCACGTCCACCGTATTATAAATAGATATTCCCTTTTACTTCAGTTTAGAAATCAAGAGATAATTTATTCCTAATTTTTTTTTACTATTAACTATAGTTAGGAGTATTTCCCAATACATTTTTAAAAATATTGAATTTAGTATATTTAAAGAATAATATAGTAGAATTGACATTATCTTTATCGAGGTATGCCAAGTAAATATTGAACAAATAAAAATGAACGAAGATAATACTTTTCTCAATAATTTTGATGTTTGGGGTACCTTGCATGGGCCTGGACTAATTTTACTGGATATCTATTTTTTCCTACATATGTAAATATATAACTTTATTCACTAAAATTTATAGATAGTTTGAAAGATAAATATACGTTTAGAGTAAAATTTTAAAAAAAGAAATGATGAAAACAGGATAAATGGAGAAAATAAAAAGTAAAAAAAGGTAGAAAGTGATGGTAATGAAGAATAAAAAGGTAAAAAGATCATTAAATAAATATTTTGTATTTTTTAGATTTTTGTTTTCAAATGAAAATTTCACATAAGCAAAATTTAGTTTAAAAAATATTTAAATAGATTGAGTGATTTTCTGAGTAAAACATCTAAAGTTGAGATATTTTTTGAGTAAAGTTTAAAGTTAAATGACTTTTTGGAATAAAAATTCAAAATTGAGTGACATTTAAGTTATTAAGTGCTCGTTTGAATTGACTTTTGACTTTTGATTTGTAAGTCAGAAGCCATAAGTTAGAAGTTAGAATTTTCAACTTATGGCTTTTGGCTTATTTTTAATATTTTAAATCAAAAGCCATAAGTTATGATTTTTTACTTATGACTTTTGGCTTATTTTTAGTATTTTAGCTTAAAGCTAAATGCTTATAAATACTTTTTAAATTTATCTAAATACTTTAAAAATACTTAAAAGTTATTTTTAATTTAAAAACATTTAAAATAAGCTAATTCAAATGGGCTCTAACTCGGAAAAAGAAAGCTTACGTAGAAAGAAAGAAGTGGATCAAAACCCAATTACTAAAAGGTCAAAATAATCCCAATTTATTAGAGGATGCCCGTTAATACCGCACACTTTATAACCACTTGATTGATCTCCTTTCATTTCATTATATTATATTTCTCACTTGTTCAATTTATCAGTCCTTTGTAGTGAAGAATAGAGATGGAGTCATCAATACTTACTAGAAGAATATTATTAATCCCACAACTCTTCTGTACACACAAGAATAACCAAAAGTTTCTTGCTAGCCACAAGCTATCCTAACCTTAATGACCAAGTCAAGGAATGAGTTTTTCTCTACTTTTATACCACTTTTATTTTTTATGTTTTGCCTCTCAAAAATCAAGATCATAGTATATTATTATCATGCCGAAATCACATGGAGGGGTTCTTGTCCCTTTCATTCTTTTATTAATTTCGACTAATATGGTTGCTCAGAAATATCTTGTATTTGGATTTGTTGTTCGTGATGAGATTTCAAGAAGACCTGACCCTTTTAGGCATTTAAAGTCATATAATGGAACTTATAATCTTGGCAACAAACACTATTGGGCTGTAAGTTTTTGTTTATAATGAGACAAAAAAGTTTGTTTTTATTGTTAGCAAAGGGAAGCTGCTGATATGTTTTTTTTTTTTTAACAGTCTGCAGCTTTTACAGGCATACATGGATATGCAATTGCTGGGATTTGGTTAATAATTGGTTTGGGTTTTGGGAGTTACATGATTTTTAAGTATTTTCATGGCAACTCAACTACTCCAATTGCTGAGTATCCACCTTCTTCCTACATTTTGATTTTCTCGCTGGCTGTTCTGTTTACCATCCTTGCCATGTAAGTGCTTTTACTTGCTTATTTCTTGGTTACTACTTTTGCAGAAATGCAGGTTAAGGCTGCATACATACCTTTGTGGTGCGGTCCTTCCCCATGCCCTGCGTATAGCGGGAGCTTAATGCACCAGACTGCCCTTATTTATTTCTTGGTTACTAATAGTACTTTTAACTGACTATTGTGCTCTATTCCTATTTTGGAAAAAAGATACACACGCTTGTTTTAAGCTGAGAAGGAAG
The DNA here is from genome assembly GCA_031232105.1 of Capsicum rhomboideum. NCBI lineage: Eukaryota > Viridiplantae > Streptophyta > Magnoliopsida > Solanales > Solanaceae > Capsicum > Capsicum rhomboideum. The sequence goes on from CP124717.1 coordinate 86,621,764, forward strand.
TTGTTTAGGAAATACATTTAATAATCACGTCTTATTCATCAATAGATAAGTAAAAAACACGTCTGAGTACAGAGCAGTACTTGAAGTTAAACTATGTATCAAACTAGGGGTGGAGCCAACCTTAAAGCTACGGGTTCGGGCAGAAGTAAGCAAAGAGGACTATGGTACAAAACTCATAAACTAAAACTCTTGGCTCCGCCTCTGAATCAAACACATTTATTGTCCCCTATCTTATGTTGATGATGATTAGTGACCTATTTATATACAAAATGATTGGTCTTCCCAAATGGGAATTAAGTATTGGAGTACTACATATTTGATATTTCATTCATGCTAAGTTTTACCTGAAGAAGACTGGCTGATGTGTCTACTTCTTTTTGTTTTGTTTGGAAGAGTTGCAAGCAGTGTTGTTTTGGCTGCAAACAATGGTTTTGAACATAGAGTCGAAAGGCTTCGCCAAACAATTTTTGATGCTGGTGGGGATACTCGTTATGCCATTAGAAGGGTAATAAAGGTCTTGCTAAGTATGCAAACTCTTTTAAGTCCTTATAATTCACAGGCAGACAAGATGTTGAACGTGATAACCCATAGGCTTCGAAGAGGATCTATTACGATTCAACAGTTTGTTGACAAAACTCGGCATGTAAGCAATGAAGCAATTAGAACTCTGTAAGTCACTGGCCTGTGCCATTGTATCAGTTCTTATGTTCAATATCAAATTTATATCTTCCTTAATACTATCCTCTGTTTTATTGCAGGTATGTCACAAATATTGTTGTTGTCACTGTCAATTTGGTGCTTTTGGTTAGTGCATTAGGTGAGATTCTGTCACACAATGCATAAAATTTTGAGTCTTTGTATAATTGAAACTTGTATGTACACTTCCGTGTTTGGATGTCAATTAAACTAGAGAGTTTGTGAGTTATAAGCGATTACACGATTTCTACTTTTGCTAGCTATCATCTTGCTATTGATTTTTTTCCTTCTAACGTACGTGTAAATCGATCATCAATGACATGGTTAGACTAATGGAATGCTGCTTTGGCTCAGTTTTGCTCGTTTGGCATTGGCCTCTTGGATTTATAATGTAAGTAAATTTTGATACTTTTGTTTGACACAAAATCACCTTTATATTCTCAAAGCCTAATTAAACAAGCTCTTGTTAATAATATTAGAATAATCTTCTGCTGCTGGATTTTGACAACTCTGAGTTGGGTGCTGACCGGCTTTGATTTCTTCTTCCATACGTGAGCACAAATCTTTCTCTTCCTCTCAGTACTTATGTTTAATTTTTCGTTTTATGTACCATAACTTTAGCAAATGTTAACGCAGCTTTGCAGAAGACACTTGCTTAGCTCTGGAGGACTTTCAGCAGAATCCTCAGAACAATAGCTTGCAAATTATACTTCCGTGTGCAAACTCTGAAGCTTCAGACAAAATTTTGGTGCAGATTGGCTCCACCGTTCATAATTTCATTACTCAGGTACTGTTAAAAAAAGGGCAGCCCGGTGCATAAAGCTTGGACAAAAATTTTATTTGTTTTCTTTGTGTTTTCGATTTCCAGCTAAATTATAAGCTGAGAGAGGTACAAGGATTAGGATTAAAGGATAATGGGGAAAACAGCGTAGGAACAAGAGGAGTTTGCGACCCCTTCTCCGGTGCACCTAGTTACAGCTTCACACCTGATCTCTGTCCTAAGGATACTATTCCAATTGGAGAACTGAATTATGTAAGTTACAAGCTTTAACTTACAGAACACGAATAAGATTATTTATGGCTCATGTAAAGTGAAAAATTCGAGATTTCTGAAATATTTGCCTGTAGGTTTTGTCAAGAGTCACATGTTATGGAGAAAATTCAACAGGCAATTGTGCGGATGAAGGAAGATTCATTCCACAGTCTTCATCTGTGATGTTATTCGCTTACACTCAATCTATTCAAGACCTGATGGAAATATTCCCTGATTTGCAGAGCCTAAGTCATTGCTCCAAGGTAAAACAAGCATTTGCCAACATTTTACAGTACCAGTGCAGGCCATTTAGACGTTCAGCACGGATACTATGGTCATCTATGTTGTCACTTTCTATTATCATGGTACTTCTGGTACTAACATGGATGATAAAAGCTCATCTAGAAACAGGAAGAAGCTTCGATACGTATTCCATTACTCCTAAATCATCGTAACAATACCAAAAACTTGCCCAATTGCAGTAATATTTCTGCAGGCAATGTAGAAAAGATGTAGATGGTTTGCACATTTTTTGTCTTTTTTTGTAGTTTTAGTTAAAGTATACAATATACTTATTCCCCCCTGAAGTCGTAAGACGCCTAATAATTGGGGGTTAAGTCGCAGAAATAGAGGATATCTACCAATTTGTAGTTGATTTATTGGTTGTTAGTCATGTATTTACTGTACATATTTTGGTATGAACAGTGTGATTGATGGGTACTTGAGGCTAAGTTGTTGGCCATGTAAATTTGCTAAATTGGCATGTTTGTGAAACGTATACGCCACTTCTTAATGGGTTTAAACTGTGTCTTTTTGTTGAATTAGTCTGTTAATGTTGGTGGAATTTAAAAATGCAGACATTAACTAGGATTCTCAGTGTTGCCACATTGGTAAAAATCACTCTTGAAAAAAATTGCTAGCATAGTTGCATTCGGTATTTACCCGAAATATGTATATAAGGGATGTATCTCACGTATAAATACTCTATCACTTGATTATAATTAAGTGACATATATTCTACTTTATTATTTTGTAAGTTTGAAGGTTAGGTTATTTATAGAGTATAAATATTGAGCGCAAATGCATGTTTATATCGATCCTCCCTCAATGCCTTCTGAGTCGAGTCTGTTCCTTGTGCGGCTTACATCCCCTGTTGGGTTGCAGGTTATTACATAATAGGGGATTTACCCAGTGCGCACAAAGTGCTCACTCGAAGGGCAGAGGCTGCAGTGGATATGGGTTATCCTGAGATTTCAAAAAAATAATAATTTAACTTATGGACATGATAATGTAAAATTATGAACCATCAAGTCATATAAGAATATCAATAAGTAGCCCTTCATTAGAAGTGAGATTTAAAATCTTAAAATTAAGATAAATTACTTATTATAATTAATAAAAGTGATTCAATAATATAAAAGTTATTTACACGGCCTACAGATATTAATTTAAAAGTCTTTTGTAAAACATATATGATCCTACCAAAAAATAAAAAGAAGTAAAACATATATGATGATTGATGACAATGCATAACTGAAAAATGTTACGCACACTTAACCAACTTAAAGAAATTATTGAAAAATGATTCAAGTTTACGCATGACATAGAAAATAATACGTGTCTTGAAAATAAAGGACCACAAATAACTATATTAGGTAATGGCACCTATTCATTGACTGACTGCTGGTGATGACTATAACCTTTTTTATTTTTTATTTTTTTGGGTAACGAGGACTCAACCTAAATCGGACTGAATAGCGCGATGAACTAGGCTGAAAAATACATACTGAATTGACATTTGAAAGATTTTCTTTCCAACTAACTCGAGCGACATCGAAGTGGCATGATGGCAATACTTGCCCAGAGAAAATTAAAGAAGTGAAAGTTGAAAAAGATCTCGTGAAAACATTAATGAATTGAATGGGCATCTTAAATATTTTCACACACACACACAGCAGTCATCAGTTGTCCATTGGCTATCTACTCAACGTGGAGCGCCTCAAATGGCAACAAGCATGTGTCTTTAATAAGACTAGTACCATCTCACCCCACATATAATAACAACACAACATAAAAGGTCATAAACATGTACAATAATTTGTAGTTTTGTACTACATTTTTAAAGTTAGATATGTATGCTAATTGCTGCATGCCAGAGTTTTGATTTTATAAATTAATGCAACTCCATACTCAGTTTTTTCCCTCAAATGGAGCAGATTTTATAGAGTTTTTTCCCTCAAATGGAGCAGATTTTATAGTGTTGTTTGAATCACCTTGTGTAAATCTCAATTAATTTTATAAAGTATTTGTTACTTTCAACGATGCACATATCAGTTAACTTGTTTATCAATTAAAACTTAACCAGATGAAAAGAAATTATCTTATGTTTTTGCCTTCATTAATTAAATTGAGACCTCATAATTTTTAATCAACTTCATTAATTATTGAGACACATTTTTGGTGTAGGGCTATATCATATTTAATTTTCTTAAAGTGAAGAATATATTAATTACTGTAGATTTAAATGTGCTGGCAGTTGGTACTTGGCAGTGGTGATACAAGTATACTTAATCATAAACATGAAAGAAGCGGTAATTTAAAATACTTAATCCTCCATTAGACAGTTAATGGTCGAACCCCCTCACCTCCTCCACCCAAATGCACCCTTCAGCTAAGAATTAAAGAATTTTCGTCACTGTAACACTTGCAGAAAGTACTCTCTAGAGAGAGAGAGATCGTCAAAGGGAAGAAGTATAGTAAACATAGGTAGAATTGGGGGGGGGGCCAAGGGAGGATCTTTGGTCTCAAGTTATCATCATTATTACTACTATTAACATTCCAAGATCCAATAAACTGCTTACTCAATTTTCTTTCTTTCTTCCCTCTAGTCATTAACCTTTATCTTCCCCTGCAATTTTGGGTATGTTGGGGCAAGAATTAACAGATATTAAATACCCAAATTGAACTTTCAACAGCTAGTCAAACAATGAGACAGCTGATCTTAAGGAAATTGATCATATGCACAAAACTTGATAATTAGCTGAAGTATATTGCTCAGCTCAACTGAAACATATGTCGAGAGATTTCGTTCAATCTTCAGCTACGTTGTTTTCGGGTAAGCAGAACTTAACTCTTATAGTTCCCCCTTTCCCCTTTTTCTGAAAATAAAATAATTTCTTATTTGATAAGAGTTTGTGGGCTTTTTGCTAATTGAGGTTCATAAATGGTGATTCTATTGTGGATCTTGAACTGATCAATTTAGGTTGTCGATATTTCTGCTGAACCTTTTACTTTCATGTTAGCATACTCGTTAATAGTCAAATGATAGTCAAGATCATAGAGGACTGCAAGTGCATCATAACATACAATCTATGTTTTTTTTTTTTTTGTGTGTGTGATAAAGTTGCAATCTTTGTATGGATATTGAGAAGCACATACTGTTGAAATACATTGTAACAGTAGTGGTTGAGGTTGGAGTTTAAGCCGAGACCAATTTCCACTCTCACCAAAAAAAAAAAAAAGGAGTAGCGGTCGACATACGAGTTTGGTCAAACCCATAAGCTTCAAATCATGGCTCCGCCTCTGAGTCCTATAACCTTTCAAAACACTAACATTGTAGATGCAGTTTATATCTCAAAAACTTTAGTGAGGGATCGGCCTCTATATTTTAGAGTGTCTACCCATCACAGGCTTATAGGTGAAATGGCTTTTAACTTCATCTATATTCAATTTGGATTAAATCCTTATGTTTTATTTACAACTTGGACCAAGCACCTTATTGGCACATCACGACTTATCCCAGTTAATTGTTGTTAGTCGCAGCTTTAGTTATTTGTTTAGTCAGTATTAGGTTGTTTATAATTTTTCTTCAGTAGTTATTGTTTAGTTAGGATACCTTATTAGTATTTCTTTAGGAGTCTTCTTAGTGGATTTTACTCTATTTATTGCTTTTGCCTTTATGGCCTTCAAAATAAACAACTTCTTCCAGCATTACTCAGTGTTTATTGCCCTTCCTTCCAGGCTCTACTCAATGTAAGATCGAATTCTGACGATCTAATAAAGTTTTCTATAAGTAGAAGTTAACAAGTTGAATGTGCTCACTGATAAATATGTTCCATTTGTTTGTATGTATCTTTTGTTTAGTGCTCAAGAAATCTACTAGATTGTATTACTGTTCAAACTATTGATTATGAATGTATGATATTGTCGGCAGTTAACTCTAACATAGTTATAAACTTCAGAAAACTTGATCAAGTCATTTTTTTTCCCGACTGTTCATACTAGTTGCGCTTCATTTATTTACGAATTAGTCATATTTACTGAAAGAGAGACTATATTTCTGGATCTCCATTGCTTTGATTTTCTTTAGTGCAGCATTATCTTCAAGATAAAAAAGGAACAAAATGAGGTTCAAGAACAAATCCAGGAACCCAACCACTTTACATTGCAATGCAGGACGCAGATGCTCATTTTCAGTTCTCGTATGGAGCCTAGTTGGTTGCCTTCTTTTACTTCAACTATACTCCTTTATTAGCCAAAAAGCTGCACACTATGGGGGGGCACACTTACGTATTAACCAGCACCCTCACTTTCGTGAGCTTGAAGAGGTTGAGGAGGAAAATATACAGCTTCCACCACCAAGGAAGCGATCCCCACGTGCTGCCAAACGAAAGCCTAAGCGGCCAACCACCTTGATTGAAGAATTTCTTGATGAGTCTTCCCAGCTAAGGCATGTTTTTTTTCCTGGTCAAAGAACTGCTATAGATCCTCATAGGAGTTTTGAAAATGATACCTATTATTATTACCCTGGAAGAATGTGGTTGGATACTGAGGGAAACCCTATACAAGCTCATGGGGGAGGTATTCTATACGATCAGAGGACAAAAATGTATTATTGGTATGGAGAGTATAAAGATGGACCAACATATCATGCTCACAAAAAAGGAGCAGCACGAGTAAGTTCTGGATTTCATAAATTTTTTTTTAGTTGAATAACTTGTATGTTATTGTTTTCTGTTTATTGAAACTGCTGTTCTGCGTCTTGTAACATAGGGAATTCTGGGCCCCTCTCTTCTCTTTAAGTGTATATACATGTGAACTAGTATTGAGCGGGCAGGGTGAAATGGAGGCTCGCGTTCGGGGTACTATGGGGTAAGAATGTGTCGCCAAGGCTAAAGGTAAGTTCTATAGGGTAGTGGATGGGCGCAAAGTGTTGGCCAATCAAGAACGCAGACCTTCAGAAAATGAAGGTAGCGGAGATGAGAATGCTTAGATGGATGAGTGGGCATATTAGGAGATATAGGATTAGGAACGAAGTTATACAAGATGAGGTGGGATTAGCTTCCATGGCGGACAAGATGATGGAAGCAAGACTGAGATGGTTCGGGCATGTGAAGAGGAGTTGTGTGGATACATCAGTAAGGAGGTGTGAGAGGTTGGCTATAACAGGTTTTAGGAGAGGTAGAGATAGACTGAAGAAGAACTCGGAGAGGTGATTAGACATGACATGACACATCTTCAGCTTACTGAAGACTTGACCCTAGATATATGAAGGTACAAAGGTCGAGGATTAAGATAGAAGGGTAGTAGGGAGCCGAGTGTTGTCATACTTTTATGTGGGAAAGGAGGGAGGTTAGTCTCCTTTTCTCATCTTCTCCTTTTTAGTAGTATTATTTAGTATTCGCGTCATATCTTATTCTTCAATTTTTACTATTACATGTTGCTTCATTTGCTTTGTCTATTTTGCTATTTTATTGTTGTTATTTTTCTTCCAATCCTGCTTTGATTACGCTTCTTTTGAGCTAAGGGTCTATCGGAAACAACCTCTCAATCCAACAAAGGTAGGGGGTAAGGTCTACATATTTCCTACCCTCCCCAGACCTCATTTGTGGGACTACACTGGGTATGTTGTTGTTTGCACATAGTGTACCCTTAATCAACACCTCCTTTCCTCTTTTGGATGCGTATCTCATTTGCCAACCTGGTAGCCTCCTTTCTGTACTCTCTAACACTGGGTTTTGAGCTCTTTGGACCAAAAGATAAATGATACCAAAAAGTTCTCTTTAAATTTTGGAACTTCTTTCGTCGCCTGGAAATAAATAACCTTAAAAAGGGTATGGTAGCCTATTTTCGAAGCTACTTTCCGCTGGTCCCCAGCTTTCTCGATCCTTACCCTTCAATTTCACAGTCTCTTAACATTATCTTCAGGGTACCCAATCAAAGTCCAATAAAGAAGCTGTGAGGCTACTCTACATTGTAAAGTTAAATGATCAGCAACCTCCTGTTACTCCTTACACAGACAACACCACCTACCAATAACCAATTTCCACTTTCTAAGGTTGTTTTGCAGTAAGAACTTCATCCACGCTAACCATGTGAAGAAGGTCGCTTCTTCCACACGTGTATTCCATATCTTCTTCCATCCTGGCTTATTGCCATCCTTGTTTGTGAAGACTTAGGTAATTGGATCTCACCAAAAATGTGCTTTAGAGGCCACGATTCGTTTTTTTGAACACATCACATGACAAGTAATGCTGCTGTATTTGTCTGTTGTAAATATCTTCCAGTATTCTCTTGTTGCTGGAAGTCAAATAAATGATATGTATCCAAAAAAAGAAAAGGATCTCAATGGAAATGTGTTGGTGCCTTCCATCCATTTTATCCTCCTCGCCTTCTGTCATAGTGTAACTGAAATTTTATTGGACTTATCCTCTTCCTCCCATTCCCTAAATCACAGTCACTCAACCAATCAGAGAGAATTACCAAATAAGCAATCTTAAGCAGTCTTTTAAAGCTCCTTGACACTTAAGATGCATTTGGAAGTCATTTTGGTGCATGAGTGCTTCTTAAAGGGACAGTTTGGTGTCAACCGTCTTAGAGAGTGACCTAATGGGATGATCCTTTAGATACAAGGCTAGAGTCAAACGTTGGCACTGTATCATATGCATCGCGCTACATGAGCTGTTCTTTCTATTTTATGTATAGGTTATACTTTTCCTTGGTTCCTAGATTGTTGCTCACTTATCCATTATGTATATTAGTTTTGCTGTTTTGGCAAAGGTTTTATTTTTGGTCTGGGATTATTTCTGCCAACTTTTCAGTTTTTTCTTTTTTGAAATTGGTAACTGTTAAATTTTCGGCTTTTCATCCCTATTCTTTCTAACTTTCAGGTTGATGTTATCGGTGTTGGTTGCTATTCATCTAAAGATTTGTGGACGTGGAAAAATGAAGGCATTGTTTTGGCAGCAGAAGAAAATAATGAGACACATGATTTGTACAAATTAAATGTGCTGGAGAGGCCAAAAGTAATTTACAATGAGAAGACAGGTAAATATGTAATGTGGATGCATATTGATGATACAAACTACACGAAAGCTTCGGCTGGCGTTGCCATTAGCGACTACCCCACTGGTCCATTTGATTATCTGTACAGTAAACGGCCCCACGGATATGAAAGCAGGGACATGACACTCTTCAAAGATGAGGATGGTGTAGCGTATCTCATCTACTCCTCAGAGGACAACAGCGAGCTTCATATTGGTCCACTTAATGAAGAATACATAGAAGTGACCCAAGCCATGAGAAGGGTTCTTGTTGGACAACATAGGGAAGCCCCTGCTTTGTTCAAGCATGAAGGGACCTATTACATGATCACATCAGGCTGCACTGGTTGGGCTCCGAACGAGGCCCTGGCTCATGCAGCTGAATCAATTATGGGGCCATGGGAGACCATTGGAAATCCATGCATCGGTGGGAACCAAGTTTTTAGACAAACAACTTTCTTTGCTCAGAGCACATTTGTGCTTCCTTTGCCAGAGTTACATGGTTCCTTTATTTTTATGGCAGATAGGTGGAATCCAGCTGACTTGAAGAATTCAAGGTATGTGTGGTTACCTTTAAGAGTGGCAGGGCCAGTAGACCAGCCTCTTGAGTACAACTTTGGTTTCCCCTTATGGTCCAGAGTGTCTATTTATTGGCATAAAAGATGGAGACTTCCTTATAGGTGGCAGGAATAAAATGAGTAGAGGAGTAGAGAATCAGTTGTACAATATGTTTTGCAATTTTTGGTTTTCTAATAATTTTTCCATAGTTGTGTTGTATTAGTATTCCCCCCCCCCCCCCCCCCTTTTCACCATAAAGATTAACCAGTTCCATGAGCATAACAGTAGGTGTAAATTTTTTAGATCTTGAACCGTTGTGCTCAATTCTCATTTTAGGCTACTTGTACCGTAATAATGTAATTTTTGAGTTAGAATGACTTTACAGTTTTTATATGTTTGATTGTATTAGACGAGGCAACTTCACTACACTATTTTGTTTTAAGTAAAAAAATTATCCAAAAGTAAAGTTCCCAAATGTACAACCCCTTTCTTAAACTGTGGCTGCTGTTGTGAAGAATCTAAAGAGGCCCCTTCTTCGACTGGAAGTAAAATAGGTGCTTTACTTACTTTAACTCAAGCTTATAACGTACCACTTGTTTATTAAATAGATTAATTAAAATTTGTTCTAGAAGCCATCAGAGAGATTTCTTTGCTAAAACAGGAAATAAACAACTAGCTGGAAATTAAATTCTTGCTGCTCTCTGAATTGAGTGAACAATCTCAACGACTAATTATTTTTTAATTCATCATACAAGTGATTGCCTTTTAACCAAAACAACATAATAAAGGAAGAGATGGAACATAATCCTATTTTTTCTTAATGTGGTTATCATTATTATTTTTGCCGTTTTACATGAGGCGAGGGTCGGAAGCAAGCTTCTCTACTCCACTAGATAAGAATAAGGACTGCGTATTTCACCCTCCCCAGACCTCAATTGTGGAACTACATTAGGGGCAATGTTATTGTATAGCATAATCCTAATTAATTAGAAGCTTTGTTTATCATTCCCCTTTGTATTTTGTCTCCAAGAAATTGGTGCCCTCCCATATCGGAGGAGACAAAAATTCCTTCGAATTTTTATTTCCGAAATCAATTTGCATCCATGATTAGTTGTGCCGTCGCTCTCTGTTGAATTAATTATTGAACATCCATTTCTGGGTCATAAATCACTTTCACATTGTGCAACACTGCAATATAAATCGATCATACAATAAACAAGAGGATAATATAAAGAGTTTCCTCCATCAGATGCCTAATAGACGCAACATTTTTTACACCCTCTTTTTTCCAAGTGTATATAAGCTAATTAAAGTCCTTTACTTTAATAAAGGGTGACAAGGATTGATCAACCTTCTCGGAGTGATGGCCGACTTGCAATATTTTGGTCATCACAATAAAGGATGTGTTTTGCTATTGCTTTTCTTATGTTTGATCGGCTAAAATTTAAAATATAAGTAAAAAAGTCATTTATTTTTCACAAAAACATTTTCCGTCTGCACCAATCACACCCAAAGTCTTGGTCAATTTTCGATTACCATAATATACAAAACCTTAATCAAATAAACCTATCATAGTCAACATTTAAATAAATAAAAGGCCCACCTAAATAAAGGAGATGAAGATCTTACGTAATTAAAGAAAAGAAAGAGAAAGATGGAAGAAAAGGTGAAAAGGTTGTGAGAATGTGTTAACGTGGAGGGGGGGCAGGTCTCATCAAAAGAAGTTCCCCTCCACTTCCCACTACTATTACTGGATGAATGTTTGTTTGTTGTTTGCTTTCTTTATTTTAGTGGGCCAAAACCCAAAAGTAGTCATCCACTTCAAAGGCCAAAGTTCATTTTTCTGAATTGCAAGGGGGCCATCAACTGGGCTTAAAGCAACTTCTTCACCCCAGAAAAGTATGGAGAAAGAAAAAAGGAAACATACATGAATAGGAGAAATAGAATATGAAAGAGACCATATCTATACAGCGTGCAGGCCACTTATGTATAATTCCATTTTATATCTATTATATCACTAAAGACTAAACACCTTTTGTTAGATTCCCAAACTTCAATGGCCGTCCTAAGATTCTATGGTCCCAACCAAAGATAACGACCCCTTTTTGCCCCACTATATTCACTTAAACTTCACCCTTCCTCCTCCTTTGATTCCTTCAAGTACCCTATGATCTTATTCTTGTTTTGTCTCAATTATTATAATTATTATTATTATTTTTAATAACGATGATATTCGGATCAATTTGTGGACATCTCGACTATTCCACCAATACAAGTAAATGAGAAGAAAGCATCTCATATTTTTTATTTTCACAAAATTTGAACCTAAAACCTTCTGGTTTTCTCCGATTTCATTAGTCACTATCCTATAACCGCAGTCTCGATAATTATTTCTTATTTTAAAGACTATGAAACATATAGGCTTATATCATCCTTTGGAACCTAATACCTACTCCATCAAGACATAAATTTAGACCAGACACTTGACAAATTTCAAGTACTTAAAGAAGCTACTGATGAGTTTCATGAAGATCATGTGTGCTAGCTATTTGTCCTGTTGTTCTCCTACTTAACCATAAAGACAATAGAATCCAGATGGACTACTTTCGAGCGGTTACCCTTAAACAATATTGGCAGTTTGTCAATCATCTATGATATGACTAATGGATGTATTAGCAACCAAGACATAATTTGGTTGACTATTGGATGTATTAGCAATCAAGAAATAATTTGGTTTTGGATTATACCAACCAACTCCTCACCGAAGGGATTACACCACTTAATTACCGATCACCACCATGTAAATATTCATTGTAATCAACAACATCCAAAAGGATTTAAATTATATACACATAGAAATGATCAGTGTAATTTAACAAGGATTTAAATCATATGCACGTATAAAAGATCATTGCAATTTAACTTGTTATGCTGGATTATCTGTTTTATTTTATGATATCACAACTAACTTATATTACGTGATAGACTAAAAATAGTGGAGCATTATACACTAAAATAGTACACAAAAACTTAAACTCAAATGAAAAACCAAATTTTCTTTTCTTGAATGCCGAAATCAATCACCAATGTTAACAAAAGGTTAATCATATCCGAGAGAATTAGTATGTTACTACTAATTAAAAGCTCAAAAATTCTATTCATCATTTAAATTCAAAAAAGAAAAAACCAAAGGTACCTTTCTTGATTCCATATCCACTCCAAACAAATCCACTAACTAAAGTGAGAGAGCAAATAGGAAGATCTTGATGGTGACTCACCACCCACACCACCAATTGGTCCTAATTTAATTTAAGGCTTCCATGCACTGGCCCACACCACCGGCTGTTCCTTCCATGACAAGAATATTCCGGCGGCATCTCCGCCACCACACTGTCCCATTGACCACCCTTCTTTATACCTTCTCAACAAAGCCCTAACATCATCACAAACTTCATCACTATATAAAACTGGACTGAACCCTCCTCCATGCATACGATTTGACCATTTTGCCCCCGTTTCCCGCCTCTCCACTGACTCTGATGGTGGGCATGCTAGTAAATCCACTATTGATCGTCCCCCTTGACGCTCTAGCATCAAACGTTCGTTACTTGTTTTCGAAAAACTCTCGTCTAACGACTCAAAATAAACCCTAATCCATTTCAAACATTCTTGAAAACCTTTGACAAAATCGAAACCATCAACTCCAACATCAAGATCAGCTTCTTCTTCAACAATAGTAACAATCCTAGGTTGCAATCTCCTAAACAATGATATCAAATAATCCCTTCGATTGCCAACTGGCGTAACAGAATGTAACGCACCAATACAATTAATTGCTAACGCTTCATCATCTTTAATATCTAAAGCACCAATATCCAATTCAGATAAATTTCCCATATGGTGAATCACATTAAATTTAAATGGCACGCCCATAAGCCTAGCGAATTTTTCCATTCTACTACCAATCTCCTTCATCACTTTTTGCACCGACGATGCTCCTCCGGTTGCACTGCTGGCGGAAACCACCGTGGTGAGCCGGAGATGAGGTGTTTCGTCGGTGCGGGTAGCAAGTGCTTCTAGCAAAGTAGGCCATTGAGTACAATAAGTGTTGCTAATATCAATTATATGCAACTTACTTTCACCTTCTAACGCTTCCATTATTGCACCATTGGACGCAACGTGACCAAAAGTTGTCCAAGGGCTAACTTCTTGGAATTTCAAAACCAATTTCCTCGTTGATTCGAAGGAACATGTTTTATCCGAAGCAGACAACAACGTACGATAACATCGTTCGCCAGAATCCGTCATGCGGCTAAACAATGCTTGAAGAAAATATGAAGCTAATTTTTGCTCAGTGTCTCCATAGGGTGAACTTAGCTCATTCAACATCCACATCAGCTGTTGGACACGTGTGCTGTTCTTATCGGCTATCGCACGGGAAGTTTCTAGAAGGATGTCCGTTGCCCATTTTCCAGAAAATGAGGAAGCAAATTCGAGATTTAAGTCACGTGCTGGGGAGAACTGATGATCATATTGATGATGATGAGATTGTTGTGTTGGGGTACTGCTAGTGGTTGTTGGTGTGGGAGTGTTGGAAATTTGTTGTTGTTGTTGTTGTTGGTAGTGGTTATAGTGATGAGGAGGGTAGTTGTTGTGTTTAGAAGAGGAAGAAGAGAAATCATCTTCATCCATGAAAAAGTTGAAGCATTCTTCGTCTTGATCTTGATGATGATGAGGGTGGTAATTGTAAGTATTGTATGTGTTTTGTTTGTTAGAAGATCTAGAGCTGCTTGAAGTTCTGCTAGAGTTAAAGGAGTACTGATCAGATTGTTGTTGTTGGAGTTGTTGTTGTTGTTGTTGTTGTTGTTGAAGGGTAACTAATCTAAACAAAGTATCCATTTAACAAAAAGGTTTGCTCTTGCCACCAACATCAAAGTTAAAAAGAATAAATGTACACAAGACTAGTAGTACCTTTTAGTGATTCTGTTGGATGGTTCAAAGCAAAAGAAGTGGAGTTGTTGGAGGTAAAGAGTGGGAGGAATTAAAAGCATATCTCTCTCCAACTTGGATTGTAGCAAGCTTGAGCCTATTTACATAATTAAAGAAAGAGAGAAGTATATAGTGGGCATATAGAAGAATAAAAAGAGACGAGTAAAAAATTTCACTTTGCTTTTTCTTTTTTATCGAGGCACTTGATCGGTGATAAGAATGGAATAATATAAGAATGAAATTGGGATTTGGTTACGCTATTCTTCTTTAAGGGAAATCATTCAAATAGACATGAAAATAGTTTTTTTCTTTTTGCCGTTTATGAAATGGAGATATAGAAATGAAATTTTCTGACAAAAAGATATAGATAGTGTTGTGTTATAATAAAGAAATAGGGATAAAGGTACAAAAAGAATACTAGTATTAGGTTTGATACACATAGAAAAGAGGGAGTATAAGTGAGTGGGAGCATGCAGGCGTGACAAATTAAAATGGGATTTTTGAGGGGAAAGAGGAAAAAGAAAAAGAGACAGAGAAAGAAAAGCTGCCGGCGTGCATCATCGTGATGATTCAAGAATTCATTATCAAACCCACCACCACCCAAAATGTCCCTTTATTATTATTACGCATAATACATGGACATGCCTTTTAATTTGGCGTTTTATCTCCTTCAATTTTAGATATATACAAATAGATATTTAAACTTGTATAAAGTTGAACAAATAGACATGTTCATCCTACGTGTGCCATGTAGGACGCCATGTAGGACACATATATCTATTTGTTTAACTGATACAAGTTTAATTATCTACTTGTGCACATTCAAAGTTTGAGGACGTACATTTCAGCTGAGACCAAACTAAAAAACACATTCATGTATTATACCTTATTATTATCCTGCAGTTTATATGATACAATTGAAATTTCGAGATTTAAACTTTTAATATATGACCTTGAATTAGGGTATAGAAGTTCTACGTTTTTTGAAAAAAATAAAATTTATATATTTAAATCACCTAACAAAATTTTTGATAAAAAAAAAACTTGATTGGCTTCTATATGTCACACAAATTGGAAAGTGGGCAGTATTATTATTTTACATCCTTTTGCCTCCTAATCCATCTTCAAAGCCTGCCAAAAGAACAACCAATAATAAAAAGATGAAAATTCGATACCTTCTTTTTCTTTTTGGTGAAAATCGTTTACACCATCTAACTTTGCTTTAAATATTAAACACTCCTCTTAACTTGAATAATAATCATTTTTTATGATACAGAATTTTTATATTATATGTAGCAAGTATGTATGTATGTATGCAATTATTTATATATATGCATCTTTTAATTCTTTATTATTCCCTAATGTCTATATAAATAAATGAGTTTTTGTTGTCAATAATAAATTAGTTTTTAAATTATAATTTAAAATTAATTAGCAATAATTATTTGATTTGTTATAAATATACTTCTACAACAATACCATACCCAGTAAAATTTCATAAGTGAGGTCAGGGGAGGGCAGAGTTAAGCAAATCTTACCACTACCTCGGGAGATAGATATGTTTTTTTTCGAAAGACCCTCGGCTATTAATTATATTTGTATTACCTGCATTAAAATATATTTATAAAATATAATTACCTATTATTTTCACGTATAAATAGATATTAGAGTTTTGATTTTTAATAAAATTAATTTTTATTATTTTGCTCATTTATTTCATTATAGAATGTCATTAACTTATATACTCAATTAATATTTCTCACTTTTCTTTTTTCATATAAAAAATAATTTTTAGCTTTTAATAGAAAATATGTTATATAGATTAAAAGATAAAAATTGTGTTTATAGAGAAGTTTTTTTTTTTTTTAAAAAAAAAAAGATACAAATATTGATATAAATACAAAGGTAAAGTTGACATTTTGAAAAATCAAAAACGAAAAAGGGAGGAGAGTGATTATTGCTTAAAGTTGAGGGAATGTTTGATTTTTAACGATTTTCACCCTTTTTGGCTCTCTCTTATACTTGTACAAAACCCCATACAATATGAGACATCATTAGAAATGTTTTATCAACTTTGAATCCGATACTAACATTGGACAATTAACATAAATCCAGGGCATGCTTCTTCACTTTTCTCCCACCCCCAGGCCATAACATATCTATCATCACCACTAGATCTAAGATACTAACTAGGCCATGCATTTTCCTAGATATATGATACTTCTGCCGCGCCTTCTTGTGACAATAATGAAACTTGCTTAATACTTGCTCACTAATATTTTCTTGACAGTCTGCCTCTTGTAATCCATTGCACGAGTATAGTGTTGGAAGAATAATTTAAAGTTGTAGGAAGATCAACATTGATTAGAATTTAATATTTTAATCCATATCTAAATAGAATTTATAGTAAAAAAAATTATATCGGATATGTTAAAGTAAGTTTCATACTATTTATAAATATCAGAGCTCCAGCTATTTTTACACAATATTATAAATAGTCATTTCTCAAAATTTTTATTTTAAGAAAATATTTTCAATGCCCAACCCTCTATCACGCCCATTCTTACCCCTCAACCACCAACGCCCCACCTCATGCACGTCAATCATTTTTAAATATTTTTTGTTAATTAATTACTTATCAACACTAAAAAGTAAAAAGTAAGTAAGAAAAAAATTCTTATTTACTTTCCATTTTCTTACTTATTTTCTACAAAACAATACTTCTTAAAAGCTATCAAACCCACCCTTAGCCCCTTAGTGGATAAAAAAAAAAGAAGAAAAGAAGAATATTGAAGTAGAGGCATTAGGCATGATTGAGACACTGCTCGTAAATTAGCATGAGTGATGAGTAGTGCTTTTTCAAAAGAGAAGAACTAGGGGCTTGCGCAGCCTGTTCAAAGGACATAGTTTAATCATCATGCAAGCTGTAAAAAAAATATAGTATAACGTAAAATATAGTAAAAGTTTATTTGCATCGAGTGTTTATTTAAGTTAGGAGTAATAAAATTCCCCCATTAAAATATGATTTGTCTAACCTATTTGGAAAGTTCATTTGGAAATTGGACTTATACATTGTCCAAATTAACTCATGAAAATCTTGTCAAAAAAATTATTAAAAAAGATAATTCTTTATTCGATAAATTATACTAGTGTATGGTCATAATAAAGAAAGAATCATTACATACTCAAATTTTTTATTTTTTTTTAAAAAGATTAGAACTTAGTAAGATTTGAACGGATTGGATTATGACTGAGCTCAATTCCTTACAACCAGTCCATTTATTAACTTAGTTCGTTTTTTTCCGTTTAAATTCAGTCCAATAATAAAATTAAAATACATACTATTTAATCATAGTTGGCGCCTTGCCCCTTTTTTGTGACGTTGCGTACGTGTTATATAATTGCATTAGTATCTAGCTAGTGTACTCAAAAATCGTCAATTTATATTCTTGGCTCTATCCTACAATAATCATTGGAAAAATTTCTTACTTTGTACTCTTCTCTTTCCAGGGAATGGCTATTATGTCTGCTCTTACCTACATTTGTAGAAAAGAAGTATTGCTCCTTCATGATTATAGTCCATTTATATGATTTTGGTAAGGGTAAAGTAGTCATTGTACACAACCAGGTCTAGTTCCAACACAATTTTCTGAGATATATTATTCTCTTGGGAAACTCTCCAAAGAATTATTCTTCAGCTTTGGGGTTGGAAATTAAAATTATAAAACTCAAGTTGTTCTAATATAATATACTCTATCTTTTTATTATCTTTTTTTCTTGTTAGAATATGTCAAACAGACATATTGGTCGTACACGTCGACACTTAATTAATTGATACAATTATATAAAATAAAATAAAAAGAACATTAGCAACAACATAATCCCCACAGGATTTTTCTAATGAAATTGGATATGACATGACAATGTCTTTATGTATAATTTAGATCGTCGTTGGATTAGTTTAAAAGGTGACTACGAAAGATCATTAAACAACTCCTTAACTCCACTTTGGAGGATAACTACAATTTAGTTCCTTGATTTATTAGGTCAACTTTTCATCAACAGCATATATACTCGGTTTCTCTACGTCATCATTTGTCTAACAATTTATATACCATACTATGTAGTATAATACCTGAGAAACCGAGTATTACTATGAAGTATATTTCAAGATGACATACAAAAGTACTAACTGAAAGTGACTGATTAACAAGCCGCACTTCTAGAAAAATAAAAAACAAAAAGAAAATGTTACTTTTCCGAAAAAGCCAAAAAATTCAACATCTATTATATATATTTAATTAAAATTATTTTTTGACTAGCACACTCATGAAGAAAAATATGATGAACCCTTTCCACTCCTAACTTTACTTGTATATAAGTATAATACCTAAATGTCTCCGGTACAATAAAGTAATTCTATTTTTTTGTGTGTGTGTGTTGGTGGGGAGGGAGGGGGATTTATAAGATTCTGAAATTATTATCTTAGTGAAGTTTTAGAAATTAAATTGCCATTTTTTTTCATTTAGTTCTTGTAGAGTGAACAGGGAGTAATCTGTAATTTGAAATGTAGTGAATATACCCCCCATGAGTGGTTGACCAACAGTGCCGACTCAACCATGTAAAGAAAAAGGCAACCGCTGACGCCCCTAAATTTAAGGAGCCTCATTTTTTAGTAATAATAGATTATAAATATTTTATTTAAAAAATTTTAAATATTATTTGTAGAAAAAATAAACTTTTTATATAAAAGAAAATAATTCTTAGAACAAGTTTGATATATCCAGAGTACTATATCTCAAGAAAAATTAAATGCATTTGTTATATTATTAATTGAAAAAAGAATTATCAGAAGAAAACAATTATATAAAAATTATTAACAACTTTGCATCTCAAAAAATTTTAAAAATTAATTTTATAAAAAAAAATATTGTTTTTTCTTAAAAATTTAAGGCCTCCGTTTTGATTTTGGCTTTAGGTTACTAATGTGCTTGAACCGCCCCCGTTGACCAAGCAGACTTTTTTGTTTTAATGTAATCAAAATCATGACTAGTCAAGTCTTGCAGTTTACATTAAATCATGAATGTAAACTCGCTAAACACGTAATTCCAAAATTATCTTCACCAACCAGCCTGGCAAGTGTAAACGGTCAAGTAGGGCCGGAAGTATGCATCAAAAAGAAAAAGTAAGGCTAGACATACCCATCTATTTGAATACATTATCGAAAAAAGATGTTTTCTTCGGTATCAATTTATTCGACACACTTTCAGTTAATCTCACACTTTTCTAAATTTAATTTAATGAAATAAGTTAGTTTCGCACAAATATTTAAGATTTATTTTAGCCTCAATAGAGTTCTCATTTGTAATATACACCAAACCTTATGTTGAATAAGTCCAGTTTAAGATTTTATTTAATTATATATAGGGGAGAGGGGAAGAAATTACAAGATGGAAATCTCACCAAAAAAGTTAAAAGTCCAAGTAACCTACCAATTAAACTACTAAATCTCATGTTTTATTAGTAATTTTGTCTTTCTTTTGCCGAGTTTTTCTGACTAAAATATTTTAAAGAAGGGAGGGGTTGTAGATATATAATCTTGAAATGGAGACTTACCTTTTATAATGAAGTGTTCAAAGAGGAGAATGGAGTGAGTAGCCACCACTGACTCCCATTAAGAAAAGAAATGCTTTGTATCTATCAGTACTCAGTTGTCAGCTGCAGACTCCTAAAAGAAGAACCCCTCATTATTAAGTCCATTCTCTATGCTATTGATATTGCAGGGGGCATGTGAAGATGTGATAGTATAGTAGTACTTTATTTTCCTTTCTACTATCAATTGCCTATGGCTTTGTTAACTAATGAAAGGAAGAAGAAGCCACCCATGCTTTGTACCCCAGGGAGATATTGAAACGCCTAGATAGGAATTTAGTACAGTAATATGTTCACGAGATCCTCGTGAATGCACCAATGGTTACAAAATGCTCAAACCTGAAACAACATGCCTTTCAACCAAACCACAAACAACGTGACACTCTTATATCACCTTCAAAGTGTGAGGTTATATGTATAAAGCTGTCATGATGACATAATCACGTCAATAATTCAACTAATTTAATATCCATGTGGCACCACTTAAAAAGGAATTTTGAAAGAAGAAACATTTTTTTTATTGGGTTTAAACCCACCACCAAATTGCCTTTCAAATCCACGGTTTTAACTCACAGCCGAAGTTCAATTGCTTCTGTAGCAACCTAACTTGTCATAACCCCCAGCAAGCATGTCCAGTATCCCATCAATCATAGTTCCGATGACAAGGAACATCATTTTGAGACAAGCATGCAAACGAAACACAAAATCTCAATCTCAAATCACCATTCTGAACAAGGGGAAAGCGGTAAAAACCTATATAAATGCTAAAAATAGTACTAACATAGTAAAAAAGAAGAGATGTCACCAAAGTAGAAAATAAGTGTAATAGATCGTTTCCAACTCTGCACTTTCGTTTCTCTGTTTTTTTTTGTTTTTTTTTTGGTTCTCCCATCTTTTCCATATAGCCCCTAACTCGGCCTGAACATAGAAGAGTCTTTGACAATACTTAAATGACTAAAGTAAATTCCACCAAATTATAAATCATTTGGGAGAAACTCTAACCCTAGAATCATCAAATGTTCATAGTACAAACAGATCTACAAAAACCTGATGATGTAACAACACACCTACAGTTCAGAATATCGGGATTGAATATGTTACAGATGATAACAGTTCCTCTCTTTGATCAAAATAACAGTAGAACTCCACCCAAAGCATCTCTTCATGTGCTTTTATTAAGTATCAAACTTAATCATCCTGATGATCTTTAAAAAGAAGGCTCGCATTGAGAGTTTAGATCCTAACCATTTGGTTTCCATCTTACACTTGTCTGCTGAATGTGATTCAATGTCACAGTATTAACAGATAATTGCAATTCTACCATGCTGAAAAATCTTTAAGTTCAGCTGTTGATGTGCCAGTTTTTCTCTTCTTTGCTGCAGAAATAGGTGGTACAATAATGCTATCAGAAGAAGTTTTGGAATCGGGCTGTGCAGCCTTTGCTTTCAAATACTTCCCAACACCACTGCCAACAGCTTGAATCTCTGAGGTGCCGGTTCCAGGGTTGCTGTACCATGATCCAACCTTCTCCTGGAACACAGAAGGAAGAGAAAAGAGATGAACACGGAGTATTAATAGATCCAACCAAACAAGTAAAATGCCTGTCATTAAAAGGCTTAAGAAAAAGAACAATACTAACATTATCTTCATCTTCAGTTTTGTTCTCATCATTTATTTTCTCTTCTTCTTCTTCATCAAGCTCTGCATAGGGATTGACATAAACTTCTACGCTTATTATCTTGATCTCTTCCTGTACATACGGCATAAGCAAAAGGAGCCGAAGTAAGGACTCAGGCATCAGAACAAAGAACAGTCGGTTTAAAAAATATCTAGATAAGAAATGAAAACACTCAATGTGCAGAGAAAAAGCAGCAAGATTTTCAAGTCTGGGCTCTGTCCAGGGAAGGATATGAAAGATAAAGGAAGACTGAATGAAAATACACAGACAAATGAAAGTCACTTGACAACAAAATGATAACTGGAAGAACATAAAGTCCTCTTTGGAAAAAGAAAGCATTATATATAAAGTTATAAAACAACCCAAGAGCTCACAATTGGCAGAAATAGGACGATTAGGATTCTACTTTTTCAGCTCTTTACAAATATATGAGATCCTGATACAATCCTATCACTCCACTTTCTGCTGAAACCTGAAAATCAAGTCAAACTTTGGGAATGGAAGATTTATTTATTCCCCACTTTCTCTCTCTTTAGACAAGTAATTCATTTATAAAAAAGATGCTAGCGTTCCATTTGACAACCACAGATGGGAAAAAGCATAAGCATGATGAATGCAACAATGGAGGAAGATAAATTAACACACACATGCAGTACAGGTCTATATTGAGATCTTCAAATCACATCCTTATCCCAAAGCTGAACAGGTTAAAACAGATTCTTGATTTGAATGGTCTCGATTATGAAACAGTTTCTAGTAATTTAAATGAAAAACTAAAATTTTCCCCAAAAGCTGCACAGGTCAACAACGATTCTTGACATGACCAGCTTGGATTAAGAAACTGTTTCTAATTATTTAAATAAGCATTTTATGTTAGAGAAATATCAGATCGATCACTTATTTTAGAGAAATATCAGTATTCTCCTGTTTATTTCTCCATATCAACGTGTAATCACGTAATACCTACTGGTTCCAATAATGGAAACTAACAACGTAAGCTTCCAGATATGTAAACGGAATAGCCACTCAGGCAACAGTGCAGGTACAACTAGTCTTTTAGAGTAGTATTTCTCCCTAAGTTGATTAAACTCTCAATCAAAGCATATTCTTTGTTTCCAAGGCAAGACTCAAGATGCTAAGTTGTTGAATGAAAGTTAAATATAGAGTTACTCTTCCTACTAACCAGAGGTCGGTCATCGTCATCAACAGGGACTTTCTCCATAGTAGAAAGTGTCGTCAAGCCTCCAACAACCATACCAAAGACGGAATGTTTGAAATTTAAGTGAGTGGCAGACTTGTACAGGATGAAGAACTGTGAGCCATTTGTGTGAGGACCAGAGTTAGCCATGCTAACCACACCTCTACCAGAATGCAGCAATTTGGAGTGCACTTCATCCTTGAAGGGCTTTCCCCAGATAGACTCACCTCCTTTCCCTGTGCCAGTTGGGTCGCCACCTTGAATCATGAAATTCCTGCGAATGTGGACAAATAAGTTCCTTGGCATTCTACAGTTCCTATTGATAAACAAAGATTTTACAACTATTTTCAAGTAAAAAGGTATCAAGTTACCGGATGTTTCTGTGAAAAGCTACTCCATTATAATATCCTCGTTCACAAAGAGTAATGAAGTTTTCACATGCCCTTGGAGTTATGTCACAATGAAGCTCAATATTCAAATCACCATGTGTTGTATGCAGCTGGACATAGCCTTTCTTCTTGGGATTTTTCTCAACTTTAACATATTCATATTCATTCTTTGTTACTGGATCATAGGAGGTGGAAGTGAAGGATCTAGAAGCAGCACCAGTGGTAAAACGACTCTTAACCTGAAAGAGTTGAATAAGCTTTATAAATCACTTTGAATAAACCAACAGATTACTATCATGGTTATATGTGTTATTTTCTTGTTGCACATAGCATCTGTTCTTTTCTTTTTTTTATTAGTAAAAAACTGTTGAACCTAAGCATCTAAGAAACCCTCAACATTATAGAAGTTAAGACTAATCACCCAAGTAAGAAAATGTTAATAAAATGCAAAGAATAACGGACGGAATATGAAGTTCCAATTGCAAGCCAAAGTTAGTTACTTTAACCGATTAAAAACGGCACAACTAAAAGCTAGCCAGGCATGAAGCAAGGTGTAAAAATCATCTTGTATAAGTCATCTAACAAAGAACTATATGTTTCTTGATTAACGTGTGAAGAAAGAATATTACACCAACAGAAAATTCTTATAAACATACATCTATACTATGTTTCCACCTGTGCAACATTAGGTCTTGGGCCTAACTCACACCCCAAAAGCTAGCTCATGAGGGGAGGATTGCCCAAGTCCATATAAGGAGACCACCAGTCCATTCCCCAACCAATCCATTCCCCAACCAATGTGGGACTTTCACCCACTCTAATAGTTTTAAATAGGATTATCCAGATGAAGAAACTATATTGACAATCCACAAGAACGTTAAAAACGACTATGCCTCAATCCCAAGTAAGTTAGGGTCAGCCACATGAATGCAAATATTGCAACACACTGATGTGTCTATAACGTACTTCCAATTAACAGGTATTGCATATATATCTCTTTTCCTTCCATTGTGTTCTATTTTATCAACGATGTCAAAGTGAAAAAATTACGGCGTAACCCAGGATTTACCATTAGTTATAGAAAAAGAATCTAGAAATAGACCACAAAGTAATATGGGCAATTCTGGAAAGCACACCAAGCATACTAGAAATTCAGCATGAACATAAAGTTGCCCAATTGAAAAGTGTAAACTATGCAGGTTTAATATTGACTCTCTGTGAAATGATCCAAAAAAAAAAAGGAATGAGATGGTTGCTTTCTAAAAACTAACCAGCTTAGCATTTACTGGTGTCCTTTCACCCGCCATGTGCAAAGCTATCCGCGCAGCTGTTTTATCAGTTGTACCAGACTTTGCAGCAGCAGCACTTCTTCCATGAACTGATGCAGATGCAGCATCCACAATGCTGAAAGTCTGCTTTGCTGTTCCTTCACCAGTTTCATTTGTTTTTGCGTCATCTTTGATACGTGATCTTGCAGCTAAAATAGCCTCGAGAGCAGCAGCTCTTTCATTCTGTGCCTTGTTGCCACCTCCACCATGCAGAGCGATCTCTTTCGCTTTCTCACTTCCAAGTTCCTTAAGCATTTGCTTGATGTCACCAGTAATATTTATGTTGTATGCTGGGTCAGATTGCATCTTCTGTATTTCTGATTAAGTACCAAACACTTATTAGAAGTGGAGCATAATTGCAGCAAAACCTGTATGAATAAGGAATCACTCACCTTCATCATCAACCTTTAAACTTTTCTTAACATGGTCAAAGTCTAGAAGCACCTTGGTGTCCAGTGCATTAGGATTCTGCAGTTAGATGTTCAAACATATCAATATGAATAACATGTCACAACAGTCAGCATTTTCATTAAGCATATATAACAGTTAAGGGGAAAGATAGTAGTTTAGAAGCTTACTTGAATTGTTATAAGGTCTTCTCTAGTGAATGGTTCATCAGTGAGAAGCTCCTTCCAGTTCTTTGTTTTGATATTCAATTCTTTAACTGCCTAAGCAAGAAAGCTTGGATCAAACTCTCCATGCAAGAAATAGAGGATGCTCTTTTCTTTTAACGACATAAATGAATAGTGGTCAGGAGAAAAATATGACATACCTCGTAACAGAAAACATTTCCCGTAGTTCTTACAGCAACTATATGTGTAAACTCCGTAAAAACCTTGTTCAAGACAGGACAATGATACTCTCCTGAAACAATAAGACACCAGTTTTCAACCCATCGCTGGGAAATCACAACAACTTCTAATATGACTGTCCTACCAAAAGCTAGTCGAATTTCTCGGTATATCTATCCCTAATTACCAAAGTTTAAAAACCCAATTTTTCATCTTTAAACCGTGATGGAAGTTTGAACTGATTACCGTGAACGAAATATGCATAAGTGTTATTGCTCATCCCACATTCAACGCCAGACAAGACAAGTACAATGTTTGTGCAACTTTAAGTAAATAATTCATGTGCAAATGGACTTCCAGCTAAGTTGCGCAGACTCTTCACTTCGATGCCGCACCCGTGCCGGATTCTCCAAAAATACACTATTTTTGAAGGATCTGACAAGCACCCGCTGACATTTGTGAAGAGTCCGAGCAACATAGACTTCCAGTCAAATTCCAGAGCTAATTACAGATCGAACATCTTCAAAAGAAGGTGTAAATTACCTTCAGCATTCTTGTGGAAAGTAAGAGGAATTAAGTCCTCTTGCTTCATAGGTGCTCCAGTCACTGGATTCCTCCCATATTTCCTGATATATGGAACTATCTGCCTGCAGAAAAAGAAGTCAATTGATACTAAATGCACACAAAAAAATCCAGCTTGAAATAGAAACAATGAGGTAAGAAATACTAACATAATTTCAAAGACACTGCCATCTTTTGTACATACTGGATCCTCGAACGGTGTAAATGTAAGACTGCATACATACAATTACACGTCAAATTCAACAAAAAAAAAAAAAAAAAAAAAACTTAAAAAGACGATAATGAGCAAAAAAATAATAACAACAGAGTTATGGAGCTTACGCGCAGCAATAGAAGGGAAGTCGTTTAAAAGGGGTTTTGAGTTCTTTAGATTTAGCGCCGCCCCATTCAGTTGCCCATTCAGTCTTGGTTATGAACATTCGATCTTTACTGTGTTGTTTCTTCCCCATCCTGTAATTGTAATGTAACTTCCTTCTCTGAGTTTTAGGGTTTTAGAAGAGCTTCTTTTACCTTTTCCAATAAACTTGTTGGCTGTGTTCTTCAAATTTCTTCTTAGCTTTATAGTATCATATGAATATCTGCTCCGTAAGAAGGCGGCGCGCTTTGGACCTTCTTTCTTCCCCGGTGGCGGTCAGTTGCCCGAAATCGGCACCTAATTGAACCCGGATAAGAAATCCGTATCATGAAGCTTGCCCGACCCGTATTTAATCTAGTTGTCGGATTACTGTTGTTATTATTGAAAGGCCTTTTGAAATACGAGTAATTGTACATTTAACCCCTTAGTATTGAAAAATTCTTAGTTTGGGTCCTTATGATTTTTTCTAAACAAATCTAATTTTAGATTAATTAAATTGTGCAATTTAATTGCTTTAAACAAAAAATATATTATATTTAGATTATTATTTAGAATCCGATCTTCTCTCTGCGGCTACCGGAACTATTGGATATTGATGAATCCGACCTAAGAGGAGAGGGAGGGAAGCTGCTATTGATGAATCAATGCTACCTCTGAATCTAAAAATCATGGAAGACATAATTGAAATATGCACCTGGAATTGGATATTATCCTCATTGTGGAGTAATAGTACAAATTTAAATTATTGCATATATAATTAAGTGATTTATAATTAATAATTTATTGTCCACCAAGCATAATTATCAAAAGTGCACATTTAAATCAATTACTAATTAAATGTGCTCAAATAGATATTGCAGTAATTAAAATCACAATTTGTCAATATTTTAGGAATGAATATATTTCTTTAGAAAAAATATATACTCTCTCTGTTTAAAAAAAAAATGACATGTTTTGACTTGATACGGAGTTTAAGAAAATAAAGAAGACTATTGAATCTTGTGGTCTTAAATTAAAATTATGTCAAATGTACCAAAATAACCTTTAATCTTGTGGTTTTAGACATGCCACGTAGAAAGTTGAAATTAA
Source organism: Capsicum rhomboideum (assembly GCA_031232105.1). NCBI lineage: Eukaryota > Viridiplantae > Streptophyta > Magnoliopsida > Solanales > Solanaceae > Capsicum > Capsicum rhomboideum. Next base: position 86,649,424 of record CP124717.1, read on the forward strand.
ATTATTGCCAAAAAAGGAAATGGTCATTCTTTATGAATCAGACTAAAAAGGAAAGTAAGTCATTCTTTTTTCAACGGAGTGAGTACTGAAAGCTTTAAATACAAATCTTATATTCACAATGAAGATGTTCAATTCCTATCAACAATTTTTATGAAGTTCTTACTATTTCTCCTTCTTATTATGTATTCTTGAAATGTTTGAATGACACATAAAAATGTTTACATTTCATAAATATAATTATTTCTCAGTCTCCACTTTGTACATTTTATTTTCTATGTGGTGAGTATATTTGGAGTATCATTCATATACGCACAAATTTATTCATCTGAAACTTTTTAATGCAATTAAGTTCTTAAATTTATATGTCATTTTACTCGTAACAGAGTCCTAGTCATTTGCATCATCATCACAAAGAAACTTCATTTATGTACTTAATTGAAGCGACTAATATCAAACCTTTGAATTTACTCGTTTAAATACCATACGACTCTAAAGATTAAACATATAATGATTTCATATAAAGTTCATAAATTTTTTTCTCAAATAGGTCATCAGATAGGTGAAAGATGCAGAGAAATTTTCTTTTTTCTTTTACTTCCAAGAATTTCCTCAAAATTGATGATAATACATTGATTGATAGGTCAAAAAAGGATCATTGTTAATTATAAAGACTACATTGAAGATAAAATTGATATAGTTAGATGGATTAGAGGATAAAATTGAAAACCAAAGGCCATATGTTGATAAAGTACTCCCTCCATTCCTTGTCACCTTTTTAAGTTGCACATTCCTTAAGAAAATTATTACTCATCTTTATTTAATATTATTTTTTGTACTATATTAATATCTCTTCATATTTATTATTAAGGATAAAAGTGAAAACAAATAATTAATTATGTCTTGATTTTATAAAATGACAAATATTAAAGAATATCTATTTTTAATAAGTACGACAACTAATTAAGAGTGGAAAGAGTATTCAATGGAGAGAGTATTCAATCATCTCAAATTTCGACCCAAAAGGGTAAGAAAAAGAACACATTACCAAACGGAGAAAAGAACCAAAATACTATCATAAGAAAGTTCAACCCAATGAATTACAGGCTTTAGGCCCAGTGCAACATCGCCGTAAACTCAAAACTGTTTGGGCCAACAGTAACCCGCTGGAAACCCTGAAAAGTTACTCGGCAATCAGCGAAAATGGTTGGTGATCGGAGCAGAAGCACGAGTAGCTGTAGCAGTAGCAGCAGTGAAGAGGATGGTGATGCCCAATGGAGAGCCGCCATAGATTCTGTTGCTGCTACTACTACATTTACCAAAGCTCATTCATCAGCCACTATGAATAACGGAGAATCTGTTACCCAAGAAGATGAAATAGATACTATTAAACAACCCCAGAAGCTCAAACATTATCAAATAAAGGTACTTTTGACATTTTCTCATTCTCATTTGCTTACTTGAAGATTATTCCTTGACTGAACCACCAAGTGCTCCAAAGATGTTATCCTACAACAACAACAACAACATACCCAGTGTAGTCCTACAAATTGGGAAATGGGGTAGGAAGAGCATAGAGTGTACGCAGACCTTACCCCGGGTAGAGAGGCTGTTACCGAATTTCGATAGACCATTTGCTCAAGAAAAACAGTCCAAAGCAGTTTAGAATGGAAGTGAAAGCATTACAAAAAATACTTAATAGTAACTACAGCCAAATAAAACAAAAATCGGATTATAAGAAACATCAAATTGTAACAGAAATCGAAGGACAAGAAATTAGAGTGGCTACACTACAACTACTAGTATGGGCAGTGTTCAGGGAAGCGTGATGCGGAAAAAAGCGACAAGGCTCCGCATCACGCATTACGCGAAGCATGAAGCGATGCGAACGCATCATTGAAGTGAAGCAGTGAAGAAGAAGAAGTCACAGTAGTGGTAGTCGCACGTTGAAGAAGAAGAAGTCGCAGCAGTGGACTTTAAAGTTAACCTTAGAAAATTGCAGCAGTGGTAGTCACCGCAGTAGACTCTTTTTTTAAATTTAAAATTGACCCTAAATATAAAATCAACACGAAGTGACTCTTTTTTTAATTTAAAATTGACCAACAACAACAACAACATACCCAGTGTATTCCCACAAGTGGGGTCTGAGGAGGGTAAAGTGTACGCAGTCCATACCACTACCAAAGTAGAGAGGCTGTTTCCGATAGACCCAAATTTAAAATTGACCCTAAAAATAAAATCAACATGATGCGCTCGCATCAGCCACACGCAGCGAGAGGGGCTCGCATCGCTTCGCATCATCGCATTATGCGACGATGCGAGCGCATTCCTGAACACTGAGTATGGGAGAATAGCAAGAGAACGCACTACTACCTACTAACCTTCTATCCTAATCCATGTCATCAACAACTCATATCTAAGGTCATGTCCTCAGTAAGCTGAAACTTGAATCACCCATCCCCGATACTTCGTCGGCCTACCTCTACCTCTCATGAAACCATCCATAGCCAACCTCTCACACCTTTGCACTAGGGCATCAGGGATCATCCTTTAGCCCGTTTTAATTTGCCTTGATGTTGGATGAATTGACGCAGCAAATCCGTTGATGTTATCCTAATACTCTAGAAATTCCTTCATTTTGATAGCTTGATTCTAAGGAGTTTTTTTTTTATCTCTATTCTCATAGACTGATTATAGTATGCCTTATCATGCCAGTACTAATAACATGACAATTGAAACTAATAATTTTTTGAACATATATGTCTTTCATAGTGCACCGTGCAAGATTGTAGTAATTTTCCCTAAAGGGCCTTCAACCACATTTTGGTCCAACATATTTTTGTTACTGCGGTCACTGCTTGATGAATCAATTTCATGAATGGACACTAACAGGCCCTGAAGACTTTAGAAGACATGTTAGACAAGACTATAGAAATTGTTAGAGACGTTGATCATGCTTCGCAGGAAGATATACCCTCACTGAATGGAGGTGGAATCCGGTTGTTTAAGCGTGCTCCTCCTGGGATTGTGTTTGATCACACAGGTAAAAAAAGAAAACCTCTAGCAAGTAATTTGATGATTAAAACCTCTAGCAAGTAATTTGATGATTGTTATGTTCGCTAATATGTGTTTGTTGTTTGCTTAACATTCTTAAATTCCAAATTTGACTGGATGAAGAAAAATAATATTGACCAACCTTGTTTGATAGAATAGAAAGCTAAGCTTGATACTGTGTTGACTTGCTTTCACTTATGGGATAAAAAGTTGTGTATAATGGAAAATCCATGCTACGCTGTTCCCATAAGTTTTCTTAATAAATCAAAATAATGTTACTAATGAATACCAAGTCAGTGTCAAAAGTATATACAATGTGGCTGTCAGGCAAATTTCTTTCCAACACCAAGAAAGGAGGTCGGACCTTTTTGACAATTGTTCAAATTATTGACGTCAGTAGTATGACTAGAGTGTAAAACTAAACCATATTGTCCATGCTTTGTTGCTAGATGAACTCCAAGAACCCAGAAAGAAACCAAGAATTCGTCCTGGGAAGGAATTTGAGGAGAACTCAAAAGAGGTTTGTCTTTTCTACTTCTCGCTATGATTCATAGTTAGTGAAAACTTTTATTCAAGAACTCTCTTTCCATCTCCAATGTTTTATTTCACCTTCTCACTTGCCCCATTATGGTTGCCACAGTTTAAATACCAAATCAAGTCCATTGCTGTTGATGGGATGGATATTTTAGCTGCATCTAAAAATGCTTGCCAGAAATCATTAGCTAGACTAGAAGCAAGAGAAGCAGCAGTTAAAGCAGCTGCTAAAAGAGAGGAAGAAAGAGTTGCAGCATTGAAAAAAATTAGGGGGGAGAGATGGCTCCCATCTCTGGCCAGAGATATGCAGTTAAGGCTTCAACGGGGTTGACACATGTAGATGGACTAGGCTTCCATTATTCAGCACTCATCTTTCATTTCTTTTACTCTTTAAAGTTTCTATTGCTCATTTCAGCCTTTGTATTATGTTAGGCTACCTGAGCCGTTGTCCTTGTCGGTTCCAGAAAAAGACGTTGACACTGTTTCATTGCCAAAAAAAGAAGTTTCTTCTGATTAAATTGTTTTGACATTTCTGTACTTAAGTTAAAAGGTCTGGTTATTGGACTGCCGTTGGCAAACAATTGGTGTCAAGGCAAAGCATTTCTGCGTTCATTTGCAACTGAAGATTGCCCGTGGTATTAGTGAATGCCAGCCAGTGATTCTTTGGCCTGTATAATGTGTCTAGCGTGCTTATTATTACATCAGAATTTCAGACCTAATTGAGCTTTAGGCAAGACGCTTGAACCAACAATAATACTTGAGTTTCTGGAATAAAAGAAGCATCTATAGAAGTTTGAGTATCAGAGAATATTAATCACTATGTCAGGCTTTGATGATAAGTTCATTCTTCCATGTCTTTTTTGAAAGAACTAGTTGCGCAGACCTGACAAGCCATCAATGTATTACTAGTAGATACAAACAAGAAACTAAATACGTGTAAATTTTAAGTGTACAACGTCAACTAAACAACTCTTCTTCTATTGTTAACATCTCCAATCACAGTGACAAATCAGAAACAGACAAAAATCTCAGAAAACTTCAACAGAAGGAATTGAATCTCCTAATCGTTGGTTAATACAAAGCCACCTAGGAATAATCACCATCTGCCGTTTCTTCAATGAGCAATCATCAACACTCATGGTGTAAATACCCTCTAAATCTCCCTTTGTTCTTCTCATCATTCCTGCAGAAACTGAACCATGGGATGCTGCAACTCAAAGACAAAAAAAGCCCTCAAAATAGGCTGTGGCATCACAGTAATTCTCCTAATTATTCTTCTTATTGTTGCCATTGTCCTGTATTTCACTATCCTTAAGCCAAAAGATCCAAAAGTCACAACTCAGTCTGTCACATTAGAGTCCATAAGATTTGAGCTATTTCCAGCATTTCACCTCAACGTAACAATTGGCCTAATCCTCACCATCCATAACAGGAATTATGGAAGCTTCAAGTATGACAGTAGCAGAGCTAATGTGACTTATCGTGGCGATCCAGCAGCAGAAGCACCTATTGAAGCAGACACCATTCCAGCTAGAGCAGATCATGATTTGAACACAACTGTGCTAATTGATTCAGATGGTTTTTCTAAGAACCCAAATTTCTTAGGAGATCTAGTTTCTGGTTGCTTGAATTTTACTTCGTCAACCACTTTACACGGAAAGGTCACTGTATGGAAAGTCTTGAAGCTCAAAGCCACAACAGTTAGCATCTGTGACATCTCAGTTTTTACCAAATTCCAGAATGCAACTTCTGCATGCAAATCCAAAATTAAGTTTTGATTTTTGTTTATTAATTTTTCTGCTATTCGTTTGTCCATATCAATAAAATAGCAAGAGCCCATGTTTGATTTGAAAACCAAACCTCAATTATGGGTCTTGTTTTTGGAAACTAAACACCGGGATTAGCTTTACTTGAACAAGATTAGGGGTAAGGGGATACTCCCAAAGTTTAGGAGTGTTCAGGGGTTTCTAGAGACAAGCTTAGAAGGAGACAAAATATGTATTTTCCCGGGCTAAACTGTATGACACTTGGACTCTTAACAGCATTCAGCTCTTTAGTCTTTACACCTTGCATGACCGCATGAGTTCTGTTTCGCATAATTTTTGTACACATGAATGCAATGCTTCTTCCCGCTATCAGAATCTAAACTTGTATAATAGCAGGGCTAGGCCTTCTAGTTTACTAATGAACTCAATCTACACATACTATTATCTACACAAAGGAAACATGCAGCTTCCTTAAGATCTCTCGAATCTCGCTTGAAGATAAGGTTGTGAGCAGTTAAGCTTTGAGGTATCCATTTTTGTCCAAGTATGAGATCACTACATCAGCCAAATCATTAGGAGAATCACATAGCCCTTTGTTCTGATGCAACACAATCTGCACAACAAAGAGATACAAGACCAGATATAATTAGAGTTTAGAGAAGAAGCCATGATTTCTACTTCTATCCTTTATTAAAACATGATGCAATTGAGCCCACATTCAAAGAAAGTTGAGTCTCGATGACATAAACAGAACGATTGAAAATATTTATCCTAAGTTTCAAAATGTAAATCAAGCTCCTAAAGTTAGGAAATGCTGATTATCTGAATACTGACAAATACAGAATATATGAGAGAGCACTCAATCTTCAGATCAATATAGCATGTCAAATTAGCTTAAGTAAGAAGGGACACTTGTCTTACCTCTGATTTCAGGGGTGGCTCATATGGATCATCAATACCAGTAAAACCTGCAAATTGCCAAAATCCCATATTATAATCACCTTCAAGAGCTAAGACTCAACCGAATGCCACAAAAATGAAATCAGCAGAGGAGAGGGGGATCTCCTGACTACAGCAGCAGGGACAAAAAAAGTTCGAGTAGCTAAGAGAGAAGCAAATTCAATTCTCAGACCACCTATTTGATATGGTCTTGACTTCTCAAATTAATCTTATTCATTAGTGCAAGAGTATATACAAGTGTACAACTACATAATATACTTCCTAGTTAACAAAAGGAAGAGATGCCCAGATAACAGATAGTACCTTTTATCTTTCCTGCTCGAGCAAGCTTATACAATCCCTTAGGGTCCCTCTCCTCACATACATTTAGAGGAACATCCATGAACACCTAAAAATTAGCCAACTCAATCAGCTGTTTAGATAATCCAAACAAGCAAACTGTCACTTGAGAACCTAATCCTTTGGGTACCATTCCTTGTACAAACCTCAATGAAATCCCCTTCAGGTAGTAAAGCACGGCAGGCATCTCGCTCCTTTCTGTAGGGAGATATCAAACCGGCAATGCAAATAACTCCAGCGTCCGCAAAAAGCTTAGCCACTTCCCCTGTAAAATAACCATTTGCAATTGTTAGATCCCAGAAGGAACAATATGATGGCTTTGAAACGTGACAAGATAGAAACCAACCTATCCGCCTTATATTTTCTGCCCGATCTTCAGCTGCAAAACTAAGGTCACGATTTAAACCATGGCGAACATTATCACCATCAAGGATGTAAGTGAGTTTTCCTCTAGCATGCAAACCACTACTTAGAGCACATGCCACAGTGCTCTTCCCTGAAAATATGTTTAATAATTAAAAAAGAAAACAGGAAGTGCCAATTCAAACAGCTCATAGACTGAAGACAGAAACCAGGCAATAAGACAGAAACTGCTTGATGCCTCCTTGGTCTCCTTTTATTGGGGGGTGGGGGAGGGGGTGGTGAATAATGTGTTTGTGCTAATAATATAGAAAAAGAGAGAGAATTTAAGCAATGTCAAGAGAACAAAATAACTAGTCATGTATTAAGATGTTTAATCACAATCATTCCATGTGCTTCCAATTACATCTACACCCATAATAACTTTAAATCAGCATGTTTACGAATAATGTTTGAATTCAACTAGGCAGTCTGAAAGAGAGCAGGTTGAAATTGCAATCACTTGAACCATTTGAATGCTGATATGTTTGACACACCGTTTTCCATTATTTTTGCTACAACTCCAGATTTTCACATAATTATTCCCTTGTCTACTGATGAATGGCTTCTTAAGCAAAATCGGTGTTCATCAAGCAAAATTCTGGTAGGATAAATATCCAAAGTCTTATACTCATATGATTCTGTCATTTCCTAATGTTATAGTGTAATCAGCTAAGCATGAAGCGGAGAACATAAAACAGCAGGAGTATACTATAGCTGAATGCTGATCTAAGATTTTCAAGAAGCAATACAGTTAGCATGACTTCCACAATCAGTCATCTAATAACTACAAAATCATAACCAAATATCAACATGCTACTGCAAATGATATCATTACGAAAACCCTGAATGTGAAGCAACAATGAAAGACAGCCTAATCTTTCTTTTATGACTAAGCCTGATTTTATTATCTACAAAAGCATCTTCGAATTCTGCTAATTTCAGATGAATCCATTAACCAAGGCCAAAAAAAAATAAAATGAACAAGTACCTAGAAAAAACACTATCCAATTAGTACTTCAAAATCAATTAAATATTAGGTTGCAGCATTTCTTGGTTTAAATCTTGAATTTGCATTAAGACCCACGGTATGTTGGAAAAATAGCTTATGGATAAACTAGAAATGCTTTTGTTGGTAACAGAATGGAAGATTAAATCATTTCAGACTTGTGCATTGTTCTGAAGTATCATATGCATGTACCGAACAAAACAAAACGAGACCAAGAAAATACAGAAATGGTGAGTACATCATATGGAAAAAAGTATCTGTAAGAATATAAGGTTATGGGATGTGAAACAAACCTGAACCACTGAGACCAGTTAGCCATATGACACAACCCCTTTGCTGAAGCAACTCCTGTCTATCACTTTTCTCTACAGAGCATTTGTGCCAAACAATGTTTGTTGAATTCCCATTTGTAGACATCAAGGGTATACTTTTACCTAGTTAGATTATTCACCACATCAGTAACTATAACGTTTTTCATGCTCAACTTACATTTAATACTTCCACTAAAAATAATAAGCCACAAGAAGAGAGTAACGGTTCGTCTCTTGTACATAAGCAAGAAAAGGTATGTCCAAACAATCCACATAAAATCAGAGGTAAACAACTTCTAATACTTCTACAGGAATCAGAATTTCTCAGTGCTTCTATACAAAGAGAGATTCAAGATTTAAAGCCCAGCGTGACTGCTAATTGCATCAACAACTTTTTCATGATAATGGATTCAGAGTTCAGATCATAATTAAACATACATTGTTAAAATTTCTAACTATTTATAATTTTGAGTCCAAAACAGTCCATCACGCATATTGGATAATAGATTATCAGTTTCCCGCATAATGTGCCTCAAGAAAACAGAGAAAAGTATTACTCCACAAAATAAAATTTTACAAGAAGTGTGAAAAACAAAACGAAAGCCAAACATCAATACCAGAAAAGCCATGAAAATCATTTCCGCTCATTTCATCATTTGAATTGTATCCTGGTTGATGAGAACTTCCTGCTTTTCCAGTGATATGAAACATTCTAGAAGTCTCAGTTCTCCTTACAGGCGCCAAGAAGTTGTTACCAGTAATGTTGAAGCCCACTAAAAACAATAAGCCACAAGAAAAGATATGTCCAATCAATCCAGGAATATCAGTGTTAAACAACTTATAAGGAAATAGCAATAAGAGACGAATCAAAATTTCACAGTGCTTCCACACAAAGAGAGATTCAAGATTTAAAGCTGGCGGGCATGATTGCTAATTTCATCAACTACTTTTTCATGATAACGAAGTCAGATTTCAGATGATAGTTAAAATATACATTGTTAAAATTTCTTAATTATATATAGTTTTTGAGTCCAAAACAGTACATCGCGCATATTCGATAACAGAATATCAGTTTCCCGCACAATGTGCCTCAAGAAAACAAGCAAAACATTACATAAAGTAAAAATTCTGAAAGAAGAAGAAAAACAAAAGCGAAATATCAATACCAGAAAAGCCATGAAAATCATTTCCGCTCAGTTCATCATTTGAATTGTATCCTAGCGGCTGATGAGAACTTCCGGCTTTTCCAATGATATGCAACATTCTAGAAATCTCCGTTGTCCTTAAAGGCGCCAAGAAGTTGTTTTTCACCTCTGTACCAATGTTGAAGCCCAATAATTTCGCTTTGCGAGTACATGCCGGTAGCTTTAAAACCCCTAACTTCATTGACGCACAGCCAAATTCTGAGTGAGCACGATGAATCAACCAACTGTTTCCAATGGAAGTCATCATCAAGAATGTAAACTGCGAATAATCATGAATCAATGTATAATTAATTAATGCAAAAGAATGATCAATTGGATAATTAAAAGAAGCAAAAATGTAATAGCAGTAAGTAGTAACTTACTCTGAGTGAAATTACGAATGGTGGATTCCGGCTGAGTTTTGGTGGAGATGGCAAAGCAGTTGCTATATATTGTGATCACGAAGAAACGGAACGGGGACTTGATGCAGTTGTGGAACTGAGCTCAGTTTCCACTTGCTTATGTAACTGAAATTTTATTAAATTTAAATCCACTTGAAATCGGATTATATTAAATTCAAAGATATATTAGTAAAAAAAAAAAAGGGTAGCTCATTGCACAGCAAGGTCCGGGGAACGATCCGACCATAAGGATCTATTGTACGCAGTCTTATCTTGCATTTCTGTGCAAGATTGTTTTCAAGGTCAAAATAAATATATACTAGTATAATTAATTTAATTATTAAGTCTAACAAATGTGAATTTAATTAATTTTTCCAGTTGCCTACTTGCCTTGTTGGCCTAGGTTCACATATAACCGATGTGATTGATTCTATAACTCTGAAGTTTCTTATGTTTTAATTCAGAATGAAATATTCCTAGTGTTCTAAAATAGTCCTTTATTTTAGTCTTAAGGAAAAAAGACTTTCTGTTATATTGAAGAACAAATCTAAATTTAGACAAATTAATAACTTGGGTTTGTGATAATTTGTAAAATACATATGATCACTATGTGACAGATTGCCCAATTTTATAAAAAAAAAATAAGTTCAGTTGTTTTAAATTTTAGGAGAAAACAAAAAGAAATATGTGTATGCTAAGATCAGAAACTATTTTCAAGTGTACACTTGTAATAGGGATATTTATAGAAAACTAACAAATGCACAATATTTTTTAATTACATTTAATCAATATATATTTTTAACTTATTTTGAGTTTTTTTTAGATCAAGTTTCTTGGGCTGGTGCAATATTATTGAGTATAAGTACACCTTTTCGTTGTTAACTATAAACATTAGGTTATAAATCTATTTTATATTTCTTTATTTAAAATATAAAATTAAGATTTTGTGTAATAACTGTTACATAATTCATCTGGTAGGTAAAAAGTCAAAATTTGATTTAGAATGGAAGTTGCAGACGGTTTATCTTTTCTAATTCATGCGCGACCTTATCCATCCCCGTAAAAGAACAAAAGGAAAGCAATAATAATAAATTGAATCCTAGTCATAATTTTTTGGCATGTTCATGAGTGGAATGAATAAGGAAGATCCCACTCCACCTGTGTGTACTTTTGATTTCCATTCCCATGAGATGCCAAATTTTAAGCGGCTTTTGTCGTATATTTTGGATCAAATTTTAAAATTTTATCTTTAGATATTTATTTGGTTGTAAAATTTAATCAGATTTTGAACAAACATTTAATTATATATCCGGATTATATTTTAAAAATTTATCTTTAGATATTTATTTGACTATAAAATGTAATCAGATTTTGAAAATCTTATCAAATTTTACAGTCGTATATTTTAGATCAAATTTTAAAAATTTATTCGTAGATATTTATTTGACTAGAAAATTTGACTAGATTTTCAAAATCTGATCAAATTGTATAATTAAATAAATATCAAAATCCGATCAAATTTTATAGTCAAATAAATATCAAAATCTGATCAAATTTCATAGTCAAACAAATTGTTGGCCTCAACCAGCCTAAAGATACTATTACATGATGTGATATTGTCCGCTTTGGGCTACGCCCGCACGATTTTCTCCAAAAGGCTTCACACCATCAATATAATCTATATAAGCTTCCAATCTTTTTAGTTACCAATGTGGGGTTTTTGTTCACACCCAACAATCTCCTCCTCAAACTAAGTTTCATATGACCCATCACCACGATCTACAGGTCAATTTTTGATATTCACTATATGTCACCCACTTTGTGGAAGTATTTTATGGCAATCGAAGATCGCAACTAACTTCTTCTTGTATGCGCATCTCCAAATTCGTTAGGGTAAGTAAACCGAGCCCCACACCAGTGACTCGGCTACATCTCCAAACTCATCCCGCCGAACTTGAGCTCTGATATTAGTTATTAGGCTCGGTCATTCTTACATGGTGTGATATTATCCCCTTCAGATCAAACCCACACAATTTTCTTCAAATGGCTTCACACCATTAAAAAATCATGCACCTTATATGTAACTTCTTAATCTTATCAGCTAGTAATATGAAATTTTTGTTTGTACATCAACACAAATATTCAAAGATAAATTTTTCTGACCAAAATATACAGTCAAACGCTAGCTAAAGTTTGACATCTCAATGAAATGGAAATCAAAGGAGCACATTAGTGGAGAAAATCTAATCTTCAAATATTTTCAAGCTTTACTTAAATTTGCTTTTGAGGACTCTTTTTTTTTTATATAAATGAAAATTAGGGGTAGGGGAAGGAGAAATGAGGGAGAGGATTACAAGGTGGAGAATCGAATTCTCACCAACAAAGTGAAAATTCATGTAGTCAACCAACTGAATTATTAAAGGTTATCTGATTTTTAGAACTTGCACTCACAAAACTTTAATTTTTTTCAAATAAAGACGTGCAAACACAACTTCAAAATTTACGGTGAAACGGGATGTTGGTGTCATTTTCTTTAAGGTTATGGTTGAGTAATCCACTTGATTTAGGACTCTTGTCATCTTTATAAACAGTATTTTTCTTTTATTTGACTGAATTCACTAGGCACTAGAAATGGTAGTTACATACAACTTATGTGCAAGCCTTTCTTTTCCCAATAAAAGTCCAAATTCTGTTTTGGAGCTCCGATTAATTCGGATTTACGTCATATAAAGCCCAAAAGAAAGCTCACTACCGAGATCTTTCCGCATCCTATCCATCACAGTATTACCATTGGTGGTTATGTGCAAGCTACTGTGCTATACATTAAATTTAAAACAGTTGTTTTCCCTATCTTTCCTGCCAGATTATGTGTAATTCTACCAAAAGTTAAAGAGAGATAATTTAACCCTTCAGGTTCACAGCAGTTCTTTCAATCACATTCCCCTGCTGAGAAAATGAGCAGAGATCTTCCCAGGCCTACCTGAACTCAAGGAAATTCTAGAGGCAGTGAGTACTGTGTGAAATAATTATAACGTTAGTGTATATAAGTCAAATTCTAACCATACTATGAATAAAAACTTAGGTTTTGCTATACGACTTTGCCAAATAATTGGTCAAATTATACCATAAATTGATCCATTAGCAACAGTACGAAAACTCCCAAAATTCAATATTGAGCCAAAATCTGCTACAGAAATTAGATATTCAAAACAATTTCAGTTACCAAAAAGAAAACTCAAGTCAGGCTAAGGAATATGTTACAGATGATAACTTGAACCATTAGCGATCTCCATATTGCAAATTGGGAGACACTTTGCAGCATCAAGGAGAATTTAATTTGCGCATAGCACTCTCAGATTGGTCTTTTTTTGCGTCTATATCGAGACCACGACTTTGCAACACTTTGGCTGAAATCAACATGTATCCTTCGATGATCAATTTCAGTGTTATCCATCTTATAATATGCTCGTTCGCCGGCTTCTTTGGTTTCAAACTCAATGAAACCATAGCAGATGCTATTTCCAGTCACGTAATCCCTAATAATTTCAGCAGATTTAACGGTCCCAAAGCGTGAGACGTTTATATACAAGGATTCATCTTCAGTAGCCTCATTCAGTTTGCAAACAAATAACACATTGTCAGGAGGCTTAATTTCAGCATCAGGAATATCCCCTATACTTTCAAGTACTACTGCCCGGGAATGTGATGCTTTTGCGCGCACAACCTCCACAAGTTCTCGTGCACCTAGTCGCTCATCCATTGGCACCCAATCATCTTCTAGTTGCGTATGATCAACATCTTCATGTGAAGCTTCAGGAATTTTAAAGTTCTTATAAGTTGAGGATGTTTGGTTCGGATATTTTTGTCCTGAGCCGAGGGTTTATCGGAAACAGCTACTTCATCTGAGGTAGTGGTATGGACTGCGTACACTCTACCATACCCAGACCCCACTTTGCGGGAATACACTGGATATGTTGTTGTTGTTGTCAAAAAGACAACTAAAAAAAGCTCCTACTTTTATTTTCCCGGAGAAATTACTTTTTTCATCTTCTATTACTATTCAAAAATATTTAATTTTTTCCCTAAAAATTCAACTCTATAATTAAACTAAGCAATGTCTTTTTAAAAGAAAATCACTTTTGCAATTTCAAGAATTTGGCTAAACAAACTACAGTGTGCGGACAATTCTCACATCATAGTAGAGAAAAAAATTTGGATAGCTACACTAATCAAGCAACTAGTAACACAATTTAAATCCTATACTATTCGTCCATTCCCCAGATCAATTTAGAGAAACATAGAATCTTGTCATGAAGGTAATCCGATAAACTAATAATATAAGACAAATTCAATAGAAGCTAAAGTAACACATAAGTCAAAAAAAATTGTGAGAAGGAACAGAACTTTATTTTTTAGTCTAGAGAACGAGGCTGCCTGCGAAAAGGAACGTCCTTCTTTATTACCACAACATCACCATGTTGTTCTTTACCATCTTCAACCTCTTTTACACTTTCAACCTTCGTCTCTGTTTTCTTCTTTGATACTCTGAATGCGCTCTTCAATCCATTCATAAATCTTCGACTAAAATTACTCTTTTCAACTTTCGTACTTTCCTCGAATGATATTTCTGATGAATTAGACGAACCCATAATTGCTCTATCTCTAGCTGTAAGTATTCGAAAGCTTGCTGACGAAACAGATCCAATTTGTCCTCTATCAATCTTATTCTCGGAACTCAATCGAAAACTAGCTGAGCGAGCAGAGTTATGAGACAAATTATTCTTCGCGTTTTGATCTGATTCCTTAAGAAGCTCCTTCATGCCACTCAACTCTTGCTCTAAACTCTGGATTCGCGAGCTCGTGGCGTTCATTGCTGCCTTGAGTTGTGACACTTGACGAAGTGCTGCGTCTCGTTCAAGAATTGTACCCAAACTGACTTCGTTTTTGTTTTGGAGCTGATGATTAATGTGATGATCGCGGTGGTGGTGGTTGTTGTCAGCAGCAGTCGCGGTGATGATAGAGCGACGGGTGTTCAATTGCTCAATGAACATGGCTTGGACGACAAACCTTAATGGCATTTTGGCGTTTTGGACCGCGTGCATGAGAAGTTGAGGCGAGAGGATGGTACAGTCGATATAATTACACATTGCGATCTTTTCTTCATCTGATATCTTCCCCTTGTATTCCTGTTGAAAGAACAGAGTTACTAACAAATTAAAGGACAAAACCAATGAAGTGCATCATTGGTATTTGGTAGTAGGGAACTATGAACTAGAGCCAAAATTAAATACTCTCTCTCCGTCCCAATTTATACGACATAATTCGAATTTTGAGAGTCATATTTCTTAATTTGATCGTGCATTCAGACATCGTTAATATTTTTTAAAAACAATTTACATATTAAGAATGCATAATATATACATAGACACTCAAACTTGATCTTAGCTAGACACTTAACTTTGAGTACGACGTCTAGACACCTCTACTTGTCTCCACTAGATCAATTGAACACACTCAAAGTTTAAATACCTACTTGTCAACTGAGGTCAAGTTTAAATATTTTTTTCTTTTTATGTATTATGCGTATTAAGAAACTCCATAAAAAGTTCTCTAAGTAGCAAGAATTAACAATTTAAAATATTTAAAAGACGTATAAAAAATCACCATCAATTTTTTTTATTTGACTCTCAAAATTCAAATTACATCGTATAGGAGTATCGTACCTTAAGATAATGGTCAACAACTCTATAGAGCTGATCATGGCTTCCACTCAACCACCGATTCATTGACGTGACGATTAATTGAAATTCCACGGGCCGCAACTCATTGACGTCGTTGAGGCACCTCATAATGCCGTCACCGTCGTCTACCAAACTTAACGCTTCAATACATCTACTCAACAACGACGACGTCGTTTCACACTCCGGAAGCAGGGGAATGCAAGAACGCAGCACGATCGACGCATACTCTCGGTTAACGGCAATTACACGGCGGAAATATGCTTCCGTTTTCTGAGCTAAGTTTTCGCCACCCGCAATGTTATTAGCCTCCGCCATTTCTAGCAATTCCGCGGCCGTACGAAGGGCGGCGACGTTGAACGGCGTTATGACGATGTGTGAGTCGTAGCAAAACTCGGCGATTAAAGAAAATGTTTCGGCCGTTATGTTTAACGGCGGAGAGAGGGTTAATTCGGACAGACCCTTCAGCTTCCTTCTCAGAAATCCACTCCTTGCTGCCAAAGGATCCTGAGGTAAATTTAGGAAATATTCAGTAAATGTCCCCAGCTTTTGCATTTATTTGAAATGTACACTTCAGTTTGTAGGCACAACTCTCAAGTATTATTTCATTTTTTGAGTTTCATACTTAAATTATCATTATGTGTATGAGTTTTTTATCAAAATTATCACCAACCTTTATTGAAACACACCTCAACCATCAGTTGTTCACATTTCAAGTAGAAAAAGTGAACAACTGATAGTTACAGCGTGTTTCAATAAATATTTGATGATAGTTCAAGTAGAAAATGTATACATGATAATTCAAGTATGAAACGTAAAAAATTCAATACTTTAGATGCTTTTTTGACCCCTTCACTCAAAAAATAATAACAGCAATTTATGGTCTTTAAATATGTAGTGGATTTTTCCAAAAGGTATCAACTTGAATTAGAATTATAATATGTTCATTACTGTTAATGCTATTTATCTTGAAATAGCCAAATCTCATGAAAAAATCAAAAGGAAAAAAAAAGTGTTGCTAATGGTGAAAGTTGAGTAGTCCAAAATAAAACTCAAAAGTAGTACAATTATCGTCCCTCGGACCACAATTAATCGAATTTCTCTGTTATAATTTTGCAATTAGATATTCTAAAAATGAAACAAAAAAAGAGGGAAGTTCTGGAAATATGCTACATTGCTACTACTAGTTAGGAATGGGCCCTGAAGACTAGACAATTGCATCTCATGTTAACATTTTATTGTAGTGTCCTACTGTCCTTTGATCCGTGTTTGGATTCTATTTTTTGGATTATTACTGTTAGAACTTTGACATCTTATCACGCTAATTCTTGTATTATTGGGTGAAATATTTTAATTTTTAGTAGAGGTTTATGTGGAAACAATTTAACTTATTACGCTAAGATACAAACAAATAAACAAATTATTGAGTCAACTTTTAGTCCTGTTCAAATTGATGGAGATGTAGCAACAACACATCAATAAGTCAATAATTTTGTATGGTCACGGTGGCACTGTCGCCTGTTAGTCATAATTTAAGATTGGGAAAATGGACTATAATTTGCAGCTACACAAATAGACAAGACGCACATATCAATCCACATGTAAAACAAAGAAAAACTGGTCAACGAAAGAAAAGACTAATTTTTTAAAAAAAAAAAAAAGAAAAAAGAAGGGATGAACGTCCTCTTGATTCAATTTACCCATGGGTTAAAAAGAAGAAAAAGAAACAGGTGAATAGTGAATAAAATTGGAGCATGAAAGTACCTTGTGTAAGCGAAAACGTGAGCTCTCAACATGTATGACTACATCAGTCTCATTCCCTGTAACTTGGGACCTTCCATAACAATTTTAAAACAAAAATTTACAAATTAAAAATCAAGAGTAAATCAATCATGTTCACTGAATGTAAAATTTATTAGGAATTGGTAGTTAATCGTACATATAAACATTCAATTCCTTATGAAATTAATAATCTAGAAGAGACAGATAGCTTGTTACAATAAGTGTTACAGACTGTGTACAAGTTAAATTCTTACCAAGAGACGACCCTAGAGCGGGGAGGTGAAGGAGATGGAGAGATTCCTGGAGAAATAGAAACAGAAGAATCGGAGGAATCTTCAACATCGTCTTCATAGATTGTATCCACAATCCCTAACTCTGCCCAATTTCTGATGTTTTCCATGGCCAACGCCTTCAATTTTTCACCTTACAATAGTCACCACTGCTGCTGCTGCTAAAACGTTACGTTTTTTTTGTTTATGATTTTAGTGGCCGGGTACTAGTAGTGGAGAAATCAAGGAGAAAGGAGGAGGTGAAAAAGAGAATTATTCTCCCGCTGGTAATAATAATGTAGTTGGGGGAGGCATTAATTATTTGCAGGTAGGGTAATAAATGCCTTTGCCTTAATAATCTTTTGAGTTTTGGAAATTCAAAAATACTTGCTTCCTTTTGTGAGTAATACTTACTGATGATGGTGATTCTCTTCCTAAACCAGACTATGTGATCTGATTTGCTTCCTCCTGTAAATCTTCACTTTCCTATTTTTTTTTAAAAAACCCATCAAAGTGCAGACCCTGAGTAGTCCAATTGGCTGGAAAGCTTCATTGGATGGAAGACAAATTAACTAATTTACTAAAAATAGAATGTAATGATGTTGTTTTGTTTTTCTGTTGAAAAGAGATGTATTAAGCCTTCTTACCATATGGCGACCAAAGAAGAGCTATAAAATATATGTTCGACCTTAGCTGTTCGTGACCAAGAAATCATTGGTTTCGCTTGGTGGATCGGAAATGTCCGATTTATCAATTTATCCGGTAAACTACTAGGAGCTCATGCAGCCCAATTTGAAGTGGCTCATTTCGTATCCGAGAAGCCTATGTATGAGCAAGGATTGATTTTAAGAATTTGAATTAATGAATGGCAAATAAATTTCAAATACGAAATATGTAGAAAAAAAAAGAAAAAAAAAAAAAAGGATGTCTAGTCTTTTCTATCAAATGAAAATGGGAAGTAATAGACTGTTACTTGTAGCTATTGATGGAGGGTGGAAGCCATCGCTTTCAGGAGCGGTGCATGTAGTTGTGCCAAATTGAACTAAATGAGAGACTCATTCAAAGGGGGTGTTAATTGAGTGATTATTATTGTTATGGAATTATTATCTTGATTTGTTTTTGTTTATGTTTACATTAAATTAATATTCATGGTTGTTACGTTTTGTTGACAACTGGTGATAGCGTTATGTGTAATGCATCATCACCAAATTAAAGAAAATAATAAATACAGAAATAATTAATTTTCTGTTTTGTTTTCTCTTTCTTTGACGGTCAAAGAATTTTTTTTTAAATAGTCTAAGTATATAGGAATTTAATTGGAGAAGTATAATAAAAAGAAGGGAAAAGGCTCAAATATGCCATCAAATTATTAAAAATAGCTCATTTATGTTATCCGTTAAAAGTTTGGCTCATTTATGTCATCGCCGTTACAAAATAGGCTCATCCATGCCATTGCTTCTTAACGGTGGTTTTTAAAAACAGCTTTGCCACGTGATATTTTACTAGAGGTCCACGTCATTGATCAAATATGCCATCGAACTTTGAGAAAAGGCTCATTTATGCCATCCGTTAAAAGTTTGGCTCATTTATGCCATTGTTGTTACAAAAGGCTCATTCATGCCATTTTTTTAACATTTCAGTTTGGTATTTTTTGCGAAATCATTTTGTACACGTAGCCAACAATGATCCGTCCACATCATTAATTAAATCAGCCAAATAAAAAATCTAACAAAATTAAACTTTCTTCTAAAAGGTGAAATTAAAATTTTGTTTTCCACGACTCACAAATTTCTGGTACATCTGATTCTTCAAGTCATTAGAATCTTCAAGTTTTGATTTTAATTTGATTTTGTTGAAATATTCTTCTTTTCTTTTCTGTAATTTCACCGATTATAGAATTTTTCTGATTTTTGCTTCAAGTACAATTTTTAAAAAATTTGAAAAATTATGTTTCGGTAAATAATTGATTCGTTGTTTGAAATAGTTGATGTCTGTTTCGGGCTTGAATTGGCCTTGAGATTTGCAGAATTGTGTTCGGCGATTCCGAAGAAACTGAAAATGGATGAACTCTTTATAGTGCCTATTAAGACTGGGCATTCTGCCGGAATGGAATGGCCGGACCGGAATGGACCGGAATAGACCGGTACCGGTATGAACCGGACCGGAATAGAACCGGTACCGGTATGAACCGGACCGGAATAACCGGTATGAAACCGCGGTTCCATTCCGGTCCGGTAGTAACCGGTATACTACCGGAATGGACCGGAATGGAACGGAATGGAACGGAATGGAATAACCGGTACGGGCAATTTTAATATTATTTTTTTAAAAAAATAATTTTTTATATTTTGAATAAATAAATTATTTTTTACATTTTTGTTAAAGAATAAAAGTTATATTTTGTATTATGTATTGTAAGTTTAAATTTGGTTTTTAAATATTTTGAATTAAGTTTAAATATGTTTTTTTTCTAAGTTTTTAAATTTATAAGTTATAAGTTTTTAAGTTTATATTTTTTGAAGTTTATATTTGAATTTTAAAGTTTATATAAAAGTATATAACTTTGTTAAAGTTTTTTTTCTAAGTTTTTTAATTTATGAGTTATATAAGTTTTTAAGTTTATAAGTTGCTAATTTAAACACTCAAACTAAACAAAAAGGAAATGCATTGAGTAAAAGTATGATAAAATTAAAAATCAATACAATTTATTCAAAATTTCAAATTTGTATTACAATTTACAACTATTAGTAGAGAGCGCCTAATTTACGCAGCCACCTTCTAGGAAGGGTTCTGTTTCAACTAAGCCTCGAATGTAAGCTAATAGTTGTATAATCCTATAAAGTTTTGTTCTAACTCTTGTAAATTTTGAGCAATAACCTCTGGTCTTGGTAAAACTTGTTGACGATCTTCAATTTCAATGCCATCGTCACTATTACATCCAATGACTGCATCTAAGTAATCTTCTTGTAATTTAGTTAACTTTGGAACTCCTTTATTTCTTCGTTCGGCGTTGATCCAATCTCTAAAAGTCACCGATACCTCCAAACTGTCTTCTGCTAATGAATATCTATGATCGCCGATTTGAAATCTTGCCGCACTGAAAGCTTGCTCCGAAGCTACGGATGATCCTTGAATAGCTAGCACGTCCTTCACCATCTTGCTAAGTTTTGGATATTGATGCTCACGAGCCCTCCACCAATTCAATAGCTGTGGTACGCCTTCTTGATTTGTAAGAGTGTCAGAACCCTGGTCAAGATATTTAATAAATTCACATTTATGAGAAGAATGAAGACCAAGTGATGATTGTGCTCTACCATGGGCATCTAGTCGAGGCATAGAAGTTTGAGGAACTTCAACATTATCGAATGTGCAATATTTGTCATACAATTCCTTAGCACAAGTGTGAATGCTATTTTGACAAGTTATCAAATCGGGACTTTCATACGGTTGAATATTTAAATTATGATAAATTCCTCTAACCAAAGCTTTTGCACCATGTTCTTTATATTCCGGGTTAAAAAGAATTGCAATTAAATAAATTTGGGGGATGGGAAAAAAATATTTTTTAAATTTTTCAACCATAGCTACAATAGCATTCTTAAAAAATTCATTATTTTTATACTCTGCAAAAAGGGATGAAATAGACCATATATGTATTAAAATTTCAGAAATAGTGGGATAATACGATCCAGAAAAAACTTTTGTAGCATCATAAAATGATTTCAAAAAACCTTTAAGTGCTTCTATTTGATCCCAATCATTTTCATTGAGTTGATGACTAGGATAAGCGTTATGAGAATTAAACATCATAGTAATAGGTTGTCTATATTTATAAGCATCTTCAATCATTTCATAAAAAGAATTCCATCTAGTTTTAACTTGTTTTGGAATTTTTTTATACGGAAGTTGACACGATCGACAAAATTCTTTATATTGTCTAATTCTACTACTATTATGCATATGAAAAATCCAAAACACAGCATTTTCAACTTTATCACAAGTATTATCAAATAATTGAATACCATCCTTCACAACTAAATTTAATATATGTGCAGCACATTTAATATGAAAAGCATATTCACTAATTGGACAAATTCTAGAACGTAGATGAGAAATAGCATTTAAATTAGCAGAAGCATTATCTAAAGTAATGCTAATCACTTTATCAGAAAGAAAATAAAATTCTAAAATTTGACCTACAGTAGAAGCAATATAAACACCGGTCTTTTTATGTTCACAAATTTTATAAGCAATAATTCTTTTTTGCAAATTCCAATTATAATCAACCCAATGTGCAGTAACAGTTAAATAATCGTTACCGTTAGGACTACGACCCATATCAGTGGTAATAGCAGCCCTACAATCCATCATGTAAAAATAGCTACGAAGAAATTGCATATGTTTTTCTTGAAATTCAAAAATATCTCTTTTTACCATACTTCTTGAAAAACCTTCAAAACTGGGATTATATGTATCCCGAATATATGTTATAAAACCTTCATTTTCTCCAAAATTAAAAGGCAAACCACAAACAGCAATCATTTTTGCAAAATTTTCACGATCACGATCCTTATTATAGGGTCGTTGTGTAACAGGACCAGTCGGGTTTGAAGGGTTTAGTTCAGTTTGAAACATGTTTGACCCGGCAATAGAGGGTCCAGTGCTAGAACCGGCATTTTGACGGGAAGCCATAAATGCATTCCATTCTCTCGGATGTTTCTTAATCAAATGGGTTTTTAACCCCCCAGTAGAACCTCCAGACCCGCCAGATATATATTTCCACTGTTGTTTACAAATACCACACGTAGTAACAGTTTTTTCATCATTCAAATAACAAAATTTCCACACAGCTGATTTTAAAGGACGTTGTGTCTTGGTCTTACCCCTAACCGGACAAATAGGGGGACGACTAGCTCCAACCTGAGGATTATCCTGAGTTGGAGCTTCGACACTAGCAGCGGCGGGAGTGAGACTAGTTGGTGTATCATCTAAACCATCATCCACATGTAATTCTACTTCTTCATCTAATTCATCTTCAAAATCATTATGCAATCTTTCGAAAGCTTCATGGGGAATAGGGGTATTGCTATTAATTTCTATGATAGAGGGATGAGCAAAATCAGTTTCATTAACATGCGTAAAATCATCCGTATTAAATCTAACTTGAGGCAATTGAGAAGAACTAGAAGAACCTTGATTTTTTTTTTTACCAAATTTTATAAAATCTTTTGTTTTTTGTGCAATACTTTTTTTACCAAAATTTTTTTGAGAGGAATCCATAATATAATGAAATAAAATATGAAAGTAGCAAATTAAAACAAACAAAACACAACTAATAAATACGAAAAATAAATTAAAAGACTAGAGAGTGGAACGAATGTACCAAACGTCTGCCGTAAAAGCAGACGATTATAACCGAAATTTGAAACTTGAACAAGATTGCTCCTCCAAAAGTCACCAAATTATACTTCAATTGCAAAATAACAATAATAATTATAGATATTGAGACTTGAGAGTAGAAAATTGAGAGAGGATGAGAGTTGAAAAATTGAAATTGTGAATAAAATTTGAATGGGAAAGGGGTATTTATAAGATTTTGGAAGGAGGGGGGGCTGGGGGGGCTGAGGGGGGCCTGGGGGGTGCTGGGGGCCTGGGGGGGTCAAAATAGCCGTTTGGGGGGCCCACTAGCCGTTGGCAACGGTCCCCAACGGCTAGTTTCCGTTGGGTTCCGGAACGGACCGGACTGGACCGGACCGGACCGGTTCGGAACCGGTATGGACCGGTATGGACCGGTACCGGTTTCCCGGGATGAAACCGCGAAACCGGTCCGAACCGGATACCGGTACGTCCCATACCGTTCCGAACCGGTCCGGTCCGGAACGGTACGAACCGGTACCGGTACCGGAATGGACCGGAACGGTACCGGAATGTACCGGTCCGGCGGCCAGTCTTAGTGCCTATAAAGGAGTTACAAAATGCATAGAAATATTTTATGCATAGAAATATTTTGGCCGGAGAAGTCGATATTTTCTTATTACGAATTTTAAAATTTCTCTGGCTGATTTAATTAATGATGTGGAAGAATTATTGTTGGTCACGTGTACAAAATGGTTTTGCAAAAAAACTCCAAATTGAACTATTAAAAAAAATGGCATGAATGAGCCAAACTTTTAACGGATGACATAGATGAGCCTTTTCTCAAAGTTCGATGGCATATTTGATCAATGACGTGGACCTCTAGTAAAATGCCACGTGGCAAAGCTGTTTTTAAAAACCACAGTTAAGAAACAATGGCATGGATGAACCTGTTTTGTAATGGCGATGGCATAAATGAGCCAAACTTTTAACGGATGGCATAAATGAGTCATTTCCAATAGTTCGATGGCATATTTGCCTTTTCCCTAAAAAGAATTATTCGTGATCAATATTTAGAACATGGTCGAATATAGAGCTGAAGAAATTATTAGTCCGTTAAGAAATTATTAGTCCGTTAGTTTCTTTGTTGATCAATATATGAAAGGCTTGGAATAACAATAAAATAATTTTTATATAATTTAGTTAGGAGTGTGTGTCGTAACATCAGCCAAAACTTGTATCATGATTCATGATATATTGTCTATATTATAAGTTTTAGAACCCTTGAATTGTTGTTTTCCCCGATTCGAAGTGAATGTAAAATACCAACTTCACCGAGCTACTTTTCTTAGTTTCTTTGTTGCTCAATGAGATTTAACAGGTTAATATAAGGTTTTGGTAACCAGTAAAAGAAAAAGTATTGCATTGTATGAGACAAGGAATTAAGGGAAGAATTGGTTTTATAAGCCACTATAAATTTTTAAAATTTTTATAGACTTTTCATAATAAGAAATCTTTATTTTCACACATAAGAGATCTAAAAAGATAATTTTCTTCTATTTAATTTGTATGTTGCCAAGAGGTGTCATTTCTCGCAATTAAGTTTTTCAAACAAAAGAAGAAAGAGGAAAAAAAAAAAAAAAACTAAACTTCTTTTGGCTACTCAAAGAAGCACTGTAAGATGAGTTCAAGAGATCAAGGGACATGTGTGAGTTAAGAATGGGAAGAGGAAAAGAAAATCCTTCGGGTTGGATTGCTCGTGTGTCCAAGGGACAAATTCTAGTTGAAATGGATGATGTGAGTTTGTCAAATGTTCGACAAATCGCTATATTAGCAGGCATAAACTATATTTGTCAACCAAATTAAAAAGAGTTTAAAACTTAAAGTCGACCTTAAAGAGATCAGGAGAAAGGATTTCAATTATTTTTGCTTTCATAATTAAAATGATTTCCTTGGCTTGCTAGTTGCTAGTATAGCCTCTCCTTTTTTTGGTGAGGGCCAAGTACGAGGGAAAATGATTTATTTTAGGACTATTTACAAATTAAATATGAAAAAGTGATCTTTTCAAATTTCTCATATGTAATAATGAATTTTTTTTTGGTAAAAATGACATAAAATTTAAAATAAATTTATAAAGAGCTATGAAACTAAATCTCACAAGGCATTACACGAGAAATGAAATCTGTTGGTCACTTACAAAATGAATAAAAGAAAATAGCCTTTTTAAATATCTTATATGTAAAAATAAAGATCTCTATTAAAACTAAAAAAAAATAAAAACTATAAGTGACCTACAAAACCATTTCTCTCATATTAGACTGAATAGTTACGTAAATATGTTAAAACGGTCATTGAAAAAAATCATCTAATTAATAGAAAAACTCAAGAGAAAGCTGTATTTTAGTGAAATAGACAATTCAATGCTCATCACAAAATTAGGTCATCCCGTGTGAGCTATTTTAGAAAATTGAAGCAGCCCAAGCCAAATGTGTCATAAAGTTCTTTTATACTGAAACCACCCAAAGACAGTTTTTGACATTTATTTCCAAATAAATTAAGAGGGAAAAAACAAGGGCCTTTAATATATTTGATCATTTGACTTTAAAAGAATTATAATTATTAGTCAATATATATAAAAATTATATGCATCTGTCTAATTTTTGTATAATATAATTAATATAAAAAAATATCATTCGCTATCTAGTATTATTTAGATGAGCATCTCGTAAAATAAAAAAAAGTAAATTTGTATTCACCGAGAGGACCACCTTTCAAATGGAAAATAAAATATATTAAGAATTCGTAAAAAAATCATGATGCATCCTATTTGACCGTTCCCATTTAAATTATACTCATTTTATAAAATATTTAATTGCTACCAATTTTAGGTAACTTTAGACAAATTCTTCTTCTCCTCCTCCTCTTTTCCTTATACTCCTCTTTCTTCTCCTTATTCTTCTCTTATCTATAATGTGAGATTATCAAAAAAAATAAAAATCTATCTATTGATCTCAACTTTGAATTGGTTTTGTTTCGCTTTACATGAAATAATAAGTTGATAATGATTAACAACACCAACATACCCAGTGTATTCCCACAAAGTGGGGTCTGGGAAGGATAAAGTGTATGCAATCCATACCACTACCTCAGATGAAATTGACAATGATTAAAAAGTTTGAAAATAGATGAGTGTTTTGAAAAAATTGAAAACAATGACGAATCACCATTGTTGCAAAATGTGTGTGTTAGACTTTTTGTTGTTTTCACAAATTAATGATCATAGTTTTTTTTAATGATATATGAAAGTTATGTTTCAAATTTGAGTTTATTTGAGATAGATTAGGATGTTAAATCGTGTGTTTAATTGTTGAAATTTGAAAAACAAATTACTTGTTCTTGTTCTGTGCACAAATTTATTCGACGGAACTTCATACAAAAATACCTATAATTTAGCTAAGTAACTTGATCTCATGTGAAAATGCCTAAAATTTGATCGTATCAAAGCCACAACTTCAATAAAAAATATTCAAAGTTAAACCTAATCAAAATCATAACATTATATATTTTTATTTAAAATTAACCTTAAATGGGTATCGTGACTCGTAATAAACAACAACCACTTTAATCAGGACCCTTCTTCATAGGCTGCTGAGAAATTGAACGGTGCACCATCTATATCCCATTAGAAGCATAATACAAAGATCAAAAATTCAAAAAATCAAGAGGACTCTAGCGAAAGATAAAGCAATGCACAAGCCAAACATTCCACGTCCAAGGCAAATGCAAAACATGAAAATAGTAGAAACCTTTTTTCAAGGTAGACAGCTTTAATAAAAAATATTTGAAGTTTTCCCTTGTGTAGTCAATAATTTCAGTAAAAAAATTTGAAGTTGGCGTTGATAAGTCATATCAATCTTCAAACATAAATGTTTGATCTTTACAATGCCACACTTTAGACAAAAATATCTGAAATTAGACACAAAATTTTAACTTCAATCTCGTACATTTAAAGTTTTTCTAGAAGTAGATAAATTTACAATTTTTTTTTTTAAATTTCAAATATAAATTAATTAACGACCCCAAAAACAGATTTTTCGTCCACTTCATCCAGAGAACTCCCAAAAGTTTTTCAAAGGGTTCTGTCAAGAAAAGGCCGAGTACCATCACAGCAAGTCCAATATATTTCAATTGGGCCTAAAACTTAAGGCCCAAATCCCCTTCCACCAATAGATACCCTAGAATTCCCAGCTGCTGTACCATATAAGCTCTCAAAAAACCCTAACACCACTCATCTCCATCCGCCCACATTTACAGAGAGAGAGTGAGTGAGAGTTGGTTCAATCGGCGAAGATGAAGTATAACCCACGCGTCTCCTCCTCCCGCCGCAAGAGCAGGAAGGCCCATTTCACGGCGCCGTCCAGCCTCCGCCGCGTGTTGATGAGCGCTCCTTTATCCTCCGAGTTACGTACCAAGTACAACGTCAGATCCATGCCGGTGAGAAAAGACGACGAAGTGCAGGTTGTTCGTGGGACCTACAAAGGCCGTGAGGGCAAAGTTGTCCAAGTTTACCGTAAGAAGTGGGTGATTCACATTGAGAGGATTACTAGAGAGAAGGTTAATGGATCTACTGTTAACGTTGGTATTCATCCTTCCAAAGTTGTCATCTCCAAACTCAGGCTTGATAAGGATCGTAAGTCGCTTATTGATCGTAAGGCTAAGGGTCGTGCTGCTGCTGATAAGGATAAGGGTACTAAGTTCACTGCGGAGGATATCATGCAGACTGTTGATTAAGTTGTTGTTCTATCTATTTTGTTGCTTTTTTGGTAATTTGAAGCTTGTCGGATCAGCTTATGAAAGAGTATCTTTCTGTGACTTTGAATTTTGTTTCAGTATTTTAATAGTATGCAATTTTTGCTATGATTAATTGTCATTATTGTTAAGGTTTTTCTTGTCTTAGTTACACTTATACATGTTGCCCTATGTCTGTTTGACCTGTTACTTGTGCAAAAATGTTTGTTTGCCTCTTCTGCTTGCATGATTACTCAATAAGTTTATGCATGAAATATGTTTGTTGGGGACACTCAAATTTGGTAGTAATATTTTGAGGATGAAATGCTTGGTGTTTAATGCATTTTTGATAACCACAGTGTCTGGGCCAGCTTGCGACCTCGACTAATTCGGATACCTGCCACCTCCCACCAGCAACACGAACTAGGTAGCTAATTGAACCTGAGACCTCATGGTACTCAACCCCACTTCATTGAACTACTAGGCCACACCCTTGGGTGCGCTTGGTGTTTAATGCTTAATCACTTGATTTTGGAATCAGCTTGCATAGTAGGTTATAGAGCTTAGGTGTTTAATGCTTAAGCATTTGGTTTTCGGATCAGCTTACACAATAGATGATAGAGCAATGGGTGTTTAAAATGCACTTAATTTATTGTTATTGGACTCAGTTTGAAGTGTGTTAGACACTGGGTATGTTGATTTTGTTGGTTTGAAGTGTTTTAGAAGTGAAAACTATATTAATATAGCTATATCCATGAATTACCCACTTTCATAATATGTGATTGTAGTTCCAGACTGGTTGTTATGATTTTGTTTCTTTGTTAGCTAAATCTCCTACTAGAATATTAGGCAGGAGGAGAACAAAATTTAGGAAGAGTTGATTGACGAATGTCTTTAATCTAGCTAACATATTCTCTGCTTTTTTCCAGCATCTCTACCATTTAGGGACCTGGCTGATAGTATAGCTATTGGTCATCTTTAGCAGTTTCCGCTCCTCTACTTAAATTGATGCATTGCCTCCTACAAATAGTAGGGTGATTGATAGAAGGTTAATACAAGATATTAAACGTGTAGGTGCATATTAATTCTGCATCCATGTGTGTCTTACGGCGATGAATTTGGTGTTGGTACAAGTATGTTTTTTTTTTTTAAACATCAATTAGTTTGAAGCTCTTTTAATCCAAAGAGTGTTGCATGCTGTATGAGCTTAGCTGCCCTGTTCTGACTTCTGATTGCTTGGGAGGACTTGAAACACATGAAAAGCTGTGTAATGTGAGGCTCTAATCCTATAATATGAAATTGGAAGGATAGTACTCTCCTGTCTTCTACCCAGAATTGCATAATCAGCAATTTTATTTGGTCACATCTATTAGGTGACAACATAGGCTTTTCCAATTTTGCTCAAGAGTTTGTCCTTTTCTTAGGTTAGTTTTTACAGTGCAAACTTTTAATCACACTTCCTCAGTCCCCAATTTATTGCCGAGATAAACATCTTGTGCCTTCAAGCTGGTTTTCCTGTGCGCAACTGGTGGACATCTGTCCTATAGCTAATATTATTTTTTCAATTCTCGTGTTCTTGTTTTAATTTAGATTCATATCCCTCTCTTAAGTTCTTGGCTCCCTACGTGGAAGTGAATCATCAAATTCCTTGCATGTATTGCCTAGGTGAATCACTTTATAAACACCCCCCTCCCTCCCTACCCCCCGATTTATGCCTTCCCAATAGTATGCAATATTACAGGGTATGAATGAGCTGAAGCAATAGATTACTTGAAGTGAAAGCAGATAATG
Organism: Capsicum rhomboideum; assembly: GCA_031232105.1. NCBI lineage: Eukaryota > Viridiplantae > Streptophyta > Magnoliopsida > Solanales > Solanaceae > Capsicum > Capsicum rhomboideum. Next base: position 86,679,101 of record CP124717.1, read on the forward strand.
CAGACAACAGACCAAAATATTAACATCCATAGCAGTAGCCACGATAAGTTTAATCAAACTCAAGCTTCTCATCTTTTTCAGTTTTGCCTCCTAGATAGCAGATTATGTCAGCAAACACTATTTCGATCTTAGATGTAAAGCTCATGGTTCTATTTTCCGGAAATGCTCGAAAGTCGTCGAAGCTTTCTCTGAAAACTCACTCTATATGAGTAATCTGAAAGCCTATCACTAGACAGCTACCAGATCCAAGGCATCTAATAAGCGAATGAACATAATACTTGAAAAGAGTGAAATTTTGTGTGCGCGGAAGTCTTTCAACAAAACCAGTTTTCAAACATAAAAAACTCAGCTCCAAAAACTAAACAAAAATTTATTGTAATATATGACCAAACAGCGTTTAGAAAATATTTTTTGAAAAAAAAAATAAAAATTCATATCCAAACAAGCCAAATACTATGTTGAGGGAGAGGAGTATTTGTCTTGAAAGACAGGCAACGTAATAGGGATTGTATGACTTCATTCACAACATAACCAATTGCATTTCCACGTGCTCTTAAACTTGTCGAAAGAACTTCAAGAGAGAAGGCGCTTAAAGCAGGCTCCAACTTGTTTGCAGCCTACTTAAACTAGAACATATTCACTCTAAAGGACAAAAAATTTATCCAGCCATAGCAAACAAATTCCGATGAACGGAATGCAGCAATTGGAGATATCAATTTGGAAACAGTTAAAATGAAATCAGCGCAATTGGTGAAGTTAGCTATCACATCATACCAAACAAAAAAGCTCTTCCAGAGAGAACACATTAAACTCTATGTCTTTCTCCGAAGGGAAAGTGGAGAAGACGGGGAAAACTAGAGAAACACCATAAACAGGCCCTAGAATCAAGCTCAACTCATCCAGAAACCATCTAATTTGTGGAAAAACAAGTTTGTTGAACTACTTATTGAACACCTCTCCTTCAGGCACTACCCCCCAAAAAATGTTGTTCACATCCAAAAATGCAGTTCAAGGCTTGAGAGCAAGGGCCACACCAAATCTGGGAGTCTTTTCCAAGGCCTTGGTGTCAAATTCACTAGAAATAGTCAAGGATGACTTCGGAATCAGCTCATGCTGCAATAGAGCCCCCAGCTTGCCATGATTATTGAGCTTGAGCTTCACAGTTGTCAGGTTATCAATAGCATATGACCCTCCAACTGTGAAGGTGTTCTCATTTGTGGAGAACTGTCTAGTGATCTCGCCCACGGCTGCACTTTTCTTCAATTCATCTAGATGATGTATATATGATGCCTTTATTGTGTCCCCTTTGTCGCCACTGGTGGAAAGACAAATTAGAGCAACAGAAAATGTAATAACTTTTTATCTTCTCATCATTTATGCTTATGCTTTAGTTTCATTTCATAGATTCAGACGCTGAGACTGGTAACTTACAGTATTATAGCAGCACAGGAATCTGGTTTTGTCACACTAATGCCAGCAGTATATTTTGCAAGTTTACCTGCCGCTGTCTCATAACTTGCCTCTGCACCGATGGCGAAAGTGGGAGTACCAAGCGTGACAGAGAGATCAACTATAGGGTTTTGTTTCAGACCAACAGCGGTACTAAAGGCAGCGTGATGGTGATAGTACTGAACCTCTAGCTGCAAGAACATCCAAATTCATGTTTCACAAGGAAAAGTTCAATGATTTCCATCATTTGATCAATAATCATTCGTCATAGTATAGATTAATTTTCACCTTTCCAGAACTGTAGTCAGGGAATTTCAAGGAGGCAATGGTTTTTGTTGAGGGGGTGATGTCATTTAGAGTAAGAGTAGTTGAGATCTGCAAGCAAAAAGGTGAAAGGTGACATTATAAAACAAAACAAAAAGAGAGGGATGGTTTTGCAAAGAAAACCAAGGCGTGAGCAACTCACGTTTGACGCTGTATCAACTTTGACATCAATCAAAGTGTTCTTATATTTGTATTGTGCTCCAACATCTCCAGTTGAAAGCCCTCCCTTCTTTACTGCAGTTGATGTAAGGGCCTATATCGAGAAATCAAAATTAAAGACCACAAAATTAAGAATCTAAATTGTTATTGTCAGTAATCCAAATAGAGAAGAAAATTTTTGCACATAAAAATCTGAAACTATCTACTGGAGTGAATAAGACAATTTACTTTTGGGAAAAGATTCAAGTCAGCCAAACAGAGGTGTCACCTCAAGGTGTAAAGACGAAACGCTTTAAAAATCATAATGTATTTTGCTCAATATATATGTTCTTTTTTGTATCATTTCCTTTTTCTGTAGCAGCAAATAAAGGAGATTTTTTATTTCTGGAAAGTACAGAACCAACATGATTAGAAGACTGTACAAGGACCTTCGTCAATATATTAAGAAAGTCAAAACCATAATGAATCCAATGAGGCCATAAACTCCACAAGCTCCTCAGTACCATGTACATTCTTGTTTGTACCAAAAACATAAGAAGTCCGTCACATTCGAATTTCTATCTAGATATAAGCATGGAAACACCAAAGATAAAGTTTAATTGCCCTTTCAAACATATTGTGATACAAAATATAAAGTTCAGCAAGGGCTCTAGATATCAGTTGTTGATGCTCATTAACAATCTTCATTTGAAACTGTACATAGAGAGGCCCACCTCAAATATTTCAATCTTCAAAAGTCTGGTACATCTAGTTGGTGGGAGTAAGGATAGAAAGCGAAATGGTTTGACTTAGAAATTAACTAGAATCAATAGTTGAAATATTCAAAAGAGTTCACCAACTATGAGAAATGTACGACGGATCTAAACTAGTTTATTCATTAATCATTGAGACCCCCACTTAACTCTTAAAATTTCAACCTATCTTACACAGACTTCTATAGACGTAAAATATAAAGATTCAACAGTGTTATGCAATAAACATCAAATAGGATATCCAAATAATTCTCCTTCAATAGTTAATTCAAGACATCTCAATTAGTCAACTATACAAAGTACATATATTATTATCTTACACTAGGCTTAACTATTCAATTCTTAATTTGACCAGTGAAATTATTTACACGACTCGGGAAAACATCAAATCTAGGTTTGTGATGACTCATGTATCTTCAATATATCAACTAAAGGATGATTAGTTTGTCATTTGAGCATCTTATCAATCTTACATGAACATATTAAATGGAAGGCTGCAGAAAATAGCTAATTAACATGATTATTTATTAGCTTAATAAATGAATCAAGACATCACCTAGTGTGGACTTATGTAACCTTTTGTGGAAAGATGTCACTAATGAAAGGCCATACAAAATTTTATTAGAAAGGAAGTTATTTTCTGAATCTCCTTATACAGCTGACACAATAGCTTTGTGTTGAAAGAAAAACAAATAGAAGAATGCAACATTTCCAATCTAACTCCAAGCAGAAATTCTTAAGGAACTAGCCAAGAAAACATATAACTCCATTTTGGTTTTGAAAAGACACAAGTAAAATAAATACGATTTAACTTTGGCATAGCCGTCACCAAATTATTTACCCCCCCCCCCCCCAAAAAACAACACACACATTTCAATTAATATGAAGCGGTTCAGAGTACGAGATTCAAATCATCTAATTTTCATTGTGAACGTGGGAAAAGATCCTTCAAATAGATTAGAATAAAAACATAATTAAAAACTAAATGAAAAATACTTTGCCAACATAGTTAATACATCAAACTAATTAAAAAGAGTTTGAGAAAATATAGTCGAAGAAAAAGCTGTTTTCTAGTGAAATAACAACACCAAAATGAAACGGAGGTAGTAATATAGAAGTAAGACTTTTTGTGCTACTGGAGTTTTTCTGGTTTACAATAGGGCCAACTTTTCAAACCTCTCCTCTACCTAATAGTATGAGAATTATTTAAAACCTTAACTCCCACTCCCTCCATCCCCAAACCCAAAATGAAAAACGTTGAAAAAGGATGTCGTTTAGATTGGTGATAATTTGATTAGAACACTCCTATGAAATAAAAGAAGCAACGAACTAGATTTATTTTACCAAGTTAGTTCCCCATTTATATGGTGATCTTTTTATCTACCCATATCTCTTTTTCTTCTTTATGCGTTTATAATTCCAAGTAAAATTTCCATTTACAGCTAATTTCATACTTCCCGATTTTCTTATACTTTTTCCTTTGTTCCGAGTGGTGTCATATTCTTTTTCCTTTTGAGCAGGTGGTAATGGTATGGGGTGATGGAGCCATAGGCATCGAGACGAATAGAAGCATGGCAAGGTGCAGCTTGCATTGGGAAAGGGTGGATAGTGTTGCAGAAGGATGAGTGTTATTGTCGGGAGATGGGAGAGGGTTATACAAGGCTGGTGATTGGGACAAACAGAGAGTGCTAAGTTGGACTTTCTAAGGAATTTTCTACTCTTCTTTTCAAGCTCAAGAAAGAACTCCAGCTAGAGCAATCTATAGCCAAAATGTACTTCAGACAGACGACAGATAAACAATGAAAAGAAGAGTTAGAACTTTCTCTATGTCATATCAAATCATTACTACTTAAACACCTAGTATTTACATCAAAATTCTACACTTAGAATATTACTGTATCTACCCATACCAAATGAGTGAAATCCATTGCCAAGTTTGAGGTTCCTAAATACTAAGATATACCATTGATCTCCACTTGTGTAAGTTATAGTCTTCATAAGTATCAACAGCTTTAACTTCTTTTTTAAATGGAAGTATCAGCAGTTATATTTACCACAAAAGATGAAAAAGACCTTTCTCCTAGACCCACAAAAGCAGCCCCCCTTAGCGGGATAATTCTATAATCCAAGTTTCGGAGATCCTTCTTCTTCTTTTTTTTTTTTGAGAGGGTAACATTTATCCGGGGATACTTCTTTACCACAAATGATTAAAATATCCCATCACAGACATCTCTGTTAACTCCAATAAGGAATCACAGGAATTCTAGGACTGAGCTAACTTAAAGGTGATGCTTGATTATTTTATATGAGGTAAATGGAAGGGAAGGATTGAAATTTATTTGTGGCCTACTGGCCTGCGGAATAGCATAAAAGATATAGCATACTAAGGATTAATATTTCTGCTATAGAATCAGCAATATCCTTCACGAAAATAAGAAACTACAATTAAATCCATTTAGATTGATTTTATTGGCAGCTAAACAGCATTATCCAACTTTTGTTGTTCTGTAATTTAAGTTTAAACTAGTGCACTGAGCTTTTACAATAATAATGATTGATACAGGAAACAAATAAAAAATTCAAAACACACTTGAAAAAACACACTAACATCATACAATTTATCATAGAGCAAATAGCTGTTTTCCCATAGTTCAGGAATCCGCATCATACGATAAAAAATTACTGCTAAAAATAAGAAAACGAGTTAAGACGATCAGGAATCAAGTCAGCGTCCGAACTCCATACGACAACTCACATCATGAAAATTGAAATCACTCTACTAAGGAGATTGAATAAACCCTAAAATACACAAAAACAGCACCGAAATCTAACCAACAACCAGAATCTCAACGGAAATGATATAAACAAAGAAGAAAAAAGTATGAACGAGAGCTAGTATAAGTGAATAAAATGATACCACTCCAGTGTCACTGTAGGTTGAAATAGATAGTTTCTGATCGGAGATATAGTCCTTATTCAGCAGATCTGCATCAAATATCATGCGTTCAGTGTAATTATATGCATATATTTCATCTGCTTAACTAATAATCATCGCTCATTAGTAGCAAATTGAAACAAAAATAAAAAGAAGAAGATGAAACGGGAAATTACCTCTGGCTTTCTTGCCAATATCAGAGAAAAGTCCAGGTCCCTTGCTCATTTTCTCTGCCAGACAACTGAGAGGAGAGAGAGAGAGAGATTAGCGTAGCGAAGGGACAACACAACGTGACAGTTTATGGTAGCCAGCAAGGATTATTATAGACCCTCTATTTTAATCGGACGGACAGTATTTGGGTTATGGTTTATTGGAATTTCTCTTATGTGAATCTGGCAAACGGGTGGCAACTGATTTGAATCTTCTTATTTAATCTAAATAAAATTTAAAAATTATTAAATTACTATTAAATAGTTTTAAAGGCAATTACATTTTTAGGTCCTAAAAAGTCTTGACGTTGACAAAGTGAAATCCAAATCTAAAACTTACAATTTTACTAGATTAGTTTAGGTGCTACTGGAAAAAATAAGATAAACTCAAATTCTGATTAAAATATGACTAGAATTGAAATGTTGATATCATGCTGAAAAGAACATTGTGACTATGGAGAGTTATCGTAAATCATCGCGCCTCTTATTTGCACCCTTTCTATAGTTATTAGTTTTCTTGTCCTAATTTATGTGATTTATTAATGTCTACTTTAAAAATAATACTGTACTATTTTTTTTTTTTGAATCTAACAATAATTTTATTTTAACTTTTTTAGTTAACTCATAGAAGTATGTCGGATTTGTTTTAGTAGTCATAAATTCTTTTGAAAAAACAGACTCCTTGTTCATATTTGATTGTTTTAATTTACTTTTTAGTTGGTTTATAAAAATATGTCTCTTTCTTTTTTTATAATTCTTTTATTCTAACTTTTCATATGACATATTTAAGACCACAAGATTAAAAGATATTTTAATAAATTCTACATATCTTTAATTAAGACTACAAGATTCAAATTTTTTTTTTACTTTTTAAAATTTTATGTCAAATCACAATTAGACAAACTGCCGTAAGAACATGATTGAGTGGTTTGGGAGGTGGGTCTCCCATGTGGGAAATTTGAGATCGAATCCTGTCTCTGTTTGCCGCTCAACTATGAGCTCGTTGCATGGTGCTTGCTTAGTGCGGTTTATATTTTCTATGTGGTTTGCGAGCTATTGCAAAGTAAGCAGATTACTACAAAGTGTACTTTCACCCTAAGGACAGAGGTTGTAGCAGAAGAGTTCAAAAAAAAAATAAAATAGATAAATAAATTTAGACGGAGAGTAGTATAGTATAAAATGGAATGGACGGAGAGCTTGGAAAATGAAGTCTACAACAAGATTACGAGGTAAAGGTACGTGACAGTGACTGACTTATCGTTTACAAAGGAGCAAAAAAGAGAACCAAAATGGGACATGGGTTCTGCGTCTGCCAAACGCGTAAGACAAGCACCACAATTTTAACTGACTTTACCTCAATTAATTTGTCTTAATTAAGAGTATAATAAAAATATCAAACACCCATACTCACTAATTAAAATTTTCTTTCACGTAATTACTACTCCCAATAAGTATACATGAAACATAAGATATGACCCCCGTCCATTTCGGTCAACTAATAAGCCATAAAAGGAGGACCGTTTTAATGCCAAAGAAGAAATGAATTAAGGAAGCTCCATTAATGTTAAACCAAGTATTCATTGCTTCTCTCACCCAAAACTCGGATCCATCTTCTTCTTCACTACTCGTTAATTCTTCATTTTTATTATTATTATTCTCCTTGTCTCCATAAAGCTCCCATACACACCACATTTTTCTACTTTTGTTTCTGCAATTATATTCTTTCCCTCAACTCGTTTATCACAATGTCTTGGAAACTTCTTACCTCCATTTAACTTTCCATGCATTGTCTTTTTATGAAAGTAACGGTTCGTCTATATATTGATTTGCATTTTTGTAGTAAGTAAAAAGAGAGAAGAACATATAAAATATGGAGAGCTATTTGAATGAGAATTTTGGAGGAGTGAAGGCGAAGCACTCCGAGGAGGAGATGCTACGTCGATGGAGGAGCCTTTGTGGTGTAGTTAAGAATCCAAAACGTAGATTTCGTTTCACTGCAAATCTCTCTAAGCGATATGAGGCTGCTGCCATGCGTCGTACAAATCATGTACTCCCTTTTTTACTTCTACCATCAGTTTTGTGTTTTTTTATATTAAAGATATATCACTGATTAATTATGTATTATACAATTGTTACAATAATAAAGGAGTTGTCGTAGAATAGGCCCACTAATGCACCAAAATTTGCATATGTTCTAAGTAGCAGCAAACTAGAATGCTTATGTCAGCTTGATTGTTCAAAAGACTTGTTTGTTTACCGCGGAATATGTCTTGGATAAAGGAATTGAATTGATTTGATTTGATTTTATTCATATAGGATGATAGGAACTAGGAAAATGATGAAATGCAATATCTACATTTGTAACACAGCTGATGATCCTTTTTAAACAGTTTGGTGTAGTATGTTTCTTTCTTCAAACGGAAAAGTTTCCTTGCTTGATCTAATCTTGCTTGTTCGGGTTGCATTGAGGTTCATGCCAATTTGCAGCACCAGTGTCTTGCTATCTCAAAATTGTTTAAAACTTCATCTCGTTTGATGTTACTGTCGTATTATGTTGTGTACTGACAGATTCATGAAAAAAATGTTGGTTCTTAAATGTTGTTGAACTTTATGTTTCGTGTGTACAGGAGAAATTAAGGGTAGCAGTTTTGGTTTCCAAGGCTGCATTTCAGTTCATATCAGGTGAATTTCAATTTATCGTTCGGTTTAATAGGGTAATGCCATGGGAAAATCTTAAGGTTAATTTTCTGACTTCCAGGTGTGCAAGTAAGTGACTACACTGTCCCTGATGATGTTAAAAATGCTGGTTTTCAAATTGATGCGGAAGAGCTAGGATCCATAGTTGAAGGTCATGATGTGAAAAAAGTGAAATTTCATGGTGGAGTGGATGGTATTGCAAATAAACTGGCTACTTCAAGTACCGATGGGCTATCTACGCGTGATTATAGTGCTTTAAACCGCAGACAAGAGATATTTGGAGTGAACAAATTCCAAGAAAGTGAAGCTCGGAGCTTTTGGTTGTTTGTTTGGGAAGCTCTTCAGGACATGACCCTCATGATCCTTGGTGCGTGTGCATTTGTTTCTCTTCTTGTTGGCATTGCAATGGAGGGATGGCCAGATGGAGCTCATGATGGTCTTGGTATAGTAGCTAGCATTTTGTTGGTGGTCTTTGTTACTGCAACAAGTGATTATCGCCAATCCTTGCAGTTCAGAGACCTGGATAAAGAGAAAAAGAAAATAGCCATCCAAGTTACTAGGAATGGGTACCGACAAAAGATGTCTATATATGATCTAGTTCCAGGTGATATTGTTCATCTCGCAATAGGAGATCAAGTCCCTGCCGATGGACTCTTTCTTTCTGGATTTTCTGTTTTAATTGATGAGTCCAGTTTGACTGGAGAAAGTGAGCCAGTGATGGTCACCGCTCAGAATCCTTTTCTTCTTTCTGGAACCAAGGTCCAAGACGGGTCTTGTAAGATGTTGGTAACAACAGTTGGGATGAGGACTCAGTGGGGAAAACTGTTAGCAACTCTCAGTGAAGGAGGAGATGATGAAACTCCGTTACAGGTCAAATTGAATGGAGTGGCAACTATCATTGGGAAAATAGGCCTTTTCTTTGCTGTTGTGACTTTTGCAGTACTTGTGCAGAAAATGTATAGCCGTAAACTGACAGAGGGATCCCACTGGAGCTGGTCTGCAGGAGAGGCTAGGGAATTATTAGAATACTTTGCAATTGCAGTTACAATTGTAGTGGTTGCAGTTCCCGAAGGACTTCCCCTGGCCGTAACATTAAGCCTTGCGTTTGCCATGAAAAAGATGATGAATGATAAGGCACTTGTCCGACATTTAGCAGCTTGTGAGACAATGGGATCTGCTACAACTATTTGTAGTGACAAAACTGGCACGCTAACAACCAACCGTATGACTGTAGTGAAAACATGCTTCTGTATGAATGTCAAGGATGTGAATAAGCCGAGTGATGCATCAGACCTTTGTTCTGAGATTCCGAATCCTGTACTCAAAACTTTGCTGCAGTCAATTTTTAACAATACCGGAGGAGAAGTTGTAGCTACCAAGCACGGGAAACCTGACATATTGGGAACACCAACTGAGACTGCTTTGTTGCAGTTTGGTTTAGCACTTGGTGGCGATTTTCAGGCGGAACGACAAGCTGGGAAACTTATAAAAGTTGAGCCATTTAACTCTACAAAGAAACGCATGGGCGTGGTGCTGGAGCTTCCTGAAGGAGGTTTAAGGGCTCATACTAAAGGCGCTTCGGAAATAGTTCTAGCTGCCTGTGACAAGGTAATTAATTCCAGTGGGGAGGTTGTTCCCTTGGATGAAACATCAACTAACCATCTAAAGACCACAATCGATCAGTTTGCCAATGAAGCTCTCCGCACTTTGTGTCTTGGATATATGGAGCTGGAAAAAGGATTCTCCCCTGCTGCTGATATTCCAGTTTCTGGGTATACTTGTATAGGTATTGTAGGTATAAAGGATCCTGTTCGTCCTGGAGTCAGGGAGTCTGTTGCGCTCTGTCGTTCAGCTGGGGTCAATGTACGAATGGTTACTGGAGATAACATCAATACTGCAACAGCCATAGCTAGGGAATGTGGTATACTGACCGATGCGGGTATTGCCATTGAAGGTCCAGTTTTCCGGGATAAGAGTCAAGAGGAAATGCTAAACCTCATTCCCAAAATTCAGGTACTTCAATCATTTTGGTTTACAAATGAGAATGAAGAGATTATAACAAATTATTCGCATAAAAAGTCCCCTGCTCATTCATTCTGATATCTAATTATTTTGCTACATCCTCTTTACTTCTTCAGGTGATGGCTAGGTCTTCGCCACTAGACAAGCACATGTTGGTCAAACAATTGCGCACCACATTCAAGGAAGTTGTAGCAGTTACTGGTGACGGAACTAATGATGCTCCTGCACTTCATGAAGCAGATATCGGACTTGCTATGGGTATTGCTGGAACTGAGGTGAAACATAATCTCTCATTAGTCCATTCCCAAGCAAAGTTGTTTAAATAGTTCAGTGTTTTGCATTTTATTTAAGTATCAAATTCTCTGGATAATGCATTTACATGCATAGTTAATTGGAGGATGATAAGTACGATCAAATAGCAAATAGAAATAAGCAGCACTTCATGTCTCTTAGTGCTTGTGCAATTTTTGCTCTTTTACGTCACACTCATTCTTAGGCTTGACAGTTGAGATTACTGGTCTAAATATTCTGTTTGCAAGCCCAATCAAATAAGTTGTATCGAGAAAAGAGTTTTGAGGAATTTGAATGTAAAATAAGATGGAAATAAAAAGGATAGGCATCTATCTTATGGAGAGAGTATCTATACTACATAAGGCAAAGTTTGCTACATTGAGTGGTTAATTTGTAAGTTCGCTCTGACATACTTCCTCTGATTCTGGTTTCAGGTTGCCAAAGAGAGCGCCGATGTCATCATATTAGATGACAATTTCTCTACAATTGTGACTGTAGCCAAATGGGGACGCTCGGTCTATATAAACATTCAGAAATTCGTTCAGTTTCAGCTGACTGTTAATATTGTTGCATTGGTTGTCAACTTCTTGTCAGCTTGTTTCACTGGTCAGGAACCTTTCTCTTCTTGTACTATGCTTTTAAAGCTATTTGATTTCCAGTTACTTTTATTTCATAGACACCCGAATACTAATCTCAACTATCTTGCTTCTGCTCAAACTATCTTTCAGGAACTGCTCCACTTACTGCTGTTCAACTCCTGTGGGTTAACATGATCATGGATACTTTGGGAGCCCTTGCCCTTGCGACAGAGCCTCCTCATGATGAACTAATGAACAGAGCCCCAGTAGGCAGGTCAGGAAATTTTATAAACAACGTCATGTGGCGGAATATCTTGGGACAATCCTTGTATCAGTTCGTAGTAATATGGTTTCTTCAGTCAAGCGGAATGGGATTATTTCGTCTAAATGGCCCTGATGCTACACTAACCCTCAATACAATTATCTTCAACACTTTTGTATTCTGCCAGGTAAACTTTAGCAATTATTTTCTCCAGTAAGTAAGATAATGGCGTAAGAGAAGCTCCAGTGATTTACATTACTTTTATGCTTATCTGCAGCTCTTCAACGAAATAAACTCTCGAGAGATGGAAAAAGTTGAGGTTTGGGAAGGAATGCTTGATAATTACGTATTTGTTACAGTTATCAGCATAACACTTGTGTTCCAAATCATAATTATAGAGTATCTGGGGACATTTGCAAGCACAACACCCCTCTCATTCTTCCAATGGTTTGTTAGTGTATTTTTCGGATTCTTGAGCATGCCAGTTGCAGTAGGCTTAAAGAGGTTCGAGGTATGAAAGTACATGAATTGAAGATACCAGGTCTTTTTGTACAAGAAGCTGCCTCAGTAACACAATTGTAGATCCCAAAATTCCGTAGATTTCCCTGTTTTTCTTTCGCTCGAGGGGAAAAAGAAAAAAAAAGGAAAAAAAACAACAACGACAAAGATCGGAGGATCTTGTGAAGAGTGTTTAGCCTAGGCTTTCAAGCATCTTGTGATTTACCTAAATTTTTAGCATATAGAACAGTACCTACACTTTCAAACAGCTACTAGTAATTTTTCTACTAGCGTTTTTCAGATTTGTTGGATTTGTCATGTACTTATAACCTTACCTGCTGATGAAGAATTTTTTTGCTGCTTAAAACTTTAAGTTCCCTCTATGTAAGTGTGGCTCTTCTTGTTCTGTCTGTTGGATACATGCAATAGAGAACACTGTAAGATTTCTATAGCTGTTTGATATTTCCTCCATTTCATTTTACATTGCCTTTATACTAAATATAGACTTTTTGCTTTTAACATTTTAGCAAATAAAGAAAAAGTTATTATTTACTTTCAATACTACCCTTATCATTTTTTTTTGGTAAATAAATTTTATTTATTACGAAAGAGCCATGCAAGTACAACAAAAGAGCAAGGTCTGGACAGCCCCAGCCTAGCCAAAATCAAATCACCCAACAAGGTCACAAGCCTATCCTAGCTATGGATAATAATCTAAGCTACTTAAAGCACTAGCTAGTTTAGGCTGCAAACTCCCTCTGATGTGGATCTCCTGGATAATGTTGCGTATAAGGACACCAATTGGTCTTGATGTCTGTTGAAACACTCTTGTATTCCTCTCCTGCCATACTGCGTACACACTTGCTGCAAGAGCCATCCGAAAAATCTCTGCACGAGCCTACTTCCCTGTGAAATGCAGCATTGCCCATGCTACTTCATCCTTCCAACATAAAGCTTGTCGATTTATGTGCATCCAGTTCAACATCTTCTCCCATAATGAGGTAGAATAGGCACATTGGAAAAACAGGTGGTCACTACTATCAGTCCTTGAATTGCACAAAACACACCTGGTATCAACTATACCCCAAGTAGCTAGCCTCAGTGGCTGACCTAGCATATAATGAGGGGGTTCAGCTTCGACGGAAAATTACACTATTTATACATGGTTAAAATTATTTTTTATGTATATATAGTAGATGTTGAACCCCCTTCGGCTAGTTCGTGTGTGCACTTCTGAACCCCCTCAATGGAAATCCTGGGTCGGCCACTGACTAGCCTTTCTCTGGTTTGCAATCTTTCATGGAGTGCTAATTGTAATATGAACGTCCACTTAGGTGGTGACACGTTATGGCACACTAATCTTCTCCACTCTACTTTTTGGAACTCCCCTCGCATCTTCATATACATCTTCTTTATGGAGAAAGTTGGCCAACTCATAAGATCCTCTTCAATCCATGCTACCTCCTCATAGTATTTTTGTGCTTTAATTATCTTCCTTACCATTCAAGACGCCTGCTTTGGATGGATATCCCATTACTATCCTTATCATTAAGTAACTATATAAAGTATAATAGTTAAATTTAAATTTTCAAAGTATAATTAATAAGAATAGTATAGTAAAATAAACTCCTACTAAATATTTTCTTACCGGAGAATGAATGTCAAGTCAATATGACCCAAGTAAAATGACACAAAGGGAGTAATTTCAAAGAAAAGAACTTTTGTTGATTTATAGATAAGAGAATTTATCAAATGGGATAATGACTACATAATGATCATAAATTGATAATGGTTAGAATAGAAATAAATACTCATTTATATGATATTATAGATATGTCATATTAACTCTTGGCGGATGAATGTGAACATTTTCTTTACACAAACATCCATAGAGTAAATCTGAATATATTCTATGTGAACATTTTCTTTACACAAACATCCATAGAGTAAATCTGGATATATTCTTAGTCAATATGGTAAGTAATTCCCTTTTGAGATAAATATTCTCATTTTTTAACAGGATAATGATGAAAGAGACAATCACCGAAGAGGAGCCGATTTCACAAAAGTAAATAATATTCTTTCCATTTATGCAATAATTAATTTCCATAATACCTTGCCTTATTTAGCCTAATCTAAAATTTCTTAGTGATCTCTAGTGACATTATGTAGCTCACCTATATAAGAAGTCCTTGGCATAATGTTTACAACCAATTATTCAGATAAGTCTCCTTTGATTCCTCAAGAGTTTTTTTTTTTTTTACCATTTCAAGATGATGAATAATTTCTTTTGTCTGATGTTGTTTCTTACCTTAGTAATTCTAACAAGTGCTGATGATAATCTAGTACAAAGCACTTGCAAGAACACACCAAATGTTGAGCTATGCCTCAAAACGCTACGGGCTGATCCACGCAGTGCCACTGGCGATGTCACTAAGCTTGCGCTGATAGCTGTGGACGCCATCAAAGTTAATGCAAGGCAGGCGTCGGCTTCCATTTCCAAATTACGACGTTCAAATCCTCCGACAGCATGGATTGTCCCTTTAAAAAATTGTGCTTACTCCTATAATGAGGTAATTTTGGAATATGAAAGTCAACCAAGTATCTTTAAAAATTAGTTACATAATTTACTTAAAATAATTAGTTCGAAATATTTGTCATATAAAAAAAAGCAAGATAAAATCAATTAGTTTTTTCACCTTTTTCTTTATTTTTATAAATCCAGACCCCATTTTGTGGGAATATACTGGGTATGTTGTTGTTGTTCTTTATTTTTATAAATACGAAGTGTGATGAAAGAAAGAATCAAAATTGATACTATTAAATAAGAATAGTTTAATCAAATTATTATTTTAATTAATACTTTATTTTAAGGAGCCTTTAAACAAGTAGAATGGATAGTAGTCGTTCACTCATTGATAAATTTTGATCTTGATAATTGTTTTGTCTTAAAGGGAATATGTTATATTTGAATTAGTTTTAAAAGTTTTTATCCTCAAATATGGGAAACAATACATATTTAAATAACATATATATGGGTAATCAATCGGTAAAATGGATGACGAGTCTGAAAATTTGTGAATTCTCATAAGCAAGTGATTAAAAGTGAATATTTCAAATAGCTAATGGTTAAATTTTGCTTAGTCAGATATCACAAAAATTAGACTTAAAATTTATCAATAATTAATGAACCCATGCTTGTTCAGAATAACAATAGTATAAATATTTTTTTTTAAAAAAAATGGGATTTCTCTTTTTAAGAGAATATCAGTTTTATTTTAGATAAAAGTCTTAATTCTGACTAGTATACATGCCTGTTTAAAAAAATATATACTAGCCTAAATAAAAAAATTTAAAAAGTCAAAAGTTTAAAGCGAAGTGTACTAGTGACGTTATTATATCTTGAATAAACTTGTTTAATTTGTTCATGCATCAAAGATCAAAGCTTTTTATATTTTTAATTAACAGATAATTCTAGGAACGGATGTGCCATTAGCAATTGAAGCATTGACTAAAGGGGACCCAAAGTTTGCAGAAGATGCAGTAGTTAGTTCTTCAGGTAGTGCTGACAAATGTGAGAAAAATTTCAGTGGTAGCAAGTCTCCTCTTACTGCTCTAAACATAGTCGTGCGTGAGCTTTCTGATGTTGCCAGAGCTGTTATAAGAAATTTACTATGAAAAGACATTGATTTTGTATTTTGGAGTATTTGGAATTTGATCTTGAACTAGTTGACTATTATAGTCTTGCACAATTATCAATTCTTGAGCTAATTTTTAAAGTTTAATTAAGCTTGAGATGCATTTTCTCATCATATTATCATAGTCATGCTAACCCAATTCTTGTTTTACCTAATATTGAGCTTCACATATTATATTGTCTATGCTCTAATGGGGAAGAGTTGTCAGTAGTTCCATATCAATGGGTGAGATAACAATTTATCTTCTTGTATGATCTTGAACAAAGTCACTTATGTGGAAGCAAAGAAAAACATTAATACATTTAATTTATAATATTTCTAAAAAATAATAACAGAGCCAGAGTAAAATTAAACAAATTGACATTGCTGGCATTTTAAGAGCATGTGTGCTATTAATATACAATTTTGTAGTTAATTGTATCTGCTCTATTAAAATGGCGCCGATTGGAGGTTGAGATATTGGACATTATAATTAGTACAAATTGTGTCTTGGTAGGAATGAAGAGCGTGTGTGCTAATAATACAACTAATAAGATACAAGATGCAGAATCTCCTAAAAGTAGAAAAATTCTCATTTTATATTACTCTCTTCGTTTCAAATTGATTGATTTATTTTAACTTGGTACGGTATTAAAAAAAAAAAGAAAAGAAGATTTCGAATTTTATGATCTCAAATTAAAGATATGCTAAATGAACAAAATTACATTCTTTTTAAAATAAATTAAAAAAAAAAAATAGGTAAAATAAATTGAAATGGAGGGAGTATTAGGTACGTGAGAAATCAATATTCTGTTGCCTCAAAGATCGATGATGCACATTGACAACTTTACAATGTTTGCATGTGATGAGTCTGTATATTAGTACTTCCTCCATTTTAAAATACTTGACCTCTTTTGACTTGACACACCCACTAAAAAAATATTAATTAGAAGTATATTTTATAAAATTAATCCTATTAATGATATTTTTAAACTCTTAATTTGACTATTATTATTTTCTTTAGTTATTTAATACTGTGGATAATATGGGAAAGAAGTAATAAAATATTCTTGATTTGCTAAAATAGACAACTAATTTGAAACAAACATATTTAGAAAGAAGACCAAATAAAATAGAACGGAGGAAGTATATGATAAAATAATATCCCATGTGCACTATTTAAAACTGTGTATCCGTCTTGAAGTAAGCAATTTACCAATTTGGAGAAAGAGGCCATTAAGTTATAGGAGGAGTTAGAATGGAGGAAAAGGGCAAAAGGCACAAGAGAATACATTCCAAAATCAAGAAAAATTAAATAAGTGTGCTTCACCAATCACCGACACAAGACGAATCATTTTTTCTAATATTTTGTGTTGCTTTCAGCTGAGTCAAGTGAAGTTACGTTTTCCTCTATTTAATTTTCAGGTAGGTATGACGAAGCCAAATACTCCCGGCAATCTTTACTTGTTCATATATTAAAAGTAATTATTCAATTTTATTTGTCTAATTTAAAAAATCAAACAATAATTTAACATTTTATATATGTTTTAACCTTCTATTAAATACTATTTATTTACCAATATTTAAATAATTTATAGTAATTAATAGGAATGATATAACAAAATTATTTTTATATTTACTACTCCCTCCATTTTAAAAAAATGACTTATTTTAACTTGACACGAAATTTAAAAAAATAAAGAAAACTTTTGAATTTTGTGGTCATAAATTAAAGTTGTGTCAAATGTATCAAAATGCCCTTTAATCTTGTGGTCTTAAACATGTCATGTGGAAAGTTGGAATTAAAGTATTGCCAAAAAATAAAAGGGTCATTTTTTTTTAAACTGACTAAAAAGGAAAGTAGGTCATTCTTTTTGAAGCGGAGGGAGTATTTCTTATGGGGTCATTTGGTAGGAGGTATAAGGTGGGATATCCATGGATAAGTTTGAGTTATCCTATGGATAAAATTATACCATATTTGGTTGATAATATAAATTTATTTCGGAATTAATTTATACCATCAACCAAACATGATATAAAACTAATACTAAATTAATCTTAGTACAACTCACCTTATCCCATCAACTATGAGACTATTTTATATCACCTCTCATATGATATGAAATAATTCAGAAATTATAATTTTAGGATTATAATCTCGAAATAATTTAATTTACGTATCAAACAATCTCTAAGAGATATATATAAAGTCATGGATAAATAAAAATAGACGGGCTCAAATAACTTTTGTAATATAAAGATGTTAACGTCTCGTGAAGCGAAGGGACGGATGTTTTAATTAGTAGTACACATTAACTTTCAGCTGTATGAAACTCGTGAAAGGCGTGCATTGTTTAGATATTTGCTTGTTGTGCAATAGTTGTGTCCCTCGTTGACTGAACACATGAATTATATTTTATATAATTATTTTTAAAAATTTAAAAATATATTTTATATAATTATTTAATAATTATATAATAATAAATCTTTTTTGATTTATCAAAATAAATAAATAAAAATATATATTTTTAATACAAGGATAAGTAAAATAAGAAAGTAAGATATATAACGACCCCAAAATTATGAAGTTAATTTCACATGTGATTATTAAATTTTATATATTATAATAGTAAAGTTAAAAAGTTATTTTTTATCAGACTAAAGTAATTAAATTATACCTACTGCAACAATAATTACAAAACTATTTTTTACCACATTAAAATCACTAAATCAAAACCTGGAAATAACAAAAATCTACAAATTTTGAAAAATCTTATTTTCACTTCATTCACTTTTTTTCAAAAATTTTCTGAACTTCTAATAACAGTAAAAGGTTGTTTTCACTTCAAAGTACACATAGAAATTCAAAAATAACTTTAAATAATTTCATAGCCAAATACAATTCTAGTTTCTAAATATTATTTTGCACTGTAAAAATAAAAATTATTTTTTCTATTCTCAGAATGAAACATGGCCAAACGCCTACTCAATTGGTCCAAGCTTAATCTTTTATCTAGAAAATCAAATCAGCCAAGTAACAAACTAACAATGATTTCCAAAAAGCACTACTCGGTTGGATTATATTATGTTGGACTTAAATAAGATTCACTCGGTGTTTGGCTAATCCCATTGGCTAAAATCAATGGTCAACATTAGGTGTCGCATAGGAGCTGACACATATACACATCATCATATCTTTATCTATTCATTCATTCATTAATTAATTAGTTAAATACACATTCCTAATTTAAACCCAATCCCTTCACCCCTTTAAATAATCACCCTTCACCTTCACCAATAACTCTCCTTCTCTCTTTGAATTTCCTTTTGATCCAATCTCCCAATTGTTGCTAGAAGCGGCTGGCATTTTTGCCGATGACTTGCAGCGGCGATATTTGTTAATATATTGTGCCGTGACGTTTTATTTCTGTAACAATTGGGTTTTGACTGATTGGTTTCAAAGGTGAAAAGTTTGGTACATAATTTCTAGATATTAGATAATAGAAATTTTGATTTAATCGCTTACGACGTTTATTAGAAATCGAGGCACGATTGATTGATAGATAAAATTTTCTTTTTGGAAGAACAGAGATCAAAGGGGATTTTGTTAGAACATTGAAGCTGATTTTCGTAATTTCCTCATATTGTTTCTCTGGTCTGTGAATAATAAGGTAATGCTCATGTAAAACTGATTGATTCATTCAATATAATTTCATTTTTAATCCGCTAACTTCCTTCATCATTTCGAAAAAAATAAGAAATGTTCACATTCTCAATGATGGGGTGGGGTGTGATTGGGGAAGGAGGCAGGGGTTGACTATTTGAGGAGTCAGAATATTCCCAATACATTTTGTGATTTTTTGATAATCCTAGTGTCCGGGCATCCCACCAGCACAGGTAACAGGTAACCGAAGAGAAGAACAATACATTTTGTGACATCAGCTTTCTAAATTATGATAGGTGTCATAATTGTTATCTACATTTAGCTTTCTAAATTATGATGGGTGTCATAATTATTACCTGAATTCAGCTTTCTAAATTATGATAGATGTCGTAATTATCTAATAGAAAAAAAAAAAACCTAAAGGAATTCAGAGGCTGTTTAGATTTCTCTTTTGTTTCGGTGCTGGAATAGAAGAAAATGATTGTAATCACGTTGAATTTATACCACCTAAAATTGTCAGGGATCATGCGATCTTACTTTTTTCCTAGAAATTAAAGTTTGAATATTAATGGTGGTTCAAATTTTAAAATTCTGCAGAAGGTTAGTTAAGCGAATGAACAGGAAAGATGAGGAATCTCCGCGGGTGAGAGCAGTGCCAAACCCGCCTCCATTGCCAGTGGCTTTCAAAAGTAGCCGGCAGGAGAGCACATTTGTAGCAAGGAAATCCGCAGTGAGAAAAAACTGCTGGGCACCAACAGCTACAAAGAATACGTGGGATTGCCTCTTTGATGAAGGTTACAGAGCCGACGTTACAATTAACACAGATAACGGTGGCATCCTCTACGCACATGCTAGTATTTTGGTATGTTCCTTACACAATTGTTCGGAAAATAATTTCCATAAAAAGGCTGTACCAAAAATGTCTTATCTTGACACTAGAAACCATTTTCATTGAATAGTGTTTTATCTCGATATATGGTGATCGCTTAAGGTAGAAGATAACAATAGAAAACATTTTCATTGAGTATTATTTTATCCAACATATGGTGATTGCTTAAGGTTGAAGATATGTGGTATAACAAGGGTGTTTTTGTTATACATTTGAGAATTAAGAATTGACATTTATTATTTTGAGCTTTAAAGACAACAATGTGTAATTGTTAGTTAAAACAAGTGATATTCAGTAAAGAGTTATAGAACATTAGGATTTGATCACTGTATAATTCATCTTCCCCCACCCCCACCCCCCACCCCCTTTGGTTGAAATTCAAGGAATCAAGAAAATTAAACACTGTAAAATATCATGAAAGAAATATTTTTCACCATACCAAACAGACACTAAGATTTGATCCCACTTATGTGAACAGGGTGTGAATTCTCCAGTACTTAAAAGCATGTTGAGTTTGAAACAATCAAGAGCACGTGGTCGATGTGATCATCAGCGATCCATCCCCATAAGTGGGGTTCCACCTGAGGCTGTTCAAGTTTTCATCAGATTCTTGTATTCTTCCAGGTAATGATTCTCCTTTGACATAATTTGTGTGTCAGTTTCTCTGCACATGCCTATTTGGCTTCCAAATTCTTTAACCATGTTTCTAGGGGTCACATGTAGGTCAATAATGTTGTTAGATTATTTGTTCTCTTTACAGTACAATTATCGTAATTTAACATGACTTTCTTATAGCTGTCATGTTTTCACCGCAAGGCATTTAAATCAATGGCAGTTGTCTCACATTGTCATTGAGATCTGCAAATTAATCTTTACGAAGTGATAAAGCGAAATCAGTATTGAGATAGCAGTATAACATCCTAAAGAAACTATATTTGTTACCTGAATTACAATAACTAGGTTGATCATCTGTATTTTCATTATTCACTTTGCAGGTATGAGGAAGAAAAAATGGAGGAGCATGGGCTGAGCCTGTTGGTGCTATCGCACGCATATGCAGTCACCCAACTAAAGCGAGAATGTGAGTGGCAGCTGGAGCAAAGATTGAACCCAGAAAATGTGGTTGACATCTTCCAGTTGGCGCTCTTGTGTGATGCCCCTCGGCTTAGCCTTCTTTGTCACCGTTTTATGCTGAAAAATCTTAAGCCTGTTTCTGCCACAGAGGGATGGAAAGCCATGAAACAAAGCCATCCTGTGCTTGAAAAACAGATGTTGAAATCCATAATTGATGAGGATATTGTAAGTAAAGTATCCCCCATATGTGCAAAACCGATCTTATCTGATTTAAGTGTTTTCGTTTCCTGTTGGATTTAATCTAATAGGATGACTTATTTGCAGAGGAAAAAGGAAAGGTTGAGAAAGAACAATGAGAGGAAAATGTACGTGCAGCTATACGAGGCAATGGAAGCTCTGGTTCACATATGCAAAGATGGCTGTCGTACAATTGGTCCACACGATAAAGTTTTGAAAGAGGATCAAGAACCATGCCATTATGCAGCGTGCAAAGGGCTAGAATTGCTCATTCGTCACTTCGCTGGGTGCAAGTTGAGAGTCCCTGGTGGCTGCATCCACTGCAAGAGAATGTGGCAAATTTTGGAACTGCATTCTCGCCTTTGTGCCAATTCAGATGTTTGTAGGGTTCCTTTATGCAGGTTTGTTATGTTAAATTTTTTTTTTTCTTATATTTACAAGAGACAAACACTGAAGATCAGCCACTTGTTGTTTTTATCAATCAGAAGTCATCATGTTTATAGGTTGATTAATTTTTGTTTTTGATGTTTACGCAGGAATTTTAAGCAGAAGCGCAGAAAACAGAACAAGAAGGATGAAATGAAATGGAGAATATTGGTGAGAAGGATAGTGAGATCCAAGAGCATTTCTGGAGCTCCATTCTTCTCATGTGAATCCACTTAGTGCAATACAATCAATCATTGTTTCACCTTGTTGAATTCATTCTTTAAATAGATATATAATTGTATTAATATGGAATTTTGTGTCAAGCTACACCAACTACAATGTATCTATACAACTCAATGTAACTATTTATTGTAAGATCAATGGACAATTAAATTACTCAGCTAACTTGAGCTCGATACCGACCAAGTTGCTATCTAAAGTAACATCTATTCTACCTCACTAGAGGGTATTATACCGCTGAGCTGCACTGCTATCATCTGTACCTTATAGCTTCCTTCAAACTATTCTTAGTTGCTGCTCACTTGTCAATGAGTCAATTTTTCGAAGTACTATATTACTCTTTGTCTATCTGAAACAATCTCTCTACTTCATCTGAGGTAGTGGTATGGACTGCGTACACCTTATCCTCTCTAGACCTCACTTTCTGGGAATACACTGGGTATGTTGTTGTTGTTGCTGTTAGAGAAGGAGTTTAGGAACTCCTTAAACTTGCGAACAGTATGCCCCATCTTGTTCGCAGAAGGACATTCCAAATCTAAATTTGTATTGCATTCTTTTGATCATTTGAAACATTGCAAATGTCTAGTGTCATTTCGTTTTTAAAAACATTAACAATTTTCAAGTTTCGAATGCATATTTTTCAATCAGATTACTTTTTCAACAAAGTACTTTGATACTTCTCTTTCACAATATAGTACTTACAATATATGTTCATTAAAAATCTTACATTTTATGTCCAGTCCAATAAAATGTAGGGAGGGATTAATAATAGTACTAACAGAATAGTCCCATAGTTTTTTACGTGACACTATTTAACTAGAAATGAAGTTTAAGGAAAAAAGTCTTTTTAAAATTTACAAATTTATGATACTATTAAACATTAAATATTTCGATCGCTATAAAATAAAATTCTAAAATTTAATATTTCGGTAAAGAAATACTAATAAGTAATTTAAATAGGACATGCAAAAAAGAAAAAGAAGAGGGGTTGGGGGGTGGAAGGTAAGCCAGTTAGAAGGGCGAAAGCAATGGTGATTCATGATCGGCTTCATAAAATCAGTGTACTGCCATTACTAAACACCAAACAAGCATTTTTACCAGTTGTGACGAAGGGGAACCGTAGGTAATTGAGGAATCTCAGCGCCTCTGAGTATGTCTGTCTGTCTATGTACCCCTTACCCGTTATTCACATTCAATCACTCAACAACGAACAGACGGATACATGCAAATTCCGATCCCTTCATATATGTAAGGACCTAAATTCTTAATCAGGTCTGCAGCTCCAACACAGGCATTTTTACAGTCATTTGCTGTGTCTACTGTCTACCATGTATTTTTACTGGTATTGATCATCGATTTAGTTACCATTACATAAGGCGAATTTATACTTTAAAGGCATTGGACGCACCTTTTATACATGTCTTTGAAATTATCTTTAAATTTCTATGTCCATGTGACCAGGAGGTCAAAGGTTCAAGCCGTGGAAACATGCATACAATAAACCCTTTTGGTTCGGCCCTTCCCCGGACTCCGCACATAGTGGGAGCTTTA
Organism: Capsicum rhomboideum; assembly: GCA_031232105.1. Classification (NCBI taxonomy): domain Eukaryota; kingdom Viridiplantae; phylum Streptophyta; class Magnoliopsida; order Solanales; family Solanaceae; genus Capsicum; species Capsicum rhomboideum. The sequence continues at coordinate 86,703,035 of CP124717.1, forward strand.
GTGCACCGGGCTTCCCCATGTATGATAGTCCAGGTCTAAAATAGTTAATGCACTTACATCCACTACATATATCCAAAGAGTTGATTAGGTTGGAGAAAATCCTTTACTTTATTTACTGTAGTTTTTACTCTTCGTTTTGCCTTAGTTGTCGCTGCGTGGCCTAATCCCCGACATGCTTTGCGTAATATCCACTTAATCTGCTGGTTAAGCAACTGTATGGGAGTTAAGTTAGACAAAGGTATAAAGAATGTTTATTCTATAAAGTAACAGGAAGAATTTCTTTGAATTACAGCATGGTACTATCAAAATCGAGATCAGACTGTCATGTTGCCTAGCATTGAACTTTTATGCATATGAATCTTGACTATGTTTACAAATGAACAGGACTGTGTCTAGGTCTATATGACTATATCCGTCTCAAAAGAAAAAGGATGAATAATCCCTTTACCTCATATCGATTCATTTGCATTGAAGGTTGATTATAAATAACTAGTCCTGTTTGATGGAATCCTAGAATGTTGCTGCCTTATATTTTGTAACTTTGTGAAGGTTTGATGTATAGACTGCCTAATCTTTGTACTGTTCCTTCACTTATTGCTTCTTGTTCATGGAGCTGTGTGCTATCTTTGCCTGGTAGCACCAAAATGTTAGCGTCTCCTTGTTGATGTGAGACTTCTTCAAGCTGGCATTGCTTTCCCCATCTTCATGCTCCATCTGTACTTGTTCATTAGTGAGATTGAATTCTTTTCACATAAATCTCATGGTGATGAGCTATCATAATCCCGACTCCCTTCTTGTTTCACATTATATCTATTTAAGACTGGTAGTGATGCAGTTGCAGCTATTCTGAATGACCTTGCACCACCTACCACTGTTTGATCCTGCATCCGCCTAACATCTTTGCACACATTATCCAATATGGAGAGGAAGTCTCGCACGATTACGAATATTCTGAGGGGATGAGCTTCCTCTTTTGCAGCATCACCATGAAAATATTCTGTTACCTGTTTGACCATGGATAAGGCCTTTCTTTCTTCTGCCCTTATCCTCACAATTCCATCTTCTGCCTCCTTAAGAAATACTTTCAGCGATTCAAAAAAGTTACCTTGCATATCTTTCTTTTCATATTGCAAAACCGATCTTGCTTTATCAAGTCCCACTTCAAGCTTCAAGACATAGCTTTCCAGGACATCTGAGTCCATTGCTGCTGCTTTTTTGACATTACCAAGTTCTCTGCTTAATCCAGAAACAACCTGCAAACCTTGCTTCTTGAAATCCACGTCTTTGAATTTGATGTTTGCTTTAGTAGAAAGATCATCGCCTGGGGGTTCAGAATCCAGCTCTTCTGACCTGATAATCTCCTGGACCACAAAGTGAAGCAAGGTCGTCTTCCCATCTATTCCTTTTATATCTACTAATTTCAAAAGAGTGTCAAGTTTGAAAGCTCTGGCATCACCACGATTAGTTCCAACATTCATGCGGTTTCCTGTCCTTAGAACAGCTTCAAGGAGTTTGAGGAATAGTCTACTATTCTTCAATTCTTCACTGGCTACCTGTTCATATGAAGTGCAATTCCACCAGAGTTATTCGATTCTTTTAAATTATTGTAAGAAAAGTCTAATACAAGGTATAGAAGCAGAAAGAAATTTAGTTTAGCTAATGTAGCTTAGGTAATTAGTACAGTATAACTCCGAGAGTGGCTCAAGTTTACCGGTGGAATAATTTGTTGTATTTAAGATTCTTAGAAAGGTAATCCATGCCAATAATCTCATTGAAAGTGTTGAATTCAACTCTAAATTCAGGCACAAAGCACACCAAGATAAAAGTTTTAGTGCAGTCAAGATCCTGGAGATGTCAATATATAACATATTTATGTCACACCATTCTGAGAAATCACAGTCATGAGGCATACTGATATTTGTGTAAAGGAGTTTTAAACGAGATTCTTGAGCCGGGGGTCTATCAGAAACCACCTCTCTATCTCACCATTGAGGTAGTGGTATGGACTGCGTACACTTACCCTCCCCAGACCCCACTTGGTGGGAATATGCTGGGTATTGTTGTTGTTGTCGTTGTTGTAGTTTTAAACGAGATAATAGAAGGGTGAGGGTACATCTGAACAATTCTTGAGGTATCATAGTCGAAAGGAGTCTATCTTAATGTATATTGGTGGAAGAATTCACCATTATAATGGTTCTCTAGGTCACATATAGAACGTCCTAGTTTTGTGAACAAGCATCAGAATTTGGTCTTAATCAAAATATTGATGTATTATTAACATGTGAATACAAATGACTTTTAATCTCTTTGAGACTCAAAGTGAAATAGATAGCTAATAGTACCTCAAGGGTTTGGAAGGATTTCCTCAAATCTTTCAATTCACCATCAAAATTTGCTCTGTAAAGCATAGCTTCCACTCTTTTGAAGGCAAATGGTATATCAAGCACTGTCTTGAGGAATCGTTCTGCAGGCCCTAACTTTGAGGCGTCTTCACTGTACTCTCTTAGTTTTATCTCTTCTTCTTTTGTTGGAGCCATCTTGACCAAAGTCTCCAGAAGCTCAGGCCCTAGTCCTTCAGGATTTCCTGCAATACCAAAAGACATTCCATTTATAATGAAGCTGAAAAAAAAAAAAGACTTCTGGAATGATAGTTAGGAATTAGGATAGATAGGAAGCATCATAGGTGTAATGAATACCCAATCTGATATGATGTGCATAAAACATGCCAAATGTACTGGTGTCGTAGGTAAACTATTTTGGTATATATGATTAACTAAAAGATATGCAATTAATTACTCCTAACTGTTGGACAATTAGCTTCGAAATGGCATATGAAGTCCTCTGGTGCACTTGTCGTGTTTAACTTTCTTTGTTCAAAGATGGCACAACTTGAGACAATATACCAACAGTAGATGTATTTTAAGTTGATCTTGCATGCATGTCTTAAAAGTTTGGTTCAGTAAAATGCTGTTAGAGTTTCCAAGGAGATTTACAAAGTCTTAAGTCCGAATGAAAATAATATGCTGCCTCTAGATAAAATTGTTTATAAGGTAGGATACATATTTTCTGGCAAGACGAAGCACATATAAGTTTTCAGGAATACTGAAAACATTATAAAAGATGAAGGGATGCTCTGTCTAAATGCTGAGTGTTTATTGAATTCAACATGGCCTCATGTGCGTTTGGATATCTGTTGTTTTCTGTTTTCTTGCTCTTCTGAGGAGGTTGGAGTTATTGCTTAATGAGAAGCGGAACTATAAGCTTTTACCTTTGAAATAGGAAAACTTTCTTTATTTCTGCTGATAGAATTTGATTATTCTCTGAGCCACCTAATTGTATTAGGGAGCTCTTGAGAGTACTACGGATTGGATGCTTGAACTCTATGGTGCAATTGTCATTAGGAACATACAGTTGGAGAACTAGGAAAATATGCATTTGAAATGGTTTTTGCATTACAAGGAGAATGAAAGTAGGAAGGAATAATACCATGTGAAAAATGCAAGTTCTCGCTGCTATTTCTAGCAATGGACTTGATTCAACCTTCCTAAATGTTCTCTAATCTAAAGGTCCAACACAATTACAGAAGCTAATGTCTATGCTTGTTATCTACCAACATTTATCCATTTTTACATTGCAGAAAAAGATGCAGTTTCACTTTTTTGGCATATCCCGAACTATGTACAAAATACTGAATCCCAACATGAGAGATTACATACCATTTAGAAGGGCTTCAGAAACCTCGTCCTTAGTTACATTAAGTGCTCGTAACATTATGGCAATGTTCTGCGACTTCTTGGGGTCAAGCACCTTGTTCTCCTGCTCAACTGGAGGAAGGACTGATTTCCTTGTTGCTTCCTTTGGTACAGAATTTGCTGAATTACATCCAAAAAGTGACTCCATCATGTCCTCATTTAATCTGCAATACAAAAGGTACTCTTTGATAAGATATTAGTGTTGCTGGTAATTCAACCATAATATATTTGATCATCTACTTACTGGAAGGAGCTCGATTTTAATTGGTCCCACACTGTTGCTCGATCAGAGGTTGCTCGCACTTTGTCCCAGTGCAAAGGCTTCAACTTAGGCTTGGATGGATCTGTATCGCCAGAATCATGTCTTTCTAAAGAACTGGCACCTTCATTTGGTTCTTCAGAAGAACTTGTCTTCTCACTGGATGGTGTTGATTTTGGAGTAGGACTCCTAGATTCTGTCTTGATCATTTGAGGGTAAGCTGTTGAAGGAACATTTCCTTGTGATCCTTCCGGTTTGCGAGGTGTTGAGAATTGAAGTGGGGGTGGAGGGGGAGGGGGAGGGGGAGGGGGAGGTGGACGTGGAGGGGGAGGAGGTGGTGGTGGTGTTTCTGATATTTGTTGGGGTTGGTTGCTTATCAATTGAAGCCTTGTCATATCTGGTGGAGGAGGTGGTGATGAAAACTTGGCCCTTTTTGACACATATGGCAGTTCTGGCTTAGTATAGTGCAAGGGAGGCTCAGGTGGAAGTTGTTCCAACTGACCCTCTTGTGGCAGCCGTGGTGGAAGTGGAGGAACTGGAGCTTGCTTAATGGATGGTATTATAGTATGTTTTACATCAGGGGATGAATCAGAAAGGCGTGATCTTGGAGAAGTTCGCTTTGAATAAGGGACATAATGCTTGTTGCTTGGGTAACTCTCACGTAAACTGGGAGTGTAGAAACCTTCTTCAGTGCTAACAGAGGAGCCTTGTGGTGTGTGAAATGCAGTGTCATTACTCTCCTCATCGGATGATGACATTGCAGTAGGTGAATTAATGCTAGGAGGGGGTGGGGGTTTGCTCAGTGGTGGAAGGGGTTGAAGGTCAGGACTTGGTCTATACCTAGAATCCAATCTTTTCACAGAGCTCAATTCTCGATAAGGTAAGCCATTATCACCATTTGACTCGGTCACAGCTGATGTCTTAACAGATGGCTCAACTGTCCCAATGTAAAGGAAAGTAGAAGGCGGCGTTCTTGATTCCTCATTGATCCTCTGATCAGAATTGCCCCTTACAAGCTTTTGACTTTCATCAGGGTGTTTCACACGGTGCTTGTAAAGATAGAATGCCAAAGCAGATAACATTCCCAAGGTGACAATTCCAACTGATATTGCAATTGCCACTTTCTTGACTGGTTTTGCTGGTTGTGTGGCAACTGAGTTTGACACTGGAGTTCCATTAGCTGGAGTTGATGGAGGTTGATGTGTCTGATCTGGTGTAGTCCCAGTAGGGACTTCTGGAAAAAAAGGCTGTTCTGGACTGGAGATGACAGGCTCTGCGGGTGGCGGTGGCGGCGGTGTTGAACTAACTGGAAAGAGTGGTTGATGCAAAATCCTCCTGGTGTTCCCCTTGGCAACCAAATCTTGAAATTGAGAACTGAAAGATGAAAGCAATGATAATATAAAGAAGATGCTTAGAGCTGCTGCTCTCATGGTATTGTTTTGAAGGTATGTGTGAAATTATTTTCTATTCCCAAATTCATCTCCAAATTTTGTTCCACAAAGAATTCTCAAGAGAGAAAAAGACAGTAAAGAGAAGCTTCTGTAGCTGCAAGATCTGGCTGTAGTAGTGTGGGGTGGGTGATGTGAGCATTAGCCCGCACTTTCTATAATTATATATAATTATGCCCAGAAATTAAGATTTTATTAAATCTACAGTTAGTTGTGTAACTGTGTTTAACCGGATATATGAAACTAAATATTGTTAATGTAATTTGAATAGGAAAATAGATTAAAGCAATTTGGTTCAGAAGTTGAAAGAAAATAAAAACAAAAAGGTCTCAGCTGAAGGACGTAATAATTATATAACACATTGTATTATATAATTATTATATAAAGGTCTCAATCTTAAATCTTAATTTTTAATTAGAGATCTCGAGTTCGAGCATTAGATATGTTGTTGCTTTTGATAGGGGTGCTTTAAGTCCCATAGTGGAACTCTTTATCACAAATTTAAATTAATCGAATTTCAATATAAATATCGAACACTCAAATAAAAAAGAAAAAAAGTGGAAAGGAAGAAATAAAGGAACAGAATGCCACAGGGTTAGTGAGAATCCACTTTTATAATATTGCGTGCTTTTTTCCACGTTAAAGGACGATGATGAGGGGATATGACAATTACTGCTGGGGCTATAAAGATCACGTTCTATATTTCTTTTTATTTTGGTCCATATAAAAACTTTTTATAATTTTGTTTTTTCCCCTAAACTTTGCCTTTTCCGACTCTAACAGAGTGGAGGGAACAAAATAACGTTCCACTCTTTCTTTGCGCTGTTAAATACGTAGTCAATTTTAGCTTCCAAAATTGTAAGGACAAAAATGGACATTGAAATTTATATCTGCCTGCAATGGCAATCATATACACTTCATTTTCATATGTTTACACGTGTCATCTCGGTAATGAGCGACTTTATTTGACGGCTTTGATTGATGGAGGGACCTGAGAAATATGAGCTCTATGGTTCTCTTGTTTATTAAAGCTGTGAAACTTGCCTTCACAATTGATTTCGAAAAAGCAGGCAAACAGAAAAAGAAAAGAATATTAGCATCTAATTCGTATTATAATTACTCTATGATAACTAATAAAATGATAAGTTTATCATATCACCCTTTAAAAGGAAAAAATAATATTATCATTTGAATAATAAATTTAATAAAAAAATGCATTCAGAAATTGATAAAACTTAACAATAAGGATAATGTAGATATAAAATTGTAAATTGCTTCTTGATTTTTCACACCAAAAGAATAGAAGTGGACATGTATTTGTAAAAATGGATGGATGTATTATCAGTTACTATTTTTAAGTAATAATTTCAAGAGAACGCTAGAGGACATTTTCAGCCAACAATTACCATAATTGTAATTAATTAAGGGGAATGCTAGTAATTTGAGAGAAAATAAAGTTAACGTGCCTTGTTAACGTTATTCTCCTTTTTTCAACTTTTTTCCATTTGTCTGACAGCTAGATCCACATCCACCGACGCCTTATACATCTAATCTTGCTCAATATTTTATTTTTATGGGATTAAAAACACGTCCTTCGAGCAAATGCTTTAATCTTCTTTTTCTTGTTAATTCCTTTTACTTTTAATTGTTCAATTATTTGTTTATTCATCTACTTATTGTTGTTAGATCTACAAGATATTACAAACGAGAAACGACAGTGTAATCCTTTTTCACTGTTGCATAATTATACTGATCATAATGCTCTACGTTATTTATTTACATTCAGACAACCCCCATGACATGGACTTTAGAATCTCTGTATGAGTTTTACATCTTTGTACTTCGAGCCAGGATTTTAACTAATATTTTTTAAAGAGATTTTAATATCTACTGTATATAATTTCAACTTTATATATACAAGGTGATCTCCTTTGTGCCCCTAGCTCCGTCCTTCTAGTCTATAAATTCTGGAGAATGCAAAATTATAGAAAAATCTTTCTGATATCTTTTAGTAAATTATAAGGGATCATACCATCGCTGGAAAGAGCAGTACTGAGGACTGAGGATGCACGCATATTTAGTGATTAGTGCTAAACGTTACTCAACCATATGACATAATTAACCATGATAATCATTTCGTAAAATTTTATAATTTCTATCTCTCATCATAATAACTTTCTCTAGAATTTGCCCCTTTTTTTTCTTTTATATTACGCCAAATTGTGTTTCTCTCTGGCACAATCATAACAAACTCATGGTCTCCCTATTAGCAAATGAGTACTTTCCCCACTCCTTTGAATACCTTTTCGCTACACTTGTAAACAAAAAGTACACTAATTAAATTTAATTATTTGCACTTATTTACTTCTTCCTCAAAATTTGCCAAATAAATCGTTCGTTAATTAGAGGAAACTATCATACACATCAGGACAAAACACACACTCCCTCTGTTTCATTTTATTTGTATTCTTTGATTTGGCATGGTATTTAAGAAGAAAAAGTAGACTTTTGAAACTTCAGTCAAAAACAATCCTTAAATATTTGTGTGAATATAAATCATTTCATTATAGGTAAAAAAAAATAAAATTAAAGTTAAATTATTTCTAATTATAGTAAGGTGATATTCTTTTTGAAATGGATTAAAAATAAAAGGGTGCAACATAAAATGGAACGGAGGAAGAAGTAAGTAAAATTTCCCACGTTCAAAAGTTAAAAGTCTTTGTTTGTTTGTAGATTTTGTTTAAAGAAAAAAGAATTTGAGGAAGGGAGTTGCCCAGTACAAAATTGAAGTGTGCTAATTTGGATGAAACTCCAAACACGCAAAAACTGTCGGTGTATGTTTGGTTCAACAAAAGTACACAATTAAGAAAAGGAAAGCTTGACTAATTAGCTAGGTTACAATACATTATGTATCATTCATAGGGCCATAATTCAACTTAAATTATTTTGATTAGATGTGAATGACACACTGATTTCTCGTTCCGTAGATTTTCTTTAATGCTATGCATGGAATCTCAAACTTAGCCATATCTTTGCTACTTTAAAAACATTTTACACATAGGAAGTACTTCTAAATTTCTGCTTTTGAGTTTCAGCATCACTTAGGGGTCGTTTGATAGAGTGTATAAGAATAATGCAGAATATGGTGTATTAGTAATGCTTGCATTAGTAATGCCAGAGGCAAATCCAGAATTTTAAGACGATGGATGCACCACTGCAGTTTTAAAAATTTAGCACTTATCCTGGAGTCATCATAGCCTGTGAATTCGTTCAATTTTGTGTTTATATTGAGTTGTTGGATAATTCATTTTGGTTCATGGATAAGTAAATCTATCATCATCGCAGTCAGTTTGGTCCTATACGATTTTTCCTCTGTTTATTTCAGCCCGATGCACGAAAGTGTCCGCTATGCGCAGGATTCAAGGAAGGGCCCCACCATCACAAGGGTGTATTGTATGCAGTCTTACCTTGTATTTCTATCAGAGGTTGTTTTCAAGGCTTGAACTCGTGACCTCCTGGTCACATGGCAGTAACTTTACCAGTTACTCCAAGGCTCCCATTCAACAACTTAACCTAATCCATAACAATTTAAAACAAACACTTTCTACAAGATACAAACAACAATCTCCAGAATTTTACCAGCTCTCTTAAGAGGAACATAAGTCAACTGAAATTGCATAATTTAGCCAAACATCTAAAACAAGTATTATACTCCAAAGTCATAATACGACATTAGACTCCAATATTAATTTTTTTGATTTACACAAACATCATGAAATAAATTTCATCGAACAAGATAAATAAGAGTAAGGTTGAGAGTTAATTAGTAAGAGGTCAATAAGAAGACATCAAACAAAAGTTAAAAAGACCAAAAAACTAAAGTTGTGTTATGAACTATTTTGTCAAGTTGGATGTATTATTAATAATTATGCAACTCAAAGTGCAAATTGTACCACTTGTGACAATACAACTTGCAAGTTGCAAATTGTATCTTAGTTGTATACAAGTTGTATCAAGTTGATCAACTTGCACTATTAAATATTGTATATTAAGTGGCAAAATCTTCTATAAATAGGGAGTTTTGCCTTCTTATTAGAGATACCAAGAAGTGAAGAAATAAAAATCTCTCACAAGCATTTCTTCTCTACTTTTCTAGCTTTATAAATTGTTATGTTCTTGGTATATTGTATAATTATTTTATAACACGTTATCAGCACGAGACTCTACCGTCTCAAGATTTGAAGGCGAAGGTATTACTTTATCTTCCCTTTAATATGTCTAATCTTACAAAACTTGAGTTCGTTGCCCTTCAAAGTTAGGGCAAGAACTATCTTTCATGGGTACTGGATGCTGAAATCCATTTAGATGCTATGGGTCTTGGAGACGCCATTAAAATTAGAAATAAAGCATCAAACCAAGATCGTGCTAAGGTTATGATATTCTTGCATCATCATATTGAAGAAATTCTGAAAATTGAATATCTTACCGTTAAGGATCCACTTATTTTGTGGAATAGCCTAAAAGAAAGGTATGACCACCTAAAGATGGTCATCCATCCAAAGGCACGATATGATTGGATGCATCTGAGGTTTCAAGACTATAAGTCTGTTCATGAGTACAACTCTGTCATGTTTAGAATTTTTTCTCAATTGAAACTATGTGGAGAGGAGATTAATGATGTTGATATGATGGAAAAAACACTCTCCACCGTTCATGCCTCGAATGTGCTCCTGCAGCAGCAATATCGAGAGAAAGGTTTCAAGAAATATTCTGAACTGAGTTCTCATCTTCTTGTGGCTGAACAAAATAATAATTTGTTAATGAAAAATCACGAAAATTAACCTACTGGATCTACACCATTTCCAGAAGTAAATGAGGTATACGCCCATCATGCTAGGCGTGGAAAGGGTCATGGATCTGGTCGTGGACGTGGACGTGGTCGTGATTATGGACACAAAAGAAATCATGTTCCTGGTGTTAATCATTCAACAAAGGAAGGAAAACGTCAAAAGGAATAAAGAAATTATGAGAAACGTGAAGCAGTTAGAGCATGTGTTTGTTTCCAATGTGGTGCAAAAGGCCACTATGCACGTGATTGTCGTACTCCCAAACACTTGGCTGATCTTTACCAAGCGTCACTAAAGAAAAAAGAAAAAACTCCTGAAGCTAATTTTGTCTCTGAAAATCATGTTGACATCGCACACTTGGATGTGGCAGATTTCTTTGAGCACCCTGAAGGAAAGATAAATCACTTGATTGGTGATGGTTTTGTGGCTATGGAATAATAAAGAAGTTTTTATTTTTGCTAATGGTAATAATTAGTAAACTAAAGATCATGTAATAGTAGTTGTTTACATGAGTACTAGTATTTTAATTAGTATTTTTTATTATTATTAATCACATTTTTGTAAGTTCATTAGTAAAATGAACTCATTTTGATTAAACAATATTTTAATATTTATTTTAGTTATGATGAATATTATTTTATTATCAAATAAATAATAGACTCTCTTATCTAAATATGAATGATCTAATCAAAATCAATTTCACAAAATAACGTACATGTTTGATTTGATTAAATAGTTTTTTTTTTTTTTTTGAAATTGCATAGCAAAAGATAACTATGAGTAATTGTTATATTACTTGGATTTTATTTTATACAAATATTTTATTTATGTATTTTATTTTGTTTATGTTATTCTATTAGAAGATATGGATAATTCTCAAAGCAACTTATCCAATTATGAAGACATTTGCTTGATTGATTCTGGCACCACACACACAATATTTAAAAATGAGAAATATTTTTCTTATTTAAGTATGGGCAAGATAAATGTTAATACGATTTCTGGTAGTATTAATTTAATTGAAGGCTTCGGAAGAGCCATTATAATTTTGCCTAAGGGAGTGAAACTCATCATAAATAATGTTATGTTTTCTCCTAAGTCTCGGAGAAACTTGTTGAGTTTTAAAGATATTCGTGAAAACGGTTATCATATCAAGACAATGGATGAGTTGAATCTTGAATATCTTGGTATTACCAAGAATGTCTCTGGGCAGACATGTGTTATAAAAAAAAATTCTGCTTTATCTTCTGGCTTGTATTGGACAAGGATTAGTGCGATTGAGGCACATTCTATAGTAAACCGAAAGTTTACTAATTCCAATACTTTTGAACTTTGGCACAATCGATTGGGACATCCAGGATCTATAATGATGAGACAGATTATAGAAAATTCAAATGGGCATCCATTAAAGAACTTGAAGGTTCTTTCAAATAATGAATTTTCTTGTACTGCTTGTTATCAAGGCAAGTTAATTGTGAGGCCATCACCAACTAAGGTTGAGATTGAGTCCCCTGCGTTCTTAGAACGTATACAAGGGGATATTTGTGGACATATTCACCCATCTAGTGGGTGTTCAGATATGTCATGGTCCTAATAGATGCTTCTTCTAGATGGTCTCATGTGTGCCTATTATCATCTCACAATCTAGCGTTTGCAAAATTATTGGCACAAATAATACGATCACGGGCACAGTTCCCCGATAATCAGATTAAGTCCATTCGCCTTGATAATGCTGCAGAATTTTCATCCCATTCATTTAATGATTATTGCTTATCGATTGGGATAAGAGTTGAAAATCCTGTAGCTCATGTTCACACTCAAAATATTTTGCTGAGTCATTAATTAAACGTTTACAATTAATAGCAAGACCATTGCCTATGAAAACTAAGTTTCCCACCTCTGTTTGGGGTCATGCAATTCTGCATGTTGCAACACTTTTTCGTCTCAGACCGACAAATTATCATAAATTTTCTCCGTTACAATTGGTTCTGGGTCAAAAGCCCAATATATCTCATTTGAGAATTTTTGGAAGTGTTGTGTATGTGCCTATTGCACCACCACATCGCACAAAGATGGGTCCCCCAAAAAGGTTAGGAATTTATGTTGGGTTTGAATCACCCTCCATTATTCGCTACCTTGAACCATTAACGGGAGATATGTTCACTGCTCGATTCGCAGATTGTCAATTTGATGAGACATTTTCCCCAAAATTAGGGGGAGAAAATAGTGAAATCAATAGAGAAATTTTGTGGAAAAACTCATCATTGTCTCATCTTGATCCACGTGCTTCTGTTTGTGAGCAAGAAGTTCAAAAAATTATTTATTTGTAGAAAATTGCAAATCAAATGCCTGACGCATTTACAGATTTGAAAAGGATTACTAAATCACATATACCTGCAGAGAATGTTCCAATTCGAATTGAGGTCCCTGCAAGACCATCTACTAGTGTCATGGCAAATGAGTCCAAACGCGCCTGAAGCGTGGTAGACCATTGGGTTCTAAGGATCGAAATCCTATAAAAAGAAAAAAAATTGGTCAAGATGACACTATAAAAGATCCTCACATGGAATTTCAAGATTTGAGCAATTTTGATATTCCTGAAGGAATCAATGAGCCTGAGATTCAAGAAAATGAGGAACTATCCATAAATTCAAGTGATGTTGGAACTAATTTGAATCGGTCTGAAATAGTGGTGGATTATGTCTTTGCATATAATGTTGCAATAAAAATCATGCAAGATAGTGAGGATCTTGAATCTCAATCTGTCACAGAATGTCGACAAAGAAATGATTGACCAAAATGGCAAGAAACAATTCAATCAGAATTGAATTCACTTGTCAAACGTGAAGTTTTTGGACCTATAGCTCAAACACCTAATGGTATTAAACCTGTTGGCTATAAATGGGTCCGTGTGCGAAAAAGAAATGAGAAAAATGAAATACAAAGGTATAAGGCACACCTTGTTGCACAAGGATTTTCACAACGGCCTGGTTATGAAGAGACATATTCACCAGTTATGGATGCAATAACATTGCGTTATCTTATTAGTTGCACTGTCCATGAGAGGCTTGAAATGCATTTAATGGATGTGGTTACAGCCTATCTATATTGTTCACTTGATAATGAGATATACATGAAAATTTTCGAAGGATTTAAGATGCCTGAAGCATACAATTCAAAACCTCGGGAAATGTATTCCATTAGATTGCAAAGATCATTGTATAGTTTGAAGCAATCTGGACGCATGTTGTATAACCGTCTTAGTGAGTATTTATCTAAGTAAGGTTATACAAATGATGAAATTTGCCCATGTGTTTTTATAAAGAAAACAACATCGGAGTTTGTTGTACTTGCTGTGTATGTTGATGACATAAATCTCATTGGAACTCCAATAGAGCTTCAAAAGGCAATTACTTATTTAAAGAAGGAATTTGAGATGAAAGATCTTGGAAGGACAAAATTATGTCTTGGTTTGCAAATCGAACATTTGACAAAAGGTATATTTGTCCATCAATCTGCCTATACAAAGAAAGTGTTGAAGAGATTTTATATGAATGAAGCACATCCATTAAGCACTCTGATGGTTGTTCGATCACTTGATGTGAATAAGGATCTATTTTGGCCTCAAGAAAAGAACGAGGAAATTCTTGGTCCTGAAGTACCATATCTTAGTGCAATTGGTGCACTGATGTATCTTGCTAACACTACAAAACCTGATATAGTCTTTTCGGTTAATTTGTTAGCAAGGTATAGTTCTGCTCTTACTAGGAGACATTGGAATGGTATCAAACACATATTGCGGTATCTTAAAGGGACTACCGATCTGGGCTTATTTTATTCTAACAATAGCAGTCCCGATGTTGTTGGTTATGCTGACGCAGGGTATTTATCTGATCCACACAAAGCTCGATCTCAAACAGGTTATGTGTTCATATGTGGGGGTACTGCTGTATCTTGGAAATTTACTAAGCAGTCTATCGTAGCTACTTCATCGAACCATGCTGAGATAATAGCTATTCATGAAGCTAGCCGAGAGTGTGTGTGGTTGAGGTCCATGATACATCTCATTCGAGAAAAATATGGTTTGAAATGTGACAAAGTACCCACGATTTTATATGAAGATAATGTAGCATGCATAGCGCAACTAAAGGGAGGATTCATAAAAGGAGATAGAATGAAGCACATTTCGCCAAAACTTTTCTACACACATGAGCTCCAAAAGAATGGTGATATCGACGTGCGACAGATTCGTTCAAGTGACAATATTGCTGATTTATTCACCAAGTCTCTACCAACTACAACTTTCGAGAAGATGGTGCACAAGATTGGGATGAGGAGATTCAAGTCATTAAATTGATGTTCTCGTTAGGGGGAGTTAATACGCGTTGTACTCTTTTTCCCTCACAAGATTTTGTCCCACTGGATTTTCCTTGTAAGGTTTTTAATGAGGCAACACTAAGGGCGTATTACAAGATGTGTGTACTCTTTTTCCTTCACTAGGCTTTTTCCACTGGGTTTTTCCTAGTAAGATTTTCATGAGATACATTATCTATTAATAAACATCCAAGGGGGAGTGTTATGAACTATTTTGTCAAGTTGGATGTATTATTAATAATTATGCAACTAAAAGTGTAAATTGTACCACTTGTGACAATACAAATTGCAAGTTGCAAATTGTATCTTAGTTGTATTTAGTAGTATCTAGTTGTATACAAGTTGTATCAAGTTGATCAACTTGCACTATTAAATATTGTATATTAAGTGGCAAAATCTTCTATAAATAGGGAGTTTTGCCTTCTTATTAGAGATACCAAGAAGTGAAGAAATAAAATCTCTCACAAATATTTCTTCTCTACTTTTTTAATTTTATAAATTATTATGTTCTTGATATATTGTATAATTATTTTATAACAAGTTGCCTATAATTTCACACGAGACTTGTTTCTGAGATGACTTTGAGAAACGAGCCAGTGCACCAATTGTTCCCTTCGGTAATGGGTGCCTAGAGGTAATATAAGTCTCTATTTATAAAATATCAACTCATATACAAAGAGCATTGTTCATGAGGATGGGTTGCACGTGCATCAAATTTATCCATATGGATTCGCCACTGAGTAATATTGATATTAGTTATACTTGCATTAATTATGTTGACATTATTTTTTATATATTATTTGATTTAATATATTAAAAATAATATTTCTTGTATATTTTTTATAAAAAAGTATTTATTTATAAAAATACCCTTTACACTCTTTAGTTTTGTAAAACGAAATAGAAGTTAAATTCTTTCAGTATTTTCATTCAATTGTTTTCAGCTTTTTTTTAAAGAAAAAAAGTAAAATTCTTTTTCATTTTAAATTGTAAAACGCACAATTTTTTCAAAGTTAATCCTTTATTGTTTTTAATTTTAAAACACTGTGTTCTTTTTTAAGGTAAATTCTTTCCGTGTTTAATTCCATAACACACAATTTTCTTTTTTCTTTTCTAATAAAATGAATACTCCAGTGTTTCATTTTTACTATATAAAAATTCAATATTCATTTTTTTGTTCAATTATCTTGCATATTAATTTATTTTATTAGAAACCCACAAGCAAAGAACTTGGAAAATGTTGGATTTGAGGGGCAAGGTTGCCATTATCAAGTTAATGCATGTGTTAAAACCCTTTGTATTACTAATACATAGAAAAATGGTGGTATTAATAACACATAGCTCAATACACACATAGAGTAAAACAATATACCAAACAAGGTACTAGTAGTACATTAAATTAATGCATGCATTAACTTTTTCAATACACTCTACCAAACAACCCCTTAGAAGTATATGATATGCGTTACTAGAGCCGGGGGCACAAAGGTTGGGATAAGGTCTAGATACACTCTACCCTCTCCAGATCTCACCCTACAGGAATACACTGGATATGTTGTTGTTACTCTAGAGCTATCAAGTGGCCAAGTTTGGGGGAGAGAGCGAAGGGGGGGGGGGGTCTAATTAAGACTACTGGTAATTTAGAGGGATCTAAATGAAATGCGCCAAATTTAGAGTGGTCTGTGGGTATTCTGCCTATAAATTTATTTGCAACAAAATACTAGAGGGATCAAAAGTTAATTGTTTGCGGTAAATAAATCTTATGATTGATGGCTTGATAGATGACCAATCTTCTAGTCTAGTATTAATAAGTTTGGTCTTGCTGGACGATAATTGAAAGAGACTGACACATGTTAGACTGTTGTCAGCCTTTCTGATTTCTCTCTTTAAATCAAGAGCCACATTTGGATTGCAGTAAATGAAACTCGTCCTAAATTCGCCTCTATTAAAGCTACTAGTTATAAGGTAACACTAGTGATAGAAATACTGAGAAGTGAGAACCAAACACGGAGTAATTTGGAATTTTGGGGAAGATATCATATCAGATTGTAGTGGCGTATCATTTATTGAAAAATTATAATTTAATTATATATTAAATTTTGAATTTCCTTAATGACTTTGTCATTTTGCCCGATCGTGAGACACACGTTAAATGAATGGTAGCTGATGAGGTGGTCGGTCTATGGTGGGGGCAGCAATAACATTCAGTACAATTTGGGAACGACTTGAATTTTAACACCTTTGAAATTTTTTATGCTTTGTTGCCATTGCACCATTTGATACTCCATTTGGTTTTAGGACACCCGTCCTTTGTCCTTTGACATATAGTGGTCCTGGGCCCAATGATAACACCAGGACAAATTAAAACAGGGAAACAAAGCGTCTTCTTTATTTACTTTCAAATGCTTTATTGAATATTACTACTACAAATGGATTATTTGATGTTTGGTGGTCAAAATTCTTTGCATTAGATGGTACCTGCGTATACGGAAAGTAAGGGAGTGAATTGTACGCCAGGAATATATGACACAATGTTGAAGAGGCCCCCGATCCGTTTAAAAAGGGTGAATGGTCCTTAGACAATTCTAACGAGCTTAAATTCTATCTATTGATGGTCTAAAAAGTATTTGCACATCAAGTTGCTTTTCAGGGGAAGACAAGTACGTAGGCCTTTTGATAAACATTAATTGATAAAAATAATGATAATTAATCTGCTATCACAATTTAAATTACTACTCCATAGTATAAAAAATATATTATATCATCAATGCATATAATTTAAATCCAATATATATTAATCTCTGTTATGCCATATAGAACAGAAGTGGGGAACGTTTGACAGGTTGTACTGAAAACATTTTCCTCGTTTCCTTGAGAAATGAGAGTGCTGGACTGCTTCTGTTGTATCAAATGGGCCTAAGAATACATGTCCAGCAGCAATTTGTTACCCTCGTTATCGTCGGCAACAATGATTGGGGTCTCTTATGTGGGAGGGGGGATAGTCATTTTCAACATTTGTACTCTCTCCATTTCAAAATTATTGATTTTCTTTCTAAATTTATTTATTTTAAATTACTTATCCATTTTCACAAATCAAGAGTATTTTATTATTTTTTTTCATATTACCCTCAGTGTTAAATAACTAAAGAAAATGGTAATAGTTAGATTTGGTGTTTCAAAACATCATTAATAGGATTAATCTTTTAAAATACACTTCTAATTGATATTTTCTTAATGGGTGTGTCAACTCAAAGAAGGCCAAGTAAAATAGAATGGAGAAAGTAATTAAAAAATAATTGTTATCTTGGAATTTCAACTTTTACAAGTGGAATTTCATAATATTATCATGAAGTTTCGCTAGTAAAAGTTGAAACTCCAAATTATTTTCCCAACATAGGACGGAAAAATAGCTAAGCCACACAATTACTACAATCTTGAAGTGCCTAAGTACTCAGATTGTGGTGTACCGTTGTTAAAGTTGTGCCTTAAATTCATACTTCCTCCATTTCAAAATAATTTGTCATAACTTCTTTGTGAGAGTTAAACGATATGAATTTTGACTAATATTTTAAGATATATTTTTTCATCATATTGATATGAGAAAAAATTGCAACTTATAACACTTTATGTATAGGTTTTGAACATTCAAATTTTAATTTTAAAGTATTGAATAAATTTAATCTAATTTATCTTTGAAAATTAGTTAAATTGACTCTCAAAAATTAAAACATAACAACTATTTAGAGAGTACTTGTTTTGCACGTCTATCGACTTCTTTCTTGTTGTTTTCTCTCTTCTGACAAATCAACTTCATTATATGCGAGTCTGTTTTTCTGGGGTGTTATTCCTGTGCACAAATCTACTGGTCTGCAGTATGTTTGTTTGGGCCTTGACTTTACAGTAAGACGATGAAACCACTGTAGCAATGGCCTTGTTTGGTTTGGGCCTTTGCTTTACAGTAAGACTATGAAACCGCTGCACAAATGGCCTTCAAATTGAACCGTTATAGTGTAGTACCAGAGGCTCATGACAAGCATCAAACTAGGGGTAATCTTTTATCTTGACTTGTGCCATATTCCTCTACAGAATGTTTTAACCTAGTTTGAGGATTCAGCTATCTCAACTAAAATCCAAAAGTTTCGATTAGTGTAGCAGCAGTATTTATATACTACTAGTAGTATGTTATTTAGGACCACAGATGCATAAGGGAAAAAGATATAGTCCTACTAGTTAAGTAGTTATAGGGCGGTTCATACCTAATTACCTATGGAGTATAGGCCTTCAATTCTTTTATATATATAGTAGCCCCCAAAGCCATATTTCTATATATCCATTGAGTGCGCAACTGCCAAACTCCATTATGGTTGATAGAGAAAGCAATTGTTGAAGAGTCCACCTCAGATGAAAGCGGAATGGTGGTCTCGTGAACTATTTTTTGGAGTAAAGTTAAATTTAAGATTCATTTTCTTATGGTAATCGACTATGCCATGAATTTCACTTGACATAATGCAAATTTCAGTTCAAACAAACCAGAGGCAGATATGCACATCTTCTTAAAATTAATTAAACCATGACACACGTGTCGCATTTACTTGTCAAATATAAATACTTGATGCAAGTAAATTTTTATCCTACGAACCATTCAAACTGTACATATACGAATCAAACAAAGTACTCATTATTTGTAGCAACTACAAAAGCCGTTTGAACAGGAGGAAAAAAAAAAAAAAAAAGACTTCTCAGGACATATAATGATGCAAGTTATATATTTGAACTTAATTAATGATGAATACTAAAAAGACTATACCAAGACTTAAAGGAGGTTAGATAATATCCATGAATGTTTTTTACAGTAGATACTACTATAAGTTTGTGTGGATAAGTTGGTTTTAATTCAACCACTGTTTTTGCAAGTTCACAGAATATATGACAGTGCAGTGCATAAAGTGAGTGATTACATGTGCTCCTACATCATGCATCAGATTCTTTGCTTTGACAATTAGTGCAAAGCATCTTCACTTATTCTTCTCCAAATAACGGGTATCGGCGTATATATCCTTTTTAAACAATCTGTTATCAATAATAAAATACTGGAATCTAAAATAAAGTAAAACAGAAACAGAGAAAAAAATAGAATAAATTCAAGTTCATTGAATTTAAAGTATGTCCTTAAGAAATTTAATTTTCTCATAGCGATTGACGTATAGGATTATTTTCTCTCAGGATAGAATGGATAAACCACACCGATGTAATGGTTCTTCAAATTGCAGAAAGGAGAATGGTTCAGAATTTTCGTAAGGATATTTATAGCCTGTTTGGCCAAGCTTATTTTTTCCCAAAAGTGCTTATTTTTTCTCCAAAGTGCTTATTTAAAAAAATTGAGGTGTTTGGCCAAGCTTATAGAAGAAAATAAGTGCTTCTGGGGAGTAAAAAAAGCAGTTTTTTATAAGCTAAAAAAAGTAGCTTCTCTCCAAAAGCACTTTTGAAAAAAACACTTATGAGAAAAATATACTTAAAAGCACTTTTAAAAATTTGACCAAACACTAATTGCTGCTCAAAAGTGTTGTTTTAATTGTATTGGTCAAACACAAACTGCTTCTCACCAAAGTACTTTTTTGAAACATACTTTTGAAAAAAGAACTTCTGAAAATAAGCTGATTTTAGAAGCTTGGCCAAACAGACTATTATTGCCAGAGACTAGGTTCAAAATAAAGAGACAACTCTTCCTAGTGGATTTTTGCGAAACATGGCCATATACGAAAACTGGCTATGTCTGGAAAAGCTAAAAAAGAGGTATTTTTATGTATGCGTACGCTAATTTTGCTCTCCCTCACCTACAAGAAACAAGATCCCTTTGTAAAAGAAACTTTTCATTTCCCTTCATTTTTGGATTTGTCATTCCTTCTATTTTGAAATCTTTCGTTTCCCATTCATACCAATCCAAATCCAACACAATCACCTAACTAAGACCTGCTTGTTGTTAGAGGGTACCAATATCTCTCACAAAAAAGGAAAAAAGATCTGTCGAATGTTTTGCCAGCGAGACATTCTTAATTTAATTTCTTATGTTTTCTTTATAATAAAGTACCAATAAATCACACAAATTAGAAATAAAACAAATAAAATGTAAAGACAATCTGTCAAATGTTTTCCCAGCAATGCATTCTTTCTTTAGCCTTGTTTAATTGTTGGAGGAATCCTTCAACAAAGAGGAACTAAAGATTTCATGGACTGAGAATCTTCTTGAATTAATGATATGTACACTTGATAGTCTTGATTAGACCCTGCTTTTTGTATATCATACTTGTGGTTGTGGTCCTGTTAGAATTATAAGTTTTCGTGTGAATACAACTCCATCTTCAGTTTTAACTTTGTAAATTCTAAATAAAGTGAATGAAATTTATTTCCAAACACCTATTGAGTTACTCATATTTGGTCTTAGGAACATTGTTTGACTTTTGGAAAAGCACTTTTTCAAGTTTATTGATAAGTGCCCCGTTAATCTGTGTTTTACTATTGGCCCTTAAAAAAGCTGATGAATAAGGCTGCCTAATTCCTGCATATTCATTGAACCAATCTCGTTTTCTTCTCTTAATAATAATTTAAAAGTATAGCAAATCGTGATGATGCTTAATTGATAATGATAAAGAGCATAATGAGGATGCATGTGAGCAACAAGATTTTCTTATTCTGCTGAAGCTCAATAGGACTTTTGAACTCACTAGCCTTCATCATTGCTTAATGGAGGGTATTATTATCTGACGGAATAATTTCTTAGACTATACTGTTATAGGAGATAAAATATGCGGTCGTACGTAAAATTAGTTCGAACGTTTGTTGATTTTTACTACGATTTCATAATGTCATACAGCAAGACATCCGACCAAATATCATATTATTCCACTAAATATCATATTTCAAGAAAATAAAAGAATTTATTTTAAGTTTATGAATTCTTATAACGATTTCAAGTTATATGCAATAACAATTCAATTTTATATTTTCTTTATGCATATATAATAATTTTTGAACAAAAGTTACTAGGTTAGTTCATGTGTGAACCCACATGTTGACCAACTCGTGTGGTTCACCAGTTTCACTGACTAAAACAAAAGAGTGATTCAGTAGATGCAGAGATACAAGACAAGGCCAAAGGCATGCATCGGGTACCGCAAAAACGAATAGCTACATTCCCTTTAAGAAGGACTCAAAATTTATTCTGATCCCTTCAAAAAAAAAGAAGAAGATGATCCTGGTTATCAAATGATGGAATAGTCGAGAGCAATCTACTTATGAGTATATCGAAGGAATCATGATATACGAAATTAACAATAAACGAGATTCAAACCGGGAAAATGGTTGAATTTGTCAAGGAAAATAAATTTGAATCTTGAGAATGAGAATGTAAGAATTGTTGTTTTTGACAGTGATGCTACTATTAAAGAAGGTGACCAGGAATTAAAATTTTTATTCTATCCTCCGAACATTTATTATGTTTTCACAACTATTAAGACGATTCACTATAATTTATCCTTTACTGGATTTGGAAATTAAAGAAAATAGTACCACATAATATAAAAATACAAAATTAAGAAATAAAATTCTAGCGCACTCTGTGATGAGAAAGGGCAGAGGAGGTTTGTTGGACAAACAACATTGTCATTTGTCATAATAGGAGTATATTATTTATTGCAAGAAAACAAAAGGAAATCTTTAGAGACATCCGACCAAATGCCGTGGATTTTATCTTTCAAAAGATTGCCTCTATAAATCTGACTCACTTCAATAGCATCTTTGCATAGATCTTATTCATGCAAGACTATAATAACTAATGTATAATAAATAAATATATAAATAAATCAAAGAAGGTAGGAAGAAAACCCAAAAAAGATTTACACTACTCCAGTCCACTATACTTGTCACCCTTAGGCCTTAACTACTCTTCCGTCAACTCTTACTTGACCGCTATACTAAAAATATATTTTTACTTTTATTTATCACTTATAGCATATCAAGAGAAATTCTCTTTTCATGTTTATCCTCAATATTAATGTACTTATTTCCCAAATTATTTTTCAAGATTTAAGACTAAACACCAATTAATTTGAATATTGTAATAAAATACTTATATTAATATTATTTTTAAAGGATGTATAAAACTTAAAGTCGACAAGTAAAAGTGAACGAAGAGAGTATTAGATTTTACCTTTATCCTTACTCAATAAATGTAAGCAAAAGTTAATATGGTAAATTAAGTTAATTAAATTATTTTTAAATTAATATTTTTTTTTAAGAAGCGTGAAAAGTAAAATAGAGAGGAGGGGAGCAATACATGAGTAGAAGAATGTGCTGGGCAAAGAGATTCCTTACACAATTTTTAGAATTTAAATTTAGCAATGGAGCATTATCATAGGAAAGTGTAAAAAGCAAAGAATATGGCATGTCAGAAAAATATATTATAAGTAATTTGATTTTAGGTGACATTGGAAGAAAAGGAGCTTCGAGTTTGGGACATGGACATGTGAGAGGTTTCAAGAGCAAAAATTAAAAACAAAATACTTTTTTTTTTTTTTGGATAAGAGAAAAGGGATGTGGTCACAGTTTGTCCATAAGGTGAAGAGGTGATGCCCATTTTTTTGATTGGACTACTCTATGCCATTTATATATAGTTAAAAAAAAAAATAGTTAAATTATCGTTGTCCTAATTTGTTTGGAACTTTTAGTTTATTGAGGGTCCATTCAATCAAATTTTAGAGTAACATTTATTGGACTAATTTTAGAATACACAAGTATTGTGCTATACTCCATACTTCTCATAAGTCCATGTCAAAATGACTACAAAAGTTTATCGAGGATCAATTTATTTGGCTCTTGAGAGCAACAAGTGACAATATCATCTTCAAAATTTACAATGCATTATTTTATTATCAAAATTTTAGAAAAGGTTACTAGTATTAAGTTTTGTCATTGGGAGAAGCTGGTTGACCATTTACATGTTACGTAGAAATCACGCTGAAATGGTTCTTTCTTCCAAGTCTCTTGTGCAACAATGTATACTTAAATTTATAATTAAGGGTGTGGTTTACGGATTGATGTAATTGATTGAAAATCTTAAGGTCTCAAGTTTAATTTTTAATAAAGGTAAAAAGTATTAAGTAATTTTTTTTTTCTATTTATCCAAATTTAAATATAAAGTTATTTGATACCTATTCTAGTAAATGAGAGTAATAAATACTTTTGAAATTAATTGAGATGAAAAAAAAAAAAAAAGAGGGTATACATATGATCTAAAAGAGATGCAGTCCTAACTCCAAAGTTAGAAGCCATTAGTATTCCATGTGCCACCCATAATATGGCCGAGCCCTATTTATACTTCCTTCGTTTATTTTTACTTGTCATTTTTTAACATAACACACCTATTAAAAAAATAATAATTGATATAGTGACTTTATTATATTGCATCTATTAATTAATGTTTAGTAATAAGTATTGGAAAATGATTTGAAGAATAAGTAAGTAATGCTAAATGTGAAATATGAAAACATTTTTTTGTCTTTTCTTGATTTATCAAAAATGACAAGTAAAAATAAAAATTAAATTAGGAAAAATAGTGACAAGTAAATCCGAACGAAGAGAGTACATTTAACAATTTTTCTGTCTTGAAATTTACTTTTAATATTTGATGTAATGGTGTTCCAATCAATTAACCCTTTAAATATTTTTCCAAAGGTTGGTTCTATGACATTCGTGTGAACGAATTTGCAATCAACTTACTGTAACTTTCTATTAATCAACTAATAGATTAATCAAATTACTGTAACTTTCTATTCATCAACTAATATATGCTTTGATTTCAACCTTAGTTGAGTCTACGCAACTGTTTGAATTATCCTCATATTCGTTAAGGTACTCAACTATTTGAAATCCTCATATCCATTAATGTCAATCAATCTGATTTCGCATCTACATAGTTCAAGAAATTTAACTATATATATGGATAGCATAAAGAAACTTCCATTTTGGGTAGCTTCTCATGTTGTAGCAGATCATTTTCTAAGTTTGGAGGTTACTAATTCATGCTTACATAAATAACACAAATCTCCATTTACAAAGTAACTACAAAAATCTCAACTATCAGTTATATATCTCAATGAAATGTATCGGAAACAAATTATATATCGATGTATATATCAGTGTGAGTTTTGTTTAAAAGATACATACTCTATTCTATGTATCTTTGAATGATTATAGTGTGGGTAATTGAGAATCTCAACTGAATGTATCGGAAATAAATTATGTATCTTGACAGCCCAAAAAACTGAATTTTCTGTAAATATGCAAAATCTCAAAATTTTCTGTAATTAGGCACCAAACTGTCGGGATTTATGTTGTTTACCCTATTGAATTTTAATCTTTTGATATATTTTCTTGATGTACAATCGGTATATAAGTATTTATTTTGGTAACTCATAGTATATTAGTATTGTTTCCATAATACATTCATGATTCATCCTAGGTTATATTGACATGTGGTGCTGGAAAATTTGATATCAATCCTTACCTTATATATTTTATTTTAAAAATATTTACATGAGTGAAGGACTAGATCTTGTCAACCCATTACCAATGTAGACTGAAACAAGTTGAATCCTGTACACGACAATGGGATTAACTATAATTGTTAATCTATGATGCTTGAGATTAAGAATCTAGATAGGAAAATATGGAGATCGAAGATTAGTATAGATAAATTAGTAGATAGTTAAGCATTTTTTCTTTCTCCGAAGTTAGAACATGATCGAGTCTGGAGCTTTTTTTCTTTTACCTACATTTTTTCGCTATTGTATTTAATTCTTTTACTTCGATTATTTTTATTATTTTTGCAGTCAATAGTTTTTTCCCAATTTCTTTTATCATAATCTTTTACTCTTATATTTCATTCAAAGTTTCAAACTTGTCCTATTTTCAAAACAGCCTCTATAACTTTCAAACATAATAATAAAATTAGTGTAAATCTTAATTTTTTCGAATCTCACTTATAAAACTATATTGGATACGTTAGTTGTTGGTTGGGGTGTGTGGTGTGGTGTGTGCGCGCGCTTGAGATCAATTATAGTTTGGTGCTCACCAATTATAACTCCTACCTTACATTTTTGTAAGCAATATTTCAACTCGCCAAAGGCCAAGGCCATACTGCTTCAGAAAAGTTAAATAACAAAGAAAGCCAAAAAAAGAAGAAATAAAAAATACTAAGGGGTCATTTGATATGGTATATAAAAATAATATAAAATATTATGTATTAGTAATACTAGTATTAGTTATGCTTGCATTAGTTATACTGAGATTATTTCTTATACAGTGTTTGGTTTGATGTGTTAAAAATAACTTGCATCATCGCATATTTTTAAATAAAAAAAATTATTTACAAAAATACCATCCACAAATATAATGAAAATGATGTGAAAAAGGTTTCGAAGGGCTATTATGTCTTTATTGATGCTAATGCATGTATTAAAATCTCTTATATTGCTAATATCAAAATTTTTTCATTTATTAGTTATGCATACCATAATACACAATAAAATATATAACTAACATAAATTAAAAAAATATATTACCAAATAAATTATTAATAATATACAAATCTAATACATGCATTGTTTTACTAATGCATCCTATCAAACGAGCCTAACTATAACTATTGTTATTCAATTCAGTTCTTTAGATAAATGAGATGGAAAGCACTGTTATAAAAGTAAGAGAGGAAAAAATGGAGGGGTCGTTATCTTATTGCTAAAACAATAGGGGTAAAAGTAAGCTTTGTTTAATTGGGAAAGTGTAGGCCAAAAAAGTGGACTATGTCAGATTGGCGTGCGTATCACTGTACCACTTCTTAGAAGAAAGAAAGAAAGAGAGATGATATAATTATAGTTTGAAGGTTGATGATTCTTTACACCTTTATTTGCGAAAAAAAGAAGCCACCCCCCACTTCCCACTTTTCAGTTTCATCTTAAAAAAGGAGCTAAATACAGCTATTTTGTGTACTAGGGAGTAGTTTTCTTGATAGTAATTTGTACTGGGATTTCTGATATTTTTGGTGGTGGGGACAAGGGTGCTGATTCTAAAGAGATAGTAGATATCTAAGGGGAACATTCTGAGATTGGCTTTTTGTGAATAACAGTGTGTGTGTTGCTTTGGTGGCTGGCAAAGATTAGGAGCAACTCATCTTTTTCATGGTTGGTTTTGTGTTCTTTCTTGTTGGTTAGCTCATCTTTTTATCTGATTGATCATAGTGGGTTTAAGTCCTTTGGAATGTCTTCTTGGCTTTGTACCTCAAAGCTATTCTGGTTTCTTTAGTGCTTTTACTCTGTATTTACATTCTTCATTTGCCTTTGCCTTTGCCTTCCCATAAAATATCATAGCTCTTTTGGTGAGTCTTTGGAGATCAAATAAACATTTCCTCTTTGGCTCTTTCTTCTGTGTCTGTAAATGCACGTTGAATTGGATTTCTTTGGTATTCTCTGTAAAGATACTTCCTTTTTTTCTTCTTCTTATTTTTGTTGGTTGTGTTAATCAACTTGGCATGCTCGGATATGGGTTCTCCCTATTTTCTTGCATTTTTCAAGAAAGTATGGATTTGCTGTATTCACGAGTATTTGTAATTTGTAATAGTTTTGGTGGTTTTTTTGTGGCACGTTTTGAGTTTGTGTGTGTGTTATAGTGATATATTCGATGTGATGCTTTGTTTTAGGCAAATTTGTTTCGTTTTCCTTTTCCAGTTGAGAACAAATTTTTGGGTATTTGTGCATGTTTGTTCACATATACGCGACCTTCTAGACCCAATTGATGATTCTTGTCGACAATTTTTGTGGTAGTGTTCTTGAAAACATATCTTATAGATGATGTTTCTTTGTTATTACAGGTCCATCAACTTCATTGGTGAGAGAGGATTATTGAGTAGAGGAATGTGGATTCTGGTGTTTGCTTTTCCAGAGAAGGCACTGGAAGTTGTTTAAATATTTTTAAACACCAGGAGTGTAGGGATAAACAATTAGTAGAAGGGCGGTGGTTTCAGTGGTGAGCATGTGGCCTGTTGTTTTGAGAGCTAAAATTTGCATATTTTGAGGTATTGAGTCGGTTGGGTTGTATATCTTGGACTGGACTTTTGTGGTTGGTTGTAGTTGAGCTTACTACAAGAATTAATAAAGAAGCAAATTCTCTTACTTTAAAGCTTGTGAAGTTTGGTGGAAGTATAGGTACTTCTGGGTTGTCCTTTCCTTTCCTTGGCATTGTACTCTCAAGTACTGGCAGTTTAGAATTGAGATACTGTAGGTGAATAGATACTTTGAGCGCGAAGATGAAGTATATGAAACTTGGATCCAAGCCTGATCAATTTCAGACAGAAGGAGATAATATCAGGTCAATAGTTCAACCATCTTTGTGAATTTAATTTTTTTTTTTTCCTTCCGTGAATTGCTTTATCCATCATATATATGTCCTATTTCCCGGATGATGTATTTTTTTTTAGTGCTATACCTGTTTGAAAGTGTTGTCTTTGTTCAGGCCTGGATTTACTCTCATATAGTATAAAAGAACTGTATACGTTATGCCGAAGTATGAGTGTGTTTATCTTAACCTTTTCTCCCCGTGTATGTGAAAAAGAGTGACAGTGTGTGTGTGTATTGCCTTTCCTAAAGCTCCTCCTGGGGATTGGCGTTGAGAAAAGTGAAGCTAAGTATTGAAACAAACAAGTCTCTTAGTTGCTTACTGTTGCACAAGGACTTAAGAGCCTCAACCACTTATTCTTGATTCCCCTGCTCTTGTCAAACATCACATATGCATGCGCAAAGTAAGATAGACTGTGAGACGTTGTGCTGCTCATAATTTCTACTCTATTTTTGGCCAACCTGATTCTTTCAAAGCCACCCAACTCATTATGTTGCTGTGGACCGTTTCATTTAGCTTGTGAAGTTTCTGAAAAACAAATTTGCTTCACCATTTTTAGTAAGTTGTAATAGTTGGTACTATTGGGAATAACTTATTTGTACTTCAAAATAGCTCAACTACCAAATGAAATCCATAGCATCAGTTTCTCACTACATGAAATAAAAGAAATGTAGAATTACCTCAAAAGAGAAAGGAGTATAGTGCATAACTCTTCCTTTTTCTCATCTATGGACTTAACTTTAAAAGATTGGTTCATAACATAGCTTCATTGATGCCAAAAGCTTTATCTCCTGTGGTATTTGTCCAGAAGCAACCCCTCCTTACCTCAGTTCATCTCAAGACAAATAGCTTGGTTAACCGAGGAACATTTCTGCTAACATTTCTAGTTCCAATGAAATTTTGCTCTATGAAAAAAAATATTCACTATTTTAACTTGAGAACTGACACCCCCTCCTCTCTCTCTCTCTCTCTCTCCTGTAAACCTATACGCAAAACCTTATTACAAGCACTTAGATCGTATACCATTTACGCTACCTCGACAAAAGCTGGCTTTTCAGTGATAGCTGATCTCAGATAGTCCTTTGTTTTGGCAGGGAAAACATCCATTTTTCAATCCCGCTACTACATATTAGTTATGTGCACTATGGTGGGGTGTATCATCTCAACTTTTTAGTTGTAGTTTTTTTTTTTCCTTGGTCTTTTTTTTTTCTTTTTGAAACGTAATGTGGTAGCACCCATCATATTATTTGAGTTAACATTAGTCGAAATGGTTTCATCATGAATATGATGTATGAGCTTCCTATTCAGGTATGTTGCAACTGAATTGGCAACGGACATGGTCATCAATGTTGGAGATGTAAAATTTTATCTCCACAAGGTATGCTCTCCATCTCAGACCCTAATTGTCATACTCTTTTTTCTGCATGTTACCTAAAATTGTAATTTTGAAATACACACTTAGATATTGATTAACCTGATTATTCCAGGAATACTACTCTAATATCATGTAGTTGTCCTGTTGATGTTGGACATGTGTACACCAATTATCTAAAGTGGTTAATAGACAAAATTGATTAGAGTGTTACTTTTAGCATACATCAGCCTAAAAAAAAAAAAAGAGCATACATCAGCCTGATATTGCATTAAAAAGGATTTTTATCGATTCCATCTTGGCTCCTGCTTACAGCTTACTGCTGGTTATTCCAAAGGATAGCCTAGCTATGAAGGGATTACTCTCAAAGAGATAGCCTAATCCTTCATTATATCAGTACTCAGTAGTTCAACATGCAGAAAAATGTGATCCATACTCATGTTCATATTGTTGTCTGTTTACTATCTTATCCATTCGGTACATTACTTGTTAATACTAACAGGATTATACTTTCTCCAGTTTCCCCTTCTGTCCAAGAGTTTCCGCTTGCAGAAGTTGACCGCACATGTAAATGAGGAAGGCAAGGATGAAATCAACATCGACGATATACCTGGTGGACCTGCAGCTTTTGAAATATGCGCAAAGTTCTGTTATGGCATGGCAGTAACTCTGAATGCGTATAATGTGGTTGCAGCTCGTTGTGCAGCGGAATACCTGGAAATGTATGAAACTGTCGAGAAGGGTAACATTATCTACAAGATTGAGGTTTTTCTTACATCTAGCATCTTCCGGAGCTGGAAAGATTCAATCATTGTTCTCCAAACAACAAAAGCTTTTATTCCCTGGTCTGAGGAGTTAAAGATTGTTAGTCATTGTCTAGACTCTGTTGCATCTAAAGCTTACATTGACACCTCAAAGGTGGACTGGTCATATACATATAACCGCAAAAAACTTCCATCTGAAAATGGAACTGATCCACTATGGAATGGTGTGAAAAAGCAACAGTATGTTCCAAGAGACTGGTGGGTTGAGGACCTTTCTGAACTTCATATTGACTTGTATAAACGGGTTATAACTACAATAAAAACAAAGGGAGGGATGTCTCCAGAAGTAATAGGTGAAGCATTGAGAGCATATGCCTACAGAAGGCTACCGGGATTCAGCAAGGGTACAATCCAAGGAAGTGATCCTGTTAAGTATCAGTACTTGGTTGATGCGATTACTTCTTTGTTGCCCTCAGAAAAACATAGTGTTTCATGTAGTTTCTTGGTCAGATTGTTACAGACGTCTATTTCTTTGGAATGTGGAGAAACAGTAAGAAGTGAACTGAAGAGGAGGATTGGCCAGCAGCTTGACGAGGCATCGGTAGCTGACCTGCTCCTTCGTGCACCAGCTAATGAATCTACTATTTATGATATTGACATAGTACATGAGCTTGTTCAGCAGTTCATGCTGCAGAAAAGGAGCGCTCAGAGTGATTTTCCTGAAGATAATGAATTTCAGGAGATGTACCCTGCATTTGCATCAGATGCTTCCAAGGTAAAGGTGGCAAGGGTGATTGATGGTTACCTTGCGGAAGTTTCTCGAGATCCAAATCTACCTTTGGTGAAATTTGTCAATCTTGCTGAAATGGTGTCTGGCTTCCCTAGACCTTCCCATGATGGAATTTACCGTGCTATTGACATGTATCTTAAGGTATCCATTTTGCATTTCTCTTTTTTCAAACAACACATTTTATAATCTGTAAGCTTGAGATATTTGGGGAAAAAGTGGCTCATTTGCTTGAATGGTTTATCTTGAAGATTCTGAATGATCATTTCTTTTTGGCAGGAACATCCAGGAATCACCAAGAGTGAAAGAAAAAGAATTTGTAAACTAATGGACTGCCGGAAGCTATCAGCTGAGGCCTGCATGCATGCTGTGCAGAATGAGCGCCTTCCGTTGAGAGTAGTTGTACAAGTTCTGTTCTTTGAGCAAGCCAGAGCAACAACATCATCTGGTGGTGGCAGCACCCCTGACCTAGCTGGAACCATTAAGGCTTTGCTTCCAGGGGAATCCCATGGGAGCTCAAGATCTGCTACAACAAACACAGATGAGGACTGGGATGCCGTGCCCACTGCTGAGGAGATTAAAGCTTTGAAAGGGGAGCTGGCTGCTCTAAGGTTGAGGGACAAGGAAACTGGTTGCAATGATACTAATTCAATAGACATGAAAATGAGTGCTGAAAAAGTTGCTGGTGGCAAAGCGAAGGGTTTAATCATTTCCAAGAAGATCTTCTCAAAACTGTGGTCCAACAAAGATAGACTAAGTGAGAACAGCAGCTCGGATACATCAGAAAGTCCCGGATCTTCCAATGCAGGGGAATCAAAGTCCACCCCATCAAGAAGTAGGAGGCATTCCCTGTCTTAATGTTAGTTGCAGATTAACCAATTTCTCTTTAAGTTTATGTAAAAGTTTCACCCTTGTTTGATGCTAGGATTGGAAGAAGTTAATGTCTGCCGCTAACCCTTGAAGTAATACGGAGAATTCCTCCTATAATTTTTGAGCATTTTCAAGAATGTATTTGCAAGGTTAGATCAGCTTGGGACTGAATTGGATCCTCTAGTTTTGATAGTTTTTCTGTTGTATGCAATTGTTCCCCAAGAGAAATATAAGTGACCACCTTTGTTTTAGGCTCTCGTTTTAAAAGATCGTTTGATAGCTGGTTAGAATTATGCAGGTATTAATAATGATTTCCTAACTATCTATCAAACGTTGCATAACTTATGCAGAAATTAATGCATGAATAAGTTGCCTCTTTACTACTCCGCTATCAAACGACCCCTAAAATTCTAAAAAATATTTAGGGAAACATGTACTTTATGAAGAGAACCCTAAAAGTCTAAAAATTATTGAGGGAAACATGTACTTTATGAAGAGGAAAACTGGAAGTCTGAGAGGAAAAAAAAAAAAAAGAAGAGGAAATCAGGAGGGTGATTTCTGAAAGAAAAGAAATAAATAATCGAGGTAGATAAAGCTGGAGCTAAATAAGAATAAATCGGGAGCTTTGGCAATGTGTTAGGCCTATAGGTACTTATTCCTTAAGGATCTTTATACAATAGTAGGCTAGATTCACAACTTATTTTTTCTAGCTAGTGTATATACATAGATTATACACTTATTATGCATAACGATACACACATTATACATAAATTATATACATATTATACATCCTTAGGATATTTTAATTAATTTAAGCAATTGGGTGGACGGCTACTAAATCAATTCTTTTATTCCTCCCTATTCCTAAACACTTTGCTTTGTGCAGTTGGGCACTATCTGGTTAAGGTTTGGGCTTAACCAGATAACAGTAGCTGTCAAGGGTTCATCAACTAATGATTATCTAAAATACAGTAGTTTGTCAATGCTGATCATTATTTCGATCATGCATATTGTAATAATTCATATCCATCTCTAAATGGAAGTAGAGCAAGATTTTTCTTTATCATTTTGGCTATTAGGAGTTGAATAGTCGGAGTCACTTCTATTTTATGATTCATTTTAAAGTTCTTGCGTAATGTTGGGCTCGATCAATTTATGTATATCTTGTCTAGGAACTGGACCCAAAAAATGGACCAAGAGAGTGTAAACGAGGGGTATGAGCCTTCTCATAATCTTGGTAAACTTTATCGGACTAAGCAATGACTGCTTGCTTATTATTTATTTTTTTCCAGTTATAGAAACCAACCTGCTGACTAGCCTCCTTATATCATGAATTTTTTTTCACAGGGGAGGTAAAATTAGCTCATAAATATATGATTTGCTTAAGCCGTCTCAGTTTAGGCGATTTAACGACCTTCTTATATATTAATTACACATTTTGATCCGCTCAATTCAACCCAGCTAAAATTTAAGTTGATTGGGCTAAATATGTAGCTCAATTGACCAATAACCTTCTCAGAACATTAATGAAAAGTTTCTTTTTTTATTGTTTGACATGTTATATATAGTCATAACAATGAAAAAAGATATTACGTAAATTATAAGAAAATAAAAATAAAATGTTAAAACTTGGTAAGAGTTTAATAGGTTAGGCTATGACTTATAATTTAGCCGACGCCCAAATAACATCCAGAGTTGTTCTTCATGGCCCTTTGTTTAGGTCGAACTCATATTCATATTATTTGATGTATTATTGTGATGTGCTAGAATCTAGATATATCTCCTCCCTCTTATCTTGTTTTATTATTATTTGACATTATTAGTTATTACTATTTGGATTAATGGATTCAAACAAATCTTTCTTTTATGTTGCTTTCTCAAACAGTTCCGAAACAGTTTTATTTTCTGAAATTTGTTTTTTATGCTACTTTTTAAATGACGTTTCCTAAGTACAAGAGAATACAACGTAATCTTGTTTCCCGTATTCAGTTTTTCATTTTTTCATCCTTTTTTTTTTTTTTTTTTTTTTTTGGGCAAAGAGTAGTTTAATAGACTGTGAAATGGGAGGTGTGGAGTGCAATGAATTATAAGTTTCTTAGAGTTCATTCCATAAATTTTAAACTTTTGAACAACAAAGATAAATTTTAGCATATTTCATCTGGTCCCTATAAACCTATACAGACATTTCGAATTGACAAGATTTATGAAGTTGCTACTATGCCAAAGAAGTAGGGCAATAAATTTAGCTCATGAAAGTATGACAAGCTCGATTGGCTCAAGTTTTGGTGGGTTAATAACCAGTCAATTTATTAATCAAGTCTATTTTGATTCATCCAATTCAGCTTATTTAAAATTTGGTTGGTTTAGGTTAAATATGTAGCTCAAACCTATTATTAATTCATTTACTAGTACTCATGTAACTTTCCCTTCATTCTAATCCAACCCATCTCAGGTTTAGTAACCTTTAGGAGAATTGTGCAATGACCCATCTATTAATTCCGACAGCTTGATCTTGCTCAATTTAAATTCACGCTCATCTATCACCACGTATAATAGAAGTGAATTATATTTTGAAGCTCCGACAATTACAAGGTAGGAAATACTAAAATGAGTTGTCAAACTTAAATGTCTCTCGTAGAAAGATATTTCTCTTATATGTACCACAAGTTTATACTTTTTATAACTACATTTATATACGAGTATACTATTTCCCAGGTGAATCCATACAAGGACAAAGAGATGTAAATAAAACAAAACAAATAATGAAGAAAAGATTTCTAAAAATATAGTGGGCAAATATTGATATGGGCCACAAAATCTAAGTAGAAACCCCACAAAGTGAGTCGTAACGTGAAAAAAGAAGAAGGCCCAGACCGTACTTGACCACACACATGAGAAATGACATTCTCCAAAAAAACAAAATCCAGCAAATTGAAGTATCCCTTTGCCTACCGACATTCCATTATGGTACTTTTGTTTTCACATTAGAATCTTCTCTTTTTTCATTATTTTCCCTCTGAATTGTTACTTCTTTAAATCTGACTTCTTGTCATTCTTTCCATGTTCCACCACAATTTTGATGAACTACAATGACAAAAACTATACATTGCTTTCAGATTATTATTGAGTCACTTCTAACTGTCCACTATACTACGTACTACTACTTCCCAATCACTCTCTGTGCATTATGGTTTTGCATTACTTTATCATTGCATCAATTGCGACACTTGCAAAGAGGAATATTATGAGAGAAGCACTATCCCATGTGTTCTAGCGATCAAATGATATGGGCGAAAAACTAGGGTTCAAACGATTATGGAGAGAAAAAACAACTAGTTGATTGCTTTCAATGTGTAAATACTGATGGATAGAGTTATCAAATTGGCCTAAAACAGCTAGACTAGTTGATTGCTTCCGATGTCTAAATTCTGATGGACAGATTTATCAAATTGGCCTAAACAACACATATGGGACCCTCCTTTGAGGACACCTAGATAATGAAAGGTTATCTCCGGAAAGTAATTCACAATATTGAGGATGTACAACAGAA
The DNA here is from genome assembly GCA_031232105.1 of Capsicum rhomboideum. Classification (NCBI taxonomy): domain Eukaryota; kingdom Viridiplantae; phylum Streptophyta; class Magnoliopsida; order Solanales; family Solanaceae; genus Capsicum; species Capsicum rhomboideum. The sequence goes on from CP124717.1 coordinate 86,738,504, forward strand.
AAACACGTTTGTGAGACCTTAATCGAGATGCATAGGTGAGTCAACTTACAAGTACAACGCCATAAAAAAAACGCCAATAGTGAGAGATTAGTAAGAAAAATATTATACGAAAGACATTTAATTAATCATCTTTGACCACCACTTGGTTGATTAAAATTCGAAGAAAAAAATCATCTTTGACTAATCAGTATGCTAGTAAATTATTGTAGTAAAAGCAATAAAGGCCGACAAAACTTGACTTATCTTAATGTATGTGTAGTAAAAATTAGTGCTGCTTTTCTCCCACCTTACCTAAATCAACTATCGAGGATCGAGCCAGGTGTGGAATTCTTTTCTGATTTGGTAGTATAATGTTGGGCAATTGCTGGTAAGTTACTTGTTTGTTTTTGTATGTAATTAAATATGATTAAGACCTAATTAGTTTCTCATTGTCCCGGTCAAAGCTTGCCTAATTCGTTATCTTTTTACCTTACTCATACAGATAATTAGGGAATTATAATATTGTACTATGAAAGAAAATAAGAATCTACAAAACTAGTGATTCATTCATACCTGAGATTATTTTAATTTTGATTAAATGATGAAACTGAGAAGGGAGCAAGGCAAAAGTTACGTGGCATTGCGATTTGTTTTGGTACATAAACCTAAGTTAATTTGTTTGGACAGAATCAATTGAGTCCGAAACATAAAGTATCAAATTATAACTGTGTGCCCCACATTAAAAGATTCCAAGACATCACCCTCATTACCAAGATTGGTTCAATAGATTTTGTCTACCCCAAAAAATAGAAGACATCTTCTAAATTATTCTAACAAATAAGACTCGCGCTAGATGCTTAGCTTCTTTAATTAAGCCGTATTTTGTTGGATGAGAAAGATAGAATGTAAGGACCATCTTTTGAGGATATTACCATTAGTTTTTTGTTAAAAGATGTTTTTTTTAAAACACCATTTTTCCTCCACGAAGCATTCGCTTTATTCTTTCAATTGGCATATAGTGATCATTTTAGTATGCTAGGTATGTCTTTACCCAAAGTTCCACGTGTTACCTCGTTATCTCGATAAAGCCAGTTCGGGAAAGGTGTTTTTCTACTACCAAAATGGAAATACATTAGGCTAAAGTTATTTAGGTAGACTATATTGCCTGAAATTGACTTTCCATAATGACAAGTAACACTTGATCGAACACAAAAAATTAGTCAGCACCAAGCAAAGCTAACCATATATCAAAAGTAACCTTAAAGCTTCATGAATTGTATGATCATATAACTACTTTCCCAACTAGATAGAAAACGATTTCCCGTGACATATAATTATTTGATGAAGCAGACACATGATTGTACGGGCAACTTCCAATTCTTATTCTAGATTCCCATGATATTGCTTGAGAATATAGGTGGAGTGATGAAAACTAAAGTAGTGATGTTACTTGAATAAGTAAATTTTAGGGATCTATTAAAATATAGTAATAAAATTAATTGTGAACTGCTTTCATATACTATATTTAAACTTGCTAATTACTATTTTGAACTCCATCTACATACAAATCAAATCTTATGAAACCTTACCAATCATAACAAGAAAAGGTTTTAAATTGCATTTTCACTTGACACGTAACTTCTCATAGGGTTTAAGCTAAGTGAGAAGGTAAGAAATTCATGCAAGAAAAAAGATGTGATCGGCACTTAATTATATTAATAGTCATGATACACCAAAGGTCTTTAATTGAATCTTCCTTTCTTTCTTCTTTAAAATCAAACTTGCTCCTTATAATAGCTAATAATAAAATATCAAATATCATTAATAGTTATAGTGGGATGGATAAAATCTCTTCACCCTTAATCATATGTCTCAAGTTCAAGTCAAAAAAATACAAACAGTCTTGGCTGCAGTAATTAAGAAGTGTTTTCCTTTGTATGTGTCTTATTCAATACGAATATGAATTAATCGATACGTAATACAGATATCTGACAACATATGGAAAAGTATCAAATGATCGAATTATAAGGAGAGAAGTATATATATATATATAGAGAGAGAGAGAGTATTATATTATTTCAGATATGATGGTGACTGATCATGTATAACAAAATGATGGTCTGATTTCATGCAAATTCCACCACCCTTTTGGACAGATACCTCTATTTCCATCCAATGTTATATGCAGAGATCAAAAGGACACTAATCTTCGGACTAATAACTTTTCAGCCATGCTAAACACTCTTTCGCACAGCCGAAAGGAGCTAAATATTGTATATTCTAATCACTTCCCCCCACCATCCAATAATTAATATCCATATAGTAACATCAGTATATAGTGTATTTACATAAGCCTTGTCTTCCATAAACATTACACTTGGAGGAATTCCTGGCTGGTCCCTAAGGTAATGGAGACCACAAAAAAACAAAAGTATAGTGGGAAAGGAAAATGGTCCCTCATTATTCATGTGCAGTTGAAATAAGTGGAATGAAGTCGATCTCCCAGGCCTACCCCAATTGATCCCTAAGCACTACTATCTTTCTAATTCTATATTTTTGTTTGGGTTTTCACAAAGAAACAAATTAAAACCCCGTTGCCACAGCTTTCTTGTCTAATCATAACGGAGTGGATAATTGGAGTACGTAGAGTGTGTAGTTATTTTTGAAAAGACAAAGAATATGATGAATAAGAAAGTAACCAAGCTAAAGGAGAAAAGGTACTTGGCTATCTTATCTTAGTGACTTCATCACACTTATTTATGGATATATATTATCCTAGCACTTGCACATCTAGTTCCATGTTTTTGACAAGGGTCCCTCTTATTTGTCAATCTCTCCATCCTCTTTCATTCACTTGAAACACCCCACTTTGAATTTCCTTTCACGCCCAAGCACTACGTTTTCTTCTTGGAGTCTCAATTAATTTAAATTCGCTCTCGGTAAAATTCATTAAAGGGAAAAACACTTCCCACCATCAATATTTTTTTTCTTTCTATTTTTGGAGTTCGAATCCAAAATCTTTGACTAAGCCTAATACAAATATATTGCTTATGGAAAACTAGGCCAAATGCAAAGGACAATTCCAATTTGCACACATCTCTTATGTCTTCTTCTCAAAATATAACATTATTGAGGAGTCTTACCAGTTTTTCAAAAAATTGTTTACCATAGAATATTGTAGGTTCTACTTCTTCATATTAAGAATGTCGAAAAAAAAAAAAAAACCAAAAAATGATATGAACAAAATTTAATAGTTTGCCTTAGAAGTATCATATTAGAGCTTCTTGCAAAATTTAAATTATGCACAACTAAAGTAATAATATAATAGTTTCAAAAACATACAAAGATAAAAATCAACATCAGAACTATCCTTTAAGATTAGATATGGCATTGATCACAACCTTTATACTATCGAATCTTGATATATCTATTTAGATGGAGAGAGGTATTTCTAGTAGAATATTCTGTGAAATACATGATCAAAAATCCTTTTTCCATTATTCCGGTTTAGTAAAACCGATAGATTACTTTTGCATCTAAACTTTAGAATAAGGAAAGACAAAAAGGATGAGAATAGAGAACCCAAAAGATGATAAAATCTAGCATATGACAATAGATACATCTTCTCTTTGGCCGAAAGAGGATCTAAAAAGCCACATCCATTTACATAAAATGTGGGATATTCCCCCCTCCCCTTTACAGCAATACCAACAACAAAACAAAGTCTTACCCCCCATAATATTTTCTCATTCTTCTTAGAACTTATATCTAGTTTAAAAGTTTAAACTGACTTGACATAAAATAAAAATAAAAGAAACAGAACCTACCAAAAAGGAATATCATCTTTACCACCTGCTTTTTCTTTGAACTTCTAAAATTAGATTCCCCTAGTAGTCCACCTATTGTTAAAGGACATGGAGCCACCTATTATAAAATTAGACTTCTCTAGGATCAACAAATATAGAAAGACCAGGTTGTGATTTTGTCCAGTCACCTACAGACCCGTCACTATAGTCTTCCCCTAGTCGTTTCATGCACCATAGATCCTCCGCGCATGATAGCTTTTTCCAGTGTGGGATTGCAATCCTCAACGGTTCCCTGCTCGCCACCTCCGTTGCTACCACGCTACACTGCGCCTCTTTTGCTAAATTGTGAGCAAAATCACACAAGGATTTCATGAATTTTACAGCTAATGGGCCTTCACCACCAAGCCCATACAAAAAGTGAAGCCCAAATGGCTTGAAAACCTCCGGCACCGACGGCACTTTAAGCCATGGAAAAGCCCGGTCCATTAAACGGGTCGTTTTAGCAAGAAACTTTGTCATTCGCGATGCGCCGCGGACTTCCAGATTGAACACATCCTTGCAGTTCCACACACTCAGCACGGCCCATGATTCGGGCGGGCTTGCTAAGAACTCATCCATACCGGGCCAAGTTCGGGCCGAGTAAAGCCCATCAGGAACAGCAAGAAAAGTACCCAGATTGAGATGGTTGTTGAGAATAGAATCAATGTCACGGGGGAAGAACTCGGTTGTGGAGTAACGGCGGCGGTAGAGCATTTCAGCGTCAATCGGGTTAAGCTTGATGATAGTGACCCGAGTAGATACCTGAACCCGATGAGCGAAAACGGGTTGAACCAAAATAGACGGTGTACGGAACTTTGAGTAACCGCATTTGTGATTGAACAGCTTAATAGAAGCTTGGTTGTCATTTTCAGTTGCTATGTACGAATATTCAGCTGCATTAGCTCTGAACCACTCCTCCATTTGGCACACTAGTTTTAACGCAATTCCCATTCTCCTGAAAAACATTTTTTTTTTTTAAAAAAAAAAAAATGTCATTTTTAAGAAGATGCCAAAAAGTATATAATAATAATGTTAAAGACATTGATCAATCTTTAGCAAAAACTATTAAGTGGTGGGGTGCGTATTAAAGTGAAGATCTAGTGCTTAATAAGCTAAAATAATAAAAAAAACAAAATGATGTTCACAACTAGAATGTATATTAAATAATTGAGATTGTCGGCATAAATGAATGGATAAAAAGGAGGTTACCGGTGAGAAGGAGAAACGCGGAGGCCTAAAATATAGGCGAGTTTGGTGAAAATGGGAAGTGGTTTAGTGGAATCAGCGCTGTTTTTTACAGTATTCCTTGAGAATTTCTTCCCACACGTAACGGTTTTGATACAACCCCTTATCATCCCTACTATTGATCTCTCTTCGGTTTTTCCACCATGCACCACTATCTCTGCTACCTGATCATCACCATATGAAAAAGAATCAGCCAAAAAAAAAAAAAAAAAAAATCTATACAAAATGCAAATGAAGATTTTTATAAGAACATATATGGATGTTTAATAAATTTACCAGCATGAGATAGGCGGGAGAATGACGAACACGGCACATTGGGTCACCCAAAAGATCGGTGAAAAGAGAGAGTTTACCACCCGGACCAACTTCGCATCTTCGCTCAACTTCTTCCACTTCTTTGCTATCTTTTTTTGCATCAAATTCTCTCACCACTATAGAAACTAAAACACTCTCCACCATTTTTTTTTTCTTTCCTTTTACACTCTATGATATCGACTGAAATTGTGATATTTGTAGGAGCAAAAGAGAGGGTTTATATAGATGTGATGATTGTAGTGAATAGCGAGTATAACGTGTGGTGGAAGGTAAAAAAGCAAACGGCAGAGAAAAAAGTTCTTTTTTTCTTATCGAAATTGAAGAAAAAACCAAAGGAGGATTCAAGGCAAAGAAGAAAAGATATATAAACAACGACAAAGAGCAAGGCAAGCAAAGAAAAAAATAAAAAGGGGACGTTATAAAGCTCTTCTCCTTTTTCTTCCTTGTGTGTTTTTATTAGCTGTTCATGATTATGCAGAACCGAAAAAATAGAGAGATCGCTTCCTCTCCTCCTTTTGCTAAATTAGATGCACTCAGCACTCTCCCCTTTTATACTGATTTCTGGGGCTCGCTTTTCTCTTCTCCCTCCCCCCTTGGAAAAAAATAAATAGGAGTATACCACTTACTAAAATACTTGTCAGAATATTTATTTTTTTTAAGTCAAAGAATATATTCTTTGACCAATATTCTAAGAAATATTTTCTTACCATATTGATATGAGAAAATTTATAATTTGTAATAATTATCTTATATTTTTGAATATAAAATTAATTCAATCTAATTTAGCTTTGAAAATCAGTAAAATTGATTAGTGAGAAACATGACATCTAATTTGAAATAGAGTGAATAATTTTTTTTTGTCTTTTGCTATAATTAAAAAAAAAAAAAAGAATTTTGGTAATTTGTTTCGAAAAAATAAAATATCTAGTTTGATTAGTGGGACTAGTTGCTGTTCTTTCGATTTCTCTGAGTGGGGGTGTGGGACTAATAATGAAATAGAGTTAATATTGATAACAGTTTGTTTTGAATTTATAATGAATAATGAATCATCAGCATCAGAATATAAAGTGTGTGGAAGAAGAAATGGCTGCTGTGGCTGCGCAGTCCCATTCCCAATTGTTGTTTCTCTTTCAACTTTTAAATACTCATCAAATGATCCAATTTGTAATCATTATCACCTCTTAAATACACTCTATTAAGATTTTAACCATAACGCCTTACCGCATCATACATGCCTTTGTTAAAAATATTTAGTACCACATACCATTAAATATTTACGTCAAATAGCAAATAATACGATATCATATATTTATATTTATGTTAAAAAAAATTTAAAAAAAATCAAACGAAAAATTATTAAACAAGCAGTCATGCAGTATGAGTACATTAACTTGGCTCAATTTATTATTCGCAATGATTCATCGATAGGGCTTAGATATAGTTGCTAGATAACTAGTGGTTTCCTTTTCTTTTCTTTCACAAAGGGATGCACATATCGATAAAAGTTTAAGAAATGAGAAAGAGGGGAAAAAATTAAATATGCTTCTTTTCAAAATACAAACGCAAAATATAAATATATTTAAATAAATTTGTCAATCGGATAAATTTTGTAACAAAAGAGACATTTGGCAACACATTTTCGTACATTTATTTGTCGGAATCATCCTAACTGACCAAAATATAATGTGTCGTTTTCGATACGTAAAATATACGCTCAGAGATAATCTCATAAAAAAGTGTCTTAATATAATTGTTTTATATGGTATAAAGGTACGCGTGGTTTTGGATAAATCACCGTTAAAAAATGAGAAAAGTACAAGAAAAATCACACATGTTTCTTTCTAAAACATGAACGCTAAATAGAAATATCTCTTAAATAAGTTTCAAAACTGGATAATTTTGATAACTAAAAGAGGCATTTGTCAGCATGTTCTGTACATTTATTTGAAGGAATCATCGTAAATGACTAAAATTTACGTTGTCAATACGTGAATTATTCGCTCAGAGCTGCTTTCTTAAAAAAGAATCTTAACGTAATTGCTTTATATAGTTTAAAGATAGGTACGGTCTCTGATAAATGACAGTTAAAAATGAGAAAGGTACAAGAAAAATCACACATGTTTCTTTCTAAACCACGAATACAAAATGGAATTATCTCTTAATTATCATGACTAGATAATTTTCGTAACTGAAGAGATATTAGGCAATACTTTTCCATACATTTATTTGTAGGAATCATCGTAAATAATAAAAATCTGACATTTTCGATACGTAAAATATCCGCTCAGAACTACTCTCATTAAAAGTGTCTTAATGTAATCGCTCTATATGACATAAAGATAGGCTTGGTCTCTGATAAATTACAGTTAAAAATGAGAAAGGTATGAAAAAAACAATACGTATTTCTTTTTTAAAAAGAACTCAAAATAGAAACATTTCTTAAATAAGTCCTCATGACTAGATAATTTTGATAACCAAAGAGACATCCGACAACGTGAGTTCAATATATTTATTTGTAGGAATCATCGTAAATGACTAAAATGTGTCCTTTTTATGTTTAAAACATCTACTAATTAAGAACTACTCTCGTAAAAGAAGTCTTTATGTAATTGCTCAATATAGAATAAAGGTAAACTTGGTCTTTGATAAATTACAATTAAAAATGGCAAAAGGTACAAGAAAAATCACACATTTCTTTCCAAAACACGAACACAAACTAGAAACAATTTTACGACTAGATAATTTTAACCAAAGAAGCATTTAGCAGCACGTTAATTTCCATACATTTTGTTTGTAGGAATCATCGTAAACAACTAACATATATATGTCATTTTCAATACGTAAAATATCCACTAAAAATTACTTTTGTAAAAGTAGCTTATCGTAATTTCTAGAGTTAATTCCCTAAATTGTCATTGAACTTGAGCAAACATCTCACTAAAGTAACTTATGTTTTTTAGGATAATATTGTCATTGAACTATGTACATCTTTCTAAAATAGAGTGAAACTAAAAAATAGTTATAGGCATGTTTGGAAGGCTACAAAAGAATTGAAATTAGATGTAATTACGTAGTTTGGCATGACATGCAATATGAAATAACAAGTCAATACTACTAAAGCAAATAGATTGGAACATAAATTCCACATTCAAAAAAAAAAACATAATAGTATTCAAATTCTAACATAATATAAAATAAGTTTCACCATAAGTTAAGTAAAAGTATAATTCAAACGAAAAGAAGCATAAGTCCTCATTCAATAATGAAAATTTACATTAATTCAAACAGTAGAATATTAATGCAGTTTTGTGCCAAATGAAGAAAATAAAAAATACGAGCATTATATTGAATTATAAGAATAATAAGTAAAGGTTGGAAAATCAGAAGAAAAGAGATGAAAGATAAATGATGTAAAATTAAAAAAAGTAATTTTTCTAAAAAAAAATTCAAATAGAAAAAATATAAAAAGAGTATTATGTATTTTTATTTTTTATTTTTGAATTTATGTTTCACTTTGTTTGTTTTAGTAGTATTGACTTGTTAATTTATATTGCATGTCATATCAAACTGTGTAACTACATCAATTTCCAATTCTCTTGTGGCTTTCCAAACATGTCTTTAACTATTTCTTAGTTTCATCTTATTTTGGAAAGATATACATAGTTCAATGACAATATTGTCCTAAAAGAAACAAAAGTGACTTTAGTGGGATGTTTGCACAAATTCAGTGATAATTTAGAGAATTAACTCTAATTTCTATGTGTGGTATAAATGTATATGTGTGGTCTTTGATAAATTTATATTAATGGTAGAATATTTAATTACCCTTTTAGTCTATGAATATTCTAGAATAATTATTTTTCTTCCTACATTAATCACACAAAATTAAGTTTCATTTTAGTTTAGTATCTACAAGAAAAATAATATATATATATATTTTTTTTAGTTCTCTATAAATAGTGGTATAGTCTTTTTTTTTTCAATGCAAGAAACAATGTAATTAATCAATGCAATGAATTTTGTTTATTCCCTCTGCGATTGTTCTGTTCCATTCCATAACACACATATATACTCGCTTTATTTCAAAATAATTGATCCTCTTTCTTTCTAAAAATATTTATTTTAATATTGTTGTCCCTTTTATGAAATCAAGAGAATATATTATGTTCTTCCAATCCAATATTATTAGATCTATCATTAAATGACTAAACAAATTGTATATACTCAAATTTATATTTTCAATGCAATATTAATAACGCTAATTTGGTAAAAATAAATCACTAATAAATTTTTTTCTTAAGAAGAGTGTCAAATAAAACAAGGACAAACTATTTTGAAACGGAGGTAATATATTAAACTTTATTCTATCTCATAAAGATGATTAAATTATTTCTTAATTTTGTGAAACTAGATGATTTGTTTCCTTATTTCACTTGTGATGATTTGTAGTGTTAAAATGTACTACTACTAGTAGGAAGTAGGAATAACGTTTGATTTCTATAGTAAGTAGTATTAATTTACGGTATAACTGTGGCACATAAATCAATATAGTGATAGATGATGCATGAATGCCACTCAGAAATGCGCGATAATGCCATGATAAGAGCATGAATAATTAGCCAATAAATTTTCTCCACATTCATAACGGAATTTGAAATGACAAAAAGACGTGGAGAGAATCGCAACCGTTGGTGGTCCAGCTAATTAACAGCCGCATTCTTTTATGGTCCAGTTACTACTATTAGCCCAGGTGAAATCTTTTGTACTCTCCCCTTCCATTTGATTTTGAAAAATTTGTTTTATTCACGTTTTTTTATTAATTTAGAAAAAATATTAGACCTTTAGTTCTTTTTTAACTTTAATGTTTACTTTTTGAGAGTTAATTTAATAAATTAGATCAGATAAATTTGATATTTTAAAATTATAATTTTAACATTCAAATGTTATATGAAACACGGGGGTTATATAACTTTAGGAGACATTGAGCAAAGCATCATCATCGATACTTAGAGTATTAAGTCATAAAATAATTGTAAATGATACATATTTAAATTAGAACTAAATATTTGATAAAACTATACTACTAAATTAAATACCATCGCTACTTACACATCATGCCAACCTCTATCTATGTACATGAATTCCCTTTCATTTATGAGATGCATAAGGTCACATTTCGTTGTGAATATTCTGAAATTACCTAGCTTGCAAAAGATTTTTAATAACGTCTTTATTATTGTCTAAGCTTTTTTCTTCCTAGAAAATAGGTTTTTGAAGAAGTGACTCTTGTTCTAAACTTATAAGTAGATCAAATTAGTTTGTAAATATTTTTTTGACTTAATTATGCATTTTATAGATATCAAAAGTGTTTATAAGATAAAATAAATAATTATTATAAGTTGATCAAACTAATTGATAAATAATTAAGTATTGACTTAATTATGCATATTTGGTAAGTATAAAAAATGCATACAAATCCAAACCAGTCATTATAAGTTGGTCATGTAACCTTATAATTTATAGCTTTTAAGTAACTTAAATTTGTTCATACCTTTTACTATTTAAAATCAGCTTATACTCTACTTTTAATAAATAACACAAACAAGTTCTTACCCCTTCACTCACAAAACACTCGTAAATCTTAAAAGAAAAAGTACAACTATACACGTGTTCTTTTTACGATACCTTCTTTTTTCAAAATGCTTTTCTGAAAAGTTGCCAAAGGACTTAAGTTTTTCAAAGTGAGATCATAAGATCGAAATTTCAATTATTCCAGTAACTTTACTAGAGGAAGTAATTTTCTTTGTGGCTAAAATTTGCTATAAAAATATAATCTTAGCTTCCAGTGTTGTATATTCACATTAAGATATCATGTAATAACAACCATAATTAAGTACTCTATAGTAGGAGTTTATTTAACGGAAGTTGTGGATTGTCGAAGTTTGTATGCAAAAACACACATGTAAATGGTGTACTTTTATTAATTAATATTAGCTATGATATTTTCCAATTATGGCCTAATTAAAAAGTATGGTTGATAATGACCAAGAAATAATTGAGTGTATTTAAAGACACATTTGGCTTCAAAGAAAGTGAAAGGAAATTACCTAGGAAAGGATGGAGAACAAATGGTACTTCTTTTACAAAGTTAGAATTCTAGTTGTATTTTTGGCTTATTCACATAATTTTCTCTGGTGAATTGAATTGCTTATTACTCCTCCCTGCATCCCATTTTAGTTGGGCACATTCTATTTATATGGTGATTAAGAAATCATAAATAAAATGATAAATTTTACTATTTTACCCTTTATCCATATTAATGATATTCATTGGGCATAAAAATGTACATTGAAATTGTAATTAATTATAGAGGTAAAATGAAAAAAATTAATTAATTCTATCTTGATTTAGTAAGTAATCAACTAATATGAGACATTTATTTTTAATAAGATGATCAACTAAACTGGGACTGAAGGAGTAATTAATTAGTAAAATTACTAATGATTGAGACTTGAGAAATGGGGCCATATTTATTTATACATAAATTAAGTAATTAACTTTAAATTGAAGTACCTTTTGATTGTTCGTTTTGTTTAACAAAAAAAAAGAGAAGCCTAATCAATGCTTTCATAAAGTATAGGCTATAATAAATTGAATAGTCCTTTTCCTTTGCTAGAAGCCTATAACTCACTAGTAACTTTACATGTTCTCTTACCAATAAAAATAATAATAATCAGAACTTGTTCTAAAACAAAACAATTAAATAGCTTTTAAAAAAAAACTAAACATCCCTAATTTTGTTCTTTCACTTAACATTTTAAAGTGCTTTCTTTCACACCATTTATTTTATTATCTTATTGCTGATATTGGTTGTCTGCATACACTTTATTTTTTCTAAACGTAAAATTATAGTGAATACGTTGTTATTATTGTGGTTTATTTTTATTTATGTGAAAATTTGTTTGAGACGTTTTTAATCTATAACTTTTTATCTTTCTTCAAATCTCAACTGCTCATTTTCAAAACCTATTATCCCTAAGCCAAATCCCACCACACACTTCATTTTCCAAAAGAGAACCAAAATAAAAACAAACCACAACCAACCACCTCTGATAATGAAGGTACATTAATAATACATTATATCTATATATGAAAATATCCTGAAAATTAAAGGAAGAGAGGATTCTTCTATTTTAGCGTAGCATTATTTATTCTCTACGAATGATTACGCAGATGCATCTAACATATATACCTCTTTATCTTTTTCCTGGAACATTCCTCTATTTTATCATGAAATTGATGCCTGTTAGATATCTCACATTATCTCTATAATTAAAGGAAGAAATGATAATCTCTTTCAAAAGACTTGGTTGACCAATGTTAATTAAGATGGAATACTCTTATTTCGTCTATGACTAAACTATGAAGATGGAGTACTCTTATTTCGTCTTTTGGTCATGAAATTTGTTCGAAAGTGATTACGAAGAACTAATTTAATAAGCCAGCCCTCAGGCCTCAACCCCACTAAGCATGACTTTAATTTATGGGGAAATTTATTCCTCAGCATGGTGACATATGGACAATTTTTCCCCATTTCTTTTATTATTTTTTATTTTAGACTAAAGTTGTGGTGCAAATTAAAATTAGTGTGAAGATGCTCAAATTTAAGCCAAAAAAGTGGAAGAATTATTTGGTGACCACAAGAACCGTACCATGTTCATAAAGAATTCATAGGCGTAAAGAATAACTGAAATTATAACATTAACTATGAGTAGGTATAGTGTTCAGGAAAAGGATTATGCTAATGTCCATATACTTTAAGGGACGTCATATCTTTACACTTTGATCAATCTTGTTTTTTTTTTTTAATTCTAAAGTTAACAGTAATGTTCTCTACCTCTTGGATTAATGAACTTCAATAAGTTTGTCCCTTGAGAGATCTTTATATAGACAAATTATTTACAAAGGTTCTCTCACTTTATTTTCCCCTTTTTTCTATAGTCAAAACGGCAAAATAGAATGCTAAGTATGTATTCCCAACTGTTCGAGGACGACAGAAATAATTGGAATATTAGAATAAAGTGAATTTTTGAAATATGCTAATCATGAGCTAGCCTTGAGATATTCTTGCCTATCGTTAGTCAATTTGGGATATCATACAAAAAGTACTGGATCAATTAATAGGAATTTTTATTCTTGGTATCATCACATCCATGGACCGCAGTGAAACTCTATTAAAGATTTGGAATCAAGAAAAGATAACTCAACAGATTTCCTCAACATTTGAAAGCTCACCCATTATTTTTTAATTAAAAATTAAAAACAAAAAAAAATATCTTGAACTAGTGCTCTCAATGAATATACGAAAGAAAGAATCTTCTTTGTTAGTTATATATGGATTGGCTCATTTGATGGAAAATGAGCATCGAAAGATCTAATGATGATGATTTGATAATCCAATAGTGACTAATTAAGTACGATAATTATCATTACCACATGATTAACGAGACTTCGGCTTTGATTTTCCTTTAGTTGTTGTTAACAATCGTCAATCCCACAAAACTTTTCCCATAATATATAGAAATGAAATATGCTTTTGATCGTGTCGATGATTGATTAGTGTTTCAAGACAGATTGTCATATAATTCAGCCACAGATTTATCGTTCAAAGGATTAGCAATCAGTCAACCACGACAACAGTTTAATTAACGTTGGACCACAAAGATTGTTCAATTTGAATGGTTCTCCACAAGACAAGGAGAGATTCCATTATTAACATTAGCGCCAGCATCTACTACCAACTGGTAATTACAAGAATTTTAAGAAAGAATTATACATCTATATAAGTAATTTAACATCCTCAGTCAAAAAGAAAGAAATACATAAGATAGAAAGTCCTAGATTCCCACATGCTTAACGCTCTCCCTAGCTATTTGAATTTTCTTTATTTATGAACTGACTTTTGAAGTTGAGCGTAAGATCATTCAAAATTCATTTTCTTAATATAACTATTTACGCAATGTACTTGGTTACTTATTCTTATTTTTGGTTTACTATATAGTTTCTTTATGTGGCCATGAATAATCACCCACTGATCACGAATTAGCTTAATTTGGTGTTAGTCAATCCATGATCAATTTTTTTAACATTTTTTTCTTTGTGCGTGAGTACATGCGACCTCACGTTACATTTAAATAATACAAGATCCAAATTTTGCCATGATATTTTTACGTTCTTAATTAGGTCTATCACTTATTCATAGGCCTAGGCCCTAGGTACTCCTACACTAAAATATTATTTTTAAAAGAAGACAGAAAAAGATAAAAGAAGAAATAAAGAATTAAGAAAAGAACAATTAGAGACAAAAGCCTCGTTATGATAATGGAAGGGATCTTGTTGCCTTTACATAATCTAAGTAAATGTCCGTACATAAGCTTTTAGGCCAATCATACAAATGAACACGAAGCACAACGAAGTTTGTTGGGCCATTTTCAAACAACCAAGTCCTCATATCATGCAATGTCCCTTGCCCATATGGTTTAAAATATTCTTAAGTAGATATTCCTACCAAATATTTTGGAAACCCTAGTAGTATAACCTTAGCTAACTAATTGCCTACTAATCATATTAATTAATTCTAAGCTGAGTGAAAATATATATATTGAGTAACGTACTTAACATGTTCACAATATATGCTGCTAATTGTCGTGGTCAAGGGGGACTTTTAGTTGACAAGGTGGGTTAATGTAGGATTCTCGTGTGTCAAAGTCAGTTGGTGGAATAAAAGGAAAGTTTGAACGAGTTAACCCAATTTGTTGGTGGTGTGGCTCGAGGCATTAATAATTTTGTTTTATAACTAGCCTTATTTAGCAGGCCTTTCGCCATAAATATTACTTTCTTCGTTCATTTTTACTTTTATAGGTCAACATATATTAACTTTGACTAATATTTTAATAAAGATAATTTGATATTTTAAATTAAAAATTTAGATGATCGAAAACTATACGAAAAATACTATAAGTTGCAATTCATCTCATATTAATATGATAAAAAAATGCATCTTAAATTGTTGGTCAAAGTTAATGTAAATTGACCTCAAAAAGTGAAAAGGTGATAAGTAAAAGAGAACGGAGGGAGTAGTCACAATATTCTGGAATACGTTTTCATTTTATTCTGAAATAATTGTTTGGCCATGAAAACCAAAAACATATTCCGGAATATGCTTTCACAATTTTTGAATTTTTGAGAGGTGTTTTCACTATTTTTTATTCAATTTTTCCTATCACTTTATTTTTAAATACTACTCCAACTTTTTATTTTGTACAAAAACCACCAACCAAATTAAAAACAATGCCAACTACAATCCCAATTAGTTTTATTAATTTATGCATTAATGAATCTTTGTAATAAACTAATTTCATACGAAGCATTATTATTGATTTTGGGGGTGGAAGATAAGAATTTGGAATGGTGTAGATTTTGATATATTGGTGATGTTATAGGAGACGGAACATGGCTCCACATGGTTGCTTTCAATGTTCAATAGTAATGTTTTTTTTTTTTTTTGTATTATAGTGGAGTTGTAAAAGTTAATTTGGGTTATTTTGCTAGTTTTTAGAAATTGAAGATATAAATCATATTTATAAAAAAATACATCCAAAGTCTAAAATATTTTTGAAAATACTATGGTCAAACACAACTCTAACTCTATTTTTCAACTTAAAGAATACCAAATAAAGTGAATACATTTTTTATTTTTATGGTCAAACGAATCCTTAGTTTATTCGGAGATTATTTCAAATAAATATATTTTTTATTAAGTTGGTCAATTATTTCAAATTTAAACAGGTTTTAATAGTTGCATTACCCACATAATTTCAACTATATTTTCATGTTAAAAAACAATAATTTTAATTTTTAAATTTATTTTTCACCTTAACTTCAAATATTAATTTTCGTAAGTATAAACCAATTCATGTTCAAACAACTACGTATTTATAGCACCTTTAGCCAAACTTTTGCAAGGTGCTTAATTATTCTTCTAAAGTAAAATGCTTCTTTTAGAGAGTTGATATATCATCTAGCTTTAAGAATAAAAATATGTATTTTTGTAGTAGTATAAATTATTTTCGAGAAAAAACAAAAACCTCTAGAAGCTGTACATTTTGAGTTATGGCCAAGCACATATTATATTATTGCAAATTAAATTTGTAAATTGATTAGACAAATACAAAATTGTTTTTAAAAAAAATTGATTTTGACAATATTTTTTCTTTCAAAATAAGTAAATTTTAGAAAATTCGGTCAAGTAAGCTTTTAGTTTAATAATTTAAGCAACCCTTTGGTGAGAATTGGGATTTGTTTATTATCCCTAGGGCTTGTTGAAAAAGATGGTGACTTGGCCATGGCTTTCTGCGGTTGCTATCTGACATGGTCTTTTCTCATCGAGACCTTCAATTTTGACCCCAGTAACAGGGGCAACACTCGTATCTATCTCCTCTAAATGACAATATTACTAAAATATACTAGTTGAATAATGCAGTGTTTTGAGCCACTAAACAAAAGACTTCAAATTTGTTATAAATGCAATTAGCTCTATAGAACCAATAACATTCATCCTTATTAACATGTATATTTCACATCCAATATAATTCTATAAATTATGTTGGATGAAAATATAATGTACGCGGACCTTACTCTATGTGTAGGTCTATGTACATAGAGAAACTGCTTCCGAATATAATAACACATATATAGGAACCATATGCATCCTCTTAACTATATGTGCAGAAAGGAGAAATATAGGTTGATGATCAACTACTAGCCTTTAATCAGCCGAAACATAGGAAACTAAACAAGATTTATCGAAAGTCGAATCATTCATAGACAATATAGTTATTGCATTATTGCAATGAACACTATGAAGGCATCAATTAATTACCATGTTACCACAGCAGATATATAAAATTTGGAAAGAAGAAAATAAAATTAGAGCAGGCAATGTCTACAAGATAGGTGAAGGACAGCTTATAGTGTCGGGGTACGCAGAGGAAAGAGACTAGAGAGATAACATTAGAATAGATTGAGATAGTAAGGATTTGGTTTGTTCTTTGGAATTGGATTGAAATGAATATACATTATATTACATATGTAACAGGAAGGACCTGTCATTTCAACCTATATAATATATAGTTTTAATTTATACTACACTTTTGTTTGCTTTTGGGCTCTTGTACGCCTAGTTTCCGACACTAGGGTGAGGCCTTGGCTTAGCCAAATCCCCAAGATTATGCACCATGTCTCCCTCCCCCCTCCTCCCCACACCATTTTCTTTTCAGTTCGTCTCTCGAAATACGTGTTCATTTCATCTAAGAGTTTGAATTTTAATAACGATACACTTTTGCTTACTTAATTTATGTCATCGATTCGCTTAGTTTCGTACAACTACTGAAGTAATATGTGAATTATTCAGAAGAAGTTTTCTAACCAGATTTAAATTGTATGTGAGTTTGCTTT
The DNA here is from genome assembly GCA_031232105.1 of Capsicum rhomboideum. Classification (NCBI taxonomy): domain Eukaryota; kingdom Viridiplantae; phylum Streptophyta; class Magnoliopsida; order Solanales; family Solanaceae; genus Capsicum; species Capsicum rhomboideum. Next base: position 86,756,404 of record CP124717.1, read on the forward strand.
GAGTGAAGCGAGGGAATTCTGGTAAGAGAAGCTTTAGCCCTTGAGCCTGAAATAACATTTGTGAGTTGTCTCGGTAGTGACCGATATTAATTATAATTTGTCTAATAATTTTAGAACTTAGACCTCTGCTTGCTCGGATATCAATTATTCGGCCCAATATATGTTACTCCCAAGCGTCCATCAAGCGAAATGACAATTCATGGCCATGCATACAATGACAGATGAGCAATCGATTTCTTTCTAAGAAGTGTATAATTGCCATTTATTCATAATATAGTCGATATCTACCATTCATTTCTTTGTACTTTGTACTTTATTTAGCACACATCTATATTTCTAGCTATCCTCAATGTGGCCATTGATTTAATTTATCATGATTTTAGACATGTTCACACTTTACTTGGCCGTCTCTTGTCTCTCCTTATGTATCACTAAAATTGTAATCCTGTCACGTCCAAGTGGCAGATCGAATATTATACAAAAGATTTTTGTTGGTAGAGTGATTAAACACGTAAATCAAACATGACAGTGCGCTAATTAATCAAACTTACATGCAATTAAAACTTAACTACTAGAAAATTAAAGCATGTGAGAGTCGATTGCCAGCTAGGTGTTTTGAAGGAACAATTGTGTTAAAATTAGTGAATCATTAAATGAACAAGATTTGAGTGTTGCGTAGTTATATACATATGCATGCATCTGAGTGATTGACCAAGATTTTGCCTAATTAAGAAGCTACAAACAATACGCCAGAAGATGTATACTATATTAATATTAACAAGGTTTAGGTGCTGACCTGTGTCCCTTGAAAATTCTGCAAACCCTAGCATAAATGCAGGATTATACATTTTAAACGAGATTAAAGGGGAGACAAGGGAGCATTTTGGATGATGGTTTAGGGTATATTGCATGTGACATGTGTTAATTGTTTAACTAATATCCACCGATAATGTAACAAATATTTACACTATTATGTCACTTTTACTATTGTAGAAGATAATTATATGTATAAGATTACAAATCACAACTTTTAAGGAGGTTTAACTGTACATATCACGTGGTTGTGTAAGAATATTCTTACACACTAACGATGTCTATAACTTAAACTCATACAAATGACATACTTGTTCAGTCATGGACATGCAGTTATCAAATTACATATATGAGCGTTTTCACTAATAGTTTATGAGTATTCAAATAGTACTAGAAAATAATCTTTAATACTGGAAATGATACGAATGATTAACGCTTATGTCGAAACAATGCTCTGATTTCGTGTCTTCTTAATTTTTGGATGCTATATTTTACTTAACATGTTCAAAAAGATAGCTCAACTTTTATTATATAGGGCTTTGCAGATGCTTTGTCAACACTATTTTATTTAACATGATTAAAAATAATATGTTTGCTTGCTCTTCTATCATAATAAGAAATGGATCCGAGGTCTCTAGCTCAATCTCAAAATATAATTCTTAAAGTAAAGATTGCTCAAAACAACGTGAAAGACTTTGTAATCCATTGAGAAACAATGTGAGAAATTTTAACACCGTCTGCATTGTTGGTATTTGCCTTGATTTTTTTACCATAATTGGATTTTCCTTTTAGGAAAAGGAAAACATGAATTCTCCATATTTGGCTAATCCTTGTTCTTGTAGGAAAAGGTTATAGACTCTATAAATAGAGGCTCCTTTCTTCTAATTTGGTAGCATCCACAATGTAGTCCTAGGGGTTTGAGAGTATTGTTTGGGGGAGACTTTGTGAGACACAAGTGTTGCGGTGCCACTTGTGTGAACCTCTTTTTATTCTGAGTGAATTGTGTGAGGTTGTCTCTCTTGACATTTTGTACTCTCGTTTATATAGTGGATTGCTCATCTCCTTTTGTAGACGTAGGTCGATTGACCGAACCACGTTAAATTATTGTGTCTCTTTTGGTGTATTTCTCGCTTGTCTTCTTATGTGGCGTCTTTCGAGATTTGCTTTGCTAGCTTCCGCATGACACCTGATTGTTTCGATCCTAACATGCATGCCTAGAATTGATAACTACAATATAAGCAACCTAACGTGGTCTCTAACAACAGTAAATCAAGAATTGAAATTAATCTGATTTTAATATCATGTTGAAGTAATTTTCTATTTCATCTAAAAGTTTAAACATCTAATAACTTAATTTTATATATATTATAACAATTATTGAGCTTTAAACCACGAAAATGCTTTATATACACAGACGCTATAATCATGTATTCATAATATACTCTTACGATATTCTCAAAACTTTTTCATTAATTAAACAAAGATACTCACGCGTAGAGATTATTTATAGGTGCAGACGATTCTAATCCAATCAAATATGTTCTTTTACCAACTAGTAAATTGTACATGAGCGACCTCCATCTAAAATAAATAAAAAAACCTATGTAACATACCTCATCTCTTGGGATATAGATAAGTCATTATTCGTGATTTTGTGAAAGGGGGGAATGATAAGGTGCAAAAGACAAAGAAAGGGTTACTACTGAAACAGAAAGCATGGCCGCATGGTGTTTTTTTAGATAATTTAGTCCTCCATACCTTGACTCTCTCTTTGGCTTAAAAGTTTCTGAAAGGATAAGAACAAATTCATAACTTCCCTTTCTCTCATTCATCTGTCATTTTATGTGCCTTTAGTATATTATTATATTTATATCCATCATGTCATATTCATACATGTCCTCCATGCATATATATTGCTTCATGTATTGTCTAATCTATGCTCTAGTGCTCAAAAATACCCAAGAGGGAAAAGTAAAAGAATTATTAGGGTGTGATGTTTGATAATGATACAATGCTCTTCAATTTTATATTGACTGGTTAAGTTTTCTATCGTTTAAAAAACAATTTTCTTCAAAAATCAGAAAAGACGATGACCTTACTAGAACTAGAAAATTAAAACAAGTTTCATAACTAGCATTACTTGACGTTATTTGTCTTCTCCACCCCTATTTTGCCATCCCACCCCCACAACCTCCGTCCGCCTCTGTAGTGTTTGCATCCCCCGCCTAATAATGCTTTTCGTTTTACAGTATGTAAAGATTAAATTTAAAACACATTGTTAGACAAAAAAAACGAATCATCATTGACTTTGTATATAGTATTTAGCTTTTATGAACTCTGTATCAAGTTAAACGTCATTATATTTAGTTTCAGATCCTTTCTTGTAAATTAATCTAAATGTTTGAATTTAAATAAAATAAATGTCACTTATCTAAATGTGCACTTAAAAAATGGAGGAAGGTGTAATGGAGGAGAGCCAAATCCGACATGAAGAATTTGATTTAAAGGAATTTGCATTTTTGAAAAGGGAAGTTTATCTTAACCGTACATTGGGACCCATGCAATCTCATATGTAGCTAAAAAAGTTTATTAAACGATGGAGATTAAATTCAAAATATTAAATAAGGAGAGTTTACCGAATCAGTTTACTTTAGGGATGGACGTTTCGTTCTTCGATTTGATTTTATCAAATTTTAATTTGATTCTTCAATTTTTGATTTTGGAAAAGTGTGTACCGAATATCGAATCAAACTAATTCGATTTAGTTTAATTTTTTTAACATCAGTTCGGTTTAGTTCGATATTTTTAAATTGATTTTGCGGTATAAAATAAAAAATAAAATGATAATCGAATCAAAATATAAGACGCTAAAAAATCTAAAACATTGTAAATAGACTATCAAGTGAGGACAACTTCAAATACATATCATTGTAGTGCTCCATTTTTCATGTCACAATGCGGTGATAGTATTTGTGTAAAAATTTTTAGGAATTACAGTTAGAAATTAGGAGTATTTGTGTGGAAAAATTTAGGAATTACAATTAAAAATATAAGTATATTGGAATTAAAATTAAAAATTAGGAAAATGTAAAAGTAATAAAGATGAAAGGTAAATTTTGATGGGATAATTGAGTATGGACTTTGAGACTTGATCTTGAAAAGTTTTAGACCAAACATAAACTAGATGAAAATTAATAAAACTACGGTTACCCCTAAACCAAAGAATCAAACTATCGAAAAAAATTAAAACTAAACCGAACTAATTCAATTCGATATGATTTTTCAATTCTGCGATTTTTATTTGCTTAGATAGTACCGACCTATCATTGTCAAAAATTGGCCTATTTTATACACGTAATATAATATATCTAATGAATGATATGTCTATTCATGTACAGTGAAAGATCTCATTTAATCTCACATTCCCTTCTGTCCTCTTTTCATTTTCATCTTAATGATATGTCTATATCAATTAACATTTACTTGTCTATCATGCAACTTCTCTCCCACGATATATTAATTATCATTGACGCTGATGGTATAGAATCATTCTTATAAAATATCCAAAAATTATATTCGGCTTTATTGCACATTCAACTGACCATTATTCCCGAGAATATCTGATTCTAGGTCCGTCTTTTATTCTTTTTTCATATATGCCAATGATCTTCTTTTTAACTTTTCATATATATATTAGTATTTCAAGTTCAAAGCTACGAAAATTCGATGGGTCAGATCGAATTATAAGTCTCACACGGGGGAAGCCGATTTGAGGAACACTTCTAAATTTATTAATTTTTTTAAATTCGATCGTTTCAACTTAGAAGATTAAAGTTACTAACTTCAAATATACAAGTCTAGAGATAAGTTTTTCGAGTCATGCAAGAAAATTTAGAATACTTTTACTTCATATTTGACTCGACAGTCTCAAACTTGATTCAAACATTCTTTTTTCTTTAAAAAAAAAGTTCATCTTTGGAATTTATACTAAGAATTAAACAATTCTTCAAACAGGAACAAAAAGTGGAACCATAGACAGTGAGATTCTAATTAGTACTACTAAATATTATATGCCATGTGTAAAGGTGCGATGAGACAAAGAGGGGATTGGAGGAGGCTAATAATAGGTGGGGTAGGGCTTGTAAAGATCCAATGGAACCAAAGGAGAAATAGCACTCTGATTAGATACCAGATGTCTCAATTAATTGGAAGGAACTTGCTCTTTTCTGTCCTTAACCTGCCTCTTTTCTTTTTCCCATCATTTGGTTAAAAATAATAGAAGTAGTTTTTTAGTCGATGTTTATGATTAAAAATATAAAATAATTATTTAGTATACAATTAGAAGTGTCTGTGGCTTTGAATCATCCTTTCCTCTCTGTGTTTTGGGGGATAATTTCACAAATGATTAGTGAGTTTGTATGATATTTTACTTTTTCTTGAGTTTATGTGATGTTATTATTTTTCCAGATTTGAGAGTTGGTGGAAATTCCAATGTGGGAATTGAAGCGGCCTCACCAATAATTAAAATTCCCGATATAATCAATTAATTAAGCTACTAAGATTCTTCGATTAAAGCTGAGTTGGTTTAGCGTTCAACTTTTTTTTTGTGAAAATTAAATTGACCGTCGAGTGACCATTCATGACTTTTTTTTTTCCATCTATGATTTGCATGTGAACGTACCGTCAAAGACTAAAAATCAGAATAAAAGATTAAACGTTACCCCTTTTCGGGCGGTAATACGTGTGTCGTTTATCATGATTATTAGACTTGTTTATTGAATCTTAGCATACAGCTTAAAAGCAACTGAATTAACTATATGAAAATTGATAGAAAGGAGTCGTGTCGGCTTTGTTTGTTAGCACAAGTTGATAAAAAGTTGAAAGTATGGAGGTCCCTCTCCATAAATTCTGGTGGCTACATTACAACAGTAAGGTCAATAAACCCCCTAACAAATTTCAAAAAGCCATCGTAACTCTTAACCCTTTTTTTTCAGTTACATATCGGATCAGGAAGACGAAGCCAAATTTCTTTTCTCTAAGAAACAGAATTAAACCCAAATCTATTGTGAAAAAAGATCTTGCTAATACTATTACACACTGTCCTCTCTAAACTTTACTTGTGGGATTACATTGGATTGTTGTTGTTGTATTAATATGCTACAGCCTACACTATGCGTTAGTACTAATGTTTAGTCTAATAATCATGTTGAAGATAATGGATGTCTAAATAGAATTTATAATAAAAATAATACTAAAATGGATTTTTCTTAATTTTTAGTTAAGCTACCTTTTGCACTAATATAAGTAATACTATTACCATTTTTGTTTTGTTTATACTATGAGTAAATTATTTTTTTTTGGGATATTTGTCGCCTTCGAGTTGGTGGTATCGGATCTTTAAAATAATCTTGGCAGAAACTTAAATAATTTATGTTGCAAGCGAATTGCAACAACTAATATACATCACCCCTTGCCAATAATATGTGCCAACTACGGCAGTTGTCAACAAATTCGGCCTGGTCAACTCCAACAATCTTCTGTTTTTCCTTCGAAACAAGAATTAATGAGTCTGTTTGCTACTTTGACGTATCAACTTACCTGCTTGATGTATGATCTTTTTGGATCTCGACAAATGCATAACATATTCATGATGAAATATCTAGCACCATAATATGGATTGGCCAAAGGATTAAAAACATTGGAAATTTGCGCGGTGACTGCAGTCGTGAAGTCTTTTCACAGTAATCCGTAGCCGACTGACAACTATATTTCTTTGGATAAGCTGGATTGTGATAACTATTGAATCAAAGCTGAGAATGGAACAAAAGTAATACCCTCCCCATTTCAAAATACTTGTAACAATTTTCTATAAACTTCGATGGTTATTTTAAAATATATTTTCTCATCATATTAATATGAACAAAGTTACTATTTATAATATTTTTCACATAAATTTTGAATATTTTAATATTAATTTTAAAATATTAAATTAATTTAATTTAATATGACAATCATTTTGAAATGGAAGGAGTAGACTCTAGTTGCGTCTTCCGTCGGTGGCTACACTAAAAAGGGTGCCTACTAAACAAAAATACAGAGAAAAGATAGGACCAATTTGCATAGTGTATTCTTTTTTTGGAAAATGACCCTGTTTTTAAGGCGTGGATTATGATCTGTGACTACTCATATCTACTTCATTGAGCCATATTGAGAAGTAGGAACACTGCCCAAAGCAACCAAAGACCCCAAAATTGTGGACTGCATCACATGCACTGCAAAAGCCCCAGCTACCAACTAGAAACCTAATAGTCTATGAAAAGGCAAGTCTACTTCTTAGCCTGACATAGCTCTTGTGATTCAAACAATTTCTCGGCCCATTTGCCTTCTTTAGATTTGGACATGTTCAAAATGCAAATGGATTCTGATATCTGATACATGACCATCTAGACTACTTACTTTGGGCCCGAAAACTAATTGCCCTCTTATTTTCACAAGTGCTTTACCTACCAATGCAGCAACCAAAATTGAACAGAAATAATTGAGGGAAGTACACAAATAGTGACCCCTATTTAATATTTACAAATACTTATAAGAGCTAAAATCATTCTTTGCAAGTATAAATTATGCATATTGAGATAAAGATATGTACAAAAGTATATATAATGTAAGATATACGTATAAGTGTGTAAAAATGTATATCATTGTACGTGAGAGTATAAATTGGATTAGCGTATTTGAGAGAGTTAAAAAATGTATATCTAATATATATATAAAGAATTATATAAAAGAGTATGTAAGGATAAAGTATGTATATCACTATATAATCAAGTATATAAAGAGTGTATATCAAGTATATAAACAATGTATAAAAAGTGTATATTGCTACTCAATGTATGTAAAGAAACGTGTAAGAGACGTATATCTAAGTACAAAAATGTATGAAAGAAAATACGGTTAGTGAATAAAGAAGGTGAAAGATTTGTGAAAAAAGGTATGTATATTGTGAAAAAAGTGTATTTAATAGAAGAATTTAAAGGGGGTAAAATCGATTGACTTGTATTTTCTGTTATATAAAAGAACTATTTTATTTTTGTAAAGATGGTTAAGGAATGAGAAAAGCGTTTTATGTTTTGAAATGATTTGGTCCACCATAAGAATTTTGCCAGTATATCTTGATCTCCCACTTGACCTGCATGTAGTGATGATAGTAGTGTATGTGTTTATAAAGAGCAAAGGGTGCAAGCTAAGGAACTGTTAACAATAAATAGAAGTGGATAATTCAAACGCTCAAACAATAGAGAATAAAAATAAAAAGGAGCATATCTTGCAGATAATTAATAGCCTATCAACATCATGAACAACTTCACCAATTTTAATAAATGACAACCTGTTATAGATAATTGGCATACTCGAATTTCATTTGGTAAAGTATGGAATGAAAAAGGAGATAATCATTTGAAGATTTCTTGTGAGCTTAAAGGATTCTATATACTGCCTAAATCAGCAACACTATAATACATGTCCACCAAAAGCCCTCTCAATCACCTGTTAGGATCACAGGCCTTATGGTGTTCTCGTTTAAGTATGCAAACAGGCCCAGTGGTAATCCAGTTTAAGTACACAAATCATGTTCCTTCTCTCCTTTTTTTTTCCTTTTCTTTTATTTTTGTAAAAGAATAAAAGCTTTATTGGTAATGCGAAGGGTTTTTAAATTGGTTATATGTTAAATAAGGTTGTAAAAAAGTACAAATATTTGTATTTGTATATATTAACAATGATATATTAATTTTTTTTTAAAATTACATCATACCACTATTTAACTTACCATAACTATTTAAAACCTCAACCCTTTTAAATAATTACATAAATTTCTGATTTTTACTTAAAAGCTCGGATACATCAAAAAAGAATGTGGTATATCCGTGTAAAATTAAGTGATGTATCCTAAAGAATGTGATGTATCCGTGTAAAATTAAGTGATGTATCCTAAAGAATGTGATGTATCCGTATAAAATTAAGTGATGTATCCTGAAGAATGTAATGTATCCGTATAAAATTAAGTGATGTATCCAAAAGAATGTAATATATCCGTGTAAAATTAAGTGATTTATCTGGAAGAATGTGATTTATCTGTGTGCACTAAATGAGAGATTTTAAGAAATGTTGAAAAGAGTTGGAATATGGAGTAATTAACTCCAAAATAATTGGGATTTATGTTGTGTTTACTAAATTTTTTATTTTTGATACAAAAAAACCACCCCACAAACTCCTTATTCATGAGCTAACAGTGGAGCTCTCTTATATACTTTGGGTTTCGTGGTTGGACAACATATAGCAAAGAATATTTATTTAGATTTTAGATCATGCTACTCGTCACTTTCCTTCAATTCAAAAGCATGTGGCCAACTATGGAGTCAATGCCCTTGCAAAGTAGGTACTGGGATCTTAAAAGTGATAACACTTTAAATGACCATAAATTTTTCTCATTAAGATATACATAATCTAAATTAAATTAGTTTTAACTATTAACAACATTATATTTTAGAATAATACTTCGGGCTCATTTAGTTGAAAAAACATGTTATTCTAGAATTAGTTATCTCAGAATTATTATCTCGAAATAAATGTGAGATGGGAATACTATAATCCGAATAAACTCATCCTTAAAAAAATCCTTATACCAAACTAGCCTAAGAAAATTTGACACAATGGGTAGTGAAATAGACCAGGGGCCCATTTACTGACGACTAGATTATTAGCCACTTTTTGAGGTTCACGTGGCCGCTTACCAGTCAAATTTTGGGGAAAGCACCAAATCATAGCGCGAATTTTCGGTTGGTTTGAGAAGGCGCAAACGCAGTCCTCTTTTTCTTATCTCCATTGTTTAACTACTGCTAGGGTTGTTAGGCCGCCATGGAAGAAGTTAGGTCTACCACAGCTTGGGTTGCTACTAACTCCTCTCATGTTACCGTTGATTTCTCAGGTCTCTCCCTGTTTTCCATTGCGTTAATCAAATGAATGCATTTCCGTTCCGCATTTAATTAATTTTGTTTTCATTTCAATAAGTTAGAGTATGTTATATGAAGCCTCTGTATCCAGGACTTGTGTGCATAGTGATATCTGAAATGCTCTGTTTGAAGTGGTCTGTATTTGATGTACTCCCTGCATTCTTTTTTATTTCTCCAGAGTCAATTTGACTAATCTTCAAAGCTAAATTGAATTAGATTTATTAAATATTTTAAATTTAGAGGTTGGAAAACTGTATGAAAAATACTGTAAGTTGCAAGCCTTCTCTCATATAAATATGATGAAAGGTACATCATAAAATGTTAATCAGAGTTCATATAATTTGACTTTTGAAAAGCGAATCGTGATAAGTAAAAGTGAACAGAGGGAGTGTAAGATAACATTTTGGTATATGTGTAGGCATTGAGAAGGTTGCTGAATCTATGAAGAATTCAATACCGAAAGTGGAGTGGGATTTCGAAGGGATTCACTATTTTGATAATGGGCCACTCACTGTTCAGTACTTGCTTGTCTTGGATACATTGAATTTCTGCTTCTGGCCAGGTACTTTAATAAGTTTACCAATTAGCTACTCTTAAACAGCTTTGTTAATTTATCAGTTGTTGTATTGCTTTAACAATATTTTTATTTGTGCAATAGTCCCAACAAATGGCCGGTTCTGGATTTTATGCATATAAGCTATTTTCTTTTTTGCCCATAGTAATATAGCTGGATTTTCTTCTGAACCCATGTGTACTCTGTTTGGGTGAGCATGAGCATTTGGGACTCCGTTGACCTTTGGTCTGTTAAAAAGAATGTAATTCCAGAGAAGTTGTCCACTTACACAAAGTGTTATTCTTTTCCAAAGCCATTAACTTCAGCGCATGTAAAGAACAAGGTGTAAAGAAGAAGGTATCATATGTACAATACTCTTCTGAAAATATTGATCTTCATTGTGGTAGTTTTCATTTGGTGCTTCTACATTGACATGTTTTCATTGATTACACTAAATTCAAATTACTTGGTATTTTTTCGTATTTCTGTTATCTGTCTTCTTCCATACATCGTGATGGTACCATATCTTTGACCATGTTTGCTGGTTATATGGAAATAAGCTTGTTTCGTTCCTGTAATATTTTCACGAGGACCAATCAAAGAATTTGTATGTTGATATTCAGACAAAAACACTCATGAAAGAAATAGTTTGCTCTCTAATTCTGGGGGCTGGGTGCATGATAGGCATAAGTGCTATGAAACTTCAGTGTTGTACTAGGCAAAAAGTAAGGAGTATCTTCTAACTTCTTATCCTTGAACTTGCACATTTATTTCAATTAAGAAAGTTTGTAGTACAGAACCTTATTCATGATGCTTGATACTGGGCTTCATTAAAGTTTCTTATAGAAGTTTTTATTTCAGTTGTTTGAAAGTATGCTCTGGCCTATTGACTTCTTACTTGCATCTAATTGCAGACGAGGAGATGAGTTATGATCATCTGGCATCTGGATTAAAGGTTACTCTTGAAAGTGACAAATCTGCATTTGATGCTGATCGTCTACAGAAATATACGGGTAAGCAGGTTTCTTTGGCACTCTGCCTACCAAAAATACGCTTGAATTTCCGTAAAAAAGAATACTTAGAGATGGGAGCGAGCTTGTAAATTTCTCATCCTGGGAGGAGTTCAACCGCTCGAACTCAGTGAGATGAGCCTAAAAGTGCCCCAATCCAAAATAGAGAGATTGAATTCTTCTCTACTTTACCTCTATACTCCGCCCACATCGCATAGTAGTGGCATGAGACTCTTGGTGTCCACTGATTCGGGGGTTCTGTAAAAGATGTTCACTGAACAATTTCTCAATTTGTATACAAAGGTGGTCCCTTAAGAATTGGGATGAGTTTCGCTCTTTCTTTTGAATACCCAACCGACAATCCAATCCGTTTCAATCCAACTATTTATCCGCTAAGGGAATGCCTTTGTGATCATTAAGTTTAAGGTCCTCACATAACTATTACAAGTGAGGTAATCCAAGATTCAAAACTCATGTATTATGTTTGAGTCTTCAGTTGAAATCTTCCTTTCTTGTTGAAGTTGCTCATTGCCTCGACAAAAAAATTGTGAGAAATCCTAGTTTAAGTTCTCTAAAATGACACTCTCTTAGATCTTTAGAATTAAACTCCTAGTGTAAATTTATTCCACATCCTAAAGGTTAAATCAGGAAATGGTAAAGGATTATACTTGATGTAGCAATAAAGACACATAAGATTAACAAAAAATATTAGAGGGATCATAACAGATGCAGCAATAAAGACACATCGGATTTACAGAATATTAGAGCTTAGAACAGAAGTAATTACCTAGAAAGCATATTCATTGGTTCTGTATGTGTTCAGGAAGTCTTTATGTTAAGCAACTCACAGCTGCTATATATATAGTTTGGCAAATGTCTTGAATGTGTTTAAGTTCTGAAGTCTTGTAGCTTTTCCCTGCATATTTTTTCGAAATAATCTCATTTCGAACACCAATTATTAGGTCCTCAGTTAAGGAAAATGTTGAACTGGTCAAGACCACTGCCTTTGGAGGATGAACGGGTGCGCTTATTGCATGAGGTACACTTCTTAATTATTGATTTGGTGTTACATGCATTCTTTTAATTTTCCAGTAGGTCGTAATTATTTTTTTTTCCCCGAATTATATGCATTTTTTTTAATGTTCCAGAAGTTATAATTTGCTAAGAATTATAAAATAATGTGATGATGTGATCTCCTAAGATTGTTAGTGAGCTAATAGCTCTGTGAAATCATGGTTAAGGTTGGGCTTGAGCTTGAGAGGAGCTTTGAGGGAAAGGCATCTAAACTTGTGGAGTCCTGCGACAACTCTGCTGCAAAGCTTGTAGCTCTTATGACACGCCACTTCCCTGGTATCGTTGTTTGCTATAGTTTTCCTTTTACATGTCACGTTGCTCATTATTTCCCACACTGAGATGCAATAATATATGTACCCTTGCTTATTTTACTGTTGCAGGCTTCCGTGATCACACGGCGTACAAAGGCCACCAGATTTTTTTGTATAAAAGAGCTCAAATTTTTGCTGCTGATTTGTGGGGTGCATTTAAGGGTCAAGGGTATGGTGATTTTGAAGACATAAGTTCAATAACCATATTTGCTGATTATATTGTTCCAGCTGTCCTTCAGCAACTTGGAGTGCTGAGATATTGTTCATCCTTGGATAATATTATCAAGAAAAATACTGAAATTGTCTCGGGCAGTGAGGAAGAGGTAGAACTTCGAGCCTGCTCTGTTTATGCTGTGGAGAAAATGAAGGAGTTGATCAGTAAAAAGATTGGGAAGCAGGTTGGTTTTGCTCATTGCTATTGTTTTGGTGTTCTTCAGTGGTTAGATTTGGTGATTCCTAACTTATAGTCTGGCCAATTTTATAGTATGAATATGTATTTTCTTGCATGTGTAAAGCTTGATGTCTTTTATTTGCAGGGTTGTGAGGAAACATGCAATACTTAGTTTAAGTATATTCCATATACTTCACCTAGGGTGACTTCATGAAATAAACTAATCTACAATATAGAAAATCATTCTTTTAGCTTTAACAGTTACACGGCTGATATTAATTGAAATCCTGGTCCTCTAAAGTGTTGGTGTTAGTTCATAGATGAGTACTTTTTGATTTAAAATTGTACAATGTGGAGTAAAGAATTTTCCATTTTGCATGGTTTTTCTGAGTTTCTAATATATAGCTATTGCCTATTGGAACAAGAAATCATAAGTATAAGATAAAGTTGGCATCCTTTTTGATACTCCAAGTTATTGTTTTTTCCAAATCTGTCATCCTAGAGCTCTTATAAAATATAAAAGTAAAAAGCTTTATCATAAAATGTTCTGTCATCCTTGGCGATAACTTTGTCTATTCAGCTTGATACTTCTGATATTGGGAGCTGTTTATATTCCAGTAAACAGTAGCATACAGCTTAGGTGCCAGTTTCTGCATCATGTTGCTAGAAGAGTAGAGGGAAAATGGAAGACAATTTCCCCTAATGGTGCACTTGTTTTTCTCTTTGTTCAGGACTATTTAGATTATAAGCTTCTAACCAAGGCAAGTTCCTGCTAAGTTTCTTCCTTATATTATGTTGACATCTTAAGTGTATATCTATAACTAATGTTAAAATGCAAGAAAAAGTAAAAGGTGAGCATGTTCCATGGTTAAGGTAAGTTATATATGAGCTGAGATCTATATACCTGATTTCATTGTGCAAGCAATCAATAAGTACACGTAAGCTGTGTTCATCGCAAGATAGTTTGTAGAATTTTTTCCTTTCTAAAATTTATTATCTTGGTTTGTCCTGTTTTATGTGTATTCCATAGTGAGTTCTTAATTTTCCAATTTTTTTTGTTTGAATTTCTTTTTCACCAAAATGTGACATCTCGATTTGCTTTCCAGGTGTTAAGTGTGGAACTAGATCTTTGGTTATGGGCTTTTGGTATACAATGCCCATCTCTTCAACACCATCGGACACTCTCTATCTATTATTGACTATAGAATTTAATCTCCATTGAAGTCTTGCGTTCGCATGATTTTTTTGGGTTTTAGGATTTGGACATTTATGCATCAGGTGTAAAAGTACAGGAATTATACAGGATTCTTTTTCCCTCCTAATGAATTTTTCTATGTTATGATTCAAAAATTATTTATGGTCTCACTGTACTGAGCTATTTACAATTTGAGGAGCATGTCTGCATCTTTAAGGTCTAGTTAGGCTTTATGCATCTCAGTTTTGCTTCTTTCGACTTGGTCATATCTTCCAGCAGTAGCTGTACATGCGCATCCCTTGCTCAAGAACGAGCATCCATGTTGCAGCTGCTTCCCTGTTGATGGAGATAGGGATTTTTGGTGATTGGCAGGCTTCCATCATAAGTACATTGCGGAATTCCTGGATTCCTCGCAAGTCTTGGCCCAAGAGGCACTTTATTGACCTTTGGGCGAATATCCTGCATCAAACAACCGATTCTGTTGCCGCTCATGAAAACCAACAATATAGCCTGATTTCTTAGAATCAGGTTTAAATAGATCTAAATCGATTTCAGTTACATGTATCTAGCATTTTTAGTTACGCACCTAATGTGGTTTCATTCAACAGTTAGCAAGGAATTTCTGTCCTGGTCATGTGATAAAAAGTTGATTTTGATGCTAAGAAGATATAAGAGCGCGTCAGACTAAACTACTTGCTTTATCTTCCATGAATAAGAAATGAGAAAACTATTCGTGTATGCAAACTTATTTGTCCGATATTCCTATAAGGTATTTAAATATGCATAGCACAGGAAACGAATGCTATTCGAGGAAGAAATTCGGAGGCCACGGAAATGGAATTTCCTGAATAATTCAGAAGGAAAAGTTTATGTAGAGACTAAAGCAACTTGTAATCCTTACATGTCATTGGTATTTAGTATTATGTGATGGGCATTTAACAAAATCTCGTCTTCATAATTATTTGTCCCTAGCACAACAACATTCAGAAAACAGCAGGAAATGTGTGACCAACTTACTGATTCAGCTAGACTTATAAGCTGTGGCAAAAAAGATACAGTATTTATTTTGCTAGCGTAAACTCCAAGGTGTTTAGTAAAGATGAGATTCCTTGGATGCACAATCCTCATTACTATTATTAAATATTATTATTGTTGTTATTTATTTTTGTTTCAGATTAGGAGACTGGAAAAAACAAGTTATTGCCTGCTAGTTGTTCCGAGAGATGCAACATAACAGGCACTGAGACACATTCAAACTTAGTTATTTCTGAGAGAAGCAACATAAAACATAACAGGCCTAAAGATGCGTCCAAAACTTGGTTATCTCCAGAGTTTTGTATATGCAGAATATTTCTTTTAAAAGAATGTTGGACATAAGATTGCACAGGAACATTGACTCTTGTTATCTCACTCTTCTTTGGTCTTTTTCTATATGCGTGTTTCCTATCGACTTCCCTGAGCTTCTTAGAACTGTTCTTGCGGACATTTATTACCTCTAGTTTAATCTGTTGAAAGATAATATACTGGTTGATCTATTTCAGATAACTGAACAATTGTACCAATTACTTCTTCCATTGCCTGTCTAGCCCATCTGTAGTCAATAAACTGGAAATCTGGAAAAAATTTCCTACTCTTGTTTATCTTGTCATGCTGGCTTTTCTGTAGTTACCTACTTACGCTACTTTGGGTTTCCAGAATCCTATCAGGCTATCATGTTAGGTTTAAGTATTCATGTTCTGATTACTGATACTATGCTGTAGATTGTAGTTCTATCTCTCCTAAAATATAACTTAGCCTGGATTTCAGTCATTGCATGGGAATTGTAGGTTGCAATTACTATCAGAGAGGATGTTCCTATAAGATATCTTAACTTAGTATGAGTCTTGCCATGGATTACTTCATGCTTAGCAGCCCAGAGCCCCAGGGAAAAAAAAAGAAAAAAGGCAGCCCGGTGCACTAAAGCTGCTGCGCGGGGTCCAAGGAATGGCCGGACCACAAGCGCCCATTGTAAGCAGCCTTACCCTGCATTTCTGCAAGAGGTTGTTTCCACGGTTTGAACTTGTGACCTCCTGGTCACAGGGCAAAAACTTTGCCAGTTATGCCAAGACTCCCCTTCAACCGATTTCAGAGATTGGAATCTCTAGATGATGGTCACCTTTATTGGACTTCTAGGTTGCAACTCTTATAATTTACCATGATTGAACTCTGAGAACTTCTAGTACCTGGTCAAAAATAGCAGTTGGAATGGCAAGGGTGGCTACAGCATTAGGGGCATCAACAATTCCTGAAATCCTTCCTTCACAGGGACAGCACGAAAGTAGAAGATAAACCTGATAGCACCAACATCATGGTGATCATAGCAATTATTAATGTTCATATTTACTCAAGCTTCTTTACTCTCCTGGATGTTAATGTTATCTATTCCCGAGAGTCTTCAGTTACAAGAGAATTTTCAGGGAGATTTTTAATACCTGCTCCTTTGTGTAGCCAAATTTTGAGAGGTAATCAATTGCATTTAGTACTGCACGCTTGTATGCTACACTGGCATCAAGGTAGTGCTGTTGTCCACTTTCATCTACACTGATGCCCTCAAACACCAACCACTCTGAGAATCTTGGCTCCATGGGCCCTATCTCAAATATTGGGTTTACATGTAGTGGTGTGGGTCCCATTGGAGTGAGATATTCTTTCATTCCGTTTCTTATAATTTCACACCTGTTTACAAGCAAAACGATGCAACTCTAGTATCTCGTACAAGTTTATTGTTAGCTCATAAATGCAGAGGTGTAGCGCATACAAAGAAAAGCACTTGATGCAAGAAGATTGGTGCTTAAGGAGATCTCTCTTGTGTTCATGCTGATGAAATGAAAAGTTAATAGCTGGTGTTGCTTTTCAGGTTGTGCTTCATAGTTCAGGTTCATATAATAAAATTTCTGGGATGTGCACGAAGTAAATAAGATTTAGGAGTATATGGTTTCTCCTTGTGAAGTTTGGTTTAATTATCTTTATCTCAAGCTTATTGTGTTGTGCTACTGACTATACTTGCCCTGCTTGGTTTTCTAATTCCAGTTAGTAGATTGGGCTTGCCTCTCTCTGTGGTAACTGGCAGATGAATGAGGATACCTCACAGTTGGAGAAGGTTAAGCGTCTAATTGATAACTTAAGAGGGAATTCTCTTGGTTGCTTCAGAGAAATCCAAGTTTAGTTTCTCGTAATCCCTCTCCTTTCAGTGTATGTTGTAGCTTTTAGTTATTTTTAAACAACATAGCCGAATTGCATTACACAATTTTTCTGACTCTTTATGGCTAGCTCCAGAGATTAATTGATAAAGAATTAGGTGAACCAGGCACAAATCACTTCATTTTAGTATAAATGAGTCTTCCATAACTAACTTTGTGGGTTTCCAACATGGTACATATTAAAAAAAAGGCTGTCGTATTGAAATTCTTGACTAAACCCTGGCAACCAGTTGCTTAATGCCATACGGGTACCTTTGCAACTCTTATAGTATATTTGCGAGTACCTTAAGATGGCTAACATTGGTGTAGAAAATTAGCAGTGATGTGAAAGGGGATGGAAGAGAAAAATTACAGAGTTATTAATGGAGCCTGATTTTGATGTAACAGATTGACTGTTACCAGTCAATCCCAAGGCAGCAAAAGATTATTTAGTCATGACCATTTAGCACTAAATGAGATGTTAAAACGTACTTGAGTTCTAGGAAGCCACTCATCTCGATTGCCCCACAAAATGATACTTCACCATCACCTTGAGAAAAATGCATATCACCAGTACTGAGGTTTGCACCTTCTACAAAAACTGGAAGGTATATTTTTGAACCTCTGCTGAGATTTTTGATGTCACAATTTCCTCCATTTTCACGTCCAGGTATTGTTCTTGCAGCCTCATTGGCAATTCTATTCCATTCAGGAGTTCCATCTTGAATCTACATATAATCACGAGTTGTCAAAAAAAAAAAAAAGTTTGATGTGCTTGGCAGTGAAGTTTGTTTATTCATTCCCTTTCTCTCTTCAGTTTAACATATTGCTATGACTCAATCATATTCTGTTTACTGTTTACAATTATGTCAGGCTGCAGCTTGTTGATAATGAATTGTCTTCTTGTTCTTTTATAGATTTGGTTTAAAGAGAGAATATATAACTGTTGGGGAATGACAAAGTCGTCAGTTCCTGAAACAATTGCAAGCCATCATACCTTGCCCAGAGTGCACCCTTTTGTTGAAGGTAGGTTAGCCAATGGTCTAGAATGCAAGACCTCACATAATTTGAGAGATTGGGGACCGGTTTCTTCAAGCTTTCTTTCTCTCTCATTCCAGATATTGAGTAGTTCTTTTGAAGGCGCTGTTCCAATTATTCCAGGATGAACTAAACCAGGAAATCTTACACCTGTTCGAGAAATGTCCGGTAAATCTATTAGGGATTTGATACATATATTTGTCTAAGATATATTAGGAGAATATATGCAGCTTTACCTGGTATATGAGGTGAGTAGGCATATATGCCTTCGAAGTACCAGATGGCTTTAGTTGCATGGGGAAAATGGTCTGTTAGAAATCCTCCACCGTTCTCTCTATCAAATATTGCTGTGAAACCCCATTCATCTCCAGGGAGAGGCCCCAAGTTGCATATTTCAACAGCAAGAAGGTCACCTGGTTCAGCGGGATTTCCATCGGTGTCTACGACTCTTATTGGCCCACTTAGATAATGGACCTGCATAGGAGAGTATATGATTCAGCCTGAAGTGATTTCAAACGTCATACGACTTGGGAGTTAGGATTCTTTGTTAGTTAGATTCACTGGATGTTGGCTGGTATGTTAGTTTATGCACACTTACAGTGGATAGATCAACAGTTTTAACATCAACTGCAGAGTTATTATCTTGGATAGCTCCTGCTGTCCAATCAACCATCTCAATTCGGAATATCTCCCCTGTTTTAACCTCTGCTACAGGAGGTATCTCCGGGTGCCAACGGTTGTGGAGTGGCAACTTTTGTTCCCATGGTTTTTTCTTTAGGTCTATGGGGATTACTAGTCTTGGAGTTGGAGGAGCCATGGTGATTTAGTGTTCAGTGAATCACTCAGCCTGGTTACTTCCACTACATGGCACTCTAAGGAAAGAATTGAGTGGGACAAGGTTGCTAGCTGACAAATGGGAGTCACATCTCTGTAATGGTCACGGTTTGCCTTCTTGAAAATGACAAAGATATTGGACAGACATGACCCTAGTATTCATCCCTAAGTATGAAACCAGCTAGCTCAATCCAGACTAATAAAATTAGAGCGAGAAATAACTATTTCTAGCTTCAATGGCAACTTCTCTTAAAACTTGAATCTTGAGCTTCTAAAACAAAAAATGCAATATTTATGAATAGGGTCTTTCAAAAGGAAATATGCTGTTGATGTTGACTGATCCAATTGAAAAATATGCTTATTTGAAGCGACACCATGGGCATTCTCTAGTTTACATACTACAATTTTGATTCTATTATGTCTTTTTGCCTATTGCTGGAATCCTAGGATAATAATTCTTCTATTTATTCAGGGTTGATCTTTCTCTGTTAACTTCAAGTTGAGCCTTCTTTTTTCAGGAAACTACTACTAGTTCGGAAGGGGTTCAGTTCAATAGAAGTAATAAAGGTTGAAAACTATGACATAAGAGAGTGCTGTGAAGAACTCACAACAGAGTGATCGGCATGCTTGATGTCCTCGGCCGTGTAATCTTTTGTTATGCCGCCTCCACTAAAATCCACCATCTCAACCCTGAACACCTCCCCAACTCGCACCTCTGCTACCGGAGGTATCTCCGGGTGCCACCGGTTGTGAAGAGGTGGATTTTGTTCCCGTGGCTGCTTCTTTAAATCTACCTGCACTACCAACTTTGAACCTATTGAATTCATACCTTTTTTTCTATGCAGAGCCCCTAGCTAGATTCTCAAGCTCGAAACCACAGGGAAAGGTCCAAAAGCCCTTCTTTAAGCTTTCTTATTCAAAAACCAGCTAGAGCTTTTTAGTGCATAACTTATTCTTTGACTCGTTTTCAAGCTACATGGCATTTATTCAAAGTACATAATAGGTTAGCATATGGGATTAGGATTTTCCCTCCAATTGGACTATCTGCCTTTTAGTGTCCTCTCAACATAGTTTCTTCAAAAGAGGCAAAATCAGTACAAATCAAGTCTTATTGTTCGCCTCTATTTTCTAAGAATATGACAAGCACTCTGATAAAGGTTACCTTAATCCGTCTCCAAGCAACATTAGCCACTCATATGGGAATAAAGCGAAAAGTTTTATTGTGTTATCTAGATTGAATTCTAGTGTGATGACTTGATTTAACCTTTCATTAATCTTTGGTGCTTTATGAGAGTTCGTATTACTCTTTTTTATTGAAGTGTTGATAACTTAAAGAGTATATGTTTAGGATTAACAGTGATACAGCACTTGCCTTCTCCATGAAACAGAGAAAAGAAGTGGGGATTTTTTCTTTAAGTATCATCATTTTGAAGATAGAAATAATGGTCCAAAAGCTAATCCTAGTCCCAATTGCCTTTTGTAGAGGACCCCACAAATCAAAATCTACAAGATTTGCCAATATCTTTTGATGGCTTCACTTCACTGCATGGTTTTATGTCTGCCCACAAGGATGGTCCCTCAACGGCTGAAATAGTCGCCTAGTACTTATCTGAGAGAATACTTTTTCTCCAGGACTACATATCTCATTTGTGGTTACAGTATCTTCAATCAAGAAGCAAATGACCTCACCATGTTCTTAGGGTTCGTTTGAATTAACTTATTTTAAATATTTTTAAATTAAAAATAACTTTTAAGTATTTTTAAAATATTTAAATAAATTTAAAAAATATTTATAAGCATTTAATTTTTGACAAAAATGTTTCAAATAAGTCAAAAGTTATTAAGTTAGAATCCTAACTTATAATTTTTGGCTTAAAATGCTAAAAATAAGTTAAAAATTATAAGTTAGATTTCTACCATGATTGGGACATCTTCACTTGAAAAATGTTGGATACTTTCTACCATGATAGCCAGTCGATTTTTCGACCAGAAAATTTTATGAGAAATGCTCCCTCGTATCAATTAGGTAAACCACATATGAAAAGCTCGCTACTTACTATATTTAAATCCTCTACCGACAGATGCACGAGTCACACTAGTCATTGTTTGCCCTCCAAACTGATCAGTCAATGGAGGGATCAGGGCACTAGCAGCCCATCAAAACTCCAAAACTAGAAAGAGCACTCGTGCCCAAGCAAAGATTAGGTGACGCCAAAGCTTGACTATTTTGGACTTGTATAAACTTTGGTGATCCCTCTTTGTGTAGATTAAGGTTATATTCACATGAAATTCACTTTTCAAGAAGTTGCAACAGTGTTAATCAACTATGCATGTCCATCAGTTGGGAATCACTCCGAAAATAGGTGATTCCTTCTAATCAGCTGGGAGATTTGCGATCGAGAATTTGACTTTCTGATATGCTTGATGACAATTTGAACTATCCTTTTACTTCCGAGGAGAAAAAAATATTAAAGTAGAATTAACCGATACAAGGACTCATCCAACCCCTTAAACTATAAATAGTCAATGTATACTGACTTTGAAAATTAATTTAGTAGGCGTTTGATCATGAAAATTAAATTTTTTGGAGTTGAGTTAAAGTTGGAGTGGAAGTTGGAGTTGGAGTTGGAGTTATGTTTGGCCATGAAAATAAATTTGACTTTTTGTGAGAGAAGTAGGAGTGAAAAAAGCGAAAATAAATTTTACTTGTTTTCACTTTTCCGAAATTTTATTTCACTTTAGTAAAAAAAAATTCATGGCCAAACACCACCAAAGTTTACTTTTTTCACTAAAATAAAATAAAATTTCAAAAAAAAGTAAAAAAAATTCATGATCAAACGGGGTAATTACACTTGAATAGAAGACATACAGACTTCCTTAATTACTAGCATAGAAAACAATTGAATAGATTATAAATGATGTGAAAATCACCATGCTAATTGGATTTGGTGTAATTACATTGTCTAACATGTTTGGTTTGTCAAGTAATTACTTGGTCAACAGATAATTGGATGTACTTGGCAGGGGTAATTATACTCTCCAATTCACAGGGGAACCTGTAAATTGCTAATAATTATATGGTGTAATTATAAGTTGATTACTTTTTAATTTCTTTCTTTTATTTTTATTTTTATTTTTTTTGTTTTAATTTATTTTAAATTTCTATTATTTTAAATTCTTTTTATTTTTATTATATCTAAAAAAATTAAAATATTTTTTAATTTATATTATTTATATTTCATTTCCTAACCTTTACTTCTTGTGATTCCATACAATTTTTCATATTATCTATTTATTTATTTATTTATTTTATGTTTATTTTTTTATTTAGCATAATTTAGTTAGTATTCTAATTTTTAAATTAAGTAGAATTCATTATTGAATAAAGTTGTAGACTTAGGTTTTTCTTTTCTTTTGTATCATAATTATGTACGTTATGTTAAAATTTAACATAAGAATATTATTTATTTATTTATTTTGAATTTTGAACTTATGTTATATTTTAATGATTTTATAACATTATATTTATAATATTGATCTTATTTTAAAACATGCATTTCATGATGTTCTTATGATTAATTTAATTAAAATATTAGTTTGAAAAATATAAATCAATTATTTTTTATAAGAATATAGGTTTATTAATCAATATATTTCGAAAGGTAATATATATATATATATATATATATATATAATTTAATATTATTTATAAAGACACTTATTTGTCTAATATAAATTTTTAGTTTTTGATAATTGATTTTTATTTTAAAAATTTAATATAATCATGTAATTACACTTGCGCGACCAAACAGTACACTTACAATTACAGTGTAATTACATTGTGGCAAACAAACAGGTCATCGTAATTACTAGGTTGTATAATTACTGTGGTGATAATTAGTATTCTAGTAATTACACCAATTCCAATTATTAAGTGACTTTCCAAACAGATCTTTAATAAATGATCTCTCCTGGAATACTTTACATACTTCCCCTCATATTTACAAACTTGTCATGAAATTATGTTTAGTCTAATTGGCTTCACAAATGAATAATAGCAAGAACTTATGACTTAAACAAGTTAATGGATACCATAGCTCATTGTTGTTACTTCTATTATAGCAAGTAGTAGTAGAGAAATAACAAACTCGTTTCAACTTTCACGCACAGACTGTGTAAAACAATTTTACATTTACTAGGTCAACCAAAATTTAATTACAAGCAAGTACATAAAAGGATGATTTCAGAAACCCAAAGATATAGGTGATGAAGAAGGGATGGGCCGAGGCTGCGGCATATGCGAACCATGTGATAGTGTTTCGTTAAACTTTGTACAGTCAGCATATCTGTATTTGTATTTGTGTGTCTCTACAATTATACATAGAAATTTCAGCAAGGTCCGTCCAAAATTCTTTTAAAAAATAATTTTATTAGAACCTAAATAACCGTCCATCCAATTAATTAAACTAAATATAACCGATTAATAAATAATATACTATACAATTCATGTATAATATATGTATGGTCGTGTATAACCACTGTATACCCATTAGAAAAAGTAACAGAAAATCTGTTCTGTTATTCTTGTAAATTAAAGATCCCTAAAAGATGGTGTTCTGATATACTGAATTTGTCCAGAAGTGAAAAACATGTTGTTGTTTTTCCCATGAACAAATGTGTTTATAGACGAGCCAAGGAGTTGTTATAAGCTTTTTCATCATAATATTCGGTATCTTTTGCGGTATGGCACATAATATTCGATGCATAGTTTATATTTGATTAGATTGTCTGGTGCTGTTTTCATACTCCTAATCAACACCACAACCTTTTCTCATTGATACTTAAAATTTTTTGCCTTCTCATAAAATTAAATACTATATATATTTTCAAGAATAATCAACCAGCGAACTTGACAATCGAGCATTCTAATAATTGCATGTGCCTACAGAAATTTGTACATAATCGTTTTAATATATTGATTTGTGTTTATAGTTTGAAACTCGAAGTGGGCTTGCTCGAGTAATTGGATCGTATTAATTAACCTAACTCAATTTTAAACAGTTAGTGTAGTATAACTCAGTAAAAAATCCCAACTATGAACATTATTTTTCGTAATTTTCAGGTGATCAATTAGTAGGTAGTTGTACAATATTTTCTTAAACATTATTAGTTTGTGACAACATTTAGAACTACGTACTCCACCGATCAAAACTCGCGCCTGCGTCCAAATTCTAAGTGTAAATATTATGATAAAGCGAACAAAGCTTATTTTCAAAATATCACACCTTACCTTTCAAGAAAACTTACCTATAGATTTTATTTGGATAACCTGATATGATGTAAATAATTATTTACACTAACAATGTAAAAAAAACCTAACTCTTTTCAAGATCATAAATCTCACCTTTTAAGAAGTTTTATTCATAGAAAATATCCTTTGAATGATCTCATTGCGTAAAAAAATAATGACACAAATAGCGTATAGAGTAAAGGTCCGTATTGAGAACCTAGCTCGTTTTCTTCCCCCTTAAAGATTTTCTATAGCTATATTTGTAAGCAAGCAGGTCATGGTCGACGTGCCTGTTTCAGCTGTTGTCATCTAAGTATTAAAAAATAAATAATATTTAATAAAAAAAAAGTAAAATAGACACAAAATGATAAATTAACTCTTGATGTTTTAAATTAACTTGACATCTTATATGGGGCCTACTTAAGTTTTTTCACAAGTATAAGTGGGGATGCAGCGAAGCTACTGAAACAAGCAGGTCATGGTCGACGTGTCTGCTTCAGCTGCTGTCATCTAAGTATCAAAAAATTAATAATATTTAATTAAAAAGGTAAAATAGACACAAAATGATAAATTAACTCTTGATATTTTAAATTAACTTAACGTCTTATATGGGGCCCACTTAATTTTTTTTCACAAGTATTTTTTATGGTAACTTTACTATATCAGTTCTAATTAGTTATTATAAGTCATTTAAGTATTAAAAATAAATAATATTTAATAAAGAGGATAAAATAGATATAAAATGATAAATTAAAAATGAATAGATAAAGTATTTTTCAATAATAATATCTGTGAATATTTCAAATGTGATGAAAATTATAGTTAAAAAAAGGGGTTGTGTAAAGTTTTTTAAAATCAAATTATTTTTTAAATATAAAAAACTGATATACTTTTTGGGATAAATTAAAAATGAAAGTGCGATACATATATTGAAAAAAATAAATTATAAATATTGGGTCCGTACTTAGCTCGGGCGCCATGCCACTAGTAATTAGATAATTGTCCAAGTTTCTTCTTGTTTCCTACTAAACACATTTATTTTTATGTTTTTTTTTTTCTGCAAAGGTAGACAAAAACCATGCTAACTTCTCCAAGCTAATCATCGAGAAGATGATGTCACCAATTTGGCTGGACACTTTTTTCTTCTTACAATTAATTAAAGGGATCGAACCTACTGAAATAATTTTACCAGCAGACAAAATTAACCTTATCCTCTTATTTGCATAAAATGATATATTCCTATATATATTTTATGTTATACTTTTCACTCTTTGATACACACCAATATAAATTGTGGTACAGTAGTGAGAGTGTTTCATCCTTAACTGGTAGTTTTGAATTTGAATTCTGGGTATAGAGAAAATTTTATTGGGAACATCACTCCAGAATAACCTTGTAGTAAGCGATTCAAATTAGTCGAGAATTCAATATGGATATTAGACATCGGGTGAAAAATAAAAAAAAAAAACTCTTTGATACACTATTACCAAAATAGTCTTTTGATTGTCCCCACCATGCCCATGGTGTGTGTCCTCGATCGGTCAAATAAATTCTCATCCCCTTTGGCCACTTGCTTATCTATTTCGTGATTGAAGAGGACTTTGTCCCTACAACCTATGATCGACATGTTTATTTGCTAGCTAAACATATACTTATAGAAATTGTTTGAATAGCAATAGTTTAAATTGATTGCCCTTATGGAAATATTAAAATTATGAAAGCGATAGGTTATCATATCAATATCCCCAAAAGCAGAGAGGGAAAAAAAAAAAAGGATAAGAAATAATCCAAGGGTTGATGGACAGCCATGCGCGGAGACCCGGAGCCGCTTTCGCTCCCAATACTTTTGGAATCTAACACCACCACACAACCCATACTATAAGGGGTCGTTTGGTAGAATATATTAGAAAAAATAATATATGTATTAGATTTATGTATTATTAATATTTTATTTGGTATGTTTATTAATCTATGTATAACTAATGTTATATTAGAAAAAATAATCTATGTATTAGATTTGTGTATTATTAATACTTTATTTGGTATATTTTTCAATCTATGTATAACTAACATTAGTTATACACTCTATTGTGTATTATGCTATGTATAACTAATACATGGAAAATCCTTGGTATTAGCAATGCAAGAGGCTTTAATGCATGCATTAGCATGGGTAAAGACACAATAGCCCCTCAAAACCTTTTCCACATCATTTTTACTATATTTGTGGATAGAGTTGTCGAAATGGGTTGGCCCAACCCAAGCCCCGCAGGCCAAAGAATTTGATGGGATAGTACGGGTCGACCCTTCATTTTAAAGGGCCTTAAAATGTATGGCCCAACCTAGCCCTAAAAGGGTAGCGGCTGGGCCTGGCTAGACCTTCATTTTTACCTGTCTTTTTTTATGTTAACTTTTTTCTTTTCAATCTATATTTGAATGTATAAGTATTACAATGTGTTAACATTTCTAACATATGATTATATAAAAGTACACAATTCTACTATAACTTATAACATATTCAACACCAATACAACGTCAAGCACATTTGAATTCATCGATAAAGTTGTCTTAATTAACATCACCTTCATCTAAATTCATATGAAGATTTAATTAGATAAACATTATCAAAATATATATATATCGAAAATTAATAATATTTAAATTCAGATAAAAACATTATCGCTTTGAATTTGAGTAAAGTCATGCAATGAATTTTGAGTAGCAACAAGTGTTTGAACATTTTATCGTGAATGCAATTTTTATATTGGTGGTTAGGAATTTTAGTATTAGGGACTTAAGGCTAAATGAATAAAATATTATGTAAGATACTAGCTAGAACTTATTCAGTAATCACTATTTATAATTTTTAATTATTTTTGTTCATAATTTTTCTTTTAAATTTTAAGTTTAAATTGAATAGCAATCATGAATGAAACATCTATACTTGGTGATTAGGAATTAACGCTAAATAAATAAAGTATTGTGTAAGATATTAAAACGTATTCAGTAATTACTATTCTTAGTTTTACTTCTTTTTTCACACTCTTCATTTAAATTAAAAGTATTTTGGCCCACGGGCCAGTCCAGCCCAGCCTCGGTCAAGCCTCAAGGGCCAGCGGGCTGACTTGGGCTAGGATTATAAGCCCCAGTTTTAAATGGGCTCAAAAATCATAACCCAACCCAATCCTAATAGCGGGTTGATCCAAGGCTGGCCTCAAGGGCCAAACCCATTTTGACGGCTCTATTTGTAGAGGGTATTTTTGTAAATAATTTTTTTATTTAAAAATATGCAGTGTAAGTTATTTTTAACACACCACACCAAACACTGCATAAGAAATAATCTCACCATAACCAATGCAAGCATAACTAATACTTGCATTATGTAACACCCCGTACCTTCCCAACCCTACTTGATGATGTTGAATAATGGTTGCTTAGGTGTCGGGAGATATAAGTATGTATTTGGTAATGCTAATGACGAGAAAATTGAAATTTGGCCACGTACATGCAACTAGACTTTCATCGGAAGGATTTTGTGATTCCGTGGAGCATTTGTGTAATACCCCGTACACATTTTAACCTCATTTGGTGACTTGGAGTCATGTTTACTTGATGATTAAGATCACTAAATAAGTATTTTGTAGTGTTTTGATAAGGTATTGGATGTTATGCTAGTATTTGCAAAAGAGGGAAAAAATTCTGCAAGGTGTGAAAACTTGCGCCACTGCCCTGTTTCAGGGGGTGTGGCGCAAGCCTTCAGGTTCAGAGGGCAAGGAAATCTTGCGCCACTGCCTTGCTTTGCAGCAGTGGCGTAAGGCACAAAGGTTTTGCCTTTCCGGGCTTGTTTTGTAACGCAATTCTACGACGATTCATAGATGGTTACTTTTGGTTCTTTGAGATTCTTTGAGCATAGTTAAAGCTTCAAATACTTCAACACACTCCTACATACTTCTACATGATCAAACCATGAAACACAAGTAATTATCAAAAATGTTCAGTGAAGCCATGGGCGACTAGAATTTCTATTTTTGCGATTGAGCCGACGAATGAGAATCTAGTAAGAGAATATTGTTGTGACATTATGGAATTATTTAAACATGAGATATATGGTGAATTATACATGAAAGTTGATGGGTTAAATGGATATGTGTTATTGGGCCCAAATTTAGGCCCAAAATAGAATAAAAGACTTGGCCCAAATGCTATAACTAATGGCTAATGGTGAATTGAAGGCTTATATAAAGGGCCAAAAATCAGATTTTTAACACACAAAAATCTCATGCCAAGTCTAGAAATTTCCCAAAATCATTTCTCTCAACTCCAAACCCTAAACTTTCTCTTAGAGCAAGATCACTCATTTACAAGCTTGGGTAAGTAATTATGCTTATGGATTAATATATTATATGCATGGGAGAGCATGTAGATCATGATGGTTATGCCTAAAAGTGTAAGTGGTGCACTCTTGTGTTTTGGTAAAGATGTGTCATTTTTGTGAATTAAACTTAAAAGGTGACTTGATGTCTTGATGAAAGTGAATGGTATGAACAAAATATGATCATGTATGGTGTGATTTTGTGATTAAACTTGTTATTTTTCTAAAAGTGTAAATTGTGAAATTTTGGCCGATATGTGCTATGAGGTGTATTAAGGTACTTTGATGGATTAGTTGTGATATGGTGTGAGTAAGAAAGTGTAAAGGAGAAGTGTTGTGGTGAAATGTATTGATTATCATGAATTGGTCAATGTTGGGAATATTATGGGATTTTTGGAATAATAATTTCATCAATGGTTTTGTCAAGGGGGAAATGACATGTTAAAGCCAAACATGTAACTCATTGTTATTATATGCCATTGGAATGTAGTTGGTGGTTAATGTTGGTTCCGTTATGTAATTGTGTTGTAGAGTGAAACATAAGGAAGGAGAAGGACTATTGTATACACGCCTAAGGTGGTATATTCGTATTGAGAATACAAGGTATGTAAGGTTACTTTGTCTGTATCTTTCTACGGCAAATATTATTCACATTGGCATTATACTTGTCCTATACCGAAATGTGCTAAGGTATCCTATTTTCAGTTACCAATGGTTATTATCACATGTTTCCTACTCATTGATCAATTGTGAATCACATGTCTTATATTCATGGATAATGTTCCAAAAGCCCAATAAGGTTGTGTTCCAAAGTTTCAATAGTGGTTATACTCATGTATCTTATTCATTGATTCTTGTCCAATGGTTCCAATAATGTTTATTTACACATCTCTTGCTCATTGGTCATTGTTCCATAGCTTCCAACAATGTTAGGGCTACAAAGTATCAATCTCTCATAAGCCAAGGGTATCCTATTTCCGGGTATCAATTATGGTTCCTCACATGTTCTTTATGCATTGATCAATTGTCATTCACATGTCTCATAAGTATTGACTAATGTTCCAAAGATTCCATGGTTCCACCAATGTTATGTTCCAAAGTTCAAAATGATATTATGACTATCATTGTACCAATCTCAAAGTAATGAACAAAGTAATGCATATTGATTGTGTTCATAGGTGTTATCCATGGGGTACAAATACCCTCATGATGATGTTAGTTTATCCATGGGGTGCAAACACCTGCATGATGATGTTCACTTATCCATGAGGTGCAAGAACACCTGCATGATGACATGATCTTATCCATGGGGTACAAGTACCTGCATGATGATGATATTTTATCCATGGGGTGAAAGAACACACCTGCATGATGTATCCATGGGGTGAAATGAACACCTGCATGATGAGGGCCCTAAGAGTATATGAGCAATGTAAAAGTAAAATAAAGTAAACGCATGGGAAAGAAAGAATGCAATGTACATGGTATCCCACATACAAAAAGAGAGTTTACTCACAATTGCTATTTCTCTTATATTGATTTCACGGTTGTTGTTATGTATGAATCATTGGAGATGATAATAATGAAAGAAAGGTACATGATTCCACATATAGAGTTTCTCTCATAATTATTTCCATTGAAGTTCTTATGTACTGACGCAGTTTTCTTATGGCCTTACATACTCAGTACATTCTTCGTACTGACCCCTCTTGGGGACTTACCTTACATGTTGCAGGTGCAGGCATTAGTTGACCTCCTCTGTAGACTGGGGACCATTTATAGCGTTTTGGTGAGCTCCACTTGGTTCGGAGCTTTCTAGGTCATAGTTTTATACTCATTTTGATGTTGTAAAGGTAGTATAAAGCGGGGACTTGTCCCGACTTTTAGTTCATTTTGGTCAATGCATTTGTTAGAGGCTTTTGTAGATGGATGTGGGAGTATAAATGTGAAGGTACATGTCATTTGACTTAATGGCCCTAACGGCCAAGTTTCGCATATGTGTATATATATCATGTTCCATAAATTCCATTGTTGGTGTCTACATCTATTACGTGATTATGGGTTTCCTATGACATGCATATGATTGAGCAGAGACAAAGATTGGTTCTCTCGGGCCATATCGACTTCGGGTGCCAATCACGCCTCGTTGGGATTTGGGGCGTGACACATTACTAATACAATATATTTGGCATTATTCTTATACACTCTACCAAACGACCCCTAAAAGTTAACCCCAACTTGACTCTAGTGAAAACTCTAGTCTATGCCAAAAATTGTAAAGAAGTTCATGTATTATGGGTTAATTTAAGATTCAATATCTAAAAGTTTTACAAGGATTTACTTTAACTTGCGAATATCTCAATTAATTTCATGAAATACCTGTCACTTCACATCAGCAACAGATATCAAATTTACACATATAATATAAATTTTATTTCGTATTATTGATGTGATTTTAATATGTTATAGCAAATTGCATACTTCATAGTTATCACTAGTTATAATTTTTGTGATGTCTATCATCGAATTTTTGTACTGTATCACTAGTTACAATTCGATGATAGAAAAAAAACTGCTCATATTATCTATGTAAAAAGGTTAAACTCTTTTATAATAGAAAATTATTTAGAGTTTTAACTTATACAAATTGTCCGGAGAATTTTTATACTATAAGGTCTCATTTACTTATTATAAAAGAAAACACGTCTTACTTTTAAGATTACAAAACAAATATTTTAAGGATGTTCACCTGTATATATAATTTGAACTGTCTGGCCATATAATTTATTTTTTTAAGGTATATATAATTAACCTCCAATTATTTGTGTGTTTATCCTAGGCACTAATTGTGCAAAACAAATCTGAGTTAAGTTGTTATACATTGTCTGAAATATATTTACATTATCAAGTCATTCAAAAGATATTTATAAGTTATAACCTCCTTAAAATGTAGGATATTTATTCTTTGAAATAAGACAAATAGTTACAATAACAACATATATAAAAGTGATTTGACAAGTATAGATTTTTTCACCGATAGTCTAATAAGTAAAACTCCAAATATATTTGCACAATCAAATTTTTATGATAAGTATAAATTAGTAATTTGATTAAAAAAATACTTATAAATAGGTTAAATTATATTAATGGTGTAAAAATTCTTGAAGTTAAAAGTGTATAGACTTATATAAAAGTCACTAGCATAACTCATGATAATTAAGAATTTTGAAAAGAGAAAGAAAGAAAAAACTTGAAGCCGACTCTTGCTCTATATATAAGTATTATATAGACATACTTCATTCTATTTCCCCTTGCCTATATACTCCTCTATCTTCTCTCCCTCTTTCTTCTCAAGTGTTTTTTGGTGCAAAAGTATATTGGTACCCTTTGTCTCCTCCTCTCCTTTCTTTCCTCGTCTTTCTTCATGCCGTGTTAACCATTAAATATATATACACACACATAATTGTACAACATACCAGGAAAACGAAAGAATGAGTTGCAATGGCTGCCGAGTTCTGCGAAAAGGATGCAGTGAGAACTGTATTCTTAGACCTTGTTTGCAATGGATCGAAACACCTGAAGCCCAAGGCCACGCTACTGTATTTGTTGCTAAGTTTTTTGGCCGTGCTGGACTCATGTCTTTCATTTCCGCTGTCCCAGAAAACCAACGACCTGGTATAGTTATATACAAACTCTCTTAATGTTTATTAATTTCCTGAGATTTTCTTCTGAGAATTTTTGTGTATTATTGCTTGCAGCTTTGTTTCAGTCTTTGTTATACGAAGCTGCTGGAAGAACAGTGAACCCAGTAAACGGAGCCGTAGGGTTATTATGGACGGGGAATTGGCACATCTGTCAAGCGGCGGTGGAAACAGTCCTCCGCGGCGGCGCGTTGCGGCCGATCTCCGAGTTTCTCGGCGCGTCGCTAGAGATTGATGAGGTGTCTGAGTGCAACAACGCATTTAAGTTACAGGATCCTAGTAGTCTAAACATGCGACCGAAGATGCAGCAAAAACGGCGTCGTTCTCCTGAAGAAACTTCAATGTTGGCAGATCTTGATCTCAGTTTAACACCAGGATTTAATCAACAGGTGTATAATAATAGCCACACTTTGCCGGAGAATCATCGTGGACGACCGGGAACTCCGTCGATGAATTCAGAAGAATCAGGAACAACTACTTGTTTTGAAAGTGTTGGTGGTATTGGAGATCATCAAGGAAAAGAACCTAAATTACTCAGCTTGTTTAATTAGTTTGTACTAATATTTTGTTATTAACTTTTTGGTTTTCTTTTTCTTTTTCTTTTTTTTTTAATATGGGGAAGGGTTTTCCCCGGAAGGGGAGTTTTTGTAAATCACTGACACTGGATTTCCCTCCTTCAAGTTTCTTTATTGCAAACAGTAGAAAAGGGGAAAATGAAAGTTTTCCAGTGATTCCTTCCTTCTTTTTTGTTCTTATTGGATTATCGTTTTCGCTTTCCATAACGAGTCTAGTGAATGTTGGATATGAATAAATTGGTTGTTTATCTTTCTTCAAGTGTTTTCCATTGTCTTAACATTGTCTTAATCTTTGATTGATCGATAACGTCTATATACGTGCGAAAAAAAAATCCAAATAGAAATATAATTATGCATTTTAAAATTCTCCTCAGAACTCACAAGTTTAAATTCTAGATCTATCATTGTTGATACGTTGTAATCCAAAGAAAAATAAGTAATAATTACACTTTCATCTCAAGTAAGTAGGGTTAGCTATATGAATCAATCTTAAATGGCCATGGCCATGGCCATGTTGTGCATGTTAATAGTTCATATAAATTCATCTTATGCAATTAATTATTACGAAAGAAAAATGGACGGTGTGCAATGAAGGTGAAGATGCTTGATCATCTTTTATGGTTTAGAGGTTGGTATCAAAGTCCTAGATCAGATAAGATTTGGACTTAATTAACATTAAGTCACCATCATATTCTCGGGTCATCTTCAAGTTAATACTAAAAGTTTGTTTTATAAGGCCAAATCTGACAAAGGTAAAAGGCTGTTATAGGTGATTGTAATGTTAATTAATTAGGATAAGAATTTGAAGAGAGAATAAAAAGAGGTAATTCTCCACTTTGTGGAAGGGAGGGAGTTCCGAATAGGTAGGGGGAAGGAGTCAACAAAATTGACTTGCACACGTAAATAAGAGGTTGATATGTCCAAGAAGAAGTAGGTCGTCATTAGGACATTTTTGTATTTTGATTGGAGGAATTCATAGTTATCCAAAGTTGAGGTAAGCAAAGCATAGAAATGGAGTTGTTATTGTAAAGGAAAGGGACAACCAAGTGGGGGTATGTTATTGTGGGCCGTGAAAACATGAAAATGGACAAAAGGGGTTGGATTTTGAGAATGAAAGAGAGAGAGAGAGAGGCGGCTTTTGGAGAACGTTAAGAGGCGTAATTTTTTCCCCCATTTCTTTAGGTATACAGCTACTTACATGAGATTGGGAAACAAGAATCAAATATATATGTGTTTCTCTACTAAAGAGTACATTTTAATTTATGCAACATCGTTTACTTGATAGAAAATTTAAAAAAAGAAAAAAAAATTCAGAAGTTAGTAATTTAAAATATTATTTATTTATTTATTTATTTATCTAATTATAAATTATTTTATTAAGTATAAAAAAATTAAAATTAAATTATTTTTAATTATAAAAAAGTTATATATTTTTCTTTAAAAAAAAGTATGTAACAAAAATTGAAACATATGAAATACGGAGTAATAAGTAATGATTACTAATGGAGCATGGAGTCGAATCTACCTTCCAAGTGGAAATGAACGCTAACCGCTTATAAATTGATAGAGAAAAAATAGTTTTCCATACATATAACTAAAAACAAATTTGTAAAAGATTAGAAAAATCAAATCTCCCCCAATCCAATAATGCGTATGATTTAAACTCTAATTTACATTAAAAATTTATTTAATATATACAAATATTTCTCTTTACTTTATATTAAAATTTAATATAATAACCCATTAGAATACTTGAAAAGTGAGACATGGCCCCGGAAGAAAGGAAGCAAGAAATTTGCAGTTTCTTGGTGTCTTTATCAGCCAATTGAAATGAAGGAGTACGGTCCGTGTCAGCCTCGTGTTGGCATTGTCCTTTTCTTTTTTCCTTGTCTTTCTTTCTTCTTAATTTAATGTTAATCAGTTTTAAGGTATGTTTTTAAATTTGTAAGAAGCTCGTTTGTGTTAGTAAAAAATTACTACTTACTACTTACTACTTACTTTGTCTCAAGTTAGATGACTTTTTTTACTTTTTGAAGTTTAAATTATATGTAAATTTTAAAATATATTTTTATTATATTTACATGGAAAAGATGTAAATTATAGCATTTATTATATAGGTTTTATTATTTAAATTTAAACGTTAAATACTAAGTTAATTAATTCAATTTTAGCTTCAAAAAATAGTTAAAAATGACTTCAGATGAACAAAAAGAGTCACATAAATTGAGATGAAGAAAATCACGAATTATTAAATGTTGAAACCATTTTTAGATCTGTCAAGCTGATTTCTTGATGAAAATGAGTCCGCAATTTTTTCATTTCGCATTCTCCATCCGCTCGTTCCTTTCTGAGGGGTTTAAGAGTTAAGATCTTTGTGTGGTGTACGTTAAACTAGGCAATTTAATGCGTATGTGAATTAGTAGCTAGGTAACTTAATTTTTAAATTTTATATATATGCTGCCAAATAACATAGGTTTAGTACATCTTAATCCATTAATCTAAGACAGTAGGAAAGAACGTATATAACTCTCAGTGCACTAAAACGTTTAACTTGTAGTAATAATTAGTTACATTCAGTACGCAAACACAACATAGATGATTAGCTATGATGTTTGGAAAAGAGGAATTGTATATCTGTGTTTCCAATGAAAGTAGATTTATTAATATTTAATTTGATTAGACCTAATCTCTATTGTACTAGTTTACACAAAAAAACTTTGGAGAAATATTATACGTAGCCGTTCAATGAAAAAGAAGATTTTAAATATATAATATTGAAAAGGTGGAAGGGGAGGTTCATGAATCAGAAGACTTTAGTAGCTAGTAGTGTTACAAAGCTGCCTGCGCCTCGCCGCAGTTGGAAAAATTCAATGGCCCACCATAGGCTACGTTCCAATTCATTATATGCTCTATCGAAATGTCGAGGAAATGAGATTTCTTCAATTACCTAAAGTATTAATAATTAAAATTAAAGTTTTAAAATATAATTAATGAGATTAATTTAATAAAATAACTCATAATATATACTTTTCTAATGGGCATATTAAGTCAACCTCTGCCAAGTTAAACGAATGCAAATAATATAAATCAAAGTAACAAAGGTATAAAAGGAATCTAATCTCTAAATTATTCAATGCATAATAGACATTTATGCATGCTACTAGCCATTTCTCATGACTAATGCGTGAGGATTCTTCCTACTTAGCGGGGAGTATTCTTCACGAATAATTATTCAACTTAGACAAAGTGAAGTGGATTTTTTTATCATAAAAAAGTTTTTAGTATTTTTTTTAATATATATTTACATAAAATTGAGCGATTTTTTAGTTGCAAAAATTAATGAGTCGAGAGAAGTGAAAAAATTAAGTGATTATCGAAGTGATTGAACAAGTCATGTCCTTAGTACTAACCCAATGTGTTTTGAGTTTTTCATTTTATAGCGTAGTACATTTAAATTTATAGTATATAGTTTGGAGCTTTCTCATGCTGCTTCCATTCCAAGTTCCTCTATCATGACCGTTTCCACCAACCAAGTGCGATAATTCTTTCATTATTTTTTTCTTTTAAGTTTTGGCTCCCTTCTTCTTGGAAAGAGAACAATAAATTAAAAGCAATTCTGAATCGATCAGTCAGCCATCAATTATTACCTCCAGTTTATATTAAGATTTTTTTGTATTTACTTAACAATAATATTAATAGCCTTCATCATAAGTTATTGGTTTAAATAATCATTTATCTCTCGTTAAGCACTTCCATTAACTAGAACAATAATAGTAATCAAATCGATTTAACAAAGAGAATGTAATGGATGACTTTTAGTTGTTAGGAAATGGTAAATATTTTAAATCATATTTGATCTACCAAAATAACTAGCACTACTCTCTCCATTTTAATTTGTTTGTTTGATTTCGACTTGATACAAAATTTAAGATAGTAAAGAAGAATTTTGATTCTTATAATCTCAAACTAAAAATAAATAGAATATTTCCAAACATACATTTTGTTTTAAACAGAATAAAAAAAGAGAGTTCAAGTTTGACTATTCTTTTACGAGTTAATATCTCAAAAAATCATTGAACTATGAGAAATTATTTAGCAAATCATTAAACTTTACTTTATGTCAATAAAATCACTCAACTTAATGCTTTTATTTTTTAAAATCACTCAACTATATTTATCATTAAAAAAATGACATGTTAAAATAAATTAATTTTTTATGCCATATAAATATAAATTCACATTAAATAATATATTCCTTATTATTATTATTATACCCATCCACTCATAAATTGAATTTCATCTGAAGGTAAAACCTTATTTCCTTGTAAGCCAAATCTCCCGCTTTTTCTCCTTTTTTTTTCTCCAGACACCAATAACCTGTTATGCTTCTGGTTCATGGGTATAATAATAAATCTGAGTTCTATTAATAGTTAGTAGTATATGCCCTCTTTTATCTAATTCTTAGAAAATATTGTAAAAATATAATTAGCCGTTGTTGTTCATTAGTTTCGGGATTATTAGAAAATAAAATAAAAACAGCTACCGCGTACGAAATAGTCAACTCTTTTCTTTCCCTGTTATAGAGAATATTTCTATACTAAAAAGAATGAGAGACCAATTTATGATGGAAAAGTATTGAGTATTATAATTTGATGTAAATATGTAACAAATTGTTATTGATTTATCATAACTTGCAAGTCACAATAAGTCACAATGCACCTATTTTGATTTTGTTTGCCGCATATTTTTATTATATTTATCCGCCCAACTTAAGTGTATTTAGTTCAAAGTTCTTCGTAAAATTTAAAATATTGTAACATAAAGAAGGACAAGAATAATAATGGGGTTTTGGAGAAAAAAAGAAAGATTTATGCGTAATTTACAAGATTGGAATATTATTTATGATGATGTTTACTTTATTGTTATAATTTAAGACAATTTGGCATGCATGACATAGATAGAATGCAAAATTGCTTTTTTTTTTTAATGAAAAAAAAAGAGTGAAGTGTTAAAAACACACTTAAACTATCCCCTTTTTTGAGTTTCACACCTAAACTAATGGAAGTGTGAGAAACACACCTAAACTATCACTTTTAATTTGAGAAACACACCTAAACTATAACTTATAGTTTGAGAAACACACCTAAACCATCACTTATTAGTTTGAGAAACACACCATAAAGTTGACTAGACCAAATATTTACTTACAAACTCTTTAGGTGTGTCTAACCATTAAAAATCAGTCCACGTGACATATTTTTATTCTTTTTTACTAACACATTATTTTTTTTTATTTTAAAAATATTTTTATTCATTTTGAGGTGTGTTTCTCAAACTAATGAGTGATAATTTAGGTGTGTTTCTCAAACGCTCAATAGTTTAGGTATGAAACTCAAAAAAAGATGATAGTTTAGGTGTGTTTTTGACACTTCACTCAAAAAAAAATATATAACTATAAGCAGAACTGCAGATTTAAAAAGTATGATTCATGGGTATAATAATAAGGAATAAATTTTGTAATGTGGGGTTCATGTTTACATGGCATAAAAAATAATTTGTTTTGCCATGTTATTTTTTTTTAATGATAAATATAGTTGAATGGTTTTTGAAAATAAAAGTCTTAAGTTGAGTGATTTTTTTAATAGAAAGCAAAGTTAGATGAATTTTCTAGATAATTTTTCATAATTGAATAACCTTTTGAGATATTAACTCATTCTTTTACGGATCACTAACTAACGTAATATAATCTCATTTTCATTCGAAGTTAGTTAATAATGCAAAACTTACAAATTAGCAGAGTCGCCAAGTAACTATAAAAGTCCAAATAAACCAAAAAATGGAGACTGCGAAAACATTGTTTGGATAATGATAATGAAACAGAAGTACAAAGATATTGTCATGGTAAGAAAGGATTGTGTTCCAAGGCCCAAGAAACAAAGCCACATGGGCATGAAAGAGGAATATGGGATGACAAATGAGGTGGGGGTAGAGTAGAATTTAATACTAGTTGTAGTAATATGATAAGTCATTATATAATGTCCTTTTTTGTGTCTATATCCAAATAAATAAAGAGGCAAGAGAAATTGTGACGCGGATATCACCGCACTCCCTTTTCAATTCATTGAATAGTATAGAGATATATGTGGCCAACCACGACAAATTCCAAGCTTCTTGGTGCATCATAATAAAAGAAAGATACTACGGACTAGTATTATTTTTTTGCTTGAAAAAATATTATTTCATTAAACATTACATTAAGTAGTGATGTCTGTCCAAATGTTTGAACAGGTCGTCATTATGATACTTAGCTTAATTAGCTAGTTAGCTGGCATCATAAAAATAATTTTCTATTTTGCTTTATGCAGTATTATATTGTTTGATTGGATATGAAATATATGAATTTTTTTTTTTAAAAAAAATTGTGATCAAAAACAAAATTTAAGTATTAAAATTATTGTGATTATGACTTATCTTATTAAGAGTAAAAGAAGGATTTTAATTTAAATTAAAAAATAAATATTCTTTGTATGACATATTAAAATATATCAAATAAATTGAAACAAAAAGGGGTATAAAATAGTACAAGACACTCAAACTCCTTTTTCTCACTCAAACTCCTTTTTCTTGTATATTTGGGATATTTCTTGCATTAGTGTTACCAGAAAAATAAAATAAGCAGGAAATGAAGATTTTTATAATTTGATTTGATCATTCTCTACGACGTTGTCACCTCAGCAACGATCATTCCATTACATCGTCATGAAACTAGACCCAATACAGGTAACCACATTAATTGAGTCTCATATCATGTAATAGTAAATTGTACATACATTCATTACAAGTTTTCATTTCCTGATCTGAGGAGGAGAGCTGCCCTCTTGCTTTAATTTACTTGGGTTGGTTGAGCGAACAAAGTCTCATATTGATTAGCTGAAAAGATTGAGAAGCTATATAAAATGTGTAAGATCTCTTGTGAAGCCTTTTGAAAAAAATAATATTACATCTTGTTAAGAGTATCTTTGGATTGATCTAGCAGTTAGCACAACCGCTTGCTTTTGTAAATTTCTCGAAATTGTTACTACATAAATAAATTTTTAATTAACATTCCATCATCCATACAATAATTGATAATTCAGGCACAACTTAATGAATGTATTATTTAATTAATAATATCATTTTATCAATCATTGAATCAATTAAACATTTTATTAATTATGATAATTAAATTATATATTGAGATTAATTATTTTAAATCATGGACCAAATAAACCACCCCCATTCTAATATTTTCAACGTTCAATATTTATTCATATTTATTCTCCAAGACTAGCGCAGGGATAAGATGGGAAAAAGAAGTAGGGTCCAACTAGTCTGCTTTCAATTTTGTTTGATTAGATTTTTATGTGCAAGTTGCCTATCAAGTTGTCAACTCTTGGTCTGGGCCAGCTCTAATTAAGTGGAAAAATGATTCATTAGATCTGACGTTGTTGTCCTCTCAAAATTATGATTTTAAGCTGCCACTCAGTCCCGCATCCCTGGAAAATTGGGTGCCCAATCCAAAATTTTTAGTGGCTTTTGATATTCTGAATGTTGTTTATACTACTAATTAAATCCAAACTACCTAACAAAAATAGCACACAAATACATCACGCTGTGGTGTCTGTCGATTTTCACTTTTCATAGTAATGAATGGTTACAGATTATTGATATTACAAAGGACCATTATAAGTTATTGAGTAATAATACTGTTGGCTCTTGTTATAATTGAGACACATGCCTCTTCAAGTGATTTTAAGGTCATTTTGTTATCTATATTTCTTCGTTCATTGATCAGTTTGTCATCTCTCTCTTCAATTATCTATCCATATTGTTGTATACTTTATTAGTACACTTCCCCTTTTTTTTTTTTTTTTTTTGGATTTAAAGTTGATGTGTTGGATTCTTTTCTTTGAGCTTATATCATCCACAACTAGGTGGGAACATGGAAAGTGAACAGAGCTTAATTTGGCATTGAGTACTACTTATGTATTATAGGAGCCTGCAAGGAACCCTTTGTTTCCGGAGAATAAGTACGATCGTGTCCCTCAGATGATAAAGTATGCTCGAATTTAGGACACATACAACATGCATGTGTCTTCACGTATTAATTAGCGTACATTTTCACCTTAGTTTATAATGTAATTATTAAAAAATAATATGATTTTTTTTTTTTAACTATCGAGTGCAAGCAAATTTTTACCAATCCAACATCGATTTGCTCATCCTTGTTCTTCAAAGTCATTTCTTTTACTTTTTAATGCCTTTTACCATTTATATTTTATACTGAGCAATACTTGCAACAATTATCTAGTCCAAAGTACAAAGTCAGAATTCATAAAAAGAAAAAGGAAGATATGCGGCAAAACTTGTTCATGCCTAATGTTTCACTAGATCAAATTAGATTGCCATGGTCAAGTGACAAATACAGCGAGGTGAAAATATAGTACTCCATCTATCTCAATTTACATAGATTGTATATTTATTGGCTTAGCGTAAACAATGAGTTCGTGTAAGTATTTTCCAAATGTTACATTTAGTCTAAGTGACTTACATTACATTGCCATATGTTGATGTTCAAAGCTTACGGTCTGGTCAATCGTAATTTAGTCACCTTACTGGGTCTTTTAGGCATGTTGCCTCAAAGCCCAAATATCTTAAAACAACTGGACCAGATCCTGAGTTGTAATGACCCATTTGACGGTATAGATTTTCACTTTGGAATAAAGTTAAAAGGTCCAAGAAAAGGGAAAAAATAAAAATTAAAACAAAACAGTAACTGCTGGCGATATATTTGTACTGTGCTTTTTAATTGTATCTAGCTCAAACATCTTTTTACAAATCACTCTTTGTTAAACTGGATAGGTAACTCAGCTGTTAATTTCTCCAAATGTTATTTTGAAATTTTTATTGTGCCCTTGTAACTATTACTTTACGCATGTTTAATACCCTTAATTTTTGGAACGCCCATTAGTTTCTTGCCTTCATTCTTTAGTAATCTTATCTTATTTACTGATGATTTTTCAATTCCATTTTCCTTCTATTTTTTTTTTTCTCTATAAAGGGGATGAAGAAAGAGATATCTATGATGAGCGTAAATCAAAAGTTGCAAAAATGGCCCAAACATGTTCAACATTTTTAACAGTTTGCGGGGCATGATATGATTTTCTGATGGGCTGATTTGAGAAACCCATTTTATTCCGTAAAATAAAGTAGCCCAAATGCATTTTTTTGAAAGACCCCAAATCCAACCCGTGAGGGTGCCCATGCTTCAATCCCCGAAGACTTTACAAAAAGACCAAATACCTGAAATCTCCGTCTTGTCAATTTAGTCGTGCCTTATAGATGTCTTTTTTCACTATATAAAAGAGTAGCCAGATGTACAAATCATCTCGTGCTAGTATGATTCGAGAAAAAAATATATTCAGAAAGGTGTGATGTAAGCAGTCTACCTAAATGCAAATGTTAGTGTAAGTTGAATACTGGAAGATATAAAGAGAAGGGTAAAAGAGGTTAAACATCGGGTGCTACTTTGATTGTTGGGATAGATGGAGGGTAAAAATAGAAACTTGGGGTCGTCATTTTTTTTTTTTCTAGAAAAATATTTTTTACTCTATTTTATTCCCTAAGGTTTAGGTGAAATCATATCCACTAGTCCTATAATGAGTTTCTTTTTTTCTTTTTGCACAAGGGATTATGAAAATTTTAACGTGTTTATAAATTCAGTTACTATTTTTAGCGTTTTCTTTTTCAGTTATTATCCCACCATTGTTGCATGTAATTGTATTGATCAGGGGCGGAGACACCCTATACCAAGGGTGGTCATCTGAACACCCTTCGTCAGAAAATTGTAAAGTATATATAGGTAAATTTTGGTTTTTGTGGTTATATACAACACAATAAATACCCTTTGAATAAATGAGTCCCATGACTCAATGGTAAAGGGTGTTCAAATTGTGTTTTGCTGCCTCGGTTCAATCCCTCACAACAACGAAAGTGTAAAGTCTTTTTGTATTTTAGGCATAGTTATGTTGTTAATGTCCTATTTTAATTTCTACTCTTACTATGTCATTAAAAAGGCAAATTATAAAAAATTTAGTCTTAACATGTCATTAAAATGAAAAATTTAAAAATTATAAGTATTAGTCTTAACATGTCATTAAAAAGGTAAATTAGAAAAGTTTTTTCATATCCTTTTAAAAATTATGTGTTTTTTTGCATCTTTAGAAGTCAAAATTGAGTAATTAAGGTTACACAAATTGAAATCAAAAAGGAAAAAGTAAGAAAATTAAATGCATAAATAAATTAACTTTTCAAATAGTTATGAATTAAACCTACATAACATATATTTATAAGTGAAAACATTTTCTTTATGAGCAAATTTGATAATGAAAAATGCAGTTCCATATAAACTTTAAATTCAATAAAAAAAAATTATTTGTGATCATTAATATATTATCAATTTTCATTTAAAGTGTTTGAAGTTAAATTTATTAAAATATTATTTTTAAATATATTTTCCTTCCCGTGAAGCAAGAGTAATTTTGCTACTTGTATTTAAAGTTAAAGTATATTTGATTTTTGCTTAAATCCTCACCGTTTCCATCGTCAGACACCGCTAAAGAGGTTGTATGAATCACTCTTCTCAAGTTATTTTTTATTCTCTTTTGTTACCTTCTTATCTTTCGTTATATTGGTGCATGATGATTTTCTTTGATGGACTCCTTTGAGCAATTTTCTTTGCTTAACAAAAAATTTCAGCGAAAACTCAATAATATATTTCAAATTTAGTGTTTGAATAATGCTTTGAGGACAAACGAAGAAATTTTTTTGGCAAATCTAAATATAATATTGTTTGATTTTAAAAAATTAGCGAACTCTCTCATTTGGAAAAAAAATTACTTTACAAGTCTGAACACCCTTACTCAGATTCCTGGCTCCGCCACTGGTATTGGTTACTTTAATGCAACTAATAACTTGTTAAATAAATAGTTCAAAAAATTGTAATATGGAAATGTTATGTGTCATTATTAGGACAAGGATAGATTTTTTTAAAATTTTTTAAAAAGATAAATTATTGTTTCTTAATTTTCTAAAAGAACATTTATTTGGATTAAATATGTTCTACTTAGGCATTTATTTGAGCTAAATGATGTAATCAACTGCCAAAGTGCATGCAATTTTACTTAATTCATTTGGTGCTATATCTTTCAATATTATTTTCTTATACTAATTTCCTTTTGGAGACAACAAAGAAACCAGGACCATGGATGTGATGAGCTTAATTTCATACCTACTCCCTTCGTTTTAATTTACGTGATGATGGTTGATTGAATATGAAATTTAAAAATGAAAGAAAGACTTTTAAAATTTATGATCTAAAACAAGACATAAATATATGC
Organism: Capsicum rhomboideum; assembly: GCA_031232105.1. Classification (NCBI taxonomy): domain Eukaryota; kingdom Viridiplantae; phylum Streptophyta; class Magnoliopsida; order Solanales; family Solanaceae; genus Capsicum; species Capsicum rhomboideum. Next base: position 86,801,225 of record CP124717.1, read on the forward strand.
GTGATTATAAATCATTTTAAGGATAAGGTCTATGTCCTCCTCCGTGTGTGTATGTATATATGAATGTATGTATATACATGGGCAAATCCACGTTGTGAGAAGGAGTGTCAACTGACACCGCTTCGTCGAAATTTTTTACTAAATATATATATATATAAAATACGATGCGTAACAGATATACAAAAATAAAATGACACTGCTTGACAACATGTCCCTCTTTGTGCAGTAGTGCTGCGCTCAATTTGCTTCCCTTAGCTTGAGTGTTCGAGCCTCATTCTATACTTTTTGGCAATTTTTTTAAAAATGTTGCTAAGTAGTATTGAACTCAAGACCTTTTGTAGTTTAAAACTAGATTATACTAATGGGCCAAGAATGTATCATACTTGTTAATGTGATAATTAAATTTACATCCTTTCTTATATAAATATCTACACTTCTTACTAAAAATTCTGTGTACACCACTATATATAGAGAGAGAGACTGGTAGGGGTCATGTCCAACCCCCTATCACCCTGGGTGAATGGTTGTTAATAAAAGAAAAACTATAAATCATTTCATAATTAAAGATAACACGAGAAATTTAAAGTTAAATTATTATTAAATATAGAAATGTCATTTATTTTTATCGACTAAAATGAAAAGAGTGGCGAGTGCCACATAAATTGGGAGGAAGGGAGTAATAATTTAATTTACATATTCATAATCAGATCATGAATCATGATTAATGGTCCATCCCCGTCATCTAGCGTACGTATTGAGCTAGCTCAAGACAGAAGAGTATCAAAACTTTTTTGATAATGATTGGACAGATTTATAAAATTTAGCAGTATAGGCACATCCAAAATTTATAGAAAAATCAAACAGGGGACAACTCAGTCAAAATATCCCTAATATCAAACCTAATAATAATAGTAGTAATTATTTTCTTTTGCTCAACATTTGATCCAGTGTCTCCATTCCTTTGGCTGCCTCCTCTTCTGGAAAAGTTCTTCTTTGGTTAACGAAAACAAATACATTATTAATAAGTTTATTAAGTAGAAATCAACGCCAGAGTTCTGTGGGTGCATGTTAATATCATTAAAAAATGACGAGTTAAAAAAGACAAGCTAAGCTAGTCATTACGTACGTAAGAAGGGTATCTTAAGCACATGGTTAATTCATTACAAACTTACAATTCCTTACTTTCATGGTTAGGCACTTTTTGTTTGATTTGTTGTCCTAATTATTTTTAAGGAATAAAACCTCCCCAAGGACCATGGATGCTTGAGAATTCTCTTTTGATAACTTCCAAAACATATACTCAAACTTTTTTTCTTTAATTTAACATTGGATTGGTGTCTTCTAGTCCTTGTATCTCAAAGTTAAGGAATCCTCCTCAAAGTTCTCTAGAATTCATATTAAACTTCACTAATTTTTTTTTTTTTAGTCTTACTCGATTCTCCTTATATGTTTTCTCCTCGAATTCTTCTAATACTCAAGAATTCTTTTGATTTTTGAAAAGTTTGGAGTGACCTAGTGTACGTATTATATTGATTGATAGACGACAAGAAGAGACAAAAGGTGATTCGCTTTCTTTACTCGTCCTTTTTTGGCTTTTGCACCTTCAAGGTATGTTAGGTTGAGAATATTACGTATGACAAAGCACGGGCCTAGCTAGTTTGATTTAAGATTTAGTAATTACTTAATTGGATGTAAACTTGAAAAAGTGGTTTAGACTTAAGATTTTGGAAGAGGCCGCAATAATGATTTCATGCTTAACAATTTGTTGACTAAAATACCTTTTCTTTATAGGGCAAGGTTTTGCTAGAGAAAGAAAAAGGAGAGGGCATTTTTACGCTGCACATTACGTTCAACAAATTAAATTTCACAACCAAAAATAACGCCAAATTTACTTTTTACAAAGTTAAGACATTTTAATCATTGACTTGTCAATTGTCATACATTGAGTATAAACAGATGACGATTATACATGGATATGACTAGGCGACCGGTGATACCATATTTTTCATCCATCTGGCTAAAAATATTAAGATTCCCCAGTCCCACTCTTTTTTTAAAAAAAATTAACTTACGCCTCAAAAACTAACTCAAAGGGAGGATGTGCCAAAGCCATATAAGAAGTCCTGAGATCTTGTCCCTGACCTTATGTGGGACATTTTTTTCATCACCCCCTCACGACCAGACACTATCTAGACTGGAGCGTGCACAATTATGGACCGGGAGTATATTCACAACCCTGCACGGTGCGAGTGCCCAACATCGGACACAAGATTAATGCTATATTGATATAGTCCATGCATAAATGAGTTTTGACACGAAGAATGGGGGCAAAAGAGGGAGTAACGTTCGTGGGCAAGGACATATCATATAATATGTAGCTTTTGTTGGTGTGGTGGCAAAGTTCGTGTAGTCTATTTGAGGTGGGCCGGGATTAGTGAAGAATAGTGAGGAAAAGGCAAGCTGCACATCACGTGCAGGCAGATCCAAATGAGGAATAAAGCTAGCTAGCTAAGGTACATGGACCAATTAAGTCCGAACCTTTGGGTTTCCAAATGATGTTCACATGATCATGCCCATTTGTCATCCTCTTCAGTCGCTTGCATGCCAGAGTACAGCATTCATATTTCTGGTGGATATCAGAAAATGGTATTCTGGATAAGATGTTTGTATCTACTTATTTGGATATTTTTGCATGTGTATGTTTATGCGTGTGTTTTCAAGTTAGAGAGAGAAAGGACTTGTGATGTTTGAGTTTTTGGAGAATGTTATATTCCCTAGAGAGCAGTGTTAGTTTGTGATATTGCGTGTGTTAGGTATAAAGTATAAACTTTCCGCTTTAAAAGATGTGTGTTTTATTTTAATACTCCCCCCGCTAGGATCACTTATTTCCTAATAAGATTTTTATTTTTATTTATTATTTTTGATATATTTTTTTCTATTTTATCCTTAGCATTAATTGTTTATTCTCCAAATTAATTTCAAGACACAATAGTAAACATCAATTAATAGGGATATTATGGTAAAATAGCAATATTAATAATTATTTTCTTAATAGATGTGTCAAGTCAAAATGTGACAAATAAAATAGAGAATACTTTCCTCCACCTGAATTTGTCTTTTGTTTTTAAAAATAGTTATTTCAAATTTAAATTTTAGAATATAAAATTATTCATCCTTTTTTAGTTTTACTCTTAATACTAGTAATTGTTCTCGAAAACTAAAACATTTCAGTTATGAGTTGATGACACATAAATGGAGTGAATGTTCAATGAAGAGAGATTATATATTAAGACATAAATAAGGGTAAAATAGTCAAAGCCCTTCTTAATTATATTTTCTTTAGGAACGTGTAAAAGAGAAACACGACAGATAATTTGAGATGGAGAGAGTAAGAATTGATGCAAGTGTCAACTTATACCATCACCCAAAAACCCTAGGCTTCTTGTAAATTGGCAGATTAATTATCATATTAAGGCCCGGTTGAGTTTTATAAAAGAATTTGGTTGAGTAACCTCAGTGGTTCTCATCCACAAGAACATGAAACTATTTTGTTGATCTCTAAATAAATGTTGTGGAGATTAAACTTGTTAGTATCTATCAATCTGCTAAATTAGACAATGACTTGTCATCCATCCTATCGATGCATGAGAATTTCTCTGTCTCCACGGTCACTTCAAGGTCCCTAGACAAATCGTAGTAACATGCAAATTGTGGACCGCACACATTGAAACATTTCCATCAACATTGCTAGTTGAGTTCAACTAATATCGACCGATGGTGTAAATAAATTTTCATTGTCAGGCTACTTTTACGTGTTATACTCCCTCCATTTTAAAATAAGTGTTATTTTTAGTTTGAACATTCCTTAAAAAAACCAACCAATCCTCGAAAGTAAAATGTACTTTTATTAATTTAATCTTAATAAATAACTCAAAAAAAATGTAACTCTTTAGTAGTTTCTGGATTATGTAAAATTTTCTTCATTTAAATAAGGGAAAAATTGAAAGAATATCATTAATAGTCTTTTTTGATTGTGTGAAACACCACATATTTTGAAATAAAAGTAATAGCATTTAAGTTACTTTATTTATAAAATTATAAATTTTTATTTTTTATAAAATCAGCGAATCCAACTTAATGTACTTAAACATTAAGTTTAAAAGTTTGAGTTAGTGAATGAATTTCTTAAATCATCAGGCCACATGTATCTATTGAAGCAGCAATCTATTTTATTTTCAAGATTATAAATAATGCTAGATACATGGAGACTTAATAATTGCCTATATATATATTCTTTGATTATTTAATAATGTAAAATTAATTTCTTTACACTGACGATCCATATAAGTTGAAATCTATATTTATATATATCTACTAGGCTTACCCCACCAAAAAGAAAAAGCAATAACTGCAAAAAAATTTATTCAGGGAATATATGTGCAAATAATTCTAGTGCATATATGGAATATGAAGTGACCTAAATGATTTGTGCATGATGAACCCGTGAGTGAGCCAAAACTAACTGACTTCAATCTTTTCCCTACAGTCCATTACGTGACAAAATCCCAACTCCCACATATTGACAACTCCCTGGCCGGCTATTTCACATGCCACCAAAATTCATCAGAAATCCCAGCCATCAGCAACCTTTAATTTCTTAGTCCTCTTTATGTTACTCCCCCCCACACCCCCACACCCCACCTCTCTGTCTATGATAAAGAAGATGCAGTGTTATTAATCCGTTTTGTAGCCTTTGTAAAGCTTCTCCATATGAGAAGTCATTATTCATGCCAACGAAGTGTCTCTTTTGCCCCAATATTGACTTTAATCGCACCGAGCCCTATTAATTTCATTGGGGTGAGATATATATAGAGAGATTTTCCTCACCAGTCATTTTAACCCTTGAAACAAAAAAGTTGAACCGTCAATTATAGTTGATTCATTTGCAGAATATTGCAAAAAGGTCTTTCTGCAGTACTATAGGCAACAGCAACCCAATAATGGATCGCTTCCCAATAATATTGGTCAGGTACCACTACCACTAGTCTAGTCTTTTTCTCTTGTCTTCTCTTATAATTTCTAAAATACCAAATCTATTAGCCTATTCACAAGTTCAATTTTAGTACGTTGCCTATACTTTTCTCTAATTCCTTCCTCTCATGATGCAATTTACTGAGAGTTTACCACCATCACTTCACCAACAAGTTTCACCGTTTTCAAATCTGATGATGAACAAGAATAGTAGTTCTAATAATCAGATCCAACGTGCGTGCCCGTGGCCTGGTTTTCACACACCGAAGAATTTGGGAAACATTGGGGACACTAATTGCATGGAGCAATTGTTAGTCCACTGCGCCAATGCTATCGAGAGCAATGACTCGACTTTAGCACAACAAATCTTGTGGGTCCTTAATAACATTGCCCCTCCTGATGGTGACTCGAACCAACGACTCACTTGTGGATTCCTCCGAGCCCTAATTGTTCGCGCAGCAAAAATTGGGACTTGCAAATTACTCACTGCCAATCTCAATCATTCAATGGAAACTCATAAATTCTCCATCATAGAGCTCGCAAGTTTCGTTGACTTGACCCCATGGCATCGGTTTGGGTTCACGGCTGCTAACGGAGCAATACTAGAAGCTGTGGAAGGTTACTCTATTATTCACATTGTTGATTTTAGCTTGACTCATTGCATGCAAATTCCCACACTTATTGATGCAATTTCGTCTCGATTAGAAGGACCGCCGTTAGTCAAACTAACGGTAGCTGGTGTAACGGAAGATTTACCGCCTATGCTTGATCTTTCTTACGAAGAATTAGGTGCTAAATTGGTAAACTTTGCAAGGTCACGAAACGTGATGATGGAATTTCGAGTGATTCCTTCAAGTTCATCAGACGGGTTTTCAAATGTTATAGAACAGCTACGTGTCCAAAATCTAATACGTCCAGAGAATGGAGAGGCACTAGTAATAAATTGTCATATGATGCTCCATTACATACCGGAGGAAACAACATTACTGTCCAATCGGTTTACCTCGGAGTGTACTACTAATTCGTTCCGTACCATGTTTCTTAAGGCCATTCGGAATTTGGACCCGACTATTATTGTGTTAGTGGACGAAGATGCAGATTTTACGTCTAATAATCTCGTGTGCAGATTAAGGTCCGCGTTTAATTATTTATGGATACCTTATGATACTGTGGATACGTTTCTTGCGAGAGGTAGCAAGCAAAGGCAGTGGTACGAAGCAGATATTTGCTGGAAAATTGAGAATGTGATAGCACACGAGGGTGTTCAGAGGCTCGAGAGGCTGGAACCGAAGAGCCAGTGGGTGCAAAGGATGAGAAATGCAAATTTGAGGAGCAGTGGATTTAGTGAAGAAGTAGTTATGGAAGTGAAGAATATGTTGGATGAGCATGCAGCTGGGTGGGGGTTAAAGAGGGATGAGGAAGATCTTGTGCTTACATGGAAAGGACATAATGTTGTGTTTGCTACTGCTTGGGTTCCTCTTTAGTTAATTTCATTTGGCTTAGTTTTTTCGTTTTATTTTAACTTGTTCTAATCTTCTTGATTACAAATTAGTATTCTATATCTCTCTCTTCCTTTTCATGATGAATATGATGAGCCTAGTTAATTGGCTTAGATATTGGTAGAAAGTTGACCTTACAAAATAAGATCTCATATTTCTAAATTTGTTTATGACATTAGGGGTGGGGGTAGGGGATGCTAGGTTGTGATGGGATTTGAATCTTTCATCTCGACTGTGGAAAGCAGAGAATTCACAAGGTGAGCTACCCTCAACCCCTCATATTTTTTAACTGAAAGAATTCACATTTAACGATCTCCTAGTGAAAGAAGTTAATATAACTGAAAGAATATTTTAATGGGTCATACAATCGATTTCCCCTCTAACACATATGTTCACTATTAAGTTTTTCATGCATAAGATCTTTTAGGCACTTTAATCAGTACTTCCATAGTCTTATTTTATGTGAATGTGTTACTATTTGGGAAATAAGACAGTTTTTCAAACGCATATTTTCTGTATGTGGAAGTACTAACTAACATGCATGAGCTGTACCCTTTCTTTTTTTGGGGTGGAAATACACTTAATTAGGGCTTAATTTAGAGGATTTGTTTGAAAACTTAGATACCAACTTGTGATTTATAATTTAGATGCACTAAAAGATATGGTGACTACACTCTACATTGCACTTTCATTTGTTTGACGAGCTAGAAGCCTAGAATGTTGCATTTTTCAGCAGGTATGTACCAGTTTTTCCCTGGAATGTTCATCTGCATATGCCTGATATATATTTTTTTTAAAAAGTGACTTTCATGATCATATTATGTTAATTTACTCCGTATGAATGAATATTTTGATATGTTAATACTCTATTATCAATTTACTTACATTCAGTACCAACCAATTAATTTCCTAGATAATTTCCTGGATTATATATGGATGAAATGATATATAGCTTTACTATCTTGCCCATTCTTGGTGCAAATAACGGTTGCATAAACAGAACTGATTTTGTAAGCAGTTCAGAGAGATAAATATCTTCTGTTGCTAGAAGTTTAGATATATCTTTGACAACAATGAGATCATCTGTTAATTCTGTTTGTTTGGTTGTTTAATATTCCATGCGCCCTAGCTCTCATGAGTTTCTAAAAATAATTGTGTGACACAACAACCAAAACTTCAGAAAATTTTGAAGAGCCTTTTTGTTGGTCAGCCCAAAGAACGTTGGGCTTGCCTAATATTGATAGTAGTCCAGGAATTAATCTGATTCACTAATTTGCTCTTATCTCTTCCAAAATTATTACTTCTTCTTCGTCAAGTGATGGGAATAAATAAGTGAACGCGGTCATCTATGTAAGTAAATTTACTGTCAACATTGCAAGTTTAAAAATGGAGTGAATACGATAAATGACACGATGGAGTACACAACGTGTTTGCGTATTTTAGCCAAATACACAGACAATGACCTAAACTTGACACTCTTTTTTACTTAGACATCTCATCTTGTGATCTGATCATGAATTGAATGCCATAATTGTCACAGGATCTGCTAATTCAGAATACTGATGATATATGCTGATACTTGTGAAGGACTTAATAGTTTATAGTTTGATCAGTGTCTGGAAATAATCAACTAGAAAATGAAAATTGTTTCATTTAACGGAAAATGGAACAGCAAGACGATTCAGGATAATTTATCATATTTTATATGCTGTCATACATATGCCGTTTAAAACATGGTGTTGTAAAAAGATTGATGTGAACTTTTGGCATGAACTTATTACTTATACCACGGTATAAGATATAACAAGATATATTTCAGTGTGATGCGTGTGGAATCTTCAATTATTTTGTAACAAAATTCCAAGCCAACAAATTTAAAGTCTTTGTAAGGTAGTGTACACTTGCTTGTGCTTAGATTATAATTAGGTGAAAAAGTCTATTATAATTATCTCCAAGTATAGTTGTATCAGTTGTATATAACATCGGTGCATAGCATGGAAACAAAAAGATATTCTTGAAAAGGTCAATAATTTAATTTAATTAGATATCTTTTTGTCCGTAAACCCCTTTATGATTGGCCATTAGCATTTAGCACTAACTTATTAACTAACAGTTGTGAAATTTCGTACATATGAAAAATGGATTTCACACACAGTTTTTATTCAACACTAGTTACACATTTCACAAATACAAAACACACGCCATAACCCCTTCACAGAACTTAAAAGGAAAATTAATCCCCTCTTATTCGAACAACTTATCAATTTGAGAATGGAGGTGATAGGACTGTTATTTTGCATATTAACAACTTATCAAGTCTAGTCCCCTTATTCACGCCTCACCTTCCCAAAAAAGAAATAATAATAAAATTCTATCCTCGTTAAGACTAAACGAACAAATTTTTTTAGTAGACAAGTCCATTAAGCTAACGGGGACAAAATCTAAATAGTGACCACGGAAAAGGCCATTTGTGCAAATGTCCTTTCAGTTCATTCTTCCACAGTCGAACCGAATATTTCCGTTCCTCCTGGTCTTCACACCAACTCGGCCCAACTTTGTCATTGCAGTCACAAAAGCATTATTGAATGATTTGGAGTTACTGGCCCAAAGGTCCACAGTTCCCTTGGACCGCCTGTCCGTATAAAGCACTTGATCCGATGTAAATAGGCCCATACCTTGCTGTAAATTTTTGAAGTAATTATTGTCAAAAGTCCTGGGAGTTTTAGGATCCATGTTGATGGCTATCCTTGGGTCAACATTTCTTGGACACATCCCTTGTAATTGGGCTGCATATTGCTTGTTAAGGGTTGGGTCTATTAGGCTTTGTGGGCTAAAGTTGTAGATCCGGTTGGAAAACTTGCCACAGTGAGAAAATCCAACAGAATGGGCAGCTGCAAATTAATGTTATAAGCATGAAGTCAACACGAAAAAATATCGGGAGAATTGGTTTTTAGGCCACTTACAATCTTTTTATTTTATGACTTTTTTATAAGAGATCCGTAAAGGTCACTTTCTTTTATTCATTTTGTAAGTGGCCGAGCTCTTAATTTCTCAAAAAAACACAGAAAACGAAGCAGCACATGCATGCAAAAATATTCCATTGTGGAAAGTTCTCGTAATAATGTCGGAACTTTTTCTCTCTTTTGTCTACTGATCAGCTGGCTGAAGAATAATGGACCAAATTAATTGAGAAATGATTATGTCTGAATCAATTACACTTGCTGAAAAGCAAAAGGTCAAATGAAAAATGATAAAATTTCATTCCAGCTAGGATAGAGCCTAAATATAAGGAATTTAGGACCTTGTCGAGTGTTTGAATATTCAATATACTATCTATCTTGCATTTGCTTTATTGAAACAAACCTCTATACAGTACATATATTTATTTAAGAGTTTAACGATTAGTATATACACTAATGGTGTAAAAATCTTTATATGCAGGATAAGTGTGTGCCCGCTAACTCCTGATGTTGAAAGCAGAATTTTCAAAACGGATATATAGGTCAATTACTAAATGTAACAATTAATTGGTGCGCGTTTAATTAATAGGAATATCAAGAAAGTATTAGTGCAGAAATGCAGAATTACCAGAAAGGGCGATCATGTCAGCCTGAGTTAGACCATGAGAGGCAAACATGGCATTGAGTTGATTGAGATTGAATGTTGGTTTTGGCAGCTTTCCTTCCACGTTCGAAGCTTTTGATGCCAGCCCATCTAGCCTTCCTAATTCCACTGGATACGACGGTCCCCCAGACTACAAGCGTGTAACAACAATGACTTTAATTTCATGATGACAGTATAAGTATGAACTTTTATCATGTCACTTAAAAAATAATTATATATACGAACCAGCTGAATGACGTCTCTGGTGGCTAAGGCGAGAATGTCAGCACAAGAGACTTTATTTCTACAACGCGAGTTTGAATCAACTGCAGCTTTGGCTTTAACCACAGTATCAAATCCATCTCCTGCCAATGACAGATTATCTGGATGATCCTTCTCAGCTGTGTTCCCTGGTGTTGATGATACTATCACTGAAGCATCACATCCCTTGTTCCAACAAATGACACATAGGTAAGTAATAATTTAGCTAAGAAGAAAATGAATCTTAATTGAAGTCCATTTTTCCCATTATAACACGGGGAATAGCTCGGGAAGAGGAGATTAATTAATCGAAGAATGAAAATTAAATTCACATCTATCGTGTGAAAGACTCTCAACAGTATCACGATTAGAAATTAATGGAAGAGAGTACGTATATACGTACCTCAACAAAGCAATCATGGAAGAAGAGACGAAGAACAGCAGGGACAGTGACAAACGTTTGTTGAAATTTCTGGTTTACTACATTTCTAACAATGGATTCAACATTAGGACAAGTATTAGCATAATAATTGGTCCTCAATTGTGCAGATGCCAAGTTAGGCAGCAACACAACACTAACTGAAAAAATTAATAACATAAGAAGATTTAGACGACCCATTTCTCTGGCTATAAAATTAATGATCAATATCAAATTACAATGGGATTTGCAAATGTTTAATTGAGAGTAAAGGCTTATATAAAGGTTCGGCAGAATAGAAGGCCAGTTGGCTAAAGGAATCTTTCTTACTTAACAGAGTATTTTTTTTGAACATGGAAAAGAAACATTCAAGTCGTAATTTTATTTATGAAAGAGACGGGATATTGCTGGCTGTACTGTCTATTATATTGGCCGCCATGATATATCGAGTGCTATTTGGTTTATTTATTTTTGACTCATATAGGTATATTAGTGTTTCATAACTACTCTTCTCGTTGAGCAATTACGTTCGGTCGGGGTAGCAAAATCAGTTCATAAAATATTATTTAATTCACTCAATCCGTTCAATTATTAGTCCAGACCATTTTAGGCCAACTGATTTCGGCTCATCTAAATATTAAGCTGATATGTAGTTCAAATTGATTCATAAGTGATCTTGGTAAAATATTTTTAAAAGACATTTTTTAAATTTGATATATTAAATATATAGTCATAATAAAGAAGAAAATTACTTTGTAGATTAAGGAGCTTTGATATACATTATTATACAAAATAGTAGTAGTATATATTTTTATATATTTAATTAACAATTAGTGAATATAATCATTTTTATCAGATTAGCCAAATGTATGACCTTGATTAAATTCATACTCTAACTAAAATTAGAGATTTTAATTAATTAAAAAAAAAAAAAAAACTAAAGGCTGCTGTTACATGGAGACAGCTGGAAATTAGGACCAGAAAGTGGTGTGCACTTCCAAACAAATGAAATCTCTGTGGGCTGCTAATCTTCAAATTAACCCTACAAAAGAAGATTAAAAAAGGGGCAATCATGGGTATATAGATTACTACTCCATTACTTTGATCTGTTGGAAAGAAAAGACACAGAAAAACATATGTTTCAACATGTTTAAGAAAATACACGTGGAAGTAGTTAGGAAAGATCATTTTAAATTTGAAATGGATCTGATCCAAGTCATATTAATCATTATGATACTCTCAAAATTATTGATGGAAAGATATAATCTCCAATGGCCTGTTACAAATCTTGAAAAGATACTTTTGTATTATGAGATGTAACTAGAGCTAATCTATTTTAATTTGGCTTTTTCTTTTTGCGATAGTTAAAATTTTAAAAAGAAAAGAGAAAAGTTAACCATACATAGGTGTAACAATTATGCCCACCAGATCGGAAAAGCTAAGATTCCACCATTGATTCTTTGTCATGTGGTTTACAAGGTTTCGCATATGGCAGGCACACCAGCCATAAATAAAAATTGCAATTAGGAGGTTTAAGATTAACAGAGGCAGAGTGAGGACTTTTCCCTTGAAGATTATAGATATAAAAATGTAAATACGTGAAAAAAAAGGGATACAATATCTTCATATGTACATAAAGAGTAAAGAATATAACTTTATATATACAATGTAATATTTTTTTAAGCGAATAGAGAAAAAAAATTGACCCAGTATATTAAGTTGACATATAGAACATTGATTATTACCTTAAACCTATAATAAATTACGGCCCTTGATGGCGAAATGTTAAGTCAATACTATTATAGTATTCCCACCTAATCCTAGATCTGAAAAGCTATGTATTTAAATTTTTAATGGAACGATAGATGCTGGGTTTGTTGAAGAGACTAAAATAATTAATCCTTCAAGAATCATTGACAGAGACAGACATACATGTTGCAATATCATGTGGAAGCCTATACGTTATCCATGGTCAAATTGTCAACTCTAATTTTTAAAGCAGTACTATACTCAGGTCGGATCTGTTAAGGAGGGAGAGGGTGCCACGGCACCCGCACACCTCGATCGAAATTGTATATACATGTATATATATACATAAGAAATATGATAAATATATAAAGTGGCACCCACAAATATCAACCCCAGCTTGTGCAACGTTTTACAGGACTATATTGTCTTCGCATTTAATAGGCATGCGGATAAGCTCTCCGCTTTTCTTCATTTCTTTTTTTTTTTTCATTATTTGTTATTGACTCTTTTTTCCATATGAGTTGATATTTTAAAAAAATATCACTAATTCTTCTTATATTTTTAAGCTAGTTGAGTTTATTAAGCTTTTGCCTTGAGTGTCTAACTATGTATTTATAGTGAGTTTTAGTTCTAGACATTCAACCTCGCGTTGATAGCTCTAGAATATATGAAAATTCATCGAGAATAATTATAAATATATGATATATTTTTATTGATACTAGTAGTAATATTATTGAACTTTTATGCTTTGTTAAAATTATCGTAATTATTTGAAAACTTCGCTTGATAAGCTTGTCTATATAAAACAAAAAGACGGGTTATCTCAATCGAAACTCAAAATAGTTAAAGTCGAGAAATAGTGTAACACCCAAAATCTCAAAATGCTGAATCCGACTCTGACTATACTTGTAGGAATCAACATATTGACACCAAATAATTATCACTAAATAAATGATACAAAGAAGGGATTAAGCTTAATTTAGTGTTTTTATTCTTCACATAATTATTGATTAAGTACATACGGTTACAAATGCCATATCATAGGAGCTCTCTCGGAATAAGGTTGTTTTCAAAAGCATAATTACATCGATCAGTTTGGTAGAAGGTTGCTTTCATAAGCATAATTTACTAGCTTGGTATAGAAAGAGTTGTTGGGGATAAACTCCGCCACAGAAATAATAGTTGTGGTAATAATAGCGAAATAATAACGTAGCACCGTGATACGGTAATCAACAAAAAGAAATAACAAGGACACAAATATTTTAAAGTGGAAACCCTTCTGAATAAGGGAAAAAATCACGGGCCCGAGAGGAGCAAAATAATTCACTATAATGAGAAATTTTACACTTTGTAAATCCGAGTAAATACTCTAGGAACCACTATATTCAAAAGAAATAACCCTCTTTTGATTTGTCCACCTCACTATAATACCGCTCACACTCTCTATTTTTCCTCACACGATATTTTCTCACACTCTCTATGAGATGCTCTCCACAACTACTTCTTAGTTGTTGTTTTTGGGTGTGTTACAAATGAGAAAATGATGCCTCCTATTTATAGGAAAGATGATCAACATATCATCCAATCAAAATGCTTGAATTTGTTGCAAGTTGTGCAACTTGACAATTTGCAAATCTTGTTTGGATTGGTTGCAAGTTGTGCAACTTGACAATTTGCAAATGTTGCTTGGATTTGTTGCTAGTTGTGTAACTTGACAATTTGCAAATCTACCCACAACAAGCTTATACAAGTTGACAAATTGTCACCTACCAAAAAATAAATGTTGTTGCCTCCACAAGCTACTTGTATTTTATTATTCATTTTTATTTTTATTTTTTATTAAATGGGTATGGACACTATCAAGATTAATCCTCATTTGAGAGAAATCAATTGTACTCTTCCTAAACGCTAAAATATATCATTGTACAATAAGGTACTGCCAAAATTGTAACTGTTGAACTTCTTTTTTCTATGCTACTACTAGTGTAGTAATCTTTTTTTTTCTTTGGTTGTTGTCCTTTCCCTTTTTTTGGTGAGACATTACATTCAGTTTATCTGGTTTTGCTAACCTAGTCCCTATATTTCCTATGTTTAAAAAGTTTGTAAGTCGTTAAGTGTTCATCTCGAAAGTAAGGATTTGAGTTTGTGTTTCCACAAAAGAAAACAATATAGGATTACATATAATTTAAGCTAACAGGACAAGGAAATTTTTTTATTCATCTACGATAATTTCGATCGGTAGACGGTACAACCAGTCAAATTGCATATGCAAAATATTGTATTGTAGGGTAGTAATCTATTGAATTTTTGAAAATTGAATTTATTAGTATTGGGCACATTTGATATGGGTAGGGCTAAATATAAGGTATATCAATTTTGGATTTTTGAATATTGAAAATTGCATAGTACTTTATCCGATATTCAATACAAAATTCATATATTTTAAAAATAAAATCTAAAGTCCAATTCATGATTCAAAAATCCAAATTGTTTGAATTTTCGATTGGCCTAAACAATTCATGATTCAAAAATCCAAATTGTTTGAATTTTCGATTGGCCTAAACTAGGCCCACTCGTAGCCGTCCCCCGTCCCACAACATTTTTTTAGGGTTTAAGTTCATCTTTCATTGGGAGTAAAGATTTTTAATAGTATGTTAATACTATTGCACCATATTATCAATTAATGTTTATAAATACATTTACCTATATATCATTACTTAAAAGTAAAATAATTGTATAATAATTTATATATCGTCAGTGTATGAAACTTAAGCTCTTTTTTTAAATTCTTTTTGCATGAAATGAAAAAAAAAAATTCAACGTCCAATATGCCTAGATATGTGAGGCTTTCTTTTAAATTCTTTTATAATGCAAATTAAAACTGCATATAATAAATCATTATGGTCCGATTTTTCTTCAGACCCTATATATAATGAAAATTTTCGTACACCGAATTATCCTGTGCGGCTTTCTTTCCCCATGAAAGCACACTTCCGATGGACCTAATTTTTGATGTTCCAAAAAGAGGTCCAATTGTTCATCCCCAAGTTCTAAGATCCAAAATGTTTAATAGGCAGGCCTGCATTTCTAGGGTGTTGAAGATTCAGCCTACTAATGTCAGCTACCTAGGCTGGGCCTCATTTACTAACCAGATAGAAAGGTCTTGTGAAACCATTTGCCAAACTAGCCCAATCCAGTTTTGAAAAAAATTGCCACTTTTTGGACAGCTAATTAAGTTTTAGTCCCATTTAAAAATTATTTAAAGTTTAGCCATTCTGGAAATAAAATTGGGATAAAATATGGAAAAATTACATGGCATAAGAAACACAAGCCCTTAATTATGATTCATAACAACAGTTTCAAAAAATTATTAACCCCAACAAATATATCAATATTTTTGGTGGTTCCCATCAATTTTACTCTAATACATTTATTCCATATATTTTTTTTAATTCTACCCATTTAATTAAGGAACCTCTTTAATTAATTACCATTTTCATTCATTACCTTTTAATTATACCAAACAACATTTCAATAATTACCTTTTATATGTATTTTTTTCTTCTTCGCCGACGACGACTGCTTTTCTCTTACTCTTCTTGGTCTTTTTCTATATCCTCGTTACCCTTTAATATCTCTCACTTCCTTTATCCAAGAATTAACTACGAGGAATATCTCTAATCGTCGCCTCACACTCCTTCATTTTTTGAGATTTTGTTCAATTATCCATCTGGGTTTTGTCCAACTACACAAAAAGCCCTAAATTTTCATGATCAAATCTTGTCGAAATTGAGTTTGAATGTTGTGCCACCTAAATTTTCATGGCTAATTGTATTTTGTATATCAACGAACTCTTGAACTATTTGTATTTGTAGTTGATTCCATCATTTGTTTTTGTATTTGTAGTTGACTGACGGTATCATTTGTACTTGAAAATAATTGAAAAAGAATTGTTTATTCTCTTTCTATGAATACTTGTATTTGTATTCATTGATATGAATTGTATTTATTGATACAATTGAACCATACAAATCTAAATGACATAATTGTATCAAAAGATACATATTTATACAACTTGAACCATACAGATACAAATGATAGTTGTTTATATACAAAAACAAATGATAAATTTGACACACAAATAGAAACGATACATTTGTATTAAATGATACATTGAATATTTGTATGTGTGATAGACTCAAGCAAATACAAATAATGCATATACTTATTTGTATACAAATACAAACGATAAATTGTACATACTCACGGCTAAACCATCCAAATACAAATAATGAATTTATATAAAATGTATCATTTGATACAAAAAAAAATATAAAATATATAATACAAAAAAAAAAAAAGGAGAGAAAGAGAGGTGAAAATATAAAAAAGAAAAAAAAAACGAGAAAGAGAGAGAAGTGGGGGTAAAATGTGAAAATATAAAATACAAAAAAGAAAAAAGAAAAAAATAAGAAAGAGAAAGAGAAGCTAGAGATAGAAAAGAGAGAAATAAGGGAGAAAATGTAAGGGAGCTGCTGTGGGATTTAATTAGCAAAATATTCCTATGAAAAACTTAATTATGAGCTCATATTTCCTCATAAAATATCTCTATGTAAAACATGGAAAAACACAAGCACAAGTGGCTGGGGTTAAATTTTTTATTTAAACATAGTATGTTGGAGTTCAAAAATATTACTGGAGTCTGAAATGTGCACTTCAAACTCTAGGAATTTTATGGATATGTCTTTTTCTCGAACTCTAAAATAGTGGCATGGAATTTTTCTGGAGTTCTACTTGCACCATTTTGAAAATCAGTTTTTTTATTTAAAATTTCATATATTTGGTTTTGTTAAATTTTGAGGGAAAAAAATCTTAATCAATGTCATATATAGGTCATTGTAGGCAAGTTGTGTCCCCGTTTACGGAGGTCTTGTGCTTATCAACCTCTGGTCCAATCAAATTTAGCTCTAGATGGGATTGTTAGAAAAAGATTTCTTTGGCTTAATAATTGCAAGATGATTAAGAAAGTTTAATAGATTGTTAATCATACATTCAACTCTCACCAATATTATAAGTCGAACTCCTATATGGTAAGTCCTTTATGTATGATAATTGCTACGACATGCTATAACGTGTCAATTGTCATATAGCATGATATTAATTTCAATTGATTCTCTAACCCGTCCGTTGAGAAAAATATCCATAGAGCATTCTAATACTTTATCCTCGTAGGCCAAGATTACTATTTACTATTGCTATTATTTCATTTTTGTTAGTTGGGTCTTTTTTCTTCTTTGTTTGATAGAGTAAGTGATCAATTTGAAATTTATTAAAGTAAACTTGGTTTGAACAAATTAGATGACAGATAGAAATTAGAATTCCATGTCAATGCATGCAATTAGTCGCTATCCAAATTATGGGAAAGAAAAATAAGAAGATTTTTAATAAGTGATATCTTAAGTTATCCATAAACCGCCCCCTTAAACTTTGTTCCACTAATAATTTTGCTTAAATTAAACCAGGACAAGATCATCATATTAGTCTTGCTATTTGGTACCCACGTTAACGAAAATATCGAAGACGTTGACATTAAAAGAGAACTTTTGGTATTGTGGAATCCACTGATAATATAACTTTTTTATACCATCAGTTTACTTCAAATTAGTCAAATATGCCTTTTTGTAGTAAGTAGAATTGATAATCTGTGAAAATAGGCAAGTAAACCTTCCACGGTAAATTAAATTGTACAAATTATATCTATGAATTTACGAATCGAATCTAACTTCTTGTTATTGGAAGATATCACTAGTATTCTAGTAACTTCTTCTTCTTTTTTTTTTTTGTATTTTTAGAAAAAAAGAAGGAAAAACTACACAAACATCTAAACTGCTTGACCAAATTATTTGGTAGTTTGCATTGCTTCTCAATATAGAAAAATACCAGTCAAAATAAATAGAAATGAAAATAATAAAGAATATGATATAGGTAGGTTCTTATAGGAAAGGGGGCTGGAAGCAATCTAATCTAAAATATTGTGTTCAGGGAACCAATTATGATGCTACTGAAATGATGTGATGAGAATTTTCAAATATGTGTGGCTAAACTGAACCCCTGAATATATGTATGTGATGACAATAAAAAGAAGAACAGGACTGACGGAGACAAAGGGGGGTAATGGGGACAAAAATCCAATAATACATGTCTCTCCATACAACTTAATCTTATCTAGTACTACTAGCTAGTATCTTGTTTTTAAACTTTTTAGAATCGTTGATTGTGTGTATAAGAATAGTTTTAAATGTGGTGTATCAGTAATATTGAAATTAATTATATTGGGATTCACTGATCAATTTATAGTATTAAGGGTAGTTATACACCCTATTTAGTAATATGATGTATAACTAATAGAAGAGAAATCTATCAAACAAAGAATTAAACAACACTATAATTAATATATATTTCTATATTATTTTCTCTAATACATTCTATCAAACGACCTCGTTTATATATTTTTTTCCTTTTGTCTAGAAGTAGTAGAACTGTACGTCATATAGTGGGTGACGCAAACTCCTTTTTTGTGATATACATATCAAATCCCATTTCTACCTCTTATCTGTTCGATCATAACCTAAATTTTGATTGACAAGGATGTTGGGTTTGGCGGAGCCTCTACCATCCTTATTAATTCCCACTATATTTATTATTTTTCTTCCTTTCATACATATCAATATCATTATCTCCTTCATAGGGGGTCCATATATGTATGTTGGGTTTTTAGTTCAAGTTTGTAACACCTTTATGTGTGAACCCATTTCATGATATTGCCTCTATAATGGTTTTGTACAATTATTGATATTAAATTGAGAGTCTCTTTCTTGGCGGGCCTTTTGGCTTAGTGGAGAACTTGTGTGAAGCAATAAAAAAATGAATAACCTAAGAGGTTGTTTGTTTTAAAACAAGGATATCTCATGACCGGCTGGGACTATAATTTGGATAATTTGTCCCACCTATATTTATATGTGATAAATTATATTAAAATTTTGATATTAAAATTATATCGGTTTAAACTAACACTATGATCAAACGTGGGATAAATTTAATCCAAAATTTATAGTTGAATAATCTACCAAATCCCTTGATAGAGGTGGGGATAAAATGTATCATGATATTGCCTCTATAATGTACAATTATTGATATTAAATTGAGTCTCTTTCTTGGCGGGCCGTTTGGCTTAGTGGAGAAATTGTGTGAAGCAATAAAAAAAGGAAAAACAACATAAATCCCGACTGTTTGGAACTTAATTACAGAAAATCCTAACATTTTATATAATTACTGAAAATTTCGATTTTGAATCTGTCAATATACATAATTAGCTCCCGATACATCCAACGAAGATACATTTTTTCCTTGTAAAGATACATAATTAGCTCTCGATATATTTTTTTCGATTTTGGATCTATCGAAATACATAATACATCCAACGAAGATAGTTATTTTCCCTTATAAAGATACATAATTAGCTCCCGATATATTTTTTCTAATTTTGGGTCTGTCGAGATACATAATTAGCTCCTGATACATCCAACGAAGATACATAATTAGTTGAGATTTTATAATTACTTTGTAAGGGTGTGAATTTGTGTAAATATAGTAAGTTAAGATGTATGTAGATGTTATTTATCCATAAAAAAAATGAATAACCTAAGAGGTTGTTTGTTTTAAAACAAGGATATGTCGGTTTAAACTAACACTATGATCAAACTTGCGATAAATTTAATCCAAAATTTATAGTGGAATAATCTACCTAATCCCTTGATCCAAACGACCCCTAAGAATTATAGCTTGCAACTTGAAATTGATACCCTCTTAATTAGTGGCCTCAGGTTCAAGCCTTCGAAATGGAGACATTTCTAGCAGGAAGTGCTTTCCTCTTGCTGATCTTACATGGCGTGAATCTAAATTAATCAGGCCAATGGATTTCAAATAGCAACCGATAAGTACTTCTCTGAAATAAAATTAATATTCTACAAAATAAGATAGATTGCAGATTACAACAGTATAATTACAAGAGTGAATTATTTTTATTGTTTAAATCATCATATGATTAACAGAGTAATGAGTCTCCTGTCAGCAAATTGTCCCACGTTAGGAAAGTGATCAGGTACAGATCTATATTATATTAGCAATATAGTAGATCTCAAAGCTCAGGCAACTTGTTCATCATCTATAATTTCTCCCCATATGGGAAGAAGAGAATATCTGCTTCACTAGTTGGAGACAAAAGTAAAGTTTTTTAGCAGTGAAATTCAGGTATATGGTAGAATAATCTTTTTCTTTTTAAAAAAAGAACTCCTAAGCCTTGTTAAAATGCAAGGGGATGATGGTGCTATTTGTATTGGGAAGAAAGCCCTAATACTTTCACTCACACCCTGCATCCTCTCTATAATTTAAATTACATGCATGTTAGAAGTATATGATTTATTTAACCAAAAGAAAAGTATATATAGCATACACACTACACTTTTTTTTCTGTGGCAGAGACAGAAACAGAGGCAATATCGACATTTCATACATAGACTTGTGTGAGCAGCTAGCGTGTATACATGTTATCATTAATGTCATTATCCCTAGTTAATTGTTATATTAATCAAGTTTAGTCAGTAGTTAGTCCTTGTCATTTAATTCATAATCACACCCGTGATCTCATCACACACAGAAACACATGGCCTTTTCTCTTGGCTATGTACCCTAAAAAATTTACAAGATTTCATGAGAATCCAAAACAAACTCCTGATAATCCAGTGAACGAGTCAATATTTTAATTTCCCACTATTTTTTTTTAATTTGGGAAAAAAAGATATTTAATACTAAAAGGATGGTGGTGCCTGATCTTGATATTTTGCTATTCTCAGTGTTTAGGTAGATTTATGACAAAGAAGAGCAAAAAGATGCCAAAAGGAAACAGTGGAAGGGAAAGAGTAGTACTCATGAAAGATAGGAAGATCTGATATACTACTTTTGGCATGACTTTCTTTGTAAAGTGATGAAAACATTTTGTGGCTGATGAAGATTCTTCAGTTTAGGACAGAGCATTTATTCATCAACAAAATATCCTATACTATATCTTTGGTCTGAACAGTAAAAAGATTAATTGATGATGCGTCACTTGCTGTACAAAATGTACTAGCATTGCTGCCTTATCTTAATGTACTACCGAGAAAATCTTATAAGGGTACTAAAAAGAAAAATCAAAATGTCATACCTGAAATTTAAACGTGCAATATTCTCAAATAATGTTTAAATCACTTTTATCTCTAAAGTACAAACTTCTCAATTCAAGATCATTCAATAATACAAGTTACTTTTATCCTATTCTTGCAGTTAAATTTGTTAACGAAGGAAATTCAATTGAACCTTTCATTAAACATAGCTCAGGCCCTGCCTAGACTGAAAAATGACGAACCCTTACTAGTATATGTAGCTATAGCCCTATAGCCCTATGTACCAACCCTATCCAATCCACAAACCACTGCATAAACTAAAATCTTGAGCTATAATTAGCTTTATTACTGGCTATAGTATAGGTGATATCTGAAGATCCACTAAGAATTGAATCACGCCAAGTAACACTAAGGTCTTATTCTTCATTCTTATTACTATTTACTATTCCATTTGCTTTGTTTATCTTGCTATTTTTGCTATCGTTTTTTCTTTAAATTCTATTTTAATTACATTTCTTTTGAATCGACGGTCTATTGGAATCAGTCTCTCTACGGCTCAACCCCCACAAAAAATAAGGATAATATTTGCCTACATACTACCATCTTAGACCCCACTTATGAGATTAAATCAGTATGTTATTGACGTTGTAAGTAACAAGCTAAGGTCAATTTGGGAATAACAATATAATAGAGTCATGTTTTGAATTATGAAACACGAAAGTGATCAGAATTAATAGTAGTAGTACCATATAATCTAACCCATATGGGTAGTACTATAGTCTATATGTGATGATGCCCATTTTTTGAAAAGAAAAAAGCAAGGGGAGATGGGACCAAGTAACAGGAAGGGTGAAGGGGTAGGGCGTGGCTCAGCCTTTTAGTAAACCCAAAAGGACCCTACCAACCCCTCCATACTTGTGCACCTTCTTGAACCGGCAACGCGTGCTTCAATGTCCCTCTCTGCTATCTCTCTCTAATATGTTCCATTCAATTGCTATCATGTTGTTTTAATTTTATCATATGGACACACACACATTCTTTGCATCTTTCTTTTTCTTTTTTAATTTGGATTCTTCTACAATCATGATGTTACAATTTTATCATACTATGTGTATAAATACCTTCTAGATTAATCGAAATGGAATCAAAATTTCAACTTTATATGAGTTTTGACTTAGATAACAACGACTTCAAGTGCTAATAATTAAATTCTAAATTTGATATGTATACATATCTAATAAATTTCTTAATCCAAATATTTATTTTGAAAAAAAAAAATTGATTAAATTCGGTTGAACACAACTTATTAAATTCGATCGAACACGTATCGGCCTCTACAGGGCAGAAATTCTAACAAGAAAGTTTTAAAAAAGGCAAAATGTTAACTTTAGAAGTTCCCCTTGTGTTAGGGTGATTAAACTGTTTTTATTAGTAATAATCAATAAATTTATTTTTGTTCTACTATAATTTTATAGTGTGATTTCCAAAGAAAAAGATTCAATTGAAGTTTCCTTTTAACCTTTACTTCTGCCAACTAAAATGGCTAAAAATCTAATTAAATCCATCGATCTCTCTTACATATTCGTGGTACGTGTTGGAATATTATCTTTGCCTTCTAATCCATCCATATGTACCAATTAATACAGCTAGATACACAACAACGACAGAACCAGCTCTATTATTCTTTCTCTAAATAATTTAATTGGAGTCTATCCATCCAATCAAGTTTGCCTTATAAATGTGCACATGCTCTTATATATTCGAGACCGTATACCTACGTGACTTTAAACTAAGTCGTTAATAATATAAACAATCAAACCGAACAATCAATGAATCTAAGCCATTGTTTCCAATCACATAGTTATAATTTAGTTAAGAAGCTCATCACATGGTTGCATTCAATGTCCATAACATTGGATGGTGTTGCGTTGGCCACCGTGGGGAGTTAGAGTTAAGGGATCAGATCCAGTTAATCAAAATCGATGGACAATATTTTATATTAGTAAATAGTATTAAGAGCATCTAACGTAATTAGACAACCTTAAAATATATATTGCTAATTTTTAGCTAAAAATTAATTATATTAATTATAACCAAATTTTTATTATCATATTAGCATAGCCCTATTAAATAACTAAAAAAATTGTGCAGGTAAAAAATAAAACAAATATATATCCCTTAAATGTCGTCTATTAAATGAATCTTTCCATATTATTTGGTAATAAGATCTCAATTAATTAAGGAGTGTTCTTAAAAAGATTAGTTTTCTTTTCTAGTGCCTTTTTTTTTATTTCTTTTTATATTAGAATTATTTTATCTTTTCCTATTCCTAGTTTTTTTTGAAAAAAAATATATTTGTTAATACATTTTTATTTGTTCTCTTTTGGATTTCAAACATAAATATTACAAATATTATATTAACATATTACCAATTAAATTGTTGTTCTTGACTACTTACGTAAATGTACACACACACATATGCATATGTAATTACCAAATATATATTTTAAAAATATGTATAATTATTTTATTTAGTTACATATATTACATATACAATTCATATATTTGGTGTACTACATGTATGACAGTATATATGATAAATATACAAGCAAAATTATTTATATATATATATAAATTAATCACAATATAATATATTTGAAATGTATTTAAAATAATTTTTTAAAACTATCAGCATAAAAATAATATTGAATGAAAAGTATAGAAAATTATGAGAGAGAGAGAGAGAGAGAGAAAGAAGAGTAAATGTAATAAAAGTGCATTGATGGAAATAAATTCTTTAATTAATGAAAATTATGAGAGAGAAATAAGATTAATTATTATACAGATTTTTATGTTAATAACAAAAGTGAAATAATAGATATTATTTATGAAATGATGTAACAATTACGCTATTTTTATAATTAATTATATGAGATATGTACTGACGTGTAAAATTCTCTAGTATGCATTAGTATTAATCATGAAGCTTAAGTTCATTAAACGAATAGTATGTATATATTTTTGTCATCAAGCTAAATTAATTTACAATAACAAGTAACTTCAAAATAAGCTGTCTAGGATAATAACTAAAAAATAGAGTAATAGCCTAACATGACAAATCAAATTATATTAATGGTATAAATAATGTAAATAATTTTAAATTTTCAATCATGAGCTAAGAGCGCATATACATAATTGTTTGTTGATCTATAATAATCGGTAGCAAACCTAATTACTATGAACAATAACTTGTTATGACCAATTAAATTATACTGATAATATATCCTTAATTATAAACTAATAACACATTATTGTATATTTTTTAATCGAAATGCGACCCACTTTGGTAAATAAATAAGGAATTCCACCAGCACAAGGCTTAATTCTTTGCATGAAAATGTCCTACACTCTTCCCTGCCGAATCAGCAAAGGGGCTTAGAATAGTCAAAGGTATCTGTTGCGCACCTCTATTCCTTTTCTTCCGCTTATTCATCTTCTTTGTCAGTAAAGTAGATCTAGATCGAGAGAGAGAATTAGCTTCTCGAGAATCCGTTGGAGTAAGATCAGTAGGGGAGTTCACACCGGGACTTTCAAACATAGAGAAAGAACCCATACCCTGAATCGGGGAAAGGCGATAAGGACCCAGAAAATGGTGAAGTACGTGAATCGACTCCCTCTTCGAGTCCAGGCTTTTTAACATAAAATAAAGAATAAGGGATTAACTTCTTTCTTGACGAGGATACTTGGCGGTAGGGTTGGGGCTTGAGGCAGATTCAAAAAAAAATGGTTGATTACTCGGATTGGTTCTCGCATCCCTGTGCCCAAAAGGATGGGCGAGTTTGGTTTGAGTGTTCATCGATCGGGTGGATCTATATTCTTCGGGGTGGTGAGACGAGGTGTAGCGCAGTCTGGTTAGCGCATCTGTTTTGGGTACAGAGGGCCATAGGTTCTGTATCACGTCAGGATTCGTTGCTCAAACCAGGTCGATTGAACATGTTCGGGTGCATACAAATGGCAGGTTTGAAGGACGAATTCATTCCCATGTAGATAAATACACTAGATGGAAACTGAATAATTGTCCTTTCCTCGTACGCATTTGACTACGAAAGCCCCCCTTTCTTTTGGCGGGTATGCTACCGCTTCCCCCGACCGATTAAAATACAACAGTCGCGACCTACTTTGATTCAAAAAAAAGGCGAAGGGAGCTTGCTTCAGTCCATAAAGAGCTTTGTGAAGTCGGCAGACATATCCTGGATGAGCGGTATCCATAAAACCAGGAGGTTGAGACATATAGACCTCCTCCTCAAGAGTTCCGTGTAAAAAGGCATTACAGACCTCCAGTTGCTTAAGTCTCTTTGAAGGCAAAATGACACATCCGTAAGAGAAGTGGGCAAGCTGCTCTCCTAACCGGTGGTGGTGTCATAGAAGTGCTGTTGTTGGAAGGAGTACAGACTCAATGCCCAGAGTCAACTGCTGGTGGTTCAGAAAAGGTACAAAGCTTTTTGTCTGGGTCTTAGGCAGACGTACTCAGCTGGTACAAATAGAAAGGCTCGTCCAGTGAGTGATGACATTAGCGAGTAAACTGCAAAAGGGCCTTGCTTGGTATAATATAAGCGGATGACTTAGTTATAATTAGCTCAGATGTGACTTTTTTGCTCGGTTTCGGTTGTTTGACTCAATAATGGTTGTGGATTCGAACCACTGCTTCTCCTTATTGTCGTGAGCGGGTCTGTCGTCCTCCTCATTATAGTCCTCCTAGAATCCAGAGGGCTATTCCCCACTCCATGGCATGACACCTTTCGCTCATCCATTCCACCCAAGACCGACTTCCCCTTTTTCAATCACCTCTTACCTTACTCTTACCTTAAGGTAGGCCCACTGTTGAATACCCTCAATCGAAAGGTCAAGGAGATTATATAACCCCATAGTATGAAGAGCTGCTCGGGGGATCGCACCCCTTGGCCTAGGGTATACATTCAGATCTGGAGGCATACCTAATTAACGATAAGAGCAGAGATCTCATCTCTCCTTCGGACGTCCGCTTGGAAGATTATTCTTTCCTCCTCGGCGTCAATTATCTTGATATCGAAAGGGAAGAGGACAGGGTCTTACTTACTTAAAAGTCAAAAAAAGGGGAAGTTTCCTGTCTTAGTTTCACTTCCTTGAACTAGTTACTACCGCGCAACGTGCCCTACCCGAATAGAGATGGTGGTCTTTCTCTGATGTCTCCAGGCCGGCCATAATAGAATAGATAGGCGAAGCAGTCAATAGCAGTCTGTTCTGGCCTTGGCTTTTCGCCGTGCTCCTTTTTTTCAGTTATAGGGCGGAGAGAGGGAGGCAACTGAAACTTTTAGAGTCGAGTTTACGCTCGCCCTTAAATTATCATAAATGATACGCATATACCCTTCGTTATATTTTGGGTACGTATATACCCCTGCCGTTAATCTTTTGGGTTGTCTATATCCTTTATCCTAATGGCTGGACATGTGGCTTAATCCTGTGTGTTTACCCATTTTTTATTTATTTTATGAAAAAGGGACATATATACCCTCGAACTATCATAAATGGTACACATATATATCCTTCGTTATATTTTGGGTACGTATATACCCCTGTCATTAATCTTTTGGGTTGTATATACCGTTTACCCGAACGGAGGACACATGATTTAATCTTGTGCGTTTATCCATTTTTATTTATTTTATCAGAAATAAAATTAACCCACCCAATTTAGACCCGAAATTAAGCGCATCAATTCTCCACCTTAATTCTCTATTAACACCCCCGCCCCTTTCACCCTCAATTCTCTTCTAATCCTCCATTAACAAAAAAATCAGAACCACCACCACTCCGGCCAACTCTTGACCGGAAAATATTGCTCCACCTCCCTCTCAACTCACCTCCCTTTCAATCAATCAAAGAAAACTAAATTAATCACAATTAACACTTCTAGTCCTGCCATCAACATCCATTAATTTCCAGCAACCAACTACTCAATTACCACCACCCCTGTTTCTCCAGCGAACCAACGTCGCCCTCTACCTATCCTTTTTCTTTCACCGCTTCGATGGAACTAGGCCACCAACGAGCTTTGCGCTCCGGCCACGAGCGAGCAAAACTAGCGATAGAAATTCATTCACCATAATAATTCCGACAAGCTCCGTCGGGATCCTTTTGTTGGGTAATCTAAAACTGGGATCTAAGTGATAAAACTAAATTAATGGATTTAATTTCGGGTCTATATTGGATGAGTTGATTTTATTTGGGATAATATAAATAAAAAATGGGTAAACGCATAGGATTAAGCCATGTGTCCCGTCGTTTGGGTAAAGGGTTTATACAATTCAAAAGATTAACGGTAGGAGTATATACGTACCCAAAATATAATAAAAGGCATATGTGTACCATTTATAATAATTCGGGAATATATATATCTTTTTTTGTAAAATAAATAAAAAATGAATAAACGTGCAAAATTAAATCACGTATCTCGTTATTTAGATAAAAGGTTTATCTCGTTAACGATAAAGATATATACGAATCCAAAAAATAATTAAATATATATGTATATTATTTATAATAGTTTGGAATATATATGTCTCTTTTCTGTTTTTTTAATAATATTCGATGGTATGCGTACAATAATTGAGGTATAGCGTGATGTGGGTAAAATGTTGAAGATAAGTTGATAAACTTTTGGAGTATCCAAAGGGGTACCCACAAAAACGTACGGCCAAGATGAGATCTATTGTCGGCGGGCCAGATGGTTGACACCTATTTTTCTCGACCCTTTAAGGCCACAAGAATGGATGGGGATTGGGGACAATATCAGATACGACTATATAGTACTTCGTTTTTTGGATGAAATATTTTGATTTGATATAGAATTTAAGAAAATAAAAAAAAAATTAATTAAATTTGGAATTTTATGATTTTAAATTAAAATTATATCAAATATATTAAAATATTTTTTAATTTTATGATATCAAATATGTCACATGAAAAGTTAAAATTAAAATATTACTTAAAAAAGAAAATAAATTATTATTTTTTAAATAAATTAAAAAATAAAATAAATCATTTTTTTTTAAATGAAGGGAGTATAATTTAACAAGTATATAAGGTAAAGTTTGAGACAACTGTGTATATAACAAAATAAGGTTATATTGTATTCTAGTACTAGTAATATAATGCATGTGATTCCTTCCTAAGCTGTTATATTGATGATTGCATTTAAATCCGGCCCCCACCCCACCTCCACCCAGTGGCGTAGTTATATGTAATCAAGAACAATTAGTCTAATATTTTTTATCGAATAATTATATTATATATAAAATATTATATGAAATATATAACTCAAAACTTATTTTTGATATGTATGAATTAAATTTTAAATATTTTTCATAAAATTTATGATTTCGCAACTGTCTCACCCCTTTATGGTGTGATCCTCATATATAGAAGTATATATTATTCATCCCCCTGCATTATATGACAGTACAACTATATATTATTAAGTTAATATGTTATCGTGATTAGACAATGTTTAAATATGGTGTGCACTGCTGGACTTGTCTGGGGGCATCTCTTTCACAAAACTGAAACCACATTGGCTAAGGGGACTGGATTTGTTTGGCATGCTTCTCCCTAGTCCCCCTCTCCTCCCCCTAGATAGCTAGCTAGTCTCTATCTCTATTTCTCCTTTTCTTCCAAACTCCAGAAAATGCAACAACATTTGCTTTGATTTCTGTGTGATAAATGAGAATCTTAAATTCTTCCTCAGCAGTCCTAATAATACTATTTTATTCTTTCCTCTTTTAATATTATTTTTTCTTATATATATATCTTTGGGGGTGGTCACTTTGGCAGTATATACTGGGGAATGTGAAGGCAATATTAAAGGCTCTTAGTCTCAAGTTTGGTTTTTGCAAGCTCCTCAAAATGTTTTTCTCCTCTTCATAGAAGTACTACGTAATACATACGTTACAGGTAATTAAAGCTGCTTAATATATAGCAAGTCTCTACTTGTTATCTTACTTATGTTGGTGTTTTTGCAAGTCGTAGATTAAGAAAATAAGTAATTTTCTTGTTCGCTCTTTCTTCCTTGATAATATAAGTTCCTTGTCACGATCAGATCATATTAACTTAAACCAATCAATTTCTTTAATCGTTAATTTGTTAATGCTAGTAATGATCTATCTGATAACACACTTTGTTTGCAATTCAAAAGTATTTTATCTGATAATTAATTTCTTTGATACACGGAAAGGAATTAGAAGTACTCCAGTATAATTCAACAAGTACGGGTATCTTGGTATATATATTTCCTAATTATAACTACCTAACAAATGAAAACTAAAAATATGGAATTAATTGACAGAGATGCATGTGGCATGCTGTAAACTACTTAACTTGTAACATAGAACTGGCAAAAGAGAATAGTTAAATTTGTCGAAAAATATCTCTATTTTTCTTGGAATATATGCAGTACTTGGTTTTACAAGAATATTAATTGCTGTTCTTATGACAGTGATATATATATCGATCATGGCATGCTCAATGTAATAGAACATATATAGTTGATTTATATATATAATGCTAGAATTATTATTATTGGTGTGGCCCAAATTGATAGTAATTTGTATGGAAAAGAACGAACAATAAAAACAAACAAAATCATACATGCCAAAAAAGGGGTACTGCATTAATCTCCTTCAGTCATCAGAAATTTGTGCAACAAATTGGGAAGCCTGATATTTTCTTAGCTGATAGCGTTTGACGTCTATCAGCTTATTTGTATTTATTATCACAATTAAATGGCTACTATTTCTTTATTCATTTTTCAATAAACTTACCCTGATTTCTGCTTCTTTTAGATAATAATATTCGCAATTCTGGAGACATTGAGTCAAATTGAAGAAACATCGATCTTCTCCTCCTCTTCTTCGTCTTTTTTATCAGAATTTCTTCAATTTTACAAATGGAGAAGCTTCTCAATCCGTATGATAAGGAATACATGAAGATGGCGATGTTAAAGCACGAAGAAATCTTTAGAGAGCAGGTAAATTTTTACTACCATCTACATATTTCTGCCTATTATGTTCACACTCATTCTGAATCAACTGACTCTAAACTTTATATGATGCATGTATGTTAATTAGTTACTACACGTTTTTGTCAGGTCTACGAACTTCATCGTCTATATCAAACCCAAAAATTACTGATGAAAAACATGTCAAATACTAGCCGGCCACAACAAGTCATGAAAGATCATCAAGTGGTCAACCATCATACTAATTTTGACTCAAACAACAAGGCCACCCATCAATCTATTGACTTGGAAATAAGGCCAAGTGATGAAGAGCACATTGCAGAATCAGTTTGTGAAGATGAGACTGAACTGGAGTTAACTTTAGGCCTGTCAAGTTATAACAACCGCAGGAGAAAAACGGCTATAAATAATTCTGATTCAGCACCAAGTTTTTCTTCTTCCAATTCAACGGGATCCGCTAATTCTAGCCAAATAAAGCATGCAAGGACAAATTTAGCAAGAAATTATCCGAGGAATGTTGATCTAAATGGAGGCCATAAATGGGGAGTTGAGACTTTAGCCGTCGTCTCGAATAATGGGAGCAATTTCCAGATTGGTGGAAGAACGTCACAAAGTAATCAAAATGTTGAAGATCAGCAATATAGATCACAAGATTCATTGAACAGTCCTCCTTGGCTTTTTCAAGTTTTGAGTTTGAATATGACTTGAAAAAAAAAAAAAAGTACTAGTAGCTAGTACTAGTACATTATAAAAGGATCGAACGATTTCATTATGAGGTGATTAGTCGGGTGTGATAAGATTTTAGACTTTCATCGTACCGACTACGTATACTTCTGTGATTTAATTTGTGTGAATGTTTAGTATGATCTTTTGTTTCTCCAGTTATAGTATCAATGCTTCTCTTTGCTTCACTAACGTACGCTATTTTTGGGATTCAAGAGCCATCTAAAGTTGTTTTGATTTGAGTTCTTGGATACGTATATAAATTGTCTAGTTGTCTGTACTTATTAGCTAACAAAATATCTAGCTAGATATATGGGAATCTGTATGTGTTTGTCCTACAAGAGAATTGAGTCTGTGTCACGTCAATTCCTTGAAGGTTTATTTGTTAGATTCGTACCTCGTTTGATCCACCTTTGTGGATGTCAAAAAAAAACACTGAGATTTTAATTGTTTGGTCAATAATAGAAGCAGAAGTAAAAAGCTACAAATTACTGCTTCAACTTATTGAAAAGACTGGTTAAAACACAATCTACAAATCAAATATTGAAAATTACACTTTTCAAATGAATTGACCAAATAAAAACTGTACGATCTTCAAAAGTATACTTATCTCTATTTTGACAAATGCTTTTCAAAATAAGCAATTTTCGATAACAAGGCCAAATATGCTCCAAACTCAATTCAATGGTTTCATTCGATATATTTTTTCTTCGTATAATCGACTCTTAACTTGATCCTGCAGTTTGCAAGTTTCATCACGTCCTAAAAATTCCCCTTTAATTTATCCTTGTGCATGATATGATCACAGTGTTTGGGTAAGCAAGCTTATTTCTGTGTTCCGTAAATATCATAATGCTTATATATAAGATAAAATTAGTCAACAATAAGTTAATCACCCTAGCTTATAATTTCTATTTTCTAGACTTATAAGCAC
Organism: Capsicum rhomboideum; assembly: GCA_031232105.1. Taxonomy (NCBI): domain Eukaryota; kingdom Viridiplantae; phylum Streptophyta; class Magnoliopsida; order Solanales; family Solanaceae; genus Capsicum; species Capsicum rhomboideum. The sequence goes on from CP124717.1 coordinate 86,833,716, forward strand.
TTTTGTAATCCGCCCCAAAATATTTTTTCTAAAACAAAATCTCTAAATTCCTTTCCATTTCATCTCTTTTCCATGCAAAAAAGATTTTACTTTTATATTTCTCAAAGAAACTTTAGGAGGATTTGGGTCGATCATTTTAATAGAAAAAATGTTGATACACCACTTATTATTAATTTCAGCACTTTCATTTGTAAAATCAAATTTAACATTAAAGGTATTTTTCAACCCTTGACGTTTATCAATTATTTTCAAGAAGTTAAGACAAACAGGCTTGTATGTCTGAATAGAAAACCACAGCAAAAGGAATCTCAGAATGCTTCAAAAAATAAATAAATAAATAGAACAAGATAAATATTGATCATTAGTCATTTAGGTTCATTGTACTTATAAAAGCTCTTCATCTATGACATAATCTCCAACCTGGATGTCATTTAACAAACATAAAAATGGTAAAGAACTAGCTAGATTTGTGATAATATATTTAAGGAATCTGATCTAAACAGACTTTGTTAATTATTTCCACTTAAATGGGACGATGTGATGGGAAAAAAGAAAGAAGAAAAGCAAATAAAATGATTCTTAAAATTATGTAATTAATTGTAAGTCGTTTTCCACCAACCACATGGAAACTACTCCTACCAACAGTTGCGTAGGAATTGCTATAGTTTTGTCTGCCACCAAATGAACATGAGATTCTCAATCCAAATAAATAAAGGCTTCTCTATGCAATAATAAACTGGGGGATGATCAGTATCTTTTTGCTTGAATATTTTCTGATCTCAAAAGTTAACGAAACATCTGTTATTTTAAAAGCAAAACCATAGTACTAGTTTGTTTTATGGTCATGATGAAAAAGGATTAATCATTTGGCTTCTGAGTTCTTTGTCTAATTATCTGGACCCGCGCGTACGTATTACATCATCTCCAGGGACGGAGCTACCCCTGTCCGAGGCAAGGCCTGCTCCAAGGCCAAGAGATCTAGTGAAACATTTGCTTTACGTCCCAAAAATTATATATCATTTATATATATTTTTCGTTCCGTTTTGTTTGACATTATTTTTTTATTAGTAACTGTAGAAAAGAATAGTACATTTCTTATATTTTTTAATGACAAGTTCTTGCCGTCACACAAATGCTAAGACATGTTTAAAATTAAGTAAGTGTTTGGACATGTGATTTTATCTTGTGATTTGAAATCATGAGATAAAATCAGAGTTTGGACATGTGATTTCATTTCATGATTTCAAATCATGAGATAGAATCTCAAATTCTCCAAAAACCTTGATTCACCATTTTCCAAATAAAAAAATTGGCCCACAAGTTTATATTTTGTAAAAAAAGACCCATCATTTTAAATTTTGCAAATACACTCATGTTCGGCTTGAAGAGATTGTATGCACCATGTGAAAGAATTATATTAAAGAATAATTAATTACTATTATTGTTGACTAGTGGATCTTTATAAAATTATGTATATCTGAAAGTTTGTAAATGCAAATATTTATTTATAAAAGAAACACGAAGATATGCAATTTATTAATGCAGTATCTTATCATATTACGATATTCTATTTATGAACTATATGTTGCTCATTTGATAACATTATATAAGAATTGAGGGAAATTTTTACAATTTTCACAACTTGTGGGTTTTCATGTTTATGAGAAAACAAAAAAACTTAACAAGTTCAAATTGCATGTCCATACAAAACTTCAACTTCATCTCACATGATTTCATATCATGAGTTGAAATCATGATTTCATATCGTAAGACCAAATGGGTCCTAAAAGTTTAAAAAGTTTTTACAATCACACAAGTATTATGACATATTTAAAATTATAAGTTTCAAAAGTCTAACTTTTTAAAAAGTTGTGTCAAGTCAAACTAAGACCAACAAAATGAAACGGATAGAATAATTATTACTTTTTTAAGTAATTATTATTATTACAAAACATTTAATTGAGTCAGAGTCATTTGCACAAGTGAAATTGTTTAAGGTCACTCTTTAAATTATGTCCCCTATTAGCTTAGTGGATTAAATTTATCTAAAAATAATGACAAAATTTGGCATGTTGGGCTGACAAATGACAATTTGAAGAGCTCAAAGAAACGGTCATAGGATTCAAATAATGCAATGCAAGTTTGTGATCTAGTATATCAACTGATAATATAAAACTGGTTACCGAGAATTCATAGAAAAAATCAATTAATTATGTTGCATCCTAAAGAGCTAAAAAATAAACTTTACATTAATTTAGAGCCTCTTATTAAAGTTTGACTTTAGGCTACAAAATTACTTGAGTTGCCCTTGATCAAGGGGTCAATTCATGACACCCCTTCATCGGAGAATTATACTAGGTAGATAAATCAAGATAATTAATATATCTTTCATGTATATGTATGATTTATTGAATCCTCTTTAACTTTTTCATGTATTTATTTCTTTATATTTTAAACCCCCGATTCTTCTGATGAAATTCTGGCTTCTCTGCTCTGCCATGCATTTTCAGTCTTCAAAAGCACAAACCGATTTAAGGAAAGTTCTGCGAGATCAACTGCGCCCACAGCTTTCGGCTCGAATAATGTAATGCAAATAAATTTAAGGTGTGAACATATAATAAGATCATACACATGTTTAACTCACTAACAGAGATCACGAATTTTGCCTCCATCCAAAAGCTTAGGTTAATTTGAGGAACTATGAAACACAAAATATAGTACCGTAAGCAGAAAATATTCAGCATTTGAAAAAATTAATCCATAATCCGTACAAATGTTGGATCCTGAAAGCCTTGTTGTACAGAGGAGCGTATCAAATTTTACCAAAATCTATAAGTATTCAATTGTTGTTTGTCAGTCATTAGTTAAGTTAATTGTCAGTCATTAGTTAAGTCACTTTTTTCCCATTTTCGACACAGATTATACCAAATCTAATCTTGATTTAGATCATGCCCACGTTTCTTGATTCTTGCCACAGGAAATGGCAGAAGCTAAATTACCTAATAGATATGGATGATCGATCATAACTACTTTTCCAGTGAGACTAGTATGTATTTTATTGCTTGTACATCTCAAAATTGCAAACCTTTCTTCATGGCACATTAGAGAATTCCAGATTACAAATCTTTCATAGATTACATTTCTGGATTAAAGCACGACAAAATATATAATTTACATTCAAACTTGCATGATTAAATTAAAAACTAAATTTTGAATCCAGTACCGTATTTAGAGAATAATGCAAATATAGCTAGCTCAAATCACGATATGGAATGACGTCTATCTTTACTTGGTTTATTTCGGGCTTTGCCTTGAGTGAGTGCATCAGCTCGAATAAATCTTCCAAGTTTTTTCGATACTGAGCTCATGAAGTTAGTAGATTTTCTTGGCAAAGGAGGTTTAGCAGCAGATGGATGAGTGATGACCAAAGGGCTGCTTGTAGCTGAGCTGTTTGAATTCGGTTTTTCAATTTCTTTCAACCTCGTCTTCATTTTCAGTAGCTCAAATTTCAGCTCCTGATTTTCTCGTTTTAGATTCGAGACCTCGTCTGAAACAGGGCGGATATCAGTGAACTGATGATTCATTTTGGAAGGAACAAGAGCTGGAGGTTCAGTTGCTACAAGCTGGCTCCCATCCATGACATCGCGGAGACGTTGCTGCTCGTAGTAAAGTACTTGCACAACTGTCTGAACAGGGAGCCTATCATTTTGAGCAGCATGAGCACAAGCTTCTCGAGATAGCCTTTGACAGTCCATAACACCGCAAATCTTTTTTCTTTCCATGTCGCTTAGAGCTGGATGTGCCTTCAAATTGCAATAACGACAACATCTTAAACACGCCTCCATAATTTTATTGATATGTGTTGAAAACATAATTGAGCAAATACAAGTGTGCTCAAGTGCTATATAGTAGTTCAAGCTTTTACTTAAGATGGTCACACCATTCAACAATAAGATCATGTTAGCTTGGATTAAGGGTTCCATGCCTTCTATTCTGCGTCTTGAAAAGCTTAAACTTTTTTGATCAAGTTCAACTCATTGCTCAGGATTATCGACCTGATATGTGAAGACCATCAAATGAGGTATATGGTCTATATCTTATTATTAAGTAACTCGGCAGCAACAAGATTTGGAGCTTCTGCACTGAAAACTTATTGATTCTACTCTCATATTTAGAATGAGTAACAGGGGAGGTGCAGGTTGCACATATGTAAGCTTCTTCTTTAGGATGAGATACCCCCATATGAAATACATGTATGGATTTAAGTTCATAACATCCGTCAGTGCATAGAACTAAGACTAGTTTTTACACTCAACAACATGTGTATAGGCATGCCAAGTTCTTATATACCATGACTATACAAAGATTAGGATGCATAGAACTTAAACTCAATATGTATAGGCACGCCAGTCGCCCAGTCCTAAAGAATTTGGCATGCCTACACATAATTGAGTTTAATTTATTACACCATGCCTATATAAAGACTAGTTTTTACACCATCGATGCATAGAACTTAAAACTCAATATGTATAGGCATGCCAAATTCTTTGGTTAGTTATTTCTCCCAGGTTAACATTCAGGTTTGAAATGATAGAGAAAGACCTCGAGTATGAGCACATGCACAAAAAAGCCTGCAACATACAGGACAAATGAAGCTGCCATATTTTAGAGATGATCCCCTGCAGGCAGAATAGATGGCCCGTGATCTTTGGAGAGTAAAAATTGTTGTAGGTAAAGGGGTATAAGACATGGGTGATAGGGTCAAAATCATGGGATGGTCGGGTCAAAATCATGGGATGGTCGAGCAATGCCTGCAAAATGTGTCTTTGGAGAGTAAAGATTGTAAAGATGACCGGTTTTTCATTGGTCTGTTTTTGTTTATTCCCAAAAAACTTCTGAGTCTGAATTAGGCCCATAATTCCAGTGATCAGAGAATAGAGAAGGGTGTAAATATCCCTTTACATAATCTACTAGAGCATCAGAAGCTTCAAGGGTGAGGACGCATTTCCTTAAAGAAGGGAGACTATCATGCTAGCATCAGAAGGTACATTGTTAAGGAAATTATCTAAATCAAGATTATTAAATTTAACCTGGCAATTACCATGCAGCAGGCAGGACCAAAAGTTCATTTTCCATTAACAAACACAGCCTGAAATTTTAAACCGATGAAAGTGCTGCTTTTACAAGTAAATATGCACAGATAAACTTAGAACTAATCAGGTAATTTCATTGCACATACCTTTAAATAAATGTCAATGGCCCTGTACATTCCATCTTCAGTGATCCTTGCTGGCTCTGGGATGACTTCAGCAAGATTAGTGAATTTTATAACGGATAGATTGCGGTCAGAGGCTATTTCAGCAAGGTAATTTTCCATAAGTTTCCCAACCCGCTCCATGTCGCTTAATGAAGGAGACATATGATACTCTTCATCTCCCAATCGATTTCCTTCCATTTCATTGTCAAGGAAATTCATCATAATACGCTGCACGGTTTCAACATCAAACAATGTGTCCCCAGTGAAGGAATATGAAGGAATTAGCAGATCATCTAATACAGCCTGTCCAAGCTGCAATGCCATCCTCTTCTCCAAGTCAAGCCTGCAAGCAATCGTGGTCTCTAGATGTATTGCAGCTCGGAGCAGCATTGACAGAAAGCTAACGGACAATGCATTTTTCTCCCTTGGCAGAAGACTAACGATGGTTTCTAAAACAACCCTCTTTTCATGTTCTTGTTTTGGTTCAATCTTTTTCCTTCCCTTTCCAAATATTTCCTGTAATAAACAAAAAATTACTATATGCATAAAGATTTCATTATAACCAATTCATCGAAATTTTACAGTTCAAGGCCTCACCAAACCTCGAAGAGACTTCTGTGCATAGATCATTAATATTGGTCCAAGTGCATACTGCTTGAATCCCCTTCCCATCATTGCAATCAGAACCCTTTGGAAAAAATCAATTCTAAGGACGGTTAAATCTTCAGACCACCAGTCAACTATAGGTTTCGGATTTGAAAACGTGGTGGAATTCCCATTGACACCAGCTTCTGCTCTACCTGATGTGGAGAAATGGTTATCCTTGCAGGCTATATATGCAATTGTGTCTATGCATCGGCTCACCAATTTTACTTTCTCTGCCATGGGAAGAAGGTTTTCTGATGAATGCAAAATTGTAACTGCACCAGCAAGACTCTTAATTGCTACTTCAGTAAAATAGGCCTCAGTTCTTCCCACCAAATTTCCAACTGCATAGTTTTCTGTCATCTCAAGATATTCCGCCGCACATCTCAGCAAGGCAATGTTTTCTGTGCTTATCTCAAAATTTATTCCATAACAAAACTTTGCTGCAAGTTCAAATGCCTCTCCTCCACCAGGTATATCAGGGATTTCAATCGTAGAAACATCAGCATCATTGGATTCTGAGACCAACTTCCTTATGTATCCACTCTTTGAAACTAATGGGAACTGCATGGAACACAACTAATACATTACTGAACCTACTAATTCAATCATCAAAAAAAGAAAACCAAGGTGTGACCAGGGCTTTAACTCCGCCTGTGTGAGCTCCCTCACATTAACGGTCCCAAGACCGGATAAAGGAGGAGGGTTGCCGAGGGTCAATTGGAAACAGCCTCTCTACCCCATAAAGGGAGGGGTAAGGCTGTGTACATCTTACTCTCCTCAGACTCCACTAGTGGGATTATACTGAGTTTGTTATTGTTGTTGTAAGATGTGACCAAGGTCGATAATTTCAATCCAATAGAAATTTAACTAAAACCAACAACTATTTTGATTGTGCGCGGATTTTAGTTGTAACGAACAACTCACCTTGTGCAGGGCAAAGGAGGTTCCTCCTGCATTTACAGTTACATCACTTGGGATCTCTTGGGAGAAAATCCTGTTAAGATTATTATATAGGCAACTCCTTATCAGTGAGGAACTTCAAAATACATAATAATAGTTCAATAATATTACTAAAAGGAAAGATGCTACTTTTAGAAAGCACAAAATAAAGAACTCAAAATCGAGCATACCATTCAGAGGTCCTCTTCATAGCAGAGGAAAGAAGCTCCTTCTTCTTAGTGAACATATTATTAACACTAGAGGGTTGTTCAATCCCCTCTGAGTTATCAAGATCAACATTCACCATCGCCGATCGAATCATTGAAGGACCTTAACCATGTTCATTGATATTTCCTAATGAAGCAAAACACAGAAAGACATGTTCTTTTTTTCTTCCTTGCTTCTGTTAGTTCAATTTTTCCCCTCAGAAGAGCATATAATCAACAATATCTGGCCCGTAATAATTACATTATTATTATCAACTCTCACTATCAATTATGGAATTGGTACAATTCCCATTTTAGGCCTTAATGTAGCATAGAAGAAAGTACCCCCCCAATAGTAGACATGCAAGTGGTATAACAGGTATTATGTGAAGGATAGGGGTTAATTATAGTGGGAAAAGGATTTAGTTTGAATGTGTGGACGTAGGCACAGGCAAAGTTTCAAAGGAAGGAAGAGAGAATGGCGCCAAAAAACATCGTAGCAATTTCAATGTGGGTGGGGACTAATCTCATCCACAAAGTTGACAATACCTGATTTTTTATTTATTTTTTATTTTACATCCATTCTCTTCTTGCTTTTTTAAGTAGTAACAAATTGCATGTGAGGACAGTGAGGTTATGGTGACAATTGACATTCACCAATTTGTCCAGTCAGTACTAGTTCTATCAGGCCTTACAGCTCTGCACAAAACCATATAATATAATCTTCAAAACCCATTTAAATTTTCTACACAATTTAGTGCATGTAGTCAATTAATTAGAACTCGGATTTGTCAAAGGTAGGAGAGTATTCGAGGCACGTATTGAACCAGTTGATATCAAATTATGCTTCTTAATTGAACTCCACAATGGGCTTCAATTTACGAAATTACATATTTATGTTCTCCGAACATCATACGTAGAGGTTCTTTGCAGAGAATCATCGTCCTAAGGTCTCTCGTTTGAGGTCACGTGATAGTCAACAACTCAACCAGACTTGCCAAGTTTGAAACCTCAAATCCCTTTTCTACAAACCACCTCTAGTATTTGGAATTACTGAGTTCAGGGTGGATACAATTTGTATTATATAAATACATTCTTTAATTATTTTTTTTCACATATATGTGATCCGACTATGTGGTCCAAAGTAGGTAGTGATTGCACCTGCTCTATAACCTAAATCCACAAGTTGAAGGGAGTACATAAGTATTTGCAACATGTAGTACTAAGGTAGTAGGATTAATTGGACCTATACCTGACTAGGGGAATAGTCCCAATTGGGATAGGCAAATCCACTGGAATTTGTCTGATGAATGATTGCTGCGGCAATTGTTGATAATAAATAGCTGGTGTAGGACGTCCAATGGGCTCCTCCAGGAATGTTATTTCACATCATATGGTTTAAGATCTTTCATACATAATTAAATTACTTTGACTATCGCAAACTTATTTTGGTTGGATTTAGAAAAACCTATCACAAGATTCACATGCAAGCGAGAGAGTGTGGGATCTTATTCAGAGACAATAATAGGCGGCCATTAGCGTCTCTGGCACCTTGTACTGTCTTCTTCAGCTTTCAATGAGTAAATTAAAGCAGCATCAGAGACCAAAACATAAGCATAGACGTATCGTTTTCTCTGATAAAATCTTTCATTTGTCTGGCTAGACCAAGATGATCAAGACCTACACCAAATAATAGATGAAAAAACAAAATGATGAACTCAATTTTCTGCATACGACAGATTTAGATGTTCCGAAATACATGTTTCTCCTGCAGATATAGATATGATGCAGGATTTGGCTCCCTCCATTTTCTCAAGTGCACTTTAGATGAATAACTTGTCATATTTAAAATTTAAAGGTTTAAATTAATTTACTTTAACAAGCCTCTAATTAATCATAATTAAAAAATAAGTAAGGACAAAACTCTAACTTTAGTAGAAAAATCTCATCTTCCACTAATTTTGGCTCTTCATTAATATCATAATTTTCATGATAACATCCCCATTAATTTTAAAATCTCTCCCTTTTTTATCTGATAAAATCAAATATAAAGGTGTAATTAGATTAAAAAAATGCATGGTTAAAAGAAGCAGCAAAATAATATTTATTTATTTTTAAAAAAAGAGAGACCAGCTTTATTTTTAAACTTTGGTGGAAATACACCGGGTATGATGTTGTTGTTGTTGAAACAATTTAAAAACATTTTATTTATACCACTATCTACTATACAATATCTTTTTTCCTCTCCATTTTTCTTTTCATTTCTGGCATAATTTTATTTACCAAAAACTATTTTTTTTTTTACCTTAACAAAAGTTAAATTTTCAATTTTTTTCCTGTCAAAGATAATTTACAAGATTTCAGCAAAAAATAAATAAAAGAATATAATATTATATGTTTAACGTAATTCAGAAAATGTGATTAAAATTTTTTAATACTAAATTTCTTCAAATAATTTTTTTGAGTTATTTTTGTATATCTTGTAGTGTCTTCTAGGTATTTTTTACTAAGGATATTCATAATTTGATTTAATTTTTAAATAAAATTAAAATTAAAATCAAATCAATTATATCAAAAACATAATAAAGAAAAGCGTAATTAAAGTAATAATATTAATGAGGAGTCAAATTAGTTGAAGATGAAATTCTTCTTATCAAAATTGGTGAATCCTTTTTCTAACTTATTTTTTAACTATAGTTAAGAGACTTGTTAAAGTAAATTAATCTAAACCTTTGAATTTTAATTATGATAAATGTTACTCATTTAAATGTATACTTGAAAAAATGAAGGGAAGATGTAATGAAGGGGTGGGAAATCCGTCTGCAACAAGATATACAAAGCAACATGAGATTAAGCGTTTTTGGTGTTATTATTTATTTTGTCAAAACAAAATAAGAAGGCATATATTAATGTTGTCAACCTTGGTTAACCTTCAAGGGTCGGAGGAACATTATACTTGAGGTCTGGGGATCTCGGAATAAAAGTTTAAAGAGAAAAGACATAAGTCAACTCTAAATTTATCTGACAAACTTACTTCAGACCTTTAATTCTACGGACATTTATTTATTCCCTTAACAAATTTGAAATGAATTAAATTCAACCCTTCGTACCTCAGATCAGGTCAAGACTAAGTGTTGTTGAAACACCATTCGACATGTCATATCCACGTCATTAATCTTTTATTCCTTTTTATTTCTTTTTTCTTATTCACCATTTTCCTTTTTTTAAAACCTGTTTACACTAATTAATTAATTCTTAAAATAATGTGGGTCATCTTCTTTAACAAAGAACTTCATTCTCCATGGCCTCAAATTGAATCTAATTTCTTTCAACAATGACAGCCGAAAAATTGAAATTAATTGCTTTCAATAATGGCTGTCAAAAATTGCCACAAGCTTCACGCCTTTCATCAACGAAGTTTGTGTCTATGCCAAAAGTAAAAACTTCACGCTTATCTTCTTAAGAATATAAAATTTTCTTGAATTTTGAGTGACCCATTTTTTCGATTATTGATTATTTCAATGGAGAAGACAACCAAATAAAAAGAAAGAAAAATTAAAAGAAAAGGAAGAAGAAACTGGTCGGGTTGGTGCAATGAAAATGGCAGGGAATGAAAATGGAAGAAGAAAGGTATAGTGATTGGCTTCAATAGAGAAGACAACCAAAGGAAGGTACAATACGGGCAGCAATGGAGAATACAACCAAATAAAAAGAAAAAAAATTAAAAGAGAAGTGGGATCCACAAATTTCATTTACCTCAAAATAAAAATAAATGAAATAGAAAAAAAGAAGTAAATATAGCAAAAAAAGAATATTAAAAATACTAGTTATATGTTGGCGAATAAAAAATGTCATGTATGAGATTTTGTCAATTTAGATTTGTTTGCCTTTACTCACACACTTTTAGGAGAATTCACTCACTCTCTTGTCATGTCATTCTTTAGAGTTATCCTTAATTCACTTTAAATTAGAATAAGGGGATATTTAAATGTATCTATAGTTAAAGTGTTAAAGTGAGTTTCACTAACAAGTTTGAGGGGAAGTTTAAGTCTCTTCTCAAGTTTAAATGCCATATCAGGGTGTTTTATGCATGACTTGATGCATTTACGAAGAAATTTCTGAAATATTTGGCATCCAATATTACTTTTCTCACTTATTCAATAGTATACACATACAACAAGATAATATCCTGCAGACAGCAGATATATGAAAGAGCTTTCACTTTCACTCGATTACTGTTGTAGAAAGACTATAGAGGACAATTAGCAAGGAACTGAAAACTTTCAAATTAGAAAATTTATGCCATATCTCATCTTTGTTATGTTGTTTTTTTTGGACAAAACATACCCCATCTAACCATCTTATAGTTTATGTTAATGGATTACAAAGTGTTTAAACAAATGTAATCTTAGCGTCATTTTTCTTTTTTACTTGCTGAGTATCAGAAACAAGTTTTTTTTTTTTTTAACTAAGATTCGATAAGCAGCGCCCATGTGGTGACTAGAAGACAGAGAAGGATGAACAAGCCCTACTAATGCACCAATAATTTTTGGAATAGTCCAGTACAGATGTTTGCTTAGGTGGAATCCATATAAGATAAAATCCAGCACAAAGATGTTCAGCACTTACATCAAACACCTTTAGACCATAGATGCACAATAATATACAGGATGACCGTTGTCTACACAGTCATAAGTCCTGAACCACTCAATCTCTAGCTATAAGGACAGCAAAAGCTGCATCACGGGCCTCCTTTAAGCTAGATGATATTTTCCTTTGTCCAAACATATAAAAGAGATGCCTAAGTTTCCCATAAGATCATGAAAAAATAATATGCACGATCTAAGTTACCGATAGATCATGAAAAAATAATATGCACGACTTATCCCATGACAGTCTTAACTCTCTCCAGAAATATATGCATCATAAAGTGTACTACTTCCCTACACACGAATGAAAATTGTAAATTATGCTCTTTTAAGCGCAAAACTATAACTCTCCACATGCAACCCAAATAAAAAATAGCTACTATGACCATACCATGATACTTCACTACCCATCGGATCTGCCCTACCCCTCTTTCACTACTTCAACCATCGGTTAACTCCTATCCTCTTCCACCTTCCAACTAAAGCAACAACCAATGACCAAAACACGATACTTCAGAATGTTTTCCCATTGTGATATACAAGAAAACAAAAATAAACATCAATCTCAGTCTATCATCAGGAAACATACCAATAAACAAAAACAAATACCTACTTATTGAAGTATGCCAGCATAGTAGGTTCTGTAAAGAGCTGTTGCCATGGAGTGTGGACATGTGATGCCTTGAAACAGAAACATGCGGTTTACTGAGTGGTTAAGTTATGGGAGCAATAATCTGGAGATCTATAATTTGAATCTCAGTTACAACACTCAATGCGTGTCCATCTTTTCTAACCTTGTGGACAGATTTTCTGGCAACCTATGCTTTTTGGATGAAGCAAGCTGCCCAGCGTATTAATTGATGTACATAAAGGTTGGTCCGAATGCCACCGCCATTAAACAACAACATAAAATCGTATCAAAGCAACTGAGACAAAATCTACCATCATAGCTAAAAACAGTCAGCAAAAGAATTGGACAATCATTTTTCTTATAGCTCCATGCATATATCAACTAAGACTCTCTTGATTACTTTAAAAAATTAAGACATAATTTACCATCTGATTTTCCACCTCTATAGAATCAGAATTATTTGCAGAAATGGCTTTGGGACATAGATACTTACGGAAGGCACAACTAAAAGATTTTACATTATAATTTTGGAATGCAGAAATAATTCCAGAGTTCAAGAAGTCATAAAAGAAATCTTTGATCAGATTAACCAAAAAATCTATGGAATAAATCAAGGGAGCTTTAAAATGACTAGAATATATCAGCATTTGCATCTTAAGAGGTACATGTAACAACACTTACTTGCAACATCACTATTTTTTACTAAAGCACTTAACTTTGAATCACCAAATTATCAAAAAATCTCCCCCAAGTATTATCTCCCTCTTCCTCAGCAGAGGACCAGGACTGATCCCTTAGAAATAAGGGTGCTCAGTGACAAGTCTGATGTTCAATAATCACTAGTACCTGACTGTATCCACAATTAAGTGAATTGCAATCTAAACCTATAACATGGAATGTACTACAACACATGGGCTTGGGGATTTCATATGCTAAATCTATCCCTTTCGGTTTGATGAAGTCTATTTACCTCATAATATAGGATGCATGGTGCACGTGCAACTTCACCGGATAAACAACTGGGTTGAAGAAGTTTATGCTTTAGTAATGGTACTGTTCTGTTGTGTTACCTTATATGTGTAAGACATAAGAGAGCTAAACTGTTAACAACTCAACACTTGAGAATTAAGATATATGACACTTCAGCAGGCCTACTCACGCAGTATGATATACTGATTACAGCTTACAAGAGTCAAGAACAAGTGGAAACCAATTCATGCAAGTTACCCATTCTTTGGAATTCCTCAGGTTACACGACAACAGCCACCCGTCCAGTGTTATAGGCTTGATGTAGGAGAAACAGAGAAGTAAGAGATGACTGATCTAGAATAGAGCGGCTGAAGAATAGGGGAGTTACTAGACTAACTTAGCACTTACATGGTTTGCTAATCTAGGAGCAAAACATTTTGTGTGTCTAATAAGAAAGGGATAATGAAAGACTTGAGAAAGAGTGGATTTCATTAGGGCAAGTTTGATTGAAAGGAGGGTTGACGAAGCTGTCAATAATCTGATCTGATGCCATGAACATTATTTTATGCAACTAGGGGCAGGTTTCCTTATAAGGGGCGGCCATGCAAGGAGAAGTAGAGGGAATGCGAATGAAATGTAAGATTTATAATAACTGCACAAAATTCGATAGGAACAATATCATAGGGAACCATTAAAATGAAGGTTCAAAAGACCATGAGAACCCTTGCTAAGGATGGGGAAAAAATAAAACAGATACAATAAAACAGTAAAACTATATCCATAACAGGACCTAAAAACTCCAAAGATTTCGCAAATAGCAACCTCCAGTATTAGGATCAGTGCTCAATTTAAGAAACTTTAAATCAAGTAATAAAAACATGCCTATCCAACCAATACTACTAACATAAAACGACATCAATGGACACTTCCTCAAATCTCCAAATAAGGCTTTCTTTCTTTCACTTACCAGTTACCCTTAAAGAATATCATTCTTGTCTGATGAGGTAATTATTACCTAATTCTATTTGCATCAGTGGTTGAAAAAGCATGTGTAATTAGAATTGGTAGCCAAGTGAGCTTAAAAAATCCCGAACCCCCCGCATGACAAATGATACATATGAGTGTCTAAAATTCTGCACTGCAGTCATTAAATCAAGACAGCACGACAATCGTGAAAATCAGATGTTACGAAAAAAAACATAAAGACTTGTCTTCACATTAATAAGCTTTACCTAATAGTTGGCAAGGAAATGGTTCTTATGTTATCAATAGAACTATACATCACTTCTCCTGCTGCTAGCCCAAAAGTCAAACAAATGACAAGTCAAAAAACAATAATAATAATTTTTTGAAAATATATACACGCTATATATAGCACATTTCTTACAAATATTTCTTATTGCAAGCAGGTTTCGTAAATTTTCTAAAGGAGAAGTGCCAGTAGAAACATGTCTCAGCAGATGCAACAGTGAAGATAACTGAAGCAAGGACATCTAAATTCTGGGAGCAGCAAGCAAAGAAGATCTCAAATAACTATGAATAAACTCTAATAATCTTTTCTTGTCAGATGCTCAAATAGGTAACAAATGACAATGATATGTAGGATACATCCAATCCCAAGTTTGAGCAACTAATTAAAAGCTTGCAACGGAAGCTTCTTAGAATATGCAGAAACAAGATGGAAGCGAGGGTTTACCAGACAATTTCTACTGGAGAGAAATAGCAAAGTTGCACTCCCAAACAATGGATGATTTGGCCGTGTTGAAGAGTGGAAATTCAGAAGTCAGTAGTAGTCTCTCGGTGTCTTACCAGTGAATGGTAGAGGTAGGAGGAAAAAAGAAGTTAATAAAAGAAAAAAAAATGACATCTCACGCACCTAAAATAAATAGGTGCAGAGTACGTTTATGCTAATATTGTTAACGTGTATCTAAATTTGAACGATTATCTTTATGTTTGGCCAAAAATTTAAAATAGCAACGTCTAAATTATCATCAAATAAGTTGGTGATATCAATTGGAGTTCCCCACAAATGTGGCGTTACTCAATGGTTAGGGCCGTTTATACTTCGATCTAGATCGATTTTTGAATTTCTAAAATCATACTAAATAAAATAACAGTTCTTGATTCAGTTTAGTTTTTCGATTTATAATTAGTTAATAAATTATAAATGAATATCAGTTAATATTATTATCTGAATCTCCCATTATTTTTTAATATTATTTCAAAGTTTTAGCATGTTTAAGCTGTATAATTGAAAATGTTCTTCTATTTCATATGTCTAACATTCACAAAAGCAATATACAATTTTAAATAAAATGATCAACTCTTAAAAAATCAAAGGAAAAAAAATCATTGAAGAATAAATAGATTAAAAAAGAAAATTAAAAATTGACAATTCAGCACCCTATAAGGATTGAGGACTAACATGATCCTAAAATTGAATAAGAAAGTGCAAATGTATCCAAAAAAAAAAAAAAAAAAGCAAGGACAATATAAATTATTTGTAAAAATAGGAAAATATGACCATTTTCGTAAAAGTAAAATAAAACAAAAACAAAAAAAAACTTGAAGAATAACAAAAGTAAATAGCCACTCGGCACCGACCATGTAAGATATTTCTCTATAGGGAGTGAAAGGGTCCCCGTACCATACACAACACAGCAAAAGAACTTTCTCAATCTATGGCTTTTTCCTAAAAAAAAATATGCTATTCTGCGAGTAAAGTATTATCACTTGCGGTAGCGTCGAACAGAAGCTGTGTCCAATTCCTTCTCCGCATCGCCTTCTTCGTTGCCCCTTTACCGAAATCCGACACGTTAATCAACAACAACTCTTCAGTCTCTCATTTCCGATAAAGCAGCCATGTCTAAAGCTCGAGTATACACCGATATCAATGTGCTTCGTCCTAGAGAATATTGGGATTACGAATCCCTTACTGTTCAATGGGGGTAAAAAATTTCGCTTACGTAACCCTAATCGTATCTGATATTGTTCTTTTATTTTTTGGGGGTTGGGGTTGGGGTTGGGGGGGTTATGTACTGGATGATGATTGGAATTGTTGAATTATATGCTGTTTGCTATTTTTCTTTTAGATTGTTAAGTAAAAAAGCTTGGTTTTGTTTCCTTGTTTTTTTCGCCTGAAAGAGAAGTGGATGTTATATAGCATAATAACATCCGCTCCCAGGCGTGTGCTAAAAAAATCTATTGGATATTCAGTAGCAACATCAACTACGGGGCATACTCGAAAACGAAATTTGGGTTTCTTTTTTCTCTATTTCTTTGTCTAATAGATAATTAGGTGTTTGTATTGTTCTGTTAGCTGCTCTGATGTTCGTTACTCGAGCTGAGGGTCTTCCGGAAACTGTCTCTCTACCTCCTCGAGGTAGTGGTAAGGTCTGCGTACACTCTATCCTACCCAGACCCTGCCTTTGGGACTATACTGTTTTTTTTTTTTTTGTTGTTGTAGTAGTAGATAATTGGGTGTTCAGTGTAGGTGCTATTTTGGCGAATTCCTGCTATCTTGAGCGGAATGACCAAATGAAAGCTTTTATCTTTCACATTAGAAAATGTCTATTGGGTTAATGCAAAATCCTTGCCTAGTTTGTTGAGCTGAGGGCAAGTTTCCTATATTTTGTGGCTTCAGATTAGGTTGGGGTTTGAGTCTTACTATGTTTTTTACTTCTCTATTAGCTTCCACCTGATACAGTGGAAGAAAAATATCAAATATAATAGTACCAATTTGTTGAGTTTAAGGATTAGTCGGGTTGGTAGACATTAGGTATGCTTGTCTAAGTCTAGTAACAAGAGTGATATTTAGAACCCTTACTTTGTGTTGAAAGTCGAATTATTGAGTATTGGAATGAAACACTCAGAAGTGGAGCGGATGATTATAGAGGCTTCATTTGGTTCACACACAATTAATTTGTTTTTGTTATTGTATATTTCTGCTGCATTTGTCAAAACGGGAGCATTTTGTTTACCAAGAACTAAAAGCTTGTCTTGCTAATGTGAGAGCATATAGTTTGTTAATCTTGGCTCTAGAGTGCCTTGCCCTTGGCTCAATGGTTAATATCATCTTTCACGAGTTTTTGGTTTCAGATTTGTTGCCTTGCACAACTTTAATGCACCAGCTACCTTATATTATCCTCATCAACGCCTGTCACATTCATTATTGCAGTGATCAGGATGACTATGAGGTTGTTCGAAAAGTTGGAAGAGGAAAATACAGTGAAGTTTTTGAAGGTATAAATGTTAACAGCAATGAAAAGTGCATAATCAAAATCCTGAAACCTGTTAAGAAGAAAAAGGTATGACGTTTTTTGTATTGTTGCACCTACAAAACTCGTACTGCAAAGACCTGGTGGATACCATGTTTTTTCTTTATTTTTTTGGCTTAATTAAAATTTCATTTTTCTGCTTCAAAGGGGAAAACAATGAAGAAGTTTGCAAATAATCCAAAAAAAGAGTATAAGTTTGGAGGAAGAGTTCTTATAATACTTATTTTGCTTGACTTAGTATCTGTAGAGAATCATCCACATTAACGGCCTTAATGGAAAAATCTGTATTTAACTCATAAAAAAGGGCTTAATATCTACATAGAATCATCAACATTAACAGCCTTAATGGAAAATCTGTATTCAACTCATTAAAAAGCTTACTCTCAATTATCTGTTGATGTGTTGATAGGGTGTCCACAGAGAAATAAGTGAAGTCTCTTTTTTGGAACTTCGGACAAAAATGTCAGTTATGTTCGTACAAATTACATAATGCCTAAAATTGGTCAGTTTGTGACGTAATCTGGAAAAAGTTAACCACCCTGAACAGCATTTGCTATATTAAAATAGGTTAATCTCTTGATGGCATTTTTTTTGTCATTTTGGTAGTGTTATGTATCCACTGTTCATATACCTTTTTTCCTCCTATCCTTCATATACCTTTTTTCCTCCTATCCTTTCTTTCACTTAATTTTTAATTAACACGGTTTTGTTTTTAATATTGTGCTTTCTTCGGGAAAAAACAGAAAAGTATGTACATGCTTTTGACTTGACATTAGTGGTGTTGTGTAGATCAAAAGAGAGATAAAGATATTGCAAAACCTCTGTGGTGGACCAAACATTGTCAAACTCCTTGATATCGTCAGAGATCAGCATTCAAAAACTCCAAGCTTGATATTTGAGTACGTGAACAGCACAGATTTCAAAGTTTTGTACCCAACGCTAACGGATTATGACATACGGTACTACATATATGAGCTTCTCAAGGTAAGAGGATAAACCCTTTCGATGGCAGTCACTATGACTTTTATGTACGTGTGCTTCCTCTCCCCTGGTCTTCCTTTTCTTTTTTTTTTCCCTGAGAAAGGTAACAGTTGTATGCTTCCTGTCCTCTGGTCTTTCTTTTCTATATCTTCTTTCTTCTCTCAGAACTAAGAATAGAGTTGCCTCATGTCTCAACTTATTATTCGGTCAAAAGTTCGTCTGCCCCCAACACTTCCTTCTATTGCAGTTTTTCAAGGTTGGTATGAGTATGAGGATTTTGGGAGTCCCCCAGTTTTCTAATGCTCACTAACTATTTCTGAATACTTCGATCAAATTCTCGAATTATTAAAGTTATAACTCCTAGCCTTATCTCAAGTGGAAATTTTGGAATCCAAGATTCTGGTGCCATAAAATTGCACTAATTCGGATTCAGCATACACCTATATTTAATTAATTGGGAGTCTGTCGAAAGTGTCTCATGATCTTGGGGGTAAGTGGGGATGGCTAAGACTAAAAACTCATATTTGTTCACCTTATCATGCATGCCAATACATGGATTTCGAATCCATCAACGAAAATGTAGGTTTTTCTTATTGATATTGTCAGCTCGTTCATTGTCTTGGTCATTCCAAATTGATTGCCTTTCCTCTGCAATTAGGTCTAAGTATATCTTTTGAATGTGCTTTTAAAAGGTAAATGACCTCGTAGTTAAGTGCTTACTCCCAAATGATAGTTATCTTCTGTTATCAGACAGTATGAATTAGATTCACTGCATACTTATTGAAGGTATTTTTTATATCTAGATGAATGGCGATGCTCTCTGTAACTCTTAACAATGTAATTTTCTTTACTGAATTTGGATTTCTTAAGTAACTTCAATGTATTCTGTTTAAGAAAAAAAAAATCAGCAATGCCATGGATTTTCTGTCCTCTGTTTGCTAATTGCTATTTAAATTTAATTTTCCTTTTTCATGAGTAATATTATTTTCCCTGTTTTGTCTGATGCTGGGTGCTTTTGCTTATATTACTGTCACGTGAGAGGAACTATTTGGAAACGAGGATACCAATTATGGGACCCTGTTGCTTTCCATCTCGAAGTTAGGTCTTTCTTTTTGTTACATGCCTAGTTCACCGGTCTACCTGACCAGAAACATGTCTAGGTTTCTTATCTTTTGCCTCCTGTTGTTAAAAAAAAAAAAAAAATTTAATAGCCCGCGCTTTCTCATTATGTATCAGCATCATCATTTCTTGTTTGTCTAATGCTTTATGCTGAAAAGTTTATATGTAGTTCCTTTCCTGCATATTGATTTTTCGTTTCACTTAATTTACTTTATTAATTTCCCTTTCTACTTTTTGAAAGAAAAGAAAGAATCATGTTTTTGGCATGACTGTTGAATTAGCTTAGGCCTTCAGTTGATCATAGCATTTTTTGTGACAGTTGCTTAATAGACTCTTTGGGACCTAGTATTTGTATATATTGCTTGATACACTTATCAATTTATGGAGGAGGTTGGAAGCTGAAACTTCTTATCAACCTGCAGGCCCTAGATTATTGTCATTCACAGGGAATAATGCATAGAGATGTCAAGCCTCATAACGTTATGATAGACCATGAACTGCGGAAGCTTCGCTTGATAGATTGGGGCCTTGCTGAATTTTACCACCCAGGGAAGGAATATAATGTTCGTGTAGCTTCAAGGTGAGAGATAATCTGCTGATAGTATGGCTGGATCTGGCATAGTTGCTTTGCCAGCAACAACTTCCTACATATAGTTTCTCTATCTCTAGATCCATGCTCTACTTTAAAATTGTTCTCTGGACAAGTCATGTGTTTTTAGCCACCATGGTTTCACACCTAGGAATCGGTGCATTGGGAGTTTGATGCAGGACATAACCAAATCATCTCAGGCAACCGTTTCTCATTTTATCCGATGTGTGCTACTTGAACCTTCTCGCGAATGTGATCATATCTAATCTTGTCTAATCTTGTATAATCTAGTATGATCACTCATCCTTCTTAGCAGCAACATTCCTCTTGTGGATGTGTAAAATTTTAATGGCTTGACACTCACTCTCATATAGCATTATTGGTCTTGTAAGGAGTATTATAACTTATGTTTCACTTTGGTAGACATCTTTCAATTGCATAACACCCACTATAGCACTTCCAATTTCAACCGTTCGATTTTGATTTTGTGTAACATCTTCGTCTAGTACTCCATTCTCCTGTAGCACTTCCCAATTTCAACTGTTCGATTTTGACTTTACTTGTCACATCTTCCTCTATTACTCCATTCTCCTGGAACAATGAGCCTAAAAATCTGAATGTTAGCATTTAGGCATTGCAATCTCATCTAATTTCATCTCATTTTCACTCTTCTTATGTTGACTAAACTTGCAATGCATATATCCGCTCTTACTTTCACTTATCCTAAAACCCTTACTTTCTAGATGTTATTCACTTGTGTATACTAGGAGAACTAGGTTGCATGCATTTTTTGTTGAAGCAAAAAGGAACTATTGTAGTGAACCATTTTGATCAGTCACTAAGTTGGCTTACAAAAAACGGAAGCTGCTTCTGCAAGATATCCAATTAAAGAATACTAAAATAACCAATGGGATTATAGGAGGAGGTCAGGAATTGCTTAAGTCAAACTAGCTCTTTATGCTGCGTACGGGAAATCGTTTCGTACTGTAAGTTAGTGGTTCATAAACTATCACGGAAGTTGGAAAAGTTGGATTTCTCGTTGTTGGTGTCCTTGTTTAGTCTCAAGGCTATTGAAGCAAGTCTGAGGTCTTCTTTCTTGCGTTTCAGATACTTCAAGGGCCCTGAACTTCTAGTTGACTTGCAAGACTACGACTATTCTTTGGACATGTGGAGTCTTGGCTGCATGTTTGCAGGAATGGTGAGATATTTTATGTTTCATAATATAAGTTGTCAGCTGGTTTATTATTTTAAGCTATCAGTTGTTGGCCTGAAACTGTAAACATCTGAACTGAAAGGACTTGTTAGAAGTTTGTATTTGTTTGTTTGAAATCGATTTTCTTTTTCCTCCTGTTTCTTTGTGGCTGACCATGCCTTTTTGTTTTGGTAGATTTTCCGCAAGGAACCTTTCTTTTATGGCCATGATAATCAGGATCAGCTCGTCAAAATTGCAAAGGTAATGCCTAGTAACTGACCAATGGGTTTATATACCTTAATTTTGTTCTTTGAATGAGAGTAGGGAGGTTGATCAACTGAAAACAACCAATACAGTTGTTATTTGTAAGTAAACATTCAATTTATATAAAAGTAACGTATAGCTGCTTGACATGGGGTTGATAGATTATTGTTGTTATAGGTACTTGGGACAGATGAGTTGAATGCATATTTGCACAAGTATCAATTAGAGCTTGATCCTCAGCTAGAGGCTATGGTTGGGAGGTATGCTTTTTGCTTTCTTGTTACTACCCTTATCGCCAAGATAAAACTAGGCTAAGGCAATTACGAAATAACTAAGAGCAGTGTCTAAATAGGGTTGCTAAGTTGATCTCGGTAAAACTAGCTTTAGCATAAGTGTGGCCTCTCTCATGTATAGCCAAAATTCTTAGCTATTGAAGGTGAATACAATCTGTCTTTCCCCTGCAGACACAGTAGGAAGCCGTGGTCCAAATTTATTAATGCAGACAATCAGCATTTAGTGTCGCCGGAGGTATTGTACTCTCTCTATTTATGAATCTATGGTAAATTTGTTCCCAATAAGATGAAACTAACAGTGGTGTTAAGTACACCTTAAAGTCCCAAGTGGCTGTTTAAGTCCTCACTATCCATTTGATGATTAATTTTGAGTTCTCATTGCAGGCTATAGATTATCTTGACAAGCTTCTCCGTTATGATCATCAGAGTAGACTTACGGCAAGAGAAGCAATGGTAATCCTTTTTATCCACTATTGATGAGCTTTAACTCTGAACCTTATCTTTCTTTTCTCAGTTTGTCTTGTATAGCTTTTTTCAAGTACAAAAAAACAATTATAACTTATTAAAGAACTAGTTTTGGTGACATTTTAAAACATAGTTCTTTGTTGACATTTTAAAACATACTTTACTAAAACCAAAATGTTAGGAATATAAATGAGATCCGTGAAAGAGATCAGTGAGGGAGAGTGAGTAGAAGAGGCTTAACTGACTAGTTATTTGTTTTAAAATACTGTTAGAAGCAAGCTGGTGATTGTGAAGTGTGCCTATTGCTTTCTCTTTCTGCTCTTGGCTATGCTATTTCCTTTGTTAATATTTTCATCTGTATCTTTGCTGGAATCAATCTACGTCTCCCCTCAATTCTGTCTTTCTTTTAACAGTGAACATTATATATGTATTTGGTTTGTTTTGCACAACTATATAGTTGCGTATTGAGATTTTTTATTCATAGGTGGCTGTGTTGGGAAAACCTATTAACTGCTTTCTCTGCCCTGTTTTTTAGGCCCATCCATATTTCTCGCAAGTGAGGGCTGCAGAAACTAGCAGGATGAGGACACAGTAGCTTTGTTGTCTTGCTGTCAATGAGGAGAAAAAAAACCTATGGGTAATGTATCATGTGTATCCATTTAAGTGACATTTGTGAGAACTCGTGTATTTGAACTTGAGGAAAACAACTGAATTCAGGAATTACAGATTTTCATCATTGAACATTTCAAGAAAAAGTGTTCTGTAGATTTCCTGCTCGTGACTTAATTGCCAATGGAAGTGACTTGTTGAGCGTCAAAACCCATCCCCCCCAACCCCATCAAGTCCCTAGAATTGAACAGCAAATTTTCAAAAATCAATTTAGAATTTCACTTAGTGCGTTAGGGTACCGAATCACGTGGAGATTGATGTTGCTTCTGCATTCAGCTTTGGTGGTTTGCATTCCTTCGTATTAGTTAATTGATATGGTGTTGGAAATTTAGCCTAGAAATACTATCGATATCTTTATTCACTCATAGGAAAAAAGAAAAAGTAATACTTACATAAATCCCAATCCGTAACACCTAATTACTGCACCTTCGGGTGTGGTTGAATTGGTTTGAGGGTTGACCGGAGGTCGGGGGATCGAGCCCGCCCTAATGCCTTTTCAATCGAGCTTGTCGCATGGGGCTTGCCTAGTGCGGTTTACATTCCCTGTGTGGTTTGCAGGCTATTACACAGTGGGGGGTTTACCCAGTGCGCACAAAGTGCTCACCACAGAGTGCTCACCCAAAGGGCAGAGGTTGTAGCGGTTGCGGGTTTTCCTGGAGTTTTCAAAAAAAAAAAAAAAAAAAAAAACACCTAATTACTTCCTATCCCTACTCTTATTAAAATTATAAAAAATCCCTTTATTTTGCCGCTTTCGGATACATAACTAACCTCCAGATTCATCCATTTCTGATACACTTTTTGAGAAATTAATGGAAATCTGTTTAATTAATGGAGCAATTCACACGACTTTTGTTAAAATCTCATCAGAGGATCTCCGAAATTTCTTAATCAGTTCAAAATTTAAAATTCAAAAAAAAAATCGCGATTCTTCAAGGAGCAACCACAAAAGGTCCAAAACCTCCACGAAAAATCCTGAATCGCTGATCACTGTTCTAGCTGAATCTCATACCTAGAAATCAAATTCCTCTTCTCCGTCGGAAAACACATAACCGTCACCACCGTCGCTCCAACCAGCCAACCGGTGAAACACCACCTTCCACCTAAATTCAGACACAAGTCCACCAAAAAATCATTGCAACCAATACATAATTCTTATGTATCAGTAACACAGATCTCATTTTGGAGTCTTATGCATCATAAACACAGAAAAAGCATTCGATACATAATTTTTGATATATTTTCAAGAGACACTCCACCCGATACATAATTCTTATGTATCAGTAACACATCTCATTCCGATACATAAATCTTATGCATCAGTCACGCAAAAAAAATTCGATACATAATTTTTTGTCATGTTTTCAACCAGATACATCATTGAGATACATTATTCTTATGTATTTCAATGTCGCCATCATTACCGTTATCCGTAGATCCAGCAACAACGAATGTCTCCTCCTCAATCCATCTTGGGGCATCGAAAGCTTCGTCTTGTGGGAGACTAGATGGGATGGTTAATGACGGCGTCACGAGTCCTTTGAGTTGGTGGCCAAGGAGGAGAGTTTGAATCTGAAATTGAGATTTGAGAAGCCATTGGAAATGGGGAAGAAGAAGAAGGAGAAATGGGGGTGAAGTTGAGTTTGATGGGTGAAGTTTAGTTTGATGGGTGAAGTTGCGGGAAAAGTCATTGAATTCTGAAACTACTTTGTCAAAAGGGTGGCAATTAATATACTTTGTTATATAATTTCATTTTAATAATATTATTAGATAGAAGATATCCCGCCAAATTTTTAGGGAGACAATTAATATATTCAAATTTTTAGGGTGACAGTGATGTATCTGAAAATTTAAAGAGGGAGAATATAAATCAGCAATTTTAGTAATTAATCAAAAGTGTAGGGATTTTAAGTAGTTTAGGTAAGTTAAGTTGTAGTATTAGGTAATTTTTCCAAAGAAAAATGATAAAAAAGAAGCCCTAAGCTAAGGAGAACCACAAACCTGTGCATCTAACAATTATTAAATGAAAGAAGTTAACTCAGAAGTTTGCATCTCACACACATTTAACCAAAATCCAATGCCAAATGCATTGACAAAATCCCAAATTATACCATATGATATCAACAATTAAAGAGTAGAGTACCACAACTATAATTTTGTCCTGCTTGTTTTGTGCGGGACCAATCTAAACTATTGCGACTAGTGATAGCAGATAATACCAACATTTTCTACAAGACCCATTTGACACCTAAGTTTATTTTTTGAGATGAGGGAAACAGGTGACGAGATCAGATTTTGGATGTTTGTTCTCCGCATGTTCTTTGCACTTCTCCTCTGACGTTGTGCACATAAATGTCTGCATGCACACTTTGCACTGCCATCATCCGCAACAATACAGACAAGTTAGTGAAGGATCAAAGCCAACAGCAATCAAGATGAATTCTAAATACACTAATGAATTGTCAGAGGCAGAAAAGAAAACACAAAAATAGTTAACAAGTAAGAAAATCTGTTAGACACTGATAAGCATAGACCCATATACAATTTAAGATTATTGTTAAAACTTGACTGCCATTCTTCACTTATCTCCAATTGAAAGCCTAAGAACATCTTTTGGCAGAAGTGTAGAAATTATACAATATCACAGAAGAGAGCCTAAAAAAGCTGGAAAAAAGAAAGACAAAAGACAACCCAATGACACATCAACAAGCGTGAGGTCATTATAGCTTAAGCAAATTCCCTAAATTCAGATTTTCAAATTACAAGGGGAACAACAGGAACAGAAGTGTTGAACCACATAGCCAGTATATATATATAGAAAGTGTGGACTAAGCAGTTCACATGCTCAACGAGCCAAATTACAGAACATTCGAAGGGAGATTACACATTGAAACTCATGGTTGAGGGTTGCCATTATTGACTTGTTGTTATAAAATACCAAGAGAAGTACTTTGAACTCATGCAAAGGAATTGAAGTTCAACACCATGACATTACCAGCCCAAACACAATAACAAAAGATTATAGGTGGTATCCAAGCATTGATTTGTTGAGTGATCGGTTCTCGCCTTCAACATATGATGTCCCTCCATTAACACACTTATATCCTTTTAATGGCCTACATAATGGGGATATTTCCAACTTCGGAGAATATATGCTTTCTATATCCTTACTCGAAAAAGCAGAGGAGTGCGCTGGTCATTAAGACGAACTATAGAGGCTAACCAATTTTATCATCAAAGTGACAGAAGAATTAGCTATGCCTCAATCTTAAACTAGTTGATGTGTGCTATGCGAAAAAAAATCCTATCGTTCCTGCCCATTTGAGGTGTATTCATCGTAGTTATACTATTATTCACAATCCTCCTCCTTCACTTGAGCTTGAGACAATTTATGTTTAACAAGCTCACATAAGTGGGATTCAATAATTAGCCATCATACATGGAAAAATTGTGTAAGCCAAAAGGTCTTACCTGGATACTCATGGCCTTCTTGTTCGTTTCAAGTTGGCTTCCTGTATAGAAGACACGATTTAAAGAGTTAGTAAAGAGCCACAACTTGAAAACACTAGTTAATTTATTCCCATCTGTCCTAACCTTGGTGGACAGAACTACCCGGTACCTGTTGGTGGTAGAACGTGGCATGTATCCCGTGGAATTAGGATAGAAGGGGGATAGAATCGGACTAAAACAACGCTAAAATTAGGCTAATTGACCAATTGATCAGATGAAATAAAACAAAACCGGAATGTGGATGAAATTGGTGCAGATAGTTGAAGGGGATAGAAAGAAAAGTACCTTTAGCGGCTTTGGTCTTCTCGAGGTTCTTCTCTCTTGCCATCTTGGCTTTCTGACCGTTGCCTCCACCCATGATTGAAACCCTAGAGCTCTTGTTCTGTTACGCGAGAAAAAACAGTGGCGGGGATACAGGGGACAAGAACCTTTGCTTTAATACTTGTCGGTTTTTTCCTTTTTCAAGTAGACTTTGGCCATAAATATTTAACTCATATGTTTTTATTTTTTTTCGAAATACTTATTTGATTATAAATATTTTAAAATATATTTTCATAATATTTAGATTTTAAAAAAATACCTCGAGAGATATTTTCACCATTTTGAATTACTTTTACACTTTTTAGTTTATTTTTTTCAAAAAAATCTAAATTTTTTTATTTTAATAAAATAACCGAATTTTCATAAAATTCTAAAAAAATTAAATTTATTTCACTTTTTAAAATTTTTTTTAACTTTAAAAATACCCCATTTCAAAAATACTATTGTCAAACACAACTTCAACTCTATTTTTCAAACTCAAAAATACCAAATAAAATTTTACTTCAATGACCTTTAATTTCTGAAATATTTAAACATTAATTTAATTCTTTATTTCTTTAAACAGTATCCTTCTTTAGTTTGTTTTTTCCAACTTATCAAGACTTGAAAAACCCAACAATCTAAAGCATACACCAAATTTTAATTGATTTTATAATAAAAGATGTACGTTTATAATTTGATATAAATAATTTATTTTATTTAAATACAATTGTGGGTTAAATTAAGAAAGTAAAACAAGAATTCACAAACTCTGGCCAACTTCATATTACGAATCTATACTATACTATATATTATCTATTCTATATAATATATTAAAAGTGTAAAGACCCTTAGAAAAGTGATTTGAACTTTTTGCCCTTCATTAAAAGTGTCAACAATAGACAAAATCGTTTTTTTAGTATTTTTCTCATCTCAAATATTAAAAAAAAATCAAGAAATATATGTATAGGAAATTAAATAAAAACAATGCTAACTTTTAGAGCAAGAAACCAACAAACCATAAAATTTCTTTCCTTCTAGGAAACAACATACAATAAAATTTCTTTATTAATCTGCCTTTTCTACACATCAAACAAAATACTCCAAGTTCCTCGGCAGTGATTACGAGCATATATGCATGCGGTACAATTAATTAGAGAAAGTAGATTGGATTTGTATTTATTTAAATTATTTATTTTCTTCTAACGTGAATTGGGTTTATGTTGCAATGCATGACAATGCTCCATAGCTTTCTCTTTTCAGATTCATTCTTCCTTTTTTCCCCCTTTTGGTAGAGTAGATACTCATATATATATTATTTTCAGATTTATTCTAATTAATTATACTAATATTTATTTATTTTTCTAATTTACATATGTCATTAAGATTGCATATGGCTGATAGTTGTGTAATTAATTAATGATTTGGCTACTTACTTCAAATTATATTGGTTATTAAGATCAACATACAATTTTTTGCTTGTGATTTGAGGTAAGTTTTCTAAAATTTATTATGTTATTGAAGTTTACGATAATAGATTATCATATATTCTTGATAGATAATTGCTATTTGAGAAGCTTTTTGTGGAATCTTAATACAATTTGTGATTGGAGAGGCAAATTTGATTGTAATTTGAAGTAAGTTTTCTAAAATTTTAGGATGTTCTTGATGTTTACAGTAATAAATTATTATACATTCTTGATAGACAAGACAATTGCTAATCATCAAACATAGGAAAACAAACTTACATATTTAAGATTTTTTTTCTTGTAATTTGAGGTAGGTTTTCTAAAATTTTACTATGTTATTGAAGTACAATAATAGATTATCATGTATTCTTGATAGAATTGCTAATTGATAAGCTTTTCGTGAAACCTTGATAGTAAAATTTTAGTATGATCTTGATGTTTACAGTAATGAATTATCATATATTCTTAATAGACAAAGAAACTAGTGATGAAGGATATGAAGAAGACATTAATAACACAAACGTCAAGCAACTCGAGTCCTTGCTATTGGCGAAGGAGGATGATAATCATCAAGTTAGGGGTGAGCACGACAATAATCATCTAGATGGGAGTGTTCATGATCTTTGCCTCGAGGAATACATACAAGGATAAAGGTGAAAAATCCTCGCGGAGTTCAAAGGTCCGTAAGTACGTAATTAAGTGGCTGGTGAAGTAAAAATGTATGTACCATTTAAAATTAATTATTCGCAATTCAAGTTTGGTATTAAATAATTTGGCTATTAAAAGTGTGAACACCCTTAGAAAAGTGATTCAAACTTTTTGCGATTCATTAAAAGTTTCTACAATAGACAAAATTGTCTTTTTACTTTTTCTGAATAAATAAATAGAAATTTTAAAATCTAAAATATATAAATAGAAATCTAAATTTTAAAAAAAATAATTAGATGTCTATTTTTAATGGTGGGACCGGTTTGATTTGTTTTTGGGTACGACACTTCTTCATTAAATAAGGTAAGTATTGAGTTATTTTTGGTTAACAAAGAATTAGTTTTGGTTAACAAATGACTTTTCCAAAAAAAACAAAGTATTCTACAGAACAGAACGTTGGTTTTATTAATATTTTGGAGTACGACAATATGGAAATTTTATATTGAATTATTATTTTTTATTTGTCTTATATTTTATATTTTTCATCTCTTTTAACCATTAATTTTTTTATTATCTTATTAAAATTAATTTTTTAACAATTTTATATTTTTCTTTCTTCGTTTAATTGTGACTTAGGTTTTATTATCTTATTAAATTATATTTTGATATATTATTCGTTAGTATTATAATTGGATCTTTAATTAAACTTATTAGTTGAGTTCGAAATATAAGGTTAATAATAATTGTTTGTTTATTTAATTGTCTGATCGCTTGAAATTAACGGTGTTAGAATATATATTTTTATGCTGAAAGTTTATTTCTTTTATATTGCCTGACAATTTTATTATTATTATTATGTGAACTAGATTAGAAATACTAACATTCAAACGAAAGAAGAAGAAAAAAGGCCAGAAAATCCGAAATAATAAGAGGAGAATCGGAGAAAAGGGAATTATTAACGAAATTGTCGGAAGAATCTATATATATTGCATGAAATTTGAATTAAATTTGTTCTTTTCATTTGTAAAATGAGATACAATATTTATTTATATCATTTGAATGGATATGACATTTTAACGTGAATTGCTATTTTTTAATAATATTATTCTTAATTTTTATGTATATTTTATTAATTAACATGAGATACACGTGCAGAGCACGTACACTAATCTAGTATATATTAAAAGTGTGAAAGTCCTTATAAATGTTGTTTGAACTATTTGTCCTTCATTAAAAGAATCTGCAATAGACAAAATCGTCTTTTTACTATTTTCTTCAATTTATTATCCAATTAAATCAAGAATCTCTATTATATTAAAAGTGTGAAGGTCCTTAAAAATGTTGTTTGAACTTTTTGCCCTTCATTAAAAGACTCCACTTTAGACAAAACCGTCTTTTCACTTATTTTCTTCAATTATTATACTATTATATTTATAATAATGTTTTTGGTTGGTTATATGAATTTTCCTAAAAAAATATATTTCGGCTGAAATTTTTTAGGGCCGATTGACCTAATTAGTGTCCTTTTCTATTTAATTTGATTCCCATACAAACACAAATACGTATACCAAGAGAAGAAGACAAGCAACCAGTGAAACCTATGAGGTTAGAATATTAGTTGTTTCTTCTTCTTCTTTTCTAAATTTAAAATTTAAAAAGAAAATCCCTAATTTGAATCTTTATATATTTACACACTAACACAAATATGTATACAAGCTGTGAAACCTATTGAGGTTAGTATATATGTTAATTGGCGTACTTTTTTTTCCAGTTAGTTTACTAATTATTTTATAGTATTGTTGCAGTTCGATCTTCTTGAGGTTAGTATGTTAATTGATTTTTTTCAATTAGTTAACTAATTTTTTTTTTTAATATTGTTGTAGTTCTTCTTCAATTCATAATGTAGCCAAAAGAAAAGTGGAGCTATAAATAAGTCAAGTCAATATTTAATTTTCTCTTTTTGGATCTATGGTAGAATTCATATCTTAACATAATTTACGGATCTATGGTGGGTGATTCAAACAAAGTTTGCGTTCTTTTTAATATTGTTGCAGTTCTTTTTGAGGTTAGTATGTTAATCGCATTTTGTTGCAGTTCTTCTTCAATTCTTATTGGAGTCAAAAGAAAAGTGGAGCTACAAGTAAGTCAAGCCAATATTGTTTTTTTTTTTTTAGATCTATGGTAGATGATTCAAACATTAACATAATTTGCGGATCTATGGTAAGTGATTCAAATATTAAGTTTGTCAAAGATGATGCTAGAGCCAACATCAAAATAAATCCACAACTTCAACAACAGTTAGAGAATGATAAATATAACATTATTTTGATGTATAATAGTATGAGTATATTAACATGAGTATACTATTGTTGAAGATGTAGTAGCTAGATGATGAATTGAAGCTGCCTTGAATCGACTTTCATAGCTAATTTTTTATTTTTTTTTTGGTGATGAATCCTTTTTAAGAAATTTTATTATTTTCTATGGTATTTTTATAGCTTTTTATTTTGGAGAGAATTAATTTATTTATTTTTTTTAAAAAAAAGAAGGTAGGGTAAAACCTTTTTACATGCAACAAAGAAAAATATTACGCAATTAATTATTTATCTCACTTTGTTAGTATGCATTATGCAACAGTTTACCAGTTTCCTTTAATTTCCAATCTTTGTTAAATTTTTATAATATGTATTTTTTTTAAAGTTTGGTATTTGTAGATTTGAGTTTTTCAATATATGGTTACTTGTGAAGCATCTACATCTATCTTCTACCTCTACATCTACATCTATCTACATCTACAATATATTAAAAGTGTGAAAAAAATCTTAGAAAAATAATTTGAACTTTTTGCTCTTCATTAAAGACTACCAATAGACAAAATAGTCTTTTCACCTTTTTCTAATATGTAAAAATAGTTTTTAATTATTTTTCTAATATTTAAAAATAATCTTTTAATTATTTCCTTACTATTCGGACTTTGATTTTAGTCCATAAAGAACACGTAAGTCCCTTGAACTTTCCTTTCCTTTTTCATTTTGTGTGGGGGGTTTTTCTTATAATTTATTTAAGGAGTATTAAAATATATGGTAAGAAGTATTAAGAGAACTAATAATTTATTTAAGGAATATTAAAATACATGGTAAGAAGTATTAAGAGAACTAATAATTAAGGAATTCTAAAATACATAGTAAAAAGAAAGATATAATAGTAAGAGGTATTAAGAGAACTAATAATTAAGGAATCCTAAAATATATGATAAAAGGAAAGATATATGGTTTGTGTTTTAGGTTGGTCTTATTATTGGTAAATAGGGTCTAACCATAAAAAATATGCAAGGAAGAACTAGAGCACGTATTCAGGTAATTTCAAAATAGCTTTTACCAAATAATATGCATGTTTTGGCAGCAATAGTACTTTGATTTTATAAAGAGTTCCAATCCTTTGCATTGTGAAAAGGAATTATATTTTTGAGAAATTTCTCTAGATCTGTTTATGCATGGTAGGATTCTTATGGGTTTCTATTTCGGTATCAGTCAAATCTAATTAATTCTATTTTATTTAATTTTTACAGCATCTGTCCATCTCAGACAAGTATGGTTTTGCGATAAATTTTTGTTAGGTTATTTTTTGATTTGACTATTATTATTATTATTATTATTTCTTGAGGCGAGGATTTATCGAAAACAATCTCTTATCCTATAAAAGTAGTAGCAGGGTAGGTGTAAGTTCCACGCGTACGTATGTGTTGTTGTTATTGCCGATATTAGTTGTGCTTATAGGCTGCTATAATGGCTAGGGTTTTGCTTGAACGTCTACATGCGCATTCATCAACATTGAAAAGGTAGGCATCTCATGTTTTCCTTTGTTATATTCTCATCGCTATGAATTTGATTATATAGGAATCAGGAATGTATTGTTGCCTTACATGGTAGAGAAGCATGTTAGATAATAGATTCAAGTGAAGGTTGCTAAAGGTTTCTGCTATTTTTTTGCTTTGTTGTCTTGCATATTTTCTTCCCTTACCTTTCTCACAACATGGTATACTAATTTTGTAACACCCCGTACATTCCCAACCCTAACTTGATGGATTGGTGACCTAGGATGTAGTTACAAACCTTAGCTTCGCAAGCACTAAGTACGTGTGTTGCATTGGTTTTGGAAGAAACAATTGATATCGTACTAGACAATATGACTAGACTCTTATAGGAGGAGTTTGAAACTTTCTGAAACATTTTGGGAGTGATAAGTGAGGCTTGAACGACTTCCAAACAAAGGGTTTTAATTCTAAGAGGTAAGCTAAAGAGTTGAACTTGAAGTACCTAACCGAATCCGCAAAGAAAAGTCGAAGAAACGAAAAAAAAAAAATTAAAAAAAGAGTGGGGCGCGCCCAGGGGTGTGCCAGGCCGCTCTGGGCTAAAATTTTTAGCCCACAGGAAGCAAGGGGGCGCGCCAGGCAGCGTGCCAGGCCGCCCCTGCACACCCTTCAAATGTTGGAAATTTTTTTAAGTCCAAGGGGCGTCCGGGGTGCTTTTTGCCGAATTTTTCCCGCCAACCACGAGCCTATAAATGTGATTCTTGGGTTATTATATAATTGTTCCATCTCGATAAGACGACACTTGGAAGGAGTTAGCATCCAAATTACGTTTTTACCATTTTATTTTCACTTAAGCCATAAGTGGCTAGAATGTCTTATTTGGAAATTGAGGCTACGAATATGAGTCTCGTGAGTTGAATATTGTCGTGAAGTTATGGAATTATGTAAACATGAGATAAATGATGGATTACACATTAAATTTGGTGGGTTAAGATGACATGTGTTATTGGGCTCAATTTAAAGCCCAAAGTGAAAATTAGAATTAAAGACATGGCCCAATGGGTCAAATGACCCATTCTTCCTTTAATTAATCAATTATTGACCCAAGTGGATAAAGATAACCATTAAGTGGAGGTTATATAAGGCTAAAATCAGATTTTTATTCACAAAATCTCTCATGACATTTCTAGAATTTTCTCTCTATTTCCAAACCCTAAGACAATCAACTCTTTGGGAAAGATCATCATTCTACAAGCTTGGGTAAGTGTTTATTCTTATGATTTAACATATTATGTACATGAGAGATTATGTAGATCATGTTGGTTATGCTTGGAAGTGTTGGATATGACACTTTTGCTTTTTGTAAGAGATGTGTCATTTATGAGATTTAAACTTGAAAAGTGACTTGAGGTTTGAACAAAAGTGCATGGTATGGATGAAATATCAACATGTATAGTGTGATTATGTTCTTAAACTTGTTATTTTTCTATAAGTGTAAATTATGGGATTTTGGCCGATATGTTATTATGAGGTGTATTAAGGTGACTTGGTGGATTAATTGTGATATGGTGTTGATGAGAAAGTGTAAAGGAGAAACTTGTGGTAAAATGCTATTGGTATATTATGTTGTGGTCAATGTATGACATGTTGTGGTATTGTTGGAATGACAATGTCGTGAATGGTATTATAAAGGGGGAAATGACGTTGTAAGGCAATCATGTAATTCATTATCGTCTTATACACTTGGAATGTAGTTTGTGGTTAATGTTGGTTCCGTTATGTACTTGTGTTGTAGAGTGACACATAGAGAGGGAGTTGAATTGTTGTATTCACATATTGGCTTGTATATTCATACTTGGAATTGAAGGTATGTAAGGTTACTCTTTCCGTATCCTTCTGCAGCACATAGTATCACATTGTCATTATACTTGTTCCATTCTGAAATGTCCAAAGGTATTCCATTTCCGGTTATTAATCATTGTTACACATATGTTCTTTATTCATTGATCAATTGTGATTCACATGTCTCATGTTCATTGACTAATGTTCCAAAGGTCCTATGTTTTCAAAATGTTATGTTTCCAATAATGTTATGTTCCAAAGTTCCAATAGTGTTTATACACATGTCCCTTATTCATTGATTATTGTTCCAAAGCTTCCAATAATGTTACAACTACAAAAGTATCAATCTTAAGAATGTAAAGGCATAAAGTAAGCATCTATGTGTTTCCAATAATGATATAATCATCGAATGAACTTTTTCCAAGATTAAAGAAGTAATGAAGTAAAGAGAAGTGATGTGTTCTTGGGTGGTATCCCAGGGGTTAAATACCTAGCATGGGTCGATCCCGCTACTACGGGTGGTATCCCAGGGGTGAAAAGAACACCTAGCATGGGTCAATCCCGCTACTACGGGTGGTATCCCAGGGGCAAAAGAAAAGCCTAGCATGGGTCGATCCCGAATAATTGTTGATTACCCACTGATCAGCTTGGGGCCCGGGCATTATATGAATGGAAGGATGAGTAATGAATGAAGGAGTGAGTGATGAATGGATGAATGAGCGTAAAAGTAAAGAAAGTACGAAATTAAAGAAAGCAATATTCGTAGTTCCAAACATACAAATTGACTGTTTATCCATATTGGTTATTCATTTATATTTGAGTTCATTGAAGTATTCATGTATCATACAGTTTCTTATGGCCTTGCATACTCAGTACATTCTTCGTACTGACCCCCTTGGGGGAATTTACTTTACTTGTTGCAGGCACAGGTATTAGTAGACCTCCACAGTAGAGTGCGGGTCATTTGCAGATTTTTGGTGAGCTCCAGTTGGTTCGGGGCTTTCCGAGTCATAGTGTACATTGATTTTGATATTGTAAAGGCTGTATAAAGCGGGGACTTGTCCCGACTCTAGCTTGGCTATGTATATGTATCTGTAGAGGCTTTGTAGACATATGTGGGATGACGAATGTAAGAGATGCATGTCCATGTTGACTCGATGGCCCTAACGGCCAAGTTTCTTATATGTATATATCACATGTTTCCATAACTTCGGCTATTGACATTTTATACCTCTATGTGATGGTGCTGCTTATTGAGTGACTTGCATATGAATAGACATGAGCAAAGATTGGTTCTCTCGGGCCTCATCGGCTTCGGGTGCCAGTCCGCTTCGTTGGAACTCGGGGCGTGACAAATTTCTTCCAGGAGAAGAGAGGGCAAACCTGGGGAAGCTAGGGATGCTTTAAGGCATTCAGTGAGGGATAACAGAGAAGATATATATTTTAAATTAAAAAAACAGAGAATATGAAGAAGAATACAAAGATCTGTTACATTGTGTTTATTGATCATGAATAACGAATCATCCTTTTTTTTATATATGTGTATTTTTGACTCTTCACTTTTCATAAGTCATCATATTAATTTCCAAGTTGTTTGTCCATAGATAAAAAGGAAAAAGTGATTTATAGTATGAGATTCCAAAATTTATTTTAGACAATCATTTAGATATATCGAGCGATCGGTGAATATTCATTTAGAAAATTTAAAAAATATAGATACTTTAGATGTGGTTTTGACCCCTCACTTTATTCGTGAGTCATCATAATAATTTTCAACTTGTTTGTCCATAGAGAAAAAAGAAAGAGTGATTTATAGTATGAGATCCCATAATTTATTTTAGATGACCATTTAGATGTAAAGAGTATTTGGTTAAAATTTAGGTAGAAAACTAAAAAAATCATGATATTTTAAGTGTGTTGTTGATCCTTCACTTTATTCGTAAGTCTCATAATAATTTCCAAGTTGTTTGTCAATAGAGAAAAAGGAAAGAGTGATTTGTCATATGAGATTCCATAATTTATTTTAGACCATCATTTAGAAGTATAAATCTCTTATATTTGTATTATGAATACTTCCGGAGTGTTTGTTCATTGATCCTGAGTTATTGCCCTATTATGCCAATAGAATGCAAATCATGGGGCACGTGTTGGTGGCAAGTTTGTTTTTGAAGCTGGTGTTGGGGTTATTTTCAGTGGCGTTCTCAAGGGTCATGATGGAGGGACTGGTGCCTCAAGATGGACTAGCATCCAGAGTGTCGGGCTTCCATGGGCATTAAACTTTAGTGGCTAATGACCTCCGCGGTCGAATAGGTAGAAAATAAAAAAAATCGAGATATTTTAGGTGTATTTTGGACCCTTCACTTAATTCATAAGTCATTATAATAATTTCCAAGTTGTTTGTCGATAGAGAAAAAGGAAAGAGTGGTGGTAGTGTGAGATCCCATAATTTGTTTTACACTGTCATTTAGATGTATAGAGTGTTTGATGAAAGTTCAAGTAGAAAGCTAAAAAAGTCGAGATACT
Source organism: Capsicum rhomboideum (assembly GCA_031232105.1). NCBI lineage: Eukaryota > Viridiplantae > Streptophyta > Magnoliopsida > Solanales > Solanaceae > Capsicum > Capsicum rhomboideum. The sequence continues at coordinate 86,870,964 of CP124717.1, forward strand.
TTAGGTGCGTTTTTGACCCTTCACTTTATTAATAAATCATCACAGAAAATTTCCAAGTTGTTTGTCAATAGAGAAAAAGGAAAGTGATTCGTAGAATGAGATCAGATAGACTTAGATTACAACTATTTAACTTTTTCTTATAAAATTAGAAATACTATTAGGGTACTAACTTTCAACGAGTTTATGATTCTACTACGAATTTCTTGACAATCAAAATAAAACAAACAAAAATAACGGAGTAGAAGAAAATATAGTAATAGAAATCTGAAGAGAATGAATGAATTGGACAAAAAATAGAAACAAAGTTTTAACCTTACCTAAGAAATTAAGGAAACATAATAGGTTGTCTTCCTATAAATTTAGATATTTTATGATGTAAATAGTTTTAGCTTTAGATTTTAGCATTGCAACCTTTAATTTAATTTTAGGTTTTTATTCTCTATATAGAGAGTCTTATACCTAAAGGAACTAAAAGTGGTTTCGGGTAGAAAACTAAAAACATCAAGATACTTAGGTGTGTTTTTGACCCTTCATTTTATTCATTAGTCATCATGTTTACATTAATCCTTTGTTGTTAATATATATGAAATCATACCCCCGATCTTAAAATGAACATATAAATTCATTTTAAAATACCATTTGTCGTAAAAAATTATTATGTTTATTTTTTGTATGTAATCATTTGTATTGACATGAGACATACGTGCAACGCACGTACCCTAAACTAGTTCCTAAAATATGTGGAAAGAAATTAAACACTCCTAATATATATCGAAGAACCCTGATAAAATAAAAACTCCTAATATTTAAAAGAAGAATAAGTAGAATATTACGAATAAAATTGTAGTACATGTTAAAGAAAAAAAAGGAAGAAATAGATGTTTGTGCACGCCAAAAACAAGAAGAAGGAGAACTTAATATTTAACATTATAATATTTAAGAAAAGAAAACTTAAAGAATAGAATAAAATTTTTATTTATTTTTCCTACGCATGTGTTTTAGGATTTACTAACATATATTAGTTGATTTTGGTTATTTAATTTAGGTAATATTCAACACTTCTAAATCAATTAAAATTTAGCCTTATATAAATTTATTTTACAATTCGATTTCAGTAATATCTTGGATCAAAATTTATAAGAAAGAGACGTACTTATATTTTCCTTTTTCTTCTTATTTTAGTTTTGATTCAAACCTTCTTCTTGTTTTCATTATCATCATCCTTTTTATTTTTATTTATTTCTTTTAGTTCATATCTTTAAAGGTTATATATGAAGAATAAGTAATCAACAATTGCCAATAAAAAATCTTTTTGATTTATGAATCATGTTCTTTGTAATATCGTAGCTTTTATATGCAATTTAGTTCTAATATTGTTGCATGCCAATAGTATATTTGTTTCAGGAATTTGTGATTCTTTTCTATACAGGTGCATAAGATAGGAGTGTATGGAGGTCACGGATTAAGGTAGAAAGTTAAATTCTTTTTTATTTATGAATCATATTTTTTGTAATGTCGTAACTTTTATGTGCAATTTAGTTCTAACATTGTTGCATGCCCGTGGTATATTTGATTTAATAAAGTAGAAAAGCTTGCAAATTTATCAATGCCAAGCTTTTATCTCTTTTAATTAATAATAATTTTATGTCGACAATATATACGTTAATCCCATTCCAAATCTAATTCCAGTTGTAAATTTTAGTTAAGAGTTTTGACAATTGTGATTACATTGTAAGGACATGCTATATGGTTGATCGAGGTGTAGCAACCAGAAGGTCAATAAGAAACGGCTCAAGGGTAGGATTGTTGATAATTTAAGAGTTGTATATAAGCAATAAGCATCATAGCCTCATTGCTTAGTTTTCTCTCTTTGTCAACTGCTTAATGTGTAGTATAAGATCTTATAATGAGAAAACCATCTCGATGTCTAGAGAGAAAACTCACTTTATAAAGTTTTTAACAATATATAATTATGTTAAATTTACGTATGAGGTAACCACATGCAAGTACAATATATTGAGCTATTGTAACTATTATAATAACTGATAAGGAATATTCATGCAACGCACGAACGTAGAAACTAGTCAATATAAAAAAGTTCGAGTGATATAAATCGTTAACAAGATATAAAAATAAATAAATAACTATCAATATTTTTCTTACTTTTAGATTTTGAGTTCGTTTGGATTGGCTTATTAGAAATACATTAAACATAAGTGTTGAAAATTACTTTTAAATACTGAAATTGGTTGTATTAATCAACAATTACATGTTTGAGTATATATGATGAAATTAATTACAATTAGTGTGTTTATCATCACTTTTTTCTTTAAAACTAACTAAAATGCTTGTAAAATTATTTATAAAAAGATAGCATAATTTTCTACATAAAAAATGAATTATGAAAATAAAATAGAGAGATTTTTAGGAGTAAAGTAATTTGAATTTTTTTATATAATTTAAATAATTTTTTTTTACAACATATAAATTAAATAACATAATTAATTTTTTTTAACCTCTCCTAGGAGCTTCTACCTCCACCCCCCCCTCCACCCCCTCCCCCTCCCCTACACTTTGTTTGGATGGTGGTTTTCCATGGCATGGTATGATATGGGTTACTTAGGGAATCATGTTTGTTTTGATTGTTTCTTAAAATGTATGGTATGGTATGATTTGATTTCATGGTTTGGTAACCATGACAGCCCACACTTTATGAAACTACCAATTTGGTGGTATCCCATGGTTTTCTTATTATTATTTTTTTCAATTATGCCCTTACTTAATATTACATAATCATATTTTACTCTTTACCCTCTATTATTTCCTACCCTAATACGTCTTCTGTTTACACGTTTCTTCTGCTTTCCGTCGTTCTCCTCTGCATCAGTTTTCTTCTTCATTCTTCCACATGAGTTTATGTAAAAGTAAAAGTCTATTTAGAACTCTTCAACCATGAGTTTCTAGGCTAATGAACTCTAGAATTATTATACTACAACTACTAACGTATGTAATACTACTGTTGCTATTACTCTGATTATCATTATTATTATTATTATTATTATTATTATTATATTTACTTCTACTACTACCACCACCAGTATGTACTACTATTATTACTATCCTAAAATTGCCAAGTGACTTTTCAATAGCTTGCAACTTGGCTAATTGTGGTACTTCATCCTCTGCTTTATAGTATATATAGCTACAGATATAGATTATTATTATTATTATTGCTACTATTACTGCCATTATTGTTGTTATTATTATTATTTCTACTACTATGATTACTATTTATTTATTTGTTAATATTATTATTTTTATCATTATTATTGTATTTTTATTTTTTATTTAATATTTTAAATTGTAATTATTATTAATGTATATTTATAATAATAATAATAAATATTATACATATAGAGAGGTTAAGAAGTTAGAATTCCATTCCCATTCAAATTCTATTTAAGTTCAAATTTAAATATCATATCATATCAATTTGTTATAAAAAGATCAGTTTATTGTTCTTTCCTTATCCTTAATTTTTCAAATAAAATGCATATTTATCCTATAATCTACAAATTTTAATTAGAGAAAATTTTGAAACCAATCCAATCCTTATCCTTAATTTTTCAAATAAAATGCATATTTATCCTATAATCTACAAATTTTAATTAGAGAAAATTTTGAAACCAATCCAAATATTTTTTTTTAATTACTAATATTTTTATTATTACAACTACTACTACTACTACTTACCAGTACTACTACGTATTACTACTGCTAGTACTACTATCTATCTATATCTATTTATTTATTATTATTATTATAATTAATATTTCTATCCTTCATTTAATATTCAAATAAGTCAAATATATTACTACGGGCACTACTACAACTATTTTTTTTTAATTATTAATATTATTATCTTTCATTTAATATTTAAATTAAATAAATTTAAATATATTTAAAGAGATAAGTTCATGAAATAGTAAGAGTTCATTTAGAACTCTGTTTCTATTTTTATATTTATGATTTTTTTTTTTAAAAAGGATAATGTATTTACAAATTCAAATATTTCTAATCTTTTAATTGGAAACTTTTATTACAAAGTTATTTCCTTTGTCTTAAAATTGCCAAGTGGCTTATTTTTATGCTGCCACTTGGCTTCTTCTGGTGCTTCGTCCTCTGCTTTATAATATATATAGATATTTATTTGATCATAAATACTTTGAAGTATATTTTCATAGTAATATTTAGATTTTTAAAAAATGTCTCGAGATGTATTTTCACCATTTTGAATTACTTTTACACTTTTTAGTGTATTTTTTTTGAAAAAAAAATCTAATTTTTTTATTTTAATAAAATAATCAACAAAATAATTGAATTTTCATAAAACTCTAAAAAAATTAAATTTATTTTCACTTTTTATATTTTTTTTTAACTTCAAAAATATCCCATTTCAAAAATATTATGGCCAAACACAACTTCAACTCTATTTTTCAAATTCAAAAATACCAAATAAAGTTTTACTTCAATGACCTTTAATTTCTGAAATATTTAAACATTAATTTAATTCTTTATTTCTTTAAACAGTATCCTTTTTTAGTTTGTTTTTTCCAACCTGATCAAGACTTGAAAAACCCAACAATCTAAAGCATACACCAAATTTTAATTGATTTTATAATAAAAGGTGTATGTTTATAATTTGATATAAATAATTTATTTTATTTAAATAAAATTTTGGGTTAAATTAAGAAGGTAAAACAAGAATTCACAAACTCTGGCCAACTTCATATTACGAATCAATATAGAAAATTCCGAGTGATATAAATTGTTAACAAGATATAAAAATAAATAAATAACTATCAATAGCTTTCTTACTTTTAGATTTTGAGTTCGTTTGGATTGGCTTTTTAGAAATACATTAAACATAAGTGTTGAAAATTACTTTTAAACACTGAAATTGGTTGTATTAATCAAAAATTACATGTTTGAGTAGATATGATGAAATTAATAACAATTAGTGTGTTTATCATCACTTTTTCCTTTAAAACTAACTAAAATGCTTGTAAAATGATTTATAAAAAAATTGTATAATTTTCTACATAAAAAATGAATTATGAAAATAAAATAGAGAGATTTTTAGGAGTCAAGTAATTTGAATTTTTTGATATGATTTAAATATTTTTTTTTTTTACAACATATAATTTAAATAACATAATTAATTTTTTTTAACCCCTCCCTAGGAGCTTCTACCTTCCCCCCCCCCCTCCCCCTTCCCCTCCCCTACACTTTGTTGGGATGGTGGTTTTTCATGGTATGGTATGATATGGGTTATTAAGAGAACCACGTTCGTTTTGATTATTTTTTAAAATATATTGTATGGTATGGTTTAATTTCATGGTTTGATAACCTTGAAAGTCCTCACTTTATGAAACTACCAATTTGGTGGTATCCCATTTTTTTTCCAATTATGCCCTTACTTAATATTACATAATCCTATTTTACTCTTTACCCTCTATTATTTCCTACCCTAATATGTGTTCTGTTTTCACGTTTCTTCTGCTTTCCGTCGTTCTCCTTTGCATCAGTTTTCTTCTTCGTTCTTCCGCCTTCAGTCTTCTCTTCTGCGCTCGTTCTCTCTTTTATTAATTTTGTTAGAAATTAAATGAATTTAACAACTTAATATATTTAACAATTATCGATAAATTTAACATTTACAATAATTAAGGACATTTAAGTAAACTTATCAGTTACGATACAGTACCATACCTTCAAAGCAAACAATAAAAGTGTTATTAAACAACAACAAACGATACAGTCCATCCAAATATTGTACTAATGTATAGTACAATAACATACCATACAGTACCATACATTATGAAATCATGAAAAACCACCATCCAAACAAAGTGTTAATCACTCGATAAAACTCACAATCTTAGAGTGAAAAGTTGATGATGTTTACTGTCCGAGCAACACCTCTCGTCAAATAAAATGATTCAAGTTGGTTACCGGGTGCAATTTCTACACCATATACTTGCTATCACCATTGGGCTTTATGTGAAATGTCACCTATCGGCCCAATTAAGATTCTGACAAAATAATTGAGCTCTTAGTTCAAGAAAATTAAACCCGAGTGACGGAAACCAGTTCACTGCACGGCTCTATTGACAGAGTACTGAAACGCATTCATATTCGCCGGGAAACTGATCGGCTAATTTAGAGATCCAGTGTTGTCCATTTATCTTTAGAAATGGGGGTGATCGTGGAGAGCGATGTTTGGGAGCCAAATCCAGCACTGTGTTTATTCTTCTTCATAGCATGTTGCTTCTCAATCTACTATTTGCCAAACAGCAGCAACAGAAGTTCCGCCATCTTCGATCACGCACCTTCCTCTTCCTTCATTCGTTTCCAGAGAAGTTTCCTTTTACTATATTCTCTTTCTTCAGGTGACGTTATTTTCCCAGTTCAATGTAGTACTCCTTCCGTTTCATTTCCTTTTTGGTCCGTTTTTATAAAAAAAAAAATATCTCTTTCTTTTTTGGCAACTCTTTGATTGTAACTTTCCATCTGATATGTTTAAGTCCCCACAAGATTAAAGGGCATTGTAGTATATTCTACGTATCTTTAGTTTAAACTCTATGTTAAGAGGAAACCAGACAAATAAATTGAAATGGAGGGGGGAGTATTAGGAAATGTCATGTTCTAGCTAAATCATAGAATCTTCTTGCAGTTAAAATTGGTGCAAAGTAGTAAACTTTACATGTTTCCCTGTTGGATTTCCTCTGTTCCAAATGTTTGATATTTTTACCCTTCCTCTGATCAAACTAAGTGTAGTTGTTTAATACTCCCTCGTTTCAGTTTATTTGTTTGGTTTTGACTCGTCACAGAGTTTACGAAAGTAAATAGTAAAACTTTTGAATCTTATGGTCTTAAACTAAAACTAAAGAAGTGTAGAATGTACCAAAATGTCCTTTAATCTTGTGGTCTTAAACATGTTATCTGGAAAGTTAGAATTGAGGAGTTGCCAAAAAAGGAAAGAGACTTTTCTTTTAAACAGACTAAAAAAGGAAGTAAGACAAACAGATTGAAACAGAAGGACTATTATTAAAAAAAAACATTCTTTTTTGTCAAAGGAGAAAAAAATCAAAACTAAGCAATTCTGGCAGAGTAGCAGTTTCTAGATTTAAAAATTTTAACTTGGAAAAGAAATGAATTAATTTAGTTGGCTCTCGACAAACTGAAAAGTCTCAAACTAGTTGGATTGATGGACTAGCTGATAATCTGTACATTACTATCTTTAGCATTTTATCAAGTTAGGGATTTTCTTTCATTTGTGAATTACTCGGATGAATGGAGTTCGGAAAGTGGAGTATCCTATAGTTATAGTAGATAAATACACGATCTATACAAAAAATGAATTAATCAAATTCAAATTTTCTGGTTCTATCTTGTTGAATATATAGACATTTATGTACATATACCATGAGGTCTCAGCTTCCAGTACCTACTGTCATTAAAAAAAGACATATATGGACACATACTTACTTATCAAATTCAAAGTATATTCAATACTAAGTGGAAGCTATTCTAACAAGTGGATATAACTGTGCGGATACATGAATCTTACATCGAACATGGGAGTGTGAATTGAGACACGATACAAGTTCTTCCCTTTATAATCTGTTAATTAGCATATTATGCAAATTAATCTACAAGAATGCATTTATAGGCTAATCTGACTCCACATAATTGTCAAATGTTAATTTAACATGACAGAGATATGGTAATTACTAATCATATTACATATGTTAAGGTATACACACAAATCACTTATTGCATCAAACAAAGGCATACTTCCCTTTTCCATTACGTCTTCAATATAGTAAGTGTGTCTTTTTTTTTTTTTTTAATCAGCTTGGATTTAAAATCATTTTGTTTATTTATTTAACTTTTACAGTGATGGAAGGCTTGTTGGCAGTATTTGGAGAGTATGAGTTGGCGTACCATGGCGTTAGTAGGGAGCAGATGGTTATCTCTCTATGTATTGGATACGCAGCTGCTCTCTTTGTTGGTACCTTTTTGGGAATGCTCTCGGATTTGATGTAAGGGTACTCTGCCTAGTTTTCTGTGTTTACCAGGTTCCGGCTCTATTTGCATAACAATTATGGTGTTGGAAGTTGCTCCATATCTTCTTGAGGTCTCAGAAAAATACGTCTCAGTTACAAGAAAAACTAAAGACTATTTTTCTATTGCAACATTCTATTTTCCTTATACGGGAGTTTTGTCTAATTTCTGGAATTAAAGTAGTTATGTTTGACTTTAGATAATTCAGCTATTTAAAGTAAAAAAATAGGTATTGGAATAAATGTAATGCGAGTGATGAATTTTTCTCTGTTACTTATAAAACAAAAAAGATGTAGTGCAAGTTGCCATTTTCATTCATCCTTTTGCAGTTCCATAAATCATAAATTCAAGGTATAGACTAAGATTATTTGGTTCAACTCTTTGAAATGAAATAGAAGTTTGGGATAGAGGAAGTATCAATCTGATCTTCGTTCCTTTGGTGCATTCTTTTTGGACTATGACATCATTCTTCTTCTGAACTGTCCAACAAAGCTTGAACTTGAAGCTTTGTGTTTGACCAGAATATGTTTTCAAAGTAAATGGTATTGGGCCATAATAATTATCATAATTATAGTCAATCGTTTATTGCTCTTGAAATTGTGATGGAGCACCATAAGATAAATCATCTGTCAAACTTATCATTATGTTGCCTCTCTTCATGCAGTGGCCAGAGAAAAGTTAGCTTGTTATTTTGTTTGCTGCATCTTTTTGTTGCCATATGGAGGATGGTTACTGGGCATCCAAGTGTTTGGCTCGCTAGCATCTGCCTGTCTCTTGCCTCTATGATATTTTTCTTCAACTTTGAGACATGGATGGTTGTTGAGCATGATAAGGTTTGTCTTTAGAATCTCTTTTTGTTATTATTATATGATTTGCTATTGCACGGGGGAAGTACAATTGTGAAGACTCTTTAACGCAAATTCCTATCCATTTCTTGAAATGAATTAATGTAGTAAATCTTTATTGTACCAAAAAAAGAAGAAGATGAATGAATGTAGTAAATGCAAAGGGCTTAGGGTGGGGGTGTGTGGATCTGTAGTCTTTTAGAATTGCTTTCTTTGCCAACTACATTAATCTATTTGAACCTATTCATGCGGCCGCCATAGCAGCATATGTGGTTATATTTGAACGTTTTTCTCGCTCGTGGAATCTTCTCAGTCGGATTTCAGATTTTATGCACGACTTTGAATCTTTGATAGTAGAGTAAGACGAGTTATCCTTTTAATCATTTTGCAGCTTGAGCAGAGGCAGGATTCAGTGAATGACATGTTTTGGTTAATGACTTTTGTTGAATCTGCATCTTTCATTGGAAGCCAAGTGGTTGGTAACTGGTTAATTAGTGGTCATGAAAAGACAAGTTTTCTTGCTCCGTCTAGCGCAGTGGTAATAATGGCTTTTAGTGCTCTGGCATATGTCAGTCAAGGATGGAAGGAAGATCCGAAATCAATTATTCTTAAAGATTATCAGACTAAATTTCATACATACATACTCGGTGGTATGAATCATCCATTTTTGTTCTCATGTTCCTTTTTCTCGAGATATGTTGCCCAATTTGTGCACTCATTTTGCATATAATTCACCCAAGAGTATTTATGGTGAGCAGGAAGAATGACATTGAACTTTCTGTTGTCACAACATAGCTGCGGGACGCATTTCCATAGCTGACTGTGGCACTAAAAAGAATTATTGAATCAATTCCGTGAATCTCGCGATAAGAAGATTCTAAAATAAATAAAATCAGATAAGCTTTACTGTTAAAAATCACGATTCGAACATTGAAATTCCTGGATAGTCACGAGAAATCCGATTTAACTTAATTCCTTAATTTTTGGCGCTTTTCTTTCGAGTGAAAGACCTTATTAGGCTCCAATTGAGGTCTTTCCAGTAAAAGGAGGTCGTGTACCGCAATTTGAGTTTAAAAGAAGAAAGGGGTGGCTATATAAAGAGAGGGAAAGTAAGGAAGAAGGCTTTCAAACGGCTGACCACTATCTCGTAGGCATTGTCAACCTGATTTGTCACTCTCTGCTCCATTTTTCTCTCCACCAAACTATGTGTAGCTACCTTATTTTGCTTACTGTGATCTTATTTTGGTTGGTACTTGGTCAACTTAGCTCAAAAACAGAAGTCTATACTTGAGAAGAGCATAACAGAGCCGTAAAGCAGAGAGAAAGGTATCCTATTTTTGTTAATAAATATTACTAGTTTGGTATATCAGACAGTACGAGTATAGTAATCTTCTAATACAAAATGAGGTTGTACCTAATTTTGGACATATATGTTATTCAAAATGACCTTATCAAAAAAAAATGTTATTTGTAATGTAATGCTTAAGAAAATTAAAATGGTCCATTTTCTGAAATTAAAAGTTCTGCAACACCTTAATATGGTATGAGATGGAGAACATGCATCGGTACAAAATGCTGTTTTTGATGACTAATTGCATAATCGGGAGTTGTTGGATCGACGTCCTAATCTTTTCCCAATTGTATTCTTGGCAGATAAAAGGGTTTGGCTTTTGTCATGGACCCAAGCTACCATCCACTTCTCAATTGCAGTTTTTTGGATTACTTGGGCTCCAACCATTGTGGTATGATTTTGACTAGCTTCCTGGAAAGGATACTGTTTCAGCATGTCTGACTCTCCAATTCTTATTATTGTTTTCTCATGGAAAAGTATTGTAAGAGGAGTGCTAAATTTGTTAATCTACTTACTCTCTTTTACCTTAATTTTGATGAGTGTAGTTGAAGAGCTAGTACTTGAAGTTATGTATACGAAATCACATGTCCTTGATTGGATTTAAAATGTTTAAAGTTAATTGTTCTTTTGTACTTTGTGTCTCAAAATTGGAGATGGAAGTGTGTCGAGGAAAAATGGATACAGGAAGTATTCTAATTACTACTGTGAGCGACCTTCTTTGGAAAGATTGATGAGATTCATTCTTATATATATATATATATATATATATATATATATATATATATATATATATATAGAGAGAGAGAGAGAGAGAGAGAGAGTGTATGTGGCTGTTGACTGTTTGTGTAAGACAAGTCAGAATGTGGGCTAGTGGGTCTATACAACTGATTTTGTTAAATCATCTTCCTATCACTGAAATCCATGGAAGTAATCTTTTTGTGGCCAGTATCTATGTCTCTCAAGCTTTATGAATACTGGTTTATCAGGATAAATACTTAACATTACATTTTTTTTTCCCTTCTGAAATCCTATCTCACGATATTTGTTCCTGGTCTGAAAAGATTGATATATTTTCTCCTTAAAGTTTGTTCGTATTTTTAGGCAGATGGGAGAGAGGTTTTGCTAGGTTTAATATACCCCTGTGTACTTGGTGCAAAAATGCTTGGAAGCACTGCATTTCTCTGGTTCTCCAGTGGCCCTTTATCACTTCGAACAGAGGAGTGCTTAGTATATGCCTTTATTATTATGGGCTTTGTCACTTCCGTTGTAGCTTTTGATTATCAGGTATTTTACGAGTTTTCTTTTCTTCAAGCTGTTCAAATATCAAGTGATGTCGTCAACCTTAATTTGCGATATTGTTGCAGGACATTGAAATTCTTTTGATGCTATTCTGCATATTTCATGCTGGTGTGGGATTGGTTTTGCCTTCACTCGCCAGATTGAGAACCATGTAAACTATGCTGCAGTTATTATTTTCTTATCAATCACGGCTTTAATAATTGTGAAACTCGAGCATATCTTACTCTCTCATATATTTGGCTGGCAGTTTTCTTTTACTCAAGTTCCTTTCTTCCTATAACATGCAGGTATGTGCCTAATGAACTCCGTGGAGGAATGATGAGTTTATCGATCACTCCTTCAAATGCCCTTATGTTGTTACTTCTGATTCAGGCATGTTCTATTTTACCATACGTATTCGTTAATCCATTATTTCATCAGAAGAGATCCTCTTCATTTAATTATAGTAGCACTTTATTCCCAGTAAAACCCATTTAACGATGTAGTGCTTGGACTATACCTAGATGCTTGTTGCTTGGAAATTTATGGTTCTGACCAGTATATACATCTTCTCAGTTAAGATAAATACAATATAGTTGCACTTACCTGGACGGGGTCACTGGGCAATCATGAAGGCCCATGGCCTAGGTTGGTGACCTCCATTGCACTTTGGAGGGGTGCCTGCCTAAGGTCGGCCCAAGTGGCCGAACCTACGTCATAAATACAATATAGTTGCTTTTATTCTATGTTGAACTTCTGCATAACGTTTTAATTGACTGTATGGTGGATTGGTGCCACATGTCAAACTTCATCATGAACTACTTTTTTTTCTGGTGAGTTATTGAATATGTAGATAATCTGCTATTTTGAAATTTTGCAGAAAGGTTTCTACCAGAATATCGAAAATTCAACAATTATAGCTATGGCCGCTCTAGGTCTTTTTTCTGCAGCTGGATGCATGTATATGTTAAAGCGGCTTGGGAAGCAACCACACCAGAACTGGCACAAATTATGACCCTTCCATTTGTTTGACTCTTCTATCCATGTGGGTGTATCCTGTATATAGCCAGCCGGTTATTTAAAGATAAAGAAACTGTAGCCAGAACTTGATGGTGAGTGCAAATTAAGCAACATGCTCTGCAAATGGAAAATAAAGAAAGAGGTGTAGCCGGTTTCAACATTCTATTATTCTACGTTGCTTTAACTAACGAGGTCCAGTGAGAGATCTCACTATGTGGTCCAATTTTGCTCTCGAGACGCTTTGCAGATTGATGCCCTGAAAATGCTAAGTGAACACTTTGCTTCTAATAAGTTTGGGAAGAAGTGTAACGGTGGGCTTAGTTTGCATTATTTAACAGCTCTTCGGGATTCTGAGGACCAGTGGAAAGTTTTGTTTCATATTCAGAAATCACCTAAGAGTAAGAAGAATTTTTTCTTCTTTCATCATGTACTCTTTAAACATGATCACTAGATAAATCATTGTCGTATGTCCTTCAATTATTTGGTTGGATTGCAGATATTATAATTTGAAGAATGATAACGTAAAGAATGATCTCACCTAGGGGCATCTTTCAATGTAAATAAATTTAGTGGGGTGCTTTTCTTGGAATGTATGTGCCAGATTTCTGTTTCATTTAAATAGATGAGGCTGACTTAAATGATAAATTTATTGAAATTGATAAGTTCTTGACTAATAGGTTAAAATTTGAGGAAGTGGAATTGTTTGTCCAATTCCCTCTTGATTAGCTCCAAATCTCATCCCGTCACCCCAAATTGTTGGCGGCTCACCCTCCACCAATTCATCGACCCCACTTATTTTGTTTTTGTCTTGGATTGAAGTATAATGAAGTTTGATTTGAGTATACATTAGTGTCCAGTTCAAGTGTTGGTTGTTTCTCTTCCAGACAATTTGTACTTTGGTTTGGTCTATAAGAACAAATAATCGCACCATACTAACGTGTCATGAATACTGCATTTGTTTCTGGCACAAATTTCTGCATTCTTGTAGTATAATAATTTTTGGTTTTGTTTTGAAAACACCTTATATATATGAAGTTGTATCTTCTCATACTCATTTTGTGAGATTACACTGAATATGTTATTGTACATGAAGTTACGTCTTGCTTTATACAGAAAATACCTTAATTTGCAAATAGTTTAGTACAATATCAACCATACTAACAATAGTAAAGATGTCATATGTCAATCATCATCATCCTATGGAATGGGAAAGCCAGTTAGTACTGAAATTAATGATTGCTTACTCATTGTGTACCCAACGCATGACACGATAGCAGAAGTACCTATCGAATTCGATAAACATCATCTATCAATAGCCAACAAAGAATGCCATTTTTTTCAATGGTCTATTAAGCATTAACCAGTGCTCAGAGACGTAACCCAATACGTAGTAACCATTATTTCGACAGATCAATCATTCCTCTGAAGCATTAATGTGCTGAAACATGTGATAGCGTACCATCATAGCAGCATTGTTTTCCAGTATTCATAATAGCTATGGATGAATCAAATTCAACATCATTACCTATCACCTCAAGCTGAAACAGGAGAGTAGAAGACGGTTAACCTTCTGAGTAAGCCGAACTAATAGGACTGGACGTACACTAGATCAGAACAAGTTTAGCTCTTTAACCCAAAAAAAAAAAAAAGGAACAAGTTTAGCTCTAACATAATAGTATAGATGCATACTTAGACTAGACATAGCAGGAATTGTACTCACATTTCGACTAGTTGACATGCTCCAATAAGCACCCCTCTGTTGTCTTTGGTTGAATATCATGTTATATATATATATATATATATATATATATATATATATATGAGATACAGTTCAATAAAATCACATAGAAATGTATGTAGGTAGTTCACAATCAGAAATTCTTACAATACTTTGTATGAAACAGCACTATACAGTGAGCAAGAAACTGTAAAGGCAAATATTTTTTTCATGCTATCCATAAATACATTTGAAACCAACTTCCAACTTTTGTGCTGGAATGAAACTTAAAAGCAGAAAAACATGAACTTACATTAAATAAACATCAGCTATAGCTATGTCTTCATACAATTCATGTCCTAGAAATTGCCACTGGACTACTAACCACATGCTTCCCATCTGACCACTCAATTCTACCAAATAAATCCGTAGTTGAGGACATTGGTGGAGCCGTGAAAGATACAGTGTACGATTTCTTCTCATTCATCTGAGTGAAACTCAATGTTTCAGGCTCAACTATAATCTTCACTGAACTACTTGGCGAAGAAACAGTAACTTTGTACGTTCCAGCCGCTCCAACATTTGTCAGTGTCCGGCTGTATTTGATTGTGCTTGAACCGGCACTTCCAGTTCCGGCAAGGGCAGCCCCTGCCGGGAATGAAACAGCAAATGAAGGGTAATTCAAATCCGTGATGCTGTATTTTTTGCTTGAATCACATGTGAAGTTTCTTCTTGCTAAGGTGTTGATTTGTGATGGAGTGTATTTCAATGCACAGAGGAAATCAAGGTAATCATCAGCGTTTATGTCGTAAACCAGTCCAGGGTTGATCGCCGTAACGGGATCTACGTGTCCAGCGCCATGATCGAACGGCGTAGATGGTTTTCCAGTGGCGATATCTAGTAGTGGTCCGCCGTTCTTATAGGCGGTGTATGCGGTGGTCATGAGCGCCGAACGAATGGCGGCGGGGCTCCATTCAGGGTGGGCTCCTTTTAGCAAAGCAGCTAAGCCACTCACGTGTGGACACGACATTGATGTACCCGAGATAATGTTAAATTCGACCCGTCTATCGTCCTCTTCCAACCCGGTCGGACCGACTGCTCCGGTCCAACCGGCCAGAATGTTAACACCGGGCGCGATGATATCCGGTTTAAGTATCTCTGGCGTGATTGAATTTGGACCTCTGGAACTGAACGCTGCAACGACTGGTGACGGTTCGATTCCTACCTTTGTTCCTCCAAAAAGAATCGTGGCCATTGGATTAGGATCTGAGGTTAAAAACTTCTTGATTGCATCGCCGGTTTTTTGACCTACCGCCATCGCTGGAAGTAAATGGGCGTCAGCCACTAGCTCCTCCCCATTTGCGGCGGTGTTAACCAAAACCATGCCGGCTCCACCAGCTGCTTTTACAACAGAACCCTTTTGAACTCTAGCGTTAATCCCTCTGTCACACAGCACAATTTTGCCTTTAACTTTCTCAGGAATTAAGGTACCCGTCATACAGAGATTTCCATTAGTTACATTGCTAGCATTACCAGCATACACAAAGGGAAGCATGTTATTAGGTAATGAATCACCGGCATAAAGTGAAACGCCGGAGATATTTTTACCATTGCCAAGGCTTACATAAGCTGGAAAATCGCGGTCCAATGTTCCAGCACCGACGGTGGTGATCCAAGGTGCTACGTTGGACAAACTGAATGGACTAGGACCTCCATTTCCAGCAGAGCAAGAAACCAAAATACCCTTCTCCATAGCAGCAAATGCTCCAATTGCAACGCTGTCTTTGTAGTAATCTGGTGTGCCTCCACCAAGTGACAACGAAAGCACATCAACGTTATCATCAATTGCTTTGTCCATAGCTGCCAATATATCGGAGCTAAAACAACCCCCGATCCAGCAAACTTTGTACACGGCAACTCTGGCACGATTAGCCATTCCACGAGCAGTTCCAGAAGCATAACCAAGAAGGTTAGCGCCCTGAACAATTGAACCAGCTGCTGTAGAAGCAGTATGTGTCCCATGTCCATCATCGTCCCTCGGAGATTTAGACTCTTTTGATTCATCAATTGGACCAAGAGTAGTTTCATAGCCTCTAGAAAAATACCTCGCTCCAATAAGCTTTCTGTTACACTTCGCGGAACTGAAATTGGTCCCGGATTCACACTGACCTTTCCATGAAGCGGGAACAGGTCCAAATCCAGTATCATCAAAGCTCTTTCTTTCCGGCCACACCCCTGTATCGAGTACCCCCACGATAACATCACTCATAGCATCCGACTCAGGGAAGAAATCAGCGCTTTTATCAAGACCCAAAAAAGACGGAGTCCGAGTAGTGTGAAGTTGGTATTTCAGCTCAGGCAAAACAGAGAGAATACCAGGCTGGCTCTCTAAGGATTCAGCTTCTTGAGCTGTAAGCCTTGCTGAAAAACCATGGACAACGTTTTTATAAACGTAAAGCATCTCCGCTGATTCAGAGACCGATTTAAGGGACGAGTCATACCAGTGCGTATGGTCATCAAAGGTTGCTGGCATTTGGGATTTAGCCATATGAATGATGTAAATTTTCTTATTCTCCATTGCCACAGACATGTTGCATAGGCACAGAAGTACAAAAACAACAAAAACTAACACTAGGTATCTAGACATTTTGATTTTTTGTGTTTTTTCACTCATTCCCGAGGACTGCATTAGTAAAGGGAATGGATGAACAAGCAATGAGAAACTTCAGGTAATATATATAGGAAAATAAAATAGAGCTAAGCACACTGACTATAACAGTTACATGGAGTGTGAAGAGTAGTGAAGTGGGGCTGCTGGTAGAGAGATAGTGATGTTATTTCTTCTTATGGATGATTGGTTTCAAACCAAAAAAGATTGGAAAGATATAGCCAAGCAGAACAACTCATAATATAAAGTGATATTCAATCCATTTCAATTTATTTGTATGGTTTTAACTTGACACGGAGTTTAAGAAAACAAAAAATACTTTTTATTTTTGTGATCTTAAATATGTCACGGACTCACGTGAAAAGCAATAATTAAGAAGTTTCCAAAAAAGGAACGTAAGACAAACAAAATTGAAACGGGTTAATAAAATAAAGATTATAAAGAAGGGGAAGAGAAAAAGAAGGATGACCCTCACAGGAATAACATTTCTTAACGTAAGTAGTCAAGAAGAGAGTACAAAATGGTAATGCGTTATTCTCCTTCATCACGTTAAGAAGGATGACCCTCACAGGAATCACATTTCTTAACGTAAGTAGTCAAGAAGAGAGTACAAAATGGTAATGCGTTATTCTCCTTTCATCACGTTATCTTCGGGCTTTTGATCCACTTCTTTTTATCTTTTAGAGTCAGTGCTGAGTGCTAACCTCTTTTTCACCTTCCACATTACCGTTTGCTCATTTGCACAAGAAAAGTCAGAAAAGAAACAGCATTCCAAAATTCTCCTAAGTTGCCCATCTAACTATTTCATTTCTTTGTATTTTTGGTAGTTACATACGTTAATAGCCACTAGTCTGGTTTAAGATTTAACACATACACACAAAGATAGTGCCAAAGTGGTAAATGCTTTCTTATCCTTAGTCATAGATTTTGAGTTCAAGCTATTAGCATGAAATCACATTATCAGGATTTAGCCCACTCATACCTTATCTTTTTTTTTAAAAAAATCTTACCTGATATTTGATAGTTGTTTTGGACTCGACTAATCTGGAGTAGCTCCGAAAAGATTCACTGTAGCTAAAGCATTTCTTATCAAAGGTAATTCCATTCTTTAAACACGATCTTTAATTGAGAATTTGAGATTGGAAAGGTACTTACCATCGACCACAATCTTGAATGGTACCTCTAATCCCATTTCCTTACTAGTATACTCCCTCCATTCCTTTTTTATATGTTTTCTTCGTTTTTCATATGTTAATTTGACTAAGTTTCAAAGTTAAATTAGATTAGATTTAATTTATTTTTTTAAAATTAAAATTGAGATATTTATAAACTATATGAAAAGTACTATAAATTGTAATTTTTCTTTTTTCAATTTGATTAAGAAATATATCTTAAAATATTGATCAAAATTTGTATCTCGAGAGCATATAATAAGGACTGGAGGGAGGATCTTTTTTACAGATTCAGTTGGTACGGAAATTTATTGCTCAAAGCGACAGTCCAATCTAAATCGGCAGATTAATAAATGTTGTAGATTTTACGAAGAGAACTTGAAGATTTCCAACTTCCAATAACTATAATAAAAAGAGAAATAAATCTTCACCTTTACTGAACAACAGTGGTTCACGGGTCCATACAGAAATAGAGTAGTAAA
This sequence comes from Capsicum rhomboideum, assembly GCA_031232105.1. Lineage (NCBI taxonomy): Eukaryota > Viridiplantae > Streptophyta > Magnoliopsida > Solanales > Solanaceae > Capsicum > Capsicum rhomboideum. Next base: position 86,889,624 of record CP124717.1, read on the forward strand.
CATTTATTTGTGTTAAACAAAAAAAAAAAGGTTGATGGTTGGTGAGACGTGGAAATTCCACCTTTCGATAATTAATTCAAATATCCCAATTAAAGGCCCATTTGATCATGAACTTTTTTCACTTTTTTTAAAAAAATTATTTTACTTTAGTGAAAAAGGTGAAAATTTATGATGTTTGGCCATAATTTTTTTTTTACTTTAGTGAATTTTTTTTAAAAAACTCATATTTCTCTCACAAAAAGTTAAAAAGAACTCTAATTTATTTCTATGGCCAAACACAGCTCCAACTCCAACTTCAATTCCAATAATGATTTAGTATACTATTTATTTTATTTTCCCAATTTTTAAATCATTGTTGTTATGACCAAAAAAAATAAATTCTGATAGTGTAGAAATACTCTAATTTGTCATTTTTTGCTTAGAGTCAATTTGACTAATCTTCAAAACTAAATTGAACTAGATTAATTTAATCTTTGAAATTTAAAATTTAAATATTCGAAAATTATACGAAAAATACTATAATTTCCAATCCTTCTCATGTTAATATGATGAAAAAACACATCTTGAAATATTGGTTAAAGTTCATCTAGTTTAACTCTCGAGAAGTAAAATGTGACAACTAAAAATGAACAAAAGTAGCATATGATTATCAGTTCACATAACTTAAAACAATATTTTAGGTAGTCCCTCTATTCAAACAAGAACAGACAAGGTTCGACTTAGGGTGTGGCTCAAGTACTAAACAAATCCACATTATTTAATGGTAGATACTCCTAATTATCGATTACAAACAAGGACTGTTTTATTGTATTTTGTGTAAGGGGTAAAAGACAATAGAAACTCGTGAACCCCTTGTCCCAAAATTAGTTTTCTATTAAGCATGAAATGGGGGGCTAATGATAATAATAATACAAAATAAAGATGCCAGTTTGTGCTAATTCTAAAATGTGATTCTTACTTTAATTTAGCCACCAGTTTTGCTTATCCATTTCTGGATTTTAGGGTGACAACACTTTTGCAGTCAATATTAGGGTCCTTTTTTTACTCCATGGATAGTCATGTCTAGTCATTGATCGATCGATTTTACTTGTAGTGTTTGACAGTACCTTTTCTAGTAGCTTTGGAACATAATAAAATAATTTTGAAAAGAAAGATGTACCTTTCTCCCATAAAATAAAAGAAATCAGAAGCTTTAAGTTTTGTTTTTATTTAAATGTCTGATCTGGAAACAAGCAAGAAGAAGCTTAATGCAATTGCAGTTTTACTGGCTGGCAATAATTATAAACATATAATGAAATTAGTTATTAAACGTGGTTACTACAAATGTACAAGTAATCTTCAATTTTCTTCCTTCTTAAAGGCATAGTGAGCATGTAGGATTGTCCTTGGAGGGAACCAAATTCGGAACTTGAAAACACCATTGTTTTTTCTCTTTATGTCCTATTAATTGTACGTACTTCCTAATCATTGTACTTACCTTGGGACATTTGTGTAAGGCCCCATTTGGGAATAGATTTGCAAATTATCTAATCATGTTTGTTATTTAAATGTGATATTCTGGTTGTAAATAACACAGTTATTTGGAATTTCATTTACTTGTGGACTTATGGTGCTGCCAGATTGGCAATGAGTTGATGAACATATATTTTATGTGAAATTTGTTTTTGTTGGTCCAACTGTTGATTTTTTTAAGTGGAGATATTTTGTATCGGATACATACTTTTCTGTATAATGACAAATATTTCCTGATATTTTTAAAGCCCCCCACCCCACCCGTGAAGAAAAAAAGTAGTAGTGTTAGGACCAATATTTGAGCTGTAAGACATAAAACATGAGTGCCTTAACTCTCCTCTAGTATAGTCAATACTAAGGAAGTACTGCATGTCGGTGGTACCATAAGATAAATGATAGTAAGTACTCTATATATATTTTCTGGAGTTGTTTGCTTTATTATTTCCCTGGCAAAATTAAGTCCAGTATTTGTGTCGTGAGCATTTAATATAGAGTAATGACTTACTAATTATCTTGAGCTGCGAGTTAGTACTATATATGATTCATGATTTAAGTTATATACACATTGAGATTATATCGGAAGTCTTTGATTTATATATGCCACACACAATCAAGAAAAAAAGTGTTTTGAGTGAAAATTTCCATGTATAGGTTGGACCAGAAAGGTGACAGAGCATTATGTTTCAACTGCCCACATGTTATGGTCTTAACCTGATTATTGTCTTTAGGACTCTCTTTCCAGCCTCCTGTTCGATCACCAATTCAGAAGTATTAACTTCACCTCTCTCTTTAAAGTTTTAGCACCTACAGGCTGTCAAATTAATTTTCAGATCCAATCTTGTGTCCAAGGACATGGAAATTGGGGAAGCAATTGTCTATTCAAAAAAACCAAAAAAAAATAAAATAATAATGGAGAGGAACAAAATAAAGTACGAAATTAATGGTTACAAAAATTGTGGATATTGGAGACCTTGTGGTATCCCAAACAGAGGTGCATTTGGCATTTCAATAATAGTAGGTGTGAACGTTCACTTTGACTTCCTCTTCACTATATTTTTTGATAAATTTTCAATCATATGTGGTTCAAGTTACTGATGCCGAAACTAATCCCAAGTCTGATTACAAAGGAGTTAAATAGTAGTATGCACAAATAGTCTCAAGAATTTTCAACCTCTCGAATCATTTAGAACTTATTAGATGTAATTTTTAACAATGTAATTAACAAACATGATTTGATAACCTGCAAATTTTTATAAAACTGCACTAATAGCGAAATGTTTCACACTATCAGTGTATGTAATTTAAATCTAATTATAAGGAGCGCATGCAATTATGAAATTGATTTATATGCCTTACTGTTTTCCTCAAATTATTGAAATGAGGAAACAGAACGTATGGTAATTGCAAACTGAAGTGTGGAAGTGACGAAAATTAAAACGTAGTAGAAAGTATGTAGTATCTGTCAAACGTTATTAATGGCTACGTATGGAGCTAGGTGCATTTACAAGGAGCCAGCTTCCGAATTGTAGTAATATTGAAGCACTTCTCAAAATACGCGTATGATTTTAATCATTACTACTATTTCATACTTGGGAACTTTGTTGCCCATCTCGTTGGATACATAGGACCATATCCCACCATTTGCAAGTGGTTGGCATATAAGGACGCAATCCACCACAAGTGTCAACCATCAACATGAACAATCATGTAGTAGATGTAGCCTGCCCTACAGTAGACATATGTTTCTATTACTATAATTAGCAACAACATATCCAGTGTAATTCTACAATTAGGGTATGAGAAGAATGGTGTGTACACAACCTTATCTCTATCTTGTGAAAGTAAATTGTTATTTCCGTTATATTTCAATATAGATTTAAGTTATATATACACTACTAAGTGATAACATAGCATCAACATACTTTATTTTTGAAGGGGAACTAGCAAATAATGATAAAGTTATTTTTGTATGACATAAATTATGAGTTCGAACTGTGAAATCAATTATTATTGCTTGTGGTTGCATCAGGATAGATTGTCTATCTTACACCACCTTGAAGCAAAACTCTTCGCCGAACTCTGCATAATCGGGGAAACTTCGTGCATCACCATTTTTTGACACTACAAAATAAAGATTTTTTTTAACGCTATTGCTGTAATTTAATTGATTGTAGCATATCCTCTCTATCTTTATTGATATGAAGAACAGTTTTACCTGGTAGCTAAAAACATATCCACTATGAATTCTGTGGATACGTTTATGCATAAAAGCTTTTTTGGAAGTATAGGCCAGTTATCATACATGAATAGCAAATCTAGTAGTGTTTTTAAATTTTTTATTGATTTAAAGTTCTGGTTTTCTGTGAAAGAGCTTTTGGCTATTGCCTATTTTGCCAAGTTTATCCAAGTACTTGTGCCTTTCTCATAATCCCCCTCTATAGCGAGTTGGATAAACAAAAACTGGCAATACCTTATACCTCTGCGAATTGACGAAGAACAAATCTTGGCTTGGATCACGCTAGAATGGAACTGATTAGATTTTAGGATTAAATAAAATGAAATCGAGGCCTATAAAGTGAATATACCGTAAGTACTATAAAATTTGGGGAGTATATTCTATTTGTGTTTGATTATAAACTTAAGAGTAGTAGTAGTAATTTTTAATGAGCCATGGATGTTCACTCGATATATCTAATTTCTGGTTATGATTCTCTTTCTTTTGTTCTTTGCATTCAGATTATCTAACGTAAACATCAAAATTTCTTCTCTAAAATTACAAGAGCAGGCTCAATTGTACTGATCTTTTGAGCAAGCACAGAATTTAACTATAGCTTTCTTCACTTGCCCTCTTATTTTATAAGTAGGTCTTCCCATTTGCAGTACTGCCCACCGGCCAATGCACGATAATACCTATCTCTGCAGTAAACTGGCCTTCCATCAGCTGCTTCAGCGGCAGCTTTTGCCAGATCATCGTCCTCCTTGACTTCCAATGGCAAGCTTAACAGCTCTTCTTTCCTTTAATTACATGTCTAAACAATGTAAGTTCATGAATTTTTAATGTACTTGTTATGTTTTGAATAGAGTACCTGATTCCTAGTTTTGTGCTGTTTGTTGAGGTGGAACTCAATGAGTTTTCTTTTGTTGTGAAAGTATCGCGGATAAAATCTTCTACTGGTGTTGCAAATATGAATAATGAGACTGCTGCAACAAGTAAAGCCCCTGTTCCAACCAGCGTTTGCTTCAGCATTTTTATGACTGGTTTCACCTAGATAAATAAATTCCTTCAGGTTTCTCATGCTTGTAACATTGGGAAGATCTACTCCTTGACATTCAGAATATGATGTAACCAGCTGATGAGTTTTATAGATTAAGGTGAAATTCTACATTTTACTAAGCTGTTTCAAATGGTTATATAGTTGATTATATGATCAGCAAATAACTCGAAGTATAAAAGTTCAATAACATTAAACAACAGCGTCAATGTGGTACCTTATATGAGCCCAGCAGCCTATCACGAGCTAGGATCTGCAAGGAATGATCACATTATACGCCATATGTGCAATGTCGTTTCTAAAAAAAATTTCAAGATCTGCTGGCAGATATAGACTTTTGGAGCATGAATTACAATAAGAGCGGAACTAACATTAGCTTCACGGTATAGATGTTATTCCATCATGTAGTGTTGTTGTGGGGTCATCTAAAGTAAACGATAATGCTATTACTTTCTTGAAGATCTGTTGTTCAAAGTTTTAGGGTAAGTTAACTACATTTCTCTACCATGAAGAACCAATTTTTATTGAAATTTTTGTCATGGCTGGTTGTGCTAAGAAGACAAAGAATCTTATGCTGAATGCAAATACTGATTGATTCGGCTAAGACAAGGAAGTAAAACTTATTGCTTTCACATGTAGCGCTTATTTCCCACTTCTTTATTTGTAATACCAAATTTTAGGTCCTTATGATATATTTGACCATATTCACCTCACTGTTAGTCATTTTGGTGTTGGAGGTCTTGCTCTTATCTAATATGTGAATCAATTCTTGGCAAGCAATACTTCAAAAATTCATTGAAAACATCTCTACCTCATACAAGGTAGGGACTAGGGGTAAGGTCTGTAAGCACCCCATGGGATCACACTGAGTACGTTGTTGTTGTTTGCTCTATTGATCTTTTCTGAAATTGACCGTGCTTCATTAAAGAAATCATCTTTTGTGTGCTAAAGTTCAAATTAGACCTCTCTCTTTATGTGTGACATGGAGTAATACTTAGATATGCAAAATATAAAAGATAAACCTCCACAGAAAATGAATTGGAGTAAAAAGAATGAAGGCTAAGAAGTTATATTTGACAGAGTTGGACAATGAGTTGTCTAAGTTTTGTTATTCCATTTCCCCATTTCTTCTAACTCCGTATTCTTAGTAATCATGAGTGGAGCAGAGGAAGTAAAGAGAAAAAATTCTGTAAATTATGATTCCAAAGGTAAGACCATTAACCTCAGGGGGCTTCACCCACATCTGTCCATCGTACCATCCGGTCTCTTCATAAGGTATAACTGCTGATAAAAGCCTATCTCCAACATAGCTCCATCCCTGTTATGGTCATTGTTAGGAATTAGAATGTTAGAACATTTGAACAGCTTAGTTCTCAGGTGACCTATCTCCAATGTAGGTCTATCCCTAGTCATTGTGTGAATGTTGGAATATTGGAAGAGTTAAGTTTTCAAGTTAAGATATTGTTCCACATTGGACAAATATTTGACACTTAAAAAATAGTGTTTTGTATTCAACAAAATCATCAATACATTTCTCTTCTCATCTCTTCTTTTATGTTTTCACAGACATGATTTACAATGGAAAGTGATACCAAGAGGACATTATTGGACAGTCGCATATTGATATTAAAGATAACATAATACCTATAATGCGGACTTAATATGACTAACCCACATTATCATCTTTCTTGATTCAATCAAATTATGCATGCTGCCTTACTATTTCAATACAAAGTAACTTCCTCATGCTCTCTCTTTTGGTAATAAAAGTTACTGCTAACTGCGAGGCAGAATCTCAAGCTGTCTCCTAGCAACTACATATTTGTGCATTTCTGTATGAACTTCCAGTAAATGTGGCACACTTTGAGATGACTAAGAAAATCAAGTCTGTTATTTGTAGAAAAGTTTAGCTTGGCAGCTAGACATGAGCTCAATTGTTGACTTATATAAATAGAAGTATGCATCTACATCTTCAAGTCCGTCTAAAATGAAGAAATTACTTATTATTCTTCTCATACTGTGAGCAAAGTCTGAACTATTTGATCAAACAAAAAAAAGTTGAAGCTTTGCAATTGAACTTTACCAGATAAATTCTCAGGACAATCAGTGCAACAATAAAGAGAGTCCCTGTACTTGCAGCCAGGAGAAATCTTAATGGATCCTGCAGGATTGAAAATTTGAATGTCAATGCATGTGCCGAGCTGATATAAGATATTTTAGTGACTGAGTGGATTCCTTTCTTCCATGTTTGTGTCTTAGTAATAAAACTAAAGAAAAGTTGAAAAGCTACTTGTTATGATTTACCTTTGCAGGATTGAAGCTAGCAGCAGCAATAGGTACTCCCAAAACTGTGAACGTGACTAACCAAAGTCCCCCAAGACGTAGGAAGAAAGCCCCCGGACCCAATTCTGCCCAAGAGTATAAAGTTTCATCTTTCAGAGATGAGTACTCATTCACCTAGTAAAAAAGCATTAGCTTAGTCAATACTTTAAACCTCTCACTCGTCTCCATATCCAGTTCCCTGTCCCTAAGAAACTTCAGACATTTAGTACATGTTAAAATGTATTTACTGAGTTAGTTTGATTCCGGTAATCCTATAACCTGAAGTAGAAGCTTATCGTATAATGGCATGTCTCACCTCTGCAGGTGTTGTGGCTTTCTCAAGACTAAGTTTTAAGTTTTATGCACTAAAGGATATTTACATAATCAGATCACTTATATAAGGTACTTACAAAATAATATCTATGATTAAGCTAAAAGAGAAGTTTCCCATCAAAAGTTAAACGATACGGATAGCATAAAAAGTCTTTACAGTATCAGTGTATGTAGGCAAGTGTTCTGTACTAGTCTGCAAGTGGCAAGTGCAAAACAGGGAGAAGAGCAAAGGAAGATTTTATAGTATACGAAGAAAGATGGGCCTTTTTAATTGATTCATGCGGATTGAATCAAAAACAATTCTTGAACGAGACCAGGGATAAATCGAAAGAATTGGGAGTTTATGAAGTCATACATACCGGCCTTTGTTCAAATGGCACCTCAATTTCCAAGCCAGGGTCCCAACTGCGACCGCCTAATCCACTGCCATTGCTGCCACCATTCATCCCGTCTTTCAGGGCTTTGACACTAATGTTCCTCTTACATACAATCGTTGCTTTGTTGGTCAAAATGATCCATGAATGGTAGCTTCTGCCAATTTTTTGGACTTCTATTGGACTTGGAACTATGGAACTACATAAATTTAGCCTCAGCATTTGTGAATTCTCTTGTAACCATAGAATTCAGAAGAAAAAGTATCTAGCTAGATAGAAGTTTTTAATTATTGATGGAATTTCTTTTAAAAAATCTTGGAGACCATGCATTATACGTGATGGAAAATAGATCACTAGTTGAATGTTCTCTGTTATCTCCCAAAAAATGACGGTCTTTATAATTTCTTGTTTTCGTCCAATTAGAATCAGCCAACTGAGGGCTACACTTTTGGATTGTGTTGTGTTCGACCACCAGTTGGAAACGTTGTGGTCCAGTTATGTGGCTCCTACACAGGATTATCTTGAATTGTAGATCCTAAATCCGAAACATTTTTTGTGGTATACAAGGCAAATTCGTGGTTAACTTGTGTAGCAACGTGGAAATATTATCTTTGCACGACACTGTTGCGTTCATTTCTCACTGTTCCACGGGTTCTTTTGTGTTCTCTCAAGACTTAAAAAACATCCGTTGCACTTCTAAGATTTTTCTGGGTCACTTCCTATAAGTATTTTTTTTTTATCCACCAAAAAAGTTACACTTTTTGGAACGTAATATTGCTTCATTTTAAGATGGTAACATATTAAAATCAAACACAGGAGGAATTGGAGTCCTTAAAAAACATCCTTCTTGTTGGTTTTTAACGCAAATCGAGTTAAATCGGAAATTTTTTTTGATTAGTGGTTTGGTTTGACTTGATTTGGTGTTGGAAAAAAAATCCGACTATAATTGGTTTGATTTGTTTTAACTAAAAAGGGTCAAATAAATTGAACCAACCCGATATCACATTTGTACAATTTTAAAAAATATTTACTATGATGTAATTTATAAATATTTTTTAAACTTTTTCATCATTTTTATCTCTTAATATATTATTTCAAGTTTTAAATTAAAATTTTGAATGGTCCAATAAGTTTTTATAGCTCATAGATATTAGTAACTCAAATAAAACTCAAATTAATAGTAATGCTAACAAAAATATTCAATTAAATACTAGGAATGACAATAATATTGGATATTTATTCTTTAGTTTTGCATAAATACATAACCTAAATTTATTTTTATATTTAATATTTAGTGTTATTTTTCTAAGAAATACCTAAGATAGTTGTATCTTGCTAGGACTAAAGAAATACTTGAAGCACGAGTTAATTATAGGGATAATTTCAAATATATACAATAAAGTAATTAGTTTACAATAAATATAGCCAAATTTTTTTTACAAAAAATGAACTAGCCACAAAAAAAAAATATTTAAAGAATAGCCGCATATATATGTAATGTATCGATATTGTATAAAAGTTATCTAATATATCAATATTGTATATATAGTGTATAAACATATATTGATATTGTATAAATGAGTATTGGTATTGTATAAATAATTATGTAAAATGTATATGTAATGTATCGTTATCTATTTTTTTAAAATAAACATTAGCACAAAAAAAAAAAGTTTTTCTCTACGGGACACCACCCTTGCTGGAATCCGGTGAGAACCCACCACTGCCAGCCTCCACTTCCCCATTTCTCCATTTTTTTCGACCAAGCTCTGGGCAAATAAACAATAACCGTTCTACTTTTTTCATCGAAACAAACGTCAATGCGTCATTCAAGCTTTTAGCAAGGAAGACAAAGCTGGCTTCTTCAATTTGTCATTGGGACCTTAAGGTAGTTTGTTGCTTTCATTTGATTACAGTTGCATGCTAAATATCTCCTGCAATCGTCTAATAAATCTTTTGTCATTTTCTTCAGGTACCGTTAGAAGGGTTTAGTGCACTGCAAGGAATTTCAGATACCACACAACAATGAACCCACCACCATTGCCAGCCTCGACTTCCCCATTTCCCCATTTTTTCTGGCCAAGCTCCGGGCAAACAAGCAACAACAGTTCTCCCTTTTCCGTCGAAACAAACGTCAATGCTCCACCACACCACCATCCATATAGCAACGAAAGCAACAAACGAAGAAGGAAGAGGAAGAAGAAAGCAGAATTCATGGATTGTAAAATTCCGTCAGTCATTTTTTGTAATTTAAATAAAGTTGGGCTAATTTCTTTGTAAATAATATGTCCGAGTGGCTATATCCCATAATTATCCCTTAATTATATGTTTGTATGAATTTTTTATTGGAAAGAAAATTTGAGAAAATCGGAAAATTCAAAAAAATCCGAAGTTGAAAAAATTAAATTTTATTGGTTTGGTTTATAGATTTAAAAATCCGACACAAATAATTTGATTTGGTATTTAAAAAATCTAAACCAACCTAATCCATGTACACCCCTAATTCCACTAAGGAAAAATATAGCTTCAAAAAGAAGTGTACTCCCTCCGTCCCATTTTAATTGGTCATCTTACTAAAAATAAATGTCACATATTATTTGATTACTTACTAAATCAAGATAGAATTTATTAATTTTTTTTCATTTTACCCCTACAATTAATTGCAATTTCAATGTCTATTTCTATGCCCAATGAATATCATTAATATGGGTAAAGGGTAAAATAGTAAAAATCATCATTTCATTTATGATTTTTTAACCCCCATGTAAAATGAAATGTGTCCAACTAAAATGGGACGGAGGGAGTAACAAGTAATCTGAAAGGCCGGTTGATTAGGAGAAGAAACCACTAAAATTTTCGAAATATTCCACCATTAATGAATACAAAAGCAAATATGCCATGGTTTCAAGAGCCTATTTATTGCATATTGACTTCAAGAGCGTGGTGGCCTCATCAAGGTGAAGTCGGGAAATAAAAGATCGAACAGTTATTAAAAATATAATATGTTATTTAAGTATACTGATGTAGCATACAATTGAGGGATTGCATATTGTTGTAGCAATTCGCAGAAAGTGTAGCAAATATACTAAAAAAGGCGAAGAAGTTAGAGAAAAGATCACTTAAATTTTGATTATTATTTCAATATCGATGAATATAACTTTACTAAAATCATGGTATGTTGTTCCAATATACTATTGCGGAGTATTATAGTATACTATAGTAATATACTGTTGCAGTTATAATCTGCTCATGCAACAATATTTTCAGCTCAAAAATTCAATCTCAAGCACATCAAATTAGCTCCAAATGTGACCAAATTTAGTACTTATGAACTTCCTAAAGGTACTAAAAATAAAGTTTTGTAGCAACTATTGCGAATCGAACAACAAATCTTCAAGTTTGAAATTCCGCATTCAAATCCTATCAATCAGTAATTCTTTCCCTAGTTCTAAGCTGCTTAAAATTTCAAATTGAAGAGTTTCAAGCACAATATAGTGGACCTTCGATTTCATTGATCAAAGTTCTCCCAATCAATAGTTATTTTTTCAGTTCTAAGCTCCTTAATCAACAACCAATTAGAACAAAAGAACCAACCTAATGCAACTCTCAAAATAGAAAGTGGAAGAATTTGAGTACATTTTAAGCAGTCAATATTGAAGGTCGTTTCTTTCACAAAAATGGTGTGTAAGTATAGACATAAATAGTTTTTCATAAATATGTCTTGCGTGTAATGCTATTATTTTGGGTCTTAAATGTCTAATATTGTTTCAAATATGTAGCTATGGTTAACAAATTTGGAACGGATAGGCATGTAGAGTAAAAAAGCCCAAAAACTAAAGAGAGGTAAGGTCGATTCAAGGCCTAAACTATTAAGAAATTGCTTTAGGTCCCGAAAGTAAAACGTCCCAAGTGGACCAAGGCATTTTCTCACAATAGATTTGATCATTGAACAATTAAAATGTGTGAAATTATTGACATTTTTATCAAGTTGCAAAAATTAAAATCACATGGCGATGAGAATTAGAGAAAATCATGTATCAAAATGTAGAGAAGTATTTTTTTGAAATCTTACTTAGTGGCAGAGAAAAAGAGAATACTATGGCAAAGAAAAATTTGAAAAAAATTTACATTAACTATGAATGTTTCTTAAAACACTATATATGTCTTTGTGAATGATAGAGATATGTGTGGAATGGCTTAATCAATCACCATTATTATAAAAATATTGAATAAAGATATATACGAATTTTATAGTATAAATTCAAACCTCTTAACCAAGTTTGGATTTAAGCCACTATTTTTTTCAACACATCTATATAGAAAAGGATAGATAATATGATACTTAACTTTCTATCGTAGGAATATTAATGGTATAATATTATTAACCAAAAAAGTAGCATCCGAAATATCATTTATCTTAATATTTTTTTATACAAGTGATTTTTTTCGTTGATCATTTAAAAGTAATTCTTTGCATTGAATCTGTGATTTTGAAATTGCATGATATCAACAGTTTCTGCTTTATAATCAAAAGACAAAATCAACTTGTTTTTTTACAAATGAGGTAGACTCCAAAATTGCCACCCCCTTGACCCCCATTTTTGTCTTTTACAGCAAACATTTCACCGGCTATTGAAGTTTCTCCTTTAAATTTAAAGAAAGCTATACATCTTATTGAAATGGGTCAAAAAAAAAAAACTTTCGTTGTTGTTTGGGGAGAGTTTTCCTATTTACTTTAGTTGCTGAATGGCTATTTGTTGCATTGCCCACATGAATACGAGACTTTAATTATTGTGTTTCTTAAAAAAGCATATGTTGTTTTCTTGCAGGTTTGAAAACACAGCTTAGCTGTTCATTTCTATAGCATTTATCCAGATCCCAAAGCTCTAAGTATGCCTGGGTAACATTTCTCTCTCTATATATATATATTGCAAATGAGTACTTTCATTATTGAATATTAAAGAAACCTAGAAGAAAGTTTGAATAAATATCGTAAATAAAGTTAAAATTAGAAAGAAAAAAAATGAAAAAAAATCAGCAACACAACTAGTAGGATAAGCAATAGTGTCATAATCTAAAGACTTTGATTGAACAAATTTCTTATCCGTGGGATTGATTTGTATGGAATTTAATTATTTTTTTTTCAACAAGAAGCCTATTTGTATTATCGTAAAAAACAACAATAATACTTATTGGTAATCATAATAAATAGCAGGTCTCCTTATACACGAATATTTAAGTTATATTCAGTTTTTCCAAATTATCTAACATGTTGAATTGTATGACAAATTTTTGCTATCTTACTGCTATTTCTCCGCCTTCGTCTCCTTCTCACCCTAAAGAAAAGTAGCGATATGTATGACTGTATGAGTTAAGTATTACAACTTCGTCACAGTAATTTTGAATATGGATTTAATTTTACAACTTCGATCACATTTATGCAATAATGTGCCTTAAATGGGGGCCTAAAATGGGATATCCGTGCACTTGATTTTCCTGATTTGAAGTCCACTTTACCATGTGTAATTATGAGCTAGGTAACGGAGTATCCCGTATTTCATGTGTCTAAATTTTTCTTCTTCCTTGGTCTTGAGTAAGAGCCAGTTAGTGTAATTTAATTTGAGTTTGGAACTATGATAACTTTAATTAAGGTGTTACTTCATGTTTTAAATTGGATAGTTATTTTATTATTTTCAACCTAGCTAATGCATATATACATACATATAATATTTTAAAGAAAATAGTACTACTATTATTTATACTGTGCAAGAAATAATTTATGATAAACGTATTAGATGACACCTTTTATAAGTAAAGTTGTCTATTCGCAACTATAACTCGAAATGTACACTAGCAATCTTCTTAGTTGTCTGTTCATTTGAGTTCTTGCTGGAAAATTTATGTTGAGGTTTCTTTTAATTATAGTTGTACTAGAAACTAATGAGAATTAGATTGCCGATTACACTGTAAAAGGAGGAGATTTATCTTTCACGTGAAGAGGGCCGTCTAGTTAACTTGGTTGTTTAACTTTTCAACTTATAATTAGAATGTGACTCAGCTTCCGACTGTGTGTAAAATTAATACAAATTGGTCATGATAATTGATAAGCCAATGTACAAAATTTGCAGAGGAGCACATGGTGTCGCAGAAAGCCAGAAACAGTCGAATCATAATTCATCCCACTTATATAAAAGGAGTAGACCCTTGGTGTACCTCACGGAGTGGCACCTTTTTCAGGGGCGGAGTTAGGCACCCAGATATGGGTTCGGTGAACTCAATAACTTTTGCTCAAGTAATATATACTTCCTCCATTCTATATTAAGTGAATTATTCGGGGTATGACACACCCCTTAAGGAAAAAATTTAAGGACATAAATTATTCTCCTAGAAAATGTGAAGTACTTAAGAACTTCATTAAATGAAAAGGTAAACATGTAAAAGAGTTCCAACAATTCTGTTGGACTTTAAAAAATTAACTTATTTTGAACTATAAAAAAAATCTCATCAATTCACTTAATATGGAATAGAGGGAGTATATATTAAGAAATTTATTGGGTATTGACAAATTAAATTTAGAACCTAGTTAATAATAATTGAAATCATCGTTTTGGATTCCATAAATCATAAAGTTAAAATCCTGACTCCGCATCTGTTATTTTATTTTTTTTTGGCTCCCTAAGTAGGACTAATTAATGAGACTTCTAATGAAAAAACGATTACTCCTATCTTAACAAATACACAAAAAATCTCGTAATTAAGATGTGATAATTTCTTCCATCTCTTGATTTTTTCGATGTGATAATATAGCTCAGGTGTTTTATTCCTTTTAACGGTCCTAAATTGAATAATTCTTCTAGCTGTACGAAAAGGGAGATTCCTCGAACTTTTTGTCTTTGAAATGAACATAAGCCATATGTCCCAATCCCTGGTAAAATGTTTGATAAAGAACAGGCAAGATATTTAGGTGATTTCTTTTTGCTAGCTAGCAAAAATTATATAGCACCAGATCAGATGCTATTGAATGAATATTTCCAATAAGTGATCTTGGAAAGATTTAGATTGTAAAACAGTGATTCGAGAGGATTTTTTGAGGAACAAAATTAAAGTAAAATTGCCATAGAAATAATTAGGAAATTTTCATAACCACAGTTTACTCCTCTGCTTCTTAGTACTAATTAATGAGGGGCAGGTGAAGAATTAATCCAAGTGAATGGTGTGGTGGACAGATATTTGATAAGTGCACTTTTGTTTTTGTTTTTGTTTTTGTTTTTGTGTTGTGGTAGGTGGAGTCCAGTCATTCTGAAATCTATGTTTTGCCCAAGCATTTTCAGTGGATTCCACCTGGTCCCTGCCACTCATAGCATTTCCCAGTGTACTAGTCAAACAATATAATCTTAAGTCAAATTATATTAATTTGTTATAACTACCTATTTTGATAAAATAACTACTCCCATTGATTATTAGTTAATTATAACTAAACCAAAGGAATTTATATGTAAATACATGCCGTGCAAAGTAAATTTCTACCTTTTTCGAATCTACTTACTAAATTACTACTATAGTTTTAATCTTCCTAGTCAAATCATCTCACCGTATCACATTAAAAGTTCGATATCAATATGACCAATTGAATTCACAACCAAATTATTTTTGTACACAACACTAAAAGTTACTTATAAAACGATTACAGATGATGAGAGTTAGCATAATAAAACTATAAAT
Source organism: Capsicum rhomboideum (assembly GCA_031232105.1). Taxonomy (NCBI): domain Eukaryota; kingdom Viridiplantae; phylum Streptophyta; class Magnoliopsida; order Solanales; family Solanaceae; genus Capsicum; species Capsicum rhomboideum. Next base: position 86,905,159 of record CP124717.1, read on the forward strand.
ATTATCTGAGAATGTATGTTATCTTATTTTTAGAATAAGAGTAGTCAATACTCATATACATCTAGACATTTACTGATGATGTGATTTCTCTACTCTGCCTGAACATTGAAGGGGTGTTTTTCAGGTGAAATAAAATAATAAGTAAGAATATTTAATGAGATCATTTTATTATATAATAAGAGAGTTATGAATTCAGAGATCCAGTGAGATTATTTTATTTTAATATGAATAGTGATTATCATCATTTTAATACAAACAGTAAAATAAGATAATATCTCAAATTAAATCTAAGATAAAATTAATTTTAAAATTTGTTAAAAAATTATTATTCGAGTTCCCGCCGCGTGCATAAGTCAAAGATCGTACACATACATAACACTCTTTATTCACACAATTCCTTCTTTTTGCCCCTCTCAGTCATTAAATAGTCCACAGAAATTATTCAGCCGAAAAAAAAAAAAGGTCTGTTAACGCCAATCGATTTGTTCATCAGGCAGGCAGAAGATGAAGAGCAAAGGTAGATTAGTGGGACAAAGATGGTGGAACATTGGTTTACCTTCACTATTTCTGCTATGTCTTTTCTTTTTTCTCGCTGGTTTATTCGGTTCAACTCTCATCTCTCACCAGGTATATTTATGTTTTACTAAGTAGTTCTTAACCGATTGATATCTCTATTTACTAGTAATTAAATTGTGTTTGGGTGTGATAGGATGTACAGGTACCTACTGTACGACCCAGGTCGAGGGTGCTTGAATCTGTGGAACAATTTGATCCTTTGCCCAATGGCGAAACTGGTGAACATTCCCTCACTTCCATTCCCTTTCAGGTTTGTTTTTCGCACAACTCTTAAATTTCCCAATTCCTGGTTCAATTTTTTGCCCATTTCAGTTCTCACCCTTTTGTGTTTGGAAAATTTGTACATCAGAATAATCAACTTACTGATCTTTTTTGCATTCAAAAGGTTGAATTTTGACCTTACACTAGTTCGCTAATTTTTTGATTATGGACATTATTTGGCTATATGGTAAACCCCTCCTCTGTGTTTGTGTGTGTTTTATCCTGGAATTGCACTTTTGGTTGGTTGATATGACATTTCTCCTCATATCGATTGTATTTTGATAAATCAATAGTAATACTCCTTGAGTTTGTTCCCTCTGATGCAAAGATACCATTTTTGATACCGCTGAAGTAACATAAATTGATGTTCGTTTTTTGGTGTGTGTGGAGGAAGCAGCGTAGTAGGGCATGCAGTTTAGTCTATTCGCATAATAGCTGTACCTGTATTAACCATGTTAGCTTCCTAAATTCATCCCTAAGTTGGTAAAAAATTTATTTATGGAACTCATTGACTATGCAAGTCTAGTAGCTATTCCGCATTGGTAGTCATTTGTTTTGGTGTATTTTATATGTCATTGACTTCAATCTTTTGGGTAGGTCTTAAGCTGGTTCCCGCGTGCATTATACTTTCCCAATTTCGCAACTATAGAACAATGCCAAGCCATTATTAAGATGGCAAAGGCGGATTTGAAACCATCATCTTTGGCTCTCCGCAAAGGAGAAACAGCAGAAAATACCAAAGGAATTAGAACAAGGTAAACGCTACTTTGGGGAATCTATGTGTCTTGATTGAAATTGATGTTTTTGTCATAAATACAATCTTTTACTCTTTCCGAGCGTTACTTGAAAATTTCTTCAATTTTTTTTTTTTGATGAAGAGTTGCAAAATTTCTTTGGTTAACTCTTAATCCACTCAAACTTATTTTCGTAATATCTATTTCTGGTAGATAAGATCAATAGATCACCGTAACTGGGTGTGTTGATGTACATTTTCTACTTTTTGGAAGACAAAGCTGTTCAGGGTACTTGGACTGGTCATGTGTCTCTGTCCCTTTTCTGGTCTTCTTTTGAAATGTTTCTTTGATATATTTTGAAGAACTATCTGATAAAAGTTTGCCACCTCTTTTGGTTTTTACAAGAAGTAACGATTCTTTCATGAACTTTACATTTTTGGCCTTTTCCACAGTTCTGGTATGTTTATCAGTGCGTCTGAAGACAAAACTGGAATTTTGCACCTCATTGAGGAGAAAATTGCAAAGGCGACTATGATCCCTTGGACACATGGAGAGGTAAATTTCATTTAAAGCACACATCTTAAATGTAATGCATAAGCGATTCTTACTGTAAGTTAGTTTATCATCTCGTCCACACGTCAGAAATAGGATCTTGATGGAGGACATAATAGTCGTACTATTGGTGGAGAATCCTTTTCCAAAGCTTCTTCTTTTCTTCCTCTTCTGCATCTTCTATTTCCTTGAAAATTAAGTTGATCCAAGCTCGGGTAGTACTTTTCTAAAATGCCAGAGTATTATATTAGTGTTTGTAGGTCTCCACTAGGCAATTCGTCCTTCCGATAGTGATCAATACTGAAGAGAACAAGTCTTTTGGTGTTAGAGGTAAATATCAACTGGTTGTACAATCACATTTCTTTACCAAATTCAAGACCATTTATATCAAACATAAAGTTAGGTGATTTTGAAAGTATTATGGTCGCTGCGTTCTTTTCACCTCTTATCTGAAAATTTAAATGCATTTGCTGTGGAAAAATGGAATTTGTCCTCTTTTTTTTTTTTTTTTTTTGGACAGACCAGTATATGTTAGCAATTGCGAAAATGAGTGGACACTTCAATGATCATAGACTGGAAATGATGCAATAATTTTTTGTCCGAACCATTCACATCATATACTAATATGGATTTCTGGCAAAGATTTCGCATGGCAATTTAGTTTGAAGTGTGTGAAGATCCTATGTATGTTTCTATTGGGATATTTTTTCTTACAAGTTTAATTATGCAAAAGAGCTCATTCGATGTAGTTGAGAGTTTGTTTTCGCTTCTGTATGAACTAGCCAACTGTCACATGGTATAGTCTATATGTATTCTCATAAGATACCTTTTCAATAACAAAACCATGAGGCAACAGTTCAAGGTGTGCATTTTAACAGGAAGGCTAGATAAACTGAGCATCCCTTGCTGTTGTATACTTTAATTTACAGTTGGGGAAATCTGTCTTCTGAGTACTATCTGAAACTGATGGAGTTCTTTGGTTGGATTCCCGGTATATTTGTTCAATTTCCCTTAGACGTTAAGTTAAATGTGATGATGCAAATAATATATACTATGCACCTTATGCATTCAATAATTGATAACTAGTCAGGCTGTTAACCTTAACCCTTTGTATCTGAACATTCTTTTAATTGCAATTACTGATTCTGAATGATTTTTCTGTTGATGAGAGCACCAAGTATGGTGTACTGTGATCATAATTGCTGTTTAACTTGAATCAGTTGACCTGTGTGTTTTTCAGGCATTTAATGTGTTGCGGTACGAAATTGACCAGAGTTATCATTCGCATTATGATGCGTTCGATCCTGCTCAATATGGTCCTCAGAAGAGCCAAAGGGTATGCACAATCTACTTTGGGTAAATTGTTGCTGTTAACTTTTCCAATTGACTTGTTAATTTTCTAGTAGCTCAATTAGCTTACACAAACTGGCATAACGAATGGAGCATTGATTTTAGTGTTCTGTTATTTGGATAAGACGGTGCTGTTTTCATAGTCATGGTTCTTCCAATCCCTCTTCCCCCAAAATATTTAAAAAGATGGAAAAAAGAGTGTTTGAAGCTATGGTTCCGAAGGCACTAGTTTGCAGATTCATTGCAATGACTTCATTTGCTTACATGGAATCACCACGGTCTAGTATCTGGGTCACCACAAGCTCCGCACAGCATTCCTTCCATTTAGTACTTTGTCGAACTCTCTGTAGACTTTTTTTTTCTTCCAAATAGAATTCTGTTTCGAAGTGGTCTCAATTTCCAAACACACATACTTTATTCGGATTGAACAAATATCTCCAAATCTGTAATAGTCTTTGTGACCGGTTTCTATTGTCGGTGTGAATTTGTGTACTGGGAGAGAATTGGTCTTAGCGTTTTCCTGCTTATTTCACCGAAAATTTTCCCAGCATGTCGACCAGCTGTCTTCAGGTTTTACCGTTTGAAGATTTTATATTATATTTGACCAAAAAGAGAAAATTATCATGTAGTCTTCCTGTTGTTAGTCCTTTTTTTCTTGACTACTCTCTAAGCTGTCAGACCCAGAATAAGCATATAGTTTCATCCTTTATATGCATTTCTTTTTCTTTTCCCCCTTTTTGATGAAAAAATTCTGATGTTGTTGGAAGGGTTTAGAGCTAGTGTACCATACATAGACTCTACAAAGCTTATGAAGTTTGACATGCGAAATTTAGCTCAAGTTGCAGTTAATTTTGAGAAATGATTATTTTTAGGTGTCCAGACTAAAAATAATGCATTTTCATTTAGGTTGCATCCTTTTTATTGTATTTATCTGATGTGGAAGAAGGTGGAGAAACCATGTTTCCTTTCGAGGTGAGTTCAAAATTCTTTCTTCTCTCATGGACTATTGTTACGTTTCTGCCTCACTTGTCGTGTAAATTGCTCCTTTGGTTAATCTACAGAGTGGGCAAAATATGGATGCTAATTATGACTTCCGCAAGTGTATTGGTCTGAAAGTGAAGCCGCGTATAGGGGATGGACTACTGTTCTACTCACTGTTTCCAAATGGTACAATTGATCCGGTGAGTTTTTCTTGTAGATTTCTGTGTTATCCTTGTATTTATTTTCATACAAAAAAGTGTGATCCTTGGCTAGCGGGCCCATTTTCTGCACTGTGCGCCACTAGTCTCGAGGATTTCTCTGTGATTACAAAGTGTTGGGGATAGCAGCTATGCAGCAAGCCAAGCACAGTGTGAACTATGTTTTGCCTATTGTCGGGATGTCAGGATGAATACTGTAGAGTGGAGATACATGATACAGTTATGAAAATTTGTTGAGATTATCAGCAATGGGTTATTTGGAATACAAGGCAAACTTTCTGCACCCTTTATCAGCGCCGTATAACATCCATGTGGAGAGCTGTGATTCTTGCAGCATTTTGAAGTATTAGGAGTTACCCACAAAATTAAAGATGAAAGAGGTTGTTGCGGTACTGCTAAAATCGTACTATGTGTTACTGCGATTAATGAGTGTGAATGGGAGCCCGTATTAGGTACTGCCTCATTGCACGGATAGTGATGAGAAAGGTTATAATATTGGTTACCCTATGCCTTTATTAGTGTTCCATTTTCTGTTGCTGCACTTCATCTTCGGTGGCCACTACTGGTTATAAAGCAGAATACTGATTACCAACATTATGTCATACTGCTCATGTTGGCTTGCAATTTCTCACATTTGTAACTCTAATGCAGACATCTCTTCACGGGAGCTGTCCAGTAATCAGAGGTGAAAAATGGGTTGCCACAAAGTGGATCAGGGATCAAGAAATGGATGACTAAACGAGGACATGTCTCCAATAATTCTTTGCTAATTTAATGTAGTAACTCACTAGGAGTTTGGAAACGAATTTTGCAGTAAATATATCTACAAAAGGTGTTTATATCTATCTATCTATATCTGTATCAATTGACCCTTCATGAATTTTTGCCGCTCCAAACCCCTACCCATTCACGTTTTCTTTTTTCCAACCTTAATTCTGGTGATCAATGAAGTACTTCTCCCAATGGCTTTCTTTTAATTTTACAACGAAAAGGAAACTAAGCAAGACCTCAGAAATTAAAAAAAAAAAAAAAAGAAAACGTCAAGTCCCACCTTCGTTAGTTGTAAAACTAAGTGTGAAGTGTATAAAATAATGGTGTTTATTCGCGACAAATATAAACATAATTGTTTTAATTTGCGCCTTTTTTCTCTTCCTGGATAAAATACAAAAGTTTATAATTTAATTTTGTTTTTGACTATCAAAAGCAAAATATAATAAATTAATCGATTTAACTTTTAATCACTGCAAGATGGTTGAAAAAAAGGTTGTCTTTGGAATATACAAGAGGAGCAATTTTCATGGCTTATTAAAACAATAAATTGATTGGCTGAACATGGACGTAGGTTTGAATTCAGGAAATGCTTACACCTCATCCAACTTCCTGACACGAAGACAAAAACGTGTCAACACCATATCATTAACAAAAAACCTTATATATACGCTGCAAACTTTGGAAAAGTTCATAAACAAATGCAAATTCAAAGATTGATTTGATAGAGTGGATAGAGATAAAAAAGAACAAGTGCAAAACATACACACACATAGATAAAGAAAGAAATGGAGAAACAAACAGATAGTAATAAGGGATCTGTAGATAATAGTAAGTTAGAAGGATTGCCAGTGGATACAAGTCCATACACACAGTATAAGGATTTGGAGGATTACAAGAAACAGGGTTATGGAACACAAGGCCATCAACAGCCCAATCCTGGCCGTGGTGCTGCCAGTTCCACCGACGCACCGACAGTCGCTGGTGGTGGATCTGCCTCTGCTCAATCTCAGCTTTCTGCTACTGATACTGTCAATCGCCAGGGTGTCCCTTAATTTCCTTAATGTCTAGAACATGTGTTAAATGTGTAGGCATATAATAAGATCATGTTTGTTTTGAATTTAGTGATTCGACGTCTTAGATCATGTCTCTGTTTGGTGTTATTTGTATTGTTTCTTTATGTTTCATTGTCTTGCAACTTATTAAATCTATTTAAAAAATAATATAACTCGCATATTTTGGAGTTCTTAGATATGTTTTCATGAGATTAATGCAAGTCTTGGTTCTCGGATGATGGGGGTAAATGACAAGTTCTTACTTGTTCATTCAATAAATAGATCTATTCGTCTATGTTGAGTTAAATCAATCTAAAGATACTCATTCTTTTAGCATGGTGTAACATTGGACATTTTGGGTCAATCTTTTTCCGCTATCAGGTGAGACTTTTTTCACACGCAACATTTCATTCTTTTGCCAGTTTTGATTAACCATGACCTTTAATAGAAGGCACAGTATATTTGTAAATCTTGTGGCATGATAAGCTAAATCTAGCTAAGATCAATTTCAGAGAAACGAAGAATGGTTCTTTCGTCTGTGAGTCTAAGAAATCTATATACAATAAGTCTTAACGTGCGGTGTTCTTCCAGTATACACAATTACACATAGCAAGCAATGCATTCTTCAATATGATATGATTGAATAAAAACTTCAAGCTATTTCCCTTTTTTTACCCCAATATATTCCTACCCATTTCAGCTAACTTTTTTTGTCTGCTCTTTTTTAATCTTCGGTAGGTATTCTAAATAAGGTACATTCCTTCATGGTTAAAGGAAAATGCACTTCTTACTAAAATTAGTCTAAACATCACCTTAAGCAACGAACAAAAATGTATGAAAGAAAAGAAGAAACCAAAGTTATCATGGAAAGTAACATTCACTAAATAAGATAGTCGTCATTACGATGCTTTTGTTACACCATGATGTTGCGTTCGCCATCAATTAGTATAAAATATTTATACGGATTTGGCTCCACTTCATTACACTTTCTCTCCATTTTCTTCTCTCCATTTTCTTAAGTACACATTTAGATGTGTGACACTTGTCAAATATAATTATTAATGATTTAAATTAGATTCATTTAATAAGCATCCTAACCATAGTTAAGAATATAAAATTTTGAAAACACTCTAATTTTGAAATGAAATATCAATCTTCCCCATAATTTTTTATACTAATTAGTGTATCATTAATTTTATTTTCTAAATTTATATTTGAAAAATCAGTCAATTGCCATCTCTTCACAAAACGTCAAGGACGTTCATGTAATTATAATTAAAAAACTACAAATTAAATATTTCTTTTAAAGAATGTTTCAATAGCACTCTTAATCAATTTCGTAACTATTCATCCTATAACTAAATTAAAGAGCATCAAATCAAATATAATTTTCACAAATGTTCTTTAACGCAGAAAAAAAAAACCCAGTAATATGTATGTGAACAATTTTTCCCTGTATTGAATTTTGTCCACATATATACCATGTATCATAATTTTTAAAAAATAAATATAAGAAAATGAATTACAACTCATATTAGAGTAAACTAGAGGTAAAAAAAGAAAAATTTGTCCACATATATATTACTTAATAATTTAAAAATTCTGTTAATGTTATAGATATGTGTTCGGATTTTTTTTTCTTGTGTGTGAGTGTTTTGGGGAGGGTGTGTGTGAGAGAGAGATTATTAGGGAATTTCACTGTTTTTTTGGATATAAAATACCAAATGAAATTAATTAATGAGTTTCTAATTTGAAGGGATCAAGATTGATATTTCATTTTAAAATTAGAGTGTTTCTAAAATTTTATATTCTTAATTAGGGTTAGGATGCTTATTAAATAAATCTAACGTAGACCATTAATTATATTTGACAAATGTCACATATCTAAATATGTACTTGAGAAAATGAAGGAAAAGTGTAATGGAGAGGAGCTAAATCCAATTTTTAGGCCCCTTGATAATCATTTTTCACCTAATCTTCAATATGTTGTCTCGTCCGTCGTTTTCCATAAAGTGGAGAAACAAGTTCACTGTGTTTTGATCTTCTTCAGTTACAAATTCATAATCTATTTCCTTTTTTGGCCTTTCGAGTTATTAGAAAAAACACTATAGAAAAGTGAAAAGATGAATAGTATTCGTCCTAAAATTAACTAAATTCATCTTACTTAGACCCTCCTGTAATTGCCAGCTACATTGTAAAATTAGAAATTTCTTTTGTTAATCTTGCAATTTGATCAACTAGAGTGACAGCAATGAGCTGACCTTTTGTCAAATAACAGAAAGCTTCTGTAATACTTAATTAGATTGATATGACTTAAAAGTGGCCATCTTTAGTTATTTGGAAATTATTGTTTCCTGTCCAGGTGAAAATATGAAGTATTTCAACTTGCTTAATAGATATAGAATTATAGATATAGAAACTTGTCAAGATATTTTATTTAGAGACAGTTGAACTGAAAAGGTTTACTCTTGTGTGAAGTGTTATTTGCCTATTAGACATTTTAAATTAACCACATAATATACGTCATCTTCTTTTAATCATACGCATCAATATCGAGTAGAAAATATCTGAGATTTACATATTTTTATTCAGGCCAATGCGTAAATTAAAGAAAATGCATATTTTATGTGATTAACTTAATATACGAAAATGAGAAAACCTGCCAAAAAAATTCTAAAATTTGAATAAAAAATGTATATAATTAAAACTCTTTAGTAAGAGTTGAGTTGTTCAATTGAAATGTTGATTCGAATGTCTAAATTGAATATATATTATGACAAATTTAAGAGATTGATCATGCATTAAGCCATTTCAATTTTATAAAGATTAGCTGCTAAGCTCACGAAATATCCATCAGACTCTATAGACTAAAGGAAATATCCTTAATTAAAAAGACATACTTCCTCCGTTTCAAAAAGAATGACCTATTTTTCTTTTTAGTCCGTTTCAAAAAGAATGACCCTTTCTAATTTTGACAATATTTTAATTCCAACTTTCCACATGGCATATTTAAGACCACAAGATTAAAGGACATTTTGGTACATTTGCCATAACTTTAATTTAGGACCACAAGATTCAAAAGTCTTCTTTACTTTCTTAAATTCCGTGCCAAATCAAATTAGGTCATTCTTTTTTAAACGGAGGGAGTATATAGGAGCATCGTCTTATTCGACCGACACAATATGTCAGCAATATATCAATTGACAAATTTTGATTAGATAGAAAAATAAAAATAAATAAAACAGAAATAGTAAAAGTAAAAAAGAAGGTAGAGAAAACCACAAAACTCTTTTGTGGTGGGAAGAAGCTGGTGACATCTGGCCATACCTTGCCTTAACAGTAGGCAAACAAGACAAGTGAATATTAAGAGACCAAGCAAGATTCACAATTTAGGATCACAAGCTTTCCATGAAAGAACATTCATGTCAATTCATCAATTAAATACTTTCCCTTGGTTTTATTCACGAAATAGGTACGCATAGATCATAGTAATATATTCAATCGCTTGTGTAAAGAATTTTATATTTTAATTATTTTAGTAGTGCAACAAACAAAACAATACCTTATAGTAAAACAAAACATTACGAAATATCTTTAAAAAGCTATCCACAACCACCGAACCATATGCCCCTTTACCACTCACAAAGTAACCTTAACACAATTTAAAACTCACCGAACTTTTTAAATTTCTTCCCTCAAATATTTTAGTTGTCTCCATCAAGCATTACAAGCTGCCTATTTATATGAGCATAAATAAAGGTGGTTGCGTACCATTGCACCTATATATATATTACATATAAATTAAAACTATCTTGATTGCGATTTGGGGTGTCACCTTCTTCTTAATAACGACAATAGCCATACCAAATACTATGTGTAGTGGTTCAACTCACCATTCAAAGTCGAAACAAAAAGAATCCCTTTCAAAATTTCAAAAAATATCGCAGCCAAATCCATACATAAATCTATATAAATTAACACCATTCAAATGCATGCATTGTTAAATTAAAGTTGTCCCCACCACCTTCACTCTTCCCAAGTAGTAATTCAGAAGCCCCAAACTTCATTTTTCTCCACAATAATCATTTGAAAGGCATAGTAAAGACTTAAAAAGCTCCACGCTCTGCCTAAAAAAAAAAAAAGGGCCGGCTTATTTGCACCCCAATAGTATTCTTGACTTACAAACAAGAAACGAACAATTTTTTATCTATTGTCGCCTGCAACCTTATTCCTTTACCTCCCATTTGTCTCCCTCTTTATAACTGTCCTCTTTCAACTATTTTTCTATCTATATCAACCACAACAAGAACAAGAACAAGAAAAAAATGATGAATATTACTAGGGAAAGCGAAGAAATTGTTCTCCTTAAAGAAACAGAAGAGGCATTAGAAGATGAAAACGAAAACAAAGACGAAGACGAAGAAGAAGAAGAAGAAGCATTGTCATTGTGTGATCTTCCAAACAATGGAGAGAGCGAAACGAAGAAACAAGATTCTGAGTTTGCTAGTGAAGTCCAATTAGAAGATTTTGATTTTAGCTGTTGTGGTGGCAATTTGTTGAAAGAGTCAGAAATGTGTACTGCAGATGAAATTTTCTACCAAGGCCAAATGTTGCCCTTGCGTCATTCAATTAGTTTGCCAAGTGATCGGCGCAATTGTCACGAAACAAATTCAAGCAGTAGAAGTAGCAGTATTCGAAGCCAACGTTCATCTAGCAGTGGCAGTTCATCTAATTTGAACACGAAATACTACAAGCCTAAGATTCGAAATCAATTCCATTCACATCCAAGTCCGACACCTCAGGTTCGATTTTCAAAGGTTAATGTTCAATCAAATGTACACAATTCGAGTCGAAAATCAGCATTGTGGAGTCTTTTTCGTGTTGGTTTAGTGACAACACCGGAAATTGCATTGCAAGATCTTAAAAACAGAGGAAACAGGGATAATTCAGGAAGTCGAAATAGCACCAGCAGTAGCAGCAGTGGCAGCTTCAGCAATAATAATGATAATAGAATGAGAATTATACTAAGCAAGAAAAAGAAACAGAGGTTTTCTCTGGGAAGCTGCAAATGTTCAGCAAATTCAGTAGAAACAGTACTTCCTTCAAACGTCTTAATCACGAACAAGAATAATGCAATTACGAAAACAAGAAAGGTAACAGGGGTCCATGAAGATAAGAAGGATTCATCAGAGGAGAATATCAAAGTGACAAAAAAACAAGCAATGTCACGCCATCGAACGTTTGAGTGGTTAAAGCAACTTTCACTAGAAGGTCCATCTGATGAAACATAAAGATTTTCAAAGTATCACGCATGCTTACCTTGTTTTCTTTTTCTTCTTCTTTTATGTAATGTAACTTTTTTGTTACGTGCTTAGATTGTTTTTCTTTTTTGCTTCTTTTTTAGTAGTGGAATCATGAAGTTGAAGTAATTGAGGACGCAATTGTAATGTAAAAAAAAGAGTACTAAAGCTAAGGTGTTTGATGTGAATTGTGATTAAATAATTATCATTGCTTTTTCTCTTTCAAGGTGATTAAAGTTGTTGTGGTGTGACAGAAGGTTATGAATTCTAACTCATGAAAATAGGCTTTTCGATCTTTTTCCGGGCACATAACTTTTTGTCTTCGATTAAAGAAAAAAGAGGAGTGTTTGATGTGAATTGAGACTAAATAATGACCATTGTTTTTTGTCATTGAGTAAAATTAATAATTGAAGATGAGAAGGCCGTGATGAGTGGAAAGCTGTGAGTGTAGTAGTGAATAGAGGTGGGAATTTTGTGGCGTGGTTGATGATGCCATTGCTCGTCATGATTAAAGTGTGAACTTTCATGAATTGTGTTTACTACTTTTTGTATGGGCGATTTAATTTCCAGTCCCTTTGGGGGTACTATTTCAAATTTGTCTTCAACCACGAGGCTGTGATATTTAAGTAACCATAAATGTGAAAGTTTGGTATCCAATGACAATTGAGATATTTTCAATATTTTATCAAGAACAGAAAAAATGTAAAACAAAAATTGAGATATTTCTTCCAAGTTCAACAAACAAGTATTCCCTCCGGTCTATTTTACTTTGTGATATTTGTTTTTGCGTGCTCTCCCTCAGTTCACTTGGACTTGTCCTTGATGAATAATTATTCTTTGTATACTAAACAAAAAAATATTTTAAAGCAATTATTTTTAATAAAATGGATCGGAAGGTTATTCTAGTAGATAACTTTTTATTCGCAGGTTAAAGTATCTTCATATAGCAATCAGGCACCATAAAAGTTTGTGTCATTTATAGATTTCCATTAAATGTACAACCACCTTGGTGTGGCACTAAAAGGGACAATAGAAGAGCAATGGACCATTAGAAATTAGTATATAGTACCTGGGGATATTTTATATATTCTCCAGAAAAAAGACTTGGCTAACAAGGACTGATTAAGATTGAACAGGAACCTAAACATGCTTGGTTGTCATTGGAGTTATTAAGCACTTCATTTTCGTTACTCAAAACATTCTCCGAATCGATTATCTTAAAATAGTGGTGGATACAGAGCTCTTTGGAAACAAAAACACACATTCACATTTCACTAATTGCTAAAAAGTTAGAATAAAAATGATTTACAAGTTCTTGAAATATAATTTACGATGTTTATTGTATATATATATGATCATATTATATTATGATTAATCTTTAGATAATATTTATAGCAATCTTCATTTTTTGAAGCCTATATCACATATCGACACTGACATGTTGGTCTTTCGCTTTAATAGACCTGGTGTTACAGGCGTCTGGCCCAAACTTACACATTGGACTTTGTTAAGCTACTAACACAGTAGGCTTCTTCCATTTTGAGGCCTAATTTGAATTTCAAGTTAATCTTTTTTGGTTCTCATCCAGTTATCCTGTGTTCAATTTCTCCGCATTGAGATCCCAACTAATCTGGATTCATGCTATGTAAAGCTTATTTATGGGGAAAGCACTCTCTAATGAGATTTTTTCTTCATTTAGAACTCGAAATTGAGACCTTTGATTAAGAGTGAAGGGATCTTATCCATCCCACCACAACCCGTGGTGATAAATCAATTAGGTTTATTAAGCAGAGAAAGATTCTCGCCAACATCTCGAATCGCCAACATCTCGACTAATACTAACGATAATAGAAAGTTTTGGATTTTTTTAGTGTTTGATTATATTTCTTGGAAAAACTATGATCAAAGTCTAAACAGAATATTATTTCAAAATCAAAGAGATCTAGTGTTCAGCGAGAAGACCTGTTGACCAGCTAATAAATTTGAATTTGAAAAATATAAAGTTGGTATGTTCTCTCTACCGGTTTCTGTGGACCTTTTCCTCACGTTCATACTTCATACCGTCCCTTTCATTTTTTTAGTGCTTTGACTTGTGGAGGAAAAGACACAAACTAAAGCATACCCATAGATAATATAAAAAATATTTCTATAATTAATGAATTTTTCATGAGGTAATTTCAAGCGAATCTTTATATACAGCATTGGTAGATACTCCTAATTCAGGAAAAATATTGATTTGCTGTAATAAATTAATTTATAAATCAGTATATACATACCTTAATTGGCCTATTCAGAATCTTCACTTATCAATGCGACCAACATAGAAGCAATTGAATTATTAAGATGATCCTAAATACTGTATTATATTTAGGAGAGATGCACCTTTTATCTCGAAGTAGGGTAGCCTAGTGCACAAAGCATACCGTGTTCACACTCACACGGGGTCACGAGAAGGGCTGCACCCCTAATATAAAAAAAAGATCACGGAGAGCAAATTACAATCAGTGCATACATTATTTTTGAGAAACTACCTCCTACTGGTCCTCCAAAATCAATCTTCGCAGGAGAGAACTGGAACACTACACTGCAGGCTCAAGATGCGATCTCCAGGCGCTTAATGTTCTGAATATGATTCCCAGGATTTAATCCCTTTGGACTAGCACGAGAACAGTTCAAAATAGTATGACAGCGATAAAGCTTGAATTCATCATTAACTTCATCCAGGCGTCCTTGAGTATATTCATCACGGCTATCCATGATCCATCTACATTTAAAAGATAAGATATAACCCTTTTCAGTACAGATAATAATGAACAGCATTTGACATAGCAATGAATAGAAGAGTTAATGGGGTAGAACAACTTATAAGCAATCCAAAACTCTTAAGAGAATCAAGGCAAGTACAGAAATTTAAAACTCTTATCCCCTCATCATGCAAATGCATGACCAAGGTAAATAAGGTTCTACATCTCTGAGCACATAAAACATATAGCTCCAAAGGCAGTTTGCGAAAGATGCTTACCTAAAACATCCCTTGAGTTTGCCCCAGGGTATTAGCATCCCTCTAATATTCTCTTTAACTCCCTACGTCCCATATTAGTAGTCGCATTTCTCTTTTACACGTCCTTTATTCTGGTACACATTTAGTCAAATTTTGAACTAAATGAGAAAAAGGTCTTTTCATCTATTTTTTTTTCATTCTTTTTGAATGACAGCAAGCCCATAACGTGATTTGAACATTTTCCATCGTCTCTTGAAATTTTTCACACTGACACAGAAAGAATATCAAAGGACTTACTAACACTTTGCTGATTTCTTTGAACCTTACAAGCAAATTAGTGGCAGACCCAGAATTTCAGTATCATGGATGCTCTAATGCCTTCTAATGTAGGTTACCACAGGCTTGAATTTTAAGGTGATTTAGAGGAAAAAATATAATTAATACTATAATTACAAACAGAATGTTCAAGAATAATCAAAACATCAAACCAAAACAAAAATCACACTGAATCTATGTAAAAATAATCGACATAATCCAAACCACTGCACCCAACCCCTCGTGTGCTCTGCTTATGTCTCTATGTACAAAATATAATTAATTTCCAATACAAAACACAGACTATAAGTTGAGACAATGTAGGCCTACCCATGCAGCTAATATGAATGTTTAAAAGCTGATTGTTCTAGAGAGGAAGGATCAGCACAATAGGAACAGAGTGCTCCAAGAAGAACAGTTAGTTGTGGTGGTACAGGCAGCAGAGGGAATGACAGAGCTGCGCATAATGTTTATGCAAAGGAGATCGGCACATTAGTTATGTTTTCTATGCGAAGGAGAGCAGGGGAAAAAAAATTAACAACATGACGGTCAAAAAGCTGAAAGATATGTTGGTAAAACAAGATGGTGAAAAGATACTCTTAGACTTTGAGTCAAATTAAAGAGATTTCATAGGTTAGAAACAAGCAACAGAGAAATGAACCAATTAGGGATTAGTAAGTTGACAAAATTATTGTGTTTCAAAGTTGTCTAGTGATAAGATAAACTCAGAATAAGATCCAATGACCAAGACTTTCCATGGAAGTTGCACGGTTTTACCGTACAATAAGTTCCTTCAGCATATGATTCATCAAACTTCTACGGAAAGTTGCTTAGGGCCCGTTTGGCCATACGAGATTAAATCATGATTTGATTTGAAATTATGAGATGAAGTTAAGTATATTTTATATTATAATTTAGACTTTTTTATATTGTATATTTTCTCATGAACATAAAAACCTCATAAATTGTGAAAACCATCAAAATTACCTCAATTTTTTATACAATCTTATCAATTAAGCAAAAGTTTTTAACAAAATATAATGTACTATCACAAAACTATTATAAAAAAAAATACAACATTTATTGATTAATCTTTAGTTCAATAAAAAAGCAAAATTGAACATGAGTTGTAGCGAATTACTCTTTAATATAATTCTCTCACATAGTACGGACAATCTCCTCATGTTGAACTTGCATGTCTTGATCAGATAACCGAGAAGACGAACCAACGTTGTTACTTTGAGTCATTTGTTGGTCAATATCATTAGTAATAGTTATATTAGATATAAATGGTTTAAAAAATAATAATATGAACTATAAATTTTATTTACATATGAAATAAATGATTGTTAGATATAAATGGTGGGATTTTTTTTTACAAAATATAAATTTGTGGGTCAATTTTTATATTTAAGAAAATCCCAAAACGTGATATGAAATCCCAACTCACACTTTTTGGAGAATTTGGGATTTCATATCATGATATGAAATCATGAGATGAAATCAACGTTTGGACATGTGAGTTCATCTCATGATTTCATATCATGATATAAAATCTCAAATTCTCCAATAAGTGTGAGTTGGGATTTCAACCTGTACCTTCACCTCATAGAAACGAGATTCATTTCGTATCTAAAATGAATACTTTCTTAATCTTATACAATCAATTCAAACAAAATTTTTTGCCAGCCTGTTACATTTAATCATAAGTACCAT
Organism: Capsicum rhomboideum; assembly: GCA_031232105.1. Classification (NCBI taxonomy): domain Eukaryota; kingdom Viridiplantae; phylum Streptophyta; class Magnoliopsida; order Solanales; family Solanaceae; genus Capsicum; species Capsicum rhomboideum. The sequence continues at coordinate 86,921,986 of CP124717.1, forward strand.
GCATTTGTTGTACTTCCAAAAAAGTTACAATCTTTACCAACACTTATCACTCACTACTTGCACGAGATACCTACTAGCTACAATCAACATAGGAGGTACCAGATAACTCTACTTACGGACTATAGGTATCTTTAACTTATTATTTGATCCAAACATAACCAGAATATAACAATAAAAAAAAAAATACAGACATCATTTTTTTCTGTAGGTTCATCTTATTCTATCATTTATCCTACCTATTTATAGTAGTTTAATCCTATACCCTACTTTTTCGATAGGTTTATCCTTCAAATTCTTGAGGTGTGACATTATGTAACAACGAAAAAATAATACTCCCTCCGTTTCAAAAAGAATGACCTAGTTTGACTTGGCACGGAGTTTAAGAAAATAAAGAAGACTTTTGAATCTTGTGGTCCTAAATTAAAATTTTGACAAATGTACCAAAATGCCTTTTAATCTTGTGGTCTTAAACATGCCATGTGGAAAGTTGAAATTAAAATGTTGCCCAAAAAAAAGGAGTAGGTCATTCTTTTTGAAACGGAGGAAGTATAATCTATCCAAACATTGTGTACGATACAGTACAGCACAATACAATGCAATAGGATATATTATGAAACAATATGTAAGAACTAACAACCATCCAAGCAAAGTGTAAAGGCAAAACAGGAATATTACCGGTTGGCGTGGAGGAGTGCAGCAGGACCAAGATAAGACTCAGGATTCCACCAGTAACTAGGACACGATGTACTACATCCCATCCAATTTAGCCCTATCACTCTTACTCTGAGGTATCTCCTTCCCAGGCATTGGTGCAGGTGTCTTCCTCTTAAGCCAAGGCTCAATGGAATTATACTGATTATAAAAATTAGTCATATCAACCACTTAATCCTTAATCACAAACATATGTGGCAGCGGCGTAATCGTTGATTCAGAATCCGATGATATCTTCGTTAAACAAGCGAGTTTGCCCAGGACCCACAGATTCCTTCTCTGCATGATCTTCTGAATGTAAGTGAAGGATCGATTTCGTTTTTGATTTTGATTAGGCGTCTAATACCATTGGTCCGCATTCCTTTAGATCGATTTTGTATTCTTGGAATTCCGGTTTTCCAGGATTGTCTGGATTCCATCGTAAATACTTCAGGTTGGGTGCTTGTTGGGATTTGGCGTCGGAAGTGTGACCTCGGCCGATGAGTAGCTTTTCCGGCGCCGGTGAGGATGAATGAACCCTAGAAATTGCTCGTCGGATTAAACTAGTAGCCATTGATGAATACCTTTCGTAAAAAGACATGCTCTCCTGTTCGTTTCATATTTACTATTACGTACAAGTTGCTTTTTTGTTTTTCCAGAGAAAATGTCAAAAATGGTCCTTATGTTTGAGGATAGTTCAAAATAGTCTCTTAAGTGTACATTTAACAGTTTTGGTCTTTCAAGTTTGCTATGGGTAAACAAAAATGATCACTTATCTCTTAAGCATGCACTTAATCGTTTTGGTCCTTTAAGATTGCCAAAAATAACACTTTTAGTCTCTGGCAAAACATGTATCAAACTCTCTCTTAAATTTGATGAGAATTGTGAAAATAAGGTTTAATTATAAGCACCAAGAAATTTTCATCAAATCCTAAAATATGTAACACAAAAAACTACACTAAAAAGATATAAACCAACAGACAAAACTCAATCTTTTCTTTTTTTACAAAAATCAATGGACTTTATTGATTATCTCCGTTAAAAATTGCACGAAAATTATAAACCTTTTAAAAAGTTCTTTTAAGAAAAACGACAAACTCCATCTATTAATCATGAGAAAATAATATAACCAGAACAATTATGTTTCAATCTCAAATAGATCAGAGTTAATTAAACTTCTCTTTGTGAATATTGCTCACTTAGGTATGTCTAATCTAAATTTATAGTGTACTTGTTTACTTTGCGTCGCACCTTAAATTCAACCATATGTATCACACTGTTGGTGTAAATATACGGCTGATAGTTTCTTTAGCTGTTCATTTTTTCCACACGCGTAATTCTTGCGGGCCACGAGTGACGACATTTTCTACTGTTCCAGTCTCTAGTCTTGTTTTTCTTCCTTGTGGAAACAAAGTCACCAGTCTTTGTTCTAATGCAGAGAAGAAGCAAAAAGAAATCTCAGCTTACCAATAAATACGTCAGTTTTCTTTTTTTTTTTTTCTCCAAAACCCCCTCTCAGTTGCAAAGTAGCAGTACTCTAAGATGTTAAGGTCCTGTTTTGGAAGTTGCTTTGGTGGGGGTGATGGTGATGATCTTCTATGGCATATGGACTTGAAGCAACATGCCACTGGTGAGTATTCTGTTGCTGTAGTTCAGGCGAATTCTTTGCTTGAAGACCAAGGTCAAGTTTTTACAAGTCCGTCTGCTACTTATGTTGGTGTTTATGATGGTCATGGTGGCCCTCAAGCTTCTCGCTTCATCAACAACAATCTCTTCCCTCAACTCCAAAGTAAACTCCAATCTCCATCTTCATGTACTATGAAAGATTGGGTTCTTTTTGCTGTCTTGTAGGACCTTTACTCTTTTCTTGGGTCTAATAGCAAAAGTATGCTAGTGCAATTTTTCTAATTTGTTAGGTGGAGAATTCTAACCTATATAATTTTTTTGACTTCTTGATTGTTGATTTCTGTGGTGCTTTTAGTTATTATGTTGAAATATCATGAGATTGATCATCAGGGAAGGCTGAGAGAAAACTAAATTGATCATGTGTGGAGTGGAAGAAAAAGAGGAACTGAGCTTGTTCAAATTCTAGAAATGTTCACTTTTTGAATGTTCGGATCAATGTTACTAGAAAAACTGGAAATTGATTGAATTGTGTTTCATTTCCTTGTTATTTCGGGTATTATAGAGCTTGCATTGGAAGAAGGAGGATTGTCTGAGGACGTGATCAGGAAAGCATTCGATGCCATTGAGGAGGGATTCTTGCGTTTGGTGAAGCAATCTTGGCTGGATCAGCCTCGGATTGCTTCTTGTGGATCTTGTTGTCTAGTTGGAGCAATTTCAAAAGATAAATTGTATGTTGCAAATCTTGGGGACTCCAGGGCAGTGCTCGGCAGGAGAGTGGAGACTGGAGAGACGGGTGATTCAGCAACAGCAGAACGTTTGTCTATAGATCATAATGTTGGGGTTGAGGAGGTAAGGAAGGAGGTAGAGGCACTGCATCCAGATGATCCTTACATCGTGGTGTACACTCGAGGGGTTTGGAGAATCAAGGGTATAATTCAGGTATCTGTTCTTAATAGCTCTTTTATTTTGTCCTATTATTAATGCAGTCTACAGTTTTGATTAGTCTTTTAACTCATTCAAGATTATAAATTTGTTTACTAGCCTTCCTGGTATTCTGCTTAAGTTATCTAGAATTAATACATCTTTTTAGACCTGCAGCAGTAATGAATCAGACCTCCAATTGATGAAAACTAATTAGTCCTTTTCAGATATGTGGTTTTGTTATGACTAAGCAGTATCTCAATATGTTAATAGTTTCTTTTCAATCTATATGACCTATGGTGGAAGTGAAAATAATCAGAGCTCTTTTCATTCTAAGTTCTGACTTTCCGTTAAGTTTACAATGGGCCATCTGCTGTCACCTCTTAGCGATCTAGATAAGCTAAAGAGGCTGCTCAATATATGTTCTAAAAGTAAGAAAAATATGGAAGCTAGACAACTAAGAAGACCAATGTCTTTCTTCTGAACTCTGGTTTGTACTCACACACAAATACAAACATTTATATTTACTGTAGTTGGAAAAGCTCACCTTTCTGTTGCTAGAGCATGTTATGAAGGTGGTCCAAAATCTCTGGGGAACTCAAAGTTGAGGCTTCTAAATAAGTAACTTTATATATGCCAATTATGTTTGTGCACTTATAGCAAGTTGATCATACCTTTAGACGTGTTGTCTTTCAAGTCTTTCTTGAGTACCTCTTTTGTGTTTTCGCATCAAAATATGCTTTCATCTACTGTTTCTGAGGTTATAGATTGTACGTCAAATTCTCCTTTTATCTTCTAAACCAATCACATTATATCCTTATAAAAAAACAGTCACGTCATTTACTGATTATGTTGGTCACTTGTATCAAGTTGATCAGATCCATTAAAAGTGTTGTATGTCAAGTTCTTTTTGGGGATAAATATGCTGTTATCTGCTACTTTTTAAGGTTTTCGCCCTTGTGTAAAATTAATTTCTCTTTTTCAGTCTAGTACAAGACACATCCATTTAGCACTTCAGGCAGTGTCAAGGTTGATAAGTTGCACCTATGAGATTCACATCAAGGCCCAAACATTTTGTTGCAGCTGTAGTAATCTTGTTTTATGTATGGACACAAAGGAATCTCCTTTCCTCTTTATCCCTTCACCCTTGACCACTTAATAGCAATTTTAATCTCTTGGTAACTAGAATTTGTAGCAGGGGCTGCATGATGCTCATCTTTCCATCCTGCATCCTTCATTTTAACTTCAGCAAGGTTCCTTTGTTATTTGAAAGAAGTCAAATAAATTCTGAAGCTGACTATTTTCATTAAAAGCTCGCTAACAGCCAATTTTGGGGTCTGGGGAGTATCCTATGTTTGAGAAAATCCATCTAATATTGCATATTTGCCTGCACCAGGTTTCTAGATCAATTGGTGATGTCTATCTGAAGAAACCTGAGTTTAGCAGAGATCCTCTCTTCATACAATATGGATATCCTATTCCTTTAAAAAGACCTGTATTGTCAGCAGAGCCCTCTATATTGATCCGGAAAATAAGGCCAGAAGACTTATTTTTGATATTTGCATCGGATGGCCTATGGGAGCAACTAAGTGATGAAGAAGCAGTGGACATTGTTTTGAAGAATCCTAGAACTGTGAGTATCGACCCCCTCCTGTTCTATCAGGTTCTTTAATTTCTAGAAACAGTACCCTCATCCATTTTGTTGTCTGTAAATTGGACTTAGGCTCTTATTTATAACTACTCTCCTTGAAGCAATTCTGTGATCAAACTTCACATCCATGTTGGACATAATTAACTAATGAATAGGAAACTGATATTTTCTTCCCCATTTCTCCAGGGAATAGCCAAACGATTAGTGAGAGCTGCCCTTGAGGGGGCTGCAGAGAAGAAAGAAATGAAATACGAGGACATCAAACGACTAGAGAAGGGGGAAAGGAGGCATATTCACGATGATATAACAGTTATAGTGATGTATTTGGATCTCCCTGAAAGGTCCACAAATGCTGGATCGAACATTGTTAAGGGCACGAACATCCCTCTTGACATATACTCCTTGAACTCAGGTCATCAAGGAGAGAACACATCTTCTGTTTCCCCATGAATAGTGTTTAATACATGTATACGGTATACGATTTTGTAAATACTTCGTCTTAGACTTGGAAAGTTTCTTTATATACTTTTAGATAACAATCAGAAGGACCAGCCATGTACGTATATCTTAATGAACATGTACCTTCTGTATTGTAGTTGATGATTAAGCTGTTGACAAATGAGCTTGGGCTTTCACTTCTGTTTTTGACTCTTTCCTTGAAAAGCTATGTGTTGTATTTCCCTGGCAACTATACTACAACTGTATGCTGAAAGTTCATTAGATGAAATGAAATTACAGTTTTTTCAAGTCAATAAATCATGAGTTTCACCTTAATTCTGGGGTTTGTTATCCTCGGCAGGAGGATCAATAGTGCTCTCACTTCCCCTTGAGTGCAACTCGAACCCTCAATTCATTGGGCCAAAAATGAAATTGCATCATTTGTTTATTTAGGGTCCGTTGCATTTTGCACCTTAATGTGTGCTCTCTTTTGTAACTTGCACCCTATCATATTTTTTTTAATGATTTACACCCCAATCTCTTTATTTCCTTACAAAACAATAAAACCACCCTTTTCATAATTTTTTCATGAGGGTAAAATAGGAATAACATCTATGGTTACACCATGTGTTTCACTTGATGCAGATTGTTTTTTCTTTTTCTCTCTTTTCTGTTTTTTCATCTCAACTCTTTTCTCTTGGAGGCTTCAATTTCATCATGTTTTTTTCTTCTATTTCTGTCCAATTTACCTTTCTTCGGCTCATAGTTAGGAGGTTCAACAGGAAGTAGGCCAGTTGGTTCCCACATATCAGGTCCATCCATTGGAGCAATAACCGACTCATAAATTCTCATTTGAGTAGCCTTCTTGTAACAATCATTTGTGAAATTTTCTGAATTCCCTCTTACATGAAAGATGCAGCTCACTGCATGTGAGCATGGGATTCCTGTAAGGTCTCATTCCTTGCAAACAGGTAAAAGTTGTTACATAAAAACAAAAAATAGCGAGAGTAGGACAAGAACACATCAATGGAGTGTTAACGAAAAAGGATGGTTTTATTGTTTTGTAAGAAAATAAAGAGATTGGGGTGTAAATCATTTAAAAAAAATAGGATAGGGTGCAAGTTACAAAAGAGAGCAAATATTAGGGTGCAAAATACAACGGACCCATTTATTTAGTTCAACAGGTTTGAAACTTCTGAACTTTAAAATTCATTGGGTGAAATTTGCCTGTGCACATATTGAGTTGGGAACTGACCTTCTGTTCTATGTATTGAAATGAATTTAAATAAAGAAGGGTCTATATGGTGTCTCCATTGCTAACTTTTTAATGATGAAATCTGTAGAAGTATGTGAATTTAGTGCATGGAGACATTCTTTCCAGAAAAATGAATATAACTTTAGGACAACCAAAATAAAAAGTGAGAAGACGATTGAGATAGAAGTGAAGATGAATTTGAATTGAGCTAGCGCTGGATATACATTTATAAGACGTTAGATTATTGTGATTATACCCAATATCAAAAGAGTGATTATATAATGCACTTAAACAAATTGATAGTTTGGATTGAACTATGAGTTTTGACTTGTACGCACAGACGTGTGTGAAAGATATTTACAGACTAATAAGATCAATTAAAAGGTAATATCTGATGACTTTATTTATAAGTATTTATTGTTAATTAACCTACATGAGTAATCCCTAAATAATACTCCATCCATTATGGAGAATAGAATCTTCAGCAACAAGGTGAAAGTTCACGTAGACTATCAACTGAGCTACTAAATATTTCCCCATTGTTTCAATTTGTTTGTCATACTTTTCTCTTTCTCTTTCCTTTTTTTTTATCAACTCCTTAATTCTAACTAACTTTCCACATGTCATATTTATGATCACATTCGATATACCTTTAATTCAAGACCACAAGATTAAAGTGTATTTTGTTACATTCTATGTATCTTTAATTTAAGACCACATTTTTATTTTCTAACTCCGTGTCAAGTCAAAAACCATATACTACTCCCTTCGTTCAATTTTCCTAGTCGCTTTTCGAGTTATTTGTCCCTTTTTTCATTAATAGTATGCTTTGCATTATTAGTGTTATGTTTTGTGGATGTGAATTCTGTAAGTCGTTCTATTATAGTCCATAAAGTTGGCGGGTCGTCTCCTCCATTTTCCACACGACACCTTAAAGTCAAAAAATTGGAAAGCAAAAAATCAGACCAAAAAATGGGAATTGTTGAAGAAGCTCACAACGTTAGAGTTCTGGGCTCAGGCGAGAATACTATCGTCCTCGGCCACGGCTTCGGCACCGACCAATCTGTCTGGAAACATCTTGTCCCTTACCTAGTCGATGAATATCGTGTTGTACTTTATGACAACATGGGTTAAGGGTGTCAACTGGGCCGGTTCAACCCGGAACCGGCCCATTTAGACCGGCCCATTTACCGACCGGACCGGACCGGGCCGGCCCGGTATGGGTAATGGGCCTGACGGGTTTTTAGGGGGGCTGGGCCGGACACGGTATTGAAACCGGTGGACCGGCCCAGTTAGAAAACCGGACCGGGTCCACCGGTGCACCGGCCCGGCAACTTTTTTTTTTTTTTTTTTTTTTTTTTAAAATTTTTCTGGGCCGTTGGGCCCCAGCCTGCAAAGGCTGTTTTGGTCCGTTGAGGCCCAACGGCTATAATGCCGTTGGCCCAACGGCCAAAACAGCCTTTTTAGGCTTAATTTTAAAAAAAAAAAAAAAAAATCAAATTTTTTTTTTTCCTATAAATACATGCCATTTCAAAAAATATTTCCTACAATCTCAATTCTCATTCTCTTATTCTCTCTCAAATTTGCTAAAATTATCTCATAAAGTGTTCTATATATTTTATTATTTTGCAATTACAAATACTACGTTGAAGTTTCCAAAAGTACTCAATTGACCAACTTTCGAGTACTTCAAAAATTTGGTATTATCGTTCCATCTCTTACTTTTAATTTTTAATTAGTGTATTATTTGTTGAATATTTATTTGGATTTTTTTTGTGTTTTTTGAATATTTGTTAGTTTAATTGGTAATATGGATAAATTAAGGAAAGTCGGTAAAAGTGTTAGAAATCTTTGTCCCGGAAGTGGTAGTGGTAGTGGTAGTAAGAAACAAATTGGTTCCGGTAGAGGTAGTTCAAATGCTCGATATACTCGTGTGCCTCCGGTACCAATTAGCGAACCATTTGAGAATGAAATACGTGTAGGTGCTCACGATATGAATTATTTTGAGGCTCAAGAAAATTATGGTATAGAAGAAGAGAATGAAGTAGACTCTGTTGATTTAGATGAAAATGATGATGATGATGTTACACCCGAATCTGGTAATGTTAATGTTCAATCTGAATCAGTTAATCTTCCTCCCCGGCCCCCTGTAAGATCTCGTAAACAAACTAGTGTTGTGTGGAATTTTTATACCCGAATAGAAGGAACCACTAAGGTTGAATGTGATCTTTGTCAGGTAAAATACGAGCATAAGACTGGGGGTAATAAAGGAGGTACGGGTCAGTTGTCGAGACATTTGAAGGAGAAACACCCAATAGAGCTAGCTCAGGTAACTGGTGGTGAGACAGTTGAGGGCCCAAGTCAAACTAGATTGAACCCAAAAACCGGTCTATTAGTTAAGAATTATAATAAAATGAAGGATCGTGAAGAAATAGCCAAAATGATAGCTGCGGGTTGTTTGCCTTTCTCTTTTGCTTCTTCTGATGCTTTTATTCATTATATTCAGGCAATTTATAATCCTATGTTTAAGGGTATTCCTAGAAGTACTTGTCGGTCCGATATTTTTAGACTCCATGCACAATATGTTTACTATTTATCTGCATTATTAAAAAATCTTTCATGTAGAGTTTCTTTAACTTCTGATCTTGGTCGTGCTATTAATAAAAATGATTATTTAACAATTACTTGTCATTGGGTAGATAGTAATTTTGTTATGCAAAAACGTATTTTAGCATTTTTGTATGATGAAGACCGTAGACACACTGGAAAATTTATTTCTGAATCTATTACAAAAGTTGCAAGATATTATGGTATTGACCGCAAAGTTTTATGTATATCTTTTGATAATGCATCTAACAACAACGCTGCTATTGAGTTGTTAAAAACTGAACTTTCTCCACCGTTATCCGAAATATTTCATGTTAAGTGTGCTTGCCATATATATAATTTAATTGTAAAGGATGGTCTTGCTTTTTTTGAGCCTGCTATTGAAAAAGTTAGACTTGCAGTTGGCTTTATTCAAGGAAATAATAGAAAAATTAGACTTACCGAATTTAAAAGAAAATGTCAGGAAAATGGACTTAGACCGAGATTAATGCCTGAAGAAATAGATGTGAGATGGAATTCTACGTATGATTTCTTAAATACTTGCAATATTTATAAAGTTCCTATTACTATGACTTTTAACCAATTTGCTAGTGATTTTCCCGATTGTATGTTACAAAATTCAGACTGGGCTGAAATTGATGATATTGTTAATTTTTTAAAAAAATTTTATCTAGCTACGGTTGAATTTTCTGGAGCTTATTATCCTACTGTTTGTAATATTTTAGCTTATTTAGCCGACATTTCTTTATTGCTTAACGAGTATAAGTCTAAACCAGGTTACAAATATGCTATTGAGGCAATGATTGATAAATTTAAAAAGTATTTTTTTCCGCTTCCCCCTATTTTCTTAGTTGGTGCTATAATAAATCCATGTATGAAATATAATACTATGTCCGAATTTACTTCTCTTATTTATTCTGCTTTAGGAGTAAAAGCTGATGAAGAACCTTCTTTGTATACGTCTATGTCTGATGCGAATAGTTACATGAACACATTATACAATCATTATGCTGATTTACTTGACAATGCTTTACCGTCACACATTACACCGACCCCCGCTCCCCATCGTTCTGAGGAACCATCATCTTCTAAAAGACAGGCACATAATATGCCTGTTTATTGTGTTTCTGATCTATCTGTTTGGAATAGATTGCAGCCTTCATCGCATAGAACCGTAAGTCGGGAAGAGCTTAAGTATTATCTTATGCAGCCTACAGAGGATCCTAGAGGTAGAATCAACACGCTGGAATGGTGGAAGAATAATGAAAGACAATATCCTGTACTTTCAATGTTAGCTAGAGATATATTGAATGTTCCAATGTCAACCGTTGCATCAGAGAGCGCTTTTAGTCAAGGACGGCAACAGATTGGAGACAACCGACACACATTGGGAGGCAATGCCATGAATGTTTTAGTTTGCCTTAGAGACTGGATTAGAGCAGAACGAAGAAATCAAGGAATGTTCGTGGAGCCGGAAGACGAAGAAGATCTTGAAGAAATAATGACTTCAAGAGAGAATTCAGCACAATCAAGTCCAATGCATGGCTTTAGTGCCATTGATTTTGACAATCCACAGCCAATTCCCATTAATGTTAACATGCGTGAATTGGAAAAACTGATGAAAAATTTGTAGAATTTACAATTAATCAATTGAATTTTCATTTTTCAATTTAACTTTGTGAAATTAGTGAAATGTAATTGCAACCTTGTAACTTGTAAGTTTTCAAACATTTTGCAATCAATCAAATATTAAATTCATTTACACTTTATATATTTTTTCCATTTAAAATTTAAATTGAATATCTTGTATGAATTCAATACTTTTAATATGATAGTATAAACGTATATGTTGTTGAATATTGTATATATGTATGTATGTTCTTTAAAATAGTATATATTGAATGTATATATGTGTATGTTTATTCTTTAAAGTAGTATATATGGAATGTATACATATGTATGTTTATTCTTTAAAGTAGTATATATTGAATGTATATATTGAATGTATATATGTGTATGTTTATTCTTTAAAGTAGTATATATTGAATGTATATATGTGTATGTGTATTCTTTAAAGTAGTATCTATTGAATGTATACATATGTATGTGTATTCTTTAAAGTAGTATATATGGAATGTATACATATGTATGTTTATTCTTTAAAGTAGTATTTATTGAATGTATATATGTGTATGTATATTCTTTAAAGTAGTATCTATTGAATGTATATATGTGTATGTGTATTCTTTAAAGTAGTATATATGGAATGTATACATATGTATGTTTATTCTTTAAAGTAGTATATATTGAATGTATATATGTATGTGTATTCTTTAAAGTAGTATATATGGAATGTATATATTGTATGTATATATGTATGTTTATTCTTTAAAGTAGTATATATTGAATGTATATATGTGTATGTTTATTCTTTAAAGTAGTATTTATTGAATGTATATATATGTATGTATATTCTTTAAAGTAGTATATATTGAATGTATATATTGTATGTATATATGTGTATGTGTATTCTTTAAAGTAGTATATATGGAATGTATACATATGTATGTGTATTCTTTAAAGTAGTATATATGGAATGTATACATATGTATGTGTATTCTTTAAAGTAGTATATATGGAATGTATACATATGTATGTGTATTCTTTAAAGTAGTATATATGGAATGTATACATATGTATGTTTATTCTTTAAAGTAGTATATATTGAATGTATATATGTGTATGTGTATTCTTTAAAGTAGTATCTATTGAATGTATATATGTGTATGTGTATTCTTTAAAGTAATATATATATGGAATGTATATATTGAATGTATATATGTGTATGTGTATTCTTTAAAGTAGTATATATGGAATGTATACATATGTATGTGTATTCTTTAAAGTAGTATCTATTGAATGTATATATGTGTATGTGTATTCTTTAAAGTAGTATATATGGAATGTATATATTGAATGTATATATGTGTATGTGTATTCTTTAAAGTAGTATATATGGAATGTATACATATGTATGTGTATTCTTTAAAGTAGTATATATTGAATGTATATATGTATGTATATTCTTTAAAGTAGTATATATTGAATGTATATATTGAATGTATATATGTGTATGTTTATTCTTTAAAGTAGTATATATTGAATGTATATATTGAATGTATATATGTGTATGTTTATTCTTTAAAGTAGTATATATTGAATGTATATATGTGTATGTGTATTCTTTAAAGTAGTATATATTGAATGTATATATGAAATGTATATATGTATGTTTATTCTTTAAAGTAGTATACATGGAATGTATATATATGTATGTGTATTCTTTAAAGTAGTATCTATTGAATGTATATATGGAATGTATATATGTATGTTTATTCTTTAAAGTAGTATATATGGAATGTATACATATGTATGTGTATTCTTTAAAGTAGTATATATGGAATGTATACATATGTATGTTTATTCTTTAAAGTAGTATATATGGAATGTATACATATGTATGTGTATTCTTTAAAGTAGTATATATTGAATGTATATATGTATGTTTATTCTTTAAAGTAGTATATATTGAATGTATATATATATGTGTATTCGTTAATGTAGTATATATTGAATGTTTATTCTTTAAAATCGTATTTTAAGTAGTATATATATTGAATGCATATTAAAAAACAATCAACGTTCAAAATACTATTTTTTTTAGTCGGGGCCCGGTAAACCGGCCCATTAACTGGTCAAAAAAATTAAATGGGCCGGTGCTGGGCCGTTTGGGAAAATTTCACTGTTCAGCCCGGCCCGGCCCGGCCCGTTAAGAATTGGGCCCGGCCCGGCACCGGCCCAAAACCGGAAAAAATAAATGGACCGGGTCCGGGTTGGCCCGGCCCGGCCCAGTTGACACATTTAACATGGGTGCTGGATCGACAAATCCTGATTATTTCAATTTTGATCGATATTCTTCCCTTGAAGGTTATGCCTACGATTTAATTGCCATTTTGGAGGAACTTCAAATCAATTGTTGTATGTACTTAGGACATTCCTTATCTGCTATGACTGGTGTTGTTGCTTCTATTTTTCGTCCTGACCTCTTCTCCAAACTCATCCTTGTTTCGGCTTCCCCAAGGTGAGATAAATTAATCACGTCGTAGTGCCCTTACAAGTTTTGCCGTAACAGTTATCTACAAGTATTTTTAATCTATATTGTTCGGACTCTTCAAAAATATTATGGACCGAATCCTTCAAAATAATGCATTTTTGGAGGATCCGACACGAATGCAGCAATATTTGTAGAGAGTCCAGCAACTTAGTAATTTTAACATAAGTTTTTTGCCTCTTGAACGTAAATTTTTTGTCAGACACGTGAATTTCTTTTGATTTTATGAAATTTTAAGTAACTTTGCTGTATTTACCATTCACTAACATAGTGCTACGGTGCAAAACTGCCTTTAGAATACAGAAAAGTACACTATTAAAGTCCTCTATTTTTGTGTGTTTCCTGTGATCAATTAATTTCACACCAACATGGTTTCGTTTAGGTTCATAAATACGGATGATTATTATGGAGGATTCCAATCGGAAGAGATAGAGCAACTGTGTCAAGCGATGGAATCGAACTACAAGGCATGGATATCTGGTTTTGCGCCACTCGTGGTAGGTGGTGACATGGACTCCGTGGCAGTACAAGAATTCAGCAGGACATTATTCAACATGAGGCCGGACATAGCACTCAGTGTTTTCCGCACTGTTTTCACGTTCGACCTAAGGCATTTTCTGTCCCGTGTTACTGTGCCGTGCCATATCATACAGAGCTCAATGGACATCGCGATGCCAGTGACTGTTTCCGAATATTTACACAGAAATCTGGGCGGAAAGTCGATTGTCGAGATCATGTCAACCGAAGGCCATCTTCCGCATTTGAGCGCACCTGAGGCTACTATTCCCGTGCTGCTTCGACACATTGCACATGACATTACTGCTGATGCTGCTTAATTAAATTCTTACAGATGAACTATGTGTATTCATACTTATAGTAACATTCAATTTATTTGAACTGCATCCTTTTCAATTACTCTACTACTTGAGAAAAATGGCCAAATATATACATTGACTACTAATTAAGTAGTCAATTTTTTGTTTTTCATTTGAACCGTTCAACTGAAATTGTTATATTAGGAAGCTAATGTACGTAAAGTGTAAACTATTGAACACATCACTATGCTCTCTAACAAAAATCAAAACGTGTGATAACTGTTCCACGAGCAGCCTCTTTTTCTGTTACACCCGAAAAACTATACTAGTACAGGTGATTGACTTATTAAAAAAAATGAATTAAGAATGCACTCCCTCCGTCCATCTTTACACAACTAGATACATAAGCTCGTGTATCAGCACGAGCCCAATATATATTACTCTTCTTGTCCCAATTTATGTGACATCGATAAAATTTGAAAAGTTGGTCAAATCTTTATTTGATTTTAAATATTTAAAGTTGTTAAATATAGTGATTGCTAATAATTTTTACGTAATTTTCAAATAATATATATTACTTCCTCTGTCCCAATTTATGTGGCACTGATAGAATTCGAGAGTCAACCACATTTTTATTTGGGGAAAGGAAATAAATGTCACTTCGCTCAAAACTATTTCCACGAAATAGCCATTGATTTTGCAATTCCAAAAGGTAGCCATTTTAGGCCTTTTTGTCACTGCTACTGTCTTCTTCTTTTTTTTTTTTTTTTCAGTTCATATACCATAATGATACAGTCCCCATGCCACATTCATATAGTTTATACAAAAAAAAATATGCATATATAGTTCATATACCATATTGATACAATTTTGATACCATATTGATACAGTCCATGTACCATATATACCATATTGATACAACTTATATACCATATTGATACAGTTTCGACTGGCCATTTTTTGGAATTATTTTGGGCCGACTGGTCATTCCATGTCCAATAGCTCAAATATGGGTCATTTGTTTTTTGATGGGTCATGTGGTGTCCTTTTCCCTTTTTATTTCTTTCAAATAGTTTAAGCTGGTAATTATTAGGATTTATAAAAAAATTATGCAATGTTACTCCCCTTATCTTAATTTTTGTGGCACTAATAGAATTTTGAGAGTCAATCAAATATTTTATATCTTTTAAATATTTTAAGGTGTTAATTATTGTGACTAATAGTAAACTTTACATAATTTTAAAATTCAAATCATATATGGTATTCCCTCTATTTCAAATTATGTGGCACCGATAGAATTTCAAAATATATTATATGTCTTTTAAATATTTTTAATTGTTAATCATTGTAATTTGTACTAATTTCTACATCATTTGTAAATATATAACATTTAAAAAAAAATGATAACCCATTATTTTACTAATATATAAAAGAGGGAATGGATGGGCCAATTGGTCAATTCAACATCTAAGTAGCTGACCCTAAGCTCCTCATTCCCTCTTCTATATATTAGTACTAGATACGGAGAGCCCGTGCCAGCATGGACCCAATATATGTTACTTTCTTGGTCCTAATTTATGCAACACAGATAAAATTTAGACGGTCAGTAAATTTGTTGTTTGATTTTAAATATTTTAAGTTGTTAATTAGTATTATGATTTATTGTATTTCTTACATAATTTTTGTTATGTCCCAATTTATGTTACACAAATGGAATTTTAAGAGTCCATCAAAAAAATTTGTATATAATTTTAAAGTATTTTAAGTTGTTAATTATTGTGATTTATAATATTTTTTTTACATAATTTTCAGATAATATATGATACTCTCTTTGTCCCAATTTATGTGACATCGATAAAATTTGAAAAGTTGGTCAAATCTTTAGTTGATTTTAAATATTTTAAGTTGTTAAATATAGTGATTGCTAATAATTTTTACGTAATTTTCAAATAATATATATTACTTCCTCTGTCCCAATTTATGTGGCACTGATAGAATTCGAGAGTCAACCACATTTTTATTTGGGGAAAGGAAATAAATGTCACTTCGCTCAAAACTATTTCCACGAAATAGCCATTGATTTTGCAATTCCAAAAGGTAGCCATTTAGGCCTTTTTGTCACTGATACTGTCTTCTTCTTTTTCTTTTTTTTTTTCAGTTCATATACCATAATGATACAGTCCCAATGCCACATTCATATAGTTTATACAAAAAAAAATATGCATATATAGTTCATACACCATATTGATACAATTTTGATACCATATTGATACAGTTCATGTACCATATATACCATATTGATACAACTTATATACCATATTGATACAGTTTCGACTGGCCATTTTTGGAATTATTTTGGGCCGACTGGCCATTCCACGTCTAATAGCCCAAACATGGGTCATTTTTTGATGGGCCATGTGGTGTCCTTTTCCCTTTTTATTTCTTTTAAATAGTTTAAGCTGGTAATTATTATGATTTATAAAAAAATTATGCAATGTTACTCCCCTTATCTTAATTTTTGTGGCACTAATAGAATTTCGAGAGTCAATCAAATATTTTATATCTTTTAAATATTTTAAGTTGTTAATTATTGTGACTAATAGTAAACTTTACATAATTTTAAAATTCAAATAATATATGGTATTCCCTCTATTCCAAATTATGTGGCACCGATAGAATTTCAAAATATATTATATGTCTTTTAAATATTTTTAATTGTTAATCATTGTAATTTGTATTAATTTCTACATCATTTGTAAATATATAACATTTAAAAAAAAATGATAACCCATTATTTTACTAATATATAAAAGAGGGAATGGATGGGCCAATTGGTCAATTCAACATCTAAGTAGCTGACCCTAAGCTCCTCATTCCCTCTTCTATATATTAGTACTAGATACGGAGAGCCCGTGCCAGCATGGACCCAATATATGTTACTTTCTTGGTCCCAATTTATGCAACACAGATGAAATTTAGACGGTCAGTAAATTTTTTGTTTGATTTTAAATATTTTAAGTTGTTAATTAGCATTATGATTTATTGTATTTCTTACATAATATTTGTTATGTCCCAATTTATGTTACACAGATGGAATTTTAAGAGTCCATCAAAAAAATTTGTATATAATTTTAAAGTATTTTAAGTTGTTAATTATTGTGATTTATAATGTTATTTTTACATAATTTTCAGATAATATATGATACTCTCTTTGTCCCAATTTATGTGGCACTGATAGAATTCAGAAATTCAACTAAATTTTAATATAGTTTTTAGATTTTTAAGTTGTTAATTATTATGATTTATAATACTTTCTACATAATTTTCATATAATATATGTTATTTCCTCTACTCTAATTTATCTGGCATTGATAGGATTTGGAGAATCAACCAAATTTTTAATATGTATTTTAAATACTTTAAGTTGTTAATTATTGTGATTTATAGTACTTTTATGTGTGGCACTGATAGAATTTTAAGAGTCAATTAATTTTTTTATGCTTTTACATATTTTGATTTGTTTAGTATTGTAATTTATATTACTTTTTATATAATTATTTTCTTTATTTAATAGAAGTATTTAATTTTTGTGGGAAAACTTGAATTAAAAAACTTTTGTTTTTGTTTTTTTGATGTGTAAAAGAGAAACACCATGTTGAATGAAAATAATCTAATTCTCTCTTTACATCTTTGAAAGGTACAAATCTCAAAAAGTAGACACAATTAATAATGAAGAGAAAAATTATCGGTTTCTTTGGTCAAATTACATGAATTGGATTTCACTAATAGTTACTACTTTATATATAGTCACAAAATAAAAATAGAAGGGTGAATGAGTTAATTTGCTTTTCGATCCTAAGCTACTTTATGTTCTCACGTATTAAATATTTTATTTTGTTAGTTATTTTGATTTATAGTACTTTTACGTAATTTTTAAATAATATTTATTACTTCTTATGTCCCAATTTATGTAACTATGATAGAATTTTGAGAGCCAGCCTAACATTTTATGTCTTTTAAATATTTTAAATTATTAATTATTGTAATTTATAGCACTTTTTATATCACTATAAAATAATTGTCCCAATTTATTCGGCACCGATAGAATTTCGAAAATCAGTCAATTTTTTTATTATGTGTTTTAAATATTTTAAAATTAATCAATGTGATTCATTATTTATTTTTTTACATAAATTTCAAATAAATATAAATAATTCTGGATAAGTAGAAGGGCGAAATGGTCATTTCGTAGACTGACCCTAAGCTCATAAGTGGGACTTTAGTAGCTTATTTGTAATTTTTGAAAGTTGACCCTAAGCTCCTCTCATTCCCATTTTTATATGTCTTTTAAATATTTTAAGTTGTTAATTATTATGATTTACATTACTTTTTATATCATTTTCAAGTTACTGTCCCATTTTATGAGGCACTGATAGAATGTCAAGAATCAATCATTTTTTATCATGTCCTTGAAATATTTTAATATTAATTATTGTAATTTATAGTTTTTTTTTTAACCTAAATTTGAAATAAATATAAGTAATTCTTGAGAAATTCTCAAATAGTAATAAGTGGGACTTTGAGGAGCTTAGTTGTTATTTTTTAAACTCCTCAAATAGTAATAAGTGGGACTTTAAGGAGCTTAGTTGTTAATTTTTAAACTCCTCAAATAGTAATAAGTGGAGTTTAAAGAGCTTTGTTGTCATTTTGAAAACTCCTGAAATAGTAATAAGTGAGACTTTGAGGAACTTAATTGTCATTTTGGAAACTTGACTCTAAGCTCCTCAAACATTCCCTTCTATAATAGAGTAAAAAAAAAAGGTAAATTATCATTGGTTTTTCAAACTGGATGAACAATTATTGTTGAATATTTATTTTTTAGTATAGCGGATAAGTAGATGGACGAAGGGAGTAAGTACTTTAGAGGTTTATATTATTAAAAATAAATATATACGCGTACCGTATTGCTTATGGTACGGATCTAGAGCGCCTCTAGTTACGAATTCACATGAACTCGGTAATTTTTGCTCAAGCCTTATAAATATATTAAGAAAATTATTAAATATTAACTGTGAACTCAGTTATTATTATACTACTAGTTTTCGAACACGTGCTTCTAATTAGTATGAATATTTTTAAATGGTATAAATAGTATTCAAATATTTTATTTTATTTTTAAATCAAAGGGGCTGCAAAGCCCATTTAGTAATAAAAATAGTATTCAAATATGTATGATATTAGTTGCATGAAATTTAAAAAGAGGAAAATACAAGTGTGAACTGATGAATGGTGAGTCTGTTCTATTGATATCTATTGTCGTCTCAAAGTAAAAACGTATTAAAAATTGGTTTCAAATTATGAATATGAGAATATCCTTTATTTTTTTATGGTGAATTAAATTTGGAGATAAGAACGTTTCGTTAATACCTACTTTTAATAAGTATCTTTTTTCACTGCGACCATGCATGAAGCACACAATTAATCAATTAAATTGCATGTTTTTGCTTACAAATATGCTGGTATTTTATTGTATGGTTATATTATTATGATAATAAACTTTAATGCAATAAAGTATTGTTTGAAGCATTTTCTTTATAATATATGTGGCATTCAATTTCATAATTTCTTGTTTTTGATATATGCTTCAATAACATACAATTTATATTTCATTATAAGAATCATTGGCTATGATTGTAACTAATTCTCAACTAAAAAATTTTCCTTTGTTTTTAAAGAATTGTAGTCTCCTTTTTACAAACGTATACATATCAAGAAGATGCATCAAATTGTTCTTTTTTTGAATATACATCAAGAAGTTGTTATTGAATAAAGTAACATTATGTAGAAGTCGTAAGATTCGATCAATATATGTTTTTCTTATAATAGCTATTAAATCATTAGCAATTTCATAGCATACATCTGCAAAGATATAGTAACTATTTGTCATAGTAACAAAATCAATATATAACAAATATTAATAAAATCTATTACATAGAAGTAGATAAAAACTCTACCTTTAACGCTTACAAATAGTAGAAAGAAAATAAGCGCAGTACTTTTAACTTTTGCAATAGAAAAGTAAGAATATAAAATACTTTTAACTTTTGCAATAGAAAAGTAAGACTATAAAATTCTAAAAAAAATTCTAATACCTTTATCTTTTTGTATCACTCCAACTTTACCACCAACTATAAGAATTTGGGAAGAACTAATAATATCAAATGACCTTCAAATGTACTATATTTATAGCTGAAAAATTACACTTAATATTCATTTAAAAGCATGTAGAAAAATGGAAAGCCAAAAAGCAAAACAGTCAAATAAATTAAAGTAATGAGACATTAAAGAAAAATTATTTATTTACTGAATGTGGTCACTTTGACTTAGAAGGAGAAAGGCCTAAAACTGAAACCGTATGTTACCATTTAAAGTTTTAATTTAATAGTAGCCTACTTCATTTTATTTTTTTATACATTTGTTCAGCGAATTTAGTAGTATACTGTGTAATAAGCATAGAATGGCATCAATTAGTTCTTTTTCGAAGGAGGTAATTTAATTTTAGATAGAGGGTAAATTGGTCATTCAACTTTTAAAGGGTATTTTAGTAAACTAACTTTTACCTATGGGGCTTTTCACTTTTAGAATATTATAGATTATAGATTATAGATTAATTTGAAATCATGGTATGAACTCATAAGCTTCAAATTCTGAATTCACTTTTGATTGCCTAGACTTTTGCTTTTTTTCTTTTTTTTTCATCGTACAAGTATATATACACTTATCAGCAACAAGAAATACTTGTTTAGGTGTGGTGCCTAAGGCCACACGTCGAATTCAGCTTTCTTCTTGCTACTCTTTCTTTTTTCCATGAAAGGCACTAAAAGTTTAGGTACCTTCTATTTTCTTCTTTCTCCAGTAATATTCTGGAGACAATCGGAGGTTATATATGGAGTAATGGTCCCCATGTATTATACTCTGATGATGGATAAAAAGTGGCTGGAATATTTATATTCCACAGTTGGATTTTAGCTTGGGCTTTTGTGGTAATTAAGGAAGAAAGGGAAATTAGATTGTTAATCACTTTACCATTGTTGTAACTAAGGCCCGCGGCTTGACAATCCTTAACTGAACATATTTTGTATATGATAATTAGGATAGGGGTTGTGCCAAAGTATTTTTTAAGAGCGCGCGCTAGCTGAATGAACCAACCAAACAAACAAGGGATAATTTCAAATATGTACAAAAAAGTAAATAATTTACAATAAAAATAGCCAAGTTTTTGTTTACAACAAAAATAACCATTAGGCCATTTTCTTTTCTTTTTTCAGCAGTTTTTTTTTTTAAAAAAAAATAATATTTTCTTTGTTTTTTTTTAAAACTTTTTTCGTACAACTTTTTTTTTCATGTATCAATATTATATAAATGATGTATAAACATGTATATATGATGTACAAATAGTTATGTAGTGTATATGTAATGTAACGATATTGTATAAATAGTTATGTAGTATATATTTAATGTATCGATATTGTATAAATAATGTATAAAAGTGTATCGATATTGTATTAATGGTGTGTAAACATGTATATATGATGTACAAATAGTTATGTAGTGTATATGTAATGTAACGATATTGTATAAATAGTTATGTAGTATATATTTAATGTATCGATATTGTATGAATAATGTATAAAAGTGTATCGATATTGTATTAATGGTGTATAAACATGTATATATGATGTACAAATAGTTATGTAGTGTATATGTAATATATCAATATTGTATAAATGTGTATAAACGTATATCGATATTGTATAAATAGTTATTTAATGTATCGACATTGTATAAATGGTGTACAAGCGTGTATTAATATTGTATAAATAGTATATAGACGTGTATCGATATTGTATAAATAGGTATGTAATATATTGACATTGTATGAATGGTGTATAATCGTGTATCGATATTATATAAACAATCATGTAATGTATCGATATCGATATTTATTTGACTATCATGCATTCCCACCTTAATAAAAAAAATATAAATATTCATTTTTTCCGCAAAAGAAGTGAAACAATTAGAAAAGAAAAAAACAATTAAAAAAAAAAGAGAAACAAAAAAAATTTAAACAACGAAAAAAGTTTGTTTTTTTTTTTTTAAAAAAAAAGCACAGCAAAAAAAATTAAAACGTTTTTTTAAAAAAAAATAGAAAGAAAAAAAAGAGATTTTATTAGTACTTAATATTAGAAGAGGAAAAAAAGAAAGACAAAATCAGTGGGCTTTAGATATTGAACAAGATGGACTACAGGCAAAATGGGCTCCAAAAGGTACACTAACTATGGCCCAATGGCCATTTTCAGTTACAATGTGGACTGAAAGGCTATTTTTTGTAATAAAAAGATAAGTGGACTATTTTTTATGTAAAAATTTATCTCAATGACTATTTTGTATAATTTTCCCAACAAACAAACAAAAGCAACACTTGGCCTTTCTAGAGTTAGTACGTTTGGGATTTCCTCAGTTTTAAATGGCCTTCAAACTTTGGGTAAAATTCACAAATAGCCATTTTTTGTTTGTGTAATTGAAAAATAGTTATCGTCGTGAAATTAATTTCAGGCTATCATCATGAAGCTTTACCTATAAAATTTGAAACTTTATGATAATGATTCTTTTTTAAAAACAGGAGTAAGAAATGGTTAGCAAGCACTATTTCTAATCAATTTTTTATAGACACGTGATGTTTGTTGAGGAGAACACAATTTAATGAACCACCGTTAAAAATAACAAGTTCATGAGATAAAATGAGGAGTTAATTAATTTCCTCTTCCATCCAATATAAAGTGACTTACCATGACTTAATTAATGATTAGCTACTCTTTTTCTACTTCGGATCCAGAAAACTAGCACGTATGCCTGTCAGTTTAAAGTGGTCCTTTCAATCACATGTTGAATCCTTTCTTCAACTACTTAAAATTGGGAAACACAGGCTATCCAGTTTGTTGATGACGCAGAGGACAGTACCGTCGGTTTTAATTAGCCACGACAAATCTGGTTAGCAAAGTAGACATGTTCCCAACTCTGCCCCTGGACGTGTTTTCACGTGATCACGTGCTCAATCAATATATGTCATAGTTTGACTATATGAATGAAATTTACTGATAAATTTAAGTTATGGATGAGTTAAGTACTTTAATTTATTTAAATCTCACTTTAGTCTCATTATTTAACGTCAATAGTCTAGTGGTCGCAAATGTCACACGGTGCAGAAATAAACTGATACTCCTAGGCCCTAACGAATTGAATTAATGATGCAGTACCACTATTATCAGGTTTAGGTCGAGTGGATTGTTTGTTAATTGTTACTGGTGAAAATAGTTGCAGTATAGTAGTTTGTTTGAATAAATTTTGTTATGTAGTTTTGTGAATAATTAAGCATTTAAAACAGTAAATAAAAACTTAAAGTCTAATAATACCGTGAGAATCTTTCACAAAATAAGTCCTAATTAAATTATTTTTGTCCATTTCTTCTTTCCTTTCCCTCTCTCCAGTGTAATGGGGAACTTATAATAAATAATGAAAAAAGATTTGTACTGCGCATTTAGAGCATACAGCCAAGTGAGCATGCTCAGCAAAGAACTGATTTGCCCAAAGCTACGTTAATGGTCTGGACCCCGTGAGTTGGGATCTGTTTTCTTTTTTTCGTAATTAAATAAAGCTTGTCGAGCAATTTCTTTTTTACAAAAAGAGTTAGATTTATATGTAGTCCTCCCAACTAACATGGTTTGACAGAACATCTGCCTATTTATGCAATAATATTTCTTTTCCTTGTATATATATGCTATGTTAATATAAAGAGCCAGCCCTATCATTATCGTGGAATTATTTGGGGGTCATTAATTAGTCATTTAGCAATGCTAAGTTGCTAATACTTGTCTTTAGCAATGCTAAGTTGTTAATACTTGTCACTAGTTTTGTCTTCTAACCAAGGACTTGTTGGTGCTTCAAGTCATTTCATTTATCACATTTTTTTAAAAAAGATTAGCATTCACGAATGGGAAGAGCTTCCAAAGGAAAAAAGGGATAAATAAGTCACTAATTGACTCAAGGTTGTCAATTTTTAAATTATTTAACTTGTAATCAGTGTATGTAATCTTCATATAAAAACGTTTCTCCTCCTCGTCTTCTTTTTTCATCATCATCTTCTTCTCTAGCTTGTTTTAAAATCTTTATATCCATCAATTCAAGAAAAACTAAGAAAATAATATTGAATTTGGACGTAAAATTGGTATCAAATCAACCAGAAAATGTAAAGACAAACTTGCCAACTTATACTGATTAAAGCAACGTTGAGAATAAGCTTATAGATCTTTCTTCTATAAGTATTTAGTTTTTGTTCATTTTGATATGGACCTCTCACAACTTTAAAAGTATTTGGGTGAAATATATACAAAAGGTTTCAACTAATTTTTTTTTTTTTTTTTAGGCTTGTCAAGTTTGAAGGTTATTTGGGTTTGAAGTTTCTGACCCGTTATATGCACTATCAATATAAAGAAATAAAGAATATATCGTTTAACTATCAGGTCATCCAAAGAATATATATTAAAAGAACTTCATTAAAATGTGAAATTTAATAATCATGAAAATAAGGCCAATTACATATTACAACAGGTAATGATAACATGATGATATAATTTTAGTTTACTCAAGTAGTATACTTATATAACTAGCATTTTTTCGAAAAAGCAAAAAAAGTTCTTTCATAGTTGCCATCCTCATCTGTATATATTAGAGTTTCTCTTCCTAATTACTATGTTATTTATCTTGTGCTAGGGTAATTGGGAAAATCAAGATTGGCTAATACGACGTGTTACTTAAAATTATTTTATAGTTGGTTAGTTTTGCATCACAGTGATTAACTAATAAATTATTGTCCATTTGATTAGGGTCATATCAATATATATTTTCTTCTCAAATTGTAGCAATCGGATGCCCAAATGTACAAACAAATGAAAAATATAATATTGTCCATTTGGGCTATAAAAAAAACTTTTCCTAAAATATAGCCGTCAGATGCCAAATGTGCAAAGAAATAAAAAAACATCTCATCAACAAAGAGGAATAAGACACCAAAGCATGTGGTTAATGGTCATCCATGCTATCATTTTCCAGACTATATATGACCCAAAGAAAGCATAAAAGAGTTAACAAGTCCACACTTTTTCTTTCCCTAGCACCCTTTTTTCTCACAAAAAAGACAAATTCTTTGATTCAATTTCCACAAACTAAAGAAAAGTGAGATGGGAATTGTTGAAGAAGCACACAACGTAAAGATTCTAGGAACAGGAGATCGAGCAATAGTCCTAGCTCATGGATTCGGAACAGACCAATCTGTGTGGAAACATCTTGTTCCTCATCTAGTTGACGATTTTAAGGTTGTTTTGTTTGACAATATGGGTGCTGGTACTACCAACCCTGACTACTTTGACTTTGAAAGATACTCAACCTTAGAAGGATATGCCTATGATGTGATCGCTATTTTGGAAGAACTACAAATTCCTTGTTGCATTTATGTTGGTCATTCTGTTTCTGCCATGATTGGTGCTATCGCTTCCGTTACCCGTCCCGATCTCTTCACCAAACTTGTTGCTGTCTCTGGTTCTCCAAGGTTAATTTCCTCTTCTCCCTTTACCTTCTTAGAATTTAATGCTACTAACGTTTGACTGTTTAAGATCACAAAATTTGAAACTCTTGTTTACTTTCTTAAATTTTGTGTCAAGTCATATTGGCAATCAAGTTGAAAGTGAATAGTAAAATTTAAATGTAAAGTAGTCATGGAAAGAGATAGTATTAGTACAATAATTTCGAGTTTAGTTTTTGGATTACTATAATAATTTAAACAAATCATTCAGCTGGTAAGTATGCGAATCATTCGCTAATATTCTTCTAATATCTTATTGAACATGTTGGTTGTCACTTGTCTACATTGGGCTAACAGTTGTTTGATCTTATGTTTCTTTATTACTTACAATGGTGTGCTGGATCCTTTTTATAGTTGGCTTAGAGATAGTTCTATGAAATTCTGATTATTATTTTTTTCAACTTTCTTAGAAGAAACTTTTTATCTTCTGGCAGATTATCTTACTAATTAGAATTAGAAATATCATAATAGGTATTTGAACGATGTGGACTATTTCGGAGGATTCGAACAAGAAGACCTGGATCAATTGTTTGAAGCAATGAGATCAAATTACAAGGCATGGTGTTCAGGTTTTGCACCTTTAGCTGTAGGAGGGGACATGGACTCTGTTGCTGTACAAGAATTCAGCAGGACATTGTTCAATATGAGACCAGACATAGCATTAAGCGTGTTACAAATTATATTCCAAAGTGATTTGAGGCATATGTTGCCTCATGTGACTGTACCTTGTCATATAATTCAGAGCATGAAGGACTTGGCTGTGCCTGTGGTAGTCTCTGAATATCTCCACCAGAACCTTGGTGGCGAATCGATTGTGGAGGTGATGTCCACGGAGGGCCATCTGCCGCAGCTGAGTTCACCTGATGTTGTTATTCCGGTGTTGCTTAGTCATATTCGCTATGAGATTTCAGTTGATAAATAATTTCTAGTAGGTGGTGGAATTTATTTGGGATTATGTACAAAGTTAATTTCTTGCTCTGCTAAATGCAATCCTACGAATGCAACTCTGGCAAATTTCAAATGAAGGTGATGGAGAAGTGTCGATTAATAAATCAATTATGTTTCAGTACTCCTAAATAGTTGAGATCGGCTATATGAATTTTTACTTTCGTTTTATTTTAATGATTGTTAATTTGAGGTTGTGAATGGAAGTGTGCAACAGTTTAATTCAAGGAAGCAGAAAAATTACCAATGAGTTAAAGGTAACGAGTGGTAATGGAGGCCCTGAGTCCATATGCTGGTCCCATTGGATATTTAATTTGACTTCTTTCTTGTTTGGGAATCTTTTGCTCCACGTGCAGACAAACAATATCTTGTGCTACTAATGTTTGCTTATTCAGAGCTTAGCCCAGCAAGAATTTGGCCAACATATGAGGCATTTGTATATACAATTAGGTCACTAGAAATAGCTTTATTTATTTGTTCGAATGCGAAATGAGGATTAAATGAGCGGATACAGAAATTACTTTTCTAATATATAAAAGAGTGGATGTTTGAGGAGCTTAGGGTCAATATTTTAAAATGATAACTATACTCCTTAAAGTCTCACTTATTATTATTTGAGGACTTCTCTAGAATTACTTATATTTATTTAAATTTTATGTTAAAAAATACTATAAATCATAATAATTAATTTTAAAATATTTAAAAGACATAATAAAAAAAGACTGATTCTCGAAATTCTATCGGTGCAGCATAAATTGGGATAATTATTTTAAAGTAATATTAAAAGTGCTATAAATTACAATAATTAACAAGTTAAAATATTTAAAAGACATAAAATATTCGTTTGGCTCTCGAAATTCTATCATAGTTACATAAATTGGGACATAAGAAGTAACATATATTATTTGAAAAATACGTAAAAATTACTATTACAAATAAGCTCCTCAAAATCCCTCTTATTATTATTTGAGGATCTTAGGGTCAATCTACGAAATGACCATTTTGCCCACCTACTTCCTCTGAATTACTTATATTTATTTGAAATTTACGTTAAAAAAAACTATGAATCACCATAATAAATTTTAAAAATATTAAAAATGTATAATAAAAAACTGACTGATTCCTGAAATTCTATCGGTGCCGCATAAATTCGGACAGTTATTTGAAAGTGGTATAAAAAGTGCTATAAATTACAATAATTTATAATTTAAAATATTTAAAAGACATAAAATGTTCGGTTGACTCTCAAAATTTTATCATAGTCACATAAATTGGGACATAAGAAGTAACATATATTATTTGAAGTTTATGTAAAAAGTACTATAAATCATAATAATTTACAACATAAAATATTTAATACGTGAAAATATAAAGTAGCTTTGGGTCGAAAAATAAATTGACTGATTAGCCCTTCTATTTTTATTTTGTGGCTATATATAAAGTAGTAAATATTATTGATCCAATTCATGTAATTTGACAAGAGAAATGGATAATTTTTCTCTTCATCATTAGTTACGCCTACTTTTTGAGATTTGTGTCTTACAATAAATCATAATACTAATTAACAACTTAAAATACTTAAAATCATACAAAAAATTGATTGACCGTCCAAATTTCATTTGTGTTGCATAAATTTGGACCAAGAAAGGGAAAAGACTCAAATATGCCATCGAACTTTGAGAAAAAGCTCATCTATGTCATCCGTTAAAAGTTTGGTTCATTCATGCCATTGCCGTTACAAAAAAAGTTCATTCATGCCTTTTTTTAACAGTCCGATTTGGTGATTTTTTGCAAAATCATTTTGTACACGTGGCCAACAATAATTTGTCCACATCATTAATTAAAGGGAAAATGTTCAAATATGTCATCGAACTTTGAGAAAAGGCTCATCTATGTCATCCGTTAAAAATTTGGCTCATTCATGCCTTTTTTTTTTTAACAGTCCGATTTGGTGGTTTTTTGCAAAACCATTTTGTACACGTGACCAACAATAATTTGTCCACTTCATTAATTAAATCAGCCAAAAAAATTGTAAAATTCCTAATAAGAAAATATCGACTTCTCCGGCCAAAATATTTCTATGCATTTTGTAACTCCTTTATAGGCACTGTAAAGAGTTCATCGATTTTCAATTTCTTCGGAATCGCCGAACACAATTCTGTAAATCTCAAGGTCAATTCAAGCCCGAAACAGACATCAACTATTTCAAACAACGAATCAATTAGTTACCGAAATATAATTTTTCAAATTCTTAAAAAAATGTACTTGAATCAAAAATCAGAAGAATTCTATAACCAGTGAAATTATAGAGAAGAAAAGAAGAATAGTTCAGCAAAATCAAATTAAAATCAAAACTTGAAGATTCTAATGACTTGAAAAATCAGATGTACTAGAAATTTGTGAGTCGTGGAAAACAAAATTTTAATTTCACCTTTTAGAAGAAAGTTTAATTTTTTAGATTTTTTATTTGGCTGATTTAATTAATGATGTGGACGGATCATTATTGGCCACGTGTACAAAATGCTTTTGCAAAAATCACCAAACCGGATTGTAAAAAAAAGGCATGAATGAGCCTTTTTTGTAACAACAATGACATGAATGAGCCCAACTTTTAACGGATGGCATAGATGAACCTTTTCTCAAAATTCGATGGCATATTTGATTAATGACGTGGACCTCTAGTAAGAGACCACGTGGTACAACTTTTTTTTAAAAACCACCGTTAAGAAGCAATGGCATGGATGAGCCTGTTTTGTAACGGCGATGGCATAAATGAGCCAAACTTTTAACAGATGACATAAATGAGCCATTTCTAATAGTTCGATGACATAATTGAGTCTTTTCCCTTTCAAAAATGGCAACTAAGCTCCTCAAAGTCTCACTTATTACTATTTGAGGAGTTTCAAAAATGACAACTAAGCTCAAAATGACAATTATGCTCCTCAAAGTCCCACTTATTACTATTTGAGGACTTCTTCAGAATTACTTATATTTATTTAAAATTTACTAAAAAAATACTATAAATTATAATTATTAATTTTAAAATATTTAAAGGGCATAGAAAAAAAATATTGATTCTCGAAATTTTATTGGTGCCGATAAATTGAAACAATTATGAAAAAATGATATAAAAAGTTCTATAAATCATAATAATTAAAAATTTCAAATATTTAAAAGACAAATAAAAAAAGGAATGAGAGAAGCTTAGGGTCAACTTTCAAAAATCATAACTAAACTCCTCAAAGACCCCCTTATTACCATTTTGAGTAGCTTGGGATTAGTCTGCGAAATGACCATTTCGCTCTTTTACTTCTCCATAATTACTTATATTTATTTGAAATTTATGTGGAAAAAACTATGAATCACACTAATTAATTTTAAAATATTTAAAAGACAATAAAAAAATAGACTAATTCCTCAAATTCTATCAGTGCCGCATAAACTGAGACAATTATTTGAAAGTGATATAAAAAGTGCTATAAAATTACAATAATTAACAATTTAAAATATTTAAAAGACATAAAATATTCATTTGGCTCTCAATATTCTATCATAGTTACATAAATTGGGACATAAAAAGTAACATATATTATTCAAAAATTACGTAAAAAGTACTATAAATCACAATAATTAACAACATAAAATATTTAATACGTGAGAACATAAAGTAGCTTAGGGTCGAAAGCAAATTGATTGATTCGCACTTCTATTTTTATTTTGTGGCTATATATAAAGTAGTAAATATTAGTGACATCCAATTCATGTAATTTGACTAAAGAAACCAATAATTTTTCTCTTCATCATTAATTGCGCCTACTTTTTGAGATTTGTGTCTTTCAAAGATGTAAAGAGAGAATTAGATTATTTTCATTCAACATGGTGTTTCTCTTTTACACATCAAAAGGACTCACTTCTTTAATTCAAGTTTTTCCAAAAATTAAATATTTCTATTAAATAAAGAAAATAATTACGTAAAAAGAAATTTAAATCATAATACAAAATAAATCAAAATATTTAAAAGGCATAAAAAATGAATTGACTCTTAAAATTCTTTCAGTGCCACATGTAAAAGTACTATAAATTACAATAATTAACAAGTTAAAATATTTAAAAGACATATTAAAAATTGGGTTGATTCTCCAAATCCTACCAATGCCAGATAAATTGGAGTAGAGGAAGTAACATATATTATCTGAAAATTATGTAGAAAGTACTACAAGTCATAATAATTAACAACTTAAATATCTAAAAACTATATTAAAATTTAGTTGACTCTCGTTGAATTCTATCAATGCCACATAAATCAGAACAGAGAGAGTATCATATATTATCTAAAAATTATATTTAACAAAATACTATAAAGCACAATAACAACTTAAAATACTTAAAAATTATACAATTTTTTTTTGATCAACTCTTAAAATTCCATCTATATAACATAAATTGGGACATAACAGAAATTATCTAAGAAATACAATAAATCATAATACTGATTAACAACTTAAAATATTTAAAATTATACAAAAAAATTAGTTGACCGTTCAAATTTCATTTGTTTTACATAAATTGAGACAAAATAGATAACATATGTTGGGCCCGTGTTGGCACGGGCTCCCCATATCTAGTTGTGTTATAAGAGGGAGCTCCATTTTAATTTGTTTGTCCTATTTTATTTTTAATTCATTTAAAAAAGAATGTCTATTTACTTTTTTAGCAATTTTTTAGTTCTAACTTTCCACGTGACATGTTTAAGACCACAGAATTAAAAGACATTTTGATATATTTGACATATCTTTTAATTTAAAATCATAAGATTCAAAATCTTCTTTACTGTTTTTAAACTTAGTATCAAGTCAAAATAGAACAAATGGGAGTAGTAACAAAGTACTTAGTAAATATTACCAAACACTTCCCGAAGTAACTTTAATTGATGCACAAGGCTCTTTGGTGTTAAAGACTCTAGTCTCTAGGCATGTTTGGGCTCTTATCCTGTTGAATTTAGCCCAATAATTGCATGTCCCATCAGGATGAAAGTTTTGTTCTTAGACAAGACCAAATGTGGGAATACAGTCATACAGATGTGAAGAGACATTTTATGAGTTGCATTCTATGTGTCGATTTAGGTTTGAAAGAGAATCACAAAAGCTTCTTTACTTCCTTTGAATATCTTCAATTATTAACCCTCAATAACTCTGCTAGCTTTTGCCTTAATGAGCGCAAAAAAAAATCAGATGATTAATGTTTTTTTACCTTGTTCGGTAAAAGCTAGTGTTTTTAGCTCTCTATGCTTGTGCTAGGGGAAAGCACCTCAATATTTCCAGTGTTCACACCACTGAATTGACATAATCAATTATTCTTTACGTCCTCCTATTTTCCATCATATTTCAAGTACATACCCATTCTTCTTTTCCCTGAACGCGCTTTCGGTTGCTAAATTTAAACCAGATATATTTATGTGAAATTTATGTCTTTCCCAAATAAGCATTCTTTTTTTTGTTGGGAGGAAGAGGTAGTTAGTTAACCTACTACAAACACTTTGAAAGCAACATTAAATTAAGATAAAAACAGATAAGGATAATTTACAAACTTCGTCTACCATTATTAGTGTGAGGGGCTGTTAAAAAACTGAAAATGGTCAAATAGTCTATATTTAAATGGAGATTACTCCCTCCGTCCATCTTTACTTATCTACTTTTCTATTTTGGGATGTCCAACAATACTTATCCACTTTGAAAAACTATTACATAATTTATCCTTTTTTCCATTTTACCCTTGATATTAAATACTATTCATCTCTCATTGTATTTTTCAAAGCAAAAAAATTATTATATTCAAAGGGCAAAATCACCCCTCTATTTATTGTTTCTTAAGGTATGTATCAAATCAAAAGTGGACAAATAAAGATGGACGGAGGGAGTACTTCCTCAAAGTTATCAGAAAATCCCAAGTCACCCATTGTAATATAATGACATAAAATCATCAAAGCTTCCTTGAAACTGAAGCAAATTCTCTTATTTAATGACATCTTAATCATAAAATTAATAATATTTAATTAAAAAAAAGGTAAAATAGTCACAAAATAATAAATTAACTCTAGATGTTTTAAATTAACTTGACGTTTTATATGAGGCCCGTTTAAAAAAAAATCAGAAGTAACTTTTATAATAATTTTGTTATATCACTTCTAATTAGTTATTATAAGTCATTTAAGTATTAGAAAATAAATAATATTTAATAACAAGGATAAATAGATACAAAATGATAAATTAAAAAATGACAGATAAAGTACTTTTCAATAATAATATTTGTGTCCAACAATATTTGTCCAACAATACTTGTCCACTTTGGAAAACTAATACATAATTTACCCTCTTTTTTTTCCCTATTTTACCCTTGATATTAAATACTATTCATCCCTCATTGTATTTTTCAAAGCAAAAAAATTATTATATTCAAAGGGCAAAATCACCCCTCTATTTATTGTTTCTTAAGATATGTGTCAAATCAAAAGTGGACAAATAAAGATGAACGGAAGGAGTACTTCCTCAAAGTTATCAGAAAATCCCAAGTCACCCATTGTAATATAATGGCATAAAATCATCAAAGCTTCCTTGAAACTGAAGCAAATTCTCTTAGCAAATTCCTTGAAATCATAAAATTAATAATATTTAATGAAAAAAAAGTAAAATAGATACAAAATAATAAATTAACTTTAGATGTTTTAAATTAACTTGACGTTTTATATGAGATCCGTTTAAAAAAAAATCAGAAGTAACTTTTATAGTAATTTTGTTATATCACTTCTAATTAATTATTATAAGTCATTTAAGTATTAGAAAATAAATAATATTTAATAACAAGTATAAATAGATATAAAATGATAAATTAAAAATTGACAAATAAAGTACTTTTCAATAGTAATATTTGTTTCAAAAATAGAGTATTCTTTTAAAAGTATAATAGAAAATTTCCCAAAAAAAAGGACTTTAATGAGTTGATGACAAGTCTGCTTCAGCTGCTTCAACCGTGATTTTATTATATCACCCCTAATTAATTACTATAAGTCATTTAAGTATTAGAAAATTAATATATTTAATAAAAAAAGGTAAAATAGACACAAAATGATAAATTAACTCTTTCTGTTTTAAATTAACTTGACGTCTTATATGGGGCCAACGTAAATTTTTTTCACAAGTATTTTTTTATAGTAATTTTGTTATATCACTTCTAATTAGTTATTATAAGTCATTTAAGTATTAGAAAATAAATAATATTTTATTTAATAACAAAGATAAAATAGATACAAAATGTTAAATTAAAAATGACCGGATGAAGTACTTTTCAATAGTAACATCTGTGAATATTTCAAATGTGACGAAAATTATTGTTAAAAAAGGGATTGTGTAAAATCTTTTAAAATTAAAATGTTTTATTTAAAAAAAATTGATATTCTTTTTTGGACGAATTTAAATGAAAATGCGATACATAAATTAAGAAAAATAAAATATAAATATTGGCCCGTGCTTAGCATGGGCACCATCCACTAGTTGATAAAAATAAGCGAGATTCTTTTTTTTCTTTTTCTTTTTCTTTTGTTTGCACAAAATAAGCAAATTCAAAAGAAGGAAATTCTTTGTCTTTCCGTGCTCACTTTTTTTAACAAAAGAATTAGAATTGGGGATAGAAAAGGAAAAATTAAGGATTATAAGGTGTGGAATTGAATCCTCATCAACAAGGTGAAAATTTATGTAGGTAACAAACCAAACAACTTCCTCTGTTCGTTTGTCCAACAATATTTGTTTACTATTGACTTGACATACACTTTAACAGACAATAAATAATATGAGTAATTTAATATTTAGATTCACTTGAAAATTAATTATATAATCGTATTTTGTACGGTCTCATACAGTAATTAAAATAAAAATGGAGGGAGTACTTATTAAGTTATTCCATTTGTTTGCCTTTATTTGTCATGTTTTGATTTCTAAGAGTTGATTTAACTATTTTTTGGAACTAAAGTAATTTAATTAATTAAAATTTAAAAAGATTTTTTTTTTCTGGCTACGGATTTATGGAACCTCACTTACTAGTTTTTAGTTGAAATTTGAATGTTCGAAAATTATATGAAAATATTATAAATGACAATTTTTCTCATACTAATACAACTTAAATGTTAGTCAAAATTCACGTAATCTGATTCTTAAAAGTACTCACTCCGTCCCATATTAGTTGATCACTTTTATTTTTACACGCTATTTAAAAAATCATAAATAAGAAGGATAATTTTACTAATTTACCTTTAAGATACTTTCTTGAAACTTTACAAACTTGTTTTTATACTTCCAAAGAGTATTAATTGTAGGGGCAAAAATAAAAATAAAAATAATTAATGCTATCTTGATTTAGTAAGTGACCAAATAATTTGAGACATATATTTTTAGTAAGGTGATCAATTAATATGGAACGAGGGAGTACTAACATTATAAGTAAAAATTAACAAGGGCCCGTTTGACCATGTGATATGAAATCATGATTTGTAATCATTGAGATGAAGTTGAAGTTTTGTTTGAAAATGCAATTTGGGATTTTAAGTTGTATTTTTTTCTTATAAACAAAAAATTTCATAAGTTGTGAAAACTATCAATATTATCCTAATTCTTTATACAATCTTACCAAATAAGCAAAAGTTCATAACAACAGTATAATACACTATCACAAAACTATTCTAAAAAAATTCAATATTATTGATCAAATGATAATTTGGTGAATAATAAATGATAAAGTAGGAGTTGATTTGAAGTAATAATAAATTCTGTAGGCTTTGACCATGAAAATTTAAAAAAATTGGAGTTGGAGTCAGAGTTGTGTTTGGTCATATCTTTTGGAGAGATTTTTTAGCTATAAAGGTGAAATTAAAATTAGAAATAGAACTTCAAGTTGTATGTGGAGTTTTTCTGGCTAAACATCATTTTTTAATTAAATGAAAAAAAAAATCGAAAAAAAAGTAAATGTTTCTCATGACCAAACAAGGCTATATGTTGATGAGAGTAATGGTTAAATAAGATATAAATAGTTTAAATATTGATACAAATAATAATATGAACTATAAATTTTATTTACATATAAAATAAATAGTTGATAAATATAAATGGTAGAGCTTTTTTACAAAATATAAATTTGGGGATTAATTTTTGTATTTGAAAAATTTCAAAGCATGATCTGAAATTTTCAAATCATGCTTTTTGATATGAAACCATGGGATGAAATTGCATGATCAAATGTTGATTTTATCTCATAATTTCATATCACATACATAAAATCGCATATCCAAACGCTTACTAAGAGAGCAAAATCCCAAATAATCATGATCTGACTTTATCGAATCCACACACAGATGTTGAACTCGCGACCGAAATGAGACACGATAACTAAAAAGTGACTTAAATAAGCCACTGCTTTAAAGAGTAACCAAAATAGGCTACCCGGACTTTTTTATTCCGTTT
The DNA here is from genome assembly GCA_031232105.1 of Capsicum rhomboideum. Classification (NCBI taxonomy): domain Eukaryota; kingdom Viridiplantae; phylum Streptophyta; class Magnoliopsida; order Solanales; family Solanaceae; genus Capsicum; species Capsicum rhomboideum. Next base: position 86,958,312 of record CP124717.1, read on the forward strand.
TACGAGATTTTGTTAACATTTTCGTTAACTGAAAGGAAGGAAAGAAATTTTAAAAACAGAGTTAAAAACGACGAGTTGTAACCCTAAATTAATAACTCAGTTTTATTTCAAAATGGTGGCGAACACGCTGTGCTCTAAGCTAAGTTGTTTACCTTGTAGACGAGATTGTTGATTTACCTCCTGGAAAGAAGACTGTGGGATCTAAATGTAAATGGGTATACACAGTGAAATTCCAGCCAAGTGGGGAGATTGAGAGATATAAAGCAAGGTTAGTGGCAAGGGCCGGTAGCTAAAAGAAAGTCCTCGCTTTCTCTTGAACAAGGGAAGGGCGGACCAAAAAATGTGACATTCCATGCCCTCGGAGAGTGCTTTGTCGTGCTAGGTCACTGACATATCCTTTTTTGTCTTTATTTGACCCCAAGAATGGATTGGATCGAAACGACTTCCATGAGCTCATATACCTGGTGTTCAACCGAGGGTATGTTGAGATCAAAGGAAGGTTTTTTCGTTGTGTAGTCAAATTTCCTGTCAGTCACGATTGGCTTTGAATCAATATAAAGCTTAGTAGATCGTGAGTCTTGGTTCTTAGCGAAATGCTACGCGCTATTGGATGAAGAATTGCTTTTTCTTTAGCGGGAATGGCGCCACCTTTTTATTTAGCAACTGCCGCCCCGCTTAATAGGAAGAATAAGCCTCTCTAAGGGAAGAAGACCTAGCCCAGCTACTGATTGGAAAGGTTTAAATAAGAGTGGGCCGACAGGCAAGAAACAACCTGGCGAACTGAAACATCTTAGTAGCCAGAGGAAAAGAAAGCAAAAGCGATTCCCGTAGTAGCGGCGAGCGAAATGGGAGCAGCCTAAACCGTGAAAACGGGGTTGTGGGAGAGCAATACAAACGTCGTGCTGCTAGGCGAAGCAGCCTGAATGCTGCACCCTAGATGGCGAAAGTCCAGTAGCCGAAAGCATCACTAGCTTACGCTCAGTGATCGATTTCTAGGTTTCGTCGTAAACCTAATTGGTTATTTAAAATAATTTTTTTTATTGGAAATCGGAACTAAAAGTTCCGGGTTCTTTAATAAACCGTGAAATGGAAGTAAAAATCGCCGATTTTGAAGTGAGTAAAATAATGTGTAGAACTTTGGATCCTTGCAATTCATATGTTGGAACTTGTGCTTATATGAGTCCAGAAAGGTTTGATCCAGATACTTATGGAGTTAACTACAATGGATACGCAGCTGATATTTGGAGTCTAGGTCTTACATTAATGGAGCTATACATGGGCCACTTTCCGTTCTTGCCGTCGGGACAAAGACCGAATTGGGCAACATTGATGTGCGCCATATGCTTCGGTGAGCCACCCAGTTTGCCGGAAGGGACATCAGAGAAATTCAAAGATTTCATCGAGTGTTGCTTGCAGAAAGAGTCCAGTAAGAGATGGAGCGCTCAACAAAGAACTCGGAACTAATTTCCAATAAAAAAATTTATTTTAAATAACCCGGAGTTAATAATTTCGAATTACAACTCGTCATTTTTAACTCCATTTTTAAAGTTTTTTTACTGTTCATTTCAGTTAATGGAAATGTTAACTAAATCTCGTAAAATGGAATAAAAAAGTCCGGATAACCTATTTTGATTACTTTTTAAAACAATGACTTATTTCAGTCACTTTTTAATTATCGTGTCTCATTTCGATTGCGAGTTCGACAGATGTTAGTGCTTACTTACATAAACAAACAAGGAGAATCACAAGGATCTCCGGTCCTGGTCAATACAACTTGGGAAGAAATATGGTGAGCAATAACAAGTAAATTGAGCCAATAGACACTCAGGGAATTGAACACGTGTAATCCATAATTAATCCCTCTCACCACTTGCCCAAAAGTCCTTGACCCCCCGCGCCTCTTTCTTCCTCTCCCTTTCCTCTTTCAGATTCTTTTCTATTTTCTCCTTTATACCCCTCCCTTCTCTACCACCACATCGTAAAAAAAACAGAAACAAAAATAAATAACAGTTTTTATTTTACAGCCGCAAGATCAGAAATTCAGAAGGAAAAAAAAATAAAAATCAATCGCATAAATTGAGCTGCTGCTTTCGATCCATTGAAGTCGCCGATGGCGTCAAAATTAACTGATAGGATTGAACTAGCCAAGCTTTGTAGCTCCAAAGAGTGGTCTAAAGCTATTCGAATTCTCGATTCACTTCTTGCTCAAACCTGCGTCATTCAAGACATCTGGTACCTTACCTTTCTCACTGCTCTATCTGTTTTTTTTTTATTAATATAACCGTGGTGTCTGGGCCAGCTTTCGAGCACCTTGACTAAATCCACGAGATTTTTGGAAATTAATGAATTAACTGATTGGTTTTGTTGAATTAAAATGTTTTTTTTTTGTTTGCAGTAATCGAGCGTTTTGCTATAGTCAATTGGAGCTGCATAAGCATGTTATTAAGGACTGTGATAAGGCAATTCAGCTCGATCCTAAGCTTCTTCAAGCTTATATACTTAAAGGTTCGCTTCATTTTTCCCTTTGCATTTCTGAATTAACTGTTTTGACCGTGTGTTCGTTCATGCCTAAAATTATGTGGCATCGATTCGCATTCTGAGAGTGAAAGAGTTTAATTTTGACTGTGAATTCGGTTCATGTATCTTTATTTTTTTTTAAAAAAAGAACAAAATTTACGTATTTGGGAACTAGGTAAAATGTACTATAAGTCACAATAATTGCCAATTCAAAATATATAAAAGATATATGAAAAAATTATGGTCAAAGAAAGACTTATTTGAATCTCAAAATCCAAAAGGCGCCACATAAAATCTAAAGAAAAGGGATGGAGGGAGTATAAGAAAAGCTAAAGAAAACGTAGACCTTAGTGATTACCTTTGGAATGTCAATTTTGAATATGGATATCTTCTGGTCAGGCATCCCTATGGGCCAGTGAAGTCAACTAGATGATTATTCTATCACCCTAGTAGGATTACATACGAGGAGATATTTACATAATCATTCAAGATTTAGTGAAAGGAGGAAAATATATATTTAATTGTCATCCTAATTTTTTTGTTGCATCAAATTTGCTTCCTTTGATGTCGTGCAATGTCCGATTATAACAAGGTTTGCGGTGTCATAACATGGTTTCCTTAGGTGAACTTGCAGTAGCATAATTGTCAAAATCTACAATTTAAATGACCCACAAACTCAATTACCTCAGGGAGAGGCGCGTCCAGGATGCGTTGGCCCCTCGATGCCATGAGCATACATGCTAAAGACGAAGATAAATAGTTCCGGGTGGAGAGTAAATTGATGTGTTTCACTTCCCTTCCTTTCCTTGGACCAAACATACTGTTGAGACCTATGTTCTTATTGGAACTCACTTAACAGTGCTCTATGATTATCCTTCCAAGGGATGTTCTTCAGTTCAGTGCATACAATGATACAGATATATGATGAATTTGGTGCCCTAGTATCATTCACTGAATGATCAAGGTTGTTCTCTGTGAACTGGAGGACTAACCTGCTTAGATTGACCACGGAAGAAGTTCAATGCATGAATAGGCTTTCCAAACACTTCATAATAATTTGTATTGTTTTCTAGTTTGAACTGTGGTATTGTCACCGTGCTAGTAGTTGATTCCCTAATTTTCTCAGTGAGTGGACCAATTATAAAGGATAAAATAAAGTAGATTTCTGGATGTGTTACCAGAGTTGGTCTTTATGAGTTAACACTGTTTTATGCATATGTGGAAAAACCTTAGTTAAACAAATATATCGTATGTTAAACTGATACAGTAAATAACTTCCAGCACCCAAGGGTGTGGCCTAGTGGTTCAATGAAGTTGGTTTGAGCACCATGAGGTCTCAGGTTCAAAAACACTAGGTGATTTCTTCCCATCTGTTCTAGCCTTGGTGGTTAGAGTCAGGTATCTCATGGAATTAGTTGAGGCACGCGCAAGCTGGCCCGGACACCTCGGTTATCCAAAAAAAAAAAGAAAAGTAAATAACTTCCAACTGGTCACCTAGAATAATTGGAATGGAAGTGTCATTTGCTACTACTCTTATCTTACCGCCTCAAGATTTATACATTCAGAAGCAGATGGTTGAATTCTATGTGCGCGGGGTCCATGTTTGACCATATTGTGTCTATTGTACATAGCCTTAGTGCCTTAAGTACCTTGTTTATAGAAGGCTATTTCTACGGCATGAACATGTGACCACCTGATATCATGGCTGCACCTCTTCCTGTTGGGTCAAATAAAAAGTTCATATACATATTTTTCTCTTGTGTGTAACATAGCCCTTGAAATAAAGACATAAGAATCTGTACAACAACAACAACAACAACAACATGCCCAATATACTCCCACAAAGTGGGGTCTGGGGAGGGCAGTCCGTGCCACTACTGCAGAGTGAGCACAAGTACACTGCCTGTCTTGTGATATTAAGAATCTGTATCGACAATTATTCTCGTGTGACTTCTGTGGATTTCCTTTAGATGTGGTTCTAGAATATGCTGCAGAAATTTCAATGTTCTTAAAGCTTAAAAAACTGGCAGTTTTATGTGCTAAACTGATTTTGAGCTTGAAGCTTTATGTAACAAAGTTACTTGATACTTGTCGTTTAGGACGTGCATTATCTGCTCTTGGTAAGAAAGAGGAAGCTCTTCTAATTTGGGAGCAAGGGTATGAGCATGCGGTACATCAGTCTGCAGACTTAAAGCAACTGTTAGAGCTGGAAGAGCTTCTCAAAATTGCAAAGCAGAACACCCCAGCTGTCAACGACAATCATTCGGTGGAGTCATCTGGCCCTGAGTCCGATACTGGGCCTCTGCTTTCTGCCGAATCTGTTGAAATTTGTGATATTAGTAAGGCCTCAGATAGGAAGCTTAAGGAATGCAGCAGTGGGATGTTGGACAACTCTGAGAAATCAAATAATAGCTCTGTTTTACAAAATTCCTCAAGTAATAATGCCAAAAAGCATAAGAAGATTGAGCGTAAATCAAATGATTTGCATGAGAGACAAGCAAATGGAGCCAACAGCAATTGCAAAAAATTGGGTTATCCATCTCTGGTTTGCAGCGAGTTAAGTGATATATCTGAAGACAGCAGGAAATCATCTGCAGTAACTAGTGAATCAAGTGAACAGTCAGAACCAAATGATTTACAGGAAATTCTCAGTCAGTTGAATAATAAATGCGATGTTCGCCTTGAATTGAGTGATGAAGGCAAGAGAAACAAAAAATTCTGTGTTGCCAGGGTTAATAACAAGACCAAGTCAATTAATGTTGATTTCCGATTATCAAGGGGAATAGCACAGGTACACTGCCTATCTTGTGATATTACAATGAAGACAGGAAGAAATAGTCCATCTATTGATAATTCTGTTAGTGCAGTTGATCATTAATATGCTATTCTTCTTTATTAAAATTAAAATAACAATACATTTTTAACTTCTAATATATGTGAAGGATCAGCTGCAAGTCTCAAATTGTGAGATTATTTTCTCTCAAATTAAGTAGAGAAATGAAATTTTTATTGAGATATCTGCTAGGTACCTAGGTTCCATGGTCATGCATAGCAGACTAGGTTTTCTACTGCAACTTCATGTCTGTTATGTTCACTTTGCCTATGTCAGTTGTAATATGCTGATTACACTCCACTTGTATTTTTGTGAACTAAACTGGAAGATACTGCATCTGTTCAAGCTCGGGACAACTACACTCTATATTTAAAACTCGTATTCTTCAGTTGCTAAATTTTAATTTCTAACTAGATGTAGATTTTTTAAAATTTTTTTTTTGGTTATCAAATTTTTTTTTCTAACTCTTATATTTGTTAAATTTATGGAGTTAAATAACATATTTGCAGTATGCTTGATTGCAAGTTTTGCTTTGTTTAAACTTAAGATGTCAATAAAGGTTTGTGATAACCAGTCATTGTTTCTCTCTCTAGTCTCACAACTCCGTACTACAGTGGTATAAAAAAGAGAAAAGAAGAAGAGAATTGTGGGAATGTTTAGCTTGATTATTTCTTCAAGCTAATGGGTCTATTTTTTTTCCCTATGCCCCTAAGCTGTGGTGGATAGAGTTATTCGGTATTTGCACCAATGGGAGGATGTAGAGACCCACTAGAATACTCGAGATGCCTGTAGGTTGTGTTATGTGTCAATTGTCCCTCATTGGTTAAAAAAAGAAATGCTAATGGTTTATAGACTAAATGGGCTCTCCCACCTGTCAGACTAGTCTTTTGGGTTGGGATCTCCTATTTGGTCTATAACAAGGGTATATTATTTTCCTCCAAGTTTCAATTCTAGAAAAATTTTCGTCAACAATAGATGCTCAGATGCGACTGAGATCATGGCTTGATATTCTGCTTTGCAATTGATCTGACCATCATGTCTCATTGCTTACTTTTCTAAGAGATTAGATTACCACGATTCATTACCACGATTCAAAACATAGTTTTGCTAAATTGGATCATCTATCTGAGGAACTTGTTGCCCAGTTTACATTAGAATAACCAAAAACTTGTGAGTGTATGCTATCGTAATGCAATAGTAGTTGTTCCAAAAATCCCTCAAATGTACTATGCTAGAATGCAGATTATGGTATTTCACTAGGAGCCTGCAGAGACTGGTTAACCACGCTAGCAACCAGTTAGATGATGTGTCATGCAATTGTGAAATACTTAGAGTTTGCCAACAATTCCTTAATATCTATCCAGACCTTCTAGAGACGTCCATCTGAAACGAAGTTTTAACATTTGGATCCGTAGAGATATCAATAAGTTTGCAATCTAGTATACCTTGTTTCTTCCAATATATCAGGTGGATACTTCCTTTATGAAATTAACTAGTTTCCTGAGGCCCATGCTAAGCCGCTCAATCTCAAGATATAAAAAAATAAATTTAATTTAAAAAATATAATTTATAATATTTTTTTACTTTATAATTAGTATAATTTAATGGTATCTTAAACATGTCTTGTTGCTAAATCTTCATAATTATTAGAGTTCTTAATCATATAAACAACAACAACAACATACCCATTACCCAGTGCAGTCCCGCAAACTAGGATTTGAGGAGGATATAGTGACCTTACCTCTACCTTATAGGTGAGGTAGAGGGATTATTTCCGGTAGACCCTCGGTTCAAGACAAAACAGTCTAGAAAAAGTTCTTAATCACATAATTGGACAATTTTAAATAAAAAATTATTTGTGAGGAAGAAAGAAGCCTGAGCATTAGAAAATAAAAGTACCACAAGTGGTTCAATATATAAAATATCATGATTTAAAATATGTAAATAATTACGATTCGGCAAAGATCATATATCGAAATATGTTGACAATTCTTCTGAATTTGTAAGTGTAATTTCTTAGTTATAGATAGAAATAAATTTATTTTGATACTTATTAAGTTTTAATTTCACTCATAATTTCATGTGGCTAGTGCTTTTTGTAAAATTCATTTTTATTATTTTATAGAATCATCTAGTACAACGAAATATTTCAATGACTTCAAGTTTATATTATAATAATTAAAACCTTAATTTAGAGCCTTTACACAAATTAACTTAATAATGATCTATAAGGATAGTAAATAATAATTAAACTATATTACTAACTTACTTCATTTGGTCCACTTACTTGTCATGTTTATTTTTTTATGCGCCCATGAAAAGAATACCCTATCCGTCCCATTTTTAATTATTGCTTTATCTTTTTTTCATATCCACTAAGAAAAATAATAAATACAAGGTATTATTTATCAACTTACCCTATTTATTATATGCTTTTGAGAATTGACCGATATTAAAAAGAATTATAAGAGTGTAGTTGAAAATCATTGCAAACTTTAATTTGTGTTAAAAATTATTGTGAAATAATTTTTTTGAGCTAAAATAATTGTTAATTTAAAACAAAGGGATTTTTAATTAAAAAGTTATCTAAGAAGTGGCAAGAAGAGACCAATTACAAAAGTTCAAGTGGGATTACACGGGGTATGTTGTTGTTATGCAATATTCCAAAATTTTCTATACATGTTTCCTAATCTAAGTCAGTGTAATCAAAGGTGCACTTAAAGCGCGCTTAAGCCCTAGAGCGAGGCTCAAAACGTGTTGAGTGCTTCGCTGACTTAATATGCGCTTCAGTGCTGTCATCAATTTTCTAAGGCATAATTTTTCCCTTCCAATGAGCCTTTTCTGAAGAGGCGACACTAAACAATTCATATTTCATTTTATCATAATTTTTTTCAATTTCTTTGTTCATGTATTTTTCATTCATGGTTATAATTATTAATCTTGGACTAAACATATACATACATATATATATATATATATATATATATATATATATATATGTATGTATATATATATATATATGTATGTATATATATATATATATGTATGTATGTATGTATGTTTGTATTTTTCTCCCTTTGCACTTTTTTTAATTATTTATATATATATATATATATATATATATATATATATATATATATATGTATGTACGTATGTTTGTATTTTTCTCCCTTTGCACTTTTTTAATTAAAGCCCACACTTTATTCGTATTTTGTGCTTAAAGCCCCAATGGACCTTAGAGCTTTTTTGCGCTTTTTGCTTTTGATAACACTGATCTAAGTCCTTAATTACGGAATATTCTTAACCAGATCAATCATGTCTGAGATAATAAATGTAATTTGTATTATTAAGGTCAATCCAGATAATTTTATCTTGCAACAATAGTTTCCTTTTTTTTTTTTTCCTTTTTCTTAAAAAAGAAGTTTTACCTTTGTAAGTTGAGCAGCATCACCAGTTTCTAGTGGAAATTGGGCCTAATTAGTATATTAGATGGAAACTAGCAAGGTGAACACATGACTTACCTGGAAGAAGTTTCAAAGACGATTGCACCCATTCGGAGATTCAACGTATGTAATTAACCAGGAGTTGAGTTAAACTATTTCTTTCGATTCCCATGTCCTGGCTAGCAAAATTAATTTCCTCTACTTAAGTATTTATTTGTAGGTAATGATATATTTTCTTCCATCTTCCTGTTAAGCCCATTATATTTACTCATGTCTTCATTGTATTTAATCGAGAAATATGGTCAGTGAGGATTCATCTAGCCGACCCTGACTTGCTTGGTATTGAGGCGTATTAATAGTTGTTATACTCGTCATCATGTACCAAACATAGAAGTGAAACAATATTTCTGGTGATTTCAGGTTAATGAAGGAAGATATGGTAATGCTGTGTCCATCTTTGACAAGGTTAGCATTAGCCTTGCCGGTCTTCAGTATTTTACTGATTTTGTCTGCGAGATGTACCTTGTGCTTTATTTTGCCCCTTTTCATGTTTGATTTCTGGATTCAACGGAAGACTTGTGTGTGGCATGCGGAACTTACTTACGGATCTTCTTCTCTTCTACCTAAAACACAGATACTAGAACAAGATCCTACGTATCCTGAAGCACTTATCGGCAGGGGAACAGCGTTGGCATTTCAAAGAGAACTTGATGCCGCTATTTCTGATTTTACAAAGGTTTGCATTGATTTGGCCATTTAAGTACCAATTGAGGTAATACTCCAACCCCTGTTGTACATATTTGCGTTTCAGGCTATACAATCAAATCCATCTGCTGGTGAGGCCTGGAAACGCAGAGGGCAAGCCCGTGCTGCTTTAGGTGAATCTGCTGCGGTATGAAACTTGTAGTTGTCTATTTATTGAGCTGTCTTTTGGGCTTTGTCTTCAGGGTATTTTTTTCTGTAATGTTTTTTTTTTTCGAAGTCAACTTTCAATTATTTCTTCTGTGGATGTGATGCGCAATGTAAATGGTGTGGAATTGCTGAATTTTATCATTTGTGCTATCAGATTCTAAAACTAAATTTTCATTAATAGCAATCAGACTCCATTTAGACCACTAGGGATATTATCAAGATGCACTTGGACATTTTCCTTCAGATTGTGGTAGCCTTCTGAGTTAATGATGGAAGATGAAATGGCTTTGGATGGTCTAGCTAAGGCTTGAGCTATTTCCAGTAGAAGTCAACATCTAAAATGAAATCAGGATCATAACATTTTTCGGCTGCATGCTTTTAATCATGGGAGTTTCTTGGTAGTCCAGTACATAGTTTTAACACTCTGATGGATTTAGTTTCTGTTTCTTTTGCTCCAATGATCCCATGGAGAGTGATGGTAGTTACGGTTAAAGGCTTTTTACGCCCTAAAAGGCTTGGTTTCACTTGGTACCTTTGTCCAAAAAAAAAAAAGGCTTGATTTCACAGTAATAGTAGTATGATTGATATTGGTGTATCTAAACAAAATGATTTTCACCAGGCAATTACAGACTTGACCAAAGCGTTGGAGTTTGAGCCAGACTCTGCCGATATCTTACATGAAAGAGGTGACGAGACTGAACTCTTCCATTTACTATGATTAATTAAATTTGTGCTGTTAAAGTAGTTAGACATAGTCTTTCTGTAAATATAATAGCAAAAGGCATATTTACTTTCTGTAGATCTTTTTATGGCTGATAGATTATGTGCGTGTCATTTGAAACTTCCAATGTATTAAGGTTCACTTTCATCTTTCTTACAGGACTGAGATTAGTTATTGAGGCCTATAGGTGGTTTCATCTTGTAACTATTTTGCATTGAATGACCTCTAGCTGAATGTTTCATAATTACTTGAGATTTCAAAATAGATCATTTCATTGGACAAGGGCTGTACAACGGCTTGACATGGGAGTCACCAACTCTCCTTAATTACTGCAGGAATTGTCAATTTTAAGTTTAAAGATTTCAAAGGTGCTGTTGAAGACCTCTCTACATGTGTTAAGTTTGATAAGGATAACAAATCTGCGTATACATATTTGGTGAGTCTATGACCTTGAGTCGACTAATTGTTGTAGAATGAGCTAACAATGTTTATCCGCATGAGTTTCAGAAATTTATTGTTGGCTAAATAATGATATAATGCTGGTCGAAAAAATTGAAAAATTATCAGGGCCTGGCTTTATCCTCTCTAGGAGAATATAGAAAGGCTGAGGAGGCACATAAGAAAGCAATCCAAATTGAAAGGAATTTCCTCGAGGCTTGGGCTCATCTTGCACAGGTATCTCTGAATATATGCTGACTGCTCTTAATCCTATTTTTCCTGCCAAGTGGAATCCTAATACTTCTATTGGTAGTGCTAATGATATAGTCTCTTTATGAGGAAGTTGCCATTTGATTTCGAAAATTTCCCTTTGTTTTACCAAGTTCTTGTTTATGTTTTTCTCTTTTTTCACCGGTGTGTAAAACTCAAGGTTGAGGTAAATCTATACTTCTCCATGTATGTTAAGAAATTCAAGAATCAGGATTTAAATGGGAAGCAGACATTCAATTGCCTAGCCAGTGATGAAGAGCCTAGCTCTCTGTTTTCAGATATTGTGTGACAGCGTTCATCTTCTTTGTTGCATTTTCAAATGGGATCTCCTGATTAGCTGGTTGATGTTATTGATATTAATTATTATTAGTTTACAGCATCAAATTAGATGTTTACAGAATATCTGTTGCTTTACAACAACAACAACATACCCCGTGTATTCCCAAAAAGTGGGCTCTGGGGAGGGTAAAGTGTACGCAGTCCATATCACTACCTTAGAAGAAGAATATCTGTTGCTTTAAGTTAGAAATTTCAAAGACTCTAGAGCTGCTCTGAACTAATGTTACTTTCTCAAAAATAAAAAAAAGAATAAAAAAAAGAGCTGCTCTGAACTAGTTCTTGATTGGTTGAGTTTCTTCACTTATTCTAAACGTGGGCAAAACAATGAGATCTCTTTGAAGATATTATCCTAATGGTGTATTGACAATTGAAGAATCTTTATCTTTGGTGGCAGTTTTATCAAGACCTAGCAAATTCAGAGAAGGCCTTGGAATGCCTTCATCAGCTTTTGCAAATAGATGGGAGGTAATAACTGAGGATCTCATGTTGATACTTACATATTTTTCACCGATACATAAAATGTTTACTTGTTTTGGTTGTCTAGTCTTGAGTATTTGAATGCTGAAGTACTAACCCTTGTTTTGGTTGTCTAGTCTTGAGTATTTGAATGCTGAAGTACTAACCTATCCTCAAATCGGGAAAAAGCTGATAATCCATCTCTATTTACCCTTTTTCGTTGAAAGGTACGCAAAAGCATATCACCTGCGTGGGCTGCTACTTCATGGAATGGGAGAGCATAGGTACATATCTCAATCGTTATGGAATGGATTTGTGGGTTTTTCCTTATGAATCAATTCGTGGGTTTTTACTTCTGAAAATTCACTTCTTTTGTCTCTCTTTTTTTCAAGTTAGCTATACATAATCCTCTTTCAATGAAAAATATAGCAGGAATTAACTGCCTATGTATGTCACAGGAATGCCATAAAAGATTTATCAATGGGGTTGGCTATTGATAGTGCAAACATTGAATGCTTGTATCTGCGAGCTTCTTGCTATCATGCTATTGGATTATATAAAGAAGCTGTATGAGAGTTTTCAAACTCGTCTCTTGTGACTTTGAATATTCTTTAATATTTTAAGGTACTTGTTGGCTCCAATTTCAGATTATTGATTCTGAATTTATGCTGTAGGTGAAGGACTATGATGCCGCTTTAGATCTTGAATTAGATTCTATGGAAAAGTTTGTGCTTCAATGCTTGGCGTTCTATCAGGTAAATAAGTATTTGGAGAGCCAAATATCCGTCCATCAAGCTGGTTCACTGTGATGCCTGTACTAAATATTGTTTTCTTTTGTGTTGCACTGATTTCTTTTTGCTTTCTAAGTCTTGACATCTTCATAACCGTCTAGCTTTTACCTTGCTGGAATATTTCTAGATCCTTCTGTTGTACTAATGATACATCATAAAAATCAATTGGACAACTCAGATTTCAAATTTTAGATTTGTCTTTTGGGGTAGTTAGCCATTGTAGTAGTTGCAATTTACATTTACTTTAGTTAGTAGTCAGAAATTTAACAATATTACATTTCCCACATATTGTCCAAACATTGGCGAAATTTCTGACCGTCATTTTGTTCCGTTAAGCCACTGTGGGACAGTGTGGGTCGAAGCGGCAGATATGGGTGCAGGTGGGCAAAGCCAAGCTTGACTTCGTTTAAGCTTGATTATTATTGAGTTTTAGGTGTATAACAAATTCAAACCTAGCACAAATATCCCTACCAAAAGATCGAGTCGACAGATGCTAGCTTGCAAACCTAGTTAAGTTGGCTAGTGTTTTTCTCACTTTACTGTTACGTAAGGTTAAATAAGCTTTTGCTTCCCGTAACATTTATCAATCCTGTGGAAACTCTTTTCATCCTAGTTGCATGCTATCCTTCCTAGTTCTTGTGTACGACCTCCTGCTTCCTGCCTGCGACAAAATGGCTTTCAGGCGCAGCCCTTATCATGAGACACCAATTGATTTTCTATCTCTGTAAGCATTTGTCCGTTTGTATTTCAGTTTGAATAGCATATGTTTTACTGTTCAATATTTTTCTTTTGCAGAAAGAAATTGCATTATACACAGCATCAAAGATCAACAGCGAATTTTGTTGGTTTGATATCGATGGAGATATCGATCCCCTTTTCAAGGTAGTGTCTAAAAAAGAGAATATATTGCTTAGTTAGTGCCCGTTTGGATTGGCTTTTGGGTTTTGACTTAAAAGCCAAAAGCCATAAGTTAGAAATCCTAACTTATGACTTTTGGCTTATTTTTAGCATTTTAAGCCAAAGTCATAAGTTAGGATTTCTAACTTATGACTTTTGGCTTATTTTAAGCATTTTAGTCAAAAACCAAGTGCTTATAAGCACTTTTTAAATTTACCCAAACGCTTCAAAATTGCTTAAAAGTTATTTTTAGCTTAAAAGCACCTAAAATAAGCCAATCCAAACGGGCCCTTAATCTATAATTTCAAGAGCCCGAGGATATCTTTTGATAGAACCACTCATTAGATACAAAAGGGAATATTCTGGTAGCATCTGTACCGTCTCTTTCTGAGAGAATTGGGAGAATGAATGAAGTTTGTCGGTATAGCAAAAAGTACAATCTGGTGGGAATTACATAGAACTTTGAAGGTTTGCAGAGAATTGGGAGAAGGAATGAAGTTTAAAGAAATAAGGCCTTACTGATTAGATTTGAATTGGATTATAAGCTTCCCTGAAGGAGTTAACCTTGAAATCACGTGAAAGTACCACTCTGTCAAAGTGGTTGTACATTTTACCATATCATTTTAACGTGCTCATACACTAATATTTAGAGTTCTCCTTTTTAGGCTTCGAACCATTCTTTAGACTTTAGAGTTCCATCATTTCCTAACCCCCGGCTAAATGGTTGGAAAATGATATTTAATATCTTGTGAACCATTTGTCTCATAAGATTGCTATCATAGCTTCATTGCTCAATAACTTATCATGCATGAGTAAAGTGACCATGGATTCAAGGACTATCTAGAAGCATAAAGGTTGTTGTCACTGAGTTGCTGCTACGGACATTGCTTGCACTTTAACTATGTGCTTTATTCGGTGCATATTGTTCCTGCATAACTAGTTAGTTGCCAATGTTCCTTTGCTGATCCATGTCGAATGGGTGTGGGTGTCTTGTGTGGATTCTTGAAAATACTAATAGTTCTGCAAAAAGTTTTGTTTTTTGGTAAACCGTGAAGTAATAGCATTAACAAACAAAACTAATTACACCTAAAGAGCACCTAGGAATCCAACCACCATCTAGGATGGGTGTTGTATTCTCTAAGCCTCAAAACAAACCGCTAGTTACAAAGTCTGGCAATGAATGAACTACATCTACAAGTACCCATATGGGTAGAACAAAATTCTGCTTCCAGTCAGGAAATATTCAATGAAGGGAGCACATGCAAATATTAGTGACAGTTTTCTTGAATGATGTATAGCCTTCAGTTCATAAACCTAGCGGCGCTCTAATCACTTTTATACACCTGGAGGGTCCAGGGTGACACTTTTACAAAGTAAACTGTCATGGGCAAGCCTTTGATATGAAATGATGATTTGCCAATAATCAGTTTTTGTAAATCTCGGGATCTTAAGTGGTAAATACCTCCATGAAGTGAACTGTCATCTGAAAAGCACTTTTGTTGGCAGTGAATTCCTTATCATAAAAGTTATTTATTTCCACTGGCTTCGTGTTCTTATGCTTCTTTCTCAATTCTTCCATTTTCTTTCCTTCTGTTCGCAGGAGTATTGGTGCAAAAGGCTGCACCCAAAAAATGTTTGCGAAAAGGTCTACAGGCAACCTCCTTTAAAAGAATCTTTGAAAAAGGGAAAACAAAGAAAGCAAGAATTTACTTTCACAAAGCAAAAAACTGCGCTTCTACAGGCTGCAGATTCTATCGGCAAGAATATCCAGTATCATTGCCCTGGTTTCTTGCATAATAGGCGCCAGGTAATTCTAAAAAGAGTTGAATCTTTTGCTCTTTTTTTTTTTTTTTTTGATAACTGATAACATTAAATGAAGGGGAGCCTTGGAGTAACTGGTAAAGTTGCTGCCATGTGACCATGAGGTCACGGGTTCAAGCCTTGAAAACAGGCTCTGGCAGAAATGCAAGGTAAGGCCGCGTACAATAAACCCTTCCCCGGACCCTGCGCATAGCGAGAACTTTAGTGCACTGGGCTACCCTAAAAAAAAAACTGGTAACATTAAAAAGAGTTGAATCTTAAGTCAACTGTGATTTTTTTTTCTTTTTAACCCCAGAGCTCTACATTTTCCTTGAGAAACCTGATTGTGATTTCCCATTGCTTGCTTAGATGCATTTTTATGCATTGCTTTCACATCTCCACTGGTGTTACATTAATATAGATGATGAGATAATTGAAGGAAAAGAATATGAAAATGTTACCATAAGCTTTTGTTTGAGTTGGTAGCCTTGTGATTGAGGGGTTTGGACTGATATGCAAATAAGAAGAGAAATTTCTTGTATAAGGAATGTTACCTTCAATTTTTAGCGTAACATTCCATGAAATATAAAAATTAAGGAATTCATCTCAAATTAGGTTGTTTTAAAAAAGGAGAATTCATCTCAAATGAGATGATGCTCTATAGTTATTTGTCAACAGAATTTTTTCACTATTTGTGGACTAGTGTTCTATCTTCTCCTTGCACAGAGAACAAGATTTGGATCTTAAACATTTTATATTCCACAGTTCGAATGATAACTTTCTAACCATGTCAAATACGATAATGGTGACTGTCAAGTCTACATTTCTTGTGAAAATGTCTAAAATGAATAACATGCAACTAATAATATTACTTATAGAGGTGAATATTTTCCACCAAATGATGTTACGCTAAAAATTGCCAAGTTTTGATATTCATCTAGTGTAAAAAGAGGTGAAGACAAGTTACTGAGTCAAAGTTGATATTTGTCAATCTCGTTAGCAATCGTCACTGTTGCTGTAAAGCGTCTGCCTAGTCATCCCAAGGAAAAGAGAGAATTTGGGAACTTCTTTTCCTTGTCCTATATTCCTTTCACTTTTGAGTTGACCTCTTAACCATATCTTTACCAAAAAAATGACTCTTTAAAATGTTCTATTATCCTTTTAGCTAGTCTATCTAAGCCCATCAAATCAGTTGTATTGGTTGTTTTCTTTCTCAAATGTCGATTTGGTTCTGACTTTTCAACCATTGATGGGTCTTTTGCACTGCCATAGGCATGTCTCTTCATATATTTCAACCATTGAAGATAAATGAGTAATGAAAACACATATCAAATATTAAAGGCCAATTATTAGAAACATGAGCAGAGGACAAACTGCAAATATACATAAATTATTCGAGACAATAAGTTCTGGGAATAACTTTTTAGTATATATAGTCGATTGGTTTTCTAAGTAGGTCTTGGTTTTCAAAGCACCATTCACCATAATTTACATTACAAACTAGAAGGAATAAAGTTCCCAAGAAAATTGGCAACTCCTCAACAACAACAACAACAACATACCCAGTGTATTCCCACAGAGGGGGGTCTGGGGAGGGTAAAGTGTACGCAGTCTATACCAATACCTCAAAAGAAGTAGAGAGGCTGTTTCCGATAGACCCCAGGCTCAGGACAGAAGAAAACAGTATACAAAGACGTAATAAAACATAAAACAAAATGAACTAACACACCTATAAAGAAAAATAGACACCCATAGAGTAGTACTATACACTATCTAGCCGGAAGCACCCAAACCCCACGAACAAAAAACTCCAAGATACGCACATAGCACTACGACTACTAGCATGGCTACAACAAATCAAAATTGGCAGCTCCTCAACCTTCTAAATTTGGATTGTCTCCGTCCTGTCATCCCTTTAATAGTATTGTCAAAATGGCTTGTAAAATGCTTGAGTTAGTCTCTTGGTGGAGGAACAAAATAACCATTGGAGCGGTTTGAGTTGGCACTTTAGTCTCTTGGTGGAGGAACAAAATAACCATTGGAGCGGTTTGAGTTGGCAC
Organism: Capsicum rhomboideum; assembly: GCA_031232105.1. NCBI lineage: Eukaryota > Viridiplantae > Streptophyta > Magnoliopsida > Solanales > Solanaceae > Capsicum > Capsicum rhomboideum. The sequence goes on from CP124717.1 coordinate 86,975,789, forward strand.
TCTGCATTGTTTGCTTTATCCAGATATATCACTTTAGGCTGTAAGTTTAATTGATACATGACGCCGTGGGGGTGGTTAAACATTTAAAGGTTCATATTTGCTACAGGCCATGTCTATGATTGGTTGTGTCTCAAGTTTAGTGCGACACTTTTAAGAAGCAGATGGGCTTCAGCCTCTAATTCTGTATGTTGTGGAACAATTTCCTTTGTTAACATGATGCTCTTTGTAGTTATTTAGTTGAGTTAGTTTGTGCAATGGTAGAATACTGTAGTATTAGATTTGTGCCTTTCTAACTAGTGTTGCTTTTTCATGATCAAAATTTCTCTTTATTTATCTAGTGAAGAGGATCTATTGCACCGAGTGTATCTGTTAGACCTTCGGATTGATATTCTTTTCTTTTGCAATAAAGGTGATATAATATCTTTACTGCAGATTTCGTAAATTTTTGTGGAGTCGAACTCTCTTTTTTAATTTGATATGTAATTTATATACTGTTCTTTAGCTACAAACATGCTTCCTACAATGATGTCATTCTTTCATCCATATCTGATAATATTTTTGCAATTATCAGCACCGCATGGCAGGATTAGCTGCTATTGAGATAGCACAAAAAGTCTCAAAAGCTTGGCGTGCCTTACAAGCTGAATGGAGAAACTCGACTAAAGGCACAACAAAGTCTGGGAAGAGACTCAGGAGAAGGGAAAAACTAAATTCTATTAGTTTAAACAGAGGTGGAGCGGGTTGTAGCACTAGCAGTTCCTCAGAAACATCTACTTCGTACAGTTTGATTGACGATAAATCAACTGGACGTTCCATGATGTCATGGAACCAGTTGTATTCATTGGCTGTCAAATGGAGACAAATATCTGAACCGTGTGATCCAGTGGTGTGGATTAACAAGCTAAGGTACTCCACCTTGTTTTCTATTAATGTAGTCAAGTTTAGTTTGTTATTAAAGGTCATTGAAATTTATACTTTGTGTCTGCATTTTAACAAATATCTACTATATTTCCCAAGTCTTTTAGGATTTAATTGAGTACACAATGATATTCTCACACTACATAAATATTATAAGAATCACTCCCTTCACCTCAAGCATGAAAAAAGCCCTCCCTCAACTTGCTTGACTTGCTTCATTTGATCCTTTAGTTCTATGGAGTTATTTCCCAGCTCTCTGTGTTGGTATTGGTGTTTTTGTACTTCTCACTTGTGAAGCACTCATGGATTGTGATACTTTTTGACTTACCAAAAAGAAAGAAGGATTCTAACATATATGACTCTTGAAGTTTGGTTGAAGCTTTCGGAGGACTAAAAACCAATGTCGCTTTGGCTCGTTTAAGACTAAAACCATTAATTCGTATCTAAGCAAGGATAACCAGAATATTGCATACTACTTACTGTCACACCCCTTTTTCGTTCGTTAGGTTGAACGAGTCGAAAGGTTTTTCCAATTAAAGTGACGGTATTGAATGGGGATTAGTTTTATTCACAGAGTCGCCACTTGGAATTGAGTTATGGTGTTTCAAGTCACCGTTATTGATTCCCTAATCAAAAGGAAGTTGACTCTTTATTATCAGTCTGCGAACTAGAAATCTGGATAAGGAATTCTGTTGACTGAGGGGAAGGTGTTAGGCATCCCTCGAGTCCCGTGGTTCTAACACGGTCGCTTTATCAACTTATATTTGACCTAAGTTATTTCTTGGACAAACTAGGTTTGATTGGTCGCTCCATTTACCTAAGGATTATGAGGGACATTACAACTTTTAGTTTCGGCTGAGGAGCATAACCACACACGAAGCCTTGTGATTATGAAGTAAACCAAGGAGCGTAACCGCACACATGATCAACCTCGATATATTAATTGAATTTGTGTCCCTCTTTTACTAAATTGTGACTTATCTTGCTCTCTTCTTGCGAGTGATTTTTCCTCTCTTTCCTTTTAACATCATGACGGATCTTGAATAAATCCATAACCCCTATTAATCGTATTGGGTCTCAAATAATAAATTTGTAACCTCTCTCGCTCTTTTTCACATTTAAATAATTAGGACTTAAATTTGATTGTGGCCTTAATTTTCATCTAATAGGGGGCTTGTAATGATTAAATAATGAGATTCAATTCTCATCTCACCTTCAGAATCGAGAGGAATCTGTACATGATGAGATTAATAAACAACCAATTTTATTTAATACGTGAAGCATCTTAACATCCAAAATCATGACAAATGATGAAAGAAATTTTAAAAAAACCAATTGATAAAAATAATTATTACTAACAAACACGAATAAAACTTGCTGGAAACTACTCTTTTTAAAATTCCAACTTAATTATTTATTTCTTTTTAGCATATAAGACAAGTAGAAATCCATTAACCAAATCCAACATTTCTCATCTTTTCAACCACCCTTTTTAGCTGTTGGTTAACTTTCATAGCAACCTATTAATTTTCCCAATGTGAAAATAAAAACACCAACTTTTATCAATCAATTTTTTTTTTTTCAAGAACAAATAAACTATAGCTATTTATAGCAAGAAACCAAATAAATATCAATTTATAAACTAGTATAATAGGACGATAGTAAATCGTGGCACCAAATAAAATTAAAATTAATCAAGAATATCATTTCAAAGTGCCACAAAATCACATCCAAATGTTAAACATATTTACAACAGAGGATGTGGAAGAATGGGCCTCACTTAAATAACGAACTTTGCATACTAAATAATACAAGAAATCATTGGGATAACTCAGTTCATAAATTGATTCACAACAAAATTATAAAAAACAAATAGACAGAAGTTTGGTAAGAACCTATGTGATGAATTAACTAAAAAGAGAGGCACGAACGTCGTCACCGGATACTCGAACAGGAACCCGAACTCGACTTGTCACCCCTTCCTTTCTTTTTCCTTTAAGTAGTGTTTTTTTTTTTTTTTTGTTCTAAGTGTTTTTTTTGTTTTTTTTTCTATCTTTTCCTTCTAAGTGTTGTTCCCTTCCTAATTGTCTTTTTTTTCCGTGTGTTGTGTGTGTTAGTTTATATAGGAATGTGGTGTGTGCAGGTAAGTGTAGTGCATGTGTGTGTGTGTGACGTGAAGGGAGTGGGGAAGTAGGGTAAGGTTAGTGGGGAATGGGAGGAATGGGTAGTTTAGGTTTTATTTTTTTTATTTTATTTTATTTTTTAAATATAATATAATAGTAAAAGATATTACCTAATTATTTTAAATTAATGAAAATATAGAAAAGTTAAAATAACTAGTCCTAAAAATATATAGCTAAGAAAAATATTAAAATTACTAGCTTATTTGTTAAAATCTAAATTAAGAGAAAAATATATTTTTTTAAAATTTTCTTTTTAATACGAAAAGTAAAAACAAAACTTATCCTAAAATGTAACTCCATTTTGAATCCTTTTTTTTCACAATTTTTCAAATAAAACCAACTAAAAAATGAAAATAAAAGCTAAAATAAAAATTAGATAAAAATAAATATTTAATGCTAAAAATAGGTTAAAGCTCGGGAAGGGTCAAAAATCACGTGTCTACACGTACCGTGTGGACTAGATGCTAGTGTATGAAGAGATCCCCCTCTTAGAAGTTGTAGAGATATTCAAGAAATGCTACAGGATCAATAGGTTTGATGGAAATGAATGTCTTGCTTATGCTGTTGGTGTCAAGTTGATTCTCATTTTTAGTGTTTGACTGCTTATCCTTGTTTTTTCCTTCTCGAATTCAGCAACACTTCTAAAGCAAACATTGCATGTGTGGTTAAACATCTTTCATTTGGCTGTTCAGATACTCTGACTGGGACCCCCAACTTCTCTCATAAAAACATTTCGCTGAACCTCCTGCCTCCGTCTTTTCTCGTTACATGTGTAGTTTTCTCTCATTGCCTTTCTTCCTTAGTCTATGCTATATATCTCCACTCTTCTAAAAGGAAAATACCTTCTCATGACTCATGGGGTGCTTTAATATCTCTTTTTCGCTTATGTGCTGAGAAAGCTCCTTGTTCCATTTCAGTGCAGGATTCTAGTTCTAATTGTAAAATTTGATAGGTGCTAGACAAGTTGACTCCATCAAAGCGTTGAAACTCCTCATTTAGGCCTCACTCACTAGGTTGTGATGCAGAACCATGAATTATTGACATGGATCATATGTAACAAAAAATGATCATGAAACTGAAAGGAGAAAATTTTTTAACAGCCGAAAATGATGTTGACCGTTGTAAGCTAAAACAACAAACTGAAGGCTGAATAAGTTATAGATGGAGAAGGATACCTTAACACTGTTATCCAAGAGATTATTTTTGAGGTTCTCTAGTCATCCAGAAGATTTTAGATTCTATGTTCTCTTCAAACCTCTGTGATGGATTTGTGGTAGTCACAATTCACAAATGTTTTGGTTTAGAAAAGTTTTTCAACAGCTTCTCCAAAAACCAAAAGCAAAGCCAAGAGGTTTAGAAAATAGATTTTGCTTTTCAGGAAGTAGACCGGAATGTTTCCCAGAAAGTGAATAGTCGCAATTACAGGGTTTCACAGTTGCACAAATCTTATCCAAAGATATTTTCAAATAACTAGTCCAGATTCAAATTTCCTGAAATTTTCCAATAGAGTTTTAAGAAACTAAACCTAAACCAAATCCAAACACTGGTTGTGTTCTCTTAGCACTATCAGCTATGTATTTTATATGGAAAAGGTCATGAGTTTAGCCTTATGCATCAATATATGGATGAAATCCATGTTATATTTGCTCAGTCTTCCCTTAATCAAAAAATTATATGCATATATTTTCTCTATCTGTATGTAACATGAGTATGGATATTAAAAGTGACTAAAATTCTAATATGCTGCTTTAGCTTTACTTTTTGATCAGAGTTCTCATCTTTTTTGCATAGTGAGGAATTCAATACTGGATTTGGGTCTCACACTCCTCTTGTTCTCGGTCAAGCCAAAGTTGTTCGCTACTATCCTAATTTTCTGAGGTAATAGCTTTACCTTTCTGATTAAGTACAAATGTATTTCCTTACAGGTTTAACTTTCGTGTAACATGACTACTGCAAATGATACCGATGCCAAGATTGACCTTTTGAGCTCATTACAGCATTTGTAATTGATGCTACCCTTTTAATTTTTTTACAACACCTTGCTGCGGGCCATCAATAAAATTTCCATGTAACGGTCAAAAAACATAACCTTTCTGATTTGTATTAGCAAATTCTCAAGGTTCTTATTGTCTGTCAATGTTCAGAACCTTGACTGTTGCCAAGACTGTTATCAAGGAGAAGAAATCAGTGTGCAACAAGGAAGACAAGATAATTGATCTGTCTGAACAGCAGAAATTGCAAGAAGTGAGTTTGTTTGCTTATGACCTTAGTTCAATCTTTTGCACTGTTGTCCCTTTTTCATATTGTATAGTTTTTGGTGGTTGATAATTTTTTTTTTTTTTTTTTTTGTTTCTTGTCAAAATACTGAGTTTATAGCATTTCCCATGACAATAAAACCATTAAGTTGAGAAATATTTATTAGCTGATTTTTTATTGGTCACTTTTCTTCCTTATGTATCCTGATGGCTCTCTGAAATCAAACTAGAAGTCCACTTGCTAGGGTTACTATTTTGTTGCCATGCCTTTTCTCTTATTGTGGTAACCAAAATCTGAGCTGTTCTTTGCAGATAATGGCTGCAGAATCCAGCTCTGATTTTTACAGAGTTGTTGGTCAAGACTTTTGGTTGGCCAACTGGTGTAACAGTACGGCACTTGAAGGGTACTTTTTCATTTTAGTCCTCTTTATACTGTATAACAGTATGTTACTCTCAACTATTTTCTCTCACCAGGGTCTTGTTTCTAATTTTCCCTCCTTTCTTATTGCCTTATCAGGAAGCGTCTTGAAGGAACAAGGGTCACTGTTGTGAAAATGTAGAGCACCATCTAACCTTATTGGAATTTAACCTTTTGTGCGTGGAAAGGAGGGGATGACTTGAGTAAAGTATCGCCCATATTAGTTCTGATTTTTCTTATTCCTGTCAACTTTTCCTGTTCCTTCCAGGGGTGAGATTGGTTACGACTTTGCAATTAGAACACCTTGTACACCTGCTAGATGGGATGACTTTGATGTGGAGATGACATCTGCCTGGGAGGTATCCCCTAGATTTATTATCTAGAAAGCCATTTTCTACTGCCAAGACATAGTTTTTGGATATTTAAAAGCAATATAACATCAATCTAAATCAGTAAACCCAAAAATCCTTTAGGGGTCGTTTGGTAGGGTGTATTTGGTAGAATAATGCTAGTACAATGTTTGGTTGCAAATCTCACCTATATACAACTAATATCAGTATTACTTATACACCCTATTCAATACTATTTTTATACATTGTAAACCATGGCATTAACAATATCAGTTCTTCTCACCCCCTCCCTCTCTCTAAAGTGCTAAGCACTGAATTCAGCAGAAGTAATGAGCCTTTTTCAGCCTGAGACATAGAAGTAAGCATTATACCTGAGATGATCTGGGCTTTTGTTCAGTATCATCTTTCTGAAATTATTTGGCTCCTACCTGAAGCTTTATCTATGCACGTTCATTTGCTATTATTGCTTAGCTCCTTTTGTTTTCCCTTTTCTTCTGTTTATTAGTTCTTGAGGCACACATGCGTTTTCTGTTTGGGGTTTAAATGATAGTGTCCTAGTTGACTAAGCTGAATACAAAAATGTTATGCAGGCTCTTTGCGATGCTTACTGTGGTGAGAATTATGGGTCAACAGATTTTGATGTGCTTGAAAATGTGAGAGATGCAATCTTAAGGATGACATATTACTGGTAAGACGTATCTTCTATCTGGTTGATCTCAAGGGAAGTATATGGTTCTCTTAATTTGGCTGACAATTTTTGCAGGTATAATTTCATGCCACTTTCCAGAGGAACTGCTGCTGTTGGGTTCGTAGTTTTGCTTGGATTACTCCTCGCTGCTAATATGGAGTTCACAGGAAGCATTCCAAAAGGTCTGCAGGTGGATTGGGAAGCCATCCTGGAGTTTGACCCGAGTTCCTTTGTAGATTCTGTGAAGAGATGGTTGTACCCATCTCTCAAAGTCAGCACATCCTGGAAAAACTACCCAGATGTCACATCAACATTTGAGACGACTGGATCAGTTGTTGCTGCACTGAGCACCTATTCAGACTAAGGGAGATACGTCATTTATCAGTAAGTTGCTCTACATTCCGAAGAAAACAAACTTCTCTACTCTATTCTGCTGGATGTTTAGGTTTGCTGTTTGTAGTTCAGCAAAATTTGGAGCACGTCCTTGTGCGTAATGGTTTCTGTCCTTGTATTTCACCTCTCCAATTTTAATAGGAGTATTCAATTATACTAAGACCATGCACTAGACAAAGGGCAACTTCTTAATCTACTCAACAAATAAGTTTCAAAAAAAATAATTAAAAATTACTCAACAAAGAGGTGCGTGCACAATAGTCTTGAAATGAGGTTCTTCCTAGTCTTTTAGCCCACCAGCACCATAAGCTTGAATGTTGATTTGCTAAAAAGACTAGAACCCTCATATGGGGGCTGTGGTGCTACACAAGAGGATTGTTCAGTCACAACTGGATGAAATTACTTAAATTTTAAGTGGTGAAAGTATGGGATACAGTACTAGCAACTTAAATCACACGGACATGAATACAATTTGGTTTTTGTAGTTCTAGTTCATAAGCCCTAAAGCTTCTCTGAACTTGTTGAGATATTTCAGCAGTAATGTTTTTTATTGGTGAGAACAATGTGAAATGTTTGTACGAAATGTGACGGTGCAACTACTTGAGTGGATTGCTTCCATTTAATGTCTCAACTTTCCCATTTATTTGCTGCAAATAGGTTTCATCTGGGATAATTTATCTGGAGGAATTTCGCTGGTGCATTACCGGACTTGATCCTGCAGCAGATGAATTGAGGGGAGATGTTTTACATTATTGCCATTTACCAAAGTGTACCATTACTTGTGAAATGTTGTACTTTAGTTGTATTGTGTATGATCTGCCTTCTCATTGTTTCCTTTCTTGATAGATTTCAGGATGATTATTTATAAAGAAATAAATAATTTAGACAATTTCTAGTCTCTGTTTTCTCTTTGCATTTTGTGTTTCAGTATGCAGTTAGACGAGCCCGTTTCTTCTGTAGTTTGCAGGGTGGTAATGAATGAACAATGGAGGTTAAAATCCACAGAGGCACTTTTTAGCCCACAAAATAACCACTGGAAATACATAAATGAGTCCATATTTGACGGTTGTGAAGTTAGAAGCAGTAACTACCAAGTGGAAATAAAAATTATATTTAAAAAAACTATACTCTCCAATAAGTGTAGATGAAATAAATAAATAAACATACACAAATGCATTCCAGTTTTCAGCATTTGGAACCCACAAAATCTACCTTGGCGGTGGCGGGTTAGGTACGATACGATACCTCAGCAGATCTATTCTATAAATCTTGTTTATTTAATATCCATTTATGGTGTATTTGTTGAGTTGTCTTGTCGAGGACGACCATATCAACCCAAAAAGTGTATTGTCTGATAAGGATTGATAAGATGAACAAAATCACATGTTTGCTTCACTCTTTAGTTAGAAATGCCCAAATATCATTCAACTTCCAAAGTGATTTTTGTTTCCACAGAAAAAAGGGGAAACAATGAACAAAATCTTATCCAAAAAACGCAAGCTTATGTTGGTTGTAAGAACTGACTGGAAAGGTTAACAGGATGTTCCAGTGGACATTAGACGATCTAACTGGAGAATATTTTTAATTCCATATTTGAACATGAGCTGCTCCAGAGTCAAAACTGTTTGGGACTGTATTTCCTTCTTAAATGGCTCTAACTTTAGCTTCCTTTGTGAACAAAAGATGGAAAAATCTTTTTTGGACATGATAAAAGACCCCTTATATGAACTTAAAAGTTTCTAAACTTTTAACCAAGCTATCACATTTTTCTTGTACTTTTACATTTTTCCTTCCTTTGATACTCTTCAGTAGTGGTTCAATAACGCCTTTGCTTTTCCGGCTTGTTCTCCAAAGCCGTCCCTTTTTCAAGAGCCGCTGATCCTTGTCTTTCCCCTGGGTTGGCATGCCTGTTTGAGGACACCCCTCAAATACATTTATTAGAGATCAATAATCTTGAGTGAACTAAAACTTCAAAGTACCGTTTGTGCCAAAGCACGACAAAAAAAGAAGGATTTAAAACTATCACACATTGCTAGTGTAATTTAACATGTTGTAACAGCGCATTTGCCTTATTTTTCAGGTTACTTATCGTCCTTATTACTGGTTGTTAAGCGCAATTATCTTTTACATAGATCTAATAGCAAAGAAAATCTTTTTCTTCAGCTGAGACAACTCAAAACTTGAGCTATCTTGTGAACTTTGAAGCACTAAGATTTGGACTATAATTAAGCATCAACAAAAATAATTCAGTACTTACTTTTTAGTAGTGCCTCTTCTATCTTCCCTTTCATTTTTCCACCAGCAAAGCCATGCTGGACCCTAGATTTATAAGTGTCATCTGCCGTGGACTTCCACGTGGCTGTCATCTGCTTGTTCAACATGCGCATTGCATAGTATGGAATTTTACTCCTGCTGCTTCTGCTCCCATACAACTTGCTACGTTCATTGATGAACATCAAACAGTCCATTAAACTAAGTCTAGCCAATCCTTTCATGTCATAAGCCTGCGATCTTCGCCACAGGCTCTTTATATGTGGCCTCATTTCACCTGATAAGCATAAGGCTCGAGTTGTATCACTAATAGCTAACTCTGCTTCTCCTAAAACTAAATAACATTGAGCTCTATTGCTATAAAGAACAATCCTTTCTTTTCTTAATTTTAGTGGACACAATTCTAATGCCTTTGTGTACTCTTTAACAGCTGCTTCAATCTCAGTTGACCAAAATTTCTTGTTTCCTTCACGTTTTAAAATGGAAACCAAAAGCTCTGTTTCCTTCACTTCTTGTTCGGACATGATTTTATCTCTTTTCCTTTTTTCCACCTTTAAGTCCCAAATCTCTTCAATTGCTTTTTGTGATCCTTCTTCGTAAAACCCCGGGTGACCATATTTGATTTTAGCATAATCTTGTAAGATTACTTGCGTTATCATGTCACCCATTTTTCGTCTTCCTTTGATAGTTCTAAGCTCTACTAAATCAGCAAGAAAAGGAGCTGCAATATTTGTCACTCCATTTCTTGTTATTGGATCCTTGAGAAGTAATAAAAGACTTTCAATTGCCATGTATTGCCATTCGTCTGAAGATCTTGATAAGTTGCAGATATTGTCAACAACTTCTTTGAATTGAGCTATGTTTTTTCGACCATCTTCACTGTCACAGAGACTTCTGATTAGGCCAATGCCAGAGAAAGAATTCTGGTTCTGTAATCCACCCCATATACCACACAAATTCTTGAGAAAGTCTTCTTTGCATATCAAGTTGATGCTTCTTTTCTTTGTAACGAAGCAGTTGAGAAGGTAAATTGACCAGCATTGCATTTGGCAAGACCAAGACTCTGCTTTTTTATTCTCCATTTCCAATTCTCCGAGACCTTTTGTCATCAAATAGCGATGATATTCGACTCTGTCTTCACTTTTCTTGCCTACAAACTCACCATAGATTGTACTAATGCATTTGGAAGCTATGTCCATGGCCAGTTTTATAATCTCCACTTCATGGACCTTAATGTCTTCAAATGTTCTTCTATGTCGTGCAATGTGACCAAGTGCTCTAACAGCCACTCTTTGCTCTACCCAAGTTATCTTACCTCTTAATAACTCTATTAATGGCGAAATCACGCCTGACTTAACAGCCAAAACAGAGAATCTAGCTTTGTTCATGGTGTAGGAGCCAATAATGTGAGCTGCATAATAAGGAACATACACGTTGTTGCCTCTTGAAAGCCATTTTTGGTCACGGGTGCACCTGTTGAGAAGTTTAGCCATGCAATTAAAGACTCCCAGGGACGGGAATTCAGGGTTATCGGGTTGAGCAAGAGCAATATTCCAGAGGCATCTTAAGGTGGGAACAAGTTCCATATCTTCCGTGAGATGCAAATCTTTGAAGCATTGAGCTATTAATATTTTTAGTAGTGATGGATGTTTTTCTTCCATGGTACTGCACAACAAGCAACTACGACCAGTACTGGTGCATTTCATGTTCAAATGCACGGCAGAGTCGCTGTTGGCTGTTTCCTTGGAGCTGTCTGAGTAGTCAGAGAATGTTCTTGATGGAGTTTCTATGGCAGGTTGTAGAGGTATTAGTCTTACTGCTCTGGCTGGTGGGCAGGTAGGGGTTCATTTTCAGAAGTAACTCTTAGTCAGCAACATGTTTTGTCGTTATTCATATTGGTCCATCTTACTAAATAACAAGTTGCAACCCCCCCCCCCCGCACCCACTCCCCCCACCCAAAAAAAAAGAAAAAGAAAGAAAGTGTTTTGACAAACATGTGGGCTGAATCATGAGACCAGTTGGTCCGACTAGGACTAGAAGTTCGAGTTGTGAAGTTGTAGATAGACAAAATAGGGGATGAAGGAATAAAAATAATATGATTGTACCATTGGAAAAAAGTACCTATAAGATATCCCCATTAACGAACCATTTCAATAGTATAGGTGTTGCTTTGTCACAAGGCACGACCATGGAAACAACGAAAAAGGTATGCTTATGAATGATCAAATCTTTTTCGCTAGGTGTAACACATTTCCTTTTTAACTGAACCCTCCCATCACTATCAATATAGTCGGTTGGGAGGAGAACTAAAGTTTTTTTTTTTCAAAATTCGATTCACTATTGCCTCGCCATTACAAATGGAGTCAATTAATTTTTCGTCCTTTAGACTAAAATATTTCAATTATTTGAGTTTGAAAAGTTCAATGAGCACAAACTAGCCACATGGTTTGAATACATTTTACTCATCAAGATCCATGTATTACACGGAATATTTCAACTAATTCGTATGCTCATTCAAAGCTAGAGCTAAAAACTCTTTATTTCATTTCCGTTCTTCAATTCCTTCTTCTGGAATACAAGTGAGACATCTTATATTTAGAATCTTTAATTATATGGTGTGCTCTATTTATTATTTTTTTGGACTTTCTTCTTTTCACTGCACGATAGGTCAGGAAGGCATGGGTGGTAGAACTTATGATAGCAAGGTTATGATATTAAGCATATAAAGCCCTAGAAGAGGCTCCAAGGCAGTAAGTACCTTTTTTTGACCTCAAATGTAATAGCCTCGTGGTGTCCAGATTTAACTTGAAAAGCAAACAAAGCAGTAGTTTTCTTTATTTAATGAAACACAAGTACAAATGGGGTTGGTCTCAAGAAAATGCGGCTAACCTATGAAATGAGTTAATTAAAGTATCTTTTTGAGTTGAACTCACTTCAACTGAAGGGGCATTGCTTTTGATGCCAAAAATAATCATTGCAAATCTGGGATATAATAATACTAGCATGCTTAGTTCAGGTTTCAACTTTCAACATGTGTCTTTACGTCTGTATTAAGTACTCCCTCCCTTCTAAATTTATTTATCTTAATTACTCCATCTGTCCCAATTTATATGACACACTTTTTTTTTTAGTCAGTCTCAAAGAATGACACATTTCTATATTTAGTAACAATTTAACTTTAAAATATCCACTTTACCCTTAATGAAATTATTTACAACCACACAAATATCTATGACTCATTTTAGACCACAAGTTTCAAAAGTCTTCCTTTCTTTCTTAAACTCTGTGCCAAGTCAAAGTACATCACATAAATTGGGACGGAGGGAGTACTACATTGGTTGGATAGTTGAATACGAGTAATATTTTTTTCTTTTACTCTCTTCGTATTCTTTTAAAGAATGATCTACTTTTTATTTTAGTTCGTTTTAAAAAAAATGACCTATTTTCTTTTTTGAAAATACTTTAATTTCAATTTTTCACTTGGTATATTTAAGACCACAAAATTAAAGGGCATTTTGATACATTTGTAATAACTTTAATTTAAGACCACAAGATTTAAAAGTTTTCTTTATTTTCTTAAACTCCGTGTCAAGTCAAAATAGGTCATTCTTTTTTAAATGGAGGTAGTAATTTTTTCAAATACCGTTGAAGTATTTTAAATTAATAATAATTTTTCAATCACTATTAATTGAATAGCATTAATATCAAATATTAGTTAGTTTAAACAAATTGGTGAAAACTTCAGCATTGTTTCAAGTTTTTTTCTATAATTCGAGGTTCCAATGTTTTCGTAAATAAGCTCCATTTTGAGTGGGTATAGTTATAAAAGATCGATTATGTATTGAGGAGCTCCAATCTGAAATTTTGGATGATTTGGTGTAGTTTTAAGGTGTCTTTGAATGAATTTGATGCTTGGATTCGAGGAAGAAGACGAAGTCTATTTTTTGGTACAACAGTGTATATATTTGTATACTATATTGTATGTCATTGTATATATTTGTATATTATTGTATATATAATATAGTCTTTTTGTTTCAGTGATTTTCTTCTTCCTCTCTCCATTTTATACACACTTATACAATATAGATACATAGCTTAAACGTTATATATACATATGTATAATTTTGTATAGTTATGTGTATTTGTATTGTATAATTTTGTTCCTGGTTTTGATATTATACGGAACTGACCTATTAAGTTTAAGAAAATATATTTAGTTAGAAATACCCTCAACCTAAAATGCCAAACACTTTGTTTGCACAGAAACAAGAAGGTAGTCTTTGAATCTGCATGCAATTCCAATATTGATCTAACCACTCAAATTTGATCTGGGGGTCTATCGGAAACAGCCTCTCTACTTCATCTGAGGTAGTGGTATGGACTGCGTACACTTTACCCCTCTAGACCCCACCTGGTGGGAATACACTGGGTATGATGATGATGATGGATCTCACGTGTGAAACACAGAGCCTCCAAATAAAAACACAAGCAATCCTCAGTCACCAATTGAGTCAAACAAGAAACAAAGCAAAAAACACACTTTATCTTTTTCAACAATTTCTAAAGATAATGTCAACTTCAAAGCAATGCCAATTGCTTTGACACTCATAACCTGTTATACTACAGCTGAAACTTCTATAAGGAAATACACATGTGGAAATTGGAAAAAGCAATATCATTCAGAAAGGAGATAGTTACAATCACATACCGATAAAGAACCTACTAGTGAGCAAACTCCAATATAAAACATAATGTGCTATTTTGTAAGATGAAGATGGGAGATGTGAGAGAGAGAGAGTAATAATTTGGCTAAGGATATAAAGTAACCTTTTTTTTCTATATAATTGGGTCATATTTGGTAATATAACATAGAGTGAGTTATATTTTGTAATGTAACATTACTAGTTGCATTTTTTTGTTATTTTTCCAAAAAAAAAAAAGGACAATACATGGGAGAATGGTACACGGATATATAGTCTATTTATAAATGGATTGGAAGTCCAGCTTCTACTGCCCCATGAATGATTTAGAACGTCGAAACTTTCTCTTGTATTATTGGTTTTTATCATTGGGCCCAAGCCCAAGGAATCTATGGGCCTGAGCAACCAAAAGATGATGGACAAGTTTACACGTGTATTTTAATTCTAGTCTGGGAATAGAGAAGACAAATTGACTTAACAGGCTAATGAGTGTTTGAAGCAATGTTAATGACTTGCAGAGCAAAATTTAGTTAAAGCAACAGACGCTCATTATAGGCTATAGAACGTGGAAAGAGAAAGTATGTGTACAAACGAACTCACGAAAATTTTACTCTAATAACCAAGTTAAAAATTGAGCATTCAATCCGAAATTTTAAACATACTAGGTACCAGATTGCAGGTGCAAGCTAAGCAAAGGAAATTAAAGACAAAATTAGAATAAGGCTCTTGAGTGAGACATAAGGGATATGGTTATTCTTTGGAGAACCTTTCAAAAAAAAAAAAAGAAAAGTAAACTTGAGGGACTAATTACAACCCATATCAACTATCTAACGCTCAATGGGAAAGGAGTCAGTAGTGTGATACGTGTGTACGTGATCTATAGCTCCGATCTTCTTCATCCCTTCCATCATGGTGGAGGTGAGCACGTTTCTCCCGTTTCCTGCTTTCTCTTTTTGCTGCATGATAAGATTCAGATGCAGATCGTTTTTGTTTTCTTTCATATCTCCTAGCACCATATTCCTTTGAAGTCATGTCATCATGCCTCATATATTTTCTCGGCAGACCCCTCTCTCCTCCCTCTTTTTCCTCCGTCTCTTCATCCGCTTCTTCTTGTTTCTTTTTATAATTGGAAACATGATCAACTCTGATTGTCCTACCCCAAAACGGTGCATCGTTTAAGTTATCGACAGCGAGAATTGTACTCCTTTGATCCTCATAAGCAACAAAAGCGAACCCCTTTGACTTTCCTGAACCTTTATCTCTAACAAGATTGAGATCAACAACCTCCCCATACTGAGAAAAAACAGCGAGGACATCACCTTCAGTGAGGTCGAAAGGTATGCCGCCAACGAATACATAAGCTGAATCTTTGTACGTGACCTGCCAGGATGCCTTATCGGAGATCCCCAAAGATGCTTCTTTTGCATTAATATTCTGAATACGCTTCACTAGCGTTAACGGATTCATGATTGTAGGTATCAATAGAAAACCCTAGGTTTTAAATTTAATAAAGAAAAACTAAGCTCCGACGGATACCAGTTATCGACGGCGTGATTTCGTATTTGGTTAATCCACAGAATTCTGGAGCTGCTGCTGTTTAGCTTATGCGGAGAAAGAATTACGGGGTAACTTGTAGTCATGGGATTATAATCACTATGTTGAATGGGATTGGTAAAATATTCCCATGTTAATGGAATTGGTATAAAATAAGAGGAATTCCAGGTTGAATGAGATAAGGTGGTGGGATATACAAGACTAAATTTGATATTTCCTTTGGTCCAAAATAAGTGAATTTTTGAGTTGTTTTTTAAAGTCCAAAATAAGTGAATTGTTCATTCTTCAAGAGACATGTTGGAAATTTCTTTAAATTTTACCCTTCATTTACACTTTTTAGGTTAGGAGTTCGAAGAGACTTAATTGACTTTATTTTAATCTGACTGAAATTTCAAGAATTGTTTGATAATATCTAAAAAGGTAAAAATGGAACGTAAAGTGCAATTTATGTCCTAGTTTTTTTTCCTTAATAGGTATGCATTGAAGCAAAAATTCACTTTTGGACTAGAGAGAGTATTAAATTAATGGTTGATGGTATAAATTAGTTTCGAAGTAAATTTATACCATCAACCAAACCCAGAATACAAGCACAAGTAAATGTACCAAAATATTTATCTCTAATTTGTGAATAATATATATATTATTATAAAATTTATATATATAATTTATTGATTTCGTTTAATTATTTTATAGGTTTTTCTTAGTAAAATCAAAACCAAACCAAATAGTATCGATTTTTAAATTTTAAAATCAAAATAAATCAAATATCAATTTTTTTAATTGATTTGGTTCGGTTTGCGAAACCAAACCATGAACAGCCCTACTTGGAAGTTCAACTTCTACTGTCGATTTAACTTTGAAACTTTCTCTTGTATTATTGGTCTTAATCATTGGGTCCAAGCCCAAGGAATGTATGGGCCTGCAACCAAAAGATGAGGAACAAGTAGACCATTCTCTAAGGGCCTTCTAGTACGTGTAACCCAGAATTTGATCCAAAATTTCAATATTATAGTTGGAAATCTTTTTACAATCAATGAGAGTCGTGTATATAGTCTCTAACAATATATAGGGTAAGTTGTTAAATCTCCATGGCAAAGAAATTCAATTGTAACTCGTAATATTTGAAAATAAGATAGCTAGCAAGCTTTTTATTTTTTATTTATTGATAGACGTCATTTTAGATGAACGTTGATAATATTATATTTTCTCTTCAGTAATTATAGTGGGACAGTATAGCTAATTAGTAACCCTGATTGGTGCTCTCAAAATATAATTTGATCTAATCTCTACATAAATAATTAAGAATCAAATGAACAATGAAAAAGTAAAATCTCAAACCTGAAAGGAGTAAAATTCTACCTAGTGAAACCTAAGAAATGATCAGGTCCAATATATAGAGAAAAAGAAGTGTGAGATTATAAAAGTATCTAAAATAGCATCATATTGAAGTCCAAATGAAGTAAAGTTTTTTTCTAGTTTTACAACTCCCAATCGCATTACATTTTTATTTATTTAAAGAAAACAAAAGCAGAGTTTATGATTGGAAAAATTAGAATAAGGCTCTTGAGTGAGACATAAGGGATATGGTTATTCTTTTCTAGTTGCTTTCTTCTTCTATAAGTTATAGGAACTTAAATAATTAACGTGCCACGTCTTTTATATTTTTTTACCAAAGATTGCACAAGCAAGTACTTTATATAATGAGGAATGATGGAAGTAACTTTTTTCTTAATTTCATTATGAAATAGGACTAGTATTAGTATATTTACCACTAACGTGGTGGGACTCACGAGATTCTTTCTTAATTGGTTTTGCGTTCCAATTTTTCGAATACAAAACACTGTAGTAGACAGTAAATCTTTCTTTAGCGGGCTTTAGGCAAAATGAATTGCAATTTAATATATAAATAAACTATGAATTGGATGATTATTAAAAAAGATTATTCTGGTTTATTTTTTCTTTTTCCTACGTAACCTTTTACGTTAAGCCTCCTTAGTTGCGAAATGCTCGAGCAAAGAAAAGGATAAGTTCGCCAGGAAGGAAAGAAATATAGTACTAGTGCGGGCTAGTCACTATTCAACAACAACATACTCAGTGTGGTCCTATAAGGGATACACATACGTTATTTCTACCTTAGAGATGGTATTTTCGATAGATTCTTGACTCAAAAGTCAAACCATATAAATGGAAAATAATTATTATCATGAATTTGAAATTTCACGGTTAAAATTTCATGATAACATCCTGAAATTTCATGTGCAGGATGTGTCCATTAATTATCCTGGCTATAACGGCTAGAGAATCGAGATCCGGTGCTGTCTTATTAAAACTTAGAACATAGTGCAGCTTTTCATATAAAACGCCGTGTTTTATTCTTCTTCCCCCTATATAGTACTCTATCCCCCAAATGGGTATAAACAAAGCTTAAAATGTTGAACTAAACATAGTTAGGGAAAGGTCACTATCCCTTCTGCCAATATCTTGCAAATGGGTATAAACAAGCAGCTGATTCTTACAGCAACCATTGGGATTGACGCGTTTAGTATTTGGAGTTTCTGGGGATCCCATCATATCAATCATCAATCATCATCTGAGATAAATATATGCCATACATTCTTATTATATAGTCAGATATTTCTATAACAAATTAACAATGTTGTCTGTCTATATGTCTTACATTTTTATTGGAGTAGAATGTACGTCAATCTTGCTTCTATTTAATTAAGGTAAGGTACAAAGATGATTTTCGAAGACCCTTGGATCAGGGTCAGGTGAAAGAAGCAAAAACAACAACCATATAAAAGAATAATCAAAGCGACTAGAGAATATATAATATAAAATAATAATATGAAAATCGATTCAACAAAAATCATAGTCCGTATAATAAAAAATCGTTACAGCAGATGAGATAGTTGTTATAGATAAATTTGATTGTACCTTTTTTTCCCCACTTTTATATCATCCAATTATTTTACTTTTGGGTGAGTAGTCTATTTCTTTCCTTGTCTGTCTTTAGCTACCTCTTTGCTCAATTCCAATATAATTAATTCAAAGGATTTAGCCAGGCCAACTGTAAAATTAAAACTTCTGTGGTTCTATAGTATATGCCAAGCCAAAAAAAGGACAAACGTATTGTCAATGGACCCATAACCAGCAATCATAAAATACTACCGTTGCCCCATCATATCATCAAGAACACGAGCACTATGATTAAGTACATATATTTTTTGGAAAATATGACTATTTGTTTTTAAAATATTTGAAATGAGATAATTTTATCGTTTACTTTATTTTTTGGCACAAAGATATTCTCACTATTAATCAAGTAGCTCAAAAGTATCGTCACATCTAGCTAAATAGCTCAAATTGCTTATATGAACAATTTAGAATATGATAATTTTGTCCTCAATTACCTATAACTCAAAGGCAAAATTGACCATTGGTTCGTCCAATATGGAGCAACAATTAGGAAAAAGATGACCAGTACAAAATTATCATACGTTATTTTTTGCACATCTCCTATTTTATTTTTTATTGATCTTTTGCGAAAGATATCATATAACTAAATTAATGGACTACAAAATCAAATATTTGTGAACTTAGTGGAACATGAGGCTTTATTTTCATTTGTGAAAAGGTTCAAATTAATGTACCTTTAAAGTATTTGAATTCTTTCATATTTGCCTTTTATTTATATATCGGTCCATGAAAGTTTTTACTGCAAATTGCTCTCCTTTTAGTTGTTATCCATCTTAGCTCTTATACCTATCATAGTAGCGTAACCTAAATAAATAAATCCAAATTTTTTCATGATCAAAATGATTTATATATATGCTTTGTGCAATAATTTGAAGCATATAATTGGATAATTTAAAGATTCAAATATACTTATGAATAATTGAATAATGTTGAGATATATCCTTGGGTAACTTTCACCATATCAGCTAAATCTTACCCATATTTTTCATGGTAGAAAACTTTTAAGGGAAGGAGTGTATTTAAAACGAAAGAGAACCAAGGACTTTTATGAATTGATAGATGAACAGAGGATAAATATAAAATAAGTCACAAATATTTGGTGTATATCTAATTTATTTTTTACTTTTCATTTTGGGCACAGGTGGGTTCAATTTAATATTGTGTTCTCTCTTATTGGTGAGACTATCACGCTAGGTCAATATTACTGCCCTTCAGTCGCACTTTGGTCATTAATTGGACACCATTTAGAAATTAAAAAGCATATGCTTCCTAGCTTAGTCTCGCCAATAATGGTGGAATTTAAAATTTAATGCTCAGTCCTCAAATCATTGATTCTTAATATAATATAAATAAATTCTATTTATAAAATAAGAAGGTGAAAAATTACTTATAATGGTGTAATAATAATAATTTTTTCAAGGAAAAAAGAACAAGAAAACGGTCATATTACAATCTATAAACAGACGTGCCATGCTAAATACAAGGTGAGATAGTGACATTCAGATAGATATTTTCTAAAAACTTTTCGATAATTTCTTCTTTTTGTGAAGTTCTCTAGTAAATTTCAACAAAAATGGTTATTGTATAAATAAAATTTGTTTCGTTTTCAAAAAGATTTTGTAAAAGAATGTTAAGTGACTAGAAAAAAGTAGTAAAAGTAGCTCCACCGCTAGGGGTCCTACAATTGTCGGTGGAATGAGAGAAGTCCAGCTAAAATTAGCCAATTGCTTGTTAATCTTTTCCACAATCATCGCTTACGCGTATGGACTCGATTTGCTCGTGACCCAAATAGGTCCTACATCTAGCCATGTTCCAGCTGTGAGTTTTGCTCTCCATCGAAGACAACAAATGAAACCTCCAGCTAGAGATGTCACCTAGACTCCGCATAACCCAAAACACCTGACGTGGTTAGCCCCATTACCTAATCACATGGCCTATTGGGCCCATTTTCTTTTTCTAAATACAGCCTGTTAGAGGTTAATTTTGTATTTTATTGCATGACCCCCCACCTAGATGTCGACCCTCGCTCTAGCCGTTATGCCTTAACTTGCCTACTTATATGCACTTAACTTCACACTCTTTAGACACAATAACACGCTCTCTTCTCTCTCTTCCCATTACTCTCTCTTTTTTCTCTACATTTTTATTCATTATTACTAGCCATGGATAGGAAATTTGTATTATTAGTATCAATTTTGTGCATTGTAGTGGCAAGTGTCACGGGTCAAACTCCTGCCGCTGCACCAGCCAAAGCACCCGTAGGTGCTACGGCTAGTACTCCACCCGCTGCTGCACCAACTAAGCCAAAAAGCACTCCTGCTCCAGCTAAAGCACCAGCCTCGGCCCCACCTACAGCTGTTCCTGTTGCGCCAGTAACCGCTCCAGCTGCTGCTCCCACTACACCTGTTGTTGCTGCACCTGTATCAGCACCAGCAAGTTCTCCACCAGCTAAAGCCCCAGCAAGTTCTCCACCAGTGGCTGCTCCAGTAAGCTCAACACCGCCACCAGTGGCTGCACCAGTACAATCTCCACCAGCTCCAGCTCCAGAGGTAGCCACACCACCAGCCGTTTCTACTCCACCGGCTCCAGTTCCAGTTGCAGCACCTGTTGCTTCGGAGACAACTCCGGCTCCGGCTCCTAGCAAGGGCAAGGGCAAGGGCAAGAAGAAAGGAAAGAAACACAATGCATCACCAGCACCTTCTCCCGATATGATGAGCCCACCTGCACCTCCTACTGAAGCTCCTGGACCTAGCCTTGACTCCGACTCTCCCAGCCCATCTCTTAACGATGAGGTACGTAATCTCATACAATTCTCTTTTTTATCTTAAAGCTTTAATCTTTTTTTTGCTGTCTATTATATGGTAGATCATTGATACTCATCCAGATCTAGTAATATATGCGATGCAATTTCATAATCTAGTAGGAGTATTAGTTAAACTGCATTCTCACAGTTCGGGATACATAGGATTCAGAGTCCATTTGGATTGACTTATTTTAAGTGTTTTTTAGTCAAAAATGACTTTTAAGCACTTCTGAAATGTTTGAGTAACTCTAAAAAGTGCTTATAAGCACTTAGTTTTAAACTAAAATGCTAAAAATAAATCATAAATTAGAAATCCTAACTTATGAAAATGTTAAAAATAAAATTCTAACTTATGGGCTATGACCTCTGGCTTATAAATCAAAAGTCAATCCAAACGTATTGATAGAATGTAGAGTTCCAATTGCAATTTGTCAGAATTCAATAGTTTTGATAGTTTTGATGGAATGACATTTATATTAAGAGATTTATTTAATTTGTGAAAATAATTTATTTAAAATTCAGTATGCTAACTCTTTTAAAATTTACCAATCATAAACAAAAAACTCATCTTTTAACTTTGCAGTTGATATGCATATAGGTGCATTAGAGAACATTTACATTTTTGTAGTGCATACTGCATACTAATTTTATGAATATGGTGTTGTAGCCTATGTTAGCATCTGTATTCTGTCGGTTAGCGAGTGATGTCGGTCCAATTAGAAGACCTCTACGTTTTACAGCTTCACAATTTGGTCTTTTTGAAGACGTGTCCGTCAATGTGCATGAGGACATATGAAGGCCATGTAACTTTAATTTTTACACCATAGTTCACACTTCACTAATTTTACATTGACTTACCTTCAAGTGTCTGTTAAGTATTTCTGTATTGGATAATTTGGCACACAATAGCATATGGTGTCGGTGGAAAGTCATAATGGCGTAGATATATTGATGTTTATATTAGGTGAAAGCCAAAGATTCTTTGGTTGTAGTATTAAGACCAAACAGTAAGAAGTTCGACAAAGAAACATTAAAGGTAGCTAAGCACGAGGCTACACAATGGTAGGGTTAATTAATGCACATGCACGGCTTGTACTGTGCATTTTGCATTACTATCACAACAAAATATGTATAGTGGATCTGATTCTTTAATTATTTAATAATTAATATATTATGGATCTAATGCAGAGTGGAGCAGAGAAATTGAAGATGCTTGGAAGTTTGGTAGCTGGATGGGCTGTCATGAGCTGGCTCTTGTTCTAAAGAGTTTATTATTTTGTCAAAACATATTTTGTCCAGTATTTTGATATTTGACATGTATAATTTTTATCTTTTTGTTATTTAATTTATGGTGCTGTATGGTCGGGGAGGGGTCCTCATTTGGATCTACTTAGAGATTTGGCTACATTGGCTCCTTTTTTATATTCTTTCGTGGAGTGTAAAGGTAGAGATTTGTACCAGTCTTCAGTCTTCACTACTTTTACTCCTTTTGGACTCGCACTTTCTTCTATTATATAGATTTCATTTGTTTATTTGTCGATTTCTGGTGTCACCATTTACTCTCCAATCTGCCTTAATGCACTTGAACATGATTCTTTATTTCTCAGTTTTTCATAATTTAACTGCATACTAACTTTAAGGAAGTTTAAAAAAAATTGAATCTTATGATCTTAAATTAAATATATATATAATGTATCAAAGTATCTTTTAATCTTGCGATTTTAAACATGCTATGCTACATGCACATGGCATGTTGAAATTATAGACTTACAAAATTAGGAAAGAATCATTAATTAAAGAATTACCAAATTAGGAAAGAAACATTATTTTCAAATGGGTTGTAAAGGAAAATAAGACAGTAACTATAATTGCCGAGTCATATCACTTAGGGGTCGTTTGGTAAAGTATATATAATAATAATGCAAATATGGTATATTAGTAATGTCTGTGTTAGCTATGCTTGCATTAGTTATACTTGCATTTTTTTTATGAAATGTTTGTTTGATGTATTAAGAATAACATGAATTGCATAAATTATTTTTATAAAATACCATTCATATATATGGTGGAAAAGATTTTGAGGGATAATTATGCCTTTAATTATGCTAATGCATGCATTAGAATTCATTGCATTACTAATACCATGAATTTTAAGGTATTAGTAATACACACCTCAATACACAATAGACATAGTCTAAGTAAAAAATCAAATAAGGTACTAACAATACACAAGACTAATGTATGCATTATTCTTTTTAATATACTCTATCAAACGACCCCTTAGTGATTTTCCAAATTTGAACTTCGATCATCAAAAAATAATGAAGGGGTATCTGTGTAAATAGTATATTTTTTGAAGTACAAATATAGTACCGGGTCCTAGCAGCAATCATCTAAGTTACTCGAGTTTAGTTAACTAGTGAGTAGTGACACTCTGACAACTCTCAAACTTGTGAACGAGTCAAAAATAATTCTAAAATTTATCTCTGATTGAACTTTGAATCAATCTTAGGATAAAGTAAATTAAAGTAACTTGTTGATTACTTAATTGCATAAGAAATAAAACCATAATTATTTAACCAGAAAAGTCTCCTGTACGTATCAACTTTATCATGCGATGACGAAACATCTGATGCTTCAAACAAAAACCTTTTATATTCGGTTTAGGAAAGAAGTTCAAACACAACTCTTATCATGTTTCTTTAATTTAACAATACGTTTTCCCTTTGTTATGTCTATTTTTATACATTACTCTTCATCACCAGTTCTTTTGTTTTATTACGTGTCTTATAGAAGAGAACAGAGAACAAAAAAAGAAGCAACTGACGAAAACAAGAAAAACACCACTGACATTGTAATTCAATAATTGATCGAAAGAAGTGATTTAAAAGGGAATGGACTAGGCTAATAACGTAGCTCGATATTTGGATTCGAACTGATAATATAGCACAGAGCCCGTGGTCTATTCTAAATGTAATTTGCACTTTTGGCCCTATTGGTCTTTAATTTTGTTCCTCAACGACGATAACATGTCGTGGGACATAAGTTTATATGTTTGCATTATGTAAAATATTTCACAAATTATCCCTGCTAGCTAAATTTTAATTGCTAAGGGCAAAAATTAGAGGGACAGCTTTCATAAATCCCAACTGTTTAATATCTAATTACATTATATCCCTATTTTTTTGATAATTACATAAAATTTCGGATTTTAATTTTCGCAATATATTATTGAGGGTCAAATACATAACCTTCCTGATACATAAGTGCCGATTCATAACTCTTATGTATTATAATCAGAGAGATACATTCAGATATATAAGTCTTATGTATCAGTAGCACAAAAAGCATTTTGATACATGATTTTTATCAGATTTTCAACCAATGACATCTTCTTATGTATCTGTAACCAAATATTCCTAGCTTTTATACATTTGGTGGAGGTTCGCGTGATGTATCTTTTTGTCCTTTTCAACCAGATACATCATTCTTATGTATCTCCAAACTCTCTTAACAGATACATCATTCTTATGTATCTCCATTAACATCATCATCTTCAACCTCCATAAATGAATCTCCGAACTCCCACCGTACTTCACCCCCAATTCCCTCCGTCTATGTCTCAGGCCACCCCCACCAAAAAAATTTAAAAAATTAATCTGATGTTTAGCTAAATAATATTTTTCAAAAAACGGGGAAAAAGAAATTATGGGATGTAATCACAGCAACTTCCAACACACACAACACAGTACAATCCAAAAGACTAGTGATTTTCTTTTTCCTTGTTAGAAGGCAAACAGTTACCATTGATATATTAATGATATACAAAATACAAATACCCAATTGAGCTGCAGTCGCACTCTCAGCCTGGCTGATTACAGCTTAATGCTTCATAGAGCAATCTCAACAATCCAACAGTTCTTAACTGAAAGAAATGGGGAAGGCTCTACATGTTAACATAGCAAGCACTAGCTTATTGAAGCTCAGACTAAAAGGGTACATCATGATCTCAGCTTTCTGCTTATAATATTATCATTTATCTATGCTCGCGATACTCTTGTTTTTTACAAACCAATTGGGGGTGGTAATCCCCCGCGAAATGAGGTATACAATAAAAGCGACGTATCCACACGTAAATGCAACTACTACAGATGTAAACAGCACCCCACTGACTGAAGAAGATAAGGAGTCCATCAAAAGATAGCCATTAATCAGCATAACCAGCGCAGCCACAAGCCATGATATCACCTAAAAAGAACAGAAGAAATATAAGATGTAAGCAGTACGAGAACCATCAAGTATGTAAAATTGAATCACACTGAAACTACACTCCCCCAACAAGAGTATCAAATCTAAGAGACGATGAAAAACTTGGATGGATTATGTCTAACAAAACCAGGCATAGATTAATATTTTATCTCTCATCCTGAAAGTTGCTAAAATTAATATGCAAGGCTTTCCCAATCTGCATGACTACGCCTTCAGCAGTTTCTTGGAATATATTCGCTCAATCAAATCAAGTGATCTCCAACACAATGTACGAGATTTAATCTTTTTCCCAGATAAATTAAAATGTAAAATGATGTGAATCAGACAGTTCCCATATTGTAATGCACTTTTCTGATACTCTATAAAGGTTAGTGAAAAGACAGGACACAACTAGACAAACAACAGAAAGAAGAAGGTTCTCCAACTCCTAAACCTAAAGATCTATCAATGAACATATTCTCAACAAAATATACTAGCAGATTCTGTCAAGGTCCAAGAGTCCTTGGATTTCATATAGAAATATCCGAGTGGCACAAAAGGCACCTCTTAACTTCAATCCCTTTTCCACATCAAATTAGAAGTCCCCTTTAAAACTGAAACTTAATTAATAGTATTCCTTTCTTTTAACAGAATCCCTTACAAACGATAACATTATGTGGTGTAACTGTGATGAAATAAGTTGAAGATCTTGATAATTTAAAGATCAAGAAATTCCGATCCCAGACCTGTTGTCAAATGATGGCTTATTGTTTTGGTGAAAAATTCCAAATTCAAGATGAAAAGAACAAGAAATAGATTCAATTCTGATGTATGAGAAAATCAGTTCACTCGAGAAGAACTTCTGAAGATACAAACATACCTTCAAAGTAGAGCCAATCTTGAAAACACCCATGATTTCTTCTCTGGATACAAGACAAAGAAGGGGGATCACGGCAAAAGGGATTTGGACAGACTGAAGAACATTAAGCCACTCGTTGAGAACATCTAATGATTTCTCAGAGGTGTCAAAAGCAACAGCGACAATCAGAGTTGGGAGGATAGCACAACTTCTTGTTATCAAAGCTCTCTGCCATTTTTTCAATCTCATGTGCAGAAAACCTCCCATAATAAATTGTCCAGCATAAGTGCCAGTTATAGTACTACTCTGTCCAGCAGCCAACAATCCAATAGCCCAGATATAAAGGATGGGGAACGATCCCCCACCATACTTTTCCTGAAGATATTGACCAGCATTTTCTAGGCCAATAGTATTGGCTATTTCACTACCATAAAATGACTTTGCAAACACTGTTGTAACAAACAGATTGATAATGAATGAAATTGCCAAGGCAACTGTCGACTCTATGGAGTAGTATTTAAGTGCTTCTCGAACTCTGCCAATCTTACGGTTGTCAATGTCTCTGGACTGCACTAGAGCAGAATGTAGAAACACATTGTGAGGCATGATAACACACCCTACAATTCCCACTGCCTGCTTTATTGTCTTGGAGCTCAGTTTTGGAACCACCACACCTGCAGTTACAATTGGTCAGGATACTTTAAGGCCATGCATAAAAAATGGTTTATGATTTTAACACTTAAAAGTAGCAAATCTTAGTTTAGCAATATTCTTTTGTGCTGCATTTTCTCACCAACAAGAAGTTCAACCCCATTAGGTTTCGTTTCTCCAAACATCCATGCAAATGAGACCGCCATAACTGCAATAAGGACGGCAAAGAGTGCTTCCAGCTTCCTCACTCCATAGTTCTCAAGAAATAAGAATATAAAGCTGCATAAGAAAAGGATTGGAAAGGCGGTTCTTGAGCTCAATGGGCAATTAAACAGTGCCTGAATCGTTATTATGTTTCTTTAATCAAAGGAACAGTAAAAACTGTTTTTAAATAATAAATAAAAGTAAAAGAAATGAAGGAACGACACATGGCTCCCAAGTCTTGATAATATAGAATTCAACCTTGGATGGAAGCGATAATTTATAAAAGGTCAATCAGTCAACTACACTTCAATCCAAAACTAATTGGGTAAGCTATATGAATCCTCCTTATCCATTTCAGGGATCATTATGAAAAAAAAAAAAAAAAGAACTTATATTACTGTGTATCACTATTTAATTATTTGACCTAGCAAAAGTATAACCATTTCTTCCCTCCGTCCTCTACTTCTCCATTAATTATATTTAAGGATATAAAAGTAGCCACGAGAAGTTAAATAATGGAAAGAGGCAACAAGCAGAGGCCTTTGTTAATCAAAAGCTGAAACAAATTACTCCCTCTGTTTCAATTTGTTTATCTTGCTTTCCTGTTTATTTCATTTAGAAAAAAAATCACGTTTTTTGGGAACTCTTTAATTCTAACTTTTCATATGTCATGTTCACGACAATAAGATTAAATGGCAGTTTGGTACATTCTACATATTTTGTCAAGTCAAAATCGGACAAACAAATTGCAACAGAGGGAGTACTATTATACTGCATATGTTAAAAATCAAAGCTTTCCATGAAACAGAGCTCCAATTCAAAAAGAAAGAGAAAATACCAATCGAGGGCAGTGATAACAACACCAGACCAGAGAGGCAAGAACCCTCGACTCAAAATCTTAATAGCAATAGCACTACCAATAACCTCTTGAATATCTGCCCCAATTAGCGCCAATTCAGTCATGATCCACAAAAGCAACCTAGCCCATTTAGGATACTCATCTCTACACAGCTCAGCCAAATGTCTAGAAGTCGCCACACCCAAACGAGCCGCTAAAAGTTGAACAAGAAGACCCATAGCCGTAGCCCAAAATAGTAGCCATAACAGAGAATACCCAGCTATGGCCCCTGCCTGAAGATCCCCTTCAAGATTACCCGGATCCAAAAAGGCAATACTCATCAAGAAACCCGGCCCAGTAAAAGCCCACAGCTTTTTCCATGAAAAGGGTGGTGTTTTGGTGAAATCCTCATCGTTGGTTTCGTCGTCGACACCGATAATATGGACTTTGTCGGAGTATTCATACGCTGATTCTTCGAGTAATCGGTTGGCCAGCAATTGCTGGTGTTGTTCATCATCATGTGGAGGCATTTATTTGAAGACAAAACAGAAAATGAAAGACAAATGGGTTAAGAAAGATGGTTTTTGCGGTTAAAAGTTACAGGTGGGTTCGGTTAGTGGGGAAGTAAATGGCCTTTATAGTGGAGGCTTTGGATCTTTTTCTTGTTTTCGTTTTCAGACTATAAGACCAATTATGCTTTGAAAAATACCATCACGCTACAACTTTCTATTGAACCGATATATAATTTTCCTTTCTGGTCACGAAGAAATGAGATCTGTTGTCTATTTACTATTTGAGATTTTAAAAAAATGTGTAAAAATGAAGACATGTTTGTTATTTTTGCCCCTTTGAAATACTGTTAATTTAGCTAAAAATTAAAATAAAGCCAAATCTATATATAGATACTCCTATTTAATTTTACTTACCCAAATATTAAAAAAAAATCTCTTATTTATCACTTTTAATAAATTAGGAAAGAATTAGTTATTTTTCCAATTATTTACGAAGGGGGAACCTTACAAAGATGAGTAGTAACACAGGCCGCCAAAAATCCTCTACCAAAAAACAAATAAAAGTACAGGCCAACTACAGTTGTCTTCTCCAACTTCCAAATTTTGTAACAAGACAACATTAGTAGCTTTCATTTTGTTTATATGATGATGAAATCCGTTCATCTTAAACCAAAAAAAAAAATAAAAAAAATGTCCATGTTATAAGTCCACGAAAACAGAAAGTATGATGCAAGATTGAAAAGACTAAAGTGGGTATCTAGACAAGCCACTCTCATCAAGATTACGGTGCTACAATAGTTACGTGACACATTTCTACAATATCAAAGGGTATATCAAGGTAATAAAATGAAGTTACGAGTTTGATAGAACTCAATAATTTTTACTAACTATACATTTGTGTTTAGAACCTTATTAATATGATGAATTTAAAGTTAATAAATAAAAAATATATCTATTATTTAAAATTTATAAACTTAAAATATTGAATCCGTCAGTGGGTAACTGTACACTAGCCAGAGGCAAAGAGCATACATTCCTCCCCCACTCTTTGAAAGGAATCTTGTATTCTTTTCTTCATCATCCTCCAATAATATGTCCCCGTCTCATTCCAAGAATCCAAACTTGATTTGATTTGCAAAACAAGAAATTAAGGTGGCACTACTGAAGAGCAAAAATGGGTTAAGTTTTAGTAGGCGTTTGGCTATGAAAATAAAATATTTTGGAGTTGGAGTTGGAGTTGTGTTTGGCCATGAAAATAAATAGTGTTCTTTTTGATTTTTTGTGAGAGAAGTAAAAGTAAAAAAAGTGAAAACAAGAAAAAGTTATTTTTAATTTTTCGGAAATTTATTTCATTTTAGTGAAATACATTTCATGGCCAAACACCATTACATTTCACTTTTTTCACTAAAGTGAAATTTATTTTCGGAAAAAAATCCATGGCCAAACGGGCCCTTCGTAGGCAGGGACAAGAAAGGAAACTACGCGGAAGCCGAGTCTGGCGTCGCCAAGTGCGGGTGTGTGCCGCAACATGGCAAGCGTGTGTCACTTTCGAGGCTGCTCAAGCTTCTCCGCTTCCGATGCGCGACAAATTTCCCCCCACATTCGCCCCGTCGCGCTTCTCTTTTGGCTTTTTTAACCTTACAGTGTCCTGCTTTATTTAAGGTTAAAAAATAGATAACGTTTGGGTTTCACGTTGTTAGTTGTTTTTATTAGAGATTCTCTGATCACGATTATGAACAAATTGAAGTGCTCACCAACGAGAAAATGACAATAGTGTACTTCTATAATTTAGGATAAGTTGAAAATAGTTCTTGAAATATGTACTAGATGGTTTTAGTCCTTTAAGTTTGCTTAAAAATTAGTATTTCTTTTGTGTCATATTTTATACAGTATTGAAGCGACTCAACTAATAATTATTATCTCAGAAAATTATTTTTTCTTGAAAATATTGAAATGAAAAATAAATATAGATACAGTATTGAAGTTACTCAACTAATAATTATTACCTCAAAAAATTGCTTTTTTTCTTGAAAAAATTGAAATAAAAAATAAAGATAGGGTGAAAATTATTTTCACCCCCCAACTTTGCTTTAAAAATCAAACTTTTCCTCAACTTTGAACAATAATCAAACTCCCCCTTTATCCGATGCAATGTCCATTTTATCCTAGTTATATCAAATATATTTATGTAATACCTCTTTATATTATATATAATTTATTTTTTTAACCTAGGTATTTACCTTTTTATTTAAGTTTATTAACATCATAAATAGAATAATACTTTTATGAATTTGTCACAAAATTTAATGTTATTTTTATAACCATTATTTCAATATTATATGCATTAACCTTATGTATATGTAAGTACATGCATGTGTGTATTTGTCTTTCCCCACTCTCTTACTCCGTGTGTTTTATATTACTTGACCCCTTTTTATATGACACACCCCTTAAGAAAATTTTAATTATAGGTGCATTTTACTAAACTAACCTTATTAATAATGCTTTAAAACTTTAAATTTGACTACTACAACTTTATGCAGTTATTTAATACTAAGGGTAGAAATAAAAAAATATTAAAAAATTCTCTTGATTTCATAAATTGGACAAGTAAATTAAAACAACTATTTTTAGTATGAGGATCAAGCAATATGAAAGGCAGGGGTATTTTCTATTGTCTATTTAAATAAACAAGTTCTGATTGTCATTAATGGAGTATTACATAAATTATAGTTTAAATAATTTAAAATCTAAATAAATACAATCTTTAAAAATTTGGCCATAATTTAACTAATTATTTTGTATTTCCTGCATCGAAATATATTTGTATATTTATTATTACCTGTTATTTTTCCTTGTATAAATAAATATTAGAGTTTTAATTATTATTAATAAAATTAATTTTCTCATTATGCTAATTTACTTCATTATAGAACATTATTAACTTATATATTTAATTAGTATTATTTCTCACTTTTTTCGCCCAAAAGAAAACATTTATGTTTTGATGAAAAAATTGTTCCATGAATTTTAAAAAATGAAAATATCATGATTTTTAAAGAAGTAATAAAAAAAAAATTATAATGAAAGGGTATAATAGGATAAAGGGGGGCGTTTGATTATTATTCAAAATTAAGGGGAGAGTTTAATTTTTAAAGTAAAGTTGGGGTGGAAATGATTTTCACCCAATAAAGATAAGATTATATATAACTATTAATTAAGTGACCATTTGAGAATCAATCAACCCTCCCTTTATGAGAAAGTATTAATGTTCAAGGAGTGCTCAAACAGTTTTCCTTTGACTAATATCTTTTTATAAATATTTTAAATCGTTAGCTATATTGATTCTGGCACTTTCCATATAGTTTTAAGGGAAAAGGCTCAAATATGCTATCGAACTATTGAAAATGGCTCATTTATGCCATCCGTTAAAAGTTTGACTCATTTATGCCATCGCCGTTACAAAAAAGGCTCATTCATGTCATTTTTTTTAATGGTGGTTTTTTAAAAAGGAAAAAGGCTCAAATATGCCATCGAACTATTGAAAATGGCTCATTTATGCCATCCGTTAAAAGTTTGACTCATTTATGCCATAGCCGTTACAAAAAAGGCTCATTCATGCTATTTTTTTTAACAGTCCGGTTTGATGGTTTTTTGCAAAATCATTTTGTATACGTGGCCAACAATAATTCTTCCACATCATTAATTAAAGGAAAAAGACTCAAATATGTCATCGAACTTTGAAAAAAGGCTCATCTATGTCATCCGTTAAAAGTTTGGCTCATTCATGCCATTTTTTTTAATAGTCCAATTTGGGGGGGTTTTGCAAAACCATTTTGTACACGTGGCCAACAATGATTCTTCCACATCATTAATTAAATCAACCAAAAAAATTTTAAAATTCCTAATAAGAAAATATCGATTTCTCCGGCCAAAATATTTCTATGCATTTCTTAACTCCTTTATAGGCACTGTAAAGAGTTCATCCATTTTCAATTTCTTCAGAATCACCGAACACAATTCTGCAAATTTCAAGACCAATTCAAGCCCGAAATAGACATCAACTATTTCAAACAACGAATCAATTAGTTACCGAAACACAATTTTTTAAATTCTTAAAAAATTATACTTGAAGTAAAAATCAGAAAAATTCTATAATCGGTGAATATTTTGTAACGGCGATGGCATAAATGAGCCAAACTTTTAACGGATGGCATAAATGAGCCATTTCCAATAGTTCGATGGCATATTTGAGCCTTTTCCCTTTTTAAAAAACCACCGTTAAAAAAATGTTAAAAAAATGGCATGAATGAGCCTTTTTTATAACGGTGATGGCATAAATGAGCCAAACTTTTAACGGATGGCATAAATGAGCCATTTTCAATAGTTCGATGGCATATTTGAGCCTTTTCTCTAGTTTTAATTTCAAGTATGTAAATTTTACTTTTAAAAATTTGAAGAATTTATTTCTAAATTGATAGTCAAAATTACTCCTTTCGTCCATCTTTATTTGTTTACTACACTAAAAATAAATGTCCAATAATATTTGTCCAGTTTGGAAAACTAATGAATAATTTACCATATTGTGCCCATTTTACCCCTACTATTAAATGTTATTCATTACCTAATGCATTTTTCAAAGCATGAAATTTATTATATTCAAAGGGTGATATAGTAAAATTACCTCTATTATTTATTGTTTCTTAAGGTTTGTGTCAAGTAAATAGTGGACAATGTACTATTGTTAAACGGAGGGCGTAAGTGTTTTGACTCTCGCACTCCGAACACATTCACATAAATCGGGACAGTGAAAGTAACACTTTTAGTCCCCAAAGAGAAAATTATAAAACTATCTATTAGATTTGACGGGAACTATAAACAAATTAAATAGTGGTAACCGTATTTAGAGGTATAATTTTTGTAGTTTGTGCTATTTTTGGTCAACTTTTAGAGTATGGTGCATAGTTTCTTGACGTATGATTTCTATTTTTTTTTAATCTTTAATGTCTAGTGAACCTTTTTATGTTGCATATTTTAGAATTTGATGTGACTATTTTAGTATTTACGATCCCCCCACGCATCCCCCCGCCCCACAGTTTTGGCAAATGGTCAAAATTATTCAATTAACACTTAAAAGAGACTATTTATTTATTTTTTTGGTTAATTAAAAGAGACTATCTTAAACCTACTCTTAAACATAAAATGGTCATTTTCTCGCTCACCAACACCGAATTTTTTGCGAAAGAATTGAAGAAACAATTGTTAAGTCATACTGCAAGGCATGAAAAGCACTGCAGCATTCACTCCTAGAATTTCTGAATCCGTTAGTTTAAAATGTATATATCCATATATATATCGTGATCCTAATTCTTAGCTAGTGCTGGTCCATGCTGCTTTTTACAACTATAAGTCACTATCCTGTCGACACTATGACACAGCATCAACCATCACCTATAAGCTGTGCATTATTATTCTACTCACTTTCGAGTAGGGCAACCTAAACGAGGTTGAAGTTCTTCATCTTTTTACTAACTTTTTTGCTTTTTCTTATGAACATTTTCAATTATTTGGACTTAATTAGGGATGTATAAGAAATTTATCTCCCAAATAGTGCCAGAATCTTTTGCGGTGACAAGATTTTAAAGAGAAAAAAGGACTTGTTATATCGACGTATAGTTTAAAGTCGTATTATTTGTCTTTGCTGGCTGGCTACTTGAGCATTTGTAAATTGTTTTAAGGAAGCGTGAGAAGCTGGTGTCTGTAAGGAATATTATGGAGATGTATTGTCCCCTCCACTGACCCACATGAAAAATATTAAGTAATGTAGGCAATAACACTTGTAATATACAACCAAGTATAATATAAAGACTTCTATTATACACTAGTGATTTGACTCGTAATAAAGTTTGGAATTCGTCCAACCTCAAGCGATTGGCCAATTTGGTCCTTAGATTAATAGACAAACACACAGTCGTGACTAATTATATGTTTGTAAGGGTTTGTATATATCTTTATGAAAACATATTATCGTGAGAGGATTTTGTGCAAATAAGCAAGATGTAATTTTTCACGAAGTGACATGCTAAATTATCATCGCAGAACTATAGTTGTGAAGATGGGAGACGATCGAAGCCAGACTTGAACTTGAGTATGAGATCAGATGAGAACTTGCTTATTTTAATTCCATTGTTGACCAAGAAAGGTCGCATTAAGACTGATCAGAACACCAACGGAACACTCTTACCCACACTAACCAGCTAGTGTTCAATGAAGACTAACCCACAAGCTACTCGATTTTTTTCTTAGCGGCAATGAATTTTACTTACATATGATATTTTATTTCACAGGGTACACTATCTACGTGGGTAAAAATCTATCCGCACCCTGTGTAATCTATCCGCACCCTGTGTATACACCAAGTCAATATATTCATGCCATGTGTTAGAATTTAGAGTTCATGTTACTTAATCATGATTAACTAACATGTATTTTACTTCATTTAACCATAGTAAATTACATTAGTTTAGTGTATACACCGAGTGTGACGAGTGTATTAACCTCTTTTGTGGGCTATATCAGAGCCACAATACAAAGTCAGAAATTTCGACGAGTGTATTAAATTTTTTTAATAAATGTATATATCTAAAGAGTATTAGTATTTTTTTATTTATATATGAAAGGTGTTCAACTAACCATCCTTCGATTACATATCTAAGCCACTACTTTTCCATTAGAGAAAATCCTAATTCCGCTAGCGTAATTATATATATCAGATAAACAAAGTATAAAGTTGGAATGGTCCATCCAAATACATATTCTTTTCTCACTACGCTTCACGTACAATTCATGCCTGCTTGTTTAATGTACTAATTTAATTTACAACTCAGCTACGTGGGTTTCTTTTGTTCCTCGGTTGGTCTTTTCAATTGATGTACATGTTCCTTAAACATCAAGTTGAGCCATTGAAAAGTAATTAAGAAGATAATTAAAGATGGAAAATGACGTTGTAGACATGTAGCACAAAGTTCATACTCCACTAGTTAATACTACCACTCAATTAAGGCACTCAATTAAAGTGCATGTGATCGAGCATCTCTTTTTATTCTCTTTTACTCTTTTGTATGGATGCGTGCTAAAGCATTCCTATTCTTTTACATCAGTACAGACAAATGCTAGGTCAGCAGCTTTCTTCTCGTGGGATGTTTCACTTCTCAGTTGAAAATTTAGCAAGATGCTCTAACAAGTTCGAAATATTAAGTATTAGGAGTAACATTACGGAAAAGGATTAAAAATACCCCTCTACTTTGATAAATTGGTTAAATTTATTCCTCATTATACTATTGGGCCAAATATACCCCTGGTATTATATTATAGGGTCAAATATACCTCTGTCATTAGCAAAGTTATCAAAAATATCTCTCTTTTTAACATTTCTCCATCATGGCAAGGTGAGAGCCACGTGATATGACATTTGGGTCAGGCGAATGCCACCTCAGCATATAATTTTTTTTTCTTTTTCATTTTAAACTTTTTGCTTAAATTTTTATTAATTATTTACAAAAATTGGTAAATTAAATACTCACATATTTTATTTATTTAAAATAAAATAACCGTCATTATTAATAAACGTCGAACTTTCCTCACCAAACGGAAGAGAACCACCACCAAAGGCAGTGGAAGGAAAAGATATGCCACATGTCGAGCTGTGAAGAACAAAAGCAGCGAGTTTGGGAACTGAGTTTTCGGAGAAGGTGGTGGATTTTGAAAAGTCCGACGAAGAGGTGCCGGGAAAATGGGGGTTTAAGGTTAGCGAAATTCGAGGAAAAGTTGACACCGCCATGGATGTTTTACTACTAGTGATAGTAATTAGTCTTTTTTTGCGTGTTAAATACTTACATATTTTATTTATTTAAAAAAATTGATAAAATAAATAATTAAGTACTAAAATTTGAAGCAAAAAAATTAAAATGAAGAAGGAAAAAAATCTAATGCTGAGGTGGCATGCCACGTGGTATCCATCTCACCCAAATGTCACGCTACGTGGCTCACACCTTGCCATGATAGAGAAATGTTAAAAAGAGGGATATTTTTGATAACTTTGCTAATGACAGGGGTATACTTGGCCCTATAGTATAACAGCAGGGGTATACTTAACCTAATAGTATAACGAGGGACAAATTTAGCCAATTTATCAAAGTAGAAGGGTATTTTTGACCCTTTTCCCTTTTTTTAAAATATAATCTTGGTGGTTGAGTTTGACCCGTTCCTGCATATTTTGATTAATTTTATGAAATATTTGTTATCTCTCACCAATACAAATACCGAGCAACATGTCCAACAAAACTTAAACATTTAAAAAGAATTATCTACTATTTTAGTCTTCGCTGAAATTTCGACCTTATTAAGATTTAAGAGTAACATTTTGCCTTAAAGAAAAGTTTATTATTCGTTCCTATCTAAACTACAACTTCCCCCACCATAGATATATAGATTTGTCCCCTCTAAAGTTTATTGTATTATTAATACTATCTCTTTTTTGTTCTTTGTACTATTTTATTTTATTTATTCGACTTCCTCTTTTCTCATTTCCCTCTGTTAATTTCTTTGAAATTTTACCCTCATGATTTTCTTTCTTTAATTAATTTTCGAGTTCATATCTTGAATGTTGCAGAGGGGTTTCAGATATAAATCTATGATGCAACAATAACATAAAATGTATAATAGAAAAAAAAAAAAAAAAAAAAAAGGGCGAGGTGTCCTAATGTTACCTATCCAGGGGCGGACCCATATAGTTACAAGTGGGTTCAAATGAACCCGCTTCGCTTGAAAAATGGAAAAACATTGTAAACTTTGGATATAATAAATATTTGAACCCACAATGACCGCAGTGTTGCTGTGGAGCAGTGGTCAAGGGGTTCAATCCACAGGGAGAATGCAAGTTCGACTTCTAGTAACAACCATTTTTTCATGTTCTTATTTTGTTGTTGTTGGTTTAGTCATTGACTAATCATGTTACCAAAAAAATCAAAAAGAATGGCCAACTTATATGCTACTACAGAATTTATGGATCCGGCTCCTCTCCATATTCCATCTCTCCATTTTCTCCAAGTTCTAGTTTAGATTGGAGACACTTGTCATAGTTTAAAATTAATGGTTGAGATTTAATTAAATTAACTAAACTTTTAATCATAGTTAAAATACTTAATTACTTTCATATATTTCCTCCCAAAAGATTTTTATTCCCATAATTTTAGATCTACACCATATCTTTAATTCATAAATTTATATTAAAAAAATCTTTTTAATCGTTTTGCTCGTCACATCTTAATACAAGCAAATTCGAGTTATATAATTTCCTCTTAATATATGAATGTAAGTTACATATTTAATCGTCTTGCCGCCATTTACTCATTATAAATTTGAATTAATTTGATTAGAGAGTATCAAATATAGAACGACTGAAAAATTATTGTACCATATAGAAAATGTTGTTTACCTTTAAGGTTGATAATTTTTCTTAAGGGTTGAATTCTTATTTTTTTTGCATAGAGTTATCATATAAAACGATATGGATAAATTTGTATTATGGAAATAGTAAAGTTGCATAAAATAATTTATTGGTAATAAATTGCCCAATATTGTAGAAGGTATAAAATGAGATTCTGAATTGATTCAGCTCATACACATAATATTGAGCATCTGAAATTCATTAACACTATTAATTCAAAATGCAAATAAAAATCTTCTATCAATAAAATCAAATCACTTTATTTTTTTATTTGACACTTTCTAATCAAATTAATTCAAATATATAATGAGTAAATGGAGGCAAAATGATTAGATATGTAATTACTCGTATTCATATTTAAAGAAATTTACTCAAGGCAAGAAATTTTTTAAACATATATTTAAGAAAGATATAGTGTAGATCTAGAAGTGTGGGATTGTAAAAAAATTTTGGGAGAAAATATATGAAAATAATTAATTATTCTCATAATTAGAGGTTTAGTTTAATTAATTAAATCTCAACCATTAATTTTAAACTATGACAAGTGTCTCCAATCCAAGCTAGAACTTGGAGAAAATGAAGAGAAAGGAAATAGAGAGGAGTTGAATCCTGAATTTATTACCTTAATATTTTTTTATTTTTTTATTTTTTTCTATCACCTTGTACATTTTGTTTTCTTACTCAAATTCAACAAAAATCTAAAATCTACTTTACTAAAAAAAGGTTTTAACTTTTTATTAATTGAACTTCGGTACACTTTTTCATAGATTTTTTTTTAAAACATGCAACTATTTTTCGTTGAAATTATATATTTTTTGTTAATTTACTTTAATTTATTTAACATAAATGAAAATAGGTTCTTTGTAAGTTTTTATTTTTTTCCTCAACAACAACAATATACCACTGTAGTCCCATAATATGTGGTATAGGGAGGGTCGAGTGTACTCAGACGTTACCTCTATCATTGAGGTTGTGAGGCTGTTTCTAATAGACCTTCTGCTCAAGATAACAACAGTCCAAAAAAAGAAGTAATGAAAGTACAAGAAACAGCAGACAGTGACAAAAAACAGCAGATAGTAGATTACAATACTACAAGAAGATAATACTATAATCAAACTACACAAAACAACAAATAGTATTAGAAATCAAAGAACAAGAAACTACAAAAGTAATACTACGGCTACTGTTATGGACTATTACAAACAATCTTTTTCTCAACTTTGTTAATAAAAAAAGTACTGAGAGTTTTATTTTTTTAAAAAGAGTCTTTTTTTAGGCTACATTATTAACAAACAAAAAAACAAATAATAGATCAGTGGGCAAATATTTATTATTCTCGATGCTACTTACATTATTCGCTATCACCATCTATCCATATTTACTGATTGAACTCACCTGAGTAAAATTCTGAATCCGCCACTGCTAATGTTTGGCCCTCTTAGAACTGGATTGGGTCAACACTTAGAAGGTCTGTTAGTGAAAAGGTCAGCCCGTCCCAACTCGTTTAGGACCACAACCAAATAGGGCTGGAAAAGCCTATTTTGATACCTTTAGTTTTGTGACTCAAATATTTTGCAGCAAATTTTTTAATTCAACATCTAAATTTATGTTGAGCAAAATATTATTCTCTTCTAAATCAAAATCATGTCATGCAGAATATTCTTTAACGTAAAATCATGTGGAGCAGCATATTCTTTAACGTAAAATCATGTGGAGCAGCATATTCTTTAACGTAAAATCAAGCTATAGTAGGCATGCTTAAAATATAATAGTAACATAATCATAATAATAGGGTACATAATTCAACTTCAGTTCACCTTTTTATATATGCTATTAATGCATTGTATACATTGTGTGATATGCATTGTATGATTTTGATGTATTTTGATATACATAAATCTATACTCGTTTAGTTAAACTAAAAATTGTTGGGTATAAGAAAAATATAATGTCCTGTGCATATTTACAATATGTATATGTATATAGATGTTTGTGTGGCTATAGATCATCTCATTAGGGTGAAATTGCTAAATATTTTAAAGTTAAATTGTTATTAAATATAAAAATGTGTCATTTTGTTGGGACTCACTAAAAAGAAAAATATAATCATATAAAATGGACAGACGAAGTGTAGCTAGATGTATATTTGTTAATTCACAAGATGTATATCTGAATGTATATTTATTGATTCACAAAAAAAAATAAAAAATAAAAATGTATACATGATAAACAATCAAAACAAATTGATATACTGAATTGGATCATGAAAATGCGAATATGCAGATAAAATGGTTAAAACTTAAGACCCAATTACTATCATAATCCTTGAAGCTCTAGTGATCAAACTTCGCACTAACAAACATTGTCTTCTTTTCCTAACCCTGTCATTTTTGATATCTCCCAAATTTGTCTTGAAAATTTCCAGTCCCAAGTTTTCGAATCGTCGAAGAAACGAAAAGAAAATGTAGTGAGAGAAAATGTATAACGGTAAAGAAATTTGGGGTGAAGATTTGAGAGATTTTGAGAAAATAAATTGGATAAAATTTTAAGAAGAGTGAGAGAAAATGAAATTTAAAGCTATTTTAAAGGAATGTCTTTTTTGATTATAAGATACAAATTTTAAGCTTGAAACATGAATGTCAACTATGAGGTGACAAATTCTCATTTGTTCTAGCTTTGGTTGCAGAGTTACCTAGTACCTATTGCTGGTGGGAGGTGACATGTATCTCATGAAGTTTATCGAGGTGCGTGCAAGCTGGTCCGACTGTAATAAAAAAAATTGAGGTGCCAAATTCATAAACTTGAGTTATTTTATGCTATTTAGTGGACCAACTTATCATACGGTGTTAAATTCTCGATCTTTTTCCAGTAACTTTTGGGTAGAGTGCCAAAGGTCCATGATGAAAAATTATTAGGGACTTTTACATAAATAGTATAAATATGTACTCTTATTTATTAATTATAATACATGAATTGATAGCATAATTTTTTTTTTATCAAAAATAGAAAAATACATATATAATACATTTTAAAACACAATTTTAATATAGTAATACATAAACTAACTTAAATAGCGTTTAAATATTTCAAATTTAATTATAATACGTTTTAACTCCATTAATAAAAGAAAAAAATAAACAACAAATTTAATACATTTTGAATTCAATATATTATACGTATTAAAGACGTATTTCAATATGAGTTGTAAATATATATAACTAAAACACTTTTAATACAAATGTATTATAAGTATTATACGTGAATTTCAAACATTCTGAATTCATAAAATGTATAATATTGAATTCGAATTGTATTACAACAGTCCTTTACATTTAATATCATTTGAATTCAATATATTATACATATTAAAGACATATTTCAATATGCGTGGTGAATATATATAACTAAAACACTTTTAATACAAATGTATTCAAACATTCCAAATTCATAAAAATGTATAATATTGAATTCGAATTGTATTACAGTGATCCTTTATGTTTAATACATTTTGAATTCAATATATTATAAGTATTAAAGACGTATTTCAATAAACGTGGTGAATATATATAACTAAAATATTTTTAATACAAATATATTAAACCTCAAAAACGACACCGTTCTACTCCTCTTCCTCCACCATTAATTTCAATGGCGAAAGAAAATTCAAGAACCAAAAAAACCATTCCACCATACATGAAAGCCATATCCGGTTCACTAGGAGGAATCGTAGAAGCGAGTTGTTTACAACCCATTGATAAAAATCGTAATTAAAGGCAAAATTAAGCTAAGAATCGTAATTAAATAAAAAATTTACTATTAATGATGATATAAAGCCTTAAAAGTTATTAATTATGTAAAAAACTGAAATCATTACGGGGCTTAAATAGCTAGCACTCTTGTAGTGTGTTGTGGGCATTATTTACCTCTTCCTATTATACAGCTCTTCATATGGCTTTCCAAATGGCACTCAAGTAAATTAGTACCGATGAGAGGCGATTTCCCAGTAACAACTTCTTCTTATTATTATTTTAATATTACATGTATTCAGAGGCGATTTCAGGTTTTCAAAATAACAGGTGCACCATTATTTTTTAAGAATAACATTTTTAATTGGCGTATTTTGCATTATAATGCAGATAAAAGATTGCTTTAGGAAAAAAAACCGTAACAAGAGTTATAAGTGGAATTTTATCCTTTTACTTGAAGAAGCAACAATTAGCTCTCAACCAGTGAACTACTCTACCTCTTTTGGTCATGAGTTTCTTAAGATGATATTTGATACTCCATATTTTAAGATTATACAAGTAATATATCGAGTTTAATCGGATGACCACGGTTCATGTAATCCTTTTTTTGTACATAGAATCGCCACTATATGCATTATAGTATGTATATATGTATTATGTGCAATCATATTTAAGTTTCATTTATCTCTTCTTCTCTATTAACTATATAGCTAAATAAATTGTGATTGTTATTGATGAAATATATTTTAAATTATAATTTAAAATTTATTTACAATATAAATAAATAATCTTTTAAGAAATGTTTATGAATTATACCTTTATTTTTATTAATTATTTTGTATTTCTTGCATTGAAATATATTTATAATGTTATTACATTGTAGATTCCATCAATATTAATTTTGAATTTTTTTGTTTTGCTCTTTTGTTTCACTGAAAAACGAAATTAGCTTATATACTTAATCAATATTTCTCACTTTTCGTTTTTCGACGATATTAACTTTTATAGAATATAAATATATATATATTGATGTTAAAGAAGTAAAAAAATAAATAAACAAATAAATAAAGATTGATAATATAAGGGTAAAATTGAGATTTAAAAAAGTCAATCAGGAAAAAGGAGGGAGATGATTAATTTTCAAAGTTAAAGAGTGAGTTTGATTTTTAAAGTAAAGTTGGGGGTGTAAACGATTTTCACCCATTTTCAATACATAATACTATCTTCCTTTACGTAAAAAAGAACCAATGAGTGTCCACAGACAAACATGTTCCATCATATTTTACCTATTCCCTATGTAATTGCAAGTCAGCAATTTGCAATTAGAAAAAAAAAAAAAAAAAAAAAAAGGCGATTTAGAAATAGTCAAGTTCATCATTTACATTAACTACAGAAGGGAAACATTGAGTTTATGCAAGAAGTACTCTTCTTACTCTCCGAACTGGTCGCCTGCAAATTGGGCAATTCTTGTTTTCTTCCTCAGTAATCCTGCATATCAAGAAAAAACAACTCCGCTTCAGTCAAATGAAGTAGCTTAGTTGTAATAAGAACGGATAAGTTTTTATACTGACAGTGCATATAACTTAAATGCTCGGTATATATTACCTCTTGGCACATGAGTAACAAGTAGCGCAATGACCACAAGGAATAAAGAAGCAATTTCGTTTCTCATCATAGCAAACTATGCATATGTTTTCATCATACAAATCATCTGATGAACTAGAACGACTGCAATAATTTCCTGATTCCAAATCATCTTCATCACACGTTCCGTATGTTAAAGAAGCACTTGCTTTCGATATTAAGCTGTCCGTCTCTCTTCGTGTAGTATCATCAATTCTTGTCATTTCGCGATCACAAACTCCAAGTAATTTGATTAGCAACGCCGCAACCATCAGCAGCACAACTGAAAGAAAAAAAAAAAATCAAATTAGAATGTTTATTTCATACAGTAACATTAATTA
This sequence comes from Capsicum rhomboideum, assembly GCA_031232105.1. Taxonomy (NCBI): domain Eukaryota; kingdom Viridiplantae; phylum Streptophyta; class Magnoliopsida; order Solanales; family Solanaceae; genus Capsicum; species Capsicum rhomboideum. The sequence goes on from CP124717.1 coordinate 87,019,831, forward strand.
GCCTATGATTTTTGTGTCTTGCAGAAAAGACTAGAGAAACTTACGGATAACAGAGGAGTAGACAAACACATTAAGAATGTATTCTAATGCAGCCTGTTCTTGATCTTGATCTTCCTGTGATATTTCAGCAAGATCAAGAAAATAAGATCGTAAGACGCTGAAACTGTGTTCTCTCTAGAAATTGAAATTTTTAGATGAGACGGTCACATAATTCAGTAACGACAAGAGCTGGGTAGAAATTAAAGTGCCTTACCTGATTTAAGGAGACCAGGATGTGGTATTGACGGAAATTGAGTTGAATTGGACCTGGTACTAGTTGATTTGAAGACATGTTCTTTAAGGTTCTGCTTTTGCCAGAGTGAACTGCAATTTGCCCCTACCTGGATAGATTGATTGAGGTTTGGAAAAAGAAAGGACTTGAAGTATTATTGAAGCTTTCGTAGAGGTTACGAAAATATTTATTCTTCAATGACTTTGATGGAATTTGTTAAATATTATAGAATCTGTGCCTTCTAACCTTCTTTATGTTCACTTTCACAGTCTTGGTTCGCACTATTTAAAGTAAAAGTCTCTCGGAAAGAAAAAGGGAAGTAACATGTACTCCGTTTTATTTTACTTGGTTTATTTTGACGTGACACAACCTTTAAGCAAGTTTTTATTAGAGATGTATTTTATTAAACAAGACAAGATCGAGTTGCTCGGATGATAAGCACTCTTTACCTCTAATTCTAAAGTTATAAGTTCGAGTCACCGAACGAATTAAAAAAGACGGGAGCTCCTAGAAAGTGATAAAAAAAAGTATTTTACTAAACTTAGTAGTACTAATGAAACTGCACAACTAGATTTTCAAAAAAAAAAAAAATATATCTAAGCAACGATTGTATCATCCAAATATTTACACCTCACTCAACAAAAAGACATGAACTTATGTTAAAAGTAAGAAACTTCGCGTTGGAGAAAAAACAAACAAAGTTTTATTTCTTCTGCCAAACGCAATATATAGAACCAAAGAAGAGAAACAAACAACTCCACTTTCAGATACTATAAAGAATCCTAACCTGAATGGTTTTATCTGAGTTGGGAATTTTATAAAATGAAATGGCTCCACTAAAAATCCATAAAGAAAACAAGAGTAGCAAAACGGCAAAATTGCAACTTGCAAGCATGTGTTACTTTGCAGAGGAGGCTTCATAATTAGGAATGGTAGATGATATGTCCCTGTCAAGTGTCAACAGACCGTTATAAGGCAAAAATCATTGTGGTGAAACGATAAATATTTTTTTATTTTTAATTAGAAGAAGTCTCGAATTTGAGGCCATTCAATATGGAGCCACTTTGTTTAAGGGAACACTTTATTTTCAATACGAGACTTTCTGCAAATACAATTTAATCAAATTTCAAGGATAAATTTCAATTCTGGTATTAAACACCGAATTGGAAAGAAAAAAGGAGTATAAGGCAGGAGGAAACACAAGCACATGTAATATTGCTTTTCTCTGGAATTATTCCTTTACATCAGCTTCGAATAAAAAAGGCACTCCTCTCAAACAGCGTACTTATTTAATCAAAATAATACTATTTTCTTTAGTATAATATAAATGATTGTTGACTTTTTTTTTATAGTTCAAAATTAATATTTATTTAAAGTTCAAGAATGTATTAATTACTTTTTTAAAAAAATTAAATCTTTTTAATGGAGTTTTTAACTATTTTTAAATCTCAAATAATGAATATCTTTACTTTTAAGAAAAAATTGGAAAGAACCAAAGGATAATATTAACAAATTATATTTATTTAAATATTTTTTTAAGGAGCGTGTCACATCCCAATAATTATTAGAGGGGTATTCTATTTTATACTCCAGTAATGCCTCACATTTTAGGTGGAAAACTCTATTTAGGAAGTGTTTGGATGAGCTTTTTTTAAGTGACTTAAAAGTTAAAAATCAAAATTAGATAGCAATCTACTTTTAACTTTTGATTTTTATTTTTATTTTTTAAGTCTAAAGTTAAGTACTTAAAAATACTTTTTATCTTTATCAAACATATTTAAAAATAAAAAAAATTACTTAAATATCTAAAAATAAATTAATCCAAACACCCTTTTAATAATATTTTTGACTTTTTGAGTCCTAACCGCTACACCCCCTTTCTTTTCTATTTATCAAGTTGCCTATATTTAAATAAATTGTCAATACTTATTTTATGGCGTGTGGATATGTACTTGACCCCCACTCCTTTCTCAATAAATCAATTACACCACCAAGTCATAGTTTTGAGCAATTATTTTCTCCTTAATTCTTCACTTTTACTTATCCATTATACTAAAAATAAATTTTTAATTTTACTCATCTACTTTAGCATATCAAAAATATAAACAGTTTCATTTTTTTAATTTATACTAAGTATTAGCTACTTATGTCAAATCAATTTTAAGTCCACTAAAGAGTATACCTAAATTATTATGAATATCAAATTATAACATATGTATTTTATTTATTATTGATTGAAAAATTTAAATAAATAAAAGTGAACAGAGAAAATATACCTCTATGGGACATCAGCATTTAGATTAGTCCCATCAATAAATTCAAAGCAATAACAAAAAGACAAGAGTGGTTTCATTCTCCTTTTCGTACAACAAAAAAGAAAAGCAATAAAAGTGATCCTACTCCACCATCAATGCTCAATTTAAAACCAAAGAAGATCATGATACTTATGGAGGGAGTGAGGGACAAGAACTCGCGACCAAACTGAGTCTTGATATACATATAAGTCATTCTTTTAATATATTATCAAATTAAGCTTCGTGGAACATTTTATTGAGTTTTATACAATTTTTTTAACGAAGCCGCTAACGTCATGAACAGTTCAAAAAAATGAGTAAAACGGAAGTTTAAATGACGAATTATAATTCAAAAGAAACAATTCCGTTTTATGAAATAAGTGTAAATCGGAAGTTTAAAAGACGATTTGTAATTCGGAAGCAAACCTTCCGTTTTATTTAAATAAATCCAAAAATAAATGTTTAAATCGGAAGTTATATTAACGATTTGTAATTCGGAAGTACCAATTCCGTTTTACAAAATTCGACTTGCAAAACGTACTTAAAAGATCCGAATTATAATTGGGAATAATTACTTCTGTTTTATCTGACATGCTTTTTGCAGATTGAAGACAATGAAGAAGCTAAAAGAGACTTGATATAAGATTCAAATTTGAAAAAACACAAGGCAAAAGCATATATACATTTATTTACATATTGTTATCTGATCTTCTGCTGCTAGCTTCTACTAGTATTGTACAATTTTTTCATCATTCAGTAACAGAAGGGGGGTCACTATTTCTATGGTTATTATTTGGATGGTGCTGAAGAAAACCAAGAAGCTCTAGCTCTTTTTGCTTCAACAAAAGCACCATTCTTTCATTCTCCAATTTATTTTTGGATTTATTTAATAGAACGAAAGGTTTACCTCCAAATGACAAATCGTCTTTTAAACTTTCGATTTACACTTATTTCATAAAACGGAAGTGTTTCTTCCGAATTATAATTCGTCATTAAAACTTCCGTTTACTCATTTTTTGAATTGTTCATGGCGTTAACGGTTTCGTTAAAAAAATTGTATAAAACGTAATAAAAAGTTTCGTGAAGCTAACATATTAAAAGAGTAACTTATTTGTGTCACTTTGTACTTATCAAGGCTCAATTTGGTCGCGAATTCGAGGGACAAGGCCTGGACTTTTTGTGTAGAAAGTCCAATTGATAAAAACATTTGAGAAATAAGTTAAGTTTTTCCTTTTAATTTATTTTTCTTACTTTATTTTTAGTTCATTTTGGAACAATGTCTTTTTTATTTTTTGATAATTTTTTAATTCTAACTTTTGGCATCACATGTTTAAGATTACAAGATTAAAGAATACTTCATCCGCTCACTTTTACTTGTCCATTATTTCAAAAATAGATTTTCACTTTACTTGTCACTTTTAACATATCAAGAAAATATAATTATTTTTTTTCATATTTTTTTCTTAACATTAACTAGTTATTTCTCAAATTATTTTTCAAAACTTAATACTAAACCTCAATTAATAAAGATAATGTGATAAAATATTCATGCCAACTATCGTTTTCTTAATGGAGGTGTCAAATTCGAAAATGACAAAAGTATTTACCTCGCCGACCGAACTTAATAAGGCACATTACAAATGATGGTGCCCATCATGAATAGCCGATCAATTAGTTTGCACGCAAAGCAATCTTCATCTAATTTAAACAAGGATATATTAATGTAAATAAAAACAATCAGAGAAGAATGCTTTACTAATATTCCCTCTCGATCATTTTAGTTATCGTACTTATTAAAATAACTGATTCATCTCAAATTTATGAATATTTGTTTCCATATTTATCCTTGATCAATAATTATCAATCCTAACTAGTTGAAGATTGATGTGGTAAAAAAGGATAATAGTATTACACTGAAATAAAAATGATTTAACTAAGTTAGTTTTTTAGTTAATTTTTTTTTTTTGCAAGGGAAGTGAAAAAAAAACACACAAGAATTTTAAAAGAAAAACATAGGAAGTTTAAAACATATTTTTTTAAAAAATAAAATAAAATTTGGGGTAGAGGATTATAATGTGGGGATTCGAAGCCTCACCAACAATGTGTAATTCAAAAAGCCATCCAACTGAGCTACTAAGATTCTCCGAAAGCTTAAAACATTCTCCCTATGTCCCTAAATACTTGTCGTCCTTACTAAAAGTATATATTTCATAATATTTGTCATTTTAGAAAATTAAGACATAATTAATTATTTGTTTTCATCTTTACCCTTAGTCATAAATATGGAGAGATTAATATAGTGCAAAAAAAAGAAGTACTCCTTTCATCCAACAATATTTGTTCACTATTGACTTGACACACAACGTAAGAAATAAAAAATAATAGACATAATTTTACTATATTACCTTTTGAATATAATAAATTTAATATTTTTGGAAATACATTGCATTATGAATAGGCGTAGGAAGTATTAAATTATCTATTGATTTTTTAAACTGGACAAGTATTATTCAATATTTATTTTTAGTATAGTGGACAAGTAAAAATAGGCATAGAAAATATTAAATAAAAATAAATATAAATAAAAATAATTTAGTCAAATTACAACTTAAAAAGATTACTAGTAAATAGGAATTTAGGGCGTAAGAAGTAAAATGAACCGTATTTATTCGAGTAGCTTATCCATTAGTCAACGCAACATATTTAATTCGGCTACCTGCCACCCCTTGTCCTTGACTTATAGAGGTCTTCAACTGTTTTTAAAAATTAATTTAAGTTTATTTCCTTTCTCTCTCTCTCTCTCTCTCTTTTTTTTAAAAAAAATTCATTTGACACGACGCAACTATACTTTTTGAGCTAACATTACAAGATATTATCTGTACTAATTTATGTGTTATAATTGAAATTTTGAGAGTTAATTAATTTTTTCTTATCAATTTTTTTTTATATGTTTTTTCAATATTTTAAATTGTTAGTTATTGTTAGGGGTGAACAAAATCAAACCGCATAACACAAATCGAATCAAACCGTATAAAAAACTCGATTGTTGGGTTAGTTTGACTTAGTTTGGTGTTGGAAAAAAAAATTCGACTATATTTGGTTTAGTTTGGTTTGGTTTTAACTAAAAAAGGTCAAATCAAACAGAATCAACCCGATATTACATTTGTACAATTTTAAAAAATATTTGATACATAAAAATATTTACTATAATGTAATTAATAAATATTTCTTAAACTTTTTCATTGTTTTTATCTTTCAACATATTATTTCAAGTTTAAATATAGAATTTTAAATGGTCCAACAAGTTTTATAGCCCATAAATAATATTAATTAACTCAGCTAAACCCTAAATAAATACTAATGCTAATAAAATTATTCAAGTAAATAGTTGGAGTGACAATAATGTTGTATATCTATTCTTTAGTTTTGCATAAATACATAACCTATTTTTTTTTCTATTTAATATTTAGTGTTATTTTTTTAAGAAACACCTAGGATAGTTGTATCTTGCTAGAACTAAAGAAATATTTGAAGCACAAGTTAATTATATGTTTGTATGAAGACTTTACCGGAAAAAATCCAAAAAAAACTGAGAAAACCGAAAAAACGAAGTTGAAAAACCCGAATTTTATTGATTTGGTTTGATTTAAATCTGAAAAACCCGAAAAAATTCGAAGTTGAAAAATCTGAATTTTATTGATTTGGTTTGGTTTATAGATTTAAGAACCCTACGCAAATGGTTTGATTTGGTATTTAAAAAACCCGAACTAACCCGGTCATGTACACCCCTGATTATTGTAATTTATAGTATTTTATATTGCTTTCAAATAATCTAAATTTACGGTCAAAATATAAAGTTTGATCTGCAAAATTCTAATTCTGCCACATAAATAAATTGAAACAGAAGAAATACATTTTTGCTTGAGACATATTTAAGTCAACGACTCAAACCTAACATCTCAAAGTAGAAGCTTGTGGGAGTAGCTAAAGAAATTATAAGGCATCGAGGAAACATGAGAGGCTAAAGTGACCAAGCATTTTGCCATTTTCCCATCAGTTGATTAATTATTACATTAGCTACTAGTAGTGTTTTTCAATTATGAGCTACGGTTCTTATGTAATAATTCTTCTAATTGCAATTAAAATCAAATTTCATAGTTCATGTCAAATTTAATTGACAGAATTAGGTAAATATTTGTCAGAGACAAAATGCCTTAACATTTGTCAAACTTAAAAGACCAAAACTATAGTATATTCATACTTAAAAGATTATTTTAAACTTGCCGTCAAATATACGGAACCATTTTTGTCATTTTTTCAAACTTTGGTCACCAAAACTTGCAGCAGTTACCTGTGGCAAAATGCGCAAGAAAACTTCTTTTGTGTCAAAAATATTAAGGATCCGTTTGGTCATGAAAATAAAAAACGTATTAATTTTATTTGGTATTTTTGAAGTTGAAAATAGAGTTGGAGTTGTGTTTGACCATAATATTTTTAAAAAATTTTTAGACTTTGGATGCGCTTTTTTATAAAGTGATATGAAAAATTGAGTGCAAAAAAAGTGAAAACTTCTCAAGAGGTGTTTTTCAAAAAATCAAAAATTATGAAAACGTATTTCGGAATATGTTTTTGGTTTTCATGACCAAACAAGTATTTCGGAATGAAGTGAAAATGTATTTTGGAATATTGTGAACAATATTTATGGTCAAACGCCTAACAAAATAATTGCTTTAAGCACAGTCAAACCAAGTGACTAAATGAAGTGGTTATAGATTAATAAAAAGGCATTTTCTAGCTTAATTAACAAAAATATCACCTTCTTTCATGCATCTTTTTTGTTTTGAAAGTAATACCTTCAAGGTCCAACAATCGAAAAGTTACAAATGGATGGCATAGGCCCATATGGCCCATTTAAGTTAGACAGCCCATCAGTTCAAAACCAATATATACAGGCTCAGAGCCTCGGCCCATTATAATTGAACGACCTCTCGTTGTCAATTGGGCCTGTCTATGAACTTCATTTCGACTTCTACATCAATCTATCTAAAAGGAAAAAAGAGAGAGGAGCAAAAGTTGCTTGTACCAAAGTTTGTGACATATTTAGTTGAACACAATAAGGAGTATGTATTAATTCGAGAGTCAAAGTTTAAAAGTTTACAAGAATGGGTTCACATGTTCAACTGTAAAAACTTTAAAAACTTTGAACAAAATTTTAAGAGTAAGTGGGGCGCATTACACTAGAAATGTTGTTGTAAGTTGGGCACAAGATAGATTACACTGAAAATGTTGTTGTAAGTGCAGCACAACTCCCAAAATATTATTATTTTACCAAAGAACAATATTCAGTGAACAGGATGCTTTCTTAGGAGTATCAAAGTATTCGATTACATATCTTTTGGAAATGTGGCCAAGTTAATTATGAGATAAAAACCTTGAGGAATTCCGCAAATATATATATTTGGCATGGTTTCTATGATCTTCTATATTTCTCTTATACGTTTAAAGGAAAATATACATATGATTAATGCAGGTGCGCAACTAGAGAACCGCCTGAAAATCGTACTGTAAATATCAGTATGAATATAAAGGTAATACTAATTACTTATAGAATCAGGTTATATACAAGATAATTACACGTGCCCAATAAGTGAAAATTCACCTACAAAATGTAGTTATCTTGAGAAACATGTTGAATTGTACTAATTTACACTAATAGTGAATTTTAATAAGTGATATCAAAATCAGTTACTACTATTTTTATCAAATTATCAATTAATATTTGTCTATGAGACTGGTGTCCTTCCGGCGTTCTTTCTTTCATAAAGTCTTGCATTCTTATAAATTGCCTGATAATTTAAGCGCATGTGCGCATTTTCTTAGATTTGATATTTTTCTTTTGAGCCGAGAGTCTATCGAAAATAATTATCTTTCCCACAAAGAAAAGAATATCAGACATGCATGCATTCTACTCTCTCCGGATCTCACATGTGAAATTACAAAGGATATTATTGTTATTATCATAATAATTAATACTTGTCACAAAACAGACTTACCTACTATTACTTAATAAATGACATGATTATACAAATACTTTGTACACATTTAAATCTTATCACGTGTGAGTGAAGATGCATGAAGGGTAGACCAATGTACCAAAATGGTAAAGGTGCAAATTGCGTATATTATCATGCATGCATCTATATATGAAGTCCACTTTGTGACGCGATTTCAAATAACTTAATGATTGCTAGAACTAGAAAATAAAACAAACACATACTGCAAGTTAATTAAGCCACATTAAAAACTCAAAAATTATTGAATGCTTAAAGTAGTAAAATCATCATGCTGAGCAAAAGACCATTCTCAAGTCTCCAACTTCTTAATTGACTAATAATTTTAGATGCCGCCATCTCTTTTTGACTGAATTTCATCTATTTTGAACAGAAGACCCAAAGAAAAGAAAAAAGAAATGCAACAAGATAAAGAAGATGAGAAAAGAGTAAATACTCCCTCTGTATCAGATTGTTTGAGTTGATTCGACATACGAGAGACCAACTAATAGTTGGTGCAGATTAATTCGGGCATAGATGATAGAACCTTCAATTATGTTGAAATAAAATTATGTCTTTAGAAATTACTTAAATAGTCAATAGTTAACAATTCAAAATATTTATAAGGTATTTGAAAAAATATTATCATTAAAAATGATTTTCCTTATATGTTCAAAAAGTAATTAAGACAAATAAATTAAAATGGAAGAAGTATTACCCTAGTATTTAGGATATATTACTACGTGGTGCTGACGACGTTATTCTTGCAGCATTAAAAATTTTAGTATTGGGCATCAAGGGAACTCATACAAGCAGAGCCATCCATAAACTAAAAGCTTCATGATGTACTGCCAAAGCCTGCAAGAATATATGTACCTAACATGATCCAACTATTAATTAAATTTACTATCTTCACTAGCCTCCATATATACTAATTTAAGAAGAAATCCCAATATGGACTGACAATTTTCAAATTAAAGACTAGCAAAGCTTTGTTAATTTCTTTGGTCAGGAAAAAGTAATTTTTTAAAAAAAGAGAAAAAAGGAACAAGCATAGGAGAATATACACCAGGTACAATAAAATCCATGCACGTAAAGACCTGCTGAAACACAAACAATACGTCTTTTTCATGGTCTATTCCTAAGCCATTATAAAATTTTAAAATTAAAAAAGAAAAGCATATGCCTCATCAGGATTCAAATCAAAACAACCAAAACATACATACATACTTTAATTACATATACTAAAACGACTCTTTACATAAACAAAGACCATAATAAACTCTGAACATACATTCAAACATCCAACAGAGATACAGAAAAAAGTAAATTTAAAGCAAGGACACAACCAAAAAAATATATTCTTTTTTTGGTCCACTGTCCGACCATGTTTATTTTCCCACACTAACACTACTAATTGACTTGATAATATCACTTGACGGCTTGTCTTCAACGTCGTCGTTCTGGGGTCCAGTGAGGAGCAGTTGGACTGAAATGCGCAGAAACCACCCTGGAGTCGAGAAGTTCCACAATAGGAGTAAAATTGACACACCTTGGAGCCTTATACTGATTGATAGATGCACCTCTAGAAATAGCATAATCCATCAGCTCTTCAAATGTCCCAGATTTCACAACTCTAATCTCCAGTGGCCCGATTGAATTATCCGCCACACGACACTGCCTGTAAACCGAGTTCAACGATTCTTCCATCGCGAGGCAGCAGTGGTTCAACACGTCATCACTTGGTGAGTTAGACGGGTCCTTTACAAGTAACTCCCAGTAAATAACGTAATGCCCCGGGATTGTCTTTGTATCAGCAAAACTCGTGTACTCAACCAAAGTAGTATCATATGGACGCAAAAGTGCTGTGGCATTTTCAATCGCGGTTTGCAATTCGGACTCATCAGTCTTATCCGAGTCAATGCTCAACAAGACGTTTTTTCGCCTAACGAATTTGAATTGAGGTGCCGAGTTGTGAAACCCAGTGACCTGGAGTATGTCACCAACACGGTAACGGCATAGTCCGGCATAAGTTGTAATCACGAGCTCGTATTCTTTACCCAGTTCCACATCAGCAAGGTCCACGAGATGTGGTGGTGAATCACGAGAGACTTGAACCGAGTTGACCGGGTCATGAGGGATGAATTCAAAGTAACCCATATTGGGCATGATGGTGTAACAAACTTCAGAAGGCTTACACATTGGTTTCAAATTAAGTCCGAAATAACATTCGGATGATGCGTACATTGTACAAGCTTTTGGTAGACCCCCACTGTAATAATCCAATAAAGGGATATATTGAGCCATTGCACCTGTGACTATCACGTCAAGGTACTTGGTGTTTGGCCAAATTCTTGTAATGATTCCTTCCCAATTTTCACTTTCACATTCCTTAACAACAAACTCAGCAAGTTGAGGATTTGGTTTGAGCATTTCGGAAATGCATTTTTTGATAGACGGGTCTGAAACTCTAGGGTTTAGAGTTCCAGACGCGATATCTTGAGACAATTGCTTCCAATTGAGTTGAAGAAAACGAATGGCACGGAGTAAGCCAGAGGCAAAAACAGCGCCAACTCTAAGAACTTCTTCTCTCATGAGAAGGCCACAAAGCATTTGTGTGTACATGCTTTGGAAAGAGTCCACGCATAGAACGGCCTCGTTGGGGCTTGTATATACATTGAATGGATCGTATGGCCTCTTCTTGAATTGTTCACTCTTGTAGTAACTTGTTAGGACTGGACGCGCAACGAGGCCACTAGGAGTCTTGGTTTCTGCCTTGATAAACAGAAAGTACAATCCTCTTCCCTTGTCAAGACCCGGCACATACCTGTTTAACAGTCCATGAAAAATACAAAATCAATTTTCAGTACTTTCGGCCATAAGGCTAATATTAATTACATGAATAAAATTTGATTTAATGTAGGTTATTTAAGAGTGGTTAATTTGCAAAATGTTTCTACATCGTATTTAGTCTTGATTTTACTAGACTAAATACCAAATTTCATTAAATAAAGATTCATGCATGCTATTATAGCATACATTTTTTTTTTTGGTCAAAATATGTTATAGCATACCAACCCTAACTAGGCGTAGATCACTTACAGATTCATCACGGGTTGAAGAAGATTGTACAATTTCTGTCTGCGGTCTAGTTCATCCGCAATTGTGGGCATCAGTTTTCTCTCCCCGGCTGACGTCCCGGAACTATATAAAACCAAAATAACATTTCAATATGATAAGTCATTTAAAACTGTTAGGAGTAATAATAACATATAAGAAGTAGTAATTCTCAGAACAAGTATATATGCAAGAGTTTATTGTGATATTTGACTTAAAAAGGTAATCAACCTGGTAAGGAATTCAGTGATCGGGTGCGATGAGAAGATTGGCGAACTATCACCATTAGCAACACGATCAATATCAGGTTTAAGATCCTCGTACGTAACAACTGGGATCTTAGACTTGAATGTTTCACGATTAATAGCACCAAAAACTTCGAACCTTTGAAGGTACTCAGTATTAGCATTTCGAGTTAATATCTCAGCCAATACTTTCTCTTGTACCGAATCAGTGTTTTTCGTCATGTCTTCTATGAACTGAAGGACCTTGGCATCTTTTTCACATGCCGGAGGACCTAGAGGAGATGAAACACCAGAATCAACAGCCATAATTGAAAAAGTGGAAGTGAAAATATAAAGCAGAATGATTCTCAAGAGATTATTGTTAATTTTCAAATTGTGTGGTTTAGTTGCTTAGGAAGGGAACCTATTTATAGTGCAATGAAGGGTTTAATTTTCTAAATTTACCACGTCACTTTCCACGTAAGGATGTACACATGGAAGTCCCACTAATAAAAATCTTTGGTAATTTTAGGCATGGAACTTGGACGAAGCATTGCCGTGTATCGACTTTGTAATATTTTTTGTCGGGGTATTGTTCGGTGGAAGAGGGAACATGTGGGCCCCAGAAAACGTCATTTGTCTGCTCAAGTCAGAACATGTGGGACCAGTATGTTTGACAGGTCAGCAAAGTCCAGCTAGGGTTTTTTTGTCATGGAGCTGAATGGACAAACCCTTTCTGGTGAGTTTGTTGGTCACGGACAAACATAGGTTGCCGGCGAAGGAGCAAATTTCACTGTTTAACTGAACTGATAGAAAGCCTATTTCTTAGAACCTAATTACTAATTAATTCACTACCACTTAATTTACTTTAAACTTTCCTGCCCAATTCATATTGAAATCTGATTAAATTTGAATCGTGTGTCGCAGAATCAAATAGCGGACCTTGCCCGAACCCTGTATCTATATTGAGAATCCATGATTTATATAGTGTAAGAAACTGATAGTAACTTTTGGTTCGGTGAAAAGAAGGAACCCAATTTCGGTGCTCTCATGCTTGATTAGATTATTAATATTAGTTTACTTTACTATAGGAAACCACATGCTTAATATCCTGAATGAGTGGATTTACCTCTGGCAAAGTCCATTTGGAGGGCAACCCTCACAACAAAATTTTCTCTATTTTTAAAGTTCGAATTCGTGACCTCTAATTAAGGAAGAAGGGACGACCCCAACAGTTCTACCACAACCAAAGTTGATATTCACTACCACTTAATTAACTATTAAATGGACTAATTTAGTTAGAAATGTCAGGAGATTAAAGAAATTAATGAGGTTATCATGATAATATATTATGTAAAGATAATTAATCAGTGGGGAAAAGAATATATTTGTGCAGCAATCACATGAACATCCTCGGGCTTATCACTACAATTCCTGCATTGTTGTTTTGCAAATTGTCTACTAGTATAGCTCCCAGCCTTCCATCAGGATACCCCTGCCATTGTTTTCATCGCCTAGTCAATTCCTTGTCTGCTATAACTACAGTTTTTTTTTTTTTTTTGGTCTCGTCATACTGTTGATTTAATTAATTGGAAATGTTCGATTTCTAAAATTTATTTGTTTTTACAATATGATTTTCATTAGTTAGGGATTGCGTTGAATTCTTTCATATTTTAACGTGTGTTTGTGTTTCATCTTTGAATTCCTACCATCAGTTGCGGCAATTTAACATGCTTTATGAAATATTTTCTTAAACCTAATCCGCTAAGCTTATTTGGTGAGTTTTCTATCCTTCACAGTTGAATTGAAAGGTTCAACCTTTATTAGTAGTGTAACCGTAAATAAATGGATCTTAGGTCTAATTGAATCAAAAAGTTACTTCATGAAAGAGAGGATCTGTTCAAGTTTATATAAGGAAACCACTCATTTCTTTTTCATTCAATGAGACTCTTCAACACCCACCTTACGCTACGTGTTGGATGATGCATGAGCAATTAATATGGGGGCAAAAGATCAGTATAATAATTGGGATATATCGCTACTCATGAGAAGGGATTATCCAAATCCAGGAGACCACCTATTCATTTTTTTTTATCACATGTGCGACTCTTCAACAGTAACAATCACATCCTCCCACTCTCCCTCCTTTAATTTATAAAAAAAAAAAAAATTACAATTTTTTTTTTCTACTGATGGTTTTTACTCTACGGTTTTATATGAATCAACTTGTTAATTCTTTTTCGTTGCCAAGCATATGAGAATTCTTCCAAAGATTAAACGAGAACACACTTTTATTTATTTATTTATATGTTCATTAACTTAATTTAGGTTTGCCAGCTACCAGGAGGTCCAAGACTGAGCAACTGTAGAAGCAGTTTTAAGCATAAATCAAAATTGTTGACATCACAAGAGGACCCATGTTTAAATATATTAAAAGAACCAAATATCAAGAATCAGTTTGTTTTTAGACAAGAACAAATCAGAAAGATGACATTTACGTATTTTTTCAAATAGGGTAGTTAATTTTATTTTCTTTTTTTCTTTTTTTGCGTGCGTGTGTGCGTGCGTATATCATGTTTCTCGGTGTTTATGTTACACGATTTTGGTATAATCCTTTCTATTTACGATACTAATAATTTAAGTATGTCTTTCAATATCATACTGTGAAATCTGTCCAATTTGGTAGATGTGCAATTCAATTAAGAGTTCAAATTATATACGTTGTTGTCAGTATAAGAAAGTTCTACACAATAAGGTTATTTTCATCGATTGTAGTAGGTAATTTTCCTACTTGTAAATATTTTATGAATAATCTAATAGTGTAAAAAAAATAATTTGTTGTATATAACTTAAACTCGTTTACTATTGGTGGTATGATAATCGAGTAAATGCTGAAAAACGAGCACGTTTAACAGTCAATAGTGTTTCGAACGGTCAAATCAACAAAAAGATGAGAATCCCGTGTGTGTTGAGAATTTCTGAAATGGGAGAAACCAACTTTATGAATAATGCTAATGTTTCTTCAGTTGTAGTTTGATATCGTCGTGGCCACTAAAACTAAATGGACCTTATTGCAAATCGCTATTATATATCTCATGATAATGAGGGAACAATTGATTATGAAAACACAGTACGGTGGACCTAAAATCTTGTACTTTGATGTCCTTTTGCCTGCTCACTTATAGACAAATTTTAATTTGTAATTGAAATTTTGCCTAATTAACGCTATGGTATATATTACTCCTAAGATTCTTTACCAGTGTATCAAATGTCCCAAATCTCACTTGTGAGATTACACTGAATAAGTTGTTATTGTACAAGTGTATAAGAACCTAAAACCCGATTGATTATTCATTTTACATGTGGGGTTACATATATTACTTAATCATTGGTGGCTGTTAATTTATGGTTTCTATATATCTGTATTTAATGAATTGATTTTGCTTTCCATAGTTATTATTCTATGTTATACTTAATTGATTGAATTACCTGGGCATGGATCAATGTATTAGCAACTGATACATGGATAAAATAGAATTATATATATTTGCAGCCTTACATAGCTAGTTAATTATGGAGATGATAATGCTTTGTAATTACAAATTCTATTCAACTAGTACAAAAGATAAACGTAGTTGTGAATAGATTACTAATTACATTATGCCAATAATAAATTGGAAGATTCGTATAAACGTTTAAGATCCCATATGTTAATCAATTTCTTTCACTAAGATAGGGTTGTGAATAGAAACCATGCATGGATTTTTCTATTGTTCTGTGGAAGTCTTCCACAATGTTCATGTTTAGATGTTGTGTTATGCCCCGCCTGTTGGTGTAATTCATTTGGAAGTAAGGTTTCAGTCAGTGACTGATTCAGAACTTTCATTTAGAGGGTTCAAAATATGAAGAAGTAAATACACAATGAAGTCAAAGGAGTTTCAACATCTATTATATATACATAAAAAATAATTTTAACAGTGTATGTGTAATTTTCTACCGAAGGGGATTCGAATCTCAGCCCTATGTAGCTCCGCCCCTGATTTCAGCCCCCCTCCCCCCTTATATCCCACCAGCTTAGATTAATATAGTCTGATAGTTTATTAAAATAAAGTAGAAACCATCCATAGCTTTCCTGGCTTTTTTTAGAATTTCATTTTCATTAAACACTTGATTACTTTAGAACTTTCTTTGCGAATTGTTTCAATTATTCCTTTGTTTAAATTAATTGTTCTCATGTCCTTTCAACAACCAACTTAATTTTAGCTTGATAAGCGTTTTGCCTTGGTAATTAGCTTATGTTAATTTATCATAAATTATCAGTGTCATGATACTCTTATCTATTTGATATTACTTATACGATCACATATACTTGATATTTGTGTTTTGAGCTTATATTGCCTCGTAAATCTTGGACCTTTTGCCCTATCAAACAAGATGTATTAGACGTATGATTTAAATTATACGCGTAGTAGTGTAGTTACTTGGAATAAATCAATTTGGACGTCGCAAAACTACTACGAAAAAATAACCGTACGACTAGACAAAATCATGTCTATTTCCGAAAGCGATCGTGTCTAAACCTGGTTATGCATATTAAAATAATTTTTACGTCCCATCTCATGGATGATCAATCTTATCTGTTAAGTATTATAATATTATATAAACAAAATAATACTGAAAATAAATTAGATGAAACTATTATATTTCAATTGTTGAAATTTTCTTTGTCAATAAATTTGAATTCTTAAAATTCGGCAGAATTGGTATCAAAATACTTATCATATAGAATTCAAAATGTTTTGAAATGCTTAAAAAAAAAAAAAAGATAGTAACATGTAATTTAAGAGTGGAGGAGTGGTTAATTCTTAAGAGGAGTGTTAAGTAAAACGCAGAGTCTTCTTCTAAGTTATCTTACCTGTTGTAATAAGTAACATATCTTATTTTCAAGATTTCAAATTTCATGTTTTAAGGACACATATTTGTAGATATTTTTGGATGATCTGATGGTGTAAAAATTTGTTTACACTGATGTACAAATTTTAAACTCAATTCTTAATTCTAAAACAAGAATGACGATGTCAACCTTTACTTTCCCTAATCTCATTGACTTTAAGAGCCTTGCCGTGTGCAAAGCATTCTTGGATGTTGTTTGTCTCAGTTGAACTGGAAATTTAACAACATATATAGACTTTACATAGTTACAGTTGAAGAGTCTATAAAAATAATAGTTTTGACTAATGATACACATACAATGCATTTGTTTCCATCTGCGGTTTCGTGGTCGCATTTTGCTTCCTTAAGAACGACTATACAATAAATCTAAACGCATATCTGTCGTTGAACTAATATACAAGTAAACACACAAGAATAAGTTAAAGGTAATTCGACATCTATTATATAACATATAAAAAATAATTTTGAAATTATGCAGTGCAATTTTTTGACGAAAGAAAGTTGAATGAACACCTTGCGCCCCTTAACTCTGCCCGTGAATCTGACTCCAACATAGATTTAAAACGTGTTTTACATGTTCAATTGTACATAGACAGATAGTATGAGTTTTTATTTGTTGAAAAATAAAAATAGTTTCTGGAATCGTATCGAAATATGAATGTGAAAGTCAACTCCGCTGCTGATTTCTACTCTACTTAGCTAATTAATGCGTTTAATTTGTTTGTCATCACATACCGGTAATTAGGCAGATGATATTCTGTATGACTTTTGCTGGTCTAAATTAAGACCAATCTTTCTTAATTATCCCAATATACGTAAAATCGAGAAACAAAGAATTCTTAATTATGATTTGATAAAAGAAAAAGTCTTAGAATAGACTTTTCGTTGAGGAGTTTTCGAGAGACAAGGCAAAGAAACATTGATTACCAAAGGAGATATTTCCACCCTGTTTCGATTAACAAACAATAATTAACTCTAACATGACAAATGATATATTTAATACTATAAATTTTAAAGAAATTTAACATCACAAGATTCAAAAGTATTTCATATTTTTTTAAAACTCCATGTCAGTCGAACTAAGACATACAAAATGAAACTGAGGGAGTATACACTATTAGAAACAAAGACTTTTTCCACCACAAATCAAATGAGAAATTTGTGTTATAAAAGACGATTTTCCCACTCATTTCCACTGAACCAGCTCACTGGGAAATCGTATGAGGCGGAACAAATTCTCCTTGAAACACAGGGATGCTTTTGAATTTTTCCATGTGAAAACACTATTATTTTTTCTTTTCTCACTAATTTAATCAAAATATCTATGAAAATATATCGTTGAGCATTTTTCGAGAAATTTTAATGAAAAATAGTGATTTTTTAATAGTGATATATGATGAAATGGATCGGAGTTGTTCTAGAAACTTATCATATTTTTACTTTTTTATTTTTCACCAGTGGTTCTAACTTCCTGTCTTAAGTTACATGGTCCATAGATGTAAATTTCTCCGTAGTTGATACTTCTTGTTCCTTGAGTAGTAGACAATATAATCCATTACAGTACTGTATACAATCTCCGGTAGAAAATGCATGCATGGTTAATAGCTGTTCAAACATAATTTGTACTTGGTAGATTCTAATATAGGAACCTGCAAGTTTGGCAGAACCTAACGCTTTTGACTCCAACTTTATTCATAAATGTGACTAAGCCTATCCTAGTAATTAAAGTGATACGCCCCAGGCTACCACTAAGCCTATCCTAGCTAGTAAGGCTAACTATTGGTAAGAAAGGAGAAGTAGATACAGCCCCAAGCTACCACTAAGCCTATCCTAGTAAAGCAAGACACTATCTACTAACAGTTTACCCTAATTCAAAACATTTATACACCCATATCTAGGTCTTGTCCTCGGTTAAATTGAAAATGTGGCATGTCATGTCTAATCATCTCCGCCAATACTTCTTCAATCCACCTCTACCTCTCCTTAAATCAACAATTTTTAACCTCTCGCACCTTCTCATTGGGCATCTCCTTTTCACATGCTCTAACCATTTCAGAGTCGCTTCCCTCATCTTGTCTACCACATGGGGTCACTCCCACCTTATCCAAGATATCATTATTACTAATCCTATCTCTCCTAGTATGCCAACCTTTTCAAAACAATCATGTTGGTTTAATTTCTGCTTATACAGATACTAAAGCACCAAGCGGGACAAAAAGAACTTTTACAACAGAAAGACAAGTGACAAGAAAAGGTTTTCATTAACATTTGATTAGATTAATTAATCGTTGAAAGATTATAATAAAAATGATTAGGAAATCTACAGCTAAGAGGTGGTATATTGTCATTATATTGCCCTTTGAATTATTTTTCACTTTAAACTTTAAAGAGATTGTGCAGAATACATGTTTTGATTGTGCAGAATACATGTTTCTAGCATAGAAACGACTCACATGACTGATGGAAGCTAAAAGGAAAGCAGTAATAATATTTAGTACACTTTTCATAAAGCTTGAATTGATGGAACATCTTTTTGGTCGATTCCACTCTTCAAGGTTGTCTAGTGGAATTTATCTACACAATATGTTAAAAGGATGCGACTCATGATTCACAAGTAGTACCATGGGAATTACAAACTAGTTGTTTCCTGTCTTAAACTGCCGACATTTCTGGCACTTCTATTCCATGTTTGTTTTTGGATAGAATGGCAAAGCACGATTGATGGAGAAATTTAATGGATGATCATTCGTGCCGCCCTGCATTTTGATCGATACACAGTTGAGGAGGCAACAGGAAGTATTAGACTACTGTCGAAACATCACTATTTTTTGATTTGTCGCATGAAAGTGATTCAATTGCTCGCCGATCCATTTAAAAGTCGCTCTCACAGGAAACTGTATATTCATTTAATTTTTTTTTTGAGGCTATCGTCGTAAACAATTCGGCCAACTAATTTATAAAATATATACAAATTATATAGATTGGGTGTACTTTATATTAAGTCGGGGTATATCGGAAATAGCCTCTCTACTTCTTCGGAGGTTATGGTATAGACTGAATACACTTTACCCTCTCCAGACCCACTCTGTGAGAATATATTGGGTATGTTGTTATTGTTATTGTTGTTGGGTGTACTTTATATTAAATATACATATATTAGTGTAAATGTTGTGTATATTTCAAACATGTAGGTAAACTAGTTGACCGACCAGCATACATATAATAGCTATCTGTGTGTCCCTACCTTACTTGTGTCCACTCTCACACTCAAAAAATATGAGACCCATCTACCCCACAAGAAAACTTTATGTTTACCAATAAAGTGGGGTAGAATTAATGTTATTGAGTAATTATTTTCAACTATCTTCTGATGTGCTAAATATTTTTTTTTTTAAAAAAAACAACCAACCTTCATTTCTGACAAGGATGAATAATTGAACCTTGAGAAGGGTTTAACTCTAGGTCTAGGTTATAATCATCCAACTGTCTATCATACATGCTATTAAAATTGTATGGAAGTTCTAAAGTTCGAATTAAATAGCCTAAAACAGAAATCTTTATCATTTCTATGACGAGGATGTATAAGTGAACCTTGAGAACGGTTTAACTCTAGGTCTAGGTTATAAACATCCAACTGTCTATCATACATGCTACTCCGATATATGATCCCTCCGTTTAAAATAGTTGGTCCTTGTTGACTTGACACTCCCTTTAAGAAAATATTTATTAGGGGTTTATTTTACCAAATTAGCCTTATTAATTATGTTTTGAAAATATAAATTTGAGTATATACACTTTGTTTAGTGATTTCATGATAGGGGTAGTACTGGAAGAACATAAGAAAAATCTCTTAATTTCATAAAAGGGACAATTAAATTGAAACAAATAATTTTAGAAAGAGGGTCAACTAATACGAAATGGAGGAAGTAGTATTAAAATTTTATGGAAGTTCTAAAGTTCGAATTAAATAGCCTAAAACAGAAATCTTTATCATTTGTAACAAAGAAAACAAGTTGAACTGACAGCTTTTCTGAACCTTTTGGAACTTGCAATAAAATGCATTGCTGATAAAGAAAATCATGTTGATAGTAATGCTAATTCTGGTTATAAATGTCCATTAGACATATATGAGACGTTTGCTACTTTTTTTCTTCTTTATTTCCAATAATTGCAATATAATTTTTGGCGTTTGTCATCCTTTTGTTGGGAACTAAACTGTACATACTGTCCTGAATAGGTTATGAAGTGGGTAAAAGAATCAAGGAGGCATCTCCAGTCTCAACTTTTTGCTTTCTGCTCTTTCTTCTGATGTGTTTTAGCTTTTCTTGGCCATGCTGGATCAGACATATCTTTTCTGTTTGCCAATTACTAGCTTCTTTTCCATCATCTGCCTACCCCCTTGTCCAATTCTGTAGGAACTTTAACTTTTACACACAAACAGTATTAAGTAATTTTTTAAAGTAGAATTAGTTACCAGAAAATAAAGACTTATGAAAGCAGATTAAATTACTCTAATAAGGTCAAAAAAGTTATATTGCTATATATAAGTTGAATAGTTTCCGTTTGGGGTTTCGGGATATTGCAAAAAATTGGTTCATACTGGAATTCTTGATTGTGTAGTGTTAGATTGGGATGAAAAAGTACAGAAAAGGAAACGGATGAGTTCTGATAGTGGCAGTGAGGCAAAGCACATGGGAAATGACACTGTTTGCAAAAAGCAGA
Source organism: Capsicum rhomboideum (assembly GCA_031232105.1). Taxonomy (NCBI): domain Eukaryota; kingdom Viridiplantae; phylum Streptophyta; class Magnoliopsida; order Solanales; family Solanaceae; genus Capsicum; species Capsicum rhomboideum. The sequence continues at coordinate 87,041,462 of CP124717.1, forward strand.
TTGATTTATCCCTAAAGTGCTTTTCAAAAAAAAAGAATTATCCCTAAAGTGTTTTGTTAAGTGGAGAAACTACTACTTTGTCTAAAACTAAAAATGGATCTACTTTGGCATTTGCATTTATTTCCCCATCCTCGCTTGTTTATTTGCCGATCATGACACTATTTATGGGGCTTATTCTTTTTCTCTTCTTTTTTTCCACTTTCTTTTTCAACTCAGCCACTCAGACAGCTATAGGGTCCATAGCTTTGTGCATGTGCTCAAATATAGCTAATTTGTATGCAGGAAATACCCCATCCTGAGTAGAAACAAAATTTAAGAAAAAGCACCTAGGTAGGTGGACTAAATAAACTACTATATATATAACTATAAAACTGGGGTATCCATCTTCTGTAGAGTTGATGGGAAAACACTCAGGAGTGTTAAATCACAAGATGATCTATTCATAACCCAATAACGAAGCCCAAATGAATGAACTTTTCATAGAGGCACTTATGCCAAATAAGTGTTTAAACGGCAACGATGACTACAAGCAGCTTACTAGGTGTCTCATACATCCTAAGGTTGTTCCATGTCAACAATCAAGCTATTTATACTTCTTATTTTTTGGGAATTTGTCCATTCACTAACTTAAATTCTAGTGTTGAAGAACCTCCAATTTGGTTGTAGTTGTTAATGTGAGTGCAAGTGCTAGCACATGTAAATCAATGACAGAAAATTAAGGGGGTTTAAATTGTAATAGAGCATTTCCCCGCACAGGAGGTTTGAAAATACGGGGCAATATTGTTCAAAGACAACGTGTGATATGCATTAATTAACGAGTCAAACGTTTGAGTCAAATGTCACCTGAAATAGCAACACTTAACCAGACATTATGGAAAGTGATTACTCAGCTAATGAGTGATGGCACAGTCAAAGGCCCAATACTTTGAATGAGAGACTAACGAACTCATCAATTGTTGACCAAGAAAACATCTGTATCAATTTCAGCATCTTAGTAAGCGTTTGGATATGCGATATAAAGTGTGTAATTTAAAATCATGAGATGAAATCAGCATTTGAATGTGTGATTTCATCTCATGATATGAAATTCCAATTCTCTAAAAAGTGTGATTTGGGATTTTTTTAAATGCAAAAATTGGCCCACAAGTTTATATTTTGTAAAAAAAATACCCCATCATTTATATCTAATAACCATTTATTTCATATGTAAATAAAATTTATAGTTCATATTATTACTCCTTAAACTATTTGTATCTCATATAACTATTAATCTCACCAACATAAAATTTGTTACTACTTCAAACCAACTCCCACTTTACCTATGTGGGAGAATTATATTAAAGATTAGTACACTACAACACATGTTCAATTTTACTTTTTTATTGAACTAAAATTTAATTAATAAATGTTGTATTTTCTTATAATAGCTTTGTGATAGTGCATTATACTGTATTATAAACTTTTGTTTATTTGGTAAGATTGTATAAAGAATTGAGGCAATTTTGATAGTTTTCACAACTTATAAGGTTTTTACGTTCATGAGAAAATATACAACATAAAAAAGTTCAAATTGAATGTCCAAACAAAACTTCAACTTCATCTCATAGTTTCAAATCATGATTTCATCTCGGATGGCCAAACAGGGCTGAATATGTTAAGACTTCAACTCTGGATTCACCAAAATACACCTCATTCCAGAACTTCTTTCACTTTTAAAAATGTATAAAGAAAAATGTTTTTTCATCCAAGTGGAGATTTAAATCTCAGGCATTTGCCCATCAACTTTATGTATTTTTTTGTGATGACCAAGAAATTTGTTTGGAGACAAACCACGGCTCGAACTTGTATTCTAAGTCACAATTCTCTGGACCTTTGTCAATTGAACTAGGCCATGGGAGGCAAGCATTTAAGGGTGAACTTTCAAGCTACCGGGTAGACAACGGCCCAATTTCAGCTGGATAACAATTGCATGTATTAAAAGTGCTAACATTGTCACTTTTTGCCAACAAAAGTTATTGTGTTGAGCAGAATGGCCCACTGCGTAATGCAAACAAACTGCAATCATGCATGCACCTATGATACATGAGAAGATGTTGCCAATGCCATGATCAAAATTAAAGGCATCCATTGACAACTTATCCCAATGAATCATGCATCAGCAATTTCTCCCAATTTTTTGAGTAGTTTGGCTTTAATCAAATTAGAAGTTCAGAAAGATGTAAATTCAGTTTATTTGATAGAGTAGAACATGAGCAGTATGATCCAGAATCAAATTTTCTCAGGTAAAAGCTACATCTTTTGGCAATCATTACATAGCTTTCAGGAATAAGTGATAAGCAATCAAAAATTGGAAGTACTTCAAATGAAGAGATGTTCTCTATCAAAAATAAAACTGTAAGGACTGCTATAAGTTTCTCCTAGAGAAATATCATTTTCAGGGCTTTCAAGAATTCTGGAATTTCCCGCATCAACCCAAAAATAACTAGGAAAGCAAATTGAATTTAGAGCTTACAGCTTTGTACTTCCACGGAAAATTCTCCAAAATATTTGGTGCAGCAGCTTTTCCAGCTAATACGTAATGAATCCTCAAGTACCTATGGCAGATAAAATAAAGATCAAACCTGTATTGAGTAGAAAACCAGTACTTATAGTAACTCATTAAATCTACTAAAATTCACTTCTTGTTCAGAGATATATCCCCTGCCCCACAATCCTGCTGAGATGTGAATACCAGATGACTGATCAAGCAAACTATCAATTGTTCTATAAGCTGCTAATAGAAAGTAGGAAGAAAAACAAAAATAAACCCCAGAGAGGATGATTTTGCTAGAAGTTGTATTGAGTTATGACAGAAGTGAAGATCTCACGAATCTTAAGTTACTAATGGTTGAACTAATTAATAATCGAATAACACTCAATGAAGACCACACTAGTATTAGTTCTAATGTAACAAATGACCTGAACGAGAACACAAACAGAATCACAGACTCTAAGGTACTCAGACAACTAATGATCCACATTAACAGATACATGGTTAAAAGATGGCTCGTCACATTTTGCATCTTATCAGTTCCTCAAACATATCCTATGCGACATAAACTCAACCGTTTTGAATTGATATATTTGCCAAACAAAAATAGAGCAACTACATATAGTATAGCCATGCTTAACCTAATTATCATACAATGATTCTATCCTAAAAAATTCCAATAAGAACCAAAAGAACTTCAGATCAATCAACTGTCTAGAAAGGAGCTCTTCAATTTTCGGAGAAAATCTCCTTCATTTTTTGTTATAAGGAGAGAAGCTTTTTCATGTACTTCAATCAAAGGAGTTTTTCATTTTCTGTACCATCACCTGATTTTCCCCCTCTGTCACTCAGTTTTTTTTCCTTCCCTTCAAAGTAAGCTTGTAATAAATCCTACTCCAACCTCTCCAAGACACTTCCGAAGCTCTATGGGGATAGACTTTTCTAATCCTCATATTCTTCACGGCATACCGATGCCGGTTCAATTTTCTGAGTGTTGCTGAGGTTTCTATCTTGGATTGATGTATGGAGAACTAAAACCAGTGGTTCGAGTTGAACAATTGATCAAAATAGCCTCTCCATCTCTCCTTGATCTCATTTTCTCCTGTCAACGTTGGTTGAAATCGTCTTTAACACACTTCACCTTATTTAAGTCCTTGCTCCTCTTCTACCTCAAGCGTGCTAGTTTTAACATTTCTTTCTTGCCTACTCCTGTCCCTAACTTTTTGTACAAACATCAAGTGCTTCAGGGGTATTACATGATGATTTGCTTAACTAAGGTTGTGTTAATGTACTTAGTAATTGAAAAGAGAAGACAAGACAAGTTGTCCCTCATTAGTAGAATAGAATACAAAAGGAAAGAAGTGTTTTTAAGCACTTCCAGCACCACTTGAAATAAAATACTTGAAGAGAAATTTGGAGAAGTCAAATTTAATATATATAGTCAAAGATGGGCACTTAAGCACTGCGCCTTCGCCTTAAAAGGTAGCCCAAAATTGCATATTTTACTTCAACCATCTTATTAATTTTTATCTTTATATTTTTATCATCATCGTTATTTATCCAACAACACAAGGTGAATATTTAGAAGTGGAGAAGAGAACGATAATGTGATCATATTTAATTTGTTTTGAACGATAATCTGACTTTTATAGCTTTAAAAATCAATTAAAGACATGGATTTTAAAAACAATCATATCTGTTCTGAAAACACACTTAAATAACAACCATCCAATTTAAAACTCAAAGTACTTAAAATAAAAAATAATAAGAGGGTTGAAGTAAAAAATATTTAATCGGGCAACCTTTAAGCCCGATGTTCAACGCCAAGTGCCCATCTTTGACTATATATAAAATATACTCCATGCTGACTTTCCCTTGAAAAAAATTTCTCCAATAATTTTATTTTTATTTTGTATTCTACCTCATACTACCAATGAGGGACATCTTGTCTTATCTTTTCTTCCCAATAACCAACTACACTAAAAATCATCCACTCAATGATTGATGTGATTATTTATGCATATAGTAGGTGTCTTTCGACTTTAACCTAACTACTTGTATAAACTTTTTAAGACCTTGTTGAGATTGACGGTAAAATAATTTTCTACTAATCCATAATTTCTTTATTTTTGAATAGTACAATTTCTTTATTGACAAGACAAAATGTTTTATACACATAAATTATAGCAACTTCAGAATGTGTGCACCATGAGCTTTAGCACTAATGAGCCAAAAAGCAAACTTCTTTGACCAGCTTTTAAGCCCATCCAAATACCCTCTATACTATGGTCTTGAGCTACCTCCCCTAAACTCATAAACACTTAAAAAATTTTATATTCATACTTTGATTAAGATTTTGTGTGCTCATATTGGTGAAGATTTAATCATCCTTAATATTGAGTAAAGAGTAACTTTGTACTTAGTAGTCATTTTTTTTCTTCTTTCAAGTACTGAAATTTCCAGTACTTACAAACTGTCACAACTATAATTTACTTTACCTTTTGACAAATCAAAACTGCTTTAGACCGAATCAGGAGCCTAAACGGCACTTTTTTCAAGCAAACCAACAAAAACGGTTCGAAAAAATTGAGACAAACCAAAACATGTTTGTTTCTATCTTCACTCACGATAAACAAGTTTTGGCATACGCTCCCAAACGAACCTTTGTCAATGGGCACCAATTCTCTTTTTGGAAAAAAAAAATTGTAAGACGTGTGTCTGAAATATGACTCACACGCTTTAGAATATTTTATTAAAAATAAGGTGTATGTCTGAAACCCATTTTGGTTTGTCTCAATTTTTTCAACCCGTTTATATTGGTTTGCTTGAAAAAATGCCCTTCAGGCTCCAGACTCGCTTTAGACGATAGTACTTGTAGTTCTCATTATCATATCTCTCGAGTCCTTTAATCAATGGAACAATCTCGAGTCCTCCTAGTTTTGATAATATAATACTATCAAACTTTTCATGCACCTATCTGGAGCTTGTTTTAATCCATACAATGACCTAACCAATTCACAAATATTTACTCATTTTTAGAAAGCACAAACCATTCAGCTTGCTTCATATATACTTCATCATCAAGATCACCATTTAATAATATTATATTAGCATCCATTTGATAGACATTTAAATAATATATTGATGTCAATGCAACCAACACTTTTATTGAGGTAATCCCGCTACATGCAGAGGTGGATCCACAGCATTGAGTTGATGTGTACTTCATGAATTCAACCTTTATCTTGTTGTAGGGGGCAGAGTGCTAGCCCGTCAAGAATGCACATGTTCAGGAGATAAAAGTAGCGAAGATGAGGATGCTCAGATGGATGTGTGGGCATACTAGGAGAGATATAATTAGAAATAAAGCTATAAAGGCCAAGGTGGTTATGACCTCCATGGAGTATAAGTTGAGGGAAGCAGTTGAGGTACAAGTAGGCCCAAGAAGAACTAGGGGGAGGTGATTCAGCAGGACATGACACACTTCCAACTTACTAAGTACATGACCCTAGATAGAAAGGTTTAGAGGTCAAGGATTGGGATAGAAGGTTAGTACGTAGCTGAGTATTGTAGCACACCTCCACCTTACTGAGGACATGACCCTAAACAGAAAGGTTTCATATATTTTTATATTATGTCAAAAATGTTGGGTTCATATGAATCCATTATTTATGATGTACATTTTCCACTGGCCAAAGGGGCATATCTGTCAAAATAATCTACTCCTACCTTTTTCACAAATCTTTTGGCAACAACTGTTGTATTAAACACACTTCTTTCCATCTGTATTATATCAATGAGAGACAACCTAGTTTTCTCTTCCCAATCACTAACTATACTATAATGTTTTTAATCACTCAGTGCACTATCATGTGCTTCTACTCTTTTTGGAATTATCACCCCCTAGTTTTATAAATGGCATCAAAAGTGTGTCATCAGTTCGAACTGATGTAAACGTCCTTCCATGTTCCAACTTCCAACTAAAAGTTTATCAGTCTAAAGTCGTAGGGGTGAAGAAACACAAACAAAGGTAAAACTTAGTCCTTTTTTATTAATCTATTCTGCCGTATAGCTACACTTAAAAGGAAAGTAATCTTATAAGAGCTAACATCGGGTATCATCCAAGAATAACAGAGCTCAAAATGCTGATCCTCCGGAAAAATTACTTAGCAGAAATGCGACTTTTATCAGCATTAGGTGCGGAAATTAGGACTCACAATTGAAAACTACCGATCAGGGCAAGTGCGACAGAAAAAGGTACCCTGAGACAAGTGGCAACAAGTGCGTGCCTCCATTTGGATGTGTGATGTCAGACGGGTCGCTGCCACCGCGCTGTGAAGCGGTAGCAGCGATTGAGCGCATCCAAGTACTCCACTAGTCCTGAAAAATATACATTTAACAAAATAAGAGAGTAAAATTCCGTTTAAATTAAGCGAAATATAAAAGGGAAAGGAACCTGGTGAGGATAGTGGAAAGTGAACGGCGAGAGTGAAGGCGCTGGCCGAGAAGAAGAGATTGTAAACTTGGAGAGGAACTGACTGTTGATGGTCTACTGCTGGAGAGTAGAGTTCGAGAAAGCGATATACAGCGCCTCGCCATCACCTTTGCTTGTCGAACGGTGAGATTCAGATTTCAGGGTTTAAGGGACGAACCCAACAAACTAGGACTAAATATCGGTACGGGTTGTGGGCCTGTTATGAAACAGGTTCATATAGAATTTGGGCTTGGTGGTGGAATAGGAAGTGAGAAACTCCTTGAAACCTCCTTGAAACATTTAGGGTCTGTTTGAAAAGTCATCTGATAATTAAAATTAATGTAATTACTAGAGTAGTTATTAAAATATTTGATAAAAAAATAATCTATTAATGATTCAATTCTAACTAAAAAATGAATGGCTTGCAATGTGAAATATCATGTCAATACTAATAAAACAAATAAATTGAAACTGAAAATATAACATAAGTTCAATTTTTTTTAAAAAAAAATAAAACTCTTATTTCAAATTTCAACATAACGTAAATATGATTCAAAAGAAAAGAAAAACCCAAGTCTATAACCTTGTTCAACAATGAATTCTACTTAATTTAAAAATTAGAATACTAACTAAATTATGCTAAATAAAAAAAATAAACATAAAACAAATTAAAAAAATAGATAATACGAAAAATTGCATGAAATTACAAGAAGTAAAGGTTGAGAAATGAGAAGAAAATAAAATATAAATAATATAAAATAAAAAATATTTTTTAAAAAGTATTAGAATAATAAAAATAGAAAGAATTTAAAATAATAGAAATTTAAAATAAATTAAAACGAAAAAATAAAAATAGAAATAAAAGGAAGAAATTAAAAAACAATCAGCTTGTAATTACACCATACAATTACCAATTTACAGCTTCTCCCTGTGAATTGGAGAGTGTAATTATCCCTGTCAATTACACCCAATTACCTGCTGATCAAGTAATTACCTGGCCAACCAAACATGTCAGACAGTGTAATTACACTCAATTACACCAAATTCAATTACCATGGTGACTTTTCAAACATGCCCTTACTATTTCATGCAAATCATGATGTTGATTTAATTTGTTTAAGAAGTAAAGAATGCATATTTTAAAATTATATGGAAGTATTATAAATTACTATTGTTATGATTACAAAGTGCAGCTCGACGCATTAAAGCTTCCGTTATATGCAGGGTTGGACCCCAAGGATCTATTGTATGCAGACTTACTTTAAATTTCTACAAGAGATTGTTTCCACGACTTGAACTTGTGTCCTCCTGAAAAAAGTAAAATGAAAAGATGATAGTTAAATGAAAAAAGTTTACCTGTAAAATGAGATAAAAGGAAGTAATATATGTTATACCTTTAAGCTAACAAGCATGAATTTGATCAGCTGGAGAAACACACATCAAATAATAACTACTATGCCGCACTAAAAAATGAGCCTTGCGTGAATTTGAATTTAATGGATTCTAACAAAAGTATCGTACACTGAATAGAAAATCGAAAAGGAATTGCTGATGAAATTATGAAATTATGAAAGTGTGTGCAAATCTAATCGAAATACTTTCCTTGTCAAACTTAGCGATGGGCCACAGCAAGTTCCATAACCTGCCGAATCCCCTGTCCATCTTGCCACAGAATGCTTGGCCCATGTCATGTGTAATTGAGCCACTCAAATTTTATGACTTAAAATAGGCTCTCTCTCAAATACTACAGCTTCCAAATTTATGTGTGTTTCAATTATGTCTCGCGTATTTCTCACTTACACGGCACAAATTCACAATTTTAGCCTGCATATTGATATTTTATTTGTACAGTCCAATTCCTTTACTAGCTTTTTACTAATACATTAAATTGAGTGATTTTTTTAAATTTAGATTTTTTTCCAATTCATAAGACACTTTGTCTTGAGATACTACTTTTCATTAAGCCCAAGTGCCTAGTCTCTGGGCTTTTTGCAAGTGCCTCACTCATGGATGAGTCCGAAAAAAACCTTTTAAGACTGTTCGTACGTATAGCGTAAAAGAGGCGATTAATATCACTTCAAACGAGTATGGATGGGTCATAGGAACTTTGGAAACTATTTGGAAATCAGGAACTAGTTTAAGGGGACTATGGATTTTCCTATTGATTTATCAACAGATCAATCTTTAGCAAATCCATTTTCTCGGTACTTAACTCTGAACTTGTCTGTCCAATTTTGATCAAAGAGTTCTCGCCAATTTTGTTCTAGATGAGTTTCGTCCTGATCCAATTTCAAGAAATGTCTTTAAGGTCCCGGCGGTTGAAGTAAGTTTCCCCTCCCATTTTGTTTATTCCGATCAGATTGACATCCCCACTTTATAAATAGGTCCTGTTCTTTAGAAAACATACTCCAGTGATGTTGAACTTGATGAGCTAGCTATACACGACGTTTACTTTTTTTTCTTTGTTTATAGCTTCAAGGATTATCCAAATTTAGAAAAATCGTGAAGCATGGGAAGCCGTTCAACAGTGAGGATATCAACAAGTTCACATTGAAAGTTTGATCAGTTCAGAAAGAAATGATGTTTTTTTTCCTCTTCATTTAAATAACAAACATTTCCAAGTACTTGTTTGGAATTGGGAGTTGTAATCCACTCCAAAGGCTTAAAACATTGTTTCTACTTGTTGTTGGCTTATATGCGTCCACCATGGGATAAGGGAACAGATACGTGTAGTAGTTTAACAAGAAATGAAGTTAGATGCAGAATGATAAACAACACGCAATATTTACGTGGAAACCTCCTTGCTCAAGGGAGAAAAAAACCACGACCTGTCTCATAGGATTTCCCACAAACTCCACTAACTTCAAGCCAAAACGTGATTACAGACTCCAGTAATCACAAAGATTAAACTCTTAATCCTAACTCCTTGTAATAACTCTATTACAAGACTGATGCAGTAACTCTATCACACCCCCACATCGACTAACTCTAGTCAACACTCCTAGGTAACTCTACCCTAGAGAGACATCAAACAAATGATGAAAGACAGATTTGATTAAACACTAGATGATTCGATCAATTAACTCTAATTGATGCGACTCGATCTAAAGACTTAGCGAGCAAACAATCTACTATCCTTTATAGCTTAGGAGTAGATTTACAATTTCAAGAACAAAAGATGCAATACTCAAAAATACAACAAAGACTAAAGTAGCAACTCGATCAGGTTCCTTTGTTGAAAATGAGTAATGTTCTTCACATGAGGATGAATTTTGCTCTGAGAGATAAGATTTTTTTAGCTTTGCAAAAACTAGGTTTTGCTCTTGTAACTTTAGCTTATATAAGAGAGAGCAAAACCTAGTCATCATTTCATTGGTCGAGGTTGGACAGGATTGTTGCGCCTCTGCTGCAGTGTCCACCAACCAGCTGCATAAAAGTACAACTGTACAGCTGTACCGAGTTGACTTCAACAATCACGGACTAGGTCCCTTGCAACATGGACCATGGATCAGGTCCCCTGCAACAGTTTGTTGATCATCAAAACCAAATATACAACATTTTTACCCTTTTTGATGATGACAAACTATTCCCCCTGTCTACCAGGTCCCTCCAGTTATATTCCCCCTTTCGACCAGATTCCCTTAGTACACATCTTCAGTTACATTCCCCTGTCTACGAGGTCCCTTCAATTCCTTACCCCTTTATTTATTGATTCAACTCATTTTGACTGACTAAAATTCTGCCTTATTTCTACTTTTTGCACCATTAAAAAGTAGCAGAATCAAATTTGTTTGATCTGAAGTCTGATTGATATATGAGAAATCTAGCTAGTGCATATTCTATTAGAGAATAAAAATACAAGTTACATTACTAACCCAAACCTTTCGAATGGTATGGAGCAAGTACAAAATGCAAGAAAGACACTAGAAACATTAGGATATTTTTGAAAGAACTTTGTGAACAATGTCACGAGCTTTGCACCTAGCCATGAGTGGCTCGGCTTTTGGCATAGTGACACCTTTTGCTTCCGTCAAATCAACCTTCTCTTCGCTTACCCTTTGCCACTCAAAACACTGCACCAAAGACCTAAAGCTAAACCAACCACACGTTGAGCAAGTCCAGTACCTGGGCACACTCTCCTTCCCATTCCAAATGGCAATAGCTTCCATGATTCCACTTCCACACCTTCAAACCTTTCTGGCTTGAAGCTCTCTGGATCCTCCCAAAGTAATGGGTCCCTGTGGATGGCCCAAGCATTCACAAACAGCATCGTGCCTCGTGGAACGTGGAAGCCAGCGACGTTGCAATCATCAGATGATTCATGAGGCAATAGCATTGGCGCTGCTGGATACAACCGGAGCATCTCCGAGATGATACTCTGAAGGTATTTCAGCTTAGGTAAATCTGTTTCATCCACTAAACGCTCCTTACCCACATGGTTGTTTATTTCATTTCTGGCCTTCTCCAACACCTCTGGATGGTTAAGTAGAAGACACATTGCCCATTCTATTGTCACCGATGATGTTTCAGTCCCCGCATTCACCATGACCTGCAGTAGTTAGTTAATGAGAAAATTGTCTACCAACTGCTTTTGTAAGCTTATATCCTCATGCAGAGGTAGATTAGGATTTAAATATGACGGATTCAACTTTTAAAATTCTTAGCACTAAACTTATTGCACTTATGAAACTATGGGTTCAAAATATGATATTTGTGGTATTCAGTTGAACATGTCACGTCTATATTCCATCCGCCTCTATCCACATAGTGCTCAAAGCAGAGACAGATCTTGAATTTTAATACAATAGATACCAAGGCCTATTACACCACTATTTTAATTTCCTATAATGACCTCAATAAACACATAGCAATGTAAGGAAACTAGATAAGTAGGGAACTACTGCGAATTGGTTCTTATATTTCTAGAATTGAAGACTTAGCACAACACTAATGAACAGCAAGAAAGGGGATGTACTTGTTAGTATTTGTCCTGAATTTCCTGCTTCACTTGGATTCTACCGTAATTATGTCTTTCGGATTCTACCGTAATTATGTTTTACTTAGGAAAGATTTTCTTAGTGAAAAAGGTTTCCTTTTAGGAAAAGAACTCTTCCATAATTGGTTAATTCTTTCTTGGAGGAAAAGTTTTGAACTTCAATAAATAGAAGATCTCTTTGATAGTCTCTAAAGAGTTTTTTTAGGGGGAAATTTCTCTCAATAAGTTTATGCCTTAGTTTTTAATATGTAGGTCGTTTGATCAAACCATATTAATAATATGCTTTTTAGTATGTTTATGTTTTTCTTTTCGTTTGAATTATCGCCTCTAGGATTTACAAACTATTAGCTTACGCATGACGCTCTATCGATTTCGAACCCAACAGTACTAGATGCATCTGCCTATGTCTAATTAAAGATTCTCAATTACTGTAACACAGAGCGGGAGATGCAGGAGTGAAGAAACTAAGCTTACCGATATAATTCCTTTGATGATCTGATCAGTGTAATATTCCGGTTGTGATTCTTGCAAAGAAAGCAAATGATCAATCATGGTATTCCTGCTTTTATCGCGACGGTGTTCATCAATCAAACCTTGCCAGAGTGCGTCCATCTTTTTACCAAGCCTGGCTAAATTCTTCTCCATACTACTGGAAAACAACCGAAATATTGCAGGCATGAAATCCGCGGGATTTGATGCACCACCATATGTAATTACCTCTTTGATAAGCTCCTGAAAACAATTTGCCTCCTCATTATCTACCTCTTCACCGTAAAATCTCTTTTCCAGCTACCATTCTCATGATAATATTATACAACAACTGAAAAAAACTTGGACTTAAGTTCAACAGGATGTTCGCCAGAGTTGCGAAACACTCTGTGAACTAAAAGCTTGATTTCATGTTGTCTAATGTGCTGAAAATTGTTGAGACTATTAGTGGAGAATATTTCAAGTGCGCAGAGGCGGCGAAGGTTGCGCCAATGATCACCATAAGGGGAACCACCAACAGTAGTATAGTTATAGCCTATGTATTTTCCAATCATTAAGCGAGGACGATTAGCAAAAACGATATCGTTTTTAGTGAAACATTCTTCAGCAGCTGATGAGGAGGAAACCACCACAACAAAACGGGTACCAAATTGAAGAGAGAAAACAGGACCATATTTAGTTGAGAGCTTAGCAAGAGTGCGATATAGATTAGGTTTCAGGAGATAGAGATGGCCTATAATTGGAAGTTTAAGTAGTGGGCTTGGTGGGAGATTGAATTTTCTTCTTTTTGAGGATACAAGTTTCAGAACTACAAGCAGAAACAAAATAGAGAGTGAAGTATACAACAAAGTTGCTTCCATTTTTTTGCCTTGTGACATATATCAACTTGTTGCACTTGCTTTTATATCTTGATTGGGTTGCTGAGTCAATATAGACTTTTCAATTCATTGGTCCTATTCCCGTCCAAAAAATATCATACATGAACAGTATGTTTCATCGAAAAAAAATGTTCTTCAGTTTATGAAAGTGGATTTGGAAGAAATGCACATACCACCCCACTTTGAGGGGACTTGTCGGGTCAAAAGTTTGCTATGCTTGATATTAACATAATCCCCAAGCACTCTCTGGCTGCGTTACGCCAAGATATCTACAGATCTGGACCCAATTGAATCGTGACCAAGCAACTTAAAGTTCATGCCATTTTTCTCAAAGTGTTTTTAGAAAAAAATTACTTTTTTTAACTTATGAAAATAACTTATTCTACTCCCTAATAGCATTTATTTTTTTCATAAGTTTGATTAAATACTTCAATTTTTTAAAATAAGCGTTTTTTTAAAAAAATAAATTTTGCCAAACAGCCTATATATCCTTATCAGTCTACGAATTATGCTCTGTAAAATTGGGTGTGGAAAAAATGCATTCTAACTCAAATAAGTAATGACGGGGTATGGTTTGACCAAATTATTAACGAATGACAAATATTATGAATTTCAACCTTTTCAGTAGACTATATGAAATACTTTTGAAGCAATAATTTTTGCTTAATTACTGAATACTCAAAAATAAATAAAAAAAATCACTTACTTTCTTAAAAGTATTTTCCAAAAAAATTAGATGGAAAACATTTTCCTAAACACAACACCCTAATTTGTTAAATATTCAATAATTACTCACTTTATAAAATATGAATTGGTCACAATTGGTCAAGAATATACTCATTTAAGAAAATATTAATCATTTTTATCTTTTCTCAATTAAAGGAGCCGACAAGTATTATTTTTTTTTTTGGTTAAGTGCCGACAAGTATTACTTTCCCTGCCATAGAACATGCATCGCATTTATTGACTTGGTCCAAAATAATAAAGCTAAAGATTAAATTAAATTTTCTACTCCTCCCTCTCTTTTCTTTTTTAATTATTCCCTCCGTTTAAAAAAAAAAAAATCTATTTTGATTTAATATGAAGTTTTAAAAAATAAAAAAGATTTTTAAAATTTATGATATTAAATTAAAGTTATATTAAATGTATCAAAATATTTTTTAATCTTGTATCCCTAAACATATCACGTAAAAAATTAAAATTAAAATATTACCAAAAAAAAAGTCATTCTTTTTTAAATAAATTAAAAAGAAAAGTAAGTCATTTTTTTTTAAATGGAGGGAGTATCATATTAAGCTCTTCAATAATTAATTTGATTAATTTTTAAAGTTAAATTAGATTAAATTAATTTAATATTTTTACATTAAATTTTAGATATTTAAAAAATTATACAATAGCTACTTTAAGTTGTAACTTTTTTGTATGATAAAAAAATATTTTAAAATATTAATTAAAATTTATATATTATTTGACTTCATAAAAAAATCTGACAAGGGTAAAAAGAAACGAGGGAGTAGTATAAAAACGCGACACGTACATTTTAGTCGCATCGGAATTTTAAACCGTGACGAATGAACCTTTTGCCTACCAATAATTAGGAGTGTTCATGGTTCGGTTTAATTCAATTAATAAAATTAATTTTTTTATTATTAAAATTAAACTAATATAATATAAATTTTATTAGTTTTAATTTTATTAGTTTGATCGATTTGATTTGATTTTTTGATTATTTTTTATTTTTTAAAAGTAATAAAAAAATAAAATAAAACAAATAATATTCTTCGCTCGCAATATTTTTTTGAAAAGCATATAAATCAAAATAGATAACGCATAATATTTGTATTTTTACTGTCTTTCAGTATTTATTTGTTGAGGATTTGTTCGCCTTCTCTATTCATATTACATGAACAAGATAATTTAATGGGGAAAAGTTTTAGACTAAATCAGGAAAGATCTATAGAAAAAAATTTAGACTAGGATTGTTCCACTTCTAATCTTCTGATTTCTATAATCCTATTTTAGTTAATCAGCTTAATTAATGGGCTAAAAATGAAATGAGCCAGAACTTTTATTATTATAAGAAATATGGATTTTGTGTAAACAAAAATAAATACATCTATATTTAATAACACATATATAATTATATATATAAATTATATGTATATTTATTATATTTATCGATTTGATTTGATTTGATTTATGTATGTTTATTATATTTATCGATTTGATTTGGTTTAGTTTAATTTTTTTTTTATTCGATATCAAACCAAATCACTTATTATCGATTTTTAAAATTTATCATCAAATTAAACCACACCGAAGTCAGATTTTTTTTTTTTTTAAATTTGATTTGATTTTTCAATTTGGTCGGCAATTTCATCTAAACACCCCTACCTACCATTCCGCCAAAGCGGGGCACACTCGCGCCTTAATTTGTGGCAGTTAGGCCGGCGTCTAAATTGCCCTGCTTTCTCTTTCTACGCTGTCAATTCGTTAAACACAAACTATGTGAACCCTAAAAGACATAAAGATTCACATATTACCACCATTTACTTCTTCAATATACTACAAACAGAAAATTATTTTGCCACCTAATTTGGAAACAATACTAAAAGGAATTTGATGAGAATTTTCCGTATTACTGAACAATTAACGAATTAAAATTTTAATAATTGCATCAAATTAAAGGATGACAATCACATTAAAGATGGTAGGTTTACCTTCACTACATTAATTACTCTGTCCCATAAGGAATCACTAGGGTCAGGGACAACTAACAAGCTCAGTCCATAGCTTATTTGAGAAGGGTATATCATGAAAAGATATATTAACCGCAAGAAAATTATTGCTCCCTATTTCACAGGGCCTCCGTTGAAGTCTTGATTTGGTAGTTGATAAAGTTAGATCCGGATGACCCATAAATCCCTCCACTTTTTCGTCTATTAGCGCCAAGTATTCTTTGCGTGATTACTCATGATCTACTTTCTTAACTTTCCTATTTATAAATGATAATAATATAATATTTCCTTCTTTTCAATCATTTCGACCCTTATATTAAAAACGGATGTTTCATTATACTTATCCACTTTAACAAATCAAAAAAAAAAAATTAAAAAATTGATTGCTTTTTTGCTCATATTACTCTTAGGGGGTCGTTTGGTAGCTAATAAAGAAATGACTTATTATGGAGTATTAATTATGTATTTGTTATACAACTTAGCTAGTGAGGAAATAAGTTATACATATATACAATTAATACAATATTTGATTTACAATTTAGAAACCACTTAACTAATACATGTATAAGTTATGATGAAATTGATGTATGCAGAGTAGAAGATGGAATAACTAAAACTTGCATAATTCTAATCAACTACTAGACGTGAGACGACCCCTTAGTATCAAATAACTACATAGGTAGTAGCGATCAAATTTAGATTTTCAAAACATCATTTATAAGATTAATTTATCTGTCTCAGGTCAACCAAGGTCAAGCAAAATAAAACGCCGTTTCAATTTACTTGACACCTTTCATATTTCGAGATTCAAATAAGTCTATCTTTGACTGTAATATATCTTTTTAATATCTTGAATTGTTAATTATTGTGACTTATAATACTTTTACATAGTTTTTAATTATATAATTTTAATTAAAAATTAAAGATTTCATGTCCAAATTTACGATAAACTTAAAATGCTTGAATCACGAAAAACAAAATTACCACAAAAGACATTATTTTTTGGGAACAATAATTTTCCGTGTATTCATTTCTAAAATTATTTGTTGAATCATAAATGTTATTTATGCCCATGGAAGTCAGGAATAGTAAAAGCTGTGTGTGTCGGTAGTAACACTACTCGTAAGTAAAGAACCTAACATTTGTTTATTTTACACTCAAAACGTCAGTTACAAGAAGCGAAGCAACCACTCTACCACTAAAACAATTTTCTATAGTTTCTTCTCCATCTCCTTTGTTCTCTACTTTACAGCCATTTCTTGTTTATTGCGATTCTTCCAATTGCCTGTTTCCGTTAAATTTTCATCAAATGCTTCCTCCTTACTCCGACGAGTCGTCGAACGCCGATGAAACCCTACGAAAACCTCCTAAAGCCAACAACAATGACTTTCTCAAGAATGCTGTAAGCAATTTCCAGTACCAGATTTCTACTCACCCAAGATTCTGGCTTTTCACTTTCTTCCTCTTTTTCCAACTGGTAGTTCTCATTTTCACCCGCAATTCTCCCTTCCCTTTCTCAGTTCACTCCCCACCCAGTCCTCTCCCTCATTTCCCTACAGAAATCGCCGTATTTGCAGATATACAGACACCCCATGAAGGCGGAAATGTGATTTATCCCTTTGGTGATTCTGAATGCGAATACGGTCGGGTTTATGTCTATGACTTACCATCCAAATTTAACAAAGATTTAGCTTTGTCGACTTGTGACGATCTAGACCCATGGAAGTGGCAGTGTGGCCTTGTGACCAATGACGGATTCGGAAAGAAATCGACGGAGCTCGCCGGAATCTTGCCGGGAAATCTCTCCGAAGCGTGGTATCGTACAAATCAGTTCTCATCGGAGGTAATATTTCATTACCGGCTTTTAAGCTACAGATGTAGAACCAACGACCCAGAATCTGCTACGGCCTTTTACATTCCGTTTTACGCCGGACAGGCTGTTGGAAAATACCTTTGGACTGATGAAATCGAAAATCGTGATTTGCTTAGCAACAAATTACTGAAATGGGTTCAAAGGCAAAAGTATTGGAAAAAGTATAAGGGTTTAGATCATTTCCTAACTCTTGGTCGCATAACGTGGGATTTCCGGCGATTAGGTGAACCAGAGAAACTGTGGGGGTCCACTTTTCTCAATCGACCACAGATGCAGAATGTTACACGCTTCACAATTGAGAAGGCTCCATGGGATGCAAATGATATCGGTGTACCTTACCCTACTGGATTCCACCCACACTCCGAGGAAGAACTCCGGCAATGGCAAAACTTTGCGCTCTCGTATAACAGGACGAGTCTTTTCACCTTCATAGGGGCGGCGCGTGGAGATATTGATAGTGATTTCAGATCGAGGTTAATGAGTTACTGTAGGAACGAATCGGATTCGTGCCGAGTCGTGGACTGTGCAGTAGTTCCCTGCTCTAACGGTTCATCAGAAATCCAAAAAGCACTTCTGAGTTCAGATTTCTGTTTACAGCCCAAAGGAGACAGCATGACTCGACGGTCGGTTTTCGATTGCATGGTAGCCGGTTCAGTGCCGGTTTTTTTCTGGCGGCGAACGGCTTACACTCAGTACCAGTGGTTTTTACCGGAAGATCCAGGGAGTTATTCAGTGTTTATTGACCCAGAAGCAGTGAGAAACGGAACAGCTTCGATTAAGGAAATTTTGAAGAGTTACAGTAAAGATCAAGTGAGGAAAATGAGGGAGAAAGTAGTAGAAACAATTCCACGAATAGTGTATGCAAGGCCAAGTGAGGGTCTTGGGGCTGTGAAGGATGCATTTGAAATTGCAGTTGAAGGAGTATTGAAGAGGGTCAAGGATGAAAACGAATGGAAGGAATACGTTGATTTACGCAGTTGAAGATGTTGAGTTTATAATTTGGGAGATTTGATGAATGTTGTAAAGTATATAAGTGTTTCACTTAATTGAATCTATACGTATACTGTTATAAATACGGGGACCAAGTCTGAAGCAGGACGGGTAATTCTGCATGGCTGGTGCCACGATTCACAATTTTCAGAATCAGTTTAGGTTGCTGGATGATGGAGAGCTCGGGTTTTATACATGTATTACCAAATATTTTTAGAGATTTGTGTTAAGATCAGAGGAAAAAGTGAGGTTCAAGTGTTGTTTTCTGCAGGTAAGAGTTATATTGATCAGATTTTGGCAATTCTTTTCTGATTTTGTCTTTCAGTTCCATGTACTAAAATAAGGTTTCATATAGATCAACATTTCTCCTTGTTACTCACCTTTATAGTACTTAAACTTCCGACTTAATGCAGACGTGTCATTTGGTAGCTCATAAGGAGCTTGGTTATTTTTGCATTTTATGCTATTCTACAGTCGCACTGAATGTAATGTTCAACTATCTGGTAGCTTAAGAGCTTTTATAGCTTTGGCAGAACATTTAGAAGGCAAAGAGGCAAGACGAAGTAGAGAGTAGTTATTGATGTGATCTCTATTCGGAGATTTTCATTCGGGAGAAAACATTGAGGTTGTGAATGAAAAGACAATAAAGTAAAATGAATTCAATTATTCTAACAGAAGTGGAATTAATTTGTTTGATAGAAGCTTGAACTTTTCCAGAACAGTTAGTAGCTGCTGGAGAAATCCAAGTAATTCCTTGCAACAGATCTTTTCAACTTCACTTTCCATTCCACCACTTCCATGTGTTACATCGATTTTGAAATTTAATTGTAATCAACTAACATAGTCATGATCTCTGTTCTGTTCTCAACTAGTTCAGTTAATAGTGAAGCACAAGAAATGGATTTAACATCATTTCAGTGGGTATCATGAGTTTGTTACAAGATACATTGCATGTGCAGATCGAGTTGAACTAAAACGGGTTAGGACTATTTTATCCGATCCATGTCTTTATTGTCCATTTTATCCATATTCATATGGGTGCAGTACAATCCAATCCATTTTCAATCTGATCCAATCTGCCCATTTGCCACCACTAGTTGCATGCACTGGTTTCTTCTTTGTCCATACGAATGAGTTCATCTTTCTCTTTTCTGGTCTTCTCTCTGTTCCTAACCCTCCTCAAGCAATTCTCTTGCCCTGCTCCTGGTTTTATGATTTCCTCGCGAAGCTGCTGAATAAGTTCATCGAAAGGAAAGTAATGTTAAAATGCTCATATACTAGTAGTCCATAACTACATTAATATAAATGGATTGATTTTCCAGAAAAATAAATAAGAGGATCGTTTCAAAGTCAGAAATTTCTCCAATTATAAATATTACGGTAAGATATCACCTTCACTTAACTGTACTATTGAAAAATTGTTAATTTGGTTAGGGAGAGAAAAAGAAAATGCAAACAGCTGTTTGAAGGAGTGTTTCCACGAGTTTGCCTTGCTTGCTGTAGAAATTTTGGCGTACAAGCAGCTAAATCCAATATCAGAGTTTCCCGGAGAGTGGTTGGGGATTATATGCTAATATAGTATCAATCATAACAAAATTTGACCCGCCAGTCATTATTGGTTATTAGAAAATGAGTAATGGATTGGTAATCAAAGAAAGTATGATGTAAATTATTGGAGGAAATACAACTGCTGATTCGAAAAGAATGTGTTCACACAGCAGCCAGTCATATCACATAGTATAAATTAAACGCAAGTACAAGAAGTTCACATATGTCCTAAGGGAAAAAAAATGGAAGCAGTTTTGCTGTATACTTCACTCTCTATTTACTTATTAGTACTAGCTCTGAAACTTGTTTCGTCAAGACGTAGAAAACTCAATCTCCCGCCAAGCCCACTACTTAAACTTCCAATTATAGGGCACCTTTATCTCCTAAAACCTCCTCTATATCGCACCCTTTCAAAGCTCTCAACAAAATATGGCCCTGTTTTCTCTCTTCAATTAGGTACCCGTCTTGTTGTAGCAGTTTCCTCACCATCTGCTGCCGAAGAATGCTTCACCAAAAACGATGTCGTTTTTGCCAATCGCCCTCGTTTAATGATCAACAAGTACCTAGGCTATAACTCTACTACTGTCGGTGATTCCCCTTATGGCGATCACTGGCGCAACCTTCGTCGCCTCTGTGCACTTGAAATTTTTTCCACAAATCGTCTCAACAATTTTCAGCCCATTAGACAACATGAAATCAATCTTCTAGCTCACAGAGTGTTTCACAACTCTGGCGACAATTTTGGGACTCCTGTTGACCTTAAGTCCAATCTTTTTCAGATGTCGTACAATATTATCATGAGAATGGTAGCTGGAAAGAGATATTACGGTGAAGCGGAAGACAACGAGGAGGCAAATCATTTTCAGGAGATTATAGATGAGATTACTTTTTTTGCGGGTACATCAAATCCCGTAGATTTTATGCCTGCAATATTTTGTTGGTTTTTCAGGAGTATGGAGAAAGATTTGGCCAGACTTGGTCAAAAGATAGACGCTTTCTTGCAAGGTTTGATTGATGAACACCATCATGATAGAAGCCGAAATACCATGATTGATCATTTGCTTTCTTTGCAAGAATCAGAACCAGAATATTACACTGATCAAATCATCAAAGGAATTATATCGGTAAGACTTTCTT
The DNA here is from genome assembly GCA_031232105.1 of Capsicum rhomboideum. NCBI lineage: Eukaryota > Viridiplantae > Streptophyta > Magnoliopsida > Solanales > Solanaceae > Capsicum > Capsicum rhomboideum. Next base: position 87,063,115 of record CP124717.1, read on the forward strand.
CACTTCTGGAATCTCCCGCTATAGAAGACTGCATCCATTTCTTGGATTATATATATATGTATAAACTAAGTTTGTAACAAAAGTCTCAAATATTTGGTGGTGTAATAGGCCTTGGTATCCACTGATTTAAAACTCTAGATTTGTTATAATCAACTTACAAAAGCAGTTGTTGGACACTTTTCTCATTAACTAACATTTGCAGGTCCTACTGAATGCGGGGACTGATACATCGTCTGTGACAATAGAATGGGCAATGTCTCTTCTACTTAACCATCCAGAGGTGTTGGAGAAGGCCAGAACTGAAATAGACAACCATGTGGGTAAGGATCGTTTAGTGGATGAAGCAGATTTACCCAAGCTGAAATACCTTCAAAGTATCATTTGGGAGACGCTCCGGTTGTATCCAGCAGCACCAATGCTAGTGCCTCATGAATCATCTGATGATTGCAAGGTCGCTGGCTTCCACATTCCACGAGGCACAATGCTATTGGTGAATGCTTGGGCCATCCACAGGGATCCGTTAATTTGGGAGGATCCAGAGAACTTCAAGCCAGAAAGGTTTGAAGGTGTGGAAGTGGAATCATGGAAGCTATTGCCATTTGGAATGGGAAGGAGAGCGTGCCCCGGCTCTGGACTTGCTCAACATGTGGTTGGTTTAGCTTTAGGAACTTTGGTGCAGTGTTTTGAGTGGAAAAGAGTAAGTCAAGAGAAGGTTGATTTGGCGGAAGGAAAAGGTCTCACGATGCCAAAAGCCGAGCCACTCATGGCTAGGTGCAAAGCTCGTGACATTGTTCACAAAGTTCTTTCGGAAACATCCTAATGTTTCCAGGTTCTTTCTTGCATTTTGTTCTTGCTCCATACCTTTAGAAAAGTTTGAATTATTTATGTACCTTGTATTTTCATTCTCTCATATCATATGCACTATCTAGATTTCTCATTTGTCAATCAGATACTTCACATCAAATAACTTCCAATATGTGAACAAAATGGTGTCCTCACAGTTGAAACTGCTTCCCATGCTTCACGGAGCAGCTGGCACCTGACAACATTTTTTGCAGATTTTTCCTAATTAGGATAATCCTTGAAGCTATAAGCAAGGAACGAAGTAAATGTCGTGTTTAGCTCATTAAGTGCAACATCTAATTGTGGATAAACAAAAAGGAAGGGAAAACCTACTTCAGCATGCAGGGCCTCAAGGACATTTCTTGAAATTGGATTAGGAGGAAACTAATCTAGAAAAAATTGGCGAGAACTCTTTTGATCATAGATGGAATAAATATTGGGCAGACCTATCAACAAAGTTTAGAATTAAGTACAGAGATTTTAGGCATCGCAATGGGAGGGGGCATATGTGGGGCAGGGCGGTTTTGAACCTGTCTACGCGGGGCAGGCTCCAACACACTCTTTTTACGATTTACGCTTTTTTTTTTTTTGATAAAACGTCCTTTACTATGAGTAGGACCAATGAATTGAAAAGTCTTTGACTATATTGGTTCAGCAACCCCATCAGATATAAACCAATCAAGTGCAACAAGTTGAGATATGTCCAAAGGCAAAAAAAATAAAAATAAAAAATGGAAGCAACTTTGCTGCTCTCTATCTGCTTACTAGTACTAGTTCTGATACTTGTTTCGTCAAGACGAAGAAAACTCAATCTGTAATAATTCAATTATTTTAATGAAGGATTAATTGATAATTTTATCAATAATAATTATTATCATAATTTTAATAGAGAGAATTAATTAGGAGTGGGCCACACCCACCACTCCTTTATTAGTAGCGCAAGAGGCTAGGGTATCAATAATACCGATTAGCATTCCTGTTCTCAATTTATCTAGAAAGCAAGAGAAGGCATTCGGGTTGGATCTCAAAAGTAGAGATTTTGTTAGGTAAACCTATCCAAACCTCACCTTCCTGTTTGTGTCTTGTGTTATTAGGATGGAAATGAATTGATGTGAGTGGGAAAATGTTAGTTGCTGCAAAGTGGGTTATCAATAAGGATATCCTATCAATAAATGGATCACGTATTATTGCTTTCGTGGAGAATTTTAGGTAATGGTTGAATAATGATAGAAAAGGTATGACTGGAGTAATGATTAGCCTAGAATCTATGTCAATAATGGCTAATATTATAATAAAATATTGAGACAAGTAATTGAAAACAACTCTAAACTTGACGCGAGTTATTATTTTAGTTTTCAAACTATTGACAGCCTTAAAAACATCTTTTTACTTGACTAAGTGAATTTAAAAACACTTTTCTTATGCCATACACGCGTATATGTGAAATTTTCTGCTGATGTTGCGTACACATAGATATATATATAGTAAGAAAAATATTTAAAAATTTAATTCTTTTAAAAAAATTTAAATTTTTTCTTACCCCACCTCATCCCCAACACCACACCCCACCACCCAATTTTTTTTTTTAAAAAAATTAAAAATTTTTTCTTATCCCACCCCACTGCGTACCCCAACTCTCCCCAGCCCCCGCCCCCCGCCAAAAAAAATTTAAAATTTTTAAAATTATTTTAAAAATAAAATTAAAAAAATTTCTTACCTCGTCCCCAGCCCACCCCATCCCCCTAAAAAAATATTTTTTAATTTTTAAAATTAAAATATTTTTAAGGAAAAAGTTTTAAAAAATTTCTTACTCCTACCTCGACCTCCACACCCTTAACCCCCCCCCCCCCCCCCAAAATAAAAAATAAAAAATTCCTACCCTACTACTCTCACCCTTTCAAAAAAAATTTATTTTCGTATTTTATATTAGATATATATAAATGCTTTTAGGAAAATCCTTTCTACTTGCATATCAAATACAAGGAAATAAGTAAGAGTTATTTTTTTAAAAAAAAATTAAAAATTTAGGGGGGTGAGGTTGGGGTACTGGGTAAGGGATGGGATGGAATAAGAAAAAAAATTATTATTTTTTAAATAAAAAAATTCTTCTCCTCTTCTTTAATTGCTAAATTCTTAGCATTTAATGTTTTAATTTTTTTTTTTTAATTATATATATATATCTATGTATATGCCACATTAGCAGAAAATTCCACATATACACACGCGTGGCATAAAAGGGGTGTTTTTAAATTCACTTAGTCAAGTAAAGGGGTGTGTTTAAGGCTGTCAATAGTTCAGGGACTAAAGTAATAATTCGCGCCAAGTTTAGGGATGTTTTCAATACTTATCTCTAAAGTATTATAGATAGCAGTGGCTTCATGCTTCCTTGAGCATTGTGTATGTTTCTTGATTCCACTGGGACATTGTGTATGCTTCTTAATTTAATATGGGACATTGTGTATGCTTCTTAATTTGATATGGGACATTGTGTATGCTTCTCTGAGTATTGTGTATACTCTTGATATATTTGGTACATTGTGTATGTTGCCCGGAACCCGTGGTGTTGGTTAATTATTTTAATTACAATTTATGATAAGTACTTGGCGTAAACTGTATTGAGATATATAGTTCCTGATAAATAATTGTTGGATCTTGTTGGTCATCCTATTATGATATAATTTCGGTGTGTAATATTTTTATTTTCTTAGTGTGGTTGTATTTTCTAATACTTGTCCCAGGAGTATTTAAAGTAGCGAGTCAAGGATCTTACTAAGTTATATTTATATATCGCTCACTCCTTACTTGCATGTCTATAGATACTATTGTGGAAGGTGAGACTAGTGGTTGACGGTCCGTTCGTGAGGATTCTACTGCTGAGGTGAGCCTTCGCATTATTCGTGGAGGCTGTCGTTTCAGCTCTAGCTATTTTTAGCTTAGATTTCTTTTCATTGGGTTTGCATGCCCGAAAGTTGAACTCATGTAACTCTATTTAGATGCTCCATGGTCTTAGTGTGGGACTTTGGCTAAAGAATTAGTTGTCGAGGGATTGTTGAATTTATAGTTTGATTATGAATTTTTATTGGATTATTATTCGCTATTTATAGATGCGTTGGAGTTGCACATATTCTATCTTAGTGCTTATCAACTGATAAAGTGTAAGGAAGATTGGTTCTCCTGACAGGTGGTGTTAGCAGGTGCCAGTCTCGCCTAGGGATTATTTTGGGACGTGACACAATCTCCCGCCAAGCCCTCTACTTAAACTTCCAATTATAGGGCACCTTTATCTCCTAAAACCTCCTCTATATCGCACCATTGCTAAGCTCTCAATAAAATATGGCCCTGTTTTCTCCCTTCAATTTGGTACCCGTTTTGTTGTGGTGGTTTCCTCCTCGTCTGCTGTTGTAGAATGTTTCCCCCAAAACGATATTGTTTTTGCCAATCGCCCTTGCTTAACGATTGGAAAATACATAGGCTATAACAATACTACTGTCGCTGGTTCCCAGTATGGTGATCACTGGAGCAACCTTCGCAGCCTCTGCTCACTTGAAATTTTCTCCACAAATCGTCTCAACAATTTTCAGCCCATTTGACAACATGAAATCAAGCTTCTTGTTCACAGAGTGCTTCAGAACTCGGGTGGAAATTTCGGGACTCATGTTGAACTGAAGTCCAAGTTTTTTCAGATGTCGTACAATATTATCATGAGAATGTTAGCTGAAAAGAGATATTACGGTGAAGAGGTTGACAACGAGGAGGCAAATCATTTTCAGGAGCTTATGGAAGAGTTTAATTCATATGGGGTTGCATCAAATCCCGCCGATTTCATGCCTGCAATATTTCGTTGGTCTACCATGAGTATGGAGAAGAATTTAGCTAGGCTTGGTAAAAATATGGACGTGCTCTTGCAAGGTTTGATTGATGAACATCGTAGTGATAAAAACAGAATTTTTATGATTGATCATTTTTTTTCTTTGCAAGAATCAGAACCAGAACATTACACTGATCAAATCATCAAAGGAATTATATTGGTAAGCTTAATTTCTTCACTCCTGCATCTCCCACCCTATGTTAATTGACAATCTTTCCGTCAATTAGCTATATGCGGATGTATATAGAAGGTCCCATCTTCTCTCTATCATTATGTGCCTCATCTATTCTCTTTGTATCTGATGAATGGAATGGAATATCCCACGTCGGTGAGTAAATGAAATTCTGACCTCCTTATAAGACTTGGGCAATCATCCACCCTTTGATCTAGCTTTTGGGGTGTGAGTTAGGGCCAACACCTTATTTGACATGATATTAGAGCCCGATGTGGGCCCTCAGGAAACCGGACAGTTTCTTTGAGTTAAGACAGTATCCCGTGTTCTCTTTCTCACCTCCTTTCTTACTGTTCATTAATCTTGTGCTGCCTTCAATTGCAGATATATAAGAACTAATTCCCTGTTGTTTCCTACTTCTCTTGCATTACCGTGTGTGTATTTGAGGTCATTACAGAAAAGTAGTATTACAACAGGCCTCGGTATCTAATGTCCTAAAGTTCTAGATCCATCTCTCTGCATTGAGACCTCTTTGAAGATACAGGTGGATAGAACATGGACTTGATATGTTCAACTGAACTCTAAGAATATCATATTTTGAATCCATAACTTTAGAAGTACAATCATTTTAGTGCTAATAATCTTAAATGTTGAATCCATCATATTTAAATCCTCATCCGCCTCTACATGAGGATATAAGCTTAAAAAAGCAGTTGGTCGACACATCCCTCATTCATTAATAACTGCAGGTCATGCTGCACGCAGGGACTGATACATCATCCGTGACAACAGAATGGGCAACGTCTCTTCTACTCAATCATCCAGAGGTGTTGGAGAAGGCCAGAACTGAATTAGATAACGATGTGGGTAAGGATCGTTTAGTGGATGAAGCAGATTTACCCAAGCTGAAATACCTTCAAAGTATCATCTCTGAGACACTCCGATTGTTCCCAGCAGCACCAATGCTATTGACTCATGAAATCATCTGATGATTGCAAGGTGGCTTCCACATTCCATGAGGCACTATTCTATTGGTGAATGCTTGGTCCATCCACAAGGACCCCTTACTTTGGGAGGATCCAGAGAGCTTCAAGCCAGAAAGGTTTGAAGGCATGGAAGTGGAATCATGGAAGCTATTGCAATTTGGAATGGGAAGGAGAGCCTGCCCCGGCTCCGGACTTGTTCAACGTGTGGTTGGTTTAGCTTTAGGAACGTTGGTGCAGTGTTTTGACTGGAAAAGAATAAGCGAAGAGAAGGTTGATTTGATGGAAGGAAAAGGTCTCACTATGCCAAAAGCCGAGCCACTCATGGCTAGGTGCAAAGCTCATGACATTGAACACAAAGTTCTTTCAGAAATATCCTGATGTGTTTATAGCGTCTTTCCTGCATTTTGTACTTGCTCCATACCGTAAGAAAGGTTTGGATTAGTAATGTACCTTGTATTTTCATTCCCTCATATAATATGCACTATCTGGATTTCTCATTTGTCAATCAATTTTCAGATCAAGTATTACTGTCACTTTCTAAATGGTGCAAAAAGTAGAAATAAGGCTGCCAAAGTTACTGAATTTTAGTGAGTAAAAATGAGTTGAATCAATAAATGAGCAGGTAAGGAAGTAGAAACAATGTTATAAGCCTTTGGAGTTTGATCGCGACTCCCAATTCCAACAAGTACTTGGAAATGTTTGTTATTCAATGAAAAGGAAATAAAGCACATCATTTCTTTCTAGAAAGTGATCAAGTTTTCAATATGTGAACTTGCTAGTGTCCTCACTGTTGAACGGCTTCCTATGCTTCACGATTTTTCTAAATTTGGATAATCCTTGAAACTATAAGCAAGGAACAAAGTAAATGTTGTGTATAGCTCATCGAATTCAACATCACTGGTGTATGTTTTCTGACGTGGGGATGTCAATCTGCTGGGGATAAACAAAATGGGAGGTAAAACTTACTTCAGCATCCAGGGCCTCAAGGACATTGCTTGAAATTGGATCAGGACGAAACTCATCTAGAACAAAATTGACGAGAACTCTTTGATCAAAGTTGGACAGACAAGTTCAGAATTAAGCACCGAAAAAATGGATTTGCTAAAGCCGGATCTGCAGATTATAAATCAAAAGGAAAATACATGAAGTCCCCTTAAACTAGTCCCTGATTTTTAAAATAGTTTCCAGAGTTCCTATGACCCATCCAAACTCGTTTGAAATGATATTAATCGCCCCTTTACGCCTATAGGGATGATGTGAACCAGAGTTTTAAAAAGCTTTTTTGGGACTCGTTCGGGATCTCCCTTGAGCGGGGCGCTAGCAAAAAGCCTTGAGACTTATGCACTGGGGCTTAGTGAATAGTAGTATCTTAAGAGAAAGTGTCTCATGAATTTGGAAAAATCTAAATTTAAAAATATCACTCATTTTAATGTATTAGTAAAAAGCTAGTAAGGGAATTGGACTGTTCATATAAAAAATCAATCTGAAGGCCAAATTGATGAATTTTACTTTTAGAAGCTGTATTGAAACTCATCTAAAATTTGGAACGAGACATATAATTGAAACTCATATAAATTTGGAATGAGACATATAATTGAAATTCATACAAATTTGGAACGAGACATATAATTGAAACTCATATAAATATGGAAGCTGTATTATATGAGAGAGCCTGCTTAGTTGTTTGGTCAAACTTCTAAAATCAACTTATTTTCAGAAGCGTTTTTCAAAAAAGTACTTGTGGTGAGAACAGTTTGTGTTTGACAAATAAATTAAAAAAATACTTTTGAGCAGCAATTAGTGTTTGACCAAGCTTTTAAAAGTATTTTTAAGTGTATTTTTCTCATAAGTGTTTTTTTCAAAAGGTCTTTTGGAGAGAAACTACTTTTTTTAACTTATGAAAAACTATTTTTTTAACTCCCTAAAAGCACTTATTTTCTTCCATAAACTTGACCAAACACCTTAATTTTTTAAAATAAGCACTTTTGAGGAACAGGATATAAAGTAAGTCATAAATATGAGTGACTAGTTTACACATGAGATGGGCCAAAGTATTCTCTGGCAAGAGGGACACTGGATTAGGCAGGTTATGGAACTTGCTGTCACCCATCCCTATGTTTGATAACGAAAGCATTCGGATTATATTTGGGATGCTCTTTCACTATTTCATCAGTTTTTTTTTTAATTTTTAAATGAGCAGTTTGCTAAACATTTTTAAGAAATTGTGATTTTTAATATGGTTAGCTTTTATCTCATATTAACTTTAGCACTATTGCATTATTTTTACATGTAAAACATGTTAGATATTTTGTTTTCTATGAGTTCCTTTAATTCCTTTTTTCTTGAAATTTTAATGTTTCTTCTACATACTTTTGTGTTATTATGCTATTACATAAATTTATAAATTAAAATTTTAAACATACATGATAGTTGGAACATACTCCCCATGCCCAGGGCTTACTCCCGTCACAATCTGTCTCACGACTCCGTCTTTTAAAACGCTGATATGAACTTTGCTTTAGCTTAGTCACCATTCGATTGGGTCTAGAAGATGTACAAATTTTGGCGTACAAGGCTACACGCAGCCGGAGAGTGCTTGGGGAAGATGTATTTATGCTAACATCAAGCATAGCAAATTTTGACCCGAAAGCCCCCTCAAAGTGGGGTAGCGTGTATATTTCTTTCTAATTCACTTTCACCAAACTGGAAAAACATTTTTCCTTGATAAAACATACTGTGTTATGTAATATGGATGTCATGAGACATATATATGTGTGAATGTCATTAATGAGAGATAAGAGTTAGTAGACAAATTAAACTTGAACACCAAAAGTTACTTGTTCAAATTGAATTTGAATACCAAAGTTACTTGTTCAAATTGGATTTGAATACCAAAATTACTTGGCCAAATTGATCTCCAAGTTACTACGGTACGAAACACGAATGTGAAAAGTTACCCAAGCATGATGAGATCACATGCCATAATAAACTAAGAGTTTATTGTTTATTGATACAAAATTCATGTCATAGTAAACCTGAAGTTTACTAAAGCAAAAATCATATGTCATGGTAAACTTGGAGTTTACTCGTACAAATAAGTTCATAAGTTGGCATGAACGATTATGACATTCCGAAGATGTGCATTGAGTATTGACATGTAATGAAGAACTGAAAGATTCTTCAATAATTGTTGTATGTTGCTTGTTCTCGTGATAAGTTGGTTGGACCAACAAATGTTGGGATTGGATCCCTTAAAATTTGAAAAGTATAAAAGGTGAATATGGGCTCGTTCACCTGTCATGTGATATCTTAAATAGATGCATCTATAAAATGATCACATGTACGTTTGTTGTAGACCTTCAGTTTGACATTCATAAAGTTGCTTGCTCAATATAAATTGAGTTAAGAACATAATTTCTAGATTGTGTAATCAAGACAATTCATCTTGATAATGTTGGTTTGGCGTTGAATGCCTCCAATAAATAGTTGAATCATTGCTTATGAGAACAAAGTTTCATGTGATTGGTCTGAAATATGATAATCACATATTATAGCACTTATATGCATCAGACCAATTAATTATGGTTAATTTTTCCCTCTCAATTGGTTCAAGGTCAGGAATCAAATATTCCATCTAGTAATTTGTTATGTGCGGTATATGAGTAATGAATATACCATGATGCACAAAGATGAATTCCTAAAAGAAGATATAGGAGGTATGTTAGTTTTCCTAACATAAGGGGGAGATAACAAGCAGCTATGGAATATGTTAGGAATTATCATCAGATCCTCATTCAAAAGATAATTAAAGTTCAAATGCTAGGAGCATTTGCTGACCCAAAATTGATCTCATATTTAGCTGTAAATGCTCCAATTGAATGTCCCTGAAGGACAAAGTCTACTACATGCATGAAGCATGGTAGATCATAATCGGTTCCAAATGAGATAATCCTTGAAAAGGATAAGGAATGATACAAGATCAAGTATGTATCACACGATTTCAGCAACACCAACAAGAAAACCCCACAAACACAAGATTAACAAGTAAGCAACAATGCTAGTGAATCGAAAGAGCCCCACACGGCTTCACTAGACTTCAAGATCTCAAAGACAACAACAACAAGATAATGAAAAGATAGATAACTTGACATATAATATTCAAGAGACTAAGAACCCTAACATCAAGAGAGGACCCTAAGACTATTGAATATAAACACCAAGCTCTTACTTGGACCAAGAGGAACTCAATGACCTCAAGACCCTAGTTTCTAGCCAAAACACAACACAAGCTTCCTCCTAGCAAGCTTGTGGCCGAATCTGCCTCCCAATGGAAGAGAGAGAGAAAGTGAAATATTACAAGTCTTTGTCTTGAAATTACAATGAGAAAACTAAGGCAAAATAATTCTAGGCTTGTCTATTTATATTACAAGCCAAATGAAAGACAAAAATGACCTTATGGGCCATGTGGAGCAGCCGGCCATGGAGTGTAAAAACATTACACTTCAAGGCCCATCTTCACACCTTAAAACATTTAGGCCCTTAGGTGGTTCAATAACCAACTCACACACGGCCATTTGCATGAATACGGCTTGGAGTTTTTGTAACTCCCGGGCTTGACTTCGTGTGAATGGTCGGGTACTTGTTGGACAGCTTGTCCCACCCGTATCATCCTCTCCATCTTGAGAGGAATTTGGCCTCAAATTCAGCACTTGGTCGTCTTCAACCGCCTCCACGAGAGAAAGATCACAAACGTTAAAAGTGTGGTGCACTTGGTATTCCGGTGGAAGGTCAATCTTGTAGGCGTTGTCATTGATTTTCTCGAGCACTTGGAATGGACCATCACCCCTCGGCATCAATTTGGACTTTCTTTGGGATGGAAACCGATCCCTCCGAAGATGCACCCACACCCAATCTCCCGGTTCAAGGATGACTTTCTTTCTTCCCTTGTTGGCCCTCCTTGCCATGTCTTGGTTTTTCTTCTCAAGTTGAAGCCGCACCTTCTCATGTAACTTCTTCATAGAATCTGCCCGCTTGCTTCCTTCTAAGCTAATCATGAGATCACTTGGCAAAGGCGTTAAATCCAAAGGGGTGAGGGGGTTGAGGCCGTATACACACTCAAAGGGAGTCATTCCCGTACTTGAGTGTATGACACGGTTATATGCAAACTCAATCAATGGTAAGTGCTCCTCCCAAGAAGTCATTTTTCCCTTAACCATGGAACGTAGCATAGCACCCAAAGTCCTATTTACTACTTCCGTTTGGCCATCGGTTTGTGGGTGGCAAGAGGTAGAGAACAATAACTTGGTACCAAGCCTACCCCACATGGACTTCCAAAAGTGGCTTAGGAACTTAGAGTCCCTATCACTCACAATGGTCCTCGGGACACCATGCAATCTAACAACATTATCAACAAATAACGAGGCCACGCTAGGGGCGTCATCACACTTAGAGCAAGGAATAAAGTGCGCCATTTTAGAAAACCGGTCAACTACAACAAAGATACTATCCCGGCCTCGTCGAGTCCTTGGCAGCCCTAACACAAAGTCCATCGATATATCAAGCCAAGGACGTAGAGGAGTGGGCAGCGGGGTGTACAACCCATGAGGTAGGAGCCGAGATTTGGCTCTCTTGCATTCTACACATTGGCCACAAATTCTAGTCACATCCTTGCGCATTTTGGGCCAATAGAATTGCTCCTCCAATATTCCGAGGGTCTTTTCGACCCCAAAATGACCCATTAGACCGCCATCATGTGCTTCCCTCACAAACAATTCTCTCCAAGAGCTAGAGGGTACACACAATCGTCTACCTTTAAATAAGTAACCATCAAACTTGGCATAGGGATTTGAACCCCTAGCCGAATCCCACTTGTCCCTACCCCATTCTTCGCATTCCCTAAAGATAGGAGCAAAGTGAGGGTCCTTGGGATACAATTCTCTTAAACTCTCAAAACCCATCAACTTCGAAGACAAAGTGGCAACAAGCACATGCTTTCTAGACAACGCATCAGCAACAACATTCTCCTTCCCCCTTTTGTAATGAATTACATAAGGGAAAGTCTCAATAAACTCAATCCACTTAGCATGACGCCTATTCAACTTGTCTTGGCTCTTAAGGTGTTTCAACGATTCATGGTCCGTTCGTATCACAAACTCCTTAGGCCACAAATAATGCTGCCAATTGCCCAAGGCTCTAACAAGGGCGTACAACTCCAAATCATAAGTCGAGTAATTAAGAGTTGCCCCTTTGAGCTTTTCACTAAAATAAGCGACGGGCTTGCCTTCTTGCATTAAAACAGCCCCGATGCCAACCTTACTAGCATCACACTCCACTTCAAACATTTTATCAAAATCGGGCAATTGTAACAAAGGCGCCGAGATGAGCATAGCTTTCAAGGCTTCAAAAGCCTTAGCTTGCTCATCACCCCACTTAAAGGGTTGGTCCTTTCTAATAACCTCAGTCAAGGGTGCTGCTATGGAGCTAAAACCTTTGACAAACCTCCTATAAAAGCTTGCTAATCCATGAAAACTTCGGATTTCTCCAATAGTTTTAGGGATTGGCCAACTTCGTATAGAGTCTATCTTGGATTCGTCCACTTCCACGCCCCTTGAGCTCACGACAAAACCCAAGAAAATCACTTTATCAACACCAAAAGAACACTTCTCCATGTTGGCATACAACTTCTCCTTTCGGAGCACCTCAAACACACACCTCAAATGCATCACATGATCATCAATAGATTTACTATATACCAACACATCATCAAAGTAAACCACAACAAACTTCCCAATATAAGGCTTCATTACATGATTCATTAGCCTCATAAAGGTGCTAGGAGCATTGGTAAGGCCAAAGGGCATGACCAGCCACTCATATAGACCGAATTTGGTCTTGAATGCGGTCTTCCACTCATCACCGGGTTGCATGCGAATTTGGTGATAGCCACTCCTAAGATCCACCTTAGAAAACAAACAAGAGCCATGGAGCTCATCTAACATATCATCTAGTCTAGGGATTGGATGACGATACCTTATAGTGATTTTGTTGATGGCTCTACAATCGACGCACATGCGCCAAGTTCCGTCTTTCTTTGGTACCAAAAGCACCGGAACAGCACAAGGACTCATACTTTCTTTGATGTATCCCTTGTTGAGAAGTTCCTCAACTTGTCTCTCAAGCTCCTTAGTGTCCATGGGATTGCTCCTATAGGCTGGTTTGTTTGGAAGTTGTGAACCCGGCACCAAATCAATTTGGTGCTCAATTCCCCGAAGTGGGGGCAATCCTTGCGGAAGTTCTTTAGGAAATACATCTTCATAATCCTGCAACACACAAGAAATCAAAGGGGAAATGGAAGAATTAGCGGGGTTAGTATTTAAACAATGAGCCAAAAGCAACATAGGTGTGCCCACATCATGGTCCACGAAGAGTTCCTTCTTTCTAGCTAACATCACCACGTTTTCAGCCCCCTTTGAAGTTGAGGCAGTCACGGGTGACCCTACTGCCCCAACCACGGTTTCCCTTCCCTCTTCTCCTCTTTCGGATTTCTTCCCCTTTTCCTTCAACTCTCTCATCTTTTGGTGCCACTCATTTACTTGGGAGGGTGAAAGCGGGTGAAGTGTGACCTTTCGGCCATCCTTCTCAAGTGTATATCGATTGGTCCTCCCATCGTGTTTGGTAGACCTATCATATTGCCAAGGTCTACCTAACAACAAGTGACACGCTTGCATTGGTATCACGTCACAAAGCACTTCATCTTGGTAGTTTCCCACCTTAAAACGTATCATACATTGCCTTGTGACCTTTAGTTCACCACAGTCATTCAACCATTGTAGCTTGTAGGGACTAGTGTGCGGGGTAGTTGGTAACTTCAAGAAGTTAACCGTAGCCATACTAACAACATTTGTGCAACTACCACTATCAATCACCAAGGTGCACACACTTCCCTTTACAAGACATTTAGTATGGAATAGATTCTCCCTTTGACTAGGGTCATCTATCGCCTTACTAATCATGACGCGCCTAACCACAAAGTTGGGAACCACACACTCCCCTTCTTGAGGGTAAACATCTTCGCCCTCATCATCATATGGCCCATTCTCGGGTTCCTCTCCATCTTGAGGCTCGGCCTCATCTTCTCCCCTTTCGGGACCCACCTCCTCACCAAGGTAATACACCCTCCCTTCCCGAAGGATCACATTGCGTCGGTTTGGACACTCATTGGCTTTATGTCCCCAACCTTGGCACTTGAAACATTGGAATCCTTTTGGGTTAGGGTACTTGTGAGCTTCTTGTTTTGGAGGAAGTTTGGGGTCGGCCTTGGGCTCGGGCAGCCTTGGAAGGCTGGATTGCCCCTTGTTTTTGGACCAACCCGAGGGGGCTGGTACCCTTGCCTTAAACGACGACCTCTCCTTTAGCTCTTTTTCAACCTCAATAGCCGCTTGGAAAATACCCTCAACGGTATCAAACTTGTGAAGTGTCAAATGAGTGGAGATCTCCTTGTTCAATCCACACTTGAACCGGATGACATCATGACTGATTTGCTCCCCACGATGGTCAAGGTTTAACATGAGTTGTTGAAACTCATCAAAGTATGCCATCACACTTTTGTTACCTTGACGTAAGTTGTACAACCTTGCAAGCAATTCATGGCGATAACTCTCGGGGAGGTACCTTTGCCTCATCAAGTATCTCAATCGATACCAAGGTGGTGGCTGCCCGTCAACTAGTGCATTACCAAACCGCTTGACGTACTCCCACCAAGTGTTAGCATAACCCTCAAAGTGAGCTATAGCATAACTTCCTTTCTTTTCTTCCGAGAGATCATTAACTTGGAAGACTTTGTCACAAGCCGATTCCCAAGCTAAGTATGCCTCGGGGTCACTCTCACCCTTAAAGAGCGGTAGACTCAACTTGATGGTGTTGATGCCCACATCTCTCTCATGGTGCCGGTTTCCTCTTTCTTCATATCCACGGTATCTCCGTTGAACTCCTCTGCCCCCTCTCACCTCCTCCTCCCTCATGTAAGTATCATCAAAGGCCCCGTACCCATCATACTCCTCCCTACCATACTCCTCAAGGTGGGCTGGTCGGTTTTGGTTATTTGGAATTTGATTTGGGGGTATTGGATTTTGTGGGGGTGGTGGTCTTTGGTTTAATGGAGCTTGGAATGGAAGGTTCGGATTTAGTGGTGGAATTTGACGTCCAAATCCCTCATGCGGGGTTTGGGAATTCTGGAAATGCGTTGGTCTATTGGGGTCACGGTTTGGAGGAAAATAGGTGGTTTGGCTTGCGGCATTTAGTGGAGCTTGGGGTGCATTTAGCATTTGGTGGACTGTTTCGGGGGTGATGGTCGCGGAGGAAGTCCTATCTTGTCCATTGGTTGAGACATGTAGAGGAGTAGAAGGACGAGAGTTCCTTTGACTCTCCACTTGTTCCAATCTCCCACTAATAGTCGACACTTCTCCCTTGATGGCTGCCAAGTCCCCTCTCACGGCCCCAAAGTCCGAATTTAACCTTTCAAGTGTCCGAGTAACGGCCTCAAGAGTGACCCTCATAGAGTCAAGTGCATTAGTATCCACGTTATGGGACGTGGCCCCTTCCATTGTCGAGGTATTATACTCTTTAGATCACCACACGCTTGAGTTCCACAAGTGTTGTAAATTGGCTAGTAACCGTGAATCCTTTAAGGTATGAGTAAGCTCTTATCCGGAGTGGATTCTTGTTTGAAGACTCAAAGAATTCTTGTAGGACTAGGACCAAAAACAACAACGTGTTCAAAAGATAAAAGCACTCAAGTAAACGTTGACACGAACAAACGAATTCAAAGGACTAATTGACAATCTAGTAGGAATGTACTAGTTTGTTAATTAGTTCTAGAATCAAGTAAGGAAACTAAGAATCAACAATTAGAAACTAGAAAATTATCCAAAGTTGAGCTTAGGGGTGACGTGGCAGCATGCAATTGGCCTTGGGCCCACACGGTTTGTATATATATAACTTATATGTATTTTTTTTTTTGTCACAAATCTGAAAATCAATATTCATACAACTTGTGAAGTATGACAATGTGTTTTGGAGGGAAAAATAATAGTCTTGTAGCCTTTTTCAACCTTTCAAACTCAAAGGGTTAGGTTTGACTAACTATTCCCACAAAACAAGGCTCCTTGAATTAAGGAAGAGTGGTTGGCCAACTATGAAGTGATGGGTGCAAGTCTTTCACCAACAACTTTATGACTTGTCTTGCAACTTGAACACCACAAGATGAACAAGTTTAAAAGATGAACACCTTACAACTTTCACCAACTTCTTCAAGCACATAACACACAACCACCAAATTTTTTTTTTTTTTTTTCATCAACAACATACAACTTTCAACCACTTCAAGTCACCACAACAATGGTCAAGTTTTCAAGCTCAACTTTTAGATCTAGACACTTTAGTGTTGGTGAGAAAGAAACCAACACTAGAAACACACTAAACAAGCAAAATAACACCTAGATCTAAACATACAACAACATTCTCGGATTTGTCTTCAATGGACTGATTTCCGATTTTTTTTTTTTTTTTTTTTTTGTTTAATCCGAGAACAAGCCCAAGATGGGTTGTGTGGGAACACAACCGGTCTTGCTTTGATACCAAATGATACAAGATCAAGTATGTATCACACGATTTCAGCAACACCAACAAGAAAACCCCACAAACACAAGATTAACAAGTAAGCAACAATGCTAGTGAATCGAAAGAGCCCCACACGGCTTCACTAGACTTCAAGATCTCAAAGACAACAACAACAAGATAATGAAAAGATAGATAACTTGACATATAATATTCAAGAGACTAAGAACCCTAACATCAAGAGAGGACCCTAAGACTATTGAATATAAACACCAAGCTCTTACTTGGACCAAGAGGAACTCAATGACCTCAAGACCCTAGTTTCTAGCCAAAACACAACACAAGCTTCCTCCTAGCAAGCTTGTGGCCGAATCTGCCTCCCAATGGAAGAGAGAGAGAAAGTGAAATATTACAAGTCTTTGTCTTGAAATTACAATGAGAAAACTAAGGCAAAATAATTCTAGGCTTGTCTATTTATATTACAAGCCAAATGAAAGACAAAAATGACCTTATGGGCCATGTGGAGCAGCCGGCCATGGAGTGTAAAAACATTACACTTCAAGGCCCATCTTCACACCTTAAAACATTTAGGCCCTTAGGTGGTTCAATAACCAACTCACACACGGCCATTTGCATGAATACGGCTTGGAGTTTTTGTAACTCCCGGGCTTGACTTCGTGTGAATGGTCGGGTACTTGTTGGACAGCTTGTCCCACCCGTATCAAGGAACAAATGATCATAATAAGGAAAGGATGTGCTTTTAAAAAGCTTACGACATAACACTTCATGAAACCTTATGAGAGGTTCAGGTACCTGAAAATAATGAAGTGATGAGATCTCAAAATGTTATGTCACATTGTGAACCAATACAAAATGATATACCATCGACGATATCTTTGATACAATATGGCGCAATATTGTAAAGATCTGAATTCTACGTTTATTTAAGCATGCTGACGTAGAAATATTTATCAAGTGACATGGAAGGATGCATCTTGGTAAGCATAAAACTTATTTGATTTGCAGTCCGGACACTAGAAGATGTCACACATAAAATGATTGAATATTGTCACTTGACAAAATCTATATGAAAATCCCTGAAGGATTCAAAATGCCTGAAGCATATAAAATTTTCTGGAAAACGTGTTTATAATCCTTATAAGGGGTAAATTGATGATTTGAATATTATTTGAACTCTTGGAGAGTTTTCAAAAGCGATAAATTATCTGGTGAAAGAAGTTGAAACGAGAAACATGCATAAATGGATGGTCATGAAGTACCATATCTTGTGCAATTGATGCATTTATACACCTTGCTATAACTATGAGCATGATATAGTTTTACTCCTATATTGGGATAGTGAAGTAAGATCACTTGCATATTGCAAATGAAAACCCCTGCATGGATGTGTTTATCCTAACGAATATTGTTAAGCATTTGAATATACAGGATATTCATATGATCGATATAAGGATTCGATATAACCATATTATCTATTGCCATGAAGGGTTACTGTCATACCATGCTATTTTACATGATAGTCTAATCATGTTGAGATAATAACTATTCATGAAGCAAGCCGAGAATCATGCATGACCCAACTAAAGGGAAGATTCATAAAAAGGAGATAGAATGAAGCACATTTCACCAAAGGCTTTTCTACACATATGAACTCTAAAAGAATGGTGTTATCAACGTGTTACAGATTCGTTCGAGTGATAATATGATTGATTCATTCACAAAGTATCTACCTAATGCAACTTTCGAGAAGATGATACACAAGATTGAAATGTGAAGATTCAAGTTCTGTATTGATGTTCTCATCAGGGGGAGTTAATACGCGTTGTACTCTTTTTCCCTCACAATGTTTTGTCCCACTGAGTTTTCCTTGTAAGATTTTTAATGAGGCAACACTAAGGGCGTATTACAAGATGTGTGTACTCTTTTTCCTTCACTAGGCTTTATTCACTGAATTTTCCTAGTAAGGTTTTAACGAGACACATTATTTATTAATGGACATCCAAGGGGGAGTGTTATGTAATATGGATGTCATGAGACATATATATGTGTGAATGTCATTAATGAGAGATAAGAGTTAGTAGGCAAATTGAACTTGAACACCAAAAGTTACTTATTCAAATTGGATTTGAATACCAAAGTTATTTGTTCAAATTGGATTTGAATACCAAATTTACTTGGCCAAATTGATATCCAAGTTACATGCTTATAAATAGATATCTTAGTGTATTTGTAAATATACCAAGAAGTGAAGAAATAAAATCTCTCACAAGCATCTCTTCTCTACTTTTCTAGCTTTGTTAATTATTATGTTCTTGATATAGTATATATTATTTTATAACATACTGTTTTATGTATGATTTTTTCTGGACGGGAAAAGGACAAATGAACCGAAAAGTCTATCTTGACTCGCCAACAACAGCAATATATAAACCAAGCAAGTGCAACAAGTTGATATATATCCCAAGGCAAAAAATGGAAGCAACTTTGTTCTATAGTACTTCACTCTCTATTTTGTTTCTACTTGTAGTTGTGAAACTTGTATCCTCAAAAAGAAGAAAATTCAATCTCCCACCAAGCCCACTAAAACTTCCAATAATAGGCCATCTCTATCTCCTTAAACCTCCTCTATATCGCACTCTTGCTAAGCTCTCAACTAAATATGGTCCTGTTTTCTCCCTTCAATTCGGTACCCGTCTTGTTGTGGTGGTTTCCTCCTCCTCAGCAGCTGAAGAATGTTTCACTAAAAACGATATCGTTTTTGCTAATCGCCCTCGCTTAATGATGGGAAAATTCATAGGCTATAACTATACTACTCTCGCTGGTTCCCCTTATGGTGATCATTGGCGCAACCTTCGTCGCCTCTGCGCACTTGAAATTTTCTCCACTAATCGTCTCAACAATTTTCAGCACATTAGACAACATGAAATCAAGCTTTTAGTTCACAGAGTGTTTCGCAACTCTGGCAACAATTTTGTGACTCATGTTGAACTTAAGTCCAAGCTTTTTCAGATGTCGTATAATATTATCATGAGAATGGTAGCTGGAAAGAGATATTACGGTGAAGAGGTAGATAACAAGGAGGCAAATCATTTTCGGGAGATTGTCGAAGAGGTTATTTCGTATGGGGGTGCATCAAATCCTGCGGATTTCATGCCTGCAATATTTCGGTTGTTTTCCAGGAGTATGGAGAAGAATTTTGCCAGGCTTGGTAAAAAATTGGACGCGCTCTTGCAAGGTTTGATTGATGAACACCGTTGCGATAAAAGCAGAAACACTATGATCGATCATTTGCTTTCTTTGCAAGAGTCACAACCTGAATATTACACTGATCAGATCATCAAAGGAATTATATTGGTAAGCTTAGTTTCCCTGCATCTCCTGCTCTATTTTACAGTAATTGGGAATCTTTCTTTCACTTAGACATAGGCGGATGTATACACAAGGCCGAATCCATTACTTGAATCTTTTTGGAGCTATTACATCCTCTTGCTTACTGTTCATTAGTCTTGTGCTAGGTCTTCAATTGCATAAATATAAGAACCAATTCCCAGTTGTGCCCTATTCTACGTAACTCTGCACGTGTAGATTGAGGTCGTTACAGAAACTTAGTGGTGTAATAGGCCTTGGTGTCTAAGTCTTAAAATTCTAGATCTCTCTGCTTTGAGAACTATGAGGGTAGAGGCTGATTGAACAGAGACTTGACATGTTCTACTGATGGCAAATATCATATTTTGAACACATAATTTCGTAAGTGCAATAAGTTTGCTATGAATTTTAAAAGTTGAATCCATCATATTTAAATCCTAATCTGCCGCTGCATGAGGATATAAGCTTACAAAAACAGTTGGTAGAAACTTTTCTCATTGATTAACAACTGCAGGTTATGCTGAATGCGGGGACTGAAACATCATCGGTGACAATAGAATGGGCAATGTCTCTTCTACTTAACCATCCAGAGGTGTTGGAGAAGGCCAAAACTGAAATAGACAACCATGTGGGTAAGGAGCGTTTAGTGGATGAAGCGGATTTACCCAAGCTGAAATACCTTCAAAGTATCATCTATGAGACACACCGATTGTTCCCAGCAGCACCAATGCTAGTGCCTCATGAATCATCTGAGGATTGCAAGGTCAATGGCTTCCACATTCCACAAGGCACGATGCTATTGGTGAATGCTTGGGCCATCCACAGGGACCCACTACTTTGGGAGGATGCAGAGAGCTTCAAGCCAGAAAGGTTTGAAGGTGTGGAAGTGGAATCATGGAAGCTATTGCCATTTGGAATGGGAAGGAGAGCGTGCCCCGGTTCTGGACTTGCTCAACGTGTGGTTGGTTTAGCTTTAGGAACTATGATACAGTGTTTTGAGTGGAAAAGGATAAGCAAAGATGAGGTTGATTTGACCGAAGGGAAAGGTCTCACTATGCCAAAAGCTGAGCCACTCATAGCTAGGTGCAAAACTCGTGACATCGTTCACAAAGTACTTTCAGAAACATCCTAATGTTCCAGGGTCTTTCTAACCTATAGCTTTTGGGCTAGAAAAGTTTAAATCAGTGATGTATCATGTATCTTCATAGTCTCATATAATATGCACCACCTGTTTCTGATTTGTCATTCAGATACTTTGGAATAATATATATATATGAGGTGGTGCTTCTTTTTAATGGTGTAAACAGAGGTGGATGGGCTATAGATTTGATGGATTATATTAAAATCATCATCTTGACATGAAGCAAAAATATACATATGAAAGATCACTAAAATGTCAACAGATTAATTCAGAACCTATAATTTTTAATGTACAATTGTTCAGCGATAAGAACCTTAAAGGTTGGGTCCATTTATTTCAATCCTCCGTGTATAAATGGCAGAACTTTGGAGTCAGTACAACTCCCAATTGCAACAAGTACTTGAAACTTTTTGTAAACAAGACATCACTTCTTCCAAGGAACTGACCAAATTCTCAGTACGTAAAACTCACTGGTGTCTCACTGTTGCACGTGTTTCCATGCTTCACGGAGAAGCTGGTATCTGGCAACATTCCTTGCAGGTTTCGCTAAATTTGGATAATCCTTGAAGCTATCAGCAAGGAACGAAGTAAACGGTGAGTCTAGCTCATCAAGCTCAACATCACTGGTGTATGTTTTCTTTAGCACAGATGACCCCGTACTCTTTGGAATTTGATTTCCAACCTTCTCTATAAAAGCGGTGAGAGACAATGCTGGAGGAGGTGTATAGACTGTCCATGTTGCAGTGCACGGGAAGCTAGTGTGGTATTCTCCAGGTACATCCTTCACATCATTAATCAGGAAAAAAAGAGTGTAAGAAAGGGTATGTGACTTGATGGTTAATGAGTTCCATAAAAAGAGTAAATTGCAACTAAGCTTTATGGATGATAAATCTGCTGGAAATAAACAGATGAGAGGGAAAACTTACTTCAGAATCCAGGGTCTCAATGACATTTTTTGGAATTGGATTTGGACGGAACTCATCTGGGACAAAATTAGCAACGACTCTTTTGATCAAAGCTGGACTAAATATTGGGCAGACCTAGCAACAGCAAGTTCACAAATAAGTATGGAGAAAAATGGATTTCTAGAGATTGATCTGTTGATAAGTTAAAAGGAAAACTGGAACTAACTTCTTTTCTTGTGGATGCATCTATGAGCATTTCAAATGGAAGCATCATGAGGTTGCTCAATGCATTAAGGAGACGAAAAGCCTTGAATGATTCTGTTTTCTTGTCATTTCCAAAGATGTTACTATACTCTGGTGAATCTTCATCTTCAAAGCCAATAAGATCTGTAAGCCATCTAGACCAGCTTCCAACCTATCAAGAAACCAAAATGGTCATAATCACTTAATTATTACTCCCTTGAACTAAAAGTGGTTCCCATTTCCCTGCGTAAGAGTTAAATCAAGAGGACATTTATACATATGAGAAAAATTGAAACTCAAAGATTTCTCTGAAAATTAGTACAATGGATTCGAGAGAGCAAGTTGTATCACAACTCTCAAGAAGCAAGAGAGTAAGGAATTACAGGAAATAATTTAAGCATCGGAAGCTACATGTGCACAACTATATTCTCACTTCTCATACAATGTTGTATATTATGCACAAATACTGGCCATTGTTAGTAGCTTAACCTTGCTTAAATAATGGAAATGCCTCATATAAATAAAAACTTCAAGAATAAAAGACGAGGATGATCATGCTTAAGCTAGCTTTTTCTACTCACAGCATTTTTCAACTGTGCACCAGCTCCAAAGCTAGATTTTCCAGGAGGAATGGGAAGGACCTTACGATCACTTATAGGATCAAATATTGGATCTGTTGGCATTTCTTCGGATGACTCACGAAGAATAGCGTTGAACATTGCCACATCCAATCTACTCACCAACTGTTTCATTACCTATAAACACAATCAATACATTTCACTGTAAGACATTGCTCGAGGAAAAAAAAAAAGCTGGGAAATTAGTTGATAACTGTAACTACAAATCTCACCAACTTTGGCAGAACAGGTAAGCAGCCACATTTGTGCCCTGTTGCCCTAAGTGGACAAAGTCTTTCACAGGCATCCTTGAGAGCCCTTTTCCAAAGTTTTACAGAAAATTTACCCTGCTCTTGATCACCCAAAGAATGTCTACTCCCATATGTTTTCTTCACCCTTGAGCCCCTAGTCTTACTAGTTTTTGCAGTCACAAACTGCATCTGTGGAGTCAGAGTCTGCAGGGGAAAATAAGTCATTGCACCGTAAATAAAGTAGCGCTTGATATGACAGAAAAGCACAGAGAAAATTTAGGTGATCAACCTGCCACCAAAGAGACTTGGTGATTTTGGAGAAGATCCAACCTTCAAGTTTTTCCAATGCTTGAGTGAATGATTCGATATCCTCCCAGTTATAAGATTGCTTAACTAAATAATTCTTGTTCCCTTGGTTGGCGATGTATTTGATGCTTTGCTGCATATATATTTTCTCTAACGCAGACTTACCTCTGTTGACAGTTGTTTCAGTAGGTGCCCCTTCATTAAATTGCAGTCCTGCAGCAGCCTGGCTGATGATTGCTCTTAACATAATGGTATTTGACAGCCAGAACGTTAACCTGCTTGTGAAGAAAACAAATTAGAGAAATCCTATAAAGCTTCCATTTCTATTCTTAAACATATTTGTTCCACCATATTGATTATATTTATGGTCAGTACCTGAAAGATGAGTTCTAATGTCGATATAAGGTTACTAAGTTGTTTTTTTGGGTCCAATATCCACCTAATTTATGATCAATGGAAGATTGGTACTGATCTATTAATTAGAAGCTGCTAAATTCGAACTACTAAGAAACTTGAGTATCTAATAAAACAATCACATGAGTGTACCTTGGAACGTCGCCTCCACATGCTTTAGAAACCAAAGCTAATCCTGAGACACAGGCTCTGGCAGCACTTGCCTGTTTAGCAGGGGATTTTGTTCTCCAAGCGTGGAGATAAAATCTAGCAAGGCGTCTGGCTGGGGTGTGAACCTTGTTCATCAAACTTCCATGCTCAGCAACTACAGAATAAAGGGCAACCTCAATAGCTGCAGCTTCTTTCAGTTCTTCCTCAAGCATCTGAATTCTAGACTCTGATTCTGGTCTACTCTTCGACAAAACATTTGCAGGAACTCTTTTTTCAGTAGCTGAAGTAGTATTGGTAGTATTCTTTGGTTCTTTTTTCTCCACAGTGCTCTTTGGTTCTTTTTTCTCCACGGTATTCTTTGGTTCTTTTTTCTCCACTGCAGTACTTTTAGCAATGCTACTAGTTTCAATGGATGTATGTTCTTTCATTTCATTCTTAATAATCTCTGTGTTCCCCAAAAACACATTTGGACTCGTGGAGTCTCTAATCTGAACAGACTTCACTGGCTTCAGTCGACCATGTGTAATCTGAACTCCAAGAGCTTTCCGAATGGAACTCATCGTGACTTGTCTTTTCATAGTTTTAGCTATTTTGTTTTCTGACAAGTCTCTTGTGTCATCAAGGAGATGATTATCCTGTCCAAAATCATGTTCTGTTGTCTCATCCGGACTATTTTGACTGTCCATACCGGCCTGAATATGCATATGTGAAGATGTAATTTTTGATATCAATCTATCAATGTATTTTTCTTTGGTGTGCTGAGTGTTCTCTTCACTTTTGCTTGTTCCGCTGGCTGCCTCTTCGTGAAAGTCACTCTGCACTTTAAACTCCGTCAAATGCTAAACAGAAAATTACACTACAATGGACAGGAATCACAACCTTGTATACAATTAACAAGACCTTCTCCTTAATTCGAGTGGTACATAACTAGTGAGACTTCAATGTAGTTCAACTGATAACATTGAAAAGCTTTATTTGATATTTCTTCATCTTTTATTCCCTACTATTTAGAAACAGGGAAGCTGAAACTGGAGTTATAAGTCTAATTTTAGAAGCATGATCTGAAGTATGAACAGACTCGTAGGATCCCAAGTTGCAGATGGTATATTCCACAAGAACTATCTAGTATTTAGTAATAAAACACCTCAGAACATGCTTAATGTTTTCAGAATTTCAATGGGATTGAAATGAGGTTGAGAAAACTGAATACTTGTTAACCAATTGAATAACTTTAAGTACCTTTTCAAGCCGAGATGGTGAAGCCCGTGCAACCTTAGAAAGAGAATAATCAAATTAGGGAGAAGCATAAACAGAATTCTTCAGAATGATGGGATTTGATTGAACTTGAAATACCTTTACATTGTTAGATGGTGAACCCCAAGCAGCTTCAAAAACAGAAGAAGAAAAAGTCGAGGATGAATGTGACGAAACATCATCATCAGTGTAAGAAGCAAAATCAGAATCATCATCAGCATCATCAATCATCATGTCTGATTCTTGCTTATCTTTTGCTGGCTGCACCTTAACATACAGAGATGGTTGCAGCAAGCTTTTCGAACTCTTCTTGCAGTTTAAAGGAACACTAATGGCTAAAGTTTCTCTGATAACTCCATATTCTCCAAAGTTAATCGAAGCTGTCCCCAATAGCGGACCTTGAGCTGCATTATCCTTTGTATATTCGTACAAGTAGAACTCCAAGTTATTCTTCAAAAATTTATCTTTTGATTTTTTCTCGCGACATAAGGTTAAGAATAGGGTGAAAGTCTTGTTAATTTCAAGATAGTCATCCTCAACAGACGAAGTAACAAATCCAGAATTCCGATCACCATTCTCCCATTGAAGCAATACGGATTGAACAGATCTCAATGACTCTGATGGAGGCCAAGGCCTTATCAACTGGATATGTACAATGTAATCAATTTGGAATGAAGCGCCTTTTTTCTTCTTCTTCTGTCCAAGAACCATGGCTTGATAATAACTCGCAATGCTCCTTCTCTCAACGTTAATTCAACTAACAACAAACTATAGAACCATGGCTTGATAATAACTCTGCAACGCTCCTCTAGACGTTAATTCAACTAACATCAAACAAAACAGAAAACCAATGCGTTAGTAAACAACAAACTATAGAACGACACGAAAATCATACGAGAAGATTTTTACCCAAAAGTTATGTGCAGTGTGGTATGTATGTTCTTTTGTTCTTTAATGGTACAGTGAACTTGGCTTCTTTGTAGAGACTCTTTGTTGGGAGAATATTGAATAATGAGTATAGAGAAATAGAAAACAAAGATGAACAAGCAATGCGTGCGTCCAACTACGTGTAAGAGTCATTTGTTTGAAGGGGCAGAAAAAACAAAAACAAATAAATTAATGTAGGCGACTTAGGACTAATGTCCCTAACAGCTTCTCCACCTGCCAATATTGAAGAAACTGATTATAATTAACGCCTTGGAATTGAATTTAGTTAATTTTGTGGTTTCCCACTAATATTGACTAATGCCTAACCATTAGCTAAATTTAATATTGGGTTTGTATAGGATAATCTATCACTTGTTCTTGTGCATTCATCTGATTAGTGATTATTAATTGCAACATTAACGTTTACCTTTGGAATAAGCTTTGTAAAAAATTCCTTTTTCCTCAAAGTACAGGAGTTAATGTATGCTATTGGTATAAGGTGGACGAAAATTCATCCATTGCTGATTTAACGGTAGTGTGTTAATGCTTCCTCCTTTACTTCCTTTCTCAATTTATTTTTTCCCGGATTAAATTGGTAATGTAAATTCTATTTATGGATGGTAGACATTAAAATTTGGTGGACTCTACAAAAAGACTCCAATTCCAGTTAAGTTTCTTGTAGGCTAATCTCCAATTCCAGTTAAGTTTCTTGGAGACCAATCTACCTCTAAATCATAGCTTAGAAGCTACTCTAGCATAAACCCTAACTCACGGCATATTCCTTTGAAGAGACATCTCCAATGTAGCAAGGCGTCAAATACCACCTTTCTCAAAGTTTGCCCGATGTTCTTCGCGATCAAATATATCGCAAGGAGGTCTAAATTATCCTATATTCGAGAAATAAGCTACTAATGGCCGTCGAATCATGAAGAAAATCAAGAGATAAAAATTAAGGGCACAGACAGAATTGTACCAATATTGTTTATCAATAAAATTATGTTTTGTATATTTTATTTGTGATTGCAATTTATTTTGTATCACATTAAAATTTATTATAAACAGGATGGAATTACGCATTGACCAAATCACTTCGGCATAGTTCGCATCTTTAACGTTTTGAGTTTTATTCATATCAATGCTAAAGATCAAAGAGAGTAGATTTGCAGATGTTATCGAAATGTGCAGATTTCAGAACATGAGCAACTGCCACAATTAAATGACCAACGCCATTTACTCCTGACATCTTCATGAAATGATGAAAACCAGAAGAGCAGAGTTGACGAATTGCGTGGCAAATGTGTGAGATATCAGGCCTGTCTGAATTTGCACCACCCAAGGAAACCTTGCTTCTGTTTCCCGCATGATTTGGCATCCCCACAAAACAGTTACCTGTTTCTATTTTAGGTACCTCGTTTATCAACAACGTAATATGGAGGAACAATTCAAGAATTAGAGCCCCCGCATTCATCCCAACCCAAAATTTTTCAAGAAAATAAATACAAAATAGAGATGAAAGGAACTCACTTTTGAATTACCATTAACATTCCAATCATCTTTCCTAGAGCAAGAAAATCATATTACCATTAAGAAATCCTTCAAACAGAGGTCTATGAAAATCTTTCCAAAATTGAATACAAAGGCGTATTTTCTTTCCTTGTATTGTACTAAACTTAATGAATTTTTTGATACTTAATAAAGCAAAAGAAATACAAATGTAGTATCTGACTATCCGTAGAGTAGTTAAGGTACACGCAAACGCAATCAAGTTCAATGGAACAGTTAAGTTGTCTCAAGTTCAATGGAACAGTTAAGTTGTCTCAATTACACGCAATCTAGCCCCATATAAGTTGTCTCAACTATTATGAGACTGAGACACAGTCGGTAGTTGATTGATGCATATAAATCAAAGAAAAGATGGCAGAAACAGTAGCTCTGATAAGAAAAGCAAATTACCAATTTCGAGCGTTTAATTAACCAACAAGATAAAGCACTCTTATTAGCCAGCCGTGAAACAACCATAGGCGTCGTCCCTGCTAGAAATTAGCACTAGCTGGTAGTATATACACTACTTAGGAGTACTATTTAAGATACAATGGCTCTTTGTAATGCCAACTCTCAAATTATTAAACCATATCTGTGGTATCGTCTCTCATTTCTCTACCCAATCAGTCAAGATTAACAAACAAATTCGGGAAAACAGAACCAACCACCTTCACCATCTGATTGCTTTCTTGACTTTACATCTAATCACTTTCGCTCCGGCTCGGTTTTGAGGAGGTAAATCCAACCTGATTAAATAAGTTTTGCACCAAAAAAATGAAACTGAACACAAATTTATTGTGTAATATAACACATGGAGAGTCAATGAGCTCATTATAACAAAACCTGATAATCTTCACTGCTGGGTATCCAATCGTTTGTCGCCGGATTAGTCTTGAACTCTTTGGCTCTGCAATTCTCATGACCACCATTCAACTGAAAATTGTAAATGTTTTCATTCGTTTGATTGGCCACCTTTATGAAACCACTTCCAGTCTGCCAAAAATTGAACATTAACCCAATAAAAATATGAATTAACATGAAGAATCTTTATATCTTAGATCCATTTCTACCCGTGGGTGCACCTGTACATATTTATTCAATGTAGCCACCAAGTTACTAAGAATCTTTGAATTGAATATGGTTCAACTGAACCCAGAATTTGATACGTAATCATTAATGTATATACACCAATAATTACTACTGATTTATATTTGGAAAAAATACTAAAATTTCAACAAATATCAAATGTTGCACAAATAAATTCGAAAGTGCTAAATTAGAACAATTAAGTTTAAATTTGATTACTGTTAATAATATTCACAGTTGTTACCAAAAAAAAGAGTTTAAATTTTGGATTCGCCCACGTATTAAAGATCAAGGGTAGAAAGAAAAAGAGTAGAGAACCGTGTGATGTTGTTTGTCGATGGAAACCAACTCATTGTAGTACTGAGTTTCCACAAACTCTTCTTGCTCCGAGCAATTAGTTTCCGGAAAGATACTACCACCCTGATCAAAAGGACTCATCAGAAAGTGTAAAATAATTTGTACTAATTAGCAGAAGCATAGCCGCATATAGGATTTCTACCATATGCGTGCACCACTTGTTAAAAAAAAAAGAAAAAAGGAAAAAAAATTATTAAGCGAGAATTAATTAAGGAAAAAATGTATTAAGGGAGAATTGATGGCTAGTCGTCTAGGTAAATAACTTCAACATCAAACCAAACTTCTTGTAGCATGGTGCGGACAGGAGTATATTTTATGGACAGACCACGAGTTCACGTGGCTCATACTCTGCTTATAAATTTGCTCAGAGTACCTGAGATTGAAGAGATCGGAGATTGTTAAGTTCAGGAATAGGGAAATCTTGTAAAGTTGATGTAGGGGTGACTGAACCAGGCTCACTGCGGTTAGGTTTGGGGAGTCTTTTAGGTGCTTGAGCATCGAACAGGGCTTTGACCTGGTTGGCGATTCGCAGCTGCTCATCTTCCTCTAAAACTTGGTCGCTCCGGCTAGGTTTCCTCACCGTTAGATGCCGTTCCATGTTATTCTCAGAAGCTATTAAGTGGAATCGGTTGGGGGATATCAACGCCTAGTGATATTACTAGTAGTAGTATATTTACGCCTAAACAACATTCCACATCGCACAACAAAACCATGGGCGCATTGTCGACTGTTGCCAGTTGACACGTCCCTCTGTCTCACCAAATTTTTTAATGCTCTACCTTTGAAAAAAATAAAACCATGAAAAAGTCAATTGATGTTTCGTAATCTTTTACAAATTGATTTTTTTTGTTTTTTTAATTAAATTAATTTATGCTGATTTTTTAAATTAATAAATTGAATTAAACTTTTTTAAAAATAAACAATTTTTTTCAGTCTCAATTTTCCCCCTTTTTCTTGGTTTGGTTCACTTGTTTGTTTGATTCGGTATTTTGTGATTTTTTAATAAGGTTTTCGCAACATAAAATATGTAATTAGTACTTTCGAATATATTTTATGATATTTTAAGAAAATAACACAAAATGCGAGATGAATTATAACATTATGCTAGTAATAAAGATAATAAAAACTCATTTAAGTACGGCTAACAAGAGATTTTGAATATTAACCCCCCCCCCCACACACACACACACACCATCCCCATCCCGTGTTGTTTAGTGGCTACACTTGGCTTGAGACTTCAAATAATACAACATACCAGGTATAATCCCCACGTACGTCATAGAGAACATAGCCATTTTAACCTCAATAGATGATGATTGTGGCAAACTAAACTCATAGATAGAACGCATTATCTCATCTTTATAAGCTTGTATAGACAAACAAAGCAAGATTTCTCATTCGGGCTGCAACAACTATTTCACAATTTGATTTATTGGAATTGAGAAATATTTCAAGTGAAATATTGTCTTCACCCATGAACCTTTAACTTTCACAAGTAAAAAATTTAGTATAATATATATATGTCAGATTTGATGCTAAAGTCTATTTTGGTTCAATTTTTATCAACTTGGTTTAATAGGCCAAAACCTTTCTTTAACGTATTTCAACCTCTCCAATTTAAAGTAATCCCATGTTCAACAAGGACAATTCTGAAGGGTCTGCGTCATCGTACAAAAGTCGAGCTGCTTGCATTCTTATGATTTCTTACAGTTAAGGATTGTTGCATGATGAAATACTAGAATTGCATAGTTTCTGAAAATTTCATGGCTTTAGGGATGGTAAGAAAAGCTCTTCCTTGTTATAACTCTCACTACATATAACAAAAAACAGTCCAATAGAATACAATTGGTGTGCTTTGACAGTCGCACAGGTACCGTTGGAGGACCTGCATGGTGAAATTCTGATTGCTTTTGTGCTAAATTGATTTGATTTGTATTACCTCATTTAGTTTCCTTAACTGGTTGCTACAGCTTCGGTGCTTGAAGTATTTTTGGTGAACTTTGATTTGTAAATAATCATTAACTGATTCTGACTGCTAAGTAATCTCTTCCCTTATTAGGACAGCCTTAGTAGTTGATTATTTATGGTAAACTTTGATTAGTTTACACCTTAAATTTAATGATCGAATCTTTCTTTTTAAGGAAAGAAATTCTCTAATTGATTTTTCTGATTATTCCGTTCTTCTTTTACTTCCTTGAATAGTTGACACTTCTCTATATATAATCTACAACTCACGCTTTCATGCATCTCTTCTAGTCTCTCAAACTCATAAACTCGGATTCGTATTTGTATCAACCTACTCAATACGTCACTGTCTGAAATCCTCTATTAATCTGCTTCTAACTGGTTAGTCTCTATCGAAGTATTTTCAATTGGAATCCTCTATTAATTTGCTTCTAACTGGTTGGTCTCTATTGAAGTATTTTCAATTCTTATGTGGTAGTTTCTTTGTAGTTTTTACTTTTGCATTAGTTATATATGTTGGAAAGCTCGAGTGCCTTAGCTTTCTGTGGAAAGCAAGCAGTTATGTTTTCTCTACTTATCCTTTATTTGAAGTAGTAGCATATAATGTTTCAAATCGGTGGCATTGGTCTAGCATGTGCAAGATTGATAGTTTGTTTCTCTGATTCCAATCTCTATCAATGTACTTGGAACACCCCTTCATGTCTTAAGATACCATGTGTTCAAAGGCCAGGTTGCACATAGAGTTATAGCACAGATCAAGCAGGAATTAATTGATAGACTAAAAATTCCATATCTATCTAGGAGAATGACTAGATGTAGAGGACTAATGCAAAGGTTGTCTAAGTAGTTTTCTTGCTGAGGCTTCATCACTGAGGTGCTCCCAGATGTGTGATTTTTTGATTGTCTATGGTAATGTTTACAGTGTTACCAAAAAAAGAGTCGCCCGACCATGGATCGTCGGGTGGGCTGTTTGTTCGTGAGCTCGCCTATAGTATAGGTTTTAAATATTTGCTATTATTATTTTTTTGAATTTAAGACTGATCTCAAATTAATTTATTGTTAAGGTTGTAGATCACAATTCATAATATTGTTTTGTCATTGCAACAACATTTAAGTAGTTGTTTGGCCTTGAAAACTAAAAAAATTTGGAGTTGGAGTTGTGTTTGGCTACGTAAATAAATTGGAGTTCTTTTTTACTTTTTTTGAGAGAAGTTGAAGTGAAAAAAATGAAAACAATTTTCCAAATACAATTCCAAATTTTATTTGGAATTTTTATGGCTAAACACTATAATTTTCACTAAGTGAAATAATTTTTCGAAAAAAAAATAGAAAAATTTTCGTGGTTAAACGGGCGCTAAGTCTTTCAAAACTCATTTGGGCCTTTAATTTTATTGAACCATTCTGATCACATTCTTATCAATAGAACATATGGTTATCTTTTTAAATAAGTTTTCTATCCTTATTTGAATTTAAATGTAGTCTATATATGGTAATTTTCCAACAAATTTGACTAAAAAATTTGTAAACAAGTAAGAATCTAAAAAGTTAATGAATGTAATACTAAATTAAAAGTTTATTAACACAACATTAATTGATTTATGTAAAGACACTATTTTCTCCTTTTTTTTTAATAAAAGGTTGAAACAAATTCCTCTTTCCCTTTGTTCGTAGAAGCCATATTTAAGAGGAAAAAAAAACTCTAGAAAGATACTTTGTTTAATTAGTTCTTTCTCTTCCAACAATAGTGAACATTATAATCAAAATAATAATTAAAAAAATCAAATCTTTATCTGTATTTAGAGAAGTTTCATAGTAGATAAACGTTAATAACATTTTATTATTATTTATAAAGAATATTATGTTTTTTGATGTTCAAAACAATACATTATTTTACTTAGAAATTTCTGTTTATTGTATTAGATCAAGAAATAATAAAGGACGCGTACATTTAAATATTTGACTATAAATTCAGTTATTATGGTATATTAACTTAAATTTGTGGTAGGAATTTAAACTTTTAATTTCTGAATTTGTCTTTGTGTATAGAGTGGTTCAAAACATTTTTTTATTTGTTTTAGATCAATAAATAAGGAGATGGGGCGTGCAAAATTGAAGATGGAACTAATAAGCAAGGAGAAAGGAAGAAATGCAACATTCAAGAAACGAAAAGAAGGCTTATTGAAGAAATTGTACGAATTCACTACTCTTTGCAATGTGAAAGGACTTATGATCATGTATGGGTCCAAACAAGCTAATGGATCCAACTCTGACCTCGAGGTTTGGACGAATAGTAGTGGGAACAACACTTTTACTAAAAGTTCACAATCAGAAGAGATTCAAAATCTAATCGATGAATACAAAAATGAGAGTAGCTTGCAATCTGGTAGTACTAAAACATTTGAATTGTCTGATTATTTTATCGATCGAAACAAGAAAGTTGAGGAGTTGATCAAGTTGAGAAAGATGAACATGGAGAAAAAATATCCATGTTGGCTGGAGTTCATGGACCAATTATCCGAATTTCAATTGATGGAACTTGTAACTTTGTTGGATGACAAAGTTGAAAAGGTGAAATTTAAAATTAATTTGCTTAAAGGGAATTTTTCTAGAGAATATTTAATGGAAGGAAAAATGATTGATTTGGGAGGAGGACAAGCAACAAGGTTAGGCCAATTGAGTTATTACAATGATAATGCTATGGTTCAAGGCGGAACGGAATTGAGAGGTTATAATCATCATGAACAATTGCAAGCTCCAATTTATCCTTATTGTAATTCCATCATTGATCATCAGGAAATGATGACGACGTTAAAGATGAATGAGAATGATTGGCAATGTAATAATGGTGCATCAACATCCTTCAATGGTGGCCGGCATCAACAATATAATATGAGGTGTGCATTGATGAAGTATGAGACTATGATGACCCATAATATGATATGTAATAATCAATTGATATATTCACCATATGTATCTCCAACAATTCTGCAACCAGCCCCTTACATGATGATACCAAGTGCTATGTCCCAAATGCAACATTCTTGGAGGGACAATGACCAAGATGACAAAGAAAAGTTTCATCTTATTTGAGAAAATAGTCATAGAAAATTAAGTTTTCTATATGAATTTGATCTTTGAAAGTCGAGAATAAAACCATTTTTATCTAATATCGAGTGATGAGAGAAGGGATGTATTAATAACTTCTTTGTTTTTTTTGGTTATATTAGATAAACACTTTTTGTTTTTAGCGTTTTGGAGTAGGAGTGGTCTAACGTAGAAAGCTTGGAACTTGCCCTTTTTTTTTTCTTATATAGTGACGTGATCATCAAGAGATCTTTCCATTTCTTCTTCTAGCTCTTCTAATTTATTGATTGTCTTATATATGCATTTCCAAACTCTTCTCTTTTTATCTAATCCACGAATTTCAGTAAGTTAATCAACACTTCTACTCTATTAAGTGTTAAGCACACACATACAGAGACAAAGGAACCAATTCACGGGTGCTAAGAGTCAATTGATCTTTAACTTATACCGGAAGTACAATTATGAAATACAAGAAATATAACGGAGAATTTTATAACTGGACAATTCTTTGAAAAAATTTGAGCAGTCTAGGAAGAAGACGCAGGATTCTAGAAATCCCTTATATGGACCTCAGCCACAGTCAAGTATGGAAATATATTAGAAGTTAATTCTTAGCTCGTTATCAACATAAAGTAGAGCTAGACTGGCAGGTGGGGGTCAATTACTTTTTCTTTAACATCATCACTATTCAGTACTGCAAATCTAAAACAAAAGGAGGCGAAACTAACAAAGAGAAAAGAAACTGAACCCTTTTCCTTTTCTTAAAGATGAGGCAAAACTAACAAAGAGACTAGTAAGTAAGATCCCCAAAGCCCATCAAGTTAACATGCATGCCTATTATGCTTATTAAACACAAAAAGATGAAACAAGGACGCGTTTGATGATTCAGATATTACGTATGAATGGCCTTAAATTAATTGACAGGCTTTTTGGCCAGAGAAACGAGAGATGCAATTGGATCAGTCGAGTTGGTTTTCAGCTCCTCCTCCGGTGCCTTGTCTCCTCCTCTGAATTGCTTCTGCACCACAACAACATCCTTGTTTTGATTTCACTACAAATGTTACTTAGACATTCTTTTTATGAAGTGTATCCTTCAAACAGAAACAACTATAACATGAAGTATCCACTAAAATGCGGAGCTGCACTACTTAGTTGAAGATTATCTTAACACAAAAGATGTAAAAACTCATATGAATCAGTGCATGAAGTAAAATAAAAACATTCAAGATGTACTTGAAGAGCTTAATTATCACTAATAACTAATGCCCTTTTTTCTTTGCCACGGATAGGAGAACTCTACATTCAACCAAAATCCAATTTGTGCAAAGCAGCTGCCAGCATCAGAAAATCACCGGCAAACAACGGCATTTCATGGTTACAAGTTAGAACCAATATTAATTCCTCCTAAAATAGTTGGAGTTTATATAAAAGCTACTCCTCTGTTTCATTTTAATTAATTGGTCCTCTTACTAAAAACACTTGTTTCAATTTACTTGTTCAATTGATGAAATCATGAAAAAAATTATCATGTTCTTCCAAAAACTACCCTATCATTAAATGACTACATAAAGTGTATAATACTCAAATTTATATTTTCAAAGCATAATAATTAATGAGGCTAATTTAATAAAATAGACCTCTAATAAATATTTTCTTAAGGAGGTGTCAAGTCAAGGCCAACTAAAATGAAACGGATGAAGTAATATAATAGAGATATTGAATTAATGAGGTGAAACGGGTATATATATAAGCTCTTGCGTTAATCAGATTAATAGCATGTTTGGCCAAACTTCTAAAATTAGCTTATTTTCATAAGTGTTTTTTTCAAAAGTGCTTTTCAAAAAAGTACTTTTGGTGAAAAGCAGTTTGTGTTTGGCCAATACAATTAAAAAAGTACTTTTGAGCAGCAATTAGTGTTTGACCAAGCTTTTAAAAATGCTTTTAAGTATATTTTTCTCATAAGTGCTTTTAGAGATAAGCTATTTTTTTTAGCTTATGAAAAACTGCTTTTTTTACTCTCCAGAAGCACTTATTTTCTTCCATAAGTTAGGCCAAACACCTCAATTTTTTAAAATAAGCACTTTTAAAAAAAAATAAGCACTTTTGGAAAAAAATAAGTTTGGCCAAACAGGCTATAACTTGTTGGAATAGTAAATTAATTGGGAGTAGAAAACTGGTTATTAATTTGGAAAGGCATGATGTAGCAAACACTACTGGCGACTTGGAGCTTATATAAGGGCTGATTTTTGGTTTAGTTGGTTATTTGATGGTCCCTTTTGACTCGGAACTTTTGGGTCGGTGACGAGCGGAGAGATTTTGAAAAGGAATTTGTAAGAAGGCTTGATTTGTTTAAAATGTTGTCTTCAATTCCAACTATTACAAGTTTCGAATTTGTTGTATGGTCCAGGAATCATTCGCAGGGAGACAAGTTGGTATTTCCATGTGTTTGAACCTGCTGACTTTCATGAAAATAATTGAAATGAATGCTTGTTGCATTGATTTCCTGATCTCTAAAAAACAACTTGAAAAGTGACGACAGACATTCCTAACAGCCGTGCACATCCTTGAAACTTGTGGACGGAGGAAGTTCCTAATTTTTGGGCGCCGCTTTCGAAACGAAGCATCATATACTTCTGTCGTTTCAAAAAAATTGGCCCGATACTTCCTTAAGAAAGATTTATTTTATCAAATTAACCTTATTAATTATGCTTCAAAACTATAAATTTGAGTGTATACTCTTTGTGTAGTCACCTAATGAAAAAGATATTATTTGATTTCATAAATGAAAAACAAATATTTTTAGATTGAGGGTCAACTAAAACAAAACGACGGAAGTAGTTTGTTTCTTAAAGTGCACATGTGATGTTGTACTCCTCCATTCTTAAATAGTTACCATTTTTGTTTACAGTTCCCTCAAGAAAAACATTAACTACTAAATTGACTAAATTATCCTTATTTATTACTCTTCACTATTAGAATACATATGCACTGGAAAAATTGAAAGTACTCCTTCTGTTCGCTTTTACTTGTCACATTTTGAC
Organism: Capsicum rhomboideum; assembly: GCA_031232105.1. NCBI lineage: Eukaryota > Viridiplantae > Streptophyta > Magnoliopsida > Solanales > Solanaceae > Capsicum > Capsicum rhomboideum. The sequence goes on from CP124717.1 coordinate 87,100,268, forward strand.
TTGACACATCCGTTAAGAAAAACAATTAATAACATGGTTATTTTACCATAGTAGCCCTATTAAATGACGTTTACACTGTGTCTTGAAATTAATTTGGAGAAAAAATAATTAATGCTAAGGGTAAAATAGAAAAAAAGAAGTTGTCTTCTCTTGATATGTCAAAAATGACAAGAAAAAATAGAAATTCAATTAGGAAATTTGTGACTAGTAAAAGCGAACGGAGGGAGTACTCCTAAATACTCGTTACATCTTTTATTTGCACGCCTTTAAGAAACTATATATTTTTACAATCATAACCTTATTTAGTTTCTTTAATTATTTTTCTTTAGCCTGTCTAATTAATGAATATTGTGATCTCTAAATGAAAAAATGTGCTAAGGGTAAAATGAAAAAAATATACTCAATTATATCTTGATTTTCTAAAATAATAAGTATATTATAGAATATCTATTTATAATAAAGATGACAAATATTTAGGAACAAAAGAAATACTACATTGTAATCATGCATTCATTTTATATACATACGATTTCGGACCCTGCACATACATAGTCAAATAGTTGTGTGAAAAAGAAGTGAAATAATAGTCAAATAAGTTTTTGACTCCAATGGCTAGCAAAGTAGCTTGGCTAATTGTCTAAGGTAGGGCTGCTAGTCTGCCGTGTATTTTTCAACAATGAAAGGCACGAGTTTCTCCATCATAGTAGCCTAAAATGTTGAAAACTGCCAATGCCGATGTGGTTGTGGCGTGGATTTGGTCGTTACACATGTAAAGATCTTGACTAAAATCTGAAAAATTTCAAACTAAAATCGTTCCTCACGTTACCAGTCCCATAATATCTCTGGATTTAAGTTAATAGTACCGACAATTTAATTAATTTTTTATATAATGAGTGTATTAATACTTCTTCCATCCCATTTTATGTGACACCATTTGACTTGACACAGTGTTTAAGAGCAATCTATAAATCATTTCATTATGGGTGAAATGAAAATTTTCTTGGAATAGACTAAAAAGAAAAGGATGTCGTATAAAATGAGACAAGGTAGGAGGAGGGAGTATGTTATAGCAATTATGTCACTTATCATTACGTTAATGATACGGAATAAATTATAATTAGGTACAACTACTTTTTAAGAGACTTGATTTTATGAATATCGTTATACCGTAAATTTGTAGAATTTAAATGTCTATAATATCCCTAAGAAGTCAAACATTAATTTGGTCTTAGTCGCAATAGAGGAAACAGTGAGGTTTTATCATAATATATACTATATAGCTGGCTGCCTTGACCATTAAAATTATAAATTTAAAGAAAAAAAAACTAAATTTGGACTCTGCTTTTCATTGGACTATAATCCGCTAAATTCAATATTTCTCAACAAGTTAGAAGTTATAGCCTCTTTTATTTTTTTTATTTTTCTAAATTAAGAAACTGCGTGACAAGTTCCTAATTTTGATAAATCAATTCATCTAACGTCAAATTCCTCACATTCATTTGAATAATGGTGTTAGTCCTTTTTAGTCCATTGAATGGTCAAATGCTAGCCTCCCTCATTAACTAGTATAAATTGGCATGGATCACCAAATAATAAACGTACCTACTAAACATTAAACAACTCAACCAAAAGTTTTAAAGTTTGTCATTCTCTCTAATCTACCTCTTTCTCTTCTTGAACAAATTACATAACATGGCTATTATTACAACTAAATGCAATAGCTTCATGTTGCTGCTTATTTTGTGTATTTCAATCAACTTTTTGGCCTCCGAAGCAAGGACTCTTGATATGTTGAAGGTTCAAGCTGGTTCTGGCGGGGCTTTTGATTGGTTAAATGTGGGTGCTATCAAGACTGGCCTTAATTTTGGAAGTGGCCATAAGTTTAACAGTCAAATATATCTCGGAATTAAGAATTCAGGTCCAAGCCCCGGAGAGGGACACAAGGTTACCACGGGCAATCATCAATAACGCGGCCATAACTATAATGGGGGGCGCAACTTCACTTTTTTTGTTCATAACGAGGGAGAGATATACGATATATCTGGTCACTTTTGGCATTCTTTTTTAGCTAGAATTTAGCAATCTTTGCATATATTATACATTATTTCATTTTTTGTTAGTACACATATTAATTAGCACTACCAGCTAGCGAATACATGCATGTATAACGTGGTATAATATACTGTATATCTTCCTTGATGAGCATTTTCATGTGCTTCTTAGCAAGTTCAAAGCCAAAACAAGTGTCATCTCAAATTAAGCTGGACTTTCAAAGTTCGTTAGAAGGGCGGTGAACATTTAGCATTTCTTTTACGGATTACGTACGTCTTTACTTTTATTGGATGAACCTTCTCAATAAAGAGTAGGATTCAAGATTTGAAATTTAGGAGTTCATATACAATGATCTCAATTTAATATACAAATAACAATTGGGTTTATAGTCAAATATTTATGGATATTTAATGAATTTTCTAATGCATATTCAGTGGATAGATCGACAAAAGTTATTGGGTTCCCATGAACCCGTACATTGTATTCTAGATCCGCCACTGTCCCAATTATATAAAGAACTAAAGAAGTTTCATCAGAGTTCTCGTTTTTGTATGTATATCGACTTTGGTTATGAATTATGAAGGAACGCATGTTACTTTTATGACCGGCTTTAATTATGCATGTGGATGTATATTGTGTATATAGCTTGGGGCCACCAATTATGATATAATATGATCCAATCATCTGCTGATCTTCATTATAATATCATACATCTATGGCTAAATATCAAATTGGACAACATGATTATAATTATGATAGTCCTAAAAATGCTATCGTATTTGGAAATCTAACTGCTATAAAGAATCATTTAGTTAAAGGTTTTCAGACATATATTACATATAATTGGCCAGCTTTTAAATCATTAGTTCCAAATAAACTACAAAATGCAACTCCATAATGAATTAATGATAATACAGAGTAGTATATATGACAAAATTGTATCAGTTTAGTTGTTTTTAAAGTTAGGTATCAGTCTTTTAACTTTGTCTAGTCAAACATCACGCGCATCAGCTAAGAAAATGAATAAATATTTACTCCTTTATTAAACACGGATGGCTAATATCTCAATATACTGCTACATAAAATTATTTTGACAAAATGATTCTCAACAACACTTTAAAGTTCTATTGACCAAACTTGAGACACAATGGTAGAAATTAACAAAAGAAGAAATAGAGAACTCACATAGGAGGGGGAAAAGGCCTTTTTAATGTGTGACATCATTATATTATTTTTCCTAATATAAAAGACATATGAGTTAAAACACGTGTTTGATAGCTGAGCAAATTAAGAGATGACACGCAACAATCGACGTCTAGTCATGTCCAACTCAACAAGAACAACACTAGACATAACGTTAAGGCAATACCCACAGATGTTGTTCTTATCCACCGAAAAATACTAAACAAACGATGTAGACCCATCTAGCTTCGGAATGGCGAGACCAGAAGCATACAACAACTGGTCAAAGATAAGCTTGATTTGAAACAATGCCCAAATAATCTTGAATTTGTTCTGCCAGTTTGTAACCACGTACATAACAACTATGTCATGCAGAAAATGATGTCATTACGAGGTCATACGATACATAACACATCACTTAGGGTTTCAATATAAATTCACACATTTCCATCACTTGTGGGGTACATCTGATTTTCATCACAATTACTGTATTACTCACTATAGTTGAACAAATTAAGAGATGATACACAACAATCAACGTCTAGTCATGTCCAGCTCAACAAGAACGACACTATGCATAACGTTATGGCATACCCAGATCTGTAGTTTGTATCCACTGAAAATATGGAACAAAACAACGCAAAATCATTTAGCTTCGAAATGGCAAGACCAGGAGTGTGTCACCGACTGATCAAAATAAACTTGATCTGAAGCAGTGTCCAAAGAATCCAAAATTTGTTCTACCAGTTTTGTAACTATGTACATAACAACCTTGTCATGCAAGCGTCATTATGGTGGGTGTATGATACATAACACATTACTTAGGTTACAATATAAACTCACATATTCCCCCAGTTGGGAGACATTTGATTTTCATCACAACAACTGTATTACGTAGTATAACTCAAGCACTGAAGTTCCTTTTTAGTGATATCATCTGATAAATTTCACCGAAAACAACTCAATAAGATCTGCCTACTCTTCTGTTCATATATTAATTATATTTATCAGTCAGCCTTATAGCACTTAAAGCATAATATTTTTTCTCTAGTGGGATTTTAATTAAGGGTGACAAAAAAGTTTGAAAATTAAAAAAAGGTGACACAAGTTTTAATTATTAGGTAGAGGTGACAATTTTGTCATTAGTTTTAATGACATGCAACAACTACCGAAGTTGCTGCAACAACTTGTAGAAAATTCAATAGTTGCTGCAGCAACTTCGACTGTTGCTGCAGCAACTATGGTAGTTGTTGTAGCAACTTCGAAAGTTGTTACAGCAACTTCCTAATCACTAATTAACAAAAAATTTGACTTGAGTTGGTCAAACTTGTCACCAATTTTAATTTCAATATTTTTTTATCACCTCCTCCTCAATTTTCTCTAGTAACTTGATCCCCAAATACAAATTCAAATAAAATATTCTAAATCACTAATTCAAAAAAATTCAATTATTTTGAATAGCTACTTTAGAGGTTAAAAAAAACCGGCACGACATGGAGGTTAATTTTTGGCACAGGAATATCTCGAAGGGGTGGTTAAAAGGGTCACGCGCGCAGCAACACAGATCCACAATTTTGAAATCCCCCCCGTCATACACGGCGAAGGGCGGACGAAGGAAAATACTGTACTAAGTCGAAAATTCTGAGATAAACGGAAAAATGGTTAGTTCGAAAGACGTCTCTTCTACAGACAGCGAAAACTCCTCCGGCGATATTCCTAACACTAAACCTAGTCTCTACTTTGAAGGAGAGAAAGTTCTAGCCTATCATGGCCCTCGCATATACGAAGCAAAGGCACGCACGTTTCTCTATTTAATTAATTGTTTTCTTCCCTCTTCCTCTTTCCACAGAAAACGATAATTTAGTTTGGAAGTTCTGTAATTTATTGCTAAAATTGAACGATTATGCCGTTTGCCGCACGTATCTTCTTTTGGATTTGTCGTTTATCGGAATTAGCTGTAGCAAAAAACGTCGGTTTGTTTGGTTTCTTCTCGGAGTTGTGTTTATGAATTGGTTGAGAGTTTGTGTGTCATTAATTTAGCTTGTTGATGTATTGTTTGCTGTTAGAGATATACACGTGTGATGATTTCAAGAGGTGTTAAATAACTTTTGGGCTGGCTCCATCCATATTGGAAGGTAAATTTCGCAAATGATATGGTAATCGTGTGCTGTCACCGACAAGTTTATGTTCATTGTTTTATATTTATAGAAGAAATTTATGTATTGCTTCTAGTATTTGATGTTTTGAGTTCTCTGTGGAGTCCACTGTCTTTGCTCTATTTCCTGTTTAGCCTTCTCAAAATTAAGGTAAACGTGTAAACCTTTGAATCATTTCACGGCGGTGTGGGAGGATGTTACATATACAAATCATCCCTATATAGATTGTGTGAGGGTTTCAATTGATTTTGTGATCTTGGGAAAACCTTAGGATCATTATATGTTTGGTGGTGTGGGAGGATGTTACATATAGAAACATCCCCATATAGATTGTGTAAGGGTTCCTAAATTGATTTAGTGATCTTGGGAAAACCTTAGAATCATTACATGTTTGGCAGTGTGGGAGGGTGTTACATATACAAACATCCCCATATAGATTGTGTAAGGGTTTCCTTAAATTGATTTAGTGATCTTGGGAAAACCTTAGGATCATTATATGTTTGGTGGTGTGAGAGGATGTTACATATACAAATTTCCCCATATAGATTGTGTAAGGGTTCCTATATCGATTTAGTGATCTTGGGTAAACCTTAGAATCATTACATGTTTGGCGGTGTGGGAGGGTGTTACATATACAAACATCCCCATATAGATTGTGTAAGGTTTCGTAAATTGATTTAGTGATCTTGGGAAAACCTTAGAATCATTACATGTTTGGCGGTGTAGGAGGATGTTACATATACAAACATCTCCCATATAGATTGTGTAAGGGTTCCTAAATTGATTTAGTGATCTTGGGCGACTCTCCATCATGATTTTATTTGGATGATCTGATTAGCTCCCCATAGCAATTTTTTAGTGTGATTGTTTTCACAATTGTAGAAACAATTATAATGTCTTAAATTTACACTGATTCTGTAATTTTTTAGTCCATGTAACTTTGGATGATCTGAGTATAGGAACTGGGACTAGATTTTGGAAAATCTACCTCAGCTTTTGACCTATTCCAGTTACCCGACCTTCTCTGGAAAACATGTTTCTGTGCAGGGAGAATTCAACTCTAGACTAGATATGGTTCTTATGCGCAGGATTCTAGCTTCACCTCTTATAGTTATGTACTAATGTATTTCTGACGAGATATAGTGCGTGATATGTGGGTTAGACTCACATCACGGGTTGAAATCCTACCATAGACAAAGGCCAGGTATTTAAGTGGACAAGTGTAAAGGGGTGGGCCGATTACCCACAGAGTTTTGAATCGTACACCACTAGCCGTTGGAAATTTCTCAGTTATATAAAAAAAAAAGTACTACTCAGCTTATTGAAATTACATACATGAATATTTAATTTGAGTTGGGATTAGTTTTGTCTTCGGTGTATATTGAACCATTGAATTACAAAATTTGCAAATGTTGTTGGTACCTTTTGTATTTTCTTTAAAGCTTTCACTTTACTTTGAGAATGCATGCACTTTGCTTCTTGCTTATAGCTCTCAAAATCTGGTTATTTGGTTATGCTTTTGACTTTTGAAAATACTAATTGTGTATAAGTTATTTCTTACAAGAGAAAGTCTCATTTTCTCTATATGGAAAATAATCATGTGTGCAGTCACATAGGGCTTGCCTTCTACAAATTGTAGCACCCCGGTTAAATCATGTTACTTAATGTACGCTTCAAGATTTTTGCGACCCTCCAATGTGATCCTTGCTTCTTACTGTGAAGGTCCAAAAAGCAGAGCTACGGAAGAACGAGTGGAGATACTTCGTTCATTACCTTGTAAGTTTAATTTTCATCTTCTTTCACCTTATGCTTTATATATGACAATTAAATTTGGAGTTTCTTTAGTTAAAAGATGTGAAAAAACTTGTAGCATAGCCTTACATTTTTAGCTTGTTTAAATTTCTTTCAATATTCCTAATGATATGGAGAAATAATACTCTTTTTATTTATTTTAATTTGCAGGGATGGAACAAAAAGTGAGTTTATGAAGTTGTTGTAGGAAATTCTCAATTCAAAGTATCTTAATTGCTATTTACATTAGGATTGAAAGGTTAACCAACTGATTTTGTTCGTTGAATATGCTGCCTAAATGTTTTTTATTTGAATGCCCTTCTCCGAAGGAGCTAGGCCTTGAGCAAGATGGATGGATGTAATCTGATGCTAACTTGTTGATTATGGTGGTTATCTTACAACTAGATTTATGTAAAATGTTGTGCTGCTTTGGATGTAAAGTGCATTTGTGAATGCATGATTTTGATTTGCTGAGCATCAGGTAGCACAATGAATTTGGTCTTTGTATATTATTAGTGAAGCTTTATGTCTATCATTTCAAGCACATGCTCCTTTTGTTTCACATTGAATGTTTATCTCTCCATTTTGATCTGTTGGAGAAAATGTCCATTTTCTGAGATGGGAATTGTTTGAAGATTTGATATTTACATGGGATCTACCTTTACTCTTATCCATAAGCACTTTCTCTATGTTATTCTACCAAATGTTTGCTCGATATTTGAAATAATCCTATCTACCCATATAGATCAAACCATGATGTTCAAATAGAAAAGGATGGATAACAAATTCTCTCAACTTTTTTGCCTGTGTAATAAGGATTAATTCAAGAAACAGTCGCAATTTCATTGTTCTCCCACTATCTTATTGTGCATGGTACTATTACTATTTGGATAGTTAAGCTCTTTCTGTGACTACGACTTTTTTTAAAAAAATTTAATTGAAAAAAAAAAAAAAACATTTACAAATGTCTTTAACTATGTAATTATTCCAAAAAATTCAGCAATTGATGGCAAAATTGTTACATCGATATTAGATTCTATGAACTTGGTACTCCAAACCCCATAACTCTTTTTGGCGACAGGGAATAATAGCCATATTACATAGCTGTGTATGTCTGGTTCAGCAGCAAAATATGAAGCCAGTTTTTTGTTTAATTCAAACTGAATTTTTGAGGTTGTAGTTGAATATTTGTTAATTGAAAGTGTATTCTGCAAGGCTAATTACTGAAACTATGTCTTGCAACAGTTGGGATGAATGGGTAGGCGCAGACCGCTTGATGAAGCACACAGAAGACAACGTCTTGAAGCAGCAGGCCCTGGACAAGAAGCAAGGCATGGAAAAAAGTACTAGATCTGGACGTTCAGCGCAGGCAAAACCAAAAAGCTCAGCTGGTGTGTTTTCTCTAGGTTATTAGAATGTAGGCTATAGATGACCATATTAGGTAGTTATCTGGTCTTGGAAATACTTTGTTCCGCAACATATCGAAGTTTATAACACTTTTATGGTATCAGGAAAACTCGTTACGTCTTTTATTGAAGTCAAAGTCTATTTGGAGAACTAGTCGATTGAAAAATAATAATTGGTTTAACTAAATTCCAAAAGATTAGTTTCTTAAAAATGTTTTTTTTTTTTTGAAACTGAGTTTCTTAAAGATGTTTGTTATGTGCCTCAGTAAAAATATGGAAACACCACCAAAATTAAGGTTGTAAATCATATCTAGCATAACTTAAGAAGAAAACATGAACTTTTTTTGTTGTTCTAACTCATGTTTTCAAGTTCAAAAGTTCTCTTTGGCATATCTTACAGTAAACATTAATTACAGAACCAAATGCATTCTGGTTACGAAATGCCTTCTGGTTACATGTCTCCTCTGAAGGAAGGGATCACGTAACGGAGTGGATGGATAGGTTTCGGGATTGAATGTCGTTGTTGTTACTAACTTATTTTCCATTTGCAGATGTTAAACTGGATAAGGAAGAAACTAAGAGCAATGGTATGGTACCTTATGATTTTGATCCTTAATTCTTTTCTTTGAGCTCTTCTGCATTATTTGTTGGGGGTGGGAGGTAATTATGCAGATTGGACATTAGCGCTCCTAGAATTGTGTTTGCTTTGAGTTAATTTAGGTCCAATGGTAATAATAAGGCCAAAAAGTAGGGATGCCCACTGTGCTCCACATAAGTAAAGCAGGTTGGTCTGAAGATGTAACATCCCTTATTTCTTGTTATTTTTTTTATATAATGAAACTTTTTTTCTGATTTTCGACACTCCCTTTTAAGCTTTAACTTTTGTTTTAAAGAAAGTGCGTAGATACATCTTTTTTTTCAGGAAATCTACCTCCAAAATTGCTCTCCTTCCTGCCTTTCTTCTCCTCCTCCTTTCCACATTTATTTTCCCCACCCTAGGATACTGCAGCGGTGAAAGGGAGCATCGAACTTTTAAAAGTTCACTAGTCCGGAGTTCTATCAGAGCCTTGTAGAACTAAACTATAGTTAAAGAGATATTTCTATTTAACAGAATCTTTTGAAAAAAAAATAAAAATGCTCGTCAATAAGGGAAAGGAGATGAATGTAAAGCAACAGAAAAATGGTTTAGAATCCAATGCTTTTATGTCGAACTTGGACTATTAAGGAAATCGAGAATGGGCCCAAAATTGTCTTTTAATTTTGGGATATGAATTTACATAGTCCCTTTTCTTTAATGGAGCACTAATAATTCCTCCAACTATGTAAAGTAAACACAGTTTTAGTCCAACTCTAATTGAGGCGTGAAACACTAATGGAACTCATTCATAGACCGACCCTTCTGAAAGACCAAACCACCCAATTCAAAAAACCTCACAGTTTTCTTCCCAAACTAAAGCAATATTAAACCCACCCTTCCCGAAGACCCATTGGGTTTGTTTATCCAACCAAGAAAGGCATGGGGCTTTTGGGCATGGTAACTAAACACTTAGTTAGCATTACAATCACCGACCCAAACCCATTGTCAAATCCTACTCAACGGAATATGGAGGTACTTCTGGAGAACAAGCCAATCTCCTTTTTTGATTCCTTCAAAGACAAGATCTAAGTCCTGCCGAGCAATCGCTTGCAAAATCCTTTTTTAAGTCAGGCTGCTGTGGGTCCCATAGTTCTTTATTTGAAATAGGTGGTCTGGTGAATCAATTCAATTAGATGCCGCTTACCTAGATGCAGTGCTTGTCCCTCGAAGTGAAGGTAAAGACCTCATTCAAAAAACCTCACGGTTTTCTCTTTAGCAGTTTTAGAAAAAAAACCTCCATTTTCTTCCCAAATTAAACCAATATTCAAGCCTTAGTCCTTAACTTAAGATAGCTGTTATCAAAATTGAAGACCATAGCTATCTCCGCTCACTACATTTGAAAGGCTAATATCTTTGATAGACAGAGTTACCTGGTACCTGTTGCTGGTGAGAGGTGGCAGGTATTCCGTGGAATTAGTCGAGGTGCGCGCAAGCTGGTCCGGACACCACGGTTATTTAAAAAAAAAAACATTTGGAAGGCTAATAATGAAACTCATACACATCAACCAAAGTTCGGAATTCATCTTCTGTTTGCAATTTATCATTGAACCAAACCCAAGTCCCTGTGGAAATTTAGAACTTAAGTTAAATGACTAAGAAGATCGTTCCTTTGAAGCCTGACATTGTGATTCTATAATTAGAACAGTAAATTGAAAAGATTCTATAAATCCTAAGGCGTATGATTGAATTAAATTTGCATCAACATTTTCATGTTCACAACTGTCAAAGATTTTATAAATCCTGAGGCATACGAGTAGTGAGAAACCGAGCTCAGATCTGTGCTCGTTCATTCAACAGTTTCTTCCTTTATGCAATTCCGCCGCCAAAACAAAATGAATTTTCCGAAAGCTCAATTAGGTTTTCATTTCTTGACTTTTAATTTCCTTTCCTCATATTCTGTTAAGGGGTCTCAATTCCGTAGGAAACCAAGATTCAAAATTTATTTATTTTCCTTTTAAAGATTGTTGAATTTGGGAATTGGTACATTTTTTTCAGTTGTGCAATTATGTATGACTTTAATCATTCTCTTGATTTAGGAAGAAAACTGATAACTTTATGGAATGGGTGGACTGAATTGGGTGTTTTTTTTAACCCCTCCCTAGGAGCTCCCACCTTTTCGCTCCCTTGGTGACTCGAATTCACAACCTTAGGGTTGGAAGTGGCGGGTGCTTACCATCCGAGCAGTCCCCTCTTGTCTGAGTTGGGCGTGTTTAGCGCTTCAGTTTGAGTTAGATTAAAACTGCTTTAGCATTGCGTAGTTGGAGGACTAGTAATACTCCGGTTAACGAATAAGGACTAGTTTAAGTTAATACTTAAATTTCAAGGACTATTTTGAACCTTTTCTATTATGTAGCCTTAAAGCTCTTTCAGGCATTGTAGCCGCTCATTGTTGTGTCATGTGTGTGGGTCTGATTTGAGGTTTCTTTCAAGTTTCAACCAAATTGGCAACCTAAATGTTGAAAGAAACCCGTGTTCAAAGGGGTACTGACAAATCAGGTATCCTGGACCTCAACCCTAACTTCTTTAGAACAAGTATCACTGCGTGTTGCTTTATTAATTTCTTTTTTAATTTTAAATTAATGTTTTAGACAGTAGTCTTCTTGCATATACTGGAAATCTTATCCCAAACCTAGTTATATGTATTTTTTGACATAGTATACTACTATACTTTGTTGGTGATCTTTTGATACATTATAAATTTAGGCAGTGTACATTTTTCTCAGAAAAGTTTACTGTCATGTTTAATCCCCCTAAATCAAATGTTTCTTGCAAGTATAGGGAACCCCGTGTTATCTAGTAGTATTTCAATTTGCCTGGTAAATAAATTAGAGAACTCTGGTAATTGCATTTATGAGGGTATCACATGAAGCATGTCTGATGGACGCCATGATAAGACACAGTTTTAGTATGGATCACGTGACTGGGAAGACGTGATGCAAGTACTAGGATGTTAAGCATAGGTGGAAGAAAAATAAGAAAAGGAGGAAAATCAGAAGGATTGCCAAGAAGCAAGATGTGATTGCAGAGGACAAGTAATGATTGGTTTTGGTTATAACAGAAGAAGGTAAGGGGAAAAAATCTTCAATAGTTGACTTGTCTTTTAGTGTACACAGAGAAAGTGGAGACTCAACTTTCTGTTTGTAAAAGCTTGGGTCATAACTCATAAAAAACACAAAGATTAGGGAAGAAAAGTGATCATTACCAGAATCTCTTGCCTTTGCTTTCTTCTTCGGATAGACTTGCTCGCGCATATTTCTCTGTTCTACTGTTGAGAAGAGCTTCTTTCTTCTTGCCTTTGCTTGGCAAGCTTCTTTCTTCTAATATGCTCTAAGAAATGTATGTTATGATCACTTTTGAATGATGACTACTATGATTGCTAGCACGTACGCAATATCTAGTTTAAAATTTGGTATTCGAGATCTAATTAAAAGATTTCACTCTTTGATTGGCTTTTGGACATTTAATTGAGGGAAGCTGTATCTGGGCAGTACATAAACATTAGTATAACTCAGTCAAAGTGTCCCGTACTGTTCAAGTTGTTATTCCCTGATGACAACTTATACAAAAGGTTTTGGGTTATTAGATCCACTTAAATATTATGAGTCCTTGATGACTGTGGAGTTCCACTCAAAATTCTCCCACTGTTGTGGGTAACATCCTTGTGGAGTGGATACGATTGTTAGGAATATATGGAAGATGGGAAGGTAAAAAGCAAAGCTGTCAGTATTTTCCTTAAATTTCCATTGGCGTTTGTCTACTATTGACACTGGAATATTATAGATGTAATAGCCTCGAGTTGGTCAAGGTGTCGATTTTGTTCTAGTCATGTCATGCTATCCTGGAGTACACCTGTTTTATCTCAGGATTACCAAATCAAACAGATATAGCCTGTTAAGTCTTTTAGTTTCTATTAGTGATCTGCTTATAAGATATTTATCTCTCAAATTGAACTTTTGTTGCAGTTCCAAAAGGGAAAAAGCGCAAAGCTGACTCAGGCACTGAGGTTTGCTTAATTCTGAACTCTGACATACTGCTTTATTTTTTCTCCTTATGGTTATCGTTGACACTCACCTTATGTAGAGAGGCCCAAGATTTACATCCGTATAATATTGTTGGCCTAAATCTCTATGTAGAAGTATTTACTTATCGCAGAATACTCCATTAACACCAACATTTTAGTCTAATCACACTTCTTTTGCCTGTTGTGAAGATATTCTTTAAAAGTTTCTCAGCCATTATTTTCCATCTTAGGGATGTTTCTTCTTGTTGATTATGTGCTGGATTAGCTTTTAGATAGTCATAATTTTAGTGCTTGACTTACATTGAAGGAAGTGGTCTCAAGAGACTTTCAATGGCTTGGTATCAATACAGACTTAACTAAAGATAAGGCACAATGGAAGAAAAAGATCCATATGGGTGATAGCTACTAGTTGAGGATAGGTTTTAGATACATATAGAACTCTTCTTTTTTTTTTTTTTTTTTGGGTTAAGGCATAGTAGTGGTAGTACTAGTTGTATAGTATTAGTGCTTGAAAGATATTGATTTGTAACTTGGTCATTTGATGGCAGAAGGATAATGTATCTGCAGAGAAACTTGTGAAGATTCAGATTCCGTCTACTTTGAAGAAGCAACTGGTTGATGATTGGGAATTCATCACGCAGCAGAATAAGGTATATATATGTAGATAAATGACAAGGTTTATCTGTCTTGTTGACAAGCTCATTAACAGTTCAAGACGCAAGTGACAACAACAACTACACTTCAGTACCAAATAAATGACAATGAGAAATATTCATTGAGAAGTTCCCTGTTGCTTACTTGCTTATCAAAAGGCTGTTTGTTTCTGCACCTGATAGAAAACCCGTTTGCAAAAAAACTTGCATGAGACCTTTATTGAAACTGAAGTACTCGGGACACCAAAAACTTGGATTGCTCTGTTTCGAGTTGTAGTGTTTCGTGGAGATGGATTCCAATGATTTTGTCTTTTTATCAAGTAATACAGCTCCAATCATACTATTAAGGTTGATTAGTGAGAGCCATGCTCCAACAAGACCCGGGTCCTAGTATTGGACACATTGTGGATGCTATTAAAGTGTTTTCTTGTGTTAGCTGCTGGGTTGGAGATAGATGAGTGACCAGAGCCATGGAAAATGAGTAGCCCCTAATAGAGCAATCAACCAGAAGTGAATTGCTGACTCATCTTATCTCAACTTGAAACCCAAAAAAAGGCGCAGACAAATAGATATGGCGATGCCTTATTTGCTTTTGAGATCTTTGCTGATTTTCTAGACTGAGTTCCTCCCTGCTAATCTGAACTGGATTTGTTGGGATTAAAATAGTTCATACTGGATAATATGACACTGATCTGTCCAGCTACACATCTGTATTCTTCCCTACAAGTGGCATGCTGGAGTTGATCAAATTTCTTTTCCTCATTTTATTCTGACTACGTTAATTCTTAATGTTGGTTGCTATACAATATTGCCAGTGATGAAGTTTGTTGTGTTCTTAACAGCTTGTGAAGCTCCCACGATCTCCTACTGTGGATGATATATTGACCAAGTACCTTGAATACCGATCCAAAAAGGACGGGATGTAAGTTCGCTGCCCTTCTCTTTTTTATGTAAAAGGTGGATTTGTTGCTGAGCTAATGTTATGCATCTTTGTTTCATTCTTCCATCCCTACCATTCTTCTATGGGGGATCTGGCGTCCTGTAGTCTGCATGGTCAATGTTGGAATATATGGTTCTTTCAAAAAAAATTTTATGATGTTGGTGTTTAGACCAGCTTGTGCGCACCTTGACTAATTCTACCGGATACCTGCTACCTCCTACCGGCAAAAATATCGGGTAACCCTGCCCACCAAGGCTTGGGCAGATGGGAAGAAATCTGTTGGTCTTTTTAAAGAAGATAGGGCAGCAAAAAGGGGTTAAAATGACTCCCTATATATTGAAATAGCTTTCAATAATTTTCTTAATCTTAGGAGGGCTATAAATAACCAACTTACAATAACAAATTGCATGCTTTAAAATTCAAAAAAGCTTAAACTATCTCAACAACTTAACAACCTAATTTTAAATTCAAAATTCAAATTCATTCTAAACTAAACAACTTATTTTCCTAAAAAGTATTGCAGTAACTAAAAGCAATTTCGACACTCCTCCTTTGCTTTAGTTAATGCAATTTAAATCTGCTCCTCAATTTTTGCTCTGGCAGTTGATGTTGAATTCTTCTTGGTTATTTTTGAACTTGCACATTTTCTGGATATTGATCTTTCTCTTTTTCTTTCCTTTTCTTCTTTTGATTTTGTGCTTAAAAAACACCTTCCATGACAATGTCTTGTGTAGAAGTTCTTTTGAAAGTGCTTTTTTTTGGACAATTGTAGGATTTGCAAAGTGTTGTTGTACGGATTTTTCTTCCATCATAGCAACACATATGGCATAAGTTATAAAATATGATTTCATTTTCACTGACAAAATCTGATAGTTTTTGTCAGTGAATTTTTTTTTGGGCATTCAAAGAGAGACTGCTGCTTGACATCTGTATTTGTTGAAAATAGCCCTACGCTTTATAAATAAGCACGGGTTGAAAATCGTAGCCCTGACGGGTTAAAATGGGTAGCCCTAACGGGTTAAAAATGGTTTGGTAGCGCTTTGGAAGAACTCACAGATCCCGTAAGATCAATGAGGCTCTTGATACCACTGCTTGACAATTATTTTCTCATGAGCAGTGGATGCAAACACAATGTATTTTACTATGGCATAAAATGACTTTGGAGGTGTAGTCCATTTAATATAAATGTCTTCCCCCCTGTCTTACAAATGTTTGATCCTCGCAGGATGACTGATTCAGTTGCTGAGATACTGAATGGAATTCGCTGCTATTTTGACAAAGCACTGCCTGTTATTTTATTGTACAAGAAGGAGCGCCAACAGTATCATGAAGCAGTTTCAGATAATGTCTCTCCTTCTAGTGTATATGGTGCTGAACATCTGATGCGCCTTTTTGGTATGAAGAAGTAGTAAATGTTTATGTTGTTTAATTATAACCCATGACAGAGATATGAACCTTAAAAAATATCATGCTGCAGAGGATAAAGCATAATAGCCTTCATATGTTTGTTTTTACGCTTGTGCACCTGTACTTGATCAAAAGATATTTTTTTTACAAGGTTGTGAAGCATCCTCTAGGTCTCAATTCTACCAAATATGTTCCGCAATGTTTTACATGTGTTTATGTGAATTTGAAATATATATTATGCCAAGTGTTAAGATTTGGAAAGTCTTACCTTAATTTGTTTGCTGTCGTTGCAGTAAAATTGCCCGAGTTACTTGCATATGCAAAAATTGAAGAGGAGACATTGACTCGAATGCAGCAGAAATTTATAGACTTTCTCAAGTATATGCTCTTTTCCTCTACTTCCTCCTGAACCAGTGTTTTTTTTATTTTTTTTTTAATTATTATTATTATTGTTATATGTATGGAATTTTGTTGTGATTGAATTGCTGCCTAGCCACAAGCTTGAAGTGTTCACTGTGGGGACTGTGTAAGGAGGGTCTAATTAGATAACTGCTGCATTGGTGGGCCTTTCCTAATCTTTTTTAACTATTGGTCTAATCCCATGATTCTCTTCTGAACTGATGAAAAGTGAAAAGGAATCAAAGATATCCATATGGTTTCTGCCTTTCTGTAGGAACCAGTTCAACAGCAAAGTTAAGTTAAATTAAAGAATTTCATTGTTCTATTTTTCTGGTAGAGATTAGGTGTTTCTAGGATGACTTGGATACAGGAAACACCTATTATGTTGATGTATTATTTTGCGAATGAGCCTTTACTTTGTGCGTGCGTGATTGCAGGTTTTTGCAGAAAAACCAGGGTACTTTCTTCCTATCTGCTTATGATGGTCCTAAAGCCTCTGAAGGAAGTGGTAAGGATAAAGAGAGCTGACCAGTTTACCAATTTAGCCATAGCCAGAATGTATCGCATCAGAAGCATTGGCAGTATTCCTTGAACATGCCAACATGCTTACATGTCAATTATAGGCGAACACTTTTGTCGTTGTGTGTTGTGATCTGTAACAGTATCAGTTTTTTCTTTTCCTAGAGAACCATTCAATTTCAGCTTATATAGTCAGGTAATCAGCTTTAGAGAGGAGAGTTCTGCCTGTAAAATAGTTTTACTTATTGTTGTTGAATTGCATGAACCTGTAGAGTTCTGTCATAAAAAACTGTAGATGATCATGAAACTTTAGTTACAATTTGTAACAACCAATGTACTGGAAGGTGTTTATTGTTATTGTATACTCAGATTGGACTCATTAACTTGACTCTAATGACTACATATGATACTCTTGAAGGACACTACTAGTGTCGCACTAGTATCATTTTGCTGTTACGTAGAGCTGTTAAATCATTATGTGATGTTCCGTTTGTTGTGTCGGGATCCGTCTTATTATTCTATTTTCACTTCCTTTGAAGGGAGGAACTCCTTTAGCAAAGCTTTAGGGCCATGGGATTTTCTCTTTTTTTCCGGAATCATGTTTGGACATGGAATTTGTTACAATTTTCCGGAATTTGAAAAACTCCAACTACCTGTTTTCACATGTTTCATTCCAAACCACTCACAAAAATTCAATATTTTTTCAAGTTGTATTCATGTTCAAATGTAATTTCAGTTTCCAAAAGCCAAATTTTAACTCTTTTTTTGTTTTCTTCAAATATTACATTTTAAAACTTTCACTAATTTATGTCCAAATGCTCGAGAATTTGGTTGGTGGACCTAATGAAATAATCAATTCGTTGCATTCGGACCCACTTATTATTCCTTTAGATTATGTCTCCAGTTTGAAATACTACCTAAACTTCATTTCTTCACATCAAATATTTATTCGAGATTCAATTTGTGCTGCAAAACCCCATACTCCATTTATATCCAACACTTGATAGGAGTTTAAAGGTATTTTAAGATATACTTGGTTAAAAAGGAGTATAGATTAATTCAGCTGTAGCTCGTCCATGGTAAAAATTGTTGGAAAGGGGTTAAACAATAGATGAATTATGAAGGATGCAGGAAAATTTACCAGCTCACTGGTAAAAGGGATATATGGATCTGAATTGCAAATAGAAGGTCAACTTTAACGTGAAAACATATTTATTTTTTGTGTTCCCTAGGACCTAAGGTAGGTGGAGCCATGGAGGTAGGTGAACAAAAGTAGGGGAAAGGTCCAATATGCCATCGAACTATTAGAAATGACTCATCTATGTTATTCGTTATAAATTTGACTCATTTATGTCATCGCCTTTAAAAGTTTGGCTCAGCTATGCCACTACCGTTATATAAAGGTTCATTCGTGCCATTATTTTTTTAATGGTGGTTTTATAAAATCATTTTTTTTGCCACGTGGCCACTTATTCGGTCCACGTCACCGAATCCAAATCAATCAATAGTACTTAAAATTAAAATTAAAAATCTGACGCACTAAAATAAAATTCGACCCACAACGTTAAAATAAAATTGGACTCATTAAAAATAAAATCGTACCCATTACTTGTGACGGGTTCTATTTCAATGGTTCCAATTTTTAATTTTGATTTAAAGTAATATTAATTGATTTGAATTTGGTGACGTGGACCTCTAATTAGAGGTCACGTGGCAAAAAATAATTTTGCAAAACCACCGTTATAAAATAATAGCATGAATGAACCTTTCTGTAACAGCAGTGACATAGATGAACTAAATTTTTGAAGGCGATTTATCGATGACCAAAAGATAATTTGGATTTTTATTTAAAAATGCTTCTTGTGGATTTATGTAGAAACAAATTTAGTTTAATAAGTAGTAGTAGTAAATAATAAGCTCACAGAGATAGCAGTGTATAATTTCAAATCTGGATAGACACTCTGCATACTTTCTTAATTAGTACTGTACTACTAAAAAAAGGACAGTACCTGTACCATACTCAAGCTCCCGCTACTGTAAACGGTAAACCTGAGAATTACAGTAACAATTATCTTTCACAAATATGTCCACACACTTTTGTGGAATAGACAAAAAGGTGCTCATGTACCCCAAAATTGTCAAACAAGTCCCTCAAAGCACAAACTTTTGACAAGTAGTATAGATCCATGAGTAGACCAAAAAAAAAACCCAACACCAAAATGTGCACATAGTGTGTGTTAGATGATTCAACAATAGCCACACTCCACAATTGGCAATTTGGAGTACCCCATTAGTATTATTTAGAGAGAGAAAAGGAGAAAAAACAAAAATTGCATTTTAGTGAAGAGTATTCAGCAACAATGGAAGCTCTTCGTCTTTCAGCTTCCTTCGCAGGGATCAATTCTTCCTTCCACAAATCCAAAAGAAAACTCAAAGTAAACCGAAATGTATTCTTCTCTTCATTCAAACCTAAGTCTCCAATTTCCATTCGGAGCTCCGATCAGTTCCGTAGACCGACCCACTTGTCTGCTTGCAGCTGTTCACATAGTCAACACCATCATCATCATGATCATGATCATCACCATCATCACCATCATGGTCATGATGAAGGTGATATTCAGCTCACGAAGTTTCAGGAGGTATTTCTCAAGTTCGCAAGCGCTATTAAATGGACACAGTCGGCGAATTACTTGAGAGAGAATTTAGAGCTTTGTTGTTGCTCTGCGGCTTTGTTTATTGCTGCTGCTGTTTGTCCTTACTTTCTTCCCCAGTCTGCTGTGCTGCCTCTTCAGCGTGTTTTCGCTCTCATTGCTTTTCCTCTCGTTGGGGTATTTACTTCTTTTCTCTTTCGATCTTCATTATTTTGCATTATGTACAATGAACTTGTTTAATTTATTGAGTAATTTCTCTTATACAGTCTTAGTTTATACTACAAATTTTGGGATACTATTTTGACTATGGAGATACTTGAATTTCAAATGCTTTAAAGCACGAAACAAAAAAAAAAACAATGATTTTCCAGTCATTATATTGAGATAGGAGGTTGTGGAGTATGCAGATTAGGGTAGTAGCGTGTTGTCTTGTTGTCCGTCCATACTAGTAGTTGTAGTATTACTCCAGTAGTTTCTTTTCCTTCGGGTTCTGTTATATTTGTTGTTGTTCGACTATCATATTATTTTGTTGTAGTTATTGTGTTGTTACTGCTCTGCTGTTTCTTTTACTATCTGCTATTTCTTGTGCATTTGTTACTTCTTCTGCTTTGGATGATCTTTCCTTGAAACGAGGGTCTATTGGAAAAAACCTCTGCACTTCGGGTAGGGGTAAGGGTTGCGTACACTCTACCCTTCCCAGGTGCCACTTTGTGGGAGATTTATGATATAATTCATAAGTCTAATCTGTTAGTCACAAATTTTAGACTATAGGTTTGAATTACAGAACTAGTACTAATTATAAGGTGTCAAGTACCCTACATTTGAGAATAATGAACTTAGGATCTTTTAAGTCTTCAGGATCTCGCTTCCGTGGTGTTGTATGATGTTGTGGGTATCAAATTGTGTGAATCCATATGTAAAAAAATTACAATTTCTGTGTTTTCTCTTACGATGGAACAATCTAATTCCTTTGGCAAGTGCTGTGTTTAAAGTTTCACGTTATTGTCAGGTCTCAGCATCACTTGACGCATTAATGGACATTACTGGTGGTAAAATCAATATTCATGTACTGATGGCTCTGGCAGCTTTTGCATCAGTTTTTATGGGGAACGTATTGGAAGGTGGCTTGCTTCTTGCAATGTTCAATTTGGCTCATATAGGTAAGTAAAAAGTTTGGGAATGTCCTCTGGAGGACTTGGAACTATTTTCTCTAATACATATTTGTTTGTGCAGCTGAAGAGTACTTCACTAGTCGTTCCAAGGGCGATGTGAAGGAACTAAAAGAAAACCATCCAGAATTCGCCCTTGTGCTGCACGTCGACAATCAAACTTTGCCTAGTTTCTCTGACTGTCAGTATACTGAAGTTCCCGTGGGTGACCTGGAAGTTGGGTCATTTATATTGGTTAAAGCTGGTGAGGTATGTATCCACACTTCTTTTCGGTTTAGTAACATTAAAAACTCTTCTATTTATCTGTCTCTTTCTTTTGGATTAAATGTGATATATTGCATTAGATGTTATGTTCTTCACATCTGTGCAATTTACTCCTATGAAAACTTAGATCATAGGTTGTTTGTATAGCTTGCACCTTCTACTTGGGCTGTCGAAGTGACAGATTAAATAGCAGCGAGTTAAGTGTCTTATGTAGGGTTCCAAGTTCTCTATATGTCTGTGTTCTTACGACTTTTATGATTAGCAATAAAAGACGTACCAATAATTTTTTGTGATAAGGTAAATAGTTTTATTGATGTTAGGTAAATCCCCGTATACGAGCAGCATACCAAAACACAGATATCATACAATAAAACTTGGTTCTCTATTAGTCACCCAATCATCTATACAAGACATACAGTAACTATATTTTGGCCTGTTAGCAGGGAAAGACCACTCCCTTAGATAATTTTTGGCCTGTTAACATATTTGTACTTCTAGATTTCTTGAGTTGATATATATAATTTTTTCTACCGTTTGAAGCATTCATTCTATTTTGATTCATGAAAAAAGTTAATTATGTTTTTTCATGATCAAATTTTGTTCCTACAACTTGTATTTAGTTCCCATAATCTGGATTTTTACTTCTAAATTACTACATTTTGTGCTCCAACCTTTTTATCATGGTGAGCTTCTATACTTGTCTAACTCTTCCTGCTGCTTTGATCAGTCAGTACCAGTGGACTGTGAAGTCTCCCGCGGTAGATCAACAATTACTATTGAACATTTGACGGGAGAAGTCAAACCTTTGGATAAGAAAGAGGGGGACAATATTCCAGGAGGTGCACGAAACCTGGACGGTATGTTGATAGTGAAGGTATGGCCTTCAATGTTCCACTATTTGGATTGCATTCAATTGTTTTAAGTTGAAACAAGTTAAGAAAATTGTCAGGTTGCAGCCAAGATGGAACTAAAAAGAAGAAAAATATTTCTTCTTTTTTCCTTTTCTTTTGGGGAAGAAGAGGATTTGTGTATCTTTGAATTTCCCAGAAAAATTTTCAGAAAATTCTATAGTTTAGACTTTAGATTAAAAATTTTCCTTGCGTACTCTATTGTGGACTAACCTTTTAGTATCAACTCCTTATTTTACAGTTTACATTCTGCTCCATGGTCCTTGCATAATCTTGTCTCAACTATCAGAATGATTTATCCCAAAAGAGAGAGAGAGAGAAGAAGAAGAAGAAGAAGAGTCCTTTATCTATTGCTTGTGATATAGAAACTAGTTTACCTTGTTAGTTAATTTCTGAGTTGCTTATGCTCATTTTGATAGAAAATTTTTGGTAGCTCGTCAGTGAAAGTAGCAGTTTCGTTGGTAATAGCTTATGCTACAAAGCATTATTAAAAAACAGGCCTTGGACACTGTTTGATTATGTGGGTGAGAACATATTAGTTTTGGAACAATCATTGCAAGATAATGTAAGAGAGGTAGGGCCCCAGTTCTACTTCTAATAACTTATTTTGCAATATTTAGGGTTAATTTTAGTTGTGGAGTATTCACATTAAACATGGTGCCTGGTATCTTCCCTCGGAGAGATTCCATAATGAAGGTGGTGACATGTGCTTGATGAACTTGTATTCCAGACATCCATTTCTTCCCATCTGTTTTGAGAGATGCTCGAGTACAAGCGATGAAGTAGGAAAAAATTGGTGGTATAAGGAATTATGATGCATTATGATATAAAGTTTAATGGATAAGTGACTTTTAAAATTGACTATCCATTAAGCGACTTCCTTGATTAAATAGATTCTAGAACTCCTAGACTTGGAAATCCAAAGGATGTCATTCTAGAGTCCTGTTGCGACCCAGCTATACACGCAAGTGTACGTGATCGTTCAAGTAATAAAGTGGCCCTTTCGAGCCGGATGTCGAACCCACAGGGACTTGTCGTTTAACTATTTACTAGACTAAACTAGTTCTTGATTATTTATTTAAGCGGTGGGATATAGAGATATGATGGTTTTAAAGTATAAAATAACTATGAACTAAACTAACATAATTAACTTGGGGTATAAACAATGGCAAGTTGAATTCCCAGGGTCAAGGCATCCTGAACGTC
Source organism: Capsicum rhomboideum (assembly GCA_031232105.1). NCBI lineage: Eukaryota > Viridiplantae > Streptophyta > Magnoliopsida > Solanales > Solanaceae > Capsicum > Capsicum rhomboideum. Next base: position 87,123,629 of record CP124717.1, read on the forward strand.
ATCTCTAGCGCATGAATATTAATGGTTTAAGCAAATTGAGTTGTCTATCGTGGTTATGGATCACGAGGTTGATAATATGATTATATTCGTCTCCAAACTATAACCTTCTATTCGAAATTGGAAACCTAACTACATCGTTGAGCGGGGATAGATTTAACCAATTCTAACGCCTTTAAGCTATCTTCCCGTATTTGAACAAGCGAGGCGAATTAGGTACCTCTCGGTCCTAACCGCATATCAATCTCTTGGAATCGCTTCCTCGAGTAAAGATCACGCTCCTTATATTCCACATTCTATCTCTTAGTTTCTCTCTCGAGCTCACCTCAAGACAATGGATTTATTTCAATGGTAATTAAGCATTAAAATAGTAAAATCAAGAATATAAGAATAACCAATAATTGATAAACTTCAGCAAAAACAAATAATATTCAACTCACGAGATTCATGTTCGTAGCCTCAACCCCAAGAATGAGCGATTTTAGCCACTCATGGCTTAATTTAACTTAAATTGATAAAAAATTATAAAAAAGAAATAAAAATAAAAAGGAAGAAGAATTAACCCTAATTTAGATGCCAAAATCGCCCAAGAGTAGTCCTACAAAGATGGAATATTTATGCCCCCTTGATACAATAGCCCAAGAGCCCTATTTACAGGCTGAAAATCGGGGCAAAAATTTGCCAAAAAGCGGCCCGGCACGCCCCTCTGCTGCCCAGCTGAACAAAATTTTCATCAAAAGCGGCCCGGCACGCCCCTTGGCGCGCCAGACCCTTAGATTCCGATTTTCTTCCTTTCTTTGACTTTTCTTTGCGGATTTGGTTGAATTATTCAAGTTCAAATCTTTGGCTAGCCTCTTATCTTCAATATCCTTCGCTCGTAGCTCCTCCAAGCCTTATTCCATGCCAAAAACGCTCCAAATAGTCGCAAATTTCACCTACAGGGGTCTAATCACTTTTGTTAGCACAATATCAAATATTCCATCAAAACAATACAAAATACGCATGTATTGCTCTCAAAACTAAGGTAAAGATGGGTCAAAGTCGGCAATAAGGCATATAAATACGCCTTAGATCAAGTCCCTAGATCAACCAGCGACTATCATTTAAAACCATAAGATTTTTCAGTCCCAAAAGTTTGAACTTAGCCAAGAGCGACTTCAAAGTCGTACTATGAAGTTGGTACCTCAAAGTTAAGGTCCTATGTAATAAACAATGTTAAACAGTTAATTAAGGGGTTTTGAACTAAAGCATTGTCATTTAAAAACCACCCTTTTAATTGGTCTGTTTAAGTCTTTTGTGACCTTCAGTTTTTTCTATAGGCAAAGAAGACATGGAAAGAGTCCATGCTCAGCAGAATTGTGCAGCTGACAGAAGAAGCTCAGCTAAGTAAACCAAGACTCCAAAGATGGCTTGATAAATTTGGCGAGCAGTACAGTAAAGCAGTTGTGTTATTATCTCTATCAGTGGCTTTTCTTGGTCCATTCCTTTTCAAGTGGCCTTTCTTTAGTACTTCAGGTACTTTTAGGAGCCTTATTTTTGAGCATATACCTTTTTATTTGTGTTTAGTTTGTTGCCATCCGCATCAGTCTTTCTTGCATTACTATGCATACCTTTCAATCAAGAAGAAGGGATTTTAATACATATGTTTTTAGGTGTTAAATGGGTTAAAACAACTGTTACTGAACTTTGTGTGCACGCTTGGGCTTGTGCATGGATATCTGAGACATCTGCATAAGTGTTTACTCATTATCAAGTAGAACTTATTTTTATGATCTGTAATGCAAGTGAAAAGCAGGATGTTTCTGTATGGCTGTATCCATTTCATCATATTATCTCTGTACTGGTTGGTTACCTGGTGTTTTCTTTTCTTCTTTTTTTCAGCTTGCAGAGGATCAATTTACCGAGCATTGGGCCTCATGGTAGCTGCATCACCTTGTGCATTAGCTGTGGCACCATTGGCTTACGCAACTGCCATCAGTGCCTGTGCAAAAGGGGTAGCTTTTCAAATTGGAATACATTCTACTTATTAACGCTGTGGTGTCAAATTGTTTTCACCAGTCTTTTTTTCAATATTTCCTAATAATGTTAAACTTGTATAATAACTCATCATAGTCTTGCAGTATGTTTGAACTGTACTCATCCTATTACTATTATAAATGTTACTGTCAGTTTTGAGCTGAATTGTTTCTAAATATTGTTCTAATTCTGTTAACTTGTGTGTAATTATATTCGTACTTTCATTATTAGAAATGTTATTACCAGGATCTAAGCTGAGCGATAATATCATATGTTGTTTCAGGCTCAGCCATATCTGTTCACCGGTTGTGATGTGGTGAATTTTCTTTCTAGGGCATATTGCTTAAAGGTGGACAGGTGCTTGATGCCTTGGCTTCATGCCATAGTATTGCATTTGACAAAACTGGTACTCTGACAACTGGGGAGTTCATGTGCAAAGCAATTGAACCGATACATGGACATGCTAGGAGTGTTGGAAAAGAATTTGCTTCTTGTTGTATCCCCAGTTGTGAGAAAGAAGCACTTGCTGTTGCAGCTGCAATGGAGAGGGGTACAACTCACCCAATTGGAAGGTGTTATGCATGATAAGCCTCTATATATTTATTTATTATTTATTTGATATGTCTCTATATATATGAATTTTTAATGCTCATCTACCCCTTTCTAATATAATGATTATATACTGTCATCATTTAGTGAGTCTAGCTTAGAAACCCCTTAGACCTCTCAATGCTTAGTCTTCGTTGTTTCTTCATTCATGCAGAGCTGTTGTAGATCATAGCACAGGCAAAGACCTTCCTTCAGTTTCAGTTGAAAGTTTTGAGAATTTACCTGGTAGAGGCATATCTGCAACGTTATCAAGCTTTGAGGTATTCTTTTTCATATCTGTTCACTATTAGTTCTAATATTCTCCATTCAATATTTTTCTGTACCATTAATTGTTCGGAATTTAAAACGATCAACATAGATGAACACCACATGGGCCTATTGATACTAATGTTGTCTGCAATTTTGTTTGAGAGGGTCACGCTCTTTCTTTTTATCTGCGACCAGCTTTTTTATCTTAACTTAAATTTGCTATTATTTAATTCAACTTAAAAAAAAATAATTAATTGTTTATTGTATCCGTTTTGTAGCCAGGATTAGGAGGTGGTAGACCATGGAAAGCTTTTCTTGGTTCTGTGGACTACATCACATCACTTTGCCACTCTGAAGATGAATCAAGAAGAGTTAAGGAGGCAGTAAGCACGTCATCTCATGGAGTTGATTTTGTCCGTGCTGCTCTCTCTGTTAATAATGAAAAGGTCAGTGGTCCCTAATGCGTATTAAAAATTCATAAATCTACATTTGCTTTTATGACAGGAGGTTTTAATTTTTCCAGTTTCGTTCATAACATTACAGAATGATTTGATATTACCATTCATTTGTGAGAATCAAAGTGATCCTTAGCATGTTGGTTTTAAATGTACAGCTTGGTTGACCCATGTATTTGTTGGGTTGTGATTCTGTAGCTTATAGTGATGAATACTAGATTAGTTTATCCCATTTATATAGCTGGAACAATAGTTTGGAATAAAGTTTGTGGAAAGGCGTTTATAGCAACAAATAAAGCTGTATTAAGCAAAACACCGGCTTGAGGGTCGGGGTAGAGAAGTGGCTGAGAGAAATACAAAGAAGCAAAAAGGCCAATTACTACCAAATTTCAACAGATAGCTTTTTTCATGTCACCTAATATGTGATAATTTTGCTATAATCCAGATCCAAGATTTTTGGAAGTAATCAAATGCAGGAACTTATATCAATCCGCTCAGTCTCTCCCCCAATACCCAAAATCACAAAATGGCATCTCAGAAATCTTGACTGTATCTGTAGTCCTTCTATCCCACCCCAAAAGCATGATTCTGGGGTTGCTATTCTCTGTGAAGCATTAGCAGTTTTTTTATTAAAATAAATAAATAAAAATAAAAAATAAATTTAAAAATTTAAAAAAAAAAACAGGATCTAAGCAGAGCTAGGGTTTGTTATTCTGATCTTGAACCTGAACCTCATCCAAAACCAGCTAATGCTCACAGTGAACAGTCAAGAAAGATCTTATTCCTCTTCTCGTGTCCTTTGAGCAACAAAATGCTTCAGTCCTCACATCTGATCATATAATCTTTAACACTGTAGACCTCAAGAACATCTCCGACTCAACCTTTTGACATTATAATTTTCAAATTTTTGAATTGAAATCAATGTCAATTAATTCAAATTTAATAAATGAACATTTCTCTATAAGCTTAGAACTGAACTTAATAATTGGAAACTACATGAAGAATTTTATGTAAACTGATAAAACAAAATGAATAATGACTTCTACATCATTAAATGAAGCCCATATTGCACCAAAAAGAAATGTAAAAAATGTGTGAATACTTTTAACTTTAGCAACAGGTTCTTTTTTGCTCTCAAAAGATCTGATCAAGAATTACTTTGCAGCCAGATAACTTGAGTCAAATTGTAATAGGTCTCAAAGCTGGTGCCTTTAATGCCATAGTTTCACCCTTAAGAATCAAGAGACAGTTGAACCACAAATTTCTCTCAAATGGCACCCTGAAATTTACAGGAACAAGTTATCAAATTAACCTTGGAATGAAGAACTCTTGGAAGAGAAAAAGTGAGCAGCTGTAACTCAATAATGCACATAAAATTGAATTGGAAAAACTATTAAGACACTTCTTGTTAGAGTGAAGGATTTTCTTGCTTGTATTAATCATGCATGCTATATAAGTATACTCGACCCTGCTTTCCATTTTTATGCATTTTCTGGAGTGAATGTGATTGTGCATTTTAATGATCACACGAAGAAAGTGTTTAAAGCAGTAAAACAATTCCTGCAGTATCCCCTATAGTCTAGTGGAGCCAAAAGAGAGATTGACTCAATGAAGCACAGGCTAAGCCCCGAAAGATCAGCCTCAGTTGAGTGGATAACCTGCAGAGGCAGAGCCAGTATGTTGGCTACGGGTTCAGTCGAACCCTATAACTTTGGTCCAAACTTTGTATTTGTCTTGGATATGTACAATTTATTAATTTAGAACCCAGTCGACTTGTCTCCTATTCGCCCTTTTCTCATACCCTTCTCTTACTCAATGTTTCTTATTTAACTTGGTGTATTTCCTAGATTTCTTATACAAAATTGGAAAAATCATTATGAGAAAAATCATAAAATGGAAGAGAGCAGCTGAATCAAAAAGTGGAAAATATATAATAAGCTCTGTGTTGGAGCCAAAATCTAACCTGTTAACTTGTAAGCATTAACATAGCAAGGCTTCTAAATAATAAAGCAACATTTTCCTTGTTATTGGGCATTGTTAGGTATTGAAACCTCTTTGCAGTCAAATCAAATGTCAGCTTACTGGATTTTAAGAGTAAGAATGTAGAAATATTTATTACTTTTCTTGTTAGAAATTTCCTTCATATGCTTGTTTCTCGGTGCCTAGTGCACAGGCCATTTTGCTGATCTTGTATTGGTACCAGGTAACTCTCTTTCACTTCGAGGATAAGCCTCGACCTGGAGTTTCAGACGTCGTGCAGACATTGCAGAATCAAGCTAAGCTTCGTGTCATTATGTTAACTGGTGACCATGAGGAAAGTGCAAGGAGAGTTGCCAAAGCAGTGGGCATCAGAGAAGTTAACTGCAGCCTAAAGCCGGAGGATAAACTTTATCATGTTACAAGCATCTCAAGGGATACAGGTGAGTCGCAAAACCTGGCAATGAGCGGTCTTCGTTCCATGTTTTTCAGACCCATTCAAATTTCTCAATTCTAAACAAAAAAGTCATTTGTTAACTGCACGTTCTCTCACTTAACTAGTTCATGTTCACATTTAACTCACATCTTAGTACACATGCGTAGTGACAACTTATCAAAAACAACAAAAATCTACTCCTGTGAAGTGATCAGAGTAATTTAAAACATAGATGCTGTGTCTGAATGCTTCTCTAGAGTTAATAAATGTCCTATGAACTAGTTAGTATCTGTATCACTGGTGGTTCTATGCAATGAGGTAGCACTTGCCTCTTTTTATGCCGTTCAGCTTACCTATGCTTTTAAAACATCAGGGTTGTACATATCCTATACTTTTGACAATCCAGATGGCTAGGTTTTTATGTTTTCTCCTTTCAATGTGTAACATTAACTACTATAAGAGTAAAAAGGTGTTACCCTGATTAGACTTACCAGTTTTCACCCAAAAAAAAGGTGCTACCCTGAAGTGCATGCAGTAAATTTACTTTCTTTTTGGCTCTTGTGTCATGGGATGACTGTAGTGTGTTCATATAAAACTTTTCACAGTAATACATGTGTCCTTGCTATGCTAGATAACCAATTACTATACTTTTGAGCAGGAGGCCTTATAATGGTAGGTGACGGCATCAATGATGCCCCAGCACTTGCTGCAGCTACTGTTGGGATTGTGCTGGCTGAGCGAGCTAGTGCCGCTGCCATAGCTGTAGCCGACGTACTATTGTTACAAGACAATATTTCTGGTGTCCCATTTTGTGTTGCGAAATCTCGGCAAACAACATCCTTGGTATTTTCTTTTCCTTTTCCTTCTCTGTAATCAAAATGTGTCTTCCTATTCACAACTGACACTCGACCCTTGTCTTACAGATCAAGCAAAACGTGGCACTTGCTATGGGTAGCATTATTTTGGCATCTCTTACATCAGTTATGGGGTTCCTCCCACTCTGGTTGACGGTAAGACTCTATTCCAGATATTTCTCACCTTAAATTTATCCATCTTGTTTCGACCAATTTTTTGTTGTTGTGCTGCTTGTAGTGTCTTGGTTTTGGAGTTTTGGTTATGTTTGTTGTTTCGGATAGGTAGAGTGCAGTACTGCTCTGTGGTAGGCTTATTTTTGTTATTATCTGTTGTTTGTTTCTACCTATTGTTTCTTCTTATTATATTAGGTCCTCTAGAATGTTTTTGTCTTGAGCCGGGGGTCTTTCGGAAACAGCCTCTCTACCTCACCTCTGAGATAGTGGTAGGGACTGCATACACTTTACCTTCCCCAGACCCACTCTGTCCATTTTGGTGGTGTTAGTCTATGAGCAGCTATTAGGTGCCACACAAGTTTACCTAGGTGAAAATTTCTTGTTTCAAATAGTCCAATTCCTGTTTCTCCTGAGAAAAGAATAGTTGGGAATTACAGTCTTCCGCGGGCTTGCAACTGTGGAAAATGAGAAACTGTTTCTCCCTAGCTCCGGGTGCTATCATAGTAAATTCATGTGAGGTATGTCAACATTGCAGGTGCTCTTACATGAGGGTGGCACACTTCTTGTTTGTCTCAATTCCGTTCGTGCCCTAAACCCTCCAACATGGTCATGGAGAGAGGATGTTTCACAAATCATTGACAGATTGCGTTCTCTGATTATGTTTTTGAGGCATGGCACGCTACCTAGCACCATTCAAGCTGCGCACTTGTGATTATTTACTCTTGGATGCAAAGATGTATATTCTTGTCAACTAGCTTGTCAGGTGGAGGCTGAAGCCCAATTCAATCATATGTATATTTCTTTTGTCCATGTTTCTGAACTTTCCATGATGTTTAGGCTGTATTCAAATTTTACTGTAAAAAGGTGGTCAGTAAAAGTAACCTGCAAAGCATCTAAATTTTAATGCAGGAAGTTGGGGAACTACCATTAATCATATGATATTTCTAGTTTTGTACGACATATCTACAATTCTCCTAAAATGAAATTTCTGGTCTTATCCTTTTATCTCCAATAGTTTGGTCAAACGTGCATAACGTTCAAATTCAGTTGTGATTACACAGTTGAACGGTTTTTTCATGTGTTTACAGTTTACACGGAATTTAAAACGGTTTTTTTCATGAGTTTACAGTTAACACGGAATTAAAAACTAATCTCAAGGTGTCAAATATGTTTTATCTTGGTCTGAACTAAATCTTAGGTGATTTGCTTTTTGTTGTTGATCAAAATACATTTTGTGTTCAACTAAATCTTATGTTCATACCTTCCTTAATCCCACCCTCTTGTAATTTTCGGCTAATTAACTAGTCCATGACATTCAAATGGGCTAAAATATGATTTCAGGCATTCAGTGATCAACCTCAAATTTGAATATGGGAAACATAAATAACTTGTGAAAATAATAAAGTTAATAACTTTGCTTCATTCAAATTCTCCCATTCCTCCTCCCCTCGGCGGTAAGTCTTCTTCTCAAAAACATATTTACTTAAACTAGTTTTTCTTGGTTTTCTAAATCTGCCTGAATATAAATTTAACAAAACGTTTTTTTTTTTTTAATCTTTTCTTATTTGTTCCAGCCTTCGCATTTCTTCCACCATCGGAACTTAGCTTTCTACTCACTCTCCCTCGCCCTGTACAACACCCACCAAACACTATTTCTTCCTTCGACGATTTCACAGTTGGAACATTTGCACTAATAAACAAAGAGAGAAGGAAACAAAGGCGGTTTCTTTCATCTCAACTCTAATCGAATTTGCTTATTCCCATGCGATTGGCAGCCCTATCCCTGTATCCATCAGATGCTTGTTGCATACATAAACCGAGTCCTAAACCGTTTGGCAATTGATGAGTTTGTTGCTGAAACTGCGGCTGTTGTTGATAATGTTGCTGCTGCGGATGCAGCTGCTTTTGTTCAATCCCCATCATGTAGTTCCTCACCTCTGTCTTTATCATCCCCTGCATCACCCTTAACAACTCCTGGCTAAACGGCACAAAAACCTTGTCTTGCTGCTCGAACGGCAGCTCCGTGACCGGTTGAGGCTGCGGTGGTGGAGGTGGAGGCGGCGGCGGCGGAATCTGCATCGGTGGAGGCAGTGACAACTGGAATGGGTTCTTCGACTGAGTCGACTCGGCAGAACGAGATGAGAACTCAGCCAAGTCAACTCCAGGAAGCGAAAGGCTAAGAGAAGTCGGAGGATCAATTGACGGAGATGAGATATCAATCGACGGGGGAAAAATTCCACCAGTTCTAGCAACAGGCTTAAACACTTGAGATTGAGAGGATGACGTAACATGAAGACTCGAATCACTATCCGAACCCGACGGACTACCCGGACTGAAATGAAAACCCGAAACCGGCATAGCGGATCCAGCACTAACGGATCTCTTCAACGGCGGTTGTTGATTTTCAAAAATCTGATCAGCAAGTTGTTTACCTTCATCAGCGCTTAACGATGAACACTTCCTCTTCAACGTTGAGTTCCAGTGATTCTTTATCGCGTTATCGGTTCGCCCGTTAAGAAGTCGGGCTATGGTAGCCCATTTGTTACCGAATCGGGCATGGGCCCGAATAATAGTCTCATCTTCATCGAGTGTAAAAGCCCGATGTTCAACTTGAGGAGATAACTGATTACACCATCGTAACCGGCAAGATTTACCGGATCGACCGGGAATCGATTTGCTAATCAAAGACCAATTTCTCGGCCCGTGTTTTTGAACAAGCTGTTGTAAAAGCTCATCTTCTTCGGGGCTCCATGGACCTTTAACCCGATCCATGTCTCTCTTTGAACTGTTATTACTAGTATTAGCCATTTTTGGAAATTGTGTGTTGTGTTTTAGAGAGGAAATGTGAGGGGAAGGAGATTTATTTATATATGAAGGAAGGAGAAGAAGGTAAATATAAAGGGGAAATGGGATGACCGGTTTAGCCGGTGAGTGAAGAGGAGTTGTAAGCGTTATGGGCACCGATTGTTATTATTTTTATTTAATTTAAAAAAAGAGGAAAGCGGTTGAATAAAAGAGAGATGGAAAACAGCTGTAAATGGGACACGCGTCAACAAGATAGATACACACTGATTAACACAATAACAGATGGAATGGTTTCGGCTCCTGTTTTCAGTTTTAGGGAGACTGTTTTTCCTCTTTTTAAATGAGCTGCGTGTGCATTACTCTTCTCTTTTCTTTTTTATTTTTTGGGCATTTTACTTTGCCTGTTTCCCACTCACCTACGTCTACCCAAAGGAGACTTGTTTGGTTCTGATGGGAAAAAACAAAAGTTTAGAAATGTAACGTATTCAGAGGTGGTTACATGGTAATTTGCGTGGGACTGTAGTAATAATGAGAAGCAAATGGGTTACTCGTGGACTAAAATTGTCGCTATGCATTTGGAGAATAATTGAATCACAAGAATTAGACTATACTTTCTCCGTTTTAAAAAGAATAATCTAGTTTGACTTGACACGGAGTTTAAGAAAATAAATAAGACTTTTGAATCTTGTGGTCCTAAATTAAAATTATGGCAAATATACCAAAATACCCTTTAATCTTGTGGTCTTAAACATGTCATGTGGAAAGTTGAAATTAAAGTGTTGCAAAAAAAAAAGGCTCATTTATTTTGAAACAGACTAAAAAGAAAAGTAGATCATTCTTTTTTAAACGGAGGGAGTATTTTGGTAGAGGCTTTGTTTACCAATTTGTTTAAATTTGTAAGCTCTCGATTTTGAATTTTATGTGATTTCTCTATCCAAATTTTGATGGACGAAGCAATTGGGTTATGTATTAATAAATAGTATGAATTAATTTAATTAATTAAGATATATACAAACTAATTAAACATCGGATTTATTAAAAAAAACGACTCACAGTCTTTCTAAATGGTATAGAAGTTACTTTAGTAATTACAATATGAGAAAAACATTGAATGATCTGGTGTTATAAAAGAAGTTACATTTATCTAACTCCATAACAGAAATTATTTTCGACTGTTAATCAGTTAAGAAGGATGAAAATTCTCGGTAGATTTACAATCTTTCAAGTACTATACTTATTTATTAAAGAAAAAAGTAAAAGCAAGTGAGTTGTAACTGAAATCATGAGTCACAGTTTAATGTAATTTAATATTAGTAATCTAATAAGTATGCAGTGAGTGGAAGAAAGAGAAAGAGAGAGAGGAGATTAGGGTAACGGTTGAGAAGATGATTGAAAGGACAAAGAAAGAGGCCATCAGCTTTGACTGAAAGCAAGCAAAGCAGAAACTGCAGTTTACAGCCTGGACAGCATATAATATAAAGTTATAGTATTTTTATTTTTATTTTTATTTTTATTTTTTTGGGGATGGGATATTTATCTACCCACTCCTTTTTTTATTTTATTTTTAAAATTTTGTAACCCCCTGAAAATGAAACGGCCGCACGGACGTGATGAGGTGGCAGAAAACGACAAAATCGGTCGCCGAATCGGAAGGAGAATCATTACTACAATCCTGTCAGTCCAGCCTGTCTTCTTTATTTATATAAATAGTACTATCTTCGTTTCTTTGTAATTCATTCTTTCGTTTCAATTTAGTTATTTCATTTATAAAATTTTATTATATTATTTATATTATTAAATAATTATATAAAATATATATACTTAAAATATAATTAATAAAATAAATATTTTTAAAGAAAATATGTCAAGTCAATAATAATTAATCATTTAAGATGAAAAGAGTATATTATTATTCTTTAACCCCTTCAACTTCCTTCTATATACATCCATCCATCCCATCCTTTTTAAATGCGAAACTCCAACGGCTTTTGGCCCAACTCTTATCACAATAATGACCTGCTATAACCCGTCAAACGGTCATCGCCTCTCTTTCACTTAGTAAATTAGTTTTTTAAATAGAAAGAATTTCATTTTACGTTTGATATTTGTATTAGATTTTGATTAATTTAAATTGGTATTGATTAAGGCTCATTTCAGAATATGACTATTTATCCAAAAGAAAAAGTTGCATTTTTAAGAGTCAAAATTATGACTTCTTGTTAAGAAAGAAGCTAACTCACAAGTCACAACTAATGATAGAAAACAATTGATACTATTTCAATTTATTCATCTATTAAGAAATAAACATCAATGTACATTTTCTTTCCATTTTAAAATAATAATTTTCTTATATTTTAAATAAATAAATTTTTATTTTTATTTTACTCCTAATAATATGTTTTACAAAAATAGATCGATTTTTGTTAGTAAAATTGTGATTAAGTACAATTTCAACTTAAATAATATGTTTTGTTAGTACAATTTTACTCCTAATAATATGTTTTACAACGAATCATCATAATAGTTGATGTAAAAAAAAATAACTTAAAAGTTGGAACTACCAAATATTATTAGTACTTTACTTGGCTCCTATTATCGGTTCTAAGCCGGGGGTCTATCGGAAACAGCCTCTCTACTTCACCTGAGGTAGTGGTATGGACTGCGTACACTTTACCCCCCCAAACCCCACCTGGTGGGAATATACTGGGTATGTTGTTGTTGTTGTTGTAGTACTTTACTTGGCTCCTAAAACGCTTTTAAGGAATCAATAATTAGAAATGTGTTTTATAAATCTAACTCTATTGATTATGTTTTAGAATTTTAAATTTTACTAAAATTATTTTATTAATTAATTAATATTGAGTGTAGAACGAGATATTTTTCTGCATAAAATTTTATTTATTTTAACCAAATAAATTAAAATAAATATTTAATAAGAGGTCAAGTAAAATAAAACTGTGGGAGTGTTGGTTTAAAGAAGTGCATGAAACCGTGATTTCCGCATAAAGGTCACCTGTACGGATCAGGTAACCCACGCTCTCCTACACATCCCCAAAACACATTAGTCACTTTCCTACTGTCCTTTCCGTCTCATCTACTTTCAACTTTAGTCTCATATTTGTTTTAATTTAATTATCTTATTTATGAAATTAAGAGAATTTTATTATATTTTTTGAATATTATTTTTATCATTAAATGATTATGTAAAGTATATATATTTAATTTTATATTTTTAAAGCATAATTAATAAAAATAATTTAATAAAATAAATTTTTAATAAATATTTTCTTAAAAAAAATGTTAATTTAAAAAGAATGACTTACTTTCCTTTTAAGTCTGTTTCAAAAAGAATGACCTCTTTCCTTTTTTGAAACACTTTAATTTTAACTTTTCACGTGGCATGTTTAACACTATAAGATTCAAGGGTATTTTAGTACATTTGTCATAACTTTAATTTAGGACCACAAGATTCAAAAGTCTTTTTATTTTCTTAAACTTCGTGTCAAGTCAAACTAGGTCATTTTTTTTTAAACGGAGGAAGTATATTTTTTGAATATTATCTTTATCATTAAATGATTATATAAAGTACATATATTTAATTTTATATTTTTAAAGCATGATTAATAAAAATAATTTAATAAAATAAACTTTTAATAAATATTTTCTTTAAAAAAATGTTAATTTAATAAGGACTAAATATTTTGATACGGAGAGAGTATTTTAATCAAAAATCTCCATTATAGAGGCCCCCTAGATTTTTGTGTGAACACTCAAACGGGTTAAAAGGGAATATAGTATTAAAATATTAAAGTAAAGAAGAAGAATATTATTAGTAAAATTTAGAAAAGGTAGATGGGGGGCAGAGAGAAAATAATAAATGGAAAAGATATGCGTATCCGTTTCTGTTACTGGTACGTCGTACCTACTACCTAATGCCCAGCTGTTTGGCATGGCTGTTGGGTTGTACTCCCCTAATATTATCTCCAACAAAATTCCCTTCAATTACTTGCTAGGCGGTTGTTATTTATTTTTAGAAATATAGTGTATGTATCTCTACGGATTTATTTGCAACATTGAGTTTTACTACATTTGAAGAAAGATAATTCTAACCTAGTAAGCTAACTTTTGAATTTAGTTATGTTTAAGGTTTATTTTTATATTATATCAAAATACAGTAAGATCTATCATAATTCTTTGTTGAGCGTCCATCTAATTAACAATTATATATCGTCTACACTCTAGATATCCAACTCTAGTCATGCACATATTGAGTCTACAATACGGTTGGTGATGGAATTAATTATGTCTTTAGGCTAAATGATCTTGGACAATCTTCACCTAGCTTTTATTATCTTTTGTTGTTGAAGTTGGTGTGTTATTCCATTTTTATATTATGGTATTACAACAAGGCTCATCTCAATTATTTGGCTATTTGAAGTTAACTCCCTCCATCTTATATTTTTCATACGATCTTGTTTCTTTATATAATCTTGAACTATCCTCACCTCTTAACCTAACTTTGAGAGTTGTATTAAACCCAAGGGGCATGCTCTTTTCTCTCCATTACCATTTTATGAAGATTTTGCTTGCTAATAATAATCCATTAACATTAAGTAGTGTTTGGCCATAAATTTCTATATTTGGAATTCATGTAGTTGGAATTAAAATAAAATTGTCTTCTGTTACACTTTTTACGGAAAAAAAAAAAAGAAAAGAGAACACTATAATTAAAAAAAATTATAACCAAACGCTAAACTTTAGTAAATAAAATAAATTCTCATTGCCAAATAGATCCTAAAATTTCCACAGGGTTCGAAATGTTTCCCAAAATCCAACTCCCGAAGCATATTCCAGCGAAGCAAAACCTTGGACTTAGGTAACATTTTAAATAAGTAGCACCAATATTGGTACTAGTTGGATAGGCATAAGGCCCCCTATCGGGTAGGCAATCAATTCATTCCTTAACTAAACTTTATCTTTTTTGAATCAGCATTCTCATTCTTTTTCACTAATGTCTACTCCAAATAACAAAAGATTTCAATATCTGCAAGAAGTACAAGCATTTATACTTTTTTTGTTCTCGGGTAAAAATGGTATTCCCTCCATTTCAAAATAACTGATATTTCCTTTATTCACTTTTAAGTTTATTATATTAAAAATATATTTTTATTAGTACTTGTAACTTTTAGAATATTAAGAAAATAACATTTCTTTTTCATGTTTTTCCTTTAATATTAATTGTTATTTCTCAAATTATTTTTCAAGAACTAAGACTATACATTAATTAATATGAATATTATGACAAAATAATCATTTTGATCATTAATTTTTAAAAGATTTCTCTAAAGTGAATAAGTAAAAGTGAACGGAAGAGTATTTCAAAAAATCAAGAAAATATTGATTTCGTTTTTCAATATTATTCTTATTTACAAGAAAGGAATTTTACAAAGTGAAATCAATTTGTCTCGTCTCCGAACAATCACTAAATCATTCAAAACTATTTTTATTTCAAAATATTTAATTAAAAACTAAATTAGTAAAAACGTTCTTATTTTTGTGTAATTTTTTTTTAAAAAAATATGTACAAGTTAAAAATACCCTTTATTATATTACATAGGGAGCAACTCATTAAAATGAGTTATCGAGGTAGAGGTAAGTCTAAAAAATATTGGAAATGGGTGATTAGACATGATATGGTGAAACTTAATATTACCGAGGTCATGACTTTAGATAGGAAGGTGTGGAGGTCACGTATAAGGTAGAAGGTTAGTAGGGAGTCACGAGTGTTGCTTCTAGAAGGTTTGGGGCTGCTGATGTTTGTCATTGTATTAGTCGCATTCTTATAGTTACTATTTTTTATATCAATCATCATATGTTGTTTATTATGTTTCGATTATCACATTATTTTATTGTTGTTATCATTTCTTGTGTGTAGGTTCTATAACGCTTTCCTTTTTAATTGATTTACTTTCTTTATTATTTTATTTTCCTTTGTAATTGAATTTATTGTATTTAGGCTAAGAGTCTCATAAAAATAACATCTCTATTTTTACGAAATAATTATAAAATTTATGTACTACTTATCTTCTTCAAATCCTACTTGTAAAAACCTACTGACTATATTGTTGTTGGAGTAACTCATCAAAATAGTTTTTGCAAATAATGAGTGGAATTACCCTTTCTAAATAAGGGGCCTATAGGCGACAAACAACTTTTCTGGGGAGTATAAATGAAAAAACGGAAAAGTAGTGTCGCAAACCAACAAAAAGAAAAAGTAGTCAGTCCAGTATGGGAATTCGTACTTTTGTAACTCCTTTCGTAACCGCTAGTACACATGACACGTGGCGAGCGACACGTAACTTCCCATCGGTTTTCCATAAACCGGTTTTTTTCTCCCCAACCGGTATATTAAAAACCGTTACCCTCATGTGGAAAGGGAGGAACTTTAGCACGTGCGGCAGACCTGGTAAAAGGAGACACACGTGCGTCTTGCATCCTCTGTAGCAGCAGGAAAAATGGAATCTTGATTGTTATATATAGTTGCACTATAAATTAACATATCTAACCTCACATTCTTATCTAAATATAGTGATAAAGTCGAGGTTAACAGAGTAATTTGGGAAATATTTACAGCTCTTTATTCCAACTGTTTTGTCGTTTAGTAATATTGATTGTGTTCACGCAGCTCGCGTGATAGAGAAGGGTCCAGGAGCTTTCTTGCCACAATTACTGGTTTTTTCTTAAATAAAGATCACATATATATATAATTTTAGTTTGAAGTACACCATCAGAATTCAAACCATGGTTATTTCGGGTCGTACGTGGAAACATACAATAATTTTTTTTTACTTTTTTATGTGTTTACTTCATCGTATTTTGAATCTCTTAGTGAAAATTTTCACTCTGTCACAATAGCAAGAGATTAATATTTGCATGTACTAGAATATTACAATGTTTTTTTATTGTAGTAAGAGTCTTAACTTTTTAGGTGCTTTACTACTTTGTTAATTTATGCAATTTAATGGTTAAAAACACTGAAGAGATAGATTTTCATTCATATTTTTAGTTTTTTTTTGTTGTTTGCAGATTTTCAAGAAAATTCTGACATTTTTTCACAATTCTCTTAGGAGTAACATAACAACTTATGGATTAGCTAATTTTTCGATATCTCTTTTAGCATGAACTTTCTTGAGAAACTATCGTAGGACCCGCTTGACAAACGTTATTTAAGATGTAGCCAAGAATAAACAAAAAGTTTTATGCTAAGTTATTTCAAAATCAACTTCATACTGGGGAATTGAAGTCTAAATTTTTTGAGTCTAAAGTTTTAAACTTTAAGCACACGGATCTGAAGTTAAAAATTGCCAAATTTAACTTCAAACCTAGATATATGAAATTGTCATATTACTTGTGCAGTTCAAAGTTCCAACATAAGCTTTTGTGAATAGATTTGAAGTACCTGCTGCCAGTTTCACCGATGTGATCTCTTAATTATTCATTTAGGTAAGCTTTGTGGACGATGAAGTAGTCACTTTCTTAGTGAATCACAATATACTTTTTCAAAAGGCAACATACACAGGATACATAATGACCAACTCAAATTGGTTATTCATTCATATGATGTAAATAAAATACCAACAGTTACATGCTAGAATCTTGGCTTCAAGTCTTGTTATTGACTCATAAGATTATACAAAAACTAGTGGAAACCAAGTTCTTTCTTTTAAAGAAATATGCTGATTTTTTTATGCCAGAGTTTGTCTTCCTTTTGTCTGGTTAGTTTTTGCCAAACTTTGATCTCAGAGATATTTAAATGAATCTGTAGTTTAATGTTATTGACTGGTATGACCTGAGATAGAGTCATGCAAGAGGAAGGAAGATAGCTCTGATTTTGTCTGAAGTTGCTCTCTTAGGCTAAAAAGTAAATACATCAAAACCTGGGCTATTACTTAAATATGTGGTCCTTGGTGCAATTTATAAGTTGGATTGTAACTGCATTTGTAATACCATGCATAGTGACTCTTTTAAGTAATTTATAGAGGTGTGCTTCTCTAAGATATGTATATATGCACACCCACCAAATTGACCAGTGGATTACATCTACTTTTTAATCTTACTTTTTCTTTTGCTTTTATGATCAGATGTATCCTTGTATTTTGCTAAAAGATTGTAACTTTGATTTATTATTCATTAGAAGTTTGGCTTATTTAAATATAAATATCCTCCTCGTTACAAATTTAACTTAAAATTGTCCAAAATCACTATTATACTTGCTAAAATTAAAATAAATGCAAATGGTGATCACTTGTTTAGCTTGAAAATCTCATTATAGGTTCATTGCAGAAAAGTCATAATTCTAATTTTTAACTCTTAAAAATCATTCAATTAAATTCGATAACCACAAAACTTATACAGACTGAAATTTTTTTATTTTGCATCGAGAAGATAATGTGGCATTACATATCATATTCAATTTAATTAATGACAACCTAAATCCCAACAGAATAAAAGGGTGTGATCTCAAATAACCCGTTTTATACACGTTTTTTTTGAAATCCAACTCTTTTACATAGTGAATACAACTAATAAGTACTACCTCAGTTTCAAAATAGTTGACTATTTATTACTTGACACTCCCCTTAAGAAAATATTTATTAGGAGCTTATTTTATCAAATTAGTTTTATTAATTATGCTTTAAAAATATAAATTTAATTATATACACTTTATGTAATCATTTAATGGCAGAAGTAGTATTGAAAGAACATAGTGAAATTTTTTTGATTTGATAAATGAAATAATTAAATTGAAACAAATATTTTTAGAAACAAAGACAACTAAAATGAAACGGATGGAGTATTACCAACAAAGAATAAAAAATGATTTCTGTGCACTAAATCCTTACTTTAATGTCTATCCATTAATTTTTTTTCCTCAACTACTGATCACGGAATTAGTTACACTTTTAAAATTGTCGTGGAGGGTGGTTAACATAGTAAAAGGGAAAAGAAATATTAAGGAGCACGTGCATAAATAAACCAAGATTTGAGCGTGCCTGTTTGGACGGCAGTTTAGATGTGTAAACACGGAACACATGTTGGAGATATTAAGGAGCACGTGCATTTTTGTTTTTACTTTCTTCGTTCACTTTTATTTATCATATTTTATTATGACATATTCATTTAGAAAATAATTATTAATAGTCCCGTTCACTTTTACTTATCATATTTTGACTTGACATATTCATTAAGAAAATAATTATTAACATGACTGTTTTATCATAGTACCCCTATTAATTGATGGTTACTGTTGTGTCTTGAAATTAATTTAGAGAATAAATAATTAATGATAAGAGGGTAAAATAGAAAAAAAGAAGTTATATTTTTTTAATATGTAAAAAATAACAAGTAAAAACTAACAAAATGAGTATCTATCTCGCTTATAATTTTACTTGTATTTATCTCGCTTATAATTTTACTTACTTTTTCTGAGTCAAACCATTAACCTATCGAAAAAAGGTGAACTCACTTGTCCATCTTGAAGGCAAAAAATGTTGAAAATTCGATATAAGATCCTCTCAACTTATTAATAATGTTTCTATTACTTCTTGCGTAGTTCGAACTTTTAATTTATCCGAATAATGGGTATCGGAAACAATAATTGTTGAAAACTTGATATATGATCCCTCCGTTGGTAAGAAATCTTACACTTATTAGTATTTTCTCCGTTTCAAAATAGTTGACCTTCTTTTTAAAAATATTTATTTCAATTTAGTTGTCTCTTTTATGAAATTAAGGAAATTTTATTATGTTCTTCCAATACTACCTCTATCATTAAATGACTAAACAAAGTGTGTAGACTCAAATTAATATTTTCAAAGCATAATTAATAGGGCTAATTTGATAAAATAAATTCCTAGTGTCAAGTCAACAAGGATCAACTATTTTGAAACGGAGGGAGTATCTTTTATCTCTATATATTTAATTATTTATATAGCTTTTTTGTTCTTTCGAAAAAAGCCAACAATAAAGCTTCATTGCTCATGCCAATTTATGAAAATGGAAGTCCTCCATTTGAACACCACTTTCCTCTCTGCAAAACTTTTTTTTTATGCAGTCTAATGGGCAACTTGATGAATTGTCTATATCTTTTCCCTTCCCTTTTCCTCTATCTTTTAAGTATGTACTTTATTATAACTGGTCTCTCCCTCATTTTTTATTTTAAAATAGGTCGTCTGATTCACAAACAATATTATTTGAGATTATAAGTTTGAAACTATAATTTTTGAACTAATTTATCTTAGTTGGATGAATTTATATCTTCAACGTATAAAACATAAATTTAATTTCAAATTTAATTATGATATATCTCATCTTATTTCACTAATCAAACGATAGTGTCTCTATCATTGGCTTCTAGAATTGGAAGGAAATAGTGATACCAAAAGCGCGTCTTTATGCAAGTGGACTCGTATTTTGTGACTAGATTTTAATTTGTATAATTCTTTTTCCTAAACTTGTTTGTCCTTTAGGGGAAAATAGAGTAGCAGTATATTAGTTAGAGGATTAACTACCAGTAGGGAATGATTAATAATAGTAGTATGAGAGAAAGGGACGTCTGGATTATCATAAAAGGAATATTATGCAATAAGTATATATTACTTAATCCCATTAACCTTCTAGCCAGCTATATACTCATATATATACATCAAGCCTGTCTGCTTATTTATAAGGTATGATATCTTTTTTATGAACCAAGAAATTGGCATGAGCAATGAAGCTTTATTGTTTGGTTTTTTTGAAAGAACAAAATAGCTATATAACTGGCATGAACCAAACAGTTCATATAATATAAGGTATCTTTTTTTATGAACCAAGAAAGTAATAGGAAAAGGTTATTAGATAGGAAATGGTATAATTTTAGTTTATTGAGGACAAAATCTTGATAGAAGGGTGTGGAGGCTAAGTATTAGGGGAGAGGATTAATAGGTTGCCGATCGAGTAAGGAGTATTAGTATTTTTTTTTAAGTTGCTTTGTTTACAACAAATTTTATAGTGATGGAAATAACAAATTGCAATCACAAATAAATTATGAAAAAACAAGAATTTTATTGATAAAGAATATGGGTACAATTCTGTTTCTCCCTTGATTCTTCTCTCTGAAACTTCTCCATGATTCGAGGGCCGTTAATAGCGTATTTCTCGAACAATAGGAAGATTTGAATTTAATTAATTTGATCTCCATGGAAGGAGAACTTGATTTCTCTGTAATTCGAAGATCGTTAGTAGCATATTTCTCAAACGTAGGAAAATTTAGATTTGATTTCCATGGAAGGAGGGCTTGATTTTCTCCGTAATTCGAGGGCCGTTAGTAGCGTATTTCTCGAATGTAGGATGATTTGGATTTGATCTCCATGAAAGGAGGTTTTTGCGGACCTTCTTGAATTATTTGATTATCAAGAAGAGAGAGTTTTGATCTTTTTTTGTGAATATTCCATGAGTTTATGAAATTTTGGAGATAGCTTGATCTCTCTATGAATATCCCAAGGATATATATATATGGGATTTCGAGATGTCTCTTAAGGGAATATGTTACCCTTTAAATAGACATGATTTAGGGTTTTGAGTAGATAGCCTCCAAGCTAGATTTGGGATGAAGTAGCCTCCAAGAATTTTAACAAAAATTAAATTCGTGCTGCAGAATCGTACAAAATGTCTACATGATTATCGTTAGATGTTTAGTACTATCTAATTGTACTGTGGGATGAAGGGATTATTTTCTTAATGAGCGTGAAATAACTAAAACAATATTTATTGAATTGGTATTCTACCAAATCCATGTCGTAAACGGTAAATATCCGATCCACCCTATCATGAAACTTATATCTAATTCAATATCGAAAATTGAGAATTGTTTAAAATTATATAAAGAGATCATTCATCCCTTAAACCACCACTGTGGGACTATTCATCCAGCCTGACAGTGGCGGAGCCAGGATTTTCACTAAGGGGGTTCAGAAGTAGACATACGAACTAATCGAAGGGGGTTCAACATCTACTATATATACATAAAATATAATTTTAACCATGTATAAATATGTATAAATAGCATAATTTTCCGTCGAAGGGGGTTCGGATGAACCCCCTGAACAAAGGGTGGCTCCGCCACTGCAGCCTGATACCATTCTCCTAGATCAAGTGCAATTAATCTTTTTTTCTTCTTTGTTTCAGAAAGTGCACATATTTAATGAACCATTTTGTTTGTTTATTGGGAAAAGACATAAAACCCCCCCTGAACTTGTCAGCCTGACTCACTTTAGCACTTTAACTTTACATGCAATTGTTTACCCCCTTAAATCTTCTTGAAGTGCATAAATACCCCCCTTAAGGCTGACGTGGCATAAAAAAAAACAAAAAAACGCGTGATTCTAATTTTTTTAACAAAAACTGGTCCCACCAAGTAGAAAAAAGAAAAGGAAAAATACCCCTCCCTTTCTTCTTCGATCCCCCCCACCCCCTACCCACCCCTTCCTTTCTAATTCTGCAAACCTCCATTCCCTTTCCCCTCATTCAAACTCCACACACAGCTTCTATACCCTTTATCTTCATCTTTTTTTAATTTTTTTTTTCTTCTAATTTTCTCTTCTTCTTTTTTCATGATAAATTAAAGAAAGCAAAATTATCAATGAAAATTAGATAAAATTATCAAGATTTTATTTTTATTAAAATTGAGATTTCTGTCAAAATAAAAAAATCACATTTACATATTTTATAATTTCAAGAACTAATTAGTGTTGTATTTTATGAGAATTAGAATTTTTCTATATCAAAATATCGAAAATGGAGATTGCATTATTTTTCTTGCTTGAAAGATCTAGTCCATCTTTATTTTTTTTGCCTCAAACATCAAAAAGAGAGAAATTAATACGAAATTTGATAATGAAGAATTCATTTTGTTGCAATTTCACATCAATGGATAAAGAGGAAGCAAACTTTACCTATAGAAAGTGCACAAGAGAGTTTTCTTGAAAAGAAATTGGTGAAATGTTGTTTGAAGAAATTAAGGTTGCAAAAAAATATTAGCGAAAATCTAATCCATCAAGAACAAAGAAGGAAAAAGAAAAAAAAAAAGAGTTGGATGGAGGTTGAAGAAGGTGAGGTGGGTCGGCGGGGGCGGGGTGGGGGTGGGGGTAGGGGGTTTACATAACAAGGAAGGGGGTGGGGGGTTTGAAGAAGAAAGTGGGGTGAAGGTTATTTTTTTCTTTTTTCTTTTTATTATATAATATATATTTATATTAGTGGAACAATCTTTTTTTTTAAAATAATTTTTTACGTGAAATGATGTGGCATTGAGGTGGTAATGACGTGGCGCGCGTGTAATGCACCTTCCAGTGTGAGAGTGATATTATATTCTTAGGGTGGTACTTAATTCA
Organism: Capsicum rhomboideum; assembly: GCA_031232105.1. Lineage (NCBI taxonomy): Eukaryota > Viridiplantae > Streptophyta > Magnoliopsida > Solanales > Solanaceae > Capsicum > Capsicum rhomboideum. The sequence goes on from CP124717.1 coordinate 87,146,631, forward strand.
TTTGCAAGTTGTTTAAGGGGGTATATAAATATTTATAAAGTTAAAGTGCTAAAGTGAGTCAGGCTGACAAGTTCAGGGGGGGTTTTATGTCTTTTCCCTTGTTTATTTTAAAAGAAATAATTGGTCCCCATAATAACTGTCAGTATTATTGGCATCAGATAATTTTTGTATCAGAAAAATTGACATAAAACCAAACATACATTTTTCGTGTAGAGAGAAGTAGTATTATATATATATTTGCATGGGCTGGGAATTAAATTAAAGGTACAATCAATAGAACAGGTGTCTTCCAATATATATCACATGATTAAACTGCATGAGACAAATTAATGGGCCCACTCTTTGCTTAATCTCCATAAATGCACAATTAGGCAAAGCTAAAAGGATAAAAGCAATTTAGCTAGTGTAGTGAAGCAGAAGCATTAACGTTATAATGACAGTTGCATAAAGTAGCCAGTTAAAAGGGAGAAAATAACTTAATTTGCACACATTACATAATTTTACACCAACACATTATCGAAAATATTAAAAGTGTAATTTGCAACACAGAAAGTAAGGTATATTATTCTGTACTATCTAATAATCTAGTAAAATACACTAAGGAATTAAGATTTTTTAACCACTTACAAAATGGAAAAAAAAAATGGCCTTTTTCAGATTTCTTAGATGTAAAAATGAAGATTTCTCGTAAAAAAATTAAATGGTCTAATAACACTATTCTCCCTAAATACATCGATAACCTTTAAATTTGTCAATATATTTTATTTGAACACTCGAACTAATATATATTTCATTGGAGCACCTGAATACGTGATAATGTGTTCCTTTAGACACTTCCGACTCAAATTTTAGAAAAGTTTATGTGTGTGTGCCAAACATCTATTGCATAAATAATTCAACAACTTAAAATATGCCACCTTTTTTAGTTATGAGTAACTTTCATAATGCACACTAGTATAGATGGTAATTACACATCAATTCGATAAGACGTTAGACATCATGGTTATTCTAATTATGATCGACTAATATATATAATTAAAGAAGGTGACATATCTTAATTGATTAATATATAACCTCAAAATGGACATGTAAAAGCTTTTTCAAATTTGAGCAGAAATTATTTAATAAAAGCACTTTATCATATTTATATGATGTATTAGACCATATTGTAATTCAAATATCTACATAAAATATATTGACAAGTTAAAAGGCGTCAATATTTGTCTAATTATTTTTTTTAATTAACAATATTGATGTATACAACTTAAAACTGAGTTATACTTTTGGTTCATCATTGATTTAGACACTAGTAACAGTAGCATAGATATAGTTTAGGTTGATTGATTAGACAGTACAAACAGTAGTTTTGATGATGGCATCTAGCACCATCTCCTATCCCATGATGAAATAAAGTTGAAGGCATTTAATTCGTCCATTTATCTTCAACTTCAAAAACTTTTTTTTATGTGGCCATTATGACTTTGTAATTATTGAACTTTCTTAATTATTCGACCAAATCCATATCAACAGTATCAATAGTCATGGGACATTTTCCTTAATGTCCTGACATGAAGGATTAAAATAATGCTAGAAGAAATTAAACATACAAACATTTTGTACTTACTACGATTTCTCATCTATAGAAATTGCATCTGATTGTTACCTTTGTGGGAATACACTATGTTGTTGTTGTTACCTTTGTTTTTGGTACAATTTAGAGCTGTAGAGCATTAAGCATGGACAGTTGCACAATTTATATTATTTTTATTTGGTGATTGGCCAGAAAAATTCTGATTATATCCATCTTTGATGGAAAGTACTTAATTTATTTGCGAGGTGGGCAAGTGGAATATAATATAGTTCTTTTTATTTGGCTTTTTGTTTCTGTTCAATGGAGTACTGCATATGATAATAATGATAGATCTAAAATTTTATCAAGGAGATTTAAAATATAAAAAAAATATATATATGAAAAAAGAAAGAGGCAGAAAAAACTAAATATCAACTATATATATGAAAATAATTTTATCTTATATATAATATATTTTTGGATAAAGTAGATTCAGATGAACACTTTCGTGTTGTTTAGAAAATGGATGAACCTCTTATAAGTCCGTTTATAAGCAGAGTATATCAGAAAATGGAGACAACTTTGAATGGACTAAGCTCCAATAACTTTTATTATTAATTATAATTAAAATAATAAAGTTCCAATAAGATCCTATGATTGATTTAGTTCATCATCATATCAGGAAATAATTTTTACTATTAAAATTATAAAAACAGCTGATGTTCATTGTCTTTTTCTCCTTCCAACTTTATTGAGATTTTTAATTAATTGGTTTTGGCCTTCCTGAATTTAAGTGAAAGACACGCTGATGGCATCTAACCAACAAACTCAAAGTTGATATATTATTGTTAATTAAAAAGGATTTAACTTATTTATGTCTAAGTAAGTTTTATCCTATTATTATATTTTTAATATATTGTAGGAGATAATCTATCACATTTTTCCGGTCTGCAAATTTCAATTTTCTTTTAACGAATAAAAATGTCCATCGGCAATGGTGGTGGAGGGTGAGGAGGTGTTTGTGATGGAAGAGGAAGTGAAGTGGAGAGAAAATGTGGCTGGTGAAATAACATGTCACGTGATGTCCATCTAATCAAATATTAGTATTACGTGAGAACTTTAACAAAAGGATTATATTTTAGTTAAGGTACTTAGGTAATATTGAACTCGAATCAATAGGAAATTTTGTATACACTATTCGCTCAATTGGACTTTTTCAATCCTATTCAAGATTCCTAACATATCAACCTTCTTGTTTAAGTTAGGATTCATTGACCATAGAATTTTCTTTTTGACATGATTGGTAAGAACTAAATAAGAAGAGTTCATTTCTTACAAGTTAATACTCTTTTTATGTCAAAACCTCTTCAATTATTCAATAAGGATCAAATTAAAAGTAGTTATGAAAATAGAAGCAAACACAAGCCAACTGAAATTCAAATAAAAAGAGACAAAAGAGGAAAAAGTAAAGAGCGGAGCCCACATCCAACTATATATATTAAATGGGCCTCATAGTCAAAGAAGGTGGAGCCCAATATATGGGTGTTAGGTTAAGGGTCATCATCTCTTTTTACCTTATTTTGACAAAACAAGTCCAATCTCAACGGCAAATGTTACATCCATTCTGTGTTCTCAAAGACTTCTCAACATTTAATTAGCCTCCCAAGGAGCATGAATGCATGAAAGTGTCTCATTTATGGCAAAACAAATAGTACTATAGCTTTGCTATATTAAAATCCAATATTCTTATGGACCCCAACTTAGATCTTAGCTTGTTCCTAATCTTCAATAATTCTATCTCCCTTCTTAGCACTACTATTAATTCTTTCTATTTTATTATTAAAAAAAATTCATTTTTAAATTATGAAGAATAATTATTTGCCCTTTTCATCACATAGTTAATAGAGTGGTAGGAAGAGCTAACTAACTAGGTAGCAATGGTTAGGAGGTCCTTAGCCCTTAGGTATTTGAATTCATCACACTACTAACTTTTTTTTTTCCACAGCAGTTTTTTTTGTTTTTTTTTGGTCATTTCCCTTATTATATGACTTTAATAGAAAAAACTATTAAACTATTTTCTCTAGAAATGCAAATTTCTTAACACTCAGGAAGATGATTTTTTTTCTACAAAATAGAAAAAAAATAATTTGTAATTGACATTCTATGTCAATTGTCTCCTCTCCATCCATCCCATCCTGATCCTATCTCCTCTCTCCCTAGCTTGACCCGACTCCCACCTACACCCCTACTCATCTTACCTTTACCCTTATAGTGTTTGATTTGTGTTATGTTTTACTGGAGCCAAGAGTCTACTGAAAATAGTCTATTTATCTTTTTTTCAAGGCATGGTAAGGTTTTGTACGCTCTTTCCTCCTCAAACCCTACTGGTGAGAGTACACCACCTAGTATGTTATTGTTGTTTGTTTGCGAATATGTTATTGTTGTTTGTTATCAAACATTTTTTAAAAAAAAATTCCTTAGTACCAAACACATCCTATGAGCTACACTTTTTATGTATTACATTTTTAATTTTCTCCCTGTGATTTAAGAAGGATCGTGGCAGGAATCATTAAGTTATATTTCAATCATAACTTTATATATATACACAAACACACATTGGCTCAGACATACTTTGCACTTGAGAGAGAGTAAGAATGAGAGAGAAAATAATAATTGATTTTTTAATTCACTTGGTTGAATCATTGGCGATTTACGTTCCATTGTTTGGTAGTTGAAAAGGAAGTAAAACGAATACTTACTTTTTTCCTGTATGTTTTTTTAATTAGTTGGAAAAAAATTGATGTGTACAAAGTATCTAGTCTCTTGTCTAGTCTCTTTGCTTTTAGTTCGTTGGTTCTTTTACATTTTACTTGCTTTATTTTATGAGTGAAATCATTTTTACCCTTCCACTTTTACTTATATTCCTCCAAATTTTAAAGCGTTCCGAATCATCTCTTTTTAATCCATTTATCCAATTTGTCCAATTTATGGTGAACTTTTCGCTTAAGCAAAGCCAATTTAATAGTAAATTATAGAACTAAATGAAACTAGATTATTTTTTGCCTTCCAGCTAACAGAATGATATATGATGAAAGCCACCTAGTGTTGATTATTTAGGCCATGTTATGCCATAATTAGTATTTCAGTATTTACAGATTTTGGACATTAATTTGGAAATATATGTAAATTATTAAGACTTTTTACTCACTAATATTTAGATATTTTCTTTTAGGGCCTGTTTGGAAAGCCACCCTGGTAATTGGATTTGGTGTAATTGGGTGTAATTACACTGTCTGACATGTTTGGTTGACCAGGTAATTACTTGGTCAGCAGGTAATTGGGTGTAATTGACAGGGTGTAATTACACTCTCCAATTCACAGGGGGGAGCTGTGAATTGCAGGTAATTACATGGTGTAATTACAAGCTGATTACTTTTTAATTTCTTCCTTTTATTTCTATTTTTATTTTTTTCGTTTTAATTTATTTTAAATTTCTATTATTTTAAATTCTTTCTATTTTTATTATTCTAATATTTTTTTAAAATATTTTTATTTTTTATTATTTATATTTTATTTATTTCTCAATTTTTCATATTATCTATTTTTTATTTATTTTATGTTTATTTTTTTCATTTAACATAATTTAGTTAGTATTCTAATTTTTAAATTAAGTAGAATTCATTTTTGAATAAGGTTATAGACTTAGATGTTCCTTTTCTTTTAAATCCTATTTACGTTATGTTGAAATTTGACATAAGAGTATTTTTTTAAAATTTTGAACTTATGTTATATTTTCAGTTTCTATTTATTTGTTTTACTAGTATTGACATGATATTTCACATTGCAAGCCATTCATTTTTTAGTTAGAATTGATAGATTATCTTTTTATCAAATGTTTTAATAATTTTATGACATTATATTTATAATATTAATCTTTTTGTTAAACATGCATTTCATGATGTTCTTAAATATCATGTACTTTATGTTTTTATGATTAATTTAATTAAAATATACTAGTTTAAAAAATATAAATTGATTATTTTTCTATAAGAACATATGTTTATTCATTAATATATTTCAAAAAATAATATATATATATATATATATATATATAATATTAATCTAATATCATTTATAAAGGCACTTATTTGTCTAATATAAATTTTTAGTTTTTTATAATTAACTTTTATTTTAAAATTTGAATATAACCATGTAATTACACTTGTGCAATCAAACAGTACACTTGTAATTACACTGTGGCAAACAAACAGGTCGGCGCAATTACTAGACTATGTAATTACTAGGCTGGTAATTACTATCCTAGTAATTACACCAATTCTAATTATCAGGTGGCTTTCCAAACAGACCCTTAATGAAACTTATGTACAAACATACTTTTTAACTTGCTAAATACTTTTTTCTCTACTTTTAACTTTAAATACTCTGTATTCAACATCAATCAAATTATTTGACCTTCATTTTGGGCTGCTGGCTTCGAGCGGTTGATAATAAACGGACGGCGCCCTTACTTTTCACTCTGAAAGATAGGCTTGTTTTTGGGGGGCCTTTGGGCTGGCAAACATGGTGAATAATACACATAACATCAAGTGGATGGTCTTGAATTTTATGAGTAGGACTTCAAGTTTAACAAATATTATTCCTTGTTATGTTTAACTTTTGATCTTGAAGTTCTACTTATAGCGTAAGCGAAGGTCAAAAGTTAAAAGATCACTTTAAAAAGAGTCATATTATTTCTGCAATCCTTTAGGCAAACATGATATACATAGTAAATTTCATTAGCTGTTTTCCGTAATATTGATGTTTAGGTTTACAATAATAGCAAGTTCAATAATCTGCTATAAACTAGTTCCCTTGCTAAATTTTTGTACTAATTTTTTTTATGATATGTTATGAGTTTTGACAAACCGATCCATGATTCGTCAAGTTACTTTTTGTACTTAATTCCTAATGATCCATCATGAGTTATGACAAATTTGTCTATCAAAAATCTTTAGTACTCCCTCCGTTCCAATTTATGTGGCATATTTTACTTTTCGAGATTCAAACATGTTTATGTTTGACCGTAATAGTTTCATATATATTTCAAATATTTTGAATAATCAATTATTGTGACTTATAGTATCTTTTTTTACGTAGTTTTCAAATATATAAATTTTATTTCAAAAAACCCGAGGATTTCATGTCCAAATTTATGGTCAAACTTACCTTGTTTTAATCTTGGGAAACAAAATATGTCATATAAATTGAGACGGAGGAAATACTTAAAATGTCAAATGTTTTTGTAATAAGCTACTGACGCTCCGCTAAGATATTTTTGTACTCAACATTACCACAATCGATGGAAAATGACATTTGGTAATTCATCAGGAATTGACTGTCCAAAATTATTTTCGTATAACTTATTTAAGCGGGATCAAAAGCTAAACAGGGCACCGAAAATAGCCTACTTATAAATCTCTAATGAGTATGGATCCTTTGGAATAGTCATGTGCCACTTGCCAGTCCATTCTTCCACTCCTTTATCCAATTTTGTCCTATTTATTTCCCAACTAATGAATAGCCTTTTTACTTTTCCTTGATGATCATTAAAACGGAGCCAAAAAACTATACCTTATGAATGACAAGTTACATGTGTAATTAATCGTGGGTCCCTTCCATATCCTATTCCAAACAATTTGTTCCAAGTATGTAGGGTTCTTGTAAAATTATCGTTTTCTTTTTTTATCAAGGAAGTTCATTTACTTGATTGCTTATTAATTTCCATTATTTTTGAACCAAGAATTAATCAAAAGCAAGTTTTTATCTCACACGAAGCAGGGGTAAAATCAACGTACACTTCATTCTTTCAGACTTCACTTATGAGATATTATCATTGCTGATGCTTATTTCCATTAATCCTACAAATGAAATAATAAGCTCCAGAAATTCGTGTAATCTATACAACTGCTGTAGCTTTGTTTCTTTGGATAAATTCGTAATTGGTTTCTTCATCATTCTTATATTAGTTATATTACAGAATTGATCAATTTGATATCCAACTTGGTCCCAGTAAAAACTTTAAAAGTACATGCTTATATATTCTTTAACGACACTTATCCGCCTCTTTGGATTAAATAATTATAGGAGCATCATTTTTACCTGAATTTATCTTAAAACGAATCTAGAGCACCACTACTTTTAGTAGTTGCAAAAAAGAAGCTAGGGATCAATCGCACTAAGAGGAGTTAGTTAAGAAAATAAAACCCTGGAATAATCATAAATCATACTGTTAGCCTGAATTGATGAGCACTAATCAACAAACCTCTGTTCTCTTTTTGTTAAGAAAGAATAAAACAAAAAGTGATAAAAACAATAATTCACCTAATCCATGTTTGGCAAGAGAACATTAACAATGGGCCCAGTGGCCGTAGATATGTCCCTCGCGTCGTTAAAAAGAGGTTTTGGTGGTATTTGTGGCGTAAGTCAAAATTTAAAATATAAAAAATAAACATAAATAATCTCTATGTGGTATTACACTTAGTTTGTTATGGTATATTTACTCATATAGCATAATTTTTTGATAAAAAGATAACGAATTTGTATGCCTCTATACCCTAACTAGCTCCAACCCAATGGGGTAGACAGAGAATATAAGATAATAAATAAAAAGTTGGTTTGCTTTCCTCTTTCGCGTTCCATAAACTAATTAAAGAAAGGGATAACTAATTAATGGAGATAAAGACGTACCACGAAATCCTAATTTGTGTTAGTTATATATGGTGATTAAAATTTTTTGATGTTAATCCAGAACGATATAACAGGTCATCGCCCACTAGTATACATGTTGCTTCTTAATTTGGGGTGATCATGAAATATTGTTTAGTAAAAAATAATTAGTTAGAATGACTTGTGATAAGAAAATGTCAGCTAATTATTGATTTTGACTGTTTTGCCCCTGTCTCTCTAACACAAAGTTAGTGGATGCTTGGCTGAGTTCCAAAGCTTCCCCGCCTATGTTGTTTTGCTCCCGTTCCGTTTTACTAGTTGCTTTAATTTTTTTTTCTTTTCACGTTTGTTATGAAAAGAAACACAACATATACTTTACTAAATTTGATTTAATAAAGGTAGACTGATTTTTACTTTTTGATATTGTGTATACTTTTTAAATGTTAAAGGCGTGATTGAAATATTGTTTAGTAAAAAATAATTAGTTAGAATGACTTGTGATAAGAAAATGTCAGCTAATTATTGATTTTGACTGTTTTGCCCCTGTCTCGCTAACACAAAGTTAGTGGATGCTTGGCTGAGTTCCAAAGCTTCCCCACCTATGTAGTTTTGCTCCCCGTTCCGTTTTACTAGTCGCTTTACTTTTTTTTTTCTTTTCACGTTTGTTAAAAAGAAACACAAAATATAGTTTACTAAATTTGATTTAATAAAGGTAGACTGATTTTTACTTTTTGATATTGTGTATACTTTTTAAATGTTAAAGGTGTGATTGAAATATTGTTTAGTAAAAAATAATTAGTTAGAATGACTTGTGATAAGAAAATGTCAGCTAATTATTGATTTTGACTGTTTTGCCCTTGTCTCGCTAACACAAAGTTAGTGGATGCTTGGCTGAGTTCCAAAGCTTCCCCACCTATGTAGTTTTGCTCCCCGTTCCGTTTTACTAGTCGCTTTAATTTTTTTTTTCTTTTCACGTTTGTTATGAAAAGAAACACAAAATATAGTTTACTAAATTTGATTTAATAAAGGTAGACTGATTTTTACTTTTAGATATTGTGTATACTTTTTAAATGTTAAAGGTGTGATTGAAATATTGTTTAGTAAAATATAATTAGTTAGAATGACTTGTGATAAGAAAATGTCAGCTAATTATTGGTTTTGACTGTTTTGCCCCTGTCTCTCTAACACAAAGTTAGTGGATTCTTGGCTGAGTTCCAAACTTCCCCACCTATGTTGTTTTGCTACCCGTTCCATTTTACTAGTCGCTTTAATTTTTCTTTTTCTTTTCACGTTTGTTATGAAAAGAAACACAAAATATAGTTTACTAAATTTGATTTAATAAAGGTAGACTGATTTTTACTTTTAGATATTGTGTATACTTTTTTAATGTTAAAGGTCTGATTGAAAATAATTGTCAATGTTATTCTTGAATCCCTAAAATGACAAGTGTCTTTGAATAAAGTTTTTGAGCCAAAACGACAATTAAGCTGGAATAGAGGGAATAAAGTATGTGTTTTTGGTAAAAATAATCACAAAAAAGTATGTATATCCGTATAAATTCCCACATAATTAATTAATCATGTCTTGAAGTAGTTAAAATATGCATTACTATAAAAAAAATTTGATTTTCGGTTAAAAATTCTGCATAACGAAAATATTGCATAGACTTTGCATTACTAATATCAATATAATTGATAAGAAATTTTGTGTACGTAGTATTGCTTGTTGAAAGAATTATTGCTGCACAAAATTGTTATTTACCATATAACAATCTTTATTTTACTTTATTGTTGTGATGTCACAATTGGGTACAAGAGTATCCGGAATGAGCTACTAAGTTGGAGTACAAACGCGAAGACAGAGAGTTACTTTCTCAGTTAGGCGGGAAAGAGCGAAGCAAGGGCGTGGCAGCTTCTTTATCGATTTCGAGCTCCTTATACGGGTTAGAGACATTAGTGTTGAGCCCAATGGGCACTCTTCGTTCCAAACTCAACCAACCCAATAAGTATAAAGTAAGCACTTATTCATGGACTTGCTTCACGATTATTGATTAGGCTTGTCTTTTTCATTTGGGCCATGCTACATCATATTTGCACATTCACACGATCATTAATTAATGAGGAAAAAAAAATCAAAATATACATTTTTGGATTGTATATTGTAAGTTATAACAATATTTCTTAGATTGTAATTAATAGCAATTTTTAAAATTAAAAAAAATAAAAGAAAAAAATGATTTTTTTAAAATAAAAAAAACCATCATTAAAAAAGAAAGTCAGTTAACAAAAGAATATCAATCACACCCTAATTTCTTTCTTGAAATGGTCCTTTCTCCCCTCCAAATTCTTCTTTTGTTTATTCTCCCTAATTCGTTATACAATTCCACAATTCTCTCTTCCTCTTCTTTTATACATGATTCTCTCTCCCTTTTTCACTCCATTTTATTCTATACTTTTTCCACATATATATTTCCTCCAAATTAATTGAAATTCTCCATAGAAAAAAAATACAATAATTAAAATGTGGTAATCTTATCTTCATGAATTTCTCCTCATAAATTTCTTTCAGTTCTTAATCAATTTCTTCATCATACAAATTATAGTAACCTTATTTTCTCATTGTTTTTAAAAACCTCGGTTAAGAAATTTTCTATAGATATAGAATCTTGATTTAAAGAGATAAGGAATGATTATATAAACTGGTATCACCTAAATTGAGTATCACAATCCGTAGATACCAGTTTATATATTTATTTCATACACATTCCATACAAATGTAACATTTTGTATATGATATTGGTAAATAACACGGTTTAAACTTGGTTGAAAAAACTAAATGAAATGTAATACACATAAAGAGTTTGTGTATGTAGTAGATATAAACCTGATTTTCAAATTAATTCACATATAAATCACAACATTTTTTATTGTAGTTTTAATACGAATTACATACATTGAGACCCAGCTAAGAAATACCATTTAGTAAATAAGATGAATATATAAACTGATTTCAATATAATTTGTTATATCATTCCTCATTAGCAAATTTTGAATCATTTTAATAAACTAAACTTTATAAGATTTTATATTAATGTCTACACCCAAGAGCAAAAAACGGTGAGCAAAACAAAAGAAAAAACAGTGTAGACACAAAATCAAGAGTAACTTTAATGGGGAAGAGACATGTATTAATGGGGAAAATATATTTTACCAAATAAAGAATAGAAAGAAGAGGTGTGTAAAGTTGGGAAAGTAAATTAATGTTACTTTCTCGGAAAAGGTAAGAAACAAGTATAAATAAATATAATTAATTGACCAGATTTTACTATTCTAATAACTATATACATGGTAATTAAGGTAAGTGGGAACGATAAACACAACTATTTAAGAAAGATTTTAATTGATATATATCTATTAAATAATTTAAAAAAAAAATGAATTTAAAAATAATATTTAAAATCCACTTCAACTTGCTATTAAAAAGCTAATTCAATAATTACAAAAAAATACTGTTATAAGTTACAATAAATAATCTAAAAAGTATATATAAGATAATTTTCCATAATGAATTGGGCCTCGGTCCAAAGACGATGATATCTACTCCACAGCTCCTCACTCAGCTGGCTTAACAAATAACATGCAAGAGAAGATGTTAAACATAGTTTAAATTTTAAAACTGGAAAGTTGGAATCGACTTAAATTATAGCTGAGATAATTATGCTTGAAAACTCTCGCGTGTTTCGGTCAAGTTGTGTAGTTTTGACTCACATATACTCAAATTAATAATAGGTAATTGAGTAAATCAGACCTCAATAACTCGATTGAGTTTTAGTGAACCGCGTATAACTAAGATCTAAGAAACCTTTGTATATTGTATCACAATCAGCTACATTTTTGTCCTTCTTGATTCTCCTCCGAGATGAGCCTGGGTAATGGGTAAGAATAATTTATACTGTATCAGTTTCAACAGTATATATTCTAATTAGGCTTTTAGGTGGTAAAATAAAACAAAACATTATTCCATACGAAATTTAGGATTATGTTATATGTATATTGTGGAAATAGTGAATGGAGGTACACAAAACGAAGAGAACTGAATTCTACGTCAAAACACAGCCAATCACTTGATTACATTAGTAACCTCTTGTTGTGTTTTTAATTGTTACTAATACATAAACTGAGGAGTAATATTAATATATTAGTGGTAAATCAGATACAATGGCGTATGGAAAACGTCATGCACGATACCCCAGTAAATGGACTGGTCAAACTCATACTTGCCCAGCACTCACCTTATCCTAATTTATACTCCTATCTTTTCTGTTTTAATTCCAAATGCTATTATCTTTTATCCAATTTTGACCAGATTATATTTTTACAGTTAGTTGTTTAACATTTTTTGAGGAAAAAGGTCGTCTTACTGGCTTTAGTAAGATTTATATTTTTAACGTATAAGAGATTTGAGAAAACCATTTTCTTCTATTCAATTGATAAGTGATCAGAAATTTCTTTTCCTTAATAAAACACGCACTTGATGATACACTCAGGAAAGAGGGCATATATTACATTCAAATCAAAAAGGAAATTAAAAGATAAAGCTGTACAATGTAACCCACCATAAATATGGGAGATTGGGAGTACTATTTATTACTAAAAATATTTTGCAAATTTTGGCAGTGTCAGTATACATGGTTTGAGGGGATTTTAATGCAATTGTCGAACAACTGTCTGTAATTATTTGAGCGACTTTTTTCTTTTTAACTTAAAATTTATTTGTCCCTTTTATTTAATTGAAAACTTAAGAAGGACTCTCAGCTCATTTTTCTCTGGTTTGAGAGTTGAGACTCATCAAAGGCATTCCAGGTTCTTGGGCCAAAAATATCCAAATTATTACATGTAGCATTAAAATTATTCCCAGAAATATGCATATACATAAATCAATATCGTGCCAGGTGTGTGTACAGATTTGGTTATGATTTTGACCCTACAGTAATAACTAAAAGCAGTTGGACAGCAGGAATTGCAATTGATGCCTTACAAGTAGTAGTAATTAAACTTTCAGATTCCATTTCTAGCACCTCCAGATAAGATCTGCAGATTATTACTCCACTAAAGTTGTACTAATAATAACATGGAACAGAACTATGAAAACAATACTTGAGACAAATTAATCTCTGTCAATTGGTATAATTGTACTTAGTATTGGATGACCAGCATCATTTGAACGTACAGACTTTATAATAAAAGAAAAATAGGAGAGATTCCCAAACTTATTGGACTAATAACCACACATGGAAGGACTTCAGTCATGTGATCGAAATTTGTAAAGAAAATGGATGTCGGGTCTCACCAATATTATGAACATTAATTAGATCATCAAGTATAAATTGTCTAAAATCATATAATATAAATGATCAAACACCCTTTACGTGCTAAGGATGTGAAAAGTGAACGATACAATATGAGCTGCGAGCATCCAATATTGTAAACCAAGAATGAGGAAGTATCTGATTCTAGTACTATGAAATTAAAAATAGACCTCCTCATTTAATCCAAGAAGGAGCTAAGATTTTTCTCTAATCTTATATAAAGAAGTAAACACATGAATAAGTCAAAAGAATGCAACATCTAATTAATATACATAAATAAATTAATCTTGTATATATATCTAATGTAATTTTCTAGTGAAGAAATTCGAATGAACCCTTTGCATCCCCTAGTTTCGCCCTTATTGGACAATTAGCTTACGAGATAAGAATTATTCAATACGATACCATATAGTGAGAAAAAAAATCATCAAGTAATGGGGGACGCGCTATCAACATTAATGTATGGTAGATATAACTTCACATGTGAACTTTCAATTAGTGACCTTAACCCTTTTTATCTTTTCCACATCCAATAAATTGACAAAAGAAACAAGAAAAAAAAGACATTCTTCTTTTAGAGTTAACAATAAAAATCATGAAAGACGAAGAAACTGAAAATGAAAAGAAATAGTAGTAAATGGTGTTATATGTCTTGTAGTTCACGGGGTCGACTCCAATTATCGAAGCATGAATTTTCCATCCCATAATTAGTCTCCGTCGTCTCTCTTTGCGTCCAACCTTTCTAATCACATAAAGTTTTCAATTAATTTATAAATCATCCTCCTAAACATAACCACGTGCACTTACAAGCTGATTTTGACTAAAACATTTCTTCGACTATACAAATATACAACTAGCTAGTCTTTAATTAGCATTGATACAAAAACGTCCCATTAAAAGTGGAGTCACTTTTGCTAAAGTATGTGGTAAGCTAGTGATGTATATGGAGACTAAAATAAACAAAGGCTCCCAAAAGTAAAGAAAATTCCAACTTTAAGCTGATGTTATCTTGAAGCATCTTGTCTTGCAATAATACTTGAGAGCGGTGCTTGTCTTCTTTTTACACCCACTAAAACAAAAGTATGTAGTGACATGTCATGTACATGTTTTGTGGAAATCATTTGTCCTAAGTCATGGGGTATTTTTGTTCTTTTAATTGGAGTATGGCTAGTTCATTCGATGTGTTTTTGATGTCCCTCTTACTCCAATCTTAACCCCCATTTTTGTCCAATATTCTCATGCTAACATACAAGAATTAGATTCCAAAATGCTTCTAAGTTATGATTCTATTGATCTTATCTTCAACGTACAATGATGCTTCATTGCTTCCACTTTGCAACACCTTATTTTCTTCATTTTTTTGTCTAGTGAGTAGCTAAAACTCTTGTGGCTGTTTACTATTAATTAATGAAAGGAGGAAAAACCATTTTGCCATTCAGGAGTAAGGAGCCGTTTCTTCATATATTTTATATCAAATATTTGAAATAGTATTTGGAGAAAATTTCAAAAAAGTTATTGTTTATTAAACTTTCCCACTATTCAATTTCAAACCTGAAAAATGAAATTTGAAAAATAGGTTTTAGGAGTTTTTCAACTTCACTCTCAAAACTGCATTATTTAAATTTCAAGTCAAAACATAACTTTGACTTTCTAATAGTACCTATTTTCAACTTAACTTCATACTACTTTTTTATTTTTATTTTTAAACATCAATTAATTTATGTCCTAGAAAAAAGTTTTGGTCAACCCTAGCTATCTACGTAAATGCATGTTCGTAGCCCAATGTAATGAAGAGTTGGCTGGTCAATATAGGTACCTAATATGAAAATAGATATATATAGCACTTAACAGTACTAGAATTGACAAGCTAACTTATCACCACTTGAACGACAGATGAAAAAGTCAATATCTCATTTACATTTGGAGACGTGCTTTATATTCATCTCGTTTCAATTATGTGATACTACATTTTCTCTTTTTTTAGTCTACTCTAAGAAGAATGTTATTTTTTTTAAATTAGAAATAATTTAACTTAAATTCTTCTTTTATCATTAATAAAATAATTTATAACCGTACAAATGTCTAAAGATTTTTTTCAAATCATAAAATTCAAAATTCATAATTTGTTTCTTAAATTTGTGTCTAGTCAAATAATATCACATAAAACGAGACGTAAGGTAGCAATCAACGTCTAAATAGTGCACAACTAAAAGATCTGCATGTTAATTTGTAACTGGACCAATAAAGGTCTTCTTCTTCCTATTTTAATTTGGAGTTACGAAGTCATAATCGCTATATTTCGTTTTCAATATCGAAACATAGTATACACACTCTTGAGCTACATAATATATATCAAAAGGAATTGAGATACAGCTAGCTAGGTCCCCATACATTAACCTAGATTATAGCTTTTTAAACAGGTTAACAAAACTTATTATAGCAATGACATAAGTTTGGGACTCGATCAGAGGCAGATTCAAAATGTAATATGTGGGTTTACGTGGACCCCCGCCCTCCGTTCAAAGTCAAAATTGAAATGGATGAACTTTTAATTAAATTTAGCATTAAGCGAAGCAATGGACCTACGGGTCTCTCTTTATTTCAAATCGCGCCAAGACAGCATCTCCTCATTAAGGGATGATAGCTTTATGAAGCTTAGCCACATCACATGCACAAACACCAAAAACTTACAAAATTACTCCAATTCTAAGTTATCTGTATACAATGAACATGGGAAGAGCCACCTTTGGTGAAGGGTGGTCTGCTGCTCCCTTTGCTAGAAAATTATGTAGTGTACAAAGGTTAAATAGTAGTTATTATAAGTGTATTATTTAATTTTGCTCACTATTAACACAACTGAGTAGAATATTTGCACGCTAAATTCTTGTCTCCACCAATGACAATGAACATGAGGTGTGCAACGACTTATGTGTACTTGTTACAAGGAAGACATATATAGAGCTCTTTCTTTGCGGAATGAAGAAAAAAATCATGAGACAATGGCTAAGTACGTACAGTGTCCATGTTTGGCCAGTTAAATAAACTTCTCGTGATCTTTAAGGGACCAACGTCTTTACTATCTTGAAAGTATTCACCGGCCAGAATCTGGTGAAGTGTTTTGGGGTATCATTAAATATGTTGAATGAAAAAATGGAACTCATAGTATAATTTTGTAAATAGGAGATATGTATTAGCTCGAAATATCACGGACCAACATAATTAGATAGTCTATTCAGTCATGCTTCATTCATTTTTAATCAACAGAACACACACACACACACACACACAATAATAATACTAATACTAATAATAAAAAATAAAAAAATGGTTGATTCGTCTTTCAGAAAATAAAAGAGAAAACCACTTCCAATTAAAGATAGTGAACTAGAGTTGATGTCAGTAGTAATATTTGTTTCATTTCTAAAGTCTTACGTACGAAAAGGAGTTGGGCAGTAGATGTGTCGTTTTGACAATGACTAATTCACTCTCCGGTCACTCTCTTTTTCCTTGCGAAGTAAGAAGCAATTGCCCCACACTTACTTTTTTGTTCCGGTGAATTTATATCAATGGATAAAGTTTCTAGGAATCTTTTATTGATAATAAAATATAAACCTCGATATGAATATATGTAAACAAATTAAAGAGGACTAAGTTTACCTTATCATTTTCTTAACTCATGTATAATTTTAGGGTACAATGTTATGAATAAGATCATTTTTCATCTTTACTTAGAGGTTTTGAGCTTAATATCTAAGGATTGAAAAATCTCCAATAAGAAACGCTTTTCCTTTTAAAATTCATACGCAGCGAGAGCATAAATTAGTGAATTTCTTTCTTTTTCTGTTTTTATTCTATACTCTGATATTTATTTTAAAATCTCGATTAATCTAAATTTGTATCGTATATAAAGAAAAGCGTTCCCCGCATGTAACATCCATCACGAACCATGTCCGTGGATGGAAGAAAGTAATCATTTTTAATTATATTTTCAAATCCAAAAAAATAAACCATTTTCCTAACGCTACCAATTATGCAGGCAAACCACAAAAGGTATGGTCCACCAATATTAATTAAGTTTGGTTAACAGATGGATTAGCTAAATTAATTTGGGTGGGGATGGGTTACCCTACCTCTTTTTTTATTGATTTATAAATTAAAAGTAGATAAAGCTGCCACAACCATTTTAGAAAGTGCAAAGTAACACCAAAAAAGTTCCCAGAATTAATTAAAACAATTTTATTGGATTCCCAATCCCATCAGTGATTAACAGAAGATTAGATCTCATCCAAAAAAAATAACTAAAAGTTTATAAACTACACATGTACATGTCTGGGGGTGATTTCACTACACCAAAAATAATCTTTAGCGGTAATAGCTTAATTATCGCTAAATATGTGTTTTAATGGTATTTACTACTGACAATTACATTGTAGCTTTCTTTGTAAATGTCCCTAAAGTCTATAACGATATTGAATCCAATGACATTTAATTAATACCGATAAAATTTTTAGTAGTGTTTGGTTCTAGGAAATTGACTGGAGACCAAAGAAATCTTTGCTGGTAAGCAACTCAAGAGTCTTTGAGTGTGGGTTGCTCCAATGAAGCCAACAGGTATACTCACAACATTATTATTTTGATAAGGGAAAAGATTCAAATATGCCATCAAATTTTGAGAAAAAATTCATCTATGCTATCTGTTAAAAGTTTGGCTCATTTATGTCATTGTCGTTACAAAAAAGGCTTATTCATGCCATTTTTTTTAACAGTCTGGTTTGGTGGTTTTTTACAAAACCATTTTGTACATGTGACCAATAATAATTCGTCCACATCATTAATTAAAGCGAAAAGACTCAAATATGTCATTGAACTTTGAGAAAAGACTCATTTATGTCATCCGTTAAAAATTTGGCTCATTAATGCCATTTTTTTAACAGCCAGGTTTGGTGTTTTTTTGCAAAATCATTTTGTACACGTGGCCAATAATAGTTCGTCCACATCATTAATTAAATCAGCCAAAGAAATTTTAAAATTCCTAATAAGAAAATATCGACTTCTCCGACCAAAATATTTCTATGCATTTTGTAACTCCTTTATAGGCACTGTAAAGAGTTCATCGATTTTCAATTCTTCGGATCGCCGAGCACAATTCTACAAATCTCAAGGTCAATTCAAGCCCGAAACAGACATCAACTATTTCAAACAACGAATCAATTTGTTACCGAAACATAATTTTTCAAATTCTTAAAAAATTGTACTTGTAGCAAAAATCAGAAGAATTCTATAATCAGTGAAATTACAAAGAAGAAAAAAAGAATATTTCAGCAAAATCAAATTAAAATAAAAACTTGAAGATTCTAATGACTTGAAGAATCAGATGTACCAGAAATTTGTGAGTCGTGGAAAACAAAATTTTAATTTCACCTTTTAGAAGAAAGTTTAATTTTTTATATTTTTTATTTGGCTGATTTAATTAATGATGTGGACGAATCATTGTTGGCCACGTGTACAAAATGGTTTTGCAAAAAATACCAAATCGGACTGTTAAAAAAATGGCATGAATGAGCCCTTTTTGTAACAACAATGACATGAATGAGCCAAACTCTTAATGGATGACATAGATGAATCTTTTCTCAAAGTTCGATGGCATATTTGATTAATGACGTGGACCTCTAGTAAGAGGCCACGTGGCAAAGCTGTTTTTAAAAAACCACCGTTAAAAAGCAATGGCATGGATGAGCCTGTTTTGTAACGAAGATGACATAAATGAGCCAAACTTTTAACGAATGACATAAATAAATCATTTCTAATAATTCGATGTCATATTTGAGCCAAACTTTTAGTGCTAATAATTCCTAAAGATTTTAAAGTGGTCCATATTATGTTTCCACCATGACAAAATTCTGAGTAATGGAATGACTATAATCATTTTCGAATTCAGCTTTTAAGTAAAAAACTCACCAATTTCTTTCTTGGGAGTTGGGGTTTTGATCTTGCATTTGCTTATTTTTTTCCTCCATATATGCAATAAGTTAAAAAAATGTTATGCGTAATAACTGTAACAATTTTAGAACTGATAATCCTACTATCAACCAATTCTTGCCATTTGTTGTGGTTAGTTGGGACTATTGCTACCAAATTTATTGCCATACATTTTTTTTTGGGTACATGAACTTATGTAAGACTGTGAAATGTGCAACTTACTGTCTTAGGGGTTTATCAATATTTAACCAAAGTTTTCTCTTGATTTTAATCAATACGTATATCATTCTTTTCAACGAAACTTCATATATTGGATAAAGATTTAATCTGAAGATCTATATCATGTGATTGGAATTTTTAAACCACTTATACTTAATTTTTCATCAATTGATTAATATAATGACTTAACTAGTTAACATTGCTATCTATGTGATAGATTTAATAGATGTTTCTTAGTTTAGTCTCGCATGGATTACATGTCTCACAGACCACGTACTTTATTAATTTCATCGAAATATGCAAATTAATGTTCTCAAATAAATAGTGCAATGGTCAAAAGGTTATTATTTGAATTTCAAGTGAGATTTAGTTTTGTAGTTCTTTATAAATTTATCTTTAATTTTATGTCATTTTTATATATAAGAGATCTGAAAAGATTATTTTTTTCTCTGTTCAATTTGTTAGTGGTTATAAAATATCATTTTCACGAATCTTTCAATATGTTTGGACCATTCCTATCCCTTAAAATATGTTTGAAATAATAACAAATTAATGTAATTTATTCAAAATTGTGTTATGTAAAGTCTACCATACTCCTTTCAAGAATTGATTTTTTTGATATTTCATGAAAGTACAATTACTACCCAACCCCACCAGATGACTTCATTTTTTCCTTTTTTAATACTATATCTCTTATAGTAGGTGAATAGTCTGAAACTTTTGATTTTAATAAATCCAACGTTAGCAGAACATACAACTTGTTTCCCGTGAAGAATTCACTGGAGGATTCCTTAAATTCAACTAAATATTGTTGTAATACTTTCAGATCCAGTTTCACAAATCATAGTCCAGCATTAATATGTCTGCAAATAATCTGCAGGAAAAATCTCTGTTCGTCACATGGAAAATGTTAAATAAGACAGTAATAATGTTTATAATAGATACATTAATATAAGAAGATGCATTTTTATGAAGTCCATGTGTAAATGAGTAGTTCTGCAAAATCTAACTCTACCTTGGTGTCACCTAGCTACCAAAGATGCTATTCCCATTTCCCTATTTAACTTAATTAAGTCTTTGTACTCTATTTTGGAACTGAAATATACTACTCCACTACGATGTAAAAAGTGCGTGTTGTCAAACGTTAGCATATAGGTTAGCTTTGGAAAAAGGAAATTACAGAGCTAGATGGTGAAAGCTATTAATGGTGACGTAGTTCTATTAGTGTATCTGTCTCGTATTAGTTGTAACATTTCTTTTAGTTAACAATTAAAATACACTTAAACTATCTCTTTTTAAGTTTCATATTTAAATTATTAAATGCATGAGTTTTTTATTTGAACTATCACTAACTATTTAGTAAGACACATCTAAATTATTAATTATTCACTTTTTCTACTTGAAAATTCACTTATGCAACTTAAGCAATTTATAATTTATGTGTTTTGCTAAATAGTTAGCGATAATAAGAAATATTTTTACTATATATTTTCATCTCTTTTCAATAAACTATACTTTATTTAAGAGTAAAATTAAGCTAATCTCATTTCTAAAATATTTAATACTTAAAGTAAAATGTGAAAAAAATAATTACTCATGTTTTATCTTAATTTTATAAAATGACAAATAAATTAAAACAAATACTTTAAATAACCTTAACAACTAGTAATATAAACAGGACATATATCTTAACAAATACTTTAATGCTATCTACTATGGTCTGAATAGAGCATTTTGGTGAGGAAGGTTGGTTTTCGATGAGCTGTGTATGTGTTCCTCTCTCAATATTTTAACCAAAACTTCCCTTCATATGGTCCCCTTTGTATCATAAATCCCACTCATTCTTCTAACTTCTTTTTCTCTTCTCTATTCTTCAAGTTGTTTTTTTTTTCTCTATAGAGATGTGGGAACATTTTGAGACACCATGAAATTCCAAATCTTCAATCTCCATTTATGGTGGAGTAGGATTCTTGTTTTTCTTTTTCTATTTGGATTTCAAGCTTCTGGGCTCAACACCGATGGAGTTTTGTTACTGACTTTCAAGTACAATATTCTGAGTGACCCTTTAAGTGTTCTGCAAAACTGGAATTCTTGGGATGAAACACCTTGTTCGTGGAAAGGAGTAGCCTGTGGAAACCCAAATGCTTCTGACCCAAACCTTCGAGTGACAAATTTGTCTCTTCCTAATGCACAGCTTCTTGGTTCTATTCCTTCTAGTCTTGGTATGATTCAGTATCTTACAAATCTTGATCTTTCTAATAATTCAATTAATGGGTCTATTCCTCTTACTCTTTTTAGTGCCCCTGAGCTTCAGCGACTTGATTTTTCTAACAATAGAATGTCCGGTGAGTTGCCTGAGCTTGTTGGACGTTTAAAGAATCTTCAGTTTCTTAATTTATCCGGCAACGCTTTGGCGGGAAACTTACCGGCAAATCTTACTAGGCTTCGTAATCTAACTGTTGTCTCTTTGAAAGATAATTACTTTTTTGGTGCTGTGCCTTTTGGGTTTAATTCAGTTCAAGTTTTAGATCTGTCTTCTAATTTGATTAATGGGTCATTGCCTCCTAATTTTGGTGGCAGTAATCTTCGTTACTTTAATGTTTCTTTTAATAGACTTTCTGGAGATATCCCACCTGAATTTGCCAGCAAAATCCCTCCAAATGCAACCTTAGATCTTTCGTATAACAATTTTAGTGGTGCAATTCCTGAGTCAAATGTTTTCATTAACCAAAGTAAAAAGGCTTTTTATGGAAATCCTGAATTATGTGGTGCGCCTCTGAAAAACTTATGCCCAATTCCATCAACAATAACAACTCTGCCAAATTCCTCTGAACCAACTTCTTCTCCAGCAATTGCCGCCATTCCCAAGACCGTAGACTCGAACCCGGAAGCCAAATCCGCAGATTCGGCATCCGGCTCTTCAAAAGAAGGCAAAAGTGGGCTGAAAACTGGTACAATTATAGGCATTATAGCAGGGGATATTGCAGCAGTAGGTGTTTTAGCACTGATTTTCATGCTCGTATATCGAGCCAAAAAGAAGAAAAAGAACATAGAAAACAGCATAAAACAAGAAGCCGAAACTGCAAAAGATTTTGAGTGGGCATCGTCAGCATCATCGGAAGAATACAACTGGTTAAGGTCATGGACTTGTTTGAGAAAACAAAGGCAAGGAAATGACGACGAATTATCAGAAGCTTCCAATTCAGAAAGTGAAGAAAGTGAAGAAAAGTCCCAATTGGGTTATCAACATCATCAGCAGAATCACGTGCATACAACAGAACAAAAAGCAGGTGAATTAGTAACGGTTGATGGAGAAAGGGAACTTGAATTAGAGACATTGCTTAAAGCATCTGCTTACATTTTGGGTGCTAGTGGGTCAAGTATAATGTACAAGGCTGTGTTAGAAGATGGGACAACACTGGCAGTGCGACGAATTGGTGAAAGTGGCGTTGAACGGTTTAAAGATTTCGAGAATCAGGTGAAGATAATTGCTAAATTGGTACACCCAAATTTGATTAAAATCCGCGGCTTCTATTGGGGTGCTGAAGAAAAATTGGTCATCTACGATTTCGTTCCTAATGGTAGCCTTGCCAATGCCCGTTACAGTAAGTCTTCTTTTCCAATTTTAAGAGTCTCCATATACCTTGTTTGTTGTTATTAACTTATTATACGTACTGTTAGAGTTAATAGTGTTCACAACTTTGCTCCTATATTGTTTGTTTTACAGTAGGGAATAAATTGACTTGTCATTACGTCTTAGAGGGGAAAATTTGTATGCACATTGTACAAGAGTTTGGAGAATAGTATTTTCAAAGTTGAAATCAAAAAAACGAAAATTCAGTAGCACACTACAAAATTGAAAAGCAGTCGTAATTATATGACTAGTACTATACCACCTAATCATCTTTAATTCTTAATTGTGGTCCTTTAACATTTCTGAATATTAAAGTTTGGAGTTGGTTTGTTTTTCAGACATTTCGTAGGTTAAATATTCAAAACAAAGACGGAACTAGTCATTCAAATTGTTCAGACGTTTGTAAAATTGAGCGCAATTTAGAAAATATTATGAATTTATGCTAAAATGCGCGGGAGTAAATGAGGTAATGGACCTGGGGTTGGAGTAGTTGAAATTTTAGTTTTTGTTTTTAATGTGGAAATAGTGGTTGTTAGCTCACTGCAAGTCAACCGTGTCTGTTTCTAAATGGGCGTCCCACAATTTCATAAATACAGCCAAACGCCCCCCCTCTTCTACTATCACTTACATGGAAAATGACTACCCTTTTTATTACTCTGTAGGCCATGCGTATACTTTTTTGTTGTGTCAAATTTAGGCATTTCTTCTGTCCACCATCAATAATGTTCAAAAACACACTCTATTAACTAGTTATAGTATGTTATTTATTTTACATAAGAGTATATAACGTGTGCATTCGTGTGGTTTCAGGAAAGGCTGGTTCTTCGCCATGTCACGTACCCTGGGAAATCCGGCTAAAGATTGCAAAGGGTGTGGCCCGTGGGCTAAGTTACATTCATGAGAAGAAGCATGTCCACGGCAACTTGAAGCCCAGTAACATTTTACTGGGGGCAGATATGGAGCCCAAGATTGGTGATTTTGGAATTGAAAGGCTTGTAACTGGAGACAGCAGTCATAAAACCTATGGATCAGCTCGTAATTTTGGAAGCAAAAGGTCCACAGCATCCCGTGAGAGCTTCCAGGACTTTACATCTGGGCCTACTCCTAGCCCAAGTCCAAGTGCATTGGGCATATCTCCTTACCATGCACCCGAGTCGCTTCGTAGCCTCAAGCCCAACCCGAAATGGGATGTATTCTCATTCGGGGTAGTGTTGCTAGAGTTGCTAACCGGAAAGGTGATTGTCTCGGACGAAATGGGACCCGCAGCAGTCATCGGGGCTGCCACATCAGCAGGGGAAGAGAAGAGTAAAGTGTTAAGGCTGGCTGATGTGGCGATCCGTGCTGATGTGGAAGGGAAAGAGGAGGCCTTGTTGGCACTGATGAAAGTAGGGTATAGTTGTATATCACCAACACCTCAGAAGAGACCAGGCATGAGAGATGTGGTTCAAGCACTGGAAAAATTTCCAACTAATTTAACCACTTCATCATATTGTTATGGGCCTTAGAAATGATTAAAAGATGGACACAATTGTAGAGACCTTGTATGTAATGAGACTGACAACTTCTTGTTTTTTCTTTTTTCAATTTATTTTGGTTTGTCCTCCTAATATAGTATTAGCCATTGGTTTTCTTTTTAATAGTGATTATCCTCACAGGTTTTGTGCTGTATTTTCCTTAAGGTATGGTGACTTTGAATTATCAAATATCTGACAACTTATTCTCTGTTTGCTAATTATTTTTTGGTTCTTTTATGTCTCATTTTTATTTTAGTATTTGTCATGTTCCGCTATTGATAATTAAAGACCAAAGAACAAGACTCAAAACTGTATAAGCGCTAACATCAGCAAATTAATTTCTGATATATTCTATTTTTTCCTTTCGGTGGACAAAGATATTATGTCTTGAAGCTGATTGATTGCATTTTGGACTTTAGAGAATTGGAATAGTAATTTAGATGATGTTTGACTGCATGGAATAAGAACAAATAAAACCACATTATTTGTTGCCAGCGAGACACTTCGAATAAACTAGCATAATGAGAAAATTTGTCGGTGTTGTAGACTAGTAATCTTAGGATGAATCGCTACGATTATAATGGGATGAATATGATTAATATATCTTTGACTAAAAATTCAGAGTGAATTCGAGTTAGTTGAGGTTCAAATGGATATCGGATAATGAATAGGAAACTAAACAAAAGCAAATCCTAGGATGGGACTAGGAGATTAAAAAGTCTCGAGCAGGCATTTCTCTTCCAAGGGACTTACATATAAGAATAGAACTTTAAGAGCCACAAAATTCAATTTTATACAGATGAACTCTTGCCTTGTCAAATTTCAACAACAAAACGTACAGAATAAAGAATTGTAGAATTATGGAGTTGGTTTTGATCTTGAAAAATGAATAATATCCAAAACAATTGAGAACTCTAAGCTATGAAACCGAACAAATTCTTTTTTCTTAGAAGTTGCTCTTTATTTCCTCTTTAAGTAATTACTACTACTAACTAGTAATGTAAGGGTTTCCCTGTAAATAATTACTATTTCATACCATAAGTAGGAGTAACTAGTTATGCAAAGATGATGACACTATTATTCCCGGCCAAATCTTATGATAAGTGTGTTTGGAATATCTATGTTTCAATTTTTTTTCACGCGGGATAATCACTTATTGGGAAAGTGCTATTATTTGAGAATTTAGGATGTAGGGAAAAAGAAGAACATTGCAGATGTGATTGATTAGCAAGTTTATTTATTTTCTCCTATTTTGCAAAAAAAAATTAATATTAGAGGAGAAATTATTTTTTTTCCAAAATCGATCAACCAAATCAAATACAAAAAACGATATAAAAAAAGTCAAATGTAGAAGAAAAACTTTACTCTCGCTAGGCTTAAAGAGAAGACCATTTTTTTTATTTTTAGAGACTGATCGAGAATTTAAACTTTATGGGTTGGTTATAGGACACCAACTTCAAGTACTAATAAATGAATTAAAATTTAACACTTGTATATACTTTAGTTAAAATCTTAACACATATATTTGGTTTAACTTATCCACCTTGTACAATTTTGTAAGAAGATAAAAAAGGATCTTACATGAAAACTTTTCCCGGAGCGTTGTACAGACATAATCCTTGGGTCATCAAATTTGGGCCCATGCGAATTGGCCCATTGAGCTAGGCTCCGAATCCAATGATCACCGACCCGTTTCAATTGAAAACCTATAGCTAGACAAGAAATCCCGCTCGAACCCTCATTTCAAACTCTCTCTCTCTCTCTCTCTCTCTCTACAGAGCCTTCTAGAGATCTTCTCCGACGAGGCGAAAGGCGAACGAGAAATGGCGGCACACATAGGAATGATGGATGGTGCATACTTCGTCGGCAGATCGGAAATCCTTTCCTGGATCAATTCCACACTTCATCTCAACCTTTCCAAAGTTGAAGAGGTACTGAATCTCTCTTTTTCCTGCAAGGTTGAAATTCTAATTCCTTAGTCCTTCTTACAAATTGATACACTTTTGATCCACGTACAGGCGTGTACTGGTGCGGTTCATTGTCAGCTAATGGATGCCGCTCATCCAGGGCTAGTCCCTATGCACAAGGTCAATTTTGATGCGAAGAATGAATATGAGATGATCCAGAACTATAAGGTTCTTCAGGATGTTTTCACCAAACTCAAGATCACTAAGGTTAATCAATTTGAAGTTCTGTTTTTATTCGATTCAGTTTATCCTTTTGAATAGCTTTTGAAAATTGTTTTCTATGCTTACTGAGTGACTAGTTGTTTACACTGTTGCTAGTTTTTTCATAGTCAATTGATGTTTAATGCTGTGTTTGTGGTATTAGCACATTGAGGTCAGCAAACTGGTGAAAGGAAGGCCTCTAGACAACCTGGAGTTCATGCAATGGATGAAGAGATACTGTGATTCTGTTAATGGAGGCAATATTCACAGGTAAACTTTTCAACCTACGTTTCTCTGTTGCAATTCATTGATTTAATTCTCTTCAACATCCTTCTTTATTGTCTGTGTATGTTTGTGCTGAGACATGAATTTCCTGTTATAATGGGAAAGGTGAAAACTGGAAATTAGGGCACAGGAATTGTGCACCAAAGCAGAGATAAGAAAGAAAATGTCCAGCAAAGAGAGTATAATATAGTACCTAGGAGTATTGAATAGGTAAATTGGGTCAAATATTGTAGAGTAGAATGGGATTGAGTCCATGAAAAGGTTATGAACTGAACTGCCAGCTGATCCTATCCCAGCTTGCAGTACTCAAATTTCACTTGTTTGTCTCGATTTGTTTTGTTTTTAATAGTTTCCTAGTTGCAGCTATGCAATCGAGTTATTAAATACCTGTACAGAAGCTTTCTGTGTTGCTCGGTCTCTTGCAACATACCTGGGTGTGTGTGTTTGATCCTCCATATGTTATCATTTTTGGAGGATTTGACTATGGTGCGGCAACATTTTGGGGGATATGAGCAACCTTAGGAAGCTTTCTCCGGCATTTGGGCTATGTTTTCACTCTTGTTTTCAATTTTTGATAAAGCTTTATGATGTTTTATTTGGGTAGTTGTAACATAGTCCAAATTGACCCAATCTTTTGGATTGGTGGATATAGGCTGCATCATGTGTAACTCTTGAGTGATTATATCACTCTTTCATTCAGTTAGTGTTCCACGCGATTAGGATTTTTTTATGTTTCAGGGGTGACACCCCTATTCGACAATGAAAGAACATACATGTATAGTTAGTTTAAGCCCACCACAGATCCTATCAAGCCCGTACTCCTATTCTGAGTAGCAAACTGAAAATAATAAACTCTGCAATTCTAAACCAACTATGAAACAGAAAACAAAAGAACTCTCAAACAACTTGAATACATGTGGTAAGATTATACTGGCCAGTATGTTTTTATTCTTCTATCACCAACCACTATCATCATTGTTTCTAGACAGACAATCTTTACTAGCTTTCACAAGAAGCCAAAATAAGAATCAGCAGTTCTCAAGTAACTTTCTGGTTTTGCTCTATTCTACTCATTACAGTTCTCTGCTCATTTCTCTTTATTGTCATTCTACACAAACCTTTACCACATTTATGCTGGAGACTGAAAATAACTCTTCAAAGATTTTAGCTTGACATATATAGGACTAGCACACTCCACCAATGCTTGCAAAACATGATGAGTCCCAAGTCCAAGTAGAAGAGAAAGGTTATGGAATGTTAACAACCACAACAAAAATAATTTAATTTATAATGAATCTCTATGATAATGAGTGTGCCCGGTTGTGCTCTCTTCACCTTGTGTTACACACCACTTGAGTATAGTGTTAAATGGGTGAGGGTTTGAAATGAAATGTATTTAAATAAGACAGAACAGATAAAGAGGAATTGTAGAACCCAACCCCAACTAGTTTTAGGTTTGAAAAATAGTTCATAGTTGGTTGATTTATTGTATTAATTGCAAGGTAGCCTTGTGATGCTACTTGTGTAAAATTACTGTATGACCTTTTATATTTTGTGTTTCTGCCAGCAGCGTATTATTGAGTATTAGCTCAAACTTATACTTTCGTAAATTGTTTTTCTGCAAGTTAACTTGCATTAAGGATGCCTTATTTTACTGACTTGAAGTTGTAATGAAGCATGTGCTTAAGTGCGGGGGTTATACCTTTGTTTTCAACTAGGAGTATTAAATTGACATAACAAACTTGCCTAATGGAGAGCTGTTGTTTCTTTTTTTAATATCAATATCAGTTATAATGCTCTTGAAAGAAGGGAAGGCTGCAAGGGTGCCAAAGAAGTGAACAAAAGATCTGCTCCTTCACAAAATTCAACCAAAAATGCCTCAACTGCTTCAAAGCATGTCCCCCATAACACTAGAAGAAATGATGTACCTCATGTAAGCAGCACAAGTCAATCTGGTAAGATCTCCAGGCCTTCTTCAAGTGGAGGAGCGTCAACCTATTCTGAAACAGAACGTACTGCACATGAACAACAGGTAGTACTAAATGATCAGAGATGGTTTTGCTTGAACTGCTGAAGGCTTATTACTATATTCGATGCAGATTACGGAGTTGAAGTTATCAGTGGATAGTCTTGAAAAGGAAAGGGACTTCTACTTCTCAAAGTTGAGGGACATTGAAATCCTGTGCCAATGTCCAGAGATTGAAAACCTACCTGTACTACTCTTTCTATTCTCTTATCTGAAAAGTTGATAAAGTTGATACAATTTTTTATAGCAGCAGCCTAAGCATATTCAATTTTGTTTCTTCTTTTATCTTATAGGTGGTAGAAGCAGTGAAGAGGATTCTGTATGCTATGGATGATGATGCATCACTTGTAGATACTGAAGCCATGATATCTGAGCAACACCAGCAAGTAGAAACATTGAGTTGCACATCTGAAGAGGCAGAAGAAAGGCTGAGGGTTGACACTCAAAAGAGAAAAAACATTGTCAATATTGATGTTGACCTTGCTGCCAGCAACACATTGTCTCCAAGGCAAAGGATTTCTGATGCTTCTGATGTCACTTGTGGATCACTTGTGACATATTGATCTACCTTGTCTCCTAGATAAATGACTTGTTCTATATGGGTTGTTGAATATTCCCTGCTACCGTTTTTATTACTCTAGTTATATGTTGTCAGGGCATACTTCATTTCTAAGCAATACCGTTTGAGGAATTCCGTCAGTATAGAAGTAGTGAATATAAGAGCCTATCTGGTTTGCCTGATTGTCTTTGTGTACAACATTGCCCGATGTTATCGTTGTTCTATAGCAAATATTGGCAACTGTACTGGTTGCTCTATAGTCACTGCATTGTAGTGCAAGTCTTGGATCATTTTGCTTATGATGGATACTAAAGTTGGTATTTTTATTAGTTTTGATTTTGGAAAATATCTTGAAACCAAGCATAAGGTAAATTGGCAGGCTCACCACAACTTAGATGGAGGGTAAAATTCTGATATTTGATTTAACTGATCTTTTTGCGTATGACTTTTCATTTTTTTAACCTGTGGCTTTAGCTTATTAGTTTTATTACTAGCACGACTAGGAATTTCACCATGATGAACTTATGAGAAATTAAATAAATAGATCATATTTGCTAACTGTTTAAACTTCAATTTGATGCACAATTGAATGAATATCACAGAGGGATTCTGGGTTCATGTTTTGTCACCTTTCTTCACAAATATTTACTTAATTAATAGGCCGTGGAAAAGTAATCAGACGTGCACCATTTCTGATTAAAAGGGACAAACAAGTTTGTCAATTAAGTAAAAGTCTTTCAAGTTTTTTAAATTAGGTAAAAGTGACAATTTTTTTTCAACTTTTTAATACAATTGTCGAACAATTGTCTGTAATTGTTTGATCGACTTTTTTTTTTTTAACCTAAAATTTATTTGTCCCTTTTATTTAATTGAAAACTTGAGAGGGTCTTTTGGCTCATTTTTCTCTACTGAGCCAGGCCTGCAAACATTCATTTTGGGCTTTAGACCCAATCCCCTTCATTGTCCTCTTTCCCCTTTTTGCTCTCTTTTAGCTTTCACTTTGGATTGTCGTTCTTGCTGATTGCTGAAGTGCTCGGCTCTCGTCCTCCTCTCTCTTTCATGGCTTCCTCGGTAAGCTCTTACTTCCCTTCTTTTTCTATTTTTCATTTCCAGAATTCTATACACACTTTGGTATATTGTTGTTTATCTGTATTAAAGCTCCCATTTTTGGCTTGCCCCGCCCCGCCCCGCCTAACGTGTCCTATTTACACCCCTATGACCCTATCCTTCGGATCGTATACTTGTCGGAGTTGAGTTCAAGTAATTAGCTTCCATTTTGATCTGCTTGAAAGCAAATTGTCTTGAATATTAGCTCGTTCCTAACTCATTGGAATTTTTGTTACTTTACTTCGAAAAAAGTTTATACAGACACTAGGAAAGATCTAGAGGAAGTTTAAAGTTTTGGTAATTGGACACTAGTTATTGAATAAGCTTATGTTTGTTACTAATTGGAGACAAGTTTACAGGACCAAAGAGTTGTGAATACTTGGAAATTTGAAATTCTGTTATTGAATTGGATTTAAATTAAATTGATGTTCCACCATGTTCTTGCTGCATTTATCAAGTGAACATGTCTAGTTGTCTATCCATATTGCTTGAACTGCACATACAATCCCCCCCTCCTTTTGTGCATCTACCAATCCCCGGCATAATTTTAGAATATGCATTCTTCCTCTTGACATTGAGCTTCTGGAAATATATATTCAGAATTTATGGCCGCTGTAGTTTTGTGATTTTATTACTATCTAAATACATATGCTTCTCATACTAGGAAAATAATCAAATAGTTGTGTCCTTTGAGGTAAAGTTGAACTTTTTTTAGCCCGCTCATATTTGATCCGACCCGTTCATATTTGACCCAATCCGTTTATATGTGATTCGACACGCTTATTTGCCGGCACTATTAGCATTTATTTTTTTAAACCCCCTTGATGGAAATAGTGGCTCCGCTACTGATTACAACAATATCTCATGTAATGTATTACAAACAAATAACTAATAATGTTACTATGTCAATTTAGCCAAAAGAAGTGGGAGAGCAGAGGGCAAGGAGTTTTGACTTTGAAGCGAAGAGGATGTGCTGGGCCAAGGCTGAAACTGTACCTGGTCGACACCCTGAACGCTGGCGGAAAGATTCCGCCGGAAACATTGTCTGCAAACGCCTCTTCAATTGTCAAGGTTGTCTTTGCTTTGAGTATGACCACATCATTCCCTTCTCCAAAGGGGGTGAGTCTATAGCAGAGAATTGCCAGATCCTTCAGACAAGGGTGAATAGGCTGAAATCCAACAAGGATGAGATTGATATTAGTCGATTAAAAAGCTACTCCTGCGATATCAAGTTCACTGATAAGGAGCTAGATTTAATTGAAATGGCGGTTTATGGGGATGTTATCCGACCTGGAAACCAATGCCGTTGCAGAACTGTTGCTGAAATGCTAGGACAATATAAGTCAAAGGACCGGGCTGCTCCCTGCAAGTTACCATATGCTGATGAATCCTTATAGCAGGTTGTGAAGGGAACCATACGTTTCTCAGTTCTATTTTTTGCGCAAGCCATTAATATTGTTGAATTTCAATAGCTTCAATTGAAGTTCAACTTTTTATGTAGCTCAACAGCTTATTGAGTGAACTGTTGTAGCCTTGGTGGATAAGTGTCGCTTTGTGAACTTAAGTATCCTTGGAAAGTCTCAATGAAATTTCTCAAGATGGAAGGCCGATAATGCTAAAGCCATTTGCTACCGTAAAAAAAAAGTGTATATATTTAAGGTGTCTTATTAAGATGCCTTTAAAACTAGCTAAAATATGAATGTGATGACACAATTTTATTTGTGTGTGGGTGCCTTTAGCCCACAAGATGAAAAATAAAATAATTTATGGATAGATTACTAAGAATAGAAATGGATAGAAAAAGTCCTTCCCAAGAGAAACCAAGCGTCCGCTTCCAATCTCTGGGTAACCACCAGTTTGCACTTACTCGACCTTATAATTAGGACCAACCACTTATTTAAAAGTCTTTACCCTTTCACATATTCAGATTTACAATTTGGAAAATTAGTTATTGTTATTCCTGAACAAGAATTCTGGAAGAGCTCCAATATGAATTCATCCGCCGATAAGGTATGATTTGAAGATCCATATTACTCTTTCTTGTATTGTCAGTCAGAAAATGGAAATTTTAGGTCATATTTCTTTCACAATTCTTATTTAAAAGATTTTGATTTACAGGGTACACAGGATGTGAATGCGCAAAACCAAACGGAAAGGAGGGTGGAGACTGTGGATTACCAGTCATCGGTGGGGCAAGGACAAGAACAAAGGCCTGTGGAAGTTATTCACCAGCAGCAGCCACAAGTTAGCACCCCTCACTCAAACACTAGCGGAGGTGTATTAGCTAATGCTGCTGCGTCTGTGCATCGACCCTTGAGTCTGCTAAGAGAGCTATTTCACGGAAATAAATCCATAATACAATGTTGTGTAATATTGTTACAATTCTCTAATACTTGTTTACCGCGAATCCTCCATAGGAAACATAACAGGTTGGATTTGTCCATAGTTCGTCTTAAGAAAATCTTGAGGATTTGTCTATTAGTAATATTTGTTTAGCACTCTCTTGTAGTAAATATATATCTCTGTTCAATGTATTTCCTCTTCCCATTCTCATAAATCATAATCAAACATACAGCGACAATTCTTAATTACAAGATTGATTGTTGGTTGCCAGATGATGTGCCTATTTTCTTATTCTTTTTGAAAATCTCATTCAGTACAAAAGATAGAAAGGTTGATGTATTGCTTTGCCACACAATATGTGGACAATTAAAAGTGTTCGATTCTTTAATTCTCATGCAAAGCAGTAGACGTACGATTTGTCTGGATTTGCATGCTTAAAAACTAAAAAGGGAACCTGTTTTTCGGACACGAATCGCCAGTGGGTTGAAATTATGGCTAAAAGACAGATGCTTTCTCAGCCAAAAGTTGAAATAACAATTAATTTGAACACTTTATTCTCCTCAAATCTTATCAAGAATCCTATACCCTTTTTTTTTTTAACCCCTTTTAAGATTCGGAAAAATGTGATTTATTATTTGTATTCAGAAACTTTAGATTATTGGCAAAGTACTGCAAAACTAAGTGAATTCTCAGCAGAAGTTAGTAGTTGTGTGTTGCATCACTTGTAGTCGTCAATCAATGGGTATGTCAATATCCAAGTTTGTAAAAATGCTATTTGCAAAGAAAGAGATGAGAATTTTGATGGTAGGACTCGATGCGTCTGGCAAAACAACCATCTTGTACAAGTTAAAACTTGGGGAAATTGTCACTACCATTCCAACCATTGGTACTTTTGCTATCTCACTCCTATCTACGTTTAATAACACACTCTATATGTTCAATTCCAAAGAAAAAACTTTATACCTGTCAATCTTGAATAATTTAATTAGTCTTTTTTCGCGTTAATGAAACCAGGATTTAACGTGGAGACAGTGGAATACAAGAATTCTAGCTTCACGTTATGGGATGTGAGTGGACAAGATGAGGTATTTAATAGGAATATAATGTGTTAGTAATACTAAAAATCCCAATCAAAGCTAGTTAATGGAGTTTAATGTAACTAAGTTGTTTTAGTAATTAATTGTGTAGATCCGGCCTCTATGGAGGGACTTTTTTCAGAATACACAGGGTCTAATATTTGTGGTAGATAGTAATGATCGAGATCGAATTTCAGAAGCCAGGGATGAGCTCCATCGCATGCTTAATGAGGTTATACTATAGTAACTCACACTCTGTCAAATTACTACTCCCTCCATCCCATATTACTTGTCAGCATTACTAAAATATCCATTACCAATTACACGAATGAATGTGTTATGTAGGAAGAATTACATGGCGCCACAATTCTTGTTTTCGCGAATAAACAAGACCTTCCAAATGCTATGAACGTTGTAGAAATCACTGATAAACTTGGCCTGCATTCACTCCGTCAACGACGCTGGTAAACCACAGCCTTAATATATATTATACTGATCATCTAATACAAGTATTATTATTGTAGATAATTGTCCATGATAAGTGAAACTAGTTACTTAGAAAATAAGGCCTTACAAGTGAAATTACCCTAGTCGGTAGTACAACTTTTATCGGGATTTTAATATTTTTAGCCGGCCGACTAAAATCACCTGACTAGCTGTAGTAGTTAATTAGTCGTATTTGGTATATACTGTGTATAATATAAGTATAATAAGTGTGTAACCCGCGGTGTACATGAAAAGAGGGAGATTGCCCGAGTAAAATTTTGTTTAATTGATAATGCCTCTATAAACTATATACAAGTTGTACCTCTATAGCTAAGGAAACATATCTCTACATTTAATTACAGAATGATCTCATTTATCTATCTAAGGAAACATATCCCTGTGATTGTACAATCATAATTATATAAGATCCTCCAATACTCCCCCTCAAGTTGGAGCATGAATTGTAGAAATGCCCAACTTGGCCAACAACTTATGAAACTGGTCATGACCAAGAGCCTTTGTGAGTATATCAGCCAATTGATTCTGTGAAGGAATATGATGAGTCATAATTGTCTTTGATTGTACGTATTGCCGAATGAAGTGACAATCTATCTCAATGTGCTTGGTACGTTCATGAAAAACAGGATTGGCGGCGATATGGATAGCAGCTTGGTTATCACAAAAAAGAGAAACAGGCGACGTGTGTCGTACTTGAAGATCTTCTAGAAGCCGAAGCAACCAAACAATCTCACTAGTAGTAGTGGCCATAGCTCTATATTCTGCTTCAGCGGAGGAACGAGACACCACCGTTTGTTTCTTAGATCTCCAAGAAATGGGTGATTTACCTAGAAACACAATGTATCCTGTAGTTGATCGACGTGTCATTTGACACCCTGCCCAATCCGCATCACAATAAGCTCTTATAGATAGTGAGTTATCTGAAGGAAGTAGAATCCCTTGACCTGGACTTCCTTTGAGATAGCGTAAGACTCTATAAGCAGCTTCTAGATGAGGTTGCCTTGGTGCATGCAGAAATTGGCTAAGTACATGAACAGCATAGCTAATATCTGGACGAGTGATGGTAAGGTAAAGCAAGCGTCCGACAAGATGACGATATTGGCCTGGATCATGGCAAATTTCTCCTGAATCAAGAGAAAGCTTATGTTGTTGCTCCATCGGGAAACTAGTTGGCTTGCAACCTGTAAGTTTGCTCTCTGCTAAAATATCAAGTATGTACTTACGTTGGCTTAACACAATGCCTGCTGGTGACCTTGCCACTTCAATGCCAAGAAAATATTTGAGCTTTCCAAGATCTTTGATATGAAATTTTGCATTTAAATGCACTTTCAGCTTGGATATGCAATCAGAATCATTTCCCGTGATGATGAGATCATCCACATATATAAGAACGGCTACAAAGGAACCTTCGGGATGGGACAATGTGAACAAGGAGTAGTCTGCATTTGATTGCTAGAAACCAAGAGAAAGTAAAGAAGTAGTGAATTTATTGTACCAATTTCGAGATGCTTGACGAAGGCCATATAACGATTTTTGTAATCGACAGACTCTTTGCTCCCCCTGTTTGGCAAAACCTTGTGGAATCTTCATATAAACTTCTTCGTGCAAGTCTCCATGAAGAAAAGCATTGTTGACATCTAATTGATGAAGTTCCCAATTACGAACCGCAGCAACCGCTAACAGACAACGAACAGTAACAAGTTTTGCAACAGGTGCAAATGTTTCATGAAAATCAACCCCTTCAATCTGAGTGTATCCTTTTGCTACCAAGCGTGCCTTGTAGCGCTCGATACTTCCATCAGGTTGGTATTTGACTTTATAGACCCATTTTGAATCTATAGCTCGTTTACCTGGAGGTAAAATCTGTAAAGTCCAAGTATGGTTGGCTTCCAAAGCAGAAATTTCCTTTTCCATGGCTTTTCTCCAATGTGTGTGCTTAACTGCTTGAGTAAAAGATTTTGGCTCATCGACAGATGAGATGGCCGCCAAAAAAGCATTGTGACTGGATGATAGTTTAGAATATGAAATTGATTGAGATAGAGGATGTACCGTTGAGTTTGTCGATGGAGTGGGTGAGGGTTGCTGATCATTTAACTGAGCAAGAGAAGGGGGCAAGACATAATCATACCCTGACAACTTTCGCGAGACTTGTCGCGAGCGTTTACCAGTTGCAAGGCTAGTAGAATCAATGCCATCAGATGTACTTGTTGGATTGATAGCAGAAGAGTCATGAGAAGAAGATGCACGAGGTCTTGGTGAAGTTACTGGCAGTGGAGAAGTGCTTGTGGAAGTAGCCTTTGGATTCTCAATGTCAGTACAATTCTCAGTCGTGTGACAATAATCCACATAATTTATTTCCTGTCTAGATGACTCATCAAATGTAACCGGTTGACCTAAGTCAATACGTGACATCATCTTTGCTTCTTGAGAGCATTCAAAAGGATAAATGTCTTCAAAAAATTTTACATCACGTGAAACATAAATCCTTTTATCCTCAAGATCATAAATTCTATATCCCTTTTGACTGCTCGGATATCCCACAAAAATACCAGGTTTTGCACGTGGAGCAAATTTATCTCGAGGCCTTTTATTTAGATGTCCATAGCAAAGACATCCAAAATTTCTCAAATGCTCATATGTGGGAACTTTACCAAGTAGCTTTTCATATGGGGCTTTATTTTGAAGATTAGAAAGAGGCATGCGATTGATTAAATATGCTGCAGTAAGGACACATTCTCCCCAAAACTTAATAGGCAGATGCGCTTGAAATCGCAATGCACGAGCCACTTCCAATAGGTGTCTATGCTTTCGTTCGACTACTCCATTTTGTTGTGGAGTGTCTGTACAACTACTTTGACTCTCCATGCCATAATCAAAATAATGTGACAATAAATCCTCATGCTTAAATTCTAGCCCATTGTCTGTTCGTAGGATTTTAACTCGCAAGTTAAACTGCGTGTTTACCCAATTAAAAAATTGCAACAAATAGGCTTTAGTTTCTGATTTATTCTTCATGAGGAAAACCCATGTTGCTCGACTGAAATCATCAACTATGGTAAGGAAGTAATGAGAACCAGAAAGAGATTGTGTCTTGTATGGTCCCCAAATATCACAATGTATTAAATCAAAAGCATGCTCTGTCTTAATCATACTAGTAGGAAAAGGTAATCGTGTTTGTTTTGCCTTACAACAAGCATCACAAAACATAGTCTTATTTCCATCAAAACGAAAAGATAAACTAGGAACTAGAGAAATACGATTTATTGGTAAATGCCCCAACCGCCGATGCCATAAACTTGCACTAATAGACTTCTTAACCATCAATGCTTGCCCTCCTTTCATCGGCTCCAAGTAATAGAGACCATCTCGCTTCCTACCCACTCCAATCAGCGTCCTCGAAGGTAAGTCCTGAATCACAAAAGAGTATGGACCAAAGGTCACAGTACATTGTAAGTCATCTGTCAATTTGCTAACTGACAACAAATTAAAGCGAAAATCAGGAACTCCGAGGACATGTTCAAGAATTAATCTTTTTTCAAGAGCCACTTGGCCCAAGGTATGAACTTTAACCAAATCACCGTTTGGGATTTGCACTGGTGGTAAATCTGTATGAACTATCTTATTTGACAAAGAATTTAAATCGTGAGTTATATGATTTGTAGCACCAGTATCAACTATCCACTCCTCTTTTGTGTTACCTGAAAAATTAGAGGTTGTCATACTCGCAGATGGGTTACCTGTCGATGCTCCATGGTTGCCAAGTAATGCTAATAGTTGTTGATGTTGAGCATGTGTCAAACCTGGAATTGGTGACATAGCCTCTTCAGTAGTTGCAGCAAGGGCCATACCTGCCAGTGCATTTGGTTCCTTTTGATTTTTCTGATGCACCCCACGAAACTGCATCTGATCATTATTGGTGTGCTTGCTGGTTTTCTTGCCAGGTTTACGCCAATCTGGAGGATACCCTATCACTTTGTAGCAATAATCCTTGCTGTGATTTGTTCTCCCACAGTGTATGCAAGGTGGAAATTGATACCGAGCCCCATCCTCAATTTTCCTTTGACGTGATTCACCCCCTTTAGTTAGCAAGGCAGTTGCTTCAATAGAGGTTATGCGATTTGCAGCAACAGATCTTTGTTTCTCTTCTTGTGCTGCGATAGCATAGGCTCTTCCTAAGTTTGGCAATGGATCGACACTTAATATTTGAGAACGCACAGTTGAATATGTGTCATCAAGTCCCATTAGAAAATCAAAAACCTTTTCCTCCTCCCTCATGGATTGCATCTTCTTTGCTGCACCACAAACACAATCACATATGCAAGATGGAGTTGGCATGAGACCTTGCAACTCACCCCAAACAGACTTAAGTTTACCATAATAGGATGATATAGAAACTTTCTCTTGTTGCAAGAGAGCAATTGCACGCTTCAATTCATAAACTCTTGGTGCAATTCCTTGGGTAAATCGTTCTTCCAGATCTACCCAAATTTCTCTGGCAGTTTCAACATGTGCGGCACTACCTTGCAGTTCTTTAGCAATCGCATTCGTAAGCCACGAAAGTACAATGGCATTGCACTGTATCCATGGCTGTAAATCCTGAGAGTCTTCTTTCGGTCTTCCAATGGCTCCATTAACAAATCCAGCCTTGTTTTTAGAGTGTAATGCGTTCAAAAAACTCCGTCTCCAAGTGAAATAGTTTTCTCCATTTTCACTTAGAGGATTGGTAACAAAAATCAAACCTGGGTGGTCTGATGGATGCAAGGAATAAGGAGAAGCATCTGCGACTTTGGGTTGAGGCAGATTCGCTAGTTCCCCGGTGCGTCCTTCAGTTCCCATGGCTGAACGAAAAGAAATCTCAGGATCTTTTAACCTGCTTTGATACCATGAAAAGAGGGAGATTGCCCGAGTAAAATTTTGTTTAATTGATAATGCCTCTATAAACTATATACAAGTTGTACCTCTATAGCTAAGGAAACATATCTCTACATTTAATTACAGAATGATCTCATTTATCTATCTAAGGAAACATATCCCTGTGATTGTACAATCATAATTATATAAGATCCTCCAATAGTACACACTGATTATACACAATTATGCATTGATTATACACTGTGGAATGTGACTCGTGTTGTCTACATTTTTTTAGGTACATCCAGAGTGCTTGTGCAACATCTGGACAGGGGCTTTATGAAGGTCTTGATTGGTTGTCGCATAATATCAATGGCAAGGCAAGAACATTATAGGCTTTTCATCTTTTTCTCACCAAAAAGAAGTTTGCTAACTGTAGTTTTATTAGGTTAAATCATCACTGCAGGCGTAAATTCAGAGCTACATCCAGCTCAAGAAAATCCTGGTCTTGAAACCCAAACGCGTTGAATTTAATATGCCATAACAGAAGCTATGGATGTAAGTGTATTCTGATGCAAGATATCATTATTGTAAACTTTAGTATTAAATCCCATATATTCGCTTATCTGTGAATGATTGAATTTTTCGCTCATACTTTATATATATGGTTGAAAAATTAAAGTCTCTGGATGTTCTCATAATGTGGACTATCGGGTAAATTTAAATGATATGACACTCGTGGCGTTCAAGTCTTCTCTCTCCTTTTGAGGCTTATCCGAAAGAGAATCCAGTAATTCTTGATCTTGAATATCTGAACAGGTTATTTTATGTTCAAGATTTATTGTTTAGGAAGTTCATTTCGTCCATACGCATAGTCCTTTGATCTGAGATTTCAACTCTTCCGAATTTTAGCAGGAACATATTTTTCCCTAGAGCTAAGGTCCAAAATATGGAAGAAACAAAGTGTTTTTACGACTCTACCGCTAAATCAATTTTGGAGAGAGGTGATTGTACATGATATGGTGCAGCTCTAGCTTACCGAAGACATGACCTTAGATAGGAGTGTATGGAGGTCGCGGATTAGGGTAGAAGGGTAATAGGTAGTTGAGCTTTGACTCGCTTTTTGACGGGTCTAGGCTTGGTGGGAGCCTAGGTGCACTGTATTTATTGTAGTATTAGTCTTATACATGTATTTCCATTTTAGTTACCACATTATTTCGTTGTTGTTGCTGTTGCTTTTCCTTGTATGCTCTGTAATGAATTATTAATTGACATGTTTTCTCCACTAATCATATTCTTTTTCATAAATACTTTGATTTATTGCAGTTGAACCGAGGGTCTTTGAAAAACAACCTCTCTACCTTCATGAGGCAGAGGAGGTCTGCGTGCACCCTATCCTCCCCAAGTCACACTTGTGGGATTACACTAGTTATGTTGTTGTTAATCCCTCTTTCATGACCGTATTTTTTTCTGGCTAAGGAAGATTTAATGATACTATAAATTTACTGACTTAAAATGCTAGACGCGCAAATGGTTGTGGTTTAGGGAATAAATTTGAGTTACTAGTAGCATACCTGTATAATCAAGGGTAAAGACATCGTTTCCACCCTAAACTATACCCGAAATGTCGATGTCACACTTAAACTATTGGTATGACCTATTACACACCTATACTATATAAAAGAGAATTTATTTACTCCCCGCGACACCCATGCGCAGGCGCGTTTGTTACACTCAAAAGGGGCGAGTCCCACCATTTAAAACATAAAAAAAGGGGAAATCTTTTATAACCCCGCCCCCCCCAACGGCTAAATCTACCCCCATCTTCACTTATTTAACCCGACCTAATTGATAGAGCTCATTGAAGAACCCTAATTTCCAATTTCGAAATTTCTCACCCAAAATCAAAATACAAGCCTCCTTTTCTTTAAGAATTGGTAACTAATTCCTTTTACTCATTTGATTACTTACTCTATTGAGAGAAAGTTTCATCCTTTTCTCTATAATTTTTTCTACAATTTTGAATAATTTTTTCTTCGATTTTGGATTAATTTTTTCATGATTGAGCAGTTGTATTGTTTTTGTTGATGTAGGTACTTTAATGGCTAGAATAAGCTTGAGTAGACTTTGTAAGCTAGAAGAAGATCATGAGTTGGAAGAGGTGCGATGCAACCATGGACATGTTTTGCCTTTGCTGACTTCATGGACCCCAAGAAATCCAGGTAGAAGATATTGGAGTTGTCCTTACTATTATGGGGTAAGTGGATTTTTATTGGAAAAAGGCATCGGTTCCACCCTAAAGAGTCTATACTAATTTAATTACTTTTCATTTTAGAGTGCTAGATCATGCGATTTCTGGCTTTGGAAGGATGGAGATATTGATCCAAGATCAAAATTTGTTATTCCTAAACTTTTGGGAAGAATTGGTGAGCTTGAGCAAAGAGTTGAAACTTCTACAAGATTGGGAACTTATAGAGTTGATGACAAGCCTACTTCTAGGATGACCAAATCTGTAGAGAGCAAAATAGATATGAACAAAATAGAGTTCCAGCTGGATAATTTTGAAGATGATTTGAAGAAGATGAAGACAAATGAGAAGAAATGGAAGATCAAGTTGGCTAAGTCCAAGAAAAGGGTGAAACAACTTTGGATTACTCTCATTTGTATTTGTATTATAGGTGTTAGTGTTCTATTTCAATACATGTACTTGAAAAGAGATCCAAGAAGGCTGCCATAATCTGTTAGTGTAGTTGTTTTTGTCATGCCTTAAGGGGTTGCAATTGTTAGTTTTGTAATGAACCTTGACAGCTTTTGTGTAGTGAAATGGTAAGGTTTCCTTAGCTTGATGTGTCTCTTTATATGGTGCATAAACTGCATAATCACAACCAACGATTTACCAAACTAATTTAAGCACAACCAACAACATCATACAACCAATAATTTACACCCAGCATTATATAAATACAGTCAAAGCTGCTTAAGCACTACCATCCCCTTAAAGCACCAAACATTAAATAAAAGGGGCAGTCACAGCTGCATCATCATTAACCAAAAGAGAGCGCATTTACAGATCTGCCAAATGCATTTACATATAAAGGACAAGAAGTTACAACTAACAAAACTATCGCAGTTATAACTTCTTCTACCAAAATATTGTCATAAAATGCAGTCAAAGCTGCCAAAACCACAAGTTATAGCTATCAATAAATTGTCTTAAAATGCAGACACAGCTGCCAACATCAGTGAACTACCAAAAATTGTCTTACAATGCAGACACAACTGCCAACATCAGTGAACTACCAAAAATTATCTTAAATGCAGTCACAACTGCTAATATTTACACCAAACTAACATGATACCAACAACTTATATGTTGTGAGTCTGAGCACTAGAGCTTTCTTGGCTCAAGTGTGCAACCTTGGACCTTGTCTCTATTTGCTTTTTTCCTCTCATTTCTTGTAGTTGCCTGGAGGTCGTAGCTTCTTTTTCTCTCCATTTCACACCAGTTTTTGGTGTATATCCAAGATTTCCAGTCACAACTGTTGAAGACTTAGCACTTTTGAACCTCTCACTAGGCATTCCCGGCTGCTAAAATGAAGGAAGTGTTAATATTTGTAGTAAATGAAATTTAGATAGTACATCAAAGGATCTCGGGAAATGAAACTTACATTAAGGATTGTGCATCCACTTTGTGTGTGAAGTATTCCCATACCAACCATTCTTGGTCTACTAGTACCAGCACCCTAAAAAAGAAAGAAAGAAAAATATTAAGTAACAGGTATAACTAGTTTACAACTAACACAGTTAGTATTATACCTTTTCTGTAGAACCTTTTGGTCTACCCCTTTCTTTTCCAGTTGGAGCAATCTTTGGCACCCTTATTCTACCCCTTCCTCTTCCCACAGTAGGTGTTGCAGCAGAAGTTGGGCCTACACTTAGGCCTGCACTTGGACCTACACTTGGGCCTGCAGCAGATGATGAACTTGGGCCAGGATTTGCACTAGTGCCAGCAGCAGGTGCACCTCTTGGACATTTTCTTTTATTGTGACCCTTGTTATGACAAGTGCTATATGACATCTCAATCCCCCTCTTGGACAGTTTACCAGTCTTCTTACTGGTTTCACCTTGCTCTTTCTTTCTATTCTTGCTAGGCCTACCAGGCATCTTCCTAACAGGAGGTGGCATAACAGAGATGTTTTGAGATTCTGGCCACATCTTCATATTCAAGACTGGCTGAATGAAGTAGTTGTATGTGTTCATGTAAGTTTCTCTGTTATACCAGTGAGAGATGTAGTTAACTGGTTCCAATTTTTTATGGTGAAGAGAAGCTATTGCATGAGGACAAGGTATACCCTTCAACATCCATGCTCTACAACTATAATATTGCCTGGGAAGATCCACAATATACCTGTATCCTCTATCAAGAACCTCATATCCTGTATCAGAATTCCATTCAATGCTGCACTTTATTGACCTAGCTGTATTATCATTTAGAACCTTCATAGCCATTGGAGAAATGTCACTTATCCAAGTTTCACAAAAATCCCTCATCTGTCCTACTCTTTTCATCATTTTCACTCTTATCTCTTCTAACATTGTGATAATTGTCTTGTGCCTTGCTCCTAATATCCATGCATTGAAACATTCTGCCATGTTGTTGTCTACAATGTCACATTTAGTGGCAAAGCTGA
This sequence comes from Capsicum rhomboideum, assembly GCA_031232105.1. NCBI lineage: Eukaryota > Viridiplantae > Streptophyta > Magnoliopsida > Solanales > Solanaceae > Capsicum > Capsicum rhomboideum. Next base: position 87,191,251 of record CP124717.1, read on the forward strand.
AATAAAACTTGCTCCATCTGTCTGGATTAAAATACATCAGCTTATCCAGTATCTTTTCACCACCCAACATCTTCATATAACTAATGCTGTCCCTCAACTCAGCCTCAAAGGTAGACCTTGCACACCTCCAAAAGCATTTTTTCTTCTCAAGCCCTCTACATATGGAGTTTTTGACCAGTTGGCAAGGACATGTCTTGCACACATCCTATGTTCAACATTAGATAGGTGTTCTGTTACAGCAATTTCCAAACCCTGAAAGAAATAAAGAAACAGTGAACATATCATATAATTTGACAAAATATACAGTTGTATGAAGTAAATTAAGTAATTAAAATCTTACCTTTTGCATGTCTGTTATCACTACCAAATCTGTCCCATCTCCTAGCTGAAGATCTTCCTTTACAATCCTGATAAACCAACTCCAAGTGGACTTATTTTCAATATCAACCACTGCCCATGCCAGTGGCAACATCTGATTGTTTCCATCTTTACACACAACAACTAATAACTGCCCTTTAGAGACTCCCTTCAAAAAACAACCATCCAAACCAATGCACTTCCTACAACCACCCAAGAAGGACTTCTTCATTGCATCAAAACATATGTAGAAGCCTTGAAACATTTTTCTACCACCTTCAAATGTTTCATCATGAAGTGTAACTACACATGTACTACCTGGATTGGATCTTAACAACTCATCCCTATAATCTAAAATCCTCCCAAATTCAAGATTATAATCACCCATTAGTTCTGTAATCACCTTATTCCTGGCTCTCCTACACACTGTTCTTCCAACATGTAAATCCAATTCTTTCTTAATAAGCAGTTGAAACTCAAAAACTCTAATGTTTGGTTGTTCCTTTATCCTCTCATTATAGTGGCTGGCTAAGAACTTGGCATTGCAAAGTTTGTTCCTATTAGTAGGATCACACTTGTGAATTGGATTGTAGGTCTTCACAACAAAATTCATGGTCCTAGAATCAAAGCTAGCATATAGAAGCCATGGACAACCAGTTGTACACCTAACCCTTACCCTTGTAGGTTCATTAACACATTTTTCAATTGCAACATGTTCAGCAACAGCATATTTAGTAACAGCAGCTCTAAATTCATTAACACTCTCAAAAATCATTCCTAATTCCCACACAACTTTCTGACAGTCTGAATCATATACAACTCTATTTACCTTTTTTCTTCTTCTAGTCTTAACTCTCTGTTCAACCTCCTCTTCTTCATCAGTTATGTCTTCTGAATCAGTTTCAAAGCTGGCAGCTTCATCTGATGGATAAAAGGGTTCATCACCAGCTAACTTACCCTCCAAATTATTTCTATCACCACCTGCAGATTCATCATAGCCAGCATCTGGCCCCTTTCTTCCAGTTCCTAACTTAACATGATCAGGAATTATTGGTCTCTCTCCCCTCTTTCTTCTCTTTCTACTCTTCTTTTCTTCCCTAAGACCTCTTAACTCTTCATCCACATATTCATCCACATCACTCCCAAACTCTGCACCTCCATCAATTGATTCTATATCTGAATCCACATCAGATTCAGCCCTATCAGTCTCACTCCTAATTTGTGAAGATTCAGCAATAAAAGGAGCAGTAGGAGGAGAAGGGACATGACTAGTAGGAGGGGTAGTAGGAGCAGTAGGCGAAGTAGAAGGAGCAACAGTAGAAGAAGGTACATCATTAGTAAGAGGAGGTATAGGAGCAGTAGAAAGGGTAGGAGCAGTAGGTTGGACAACAGGAGAGGTATTTGGATCTGCAGAAGGTTGGGAGATAGCAGGGGTAAGTTCACTATTTTCAGATGCCCTATCAACACTCCTAATGTCTTTATCAAAAGACACACCACTTTTCCCCTCCACATGACTTACATATTCCAATAAAGGTGGGGCCAAAAGAGGTTCAGCAACCATGTGATACACAAAAGCTTCCAAAGTGTCCCCATTATTCAAACATTGTGAAATTTCAGTTGTGTCCTTGTCTGACCTAATTTCTATTAAAATAGAACTCTTACACAGTCTCACATACAGTAAGCATTGTCCAGGGTCATATCCTAAATGCTTCACATAATTCCTAAATTCAAAATAGGACAACCTATTTATATCAACATCTAAAAACTCAGTAATTTGTCCACCAATATATGTTTTTCCTTTTTTTCCCTTCCCTTTACCCCTGTTAAGAACCCCACCATGATAAACTCTCAAAGTGATCAGTTCAAAACTCATTTTAACAACCTGAAAGCAGTATAAAAATGACAATTCAATAATTATTGATCATGAAAACACTGTAAAGTAAGATCCTTGACATCGACCAAAATAGCATCACACAACGCACCACATATTATGCTACAAAAGAGGTGTTACACCTTCATTTATTACATATTGAAGCATATCCCCAATTATTAACACATTAATTTTGAAGATAAATTAAAGACGTGAAAAAATCCTAGCTCAAATCGCAATAGAAAAACATATTACGCAACAGTTATAAGTGTCACAACTTCTTTTGTTACATATTGAAGCATATCCCCAATTATTAACACATTAATTTCAAAGATAATATAAAGACGGGAAAAAACCCTAGCTCAAATCGCAATAAAAAAGCTAATTTTTAAAATACTGAGATCTGGGGGCTAACCTTTTGGTTTATGCTTGTAATTCTAGCTTGTAACCCTAGCTTGTAACCCTAGATTGTAACCCTAGCTTGTAACCTTTTAAAATCGACTGAAAGTCAACTACTTGTAACCTGAAACAGGAACCCTAACTTCGAATTAGGAACAAAAACGTAGTTAGGGGTTGGGTTTTAGATTTTAGTAGCAATGAAGGTTTGGTTTTTGATTGTGAAGAAGAAAACACTAAGAAATCTCTTCCATCGGGTTTTGATTGTGAAGAAGAAATCTCTTTGTTGCATCAACGATATAGGTTCCCCTTTGTATTTTGTTGGTATTCTCGGGTAGGGTAGGGTCGGGTCGGGTAACGGGTTAGGGGTAATTTAAATGGGTATGGATAAATTAAATGGGTTGGATAATAATTTAAAAGAAATTATTTTCACTAAACACGTGGCAGCACGAGAGGGCGAGTGTACTCCACTACACTCATTAAACCTGGGCATGGGTGTCGCGGGGGGTAAATAAATTCTCTATTATATAATATAGGTGTGTAATAGGTCATACCAATAGTTTAAGTGTGACATCGACATTTCGGGTATAGTTTAGGGTGGAAACGATGTTTTTACCCTATAATCAATAATGCATGAAACTTCATGATGTATCCAATGACATTGATGGGTTGGATTTTTTAAATTTGTAATTCAAGAACTCCTACCAGAACCCTTAAACAGCCATAAACCAAAGAAGGCCCATATAGCCACCCATTTTTACATCAATTGTCTGCTGAGTATGTTTTATTTAATTTTTAACCCAGGCCATAATTACTTCATTTCTGTGAGCTGTCTAATTGAACTAACAATAAACTACCTTAGGAACAAGAATAAGGTGTAGTTATTGCCCACCAATGATTGCAATGCAGTGCATAAATGTCAAACTGAGACACAAATCTAACGGAAGCTGCCAAATCATTTCCACAATGTCATACTAAAATGAAAATTTAATGTGGCCTAGAATCTCACTTGGCCAAGCCTACTAATTTCCGGTATCAAATCTAATTTACACACATCAAATTGGATGACGCGAGACTCTACCATAGACGCACTAAGATCAAGTCAAACTTCAATAAACATGCCATGACATTTCTGTAATAGGCCTGTAATATCTAAGAACATATTATATAAATTATATCATGTAACTATCTGCAATCAAGATTCATAGTAAGGTAAGACTATATTTCCAAACAAAATGGACAGGAGATTATGAAAATACCGCAAAGTTCTTTCAATCTCGATTAACTCAAAGTCTCCTTTAAATAGTCCCAAATTTTAGATATGAGTTCCTCTCAATGTTTCGAGTTTTTTGGTATATAATTCGCTCAAAACGATTCATGTTTGCAGTACGTCGAATTTTAAGGAAGCAACTCGGAAGAAGGAGAAGGAGAAGAAGCAGGAGGAGAAGAAGAAGAAGGAGAAGGGTGGAAGAAAAAGAAGAAGACGAAGAACGAGGCCCGTATATGTGCTAATTTTTCTCTAATTAACTTTGTCGAGTCGCTATTTGTCTTGTTGGCTAATTTTTTGATAATTAAGTTGGCCGAGTGACCATTTGGCGTAATTATCCCTAAAAAAAAGTGTATATATTTAAGGTATTTTATTAAGATGCCTTTAAAACTAACTAAAATATGAATGTGATGACACAATTTTATTTTTGTGTGGGTGCCTTTAGCCCACAAGATGAAAAATAAAATAATTTATGGATAGATTACTGAGAATAGAAACGGATAGAAAAAGTCCTTCCCAACAGAAACCAAGCGTCCGCTTCCGATCTCTGGGTAACCACCAGTTTGCACTTACTCGACCTTAAAATTAGGACCAACCACTTATTTAAAAGTCTTTACCCTTTCACATATTCAGATTTACAATTTGGAAAATTAGTTATTGTTATTCCTGAACAAGAATTCTGGAAGAGCTCCAATATGAATTCATCCACCGATAAGGTATGATTTGAAGATCCATATGACTCTTTCTTGTATTGTCAGTCAGCAAATGGAAATTTTGGATCATATTTCTTTCACAATTCTTATTTAAAAGATTTTGATTTACAGGCACAGGATGTGAATGTGCAAAACCAAACGGAAAGGAGGGTGGAGACTGTGGATTACCAGTCATCGGTGGGGCAAGGACAAGAACAAAGGCCTGTGGAAGTTATTCACCAGCAGCAGCCACAAGTTAGCACCCCTCACTCAAACACTAGCGGAGGTGTATTAGCTAATGCTGCTGCGTCTGTTGCATCGACCCTTGAGTCTGCTAAGAGAGCTATTTCACGGAAATAAATCCATAATACAATGTTGTGTAATTTTGTTACAATTCTATAATACTTGTTTACCGCGAATCCTCCATAGGAAACATAACAGGTTGGATTTGTCCATAGTTCGTCTTAAGAAAATCTTGAGGATTTGTCTATTAGTAATATTTGTTTAGCACTCTCGTGTAGTAAATATATATGTCTGTTCAATGTATTTCCTCTTCCCATTCTCATAAATCATAATCAAACATACAGCTACAATTCTTAATTACAAGATTGATTGTTGGTTGCTAAATGATGTGCCTATTTTCTCATTCTTTTTGAAAATCTCATTCAGTACAAAAGATAGAAAGGTTGATGTATTGCTTTGCCACACAATTACTTCTCATGCAAAGCAGTAGACGTACGATTTGTCTGCATTTGCATGCTTAAAAACTAAAAAGGGAATATACTTTTCGGACACGAATCGCCAGTGGGTTGAAATTATGGCTAAAAGACAGATGCTTTCTCAGCCAAAAGTTGAAATAACAACTAATTTGAACACTTTATTCTCCTCAAATCTTATCAAGAATCCTATACCCTTTTTTTACCCCTTTTAAGATTCGGAAAAATGTGATTTATTATTTGTATTCAGAAACTTTAGATTATTGGCAAAGTACTGCAAAACTAAGTGAATTCTCAGCAGAAGTTAGTAGTTGTGTGTTGCATCACTTGTAGTCGTCAATCAATGGGTATGTCAATATCCAAGTTTGTAAAAATGCTATTTGCAAAGAAAGAGATGAGAATTTTGATGGTAGGACTCGATGCGTCTGGCAAAACAACCATCTTGTACAAGTTAAAACTTGGGGAAATTGTCACTACCATTCCAACCATTGGTACTTTTGCTCTCCTTCCTATCTACGTTTAATGACACACTATATGTTCAATTCCAAAGAAAAAACTTTATATCTGTCAATCTTGAATAATTTAATTAGTCTTTTTTCGCGTTAATGAAACCAGGATTTAACGTGGAGACAGTGGAATACAAGAATTCGAGCTTCACGGTATGGGATGTGGGTGGACAAGATAAGGTATTTAATAGGAGTATAATATGTTAGTAATACTAAAAATCCCAATCAAAGCTAGTTAATGGAGTTTAATGTAACTAAGTTGTTTTAGTAATTAATTGTGCAGATCCGGCCTCTATGGAGGCACTATTTTCAGAATACACAGGGTCTAATATTTGTGGTAGATAGTAATGATCGAGATCGAATTTCAGAAGCCAGGGATGAGCTCCATCGCATGCTTAACGAGGTTATACTATAGTAACTCACACACTGTCAAATTATTACTCCCTCCGTCCCATAGTACTAGTCCCATATTACTTGTCAACATTACTAAAATATCCATTACCAATTACACGAATAAATGTGTTATGTAGGAAGAATTACGCGGCGCCACAATTCTTGTTTTCGCGAATAAACAAGACCTTCCAAATGCTATGAACGTTGCAGAAATCACTGATAAACTTGGTCTGCATTCACTCCGTCAACGACGCTGGTAAACCACAGCCTTAATATATATTATACTGATCATCTAATACAAGTATTATTATTGTAAATAATTGTCCATGATAAGTGAAACTAGTTACTTTGAAAATAAGGCCTTACAAGTGAAATTACCCTAATAGGTAGTACAATACTTTTATCGGGATTTTAATAATTTTAGCCGGCCGACTAAAATCATCTGCCTAGCTGTAGTAGTTAATTAGTCGTATTTGGTGTACACTGTGTATAATATAAGTATAATAAATGTGTAACCGTGTACACACTGATTATACACAATTATCATTGATTATACACTGTGGAGTGTGACTCGTGTTGTCTACATTTTTTTAGGTACATCCAGAGTGCTTGTGCAACATCTGGACAGGGGCTTTATGAAGGTCTTGATTGGTTGTCACATAATATCACTGGCAAGGCAAGAACATTATAGGCTTTTCATCTTTTTCTCACCAAAAAGAAGTTTGCTAACTGTAATTTTATTTGGTTAAATCATCACTGCAGGCGTAAATTCAGAGCTACATCCAGCTCAAGAAAATTCTGGTCTTGAAACCCAAGCGCGTTGAATTTAATATGCCATAACAGAAGCTATGGTTATACGTATATTCTGATGCAGATATCATTATAGTAAACTTTAGTATTAAATCCTATATATTTGCTTATCTGTGTATGTGATTTTTTCGCTCATAATTTATATATATGGTTGAAAAATTAAAGTCTTTGGACGTTCCCATAATGTGGACTGTCGGGTAAATTTCTATGATATAACACTCGTGGCGTTCAAGTCTTCGTTCTCCTTTGAGGCTTATTCGAAAGAGAATCCAGTAATTCTTGATCGTGAATATCTGAACAGGTTATTTTATGTTCAAGATTTATTGTTTAGGAAGGTCATTTCGTCCATACGCATAGTACTTTTGATCTGAAATTTCAACTCTTCCGAGTTTTAGCAGTAACATATTTTTCCCTAGAGCTAAGGTCCAAAATATGGAAGAAACAAAGTGTTTTTACGACTCTACTGCCAAATCAATTTTGGAGAGAGGTGATTGTACATGACGTGGTGCAGCTCTAGCTTACCGAAGACATGACCTTAGATAGGAGTGTATGGAGGTCGCGGATTAGGGTAGAAGGGTAGTAGGTAGTTGAGCTTTGACTCGCTTTTTGGCGGGTCTAGGCTTGGTGGGAGCCTAGGCGCACAATATTTATTGTAGTTGAAACAAATAACTATTCCCACCACACGTATTAGGAACCTGGTTCCAAGAATCGCAGTAATCAACAAACAGTAAAGTAAAGTGCAACACAAATTTTACCGTGGAAAACCCCTTGCTCAAGGGAGTAAAAAACCACGACCTACACTGTGTAGGATTTTACCACCAATATCCACTACTTCAAAAGAGCTTTGTTCAAGATTACAACCCCGCAATCCTAGAACCTAGCTCTTAACGCACAACTCAACAATTTACTACAATTGTTCAACCCACTACACGAGCACTCCAAGAAGCCAAACCCGCTTCTTGTTACAACACCTCACAAACAAGAAGTCAAACCCGCTTCTTGTTTCTCACACTCACAACTAAACAAGGTTCAATAATAGAAAAGATTACAACTCAGAATCTATCCTATTACAAACTTGAAACTCATCAATTTACTCCAACTGATGAACTCAACAAAGACTAATAACTCTAGCCTTCAATTGCCTAAACTTCAACATTCAGCAGTGCAAACTCGAACACAAACTGTGAACCAGGTTTCTGTTTTTTCGTGACAGAGTCCTGCAACAGTAAACCAGGTTTCTGTTTTGCTGTGACAAAGTCCTGCAGTTTTTGCTCCAATTGCTATTGCTCTCAAGATGATAAATTTCGTGAATATGCAATAGGTGCGGTTCTCAATGGTCTTCATGCCATATATATACCAGAGATTCACCATGCCCTAGAAAATCACGCACTAGGGATTTTTCTCCAACTAGAACTTGGTTTCACATAGGAATTATGTGATTCCTTTCCTTATAAGGAGATTGCATCATATAAGGAAACTTTGACTCCTTCTTAGACTTTATTTCTCCTTTTTATTTCTTTTCTTCTTTGCTCTTTATTTTTTTCCTTCTTTGCTCCTTTATTTGTTTCCTTCTTTGTTCTATTCTTCTTTGCACTTTTATTTCGTGGCTTCAATCTTTCATATTTGTACTTGATGTCCTTGTGCATTCACATCAACTATTCTGGAACCTGGTTCACCTGATACAGCATACAAAAGATAACAAGCAGTGAACCAGGTTCTTGTTTGTCAATCATCAAAACTACAAATATGTTCTCCTACTTTCCAATAATTTCCCCCTTTTTCGATGATGACAAACAATGCATCATCTATTCCTTGTCCATGCCATATAACTTTCCCCTTTTGGCATCATTGAAAATCAACCACCAAAGAACGTAATGAACATACAATGAGTGCAATATCATTTTAACTCATGGACACTCGGGCAACACTATTCAGTACACACTTGCTGACAATAAGATAAGTCAATCTGAGGATACTAGCCATCTTACACACATAACAAAGAAATGCAGAGAAGGAACACAATGAAGCAGACATGTACCAATTTAAGCCCTTAAGACCCCAATCAAAATCATATCATATCATGAGTATGAGAAAAACACAAGCACAACAAAGAAGTCGGTCAAAGGAGCTAAAGGACATATACTGGGAAAAGGATTACTAAGGCTGAGAAAGAGGATGTGGAATATTTTTTTTTTCATACCATTGTGCACTTGCAAGATGTAGGTTCAACAATTGAGTAATGAAACCTAATTTTTTTTTTCCAGAACCTGCTTCAGATACACAGAAATCTTACTCTTCCGAGTTACTTTCGTCAAATAACTTCTTAATGAAGAATAGATATGGTTAAAGGACTCATCAAACTTGGTGCAACAATGATGGATTTCGTAACAATATGGGAACTGATAGTAGTTTGTTCCTAAGAAAGTTGTTCCCCTCAAGAAATGGTTAGTTGTACTTGGAAAGGTGAGGTTACAATTTCGGATTTGTGAACCTGGTTCATATGTGGGAGGTGGTTAAGACAATGGAGACACTGAAAAAGTGGGTCTAGGTTCTCCCTGAATTGAAGCTTGGGTTATTTTAAGACTGAGACCCCCTTTATCAACGTAACTTGGGATTGAAGGATGCTTGATAAAAATAATGGAATCTTTGTTCTTTTCTTGGAAGAATTGTTTTTTTTTTTTTTTAAAACGATGGATCAGGTTCACCAGTGCTTGAGTTTTACACATACCCAGGAAATACATGCATTGAAAGGGATGGTACATACCTGATTGCAAATAAGGAACCAAGTTCCCCTTTTGTGAGTTCCTCCTCGATTTCTTGATGCAGTTAATAAGAAAGTAGAGGTGATATCCGCAGAACTTTTAGCCATTGTCAGAGATGTGTCTGAAGTGTGTATCCTTTTTTTTTGTTATTATTATGTTCACCATGCATATTCTTAGCAGTTGTTCCCCATATCTCATGTACCTCCTCACTGGTATGGGAATCATCACTGATACTATGAGTTTGATCATTTTTGAGAACTGCTTGGGAACCAGGTTCTGCAAGTGTTGAACATTCGTAATCCTTATCATCATCTCTAGCAATATCAAATCCTTTCTTGTCAACCTGCTCTTCAAGATCAGGATTATCAAGATTTCCATCCACAAGACCAATCTTTTCATCAGTTTTCTACAGATCCTTCAAGTTTGTATTTCAGCTCTCTTTCAATCAAGTACCACATTGGATGAACCAGGTTCCTGCTTCATAGTTTCTTGGTTGCTGTGAGTGGACCTTCAATATTGAAGCTTTAACTTTCTGACATTCTCGCTATTTTTGATCACTTTGAGCATTGCTTTGTTGAATTTAGTGTTGGGCAACTCATGAGCCATGTCCTTCATAGCTTTTTCTTTAGGAACCAGGTTTCCAAAATGATTTTATTTCAAGACATTCAGCCAATGTAAACAACATATTGTTTTCTTTGTCATGCATTTGAAAGACGCTCAGCAAATTATGTGTCAACCTTTTGTGTCTCTTTCCAAAGGCTACATAGCCACCTTGGAAATATGTGAGTGAGAGGAAATTTTTTAGCATTTCTATCATGTGTCTTGAGCATGCATTATTCAGATACCATGATTTTTGTCTTCCTCTCACCTTCACCTGAAACACTTGTCAAAGATTAGCTTTGGGCACCCAAATTAACTTGGGCCCCTTCTTGTGAGTAAAAGGATGAATGAGATCTCTTCTAGCCCAAAAGGCAAATAAGATGACTGCCCTTTTTGAGCATTTGTATGGTAAGGACCTGATCTCTTCTTAACAAAAATAGAATGATTCATCTGATGAGAACCAGGTCTCTTTTTGACAAAATTGTTGTTTTTATGATTTGCCCAGATTTGACCTTGACATTGTTTTCTAAGATGACCTTCCTTTCCACAGTGAGTACACAATTTTAATCCAGCAGGATTACCTTGTAAGGACTTGTGTTCTTCAAGTTTAAAACCAATCTCATGTTTAGTGGTGGTTTGACTATCTTGAATTTGAGTTAACAGTGTTGAGGACCTGGTCCACTTTCTGTTGTGTTCTAACTCATCTTTAGTCCTTGCAAGATTTTCTTGCAGCAACCTATTCTTTTCAGTAATCTCTTGAAGATTTACAGTCAATTTCTTGATGTCATCTTCCAAAGATTGTTAGAGAGTGGTCGCTTGACTTTTTCCTTTAGAAGAAAATTCCTTTAAAGAGTTTTTCAAAGAACAGTTTTCTTCATCAAGAGTTTGAAAGTCCATTCTTAAAGATGCATAATCACTCATAAGTTGATTCTTTTTCGAACATGCAGAATAATATGCATCAATAAGAATAAAAGATAAATTTTCAAGTTTTTTCTTAGAGAAGCTTTTGAGTTCAGGTTTAAGATCAAGAAAACATACCTTAGATTCTCTTTGTTTATCATCACTGTCTGAGTTTGAACTTGCCATGTGTGAAAGTATGGCCTCCTTGGAATTTTCTTCCTGCTGTTCATTTTCTGAATCAGTAATTGCAACAAGTGCCAGAGTGTCCTCATCATCAGATTCCACCATAGCGAATAGTGATCGATTTTGTGGTTCCTCATCATCAAATCTATCAGAGGACTTTCCCATTTTAGCAATGGCCCTTTTTACAGCACGATCAACTTCATGTGGAGTCATCATCTTGTGCGAAGGGAGAACCAGGTCCTTTTTTTGTTCCTTATATTTTTCTGGATTCTTTTTCTTGTGCTCCACGGTCCATAAAGGACAAAATTTGATGAAGTGGTCAGGACTGCCACACTTGTGACACACTTGATCATCGTTTTCCTTATCATAGTTTCTTGGAACCTGATTCTAGTTTTGTGAATTCTGGATCTTCCTCATCATCTTCTGAAATTTTCTAGTCATGAGTGCCAAATTTTCAGCTTCAAAGTCTACCTTTTCAGTAACTTTCAGAACCAGATTATTTTTCTTTTCGACACCAGTAATTTCACGCTCCTGATTTTTCTTAAGCTCATAAGTTGTCAGGTTTCCAATGAGCTCATCCATGGTTAAGGTGTCCAAGTTACGAGCCTCAGATATAGGTTCGACCTTACTTTCCCATGATTTTGGTAACACACTGAGAAGCTTTCGGATTGCCTTTCCGCTGGGAACAACTTCACCAAGTGAGTAAATCTCATTTAGAATTGCTGTGAACCTGGTATGCATCTGCTGAATGGTCTCTCCCTCCTTCATCCTGAATAATTCATATTTCCTGTTTAGTACATCAATTTTGGACTTCTTCACTTGACTGGTACCTTCATGAGCTGTTTGCAAAGTGTCCCAAATTTCCTTCGCAGTGGAACAAGAAGATATCCTATTGTACTCATCGGGACCAATGCCACAGATTAGGATTTTTTTGGCCATCGCATTGTTTTGAACATTGATTGTCCTTATCCTCTAGTTCTAATCTCCCTTTAGGGACCCGTGTCTTTCCATCTTCACCAAGTTTGGTAGGGATTGTTGGTCCATCCAATACAATGTTCCAGAGATCATGATTCTCTCCAATGATGAAATCCATCATCCTGTTCTTCCACCACCCATAATATTGTCCATTGAAGAGGGGTGGTCGAATTTGCGAAACACCTTCATGAGATGATGATGGGGCAGCCATCTGATCCTTTTCAAGGTGTTAACCTTTAATTGAAAAGACCCGCTCTGATGCCAATTGAAACAAATAACTATTCCCATCACACGTATTAGGAACCTGGTTCAAAGAATCGCAGTAATCAACAAACAGTAAAGTAAAGTGCAACACAAATTTTACCGTGGAAAACCCCTTGCTCAAGGGAGTAAAAAACCACGACCTACACTGTGTAGGATTTTACCACCAATATCCACTACTTCAAAAGAGCTTTGTTCAAGATTACAACCCCGCAATCCTAGAACCTAGCTCTTAACGCACAACTCAACAATTTACTACAATTGTTCAACCCACTACACGAGCACTCCAAGAAGCCAAACCCGCTTCTTGTTACAACACCTCACAAACAAGAAGTCAAACCCGCTTCTTGTTTCTCACACTCACAACTAAACAAGGTTCAATAATAGAAAAGATTACAACTCAGAATCTATCCTATTACAAACTTGAAACTCATCAATTTACTCCAACTGATGAACTCAACAAAGACTAATAACTCTAGCCTTCAATTGCCTAAACTTCAACATTCAGCAGTGCAAACTCGAACACAAACTGTGAACCAGGTTTCTGTTTTTTCGTGACAGAGTCCTGCAACAGTAAACCAGGTTTCTGTTTTGCTGTGACAAAGTCCTGCAGTTTTTGCTCCAATTGCTATTGCTCTCAAGATGATAAATTTCGTGAATATGCAATAGGTGCGGCTCTCAATGGTCTTCATGCCATATATATACCAGAGATTCACCATGCCCTAGAATATCACGCACTAGGGATTTTTCTCCAACTAGAACTTGGTTTCACATAGGAATTATGTGATTCCTTTCCTTATAAGGAGATTGCATCATATAAGGAAACTTTGACTTCTTCATAGACTTTATTTCTCCTTTTTATTTCTTTTCTTCTTTGCTCTTTATTTCTTTCCTTCTTTGCTCCTTTATTTGTTTCCTTCTTTTTTCTATTCTTCTTTGCATTTTTATTTCGTGGCTTCAATCTTCCATATTTGTACTTGATGTCCTTGTGCATTCACATCAACTATTCTGGGACCTGGTTCACCTGATACAGCATACAAAAGATAACAAGCAGTGAACCAGGTTCTTGTTTGTCAATCATCAAAACTACAAATATGTTCTCCTACTTTCCAATAGTAGTACTAGTCTTATACATGTATTTCCTTTTTAGTTACCACATTATTTCGTTGTTGTTGTTTCTTTTCTCTGTATGCTTTGTAATGCCTTATTATTTGACATGTTTTCTCCATTACCATATTCTTTTTCATAAATACGTTGATTTATTGCACTTGAGCCGAGGGTCTTTGGGAAACAACCTCTCTACCTCCATGAGGCAGAGGAGGACTGCGTATACCCTACCCTCCCCAAACTCCACTTGTGGGATTACACTGGTTATGTTGTTGTTAATCCCTCTTTCATGACCGTATTTTTTTCTGGCTTAGGAAGATTTAATGATACTATACATTTACTGACTTAAAATGCTAGACGCGCAAATGGTTGTGGTTTAGGGAATAAGTTTGAGTCACTAGTAGCATACCTGTATAGTCAATAATGCATGAAACTTCATGATGTATCCAATGACATTGATGGGTTGGATTTTTTAAATTTGTAATTCAAGAACTCCTACCTGAACCCTTAAACAGTCTTAAACCAAAGAAGGCCCATATAGCCACCCATTTTTACATCAATTGTCTGCTGAGTATGTTTTATTTAATTTTTAACCCAGGCCATAATTACTTCATTTCTGTGAGCTGTCTTATTGACCTAACTATAAACTACCTTAGGAACAAGAATAAGGTGTAGTTATTGACCACCAATGATTGCAATGCAGTGCATAAATGTCAAACTGAGACATAAATCTAACGGAAGCTGCTAAATCATTTATTTCCACAATGTCATACTAAATGAAAATTTAATGTGGCCCTAAAATCTCACTTGGCCAAGCCTACTAATTTCCGGTATCAAATACAACTTAGACACATCAAATTGGATGACACGAGACTCTACCATGGACGCACTAAGATCAAGTCAAACTTCAATAAACATGCCATGACATTTCGGTAACAGGCCTGTAATATCTAAGAACATAACCCCGCCCAAATCTCAGCCGGTTCCTTTGTTTTAACCAGGCGATTAGACACATTTATCTACTGCATTAATCAAGTGTAACGATCAACTTTAACGACAACATATTATTTAAGTTTAATCTAGTTCTCTTTTCTTCTTCTTCTCTTGTACTTGTTGCTTGGACGCACAATTGCAACACTCCAAACTTGGGGATATACCATTAGATAGACATCTTATCACTGACGGAATCAGGAGTTCTAGCTAGGGAATTCCAAAAACGCTAGAATGCAACATTTACCACTTCCTCTCTATATCTTGTCAATTATCTTCCTTCGTTTTTTTTTTTAAAAAAAATTGGTTTCATTTTTACGATTTCAGTGCGTATTTATCTAACTAGTGGATTTTACGGACCGCATATGATGAGACATTTTGTACACTCTGAATATAGACAGGATGTACAAAAATTGTGGAAGAGGCAATGCATGGGAGCAGGTGCAAGGCCTCATGGAATTAGTTACGACTTGTGAGTCGTATGACATTTGTGCTACGGCGCAATTAATCCACTTTGTTTGGTCATAGCAACAACCTAACAACAAATATATTGACTATATATGTTGGGTCTTGTTTTCTGCAAGGTCTTATATAGTACACACAACGTGAAAACAGACAACTCTGAAAATTTCATGTTTGGTCCTCAACCTATTTCATCAGAGCATTAATAGAACAAAGGAGTACTGAAATCATTTCTCTTCAAAAATGATATAACAAACAAGTCCAACCTTAGCTGTTACCCAACCATAATTTCCTCTTCTGTTTGGTCACATGATGAATACTGTAGTATTGCCTTTTTCATCATCTGTTTCTGATTGTATAATTTATTTATTTTTCAAAATCATCTAGTCTAGTCTTGAAATAGAAGGTTAGCTTAAAGTGGATCAAGACAAAAATTTGATTCAAATGATAATAATTCTTCTGAGTCATCGCTATTAAGTAGCCTAAAAAGGGAAGTGTCACCAAGTTGCCTAACCTTTAATATCCACGAATGCATATAGAAAACACATAATTCGTTGGTGATTTTAAATAAGCACTATTTTGCACCCTTTAATTTGTTGGTGATTTTAATATCCTCTTTATTGGGGTAATTTGTTGGTGATTTTAAATATGCACTATTTTGCACCCTTTAATTTGTTGGTGATTTTAATATCCTCTTTATTGGGGTAATTTGTTGGTGATTTTAATATCCTCTTTATTGGGGTATCAAGATTTCATCTGTTTTGCCAATATATAGTGAATGGTAGGTACCACATTGAACCATTGCTTCCAAAGCTATGACATAGTTATTATATTTGTCTTCGCCTCACACCAATTTTAAGGAATATATTCAAGGGCTTCCTATATTCAAACCCAAAATCCCAACTATATTTTTTTTAGGGTGAAAGAATTATGCACAATACTCAAGTCAATACTGCAGCGTAGAACAGAGACAAAAAGAAAAGGAAAGATGAAAAACGAAAAGAAACTCTACTATCTAGGAGTTGTCTAATTGCCAGTGGGGTTCACTCACTAGAGTTGTGGTCAAACTTGCAAGTTTTTTAACGTTACATTATATTGTTGTTACTCTAGAATAATTGGGTGGTCCCAAATTGAATTAGCTCTCCCAACAAGAGTATCATAACATAACGACTTTTAAAGCCTAAAGCCAAAAAGCCCAACACATACAGGACCCAAAGATTGGTCACATGAGTGAACAATTGTGCCTCAAAATGTTATCATATACAACAATATATAACCAATGTAGACATGTAGTCCCATGAAGTTGGGTTTAGGGAGAGACGAAATGTTATCATATGGCAGCTAGAAATCCATTTAGTAGTCACGCCAATCATTTTATGCATTCGTCTGCTCTAACTTTTGCTAATCGATCTATCAGATTGTCTTATCCATCTTCTTTTATATTATTAATCACACTTACTATAGACAAATATTCATGGTTGACTTTGAAATAACACGTTAATGTTAATGTGATGCATAGCGGGCTTGTGTATTTAAGCATACAAGGTCAAACAGATTCACTTTCTCCTATCGATTTATGTGCCAAGAAGTGGATGAACAGCAGGAGCATGCACAAAACTTGCACTATATTGACAAGACCACATAGTAAGAAGAGAGTTCTCTATTTTATTTCCTGGCGAAGGATTGCTATAAAACCAGGGGCACGTGTCAATTAGGGACAGTAAATTCAATGATGCATCACCTACTAGTACTTTTGGATTAACTATAAGTAAACAAGAGTGTATAAAGTCAGGGCCAAGTATCAATTAGGGAGAGTAAATTCAAATGCAGTACCACCTACTAGTACTTTTGGATTATTCACAAGTAAACAAGTGTATGAATGCTTCTTTGTTTTTCAAAATAAGGTTTAAGTTTAGGAGAAAAGTCTATGCAACAACTACTGAAATCCCACTGGCCGACAATCTATTCCTGCCCTCGAGACATATCTCCACATTCTAATTTAATATACTACTACTTCATAAGCACATAGTCCACTGCCAACCTGTCCTACTTTAAAAATCTTTCTCAATACATATAATCCGTTTCTTGAAAAAACACATAATCATGGGGCATCCATCTCTATCTATGATCCCACATTCAAGAATCAGATCAAGTTATGGCTATTGTAACATTCATCTTAGACATACAAGGCAACATAAGAAGCATAATAAATGATAAGAACGTATATCTTGGAATCATAATTCATCGATGATAATGATCATATTCAACATAATTCAGCAGCATTGATTCAACTCAAGGGAAAACTCCACCAATCCCATTTCCTATGAAGGAGGGGGTGGAGTTGATGTTCACATTGTTTAGACCATCCAACGAATAAAGTCCAGTAAAACTTAATGGAACATCCGAGCATTGTGCAATTGCATTTCAAGAACATACCAAAAAAGAGAGAGCCATTGCCGAAATACTAGGTAATCTAGAGAACGATATATTGATCAGTGAGGACTACTTCCCACAACAACAGAAACAGTACCACCAAGCGGAGCCAGTTTCATGTGCTGATCCTGAGTTTTGTTTCTCTTATACTGAGGCTCAGGTGAGGATGAAATGGAAGATGCTACTGACCATGAATCATTTGAGCTCTCGCAACTAAAATATGCATCAATGACACCACTTGGACTACCAGGTACTGATTGATGTTTGCGCTTGAGGCTTTGGCATAGCTTGTAGCAGGAAGTGCCCATTAGCCCTAGGATAAGATCATGGCATCCATCAAGGCCGTCCTGTTTATTGATCAAGAACTATAGTGTTACAATAGACTCAATGCTGATCAAATTTAGATGTTAAAATTCAAATGTGAAAGATACCAGACCTTTTCGACTTTTAGAACACTCATGAGCTGATTCTGGTATTCCATAGCATTGCACGACTCAATCTCATTGATCACAAAAGACATTGTTGCAGTCGCAATAACAGATGGAGGATAATGCAAGAGCCTAGAATCTGCATTCGATTTGTAAGGTTTGATGATCAATCACTTGTATTAAATGTACAACAAAATTTCTATTTCTTCAAAGAAACAATCAAAATCAGTTACATTTCTCACCAGCGATAATATCAAGAATAAGGCGTTCACACTTCTTAAGAAAATCCAAATGCAGGTTGTTCATGAATCCAAATCTCCTCATAATATGATCAATGAAAGATAGTGGTGTCACCAGATTCATTTTCCACTTAAGAGTAGAAAGCACCAAGAGTTCCATTCTTTGAATAGTCTTTGCCTCAAACACAAATCTTGAATCAGCAACCTACACAATAAAACAGAACCAGCATTTATATATTTTTGGCATTAATCTAGACCACCTAATCTGCGATAAATAGTATCGATAATGCCATCTTAACCAGTTTTTCCATTGATTGATTCTATAACTCTGAAGTTTCTTATGTTTAGTGTTCTAAAATAGTCCTTTATTTTAGTCTATAAACTGTCATTCAGATATTTATACAAACACCAGCATTGCAAATTTCAAGCAATAAAATATCAACACATACTTGAAGGTCTAACAAAAGGGGGACTTGGGTTTCCTCCATTTTAGCAGCAATGGAAAGACAAGCAACAGCAGCAAGCTGACTCATCCAAGGCTTATCTTTCTGAAAGCAAAATCCAGATATAAACCTATCAAAATAGTTCACAGCTAAAACAGAAGTCATGGCAGTAAACCCATAGTAACCAATAACCCTCAACATCCAATCCAATGCCTCTTTTCTAACCTCCATTAAATACCCATTTGAGATTAACCCATCAAAACCCAAATGGCACTCTTTTTCCTTAGCTAAAAGTGTGGCAAGTTCCTCATCTTCCCAAAACAAGTCACATTCAAATAAAGGTAGAGTCTTTTTAACATTTTCAACTTCTAAATCATCATCCAAGAATCGATCTTCTTCACAGTAAAGGCCATCAAGAAGAGCAGAAATTGGATGATTTTGGACCTGGGCATACAAAGGGAAACCCATTTTCTTCTTCTTCAAAGGGGAAGAAGACAATGAAGGCTCTACTCATTATCTTTAAGGTAAGCCCAAACTCAATCTTGGACCCAGTAACATATCTGCTGCTGTTTTGGCTTATGGGTTTATTTTTCTCTCTCTAAAGGACAGAAAAAAAAGGGAAGAGAGAGAGAGAGAATGGGAAGAGGCAAAAGGAGGAGAGTAGGGAGGGGAGGTAACCAAAGAAGTAAGCAGAGGAGGGATTTTATACTCTCTCTCCATTTTGGTGCGTGGCATAAAGGATAACTAAATTCAAAATTAATTTTAAAATAAATTTATTCTATATTTAATTATGATAACTTATTTTTAGATTAATTATTTAGAGATTTTAATATTATTTTTATCCCACTTTAAAGATGAGAGAAATATATATTTTCTTCATTTTAAAAAGAATGACCTAGTTTGATTTGATACGGAGTTTAAGAAAATAAAGAAGACTTTTGAATCTTGTGGTCCTAAATTAAAGTTATGATAAATGTATCAAACTGCCCTTAAATCTTGTGGTCTTAAACATATCATGTGAAAAGTTGGAATTAAAGTGTTGCCAAAAAAGGAAAGGATCATTCTTGACTAAAAAGGAAAGTAGGTCATTCTTTTTTAAACGGAGGGAGTAACTTGTTTTTCAACCAAACGATCCTGACTTGTGTAACAAAAATAATACTTCTTCTGTTTTAAAAAGAATGACTTATTTTGACTTAATATGGAGTTTAAAAAAATAAAGAAGACTTTTGAATCTAGTGGTTATAAATTAAAGTTGTGTCAAAAGTACCAAAATGTTCTTTAATCTTGTGATCTTAAACATGCCACGTGGAAAGTTGGAATTAAAGTATTGCCAAAAAAAAGAAAGGGTCATTCTTTTTTAAACAGACTAAAAAGGAAAGTAGGTCATTCTTTTTTAAACAGAGGAAGTAGTATCAATTTACATATCAAATTTATAAAATTAAGAAGATTTTGTTATGTTTTTTCCTAAATAACTATACGAAATAATAATAATCAAATTTAGAGTTTTACAAAATTAGTAATAAAAATAATTTATACACTCAAAAAAAAAAATTTAAAAAAATTAAAAGATACGCCAAGCCAATAAAAACCAATAAAAATGAAACAGAGGGAATATGAGAGAGCTTTCACGCCTGTCCTTTTTTCCCAAAAAATCTGTACAGCTTTTTCATAGTCATATAGAGTACAATATATTGTTTAACGTGTTTGTTTTTTCAAAGGGCTTTTGGGTGGGAGGGTTTGCCGCGCTAGGCAAAATGGCGCACATTCACTCCAAATTCGTTTGTGTATCTTCATATTTATTTATGTGCTATATAAAGGAAAATATATTAATAGCAAAATCAAACTTTTAAAATCAATTTATTTTAAAAAAATATTTTTGGTGAGAAATAATTTGTTAATTGTAACTTCTTCTTTTTTCTCAATAATGCTTTTAAAAAGGTATTTTTAATGAATTTAATGAAAAACTACTTTTTTTAATTTATGAAAACAGATTTTGTTATTATTTTAGAAGCAATTATTTTCTTCTAGAACTCTCGCCTATCACCTCAAAAGATAAGCATTTTTAACCTCTTGGTCAAACAAGCTAAAACTCGCATTTAATAATTATATTTATCAGGGACACAAATTTTCTTCGATGAAAATTAAATTTTATACACAAACTGATATTTAATGTAATAATTTTGTGTGTGTTTCCTTATTTATATTGAATCTTCTTGATAAAAATTCCTATTTAGCCACTAACAGCAACTCAATGAATATATAATACATGTCTTCAACATACATTATTATCACTGAATTATAATTAACTAATTTATATTTTTACCTTAATATCACTTAATTATAGTAAATTGATACTATGCAACAACAACATACCCAGTAAATTTCCACAAAGTGAAGTCTGGGAGAGTAGAATATACGCAGTCCATACCACTATTTCAGAGGTGAGAAATTGATACTATGATTTTGTAAAATACTAATTGCGGAATTTTTTTTATTGTGTATCAAAAATCTAGATACACACCTAACCAGCAAGATACTCCATAATGTAATTACTATAAGTACCGTTACTTAAAAATGGTTCTCAACTTCGTTGTTAGATCTAAACATGTGAAATTTAAGACGTTATTTCAGGATATTATTGTAGATATATATCATAATATTTTTTTTTTTCTGGAAATGTGGCTGATTAGATCATGGATTAGTAGTTCATACAAGTGGTAGACTAATAATTGCCGTTGCAGCATGCAACATTGATGACAAATGTGAAGGGAGGAATAAAAGACATAATACTATCATACTTGAGGAAAAGTTGTAGAACAAATTGATTTCGAGCCAAACTCAATTCTAAACGTTAGCTCAAGAGTTAATGTTATTCAAGTCATATTAAAGAGATCATCATTTCTTTAATGGCCGGTGTGGAACTCTTCACTCACCTTTTGTTCTGATGTATGGTCAATATAATACGGGGGCTCGACATTGAAAATGAGAATTGGAATGGGTCCTATATAATACTATGTGAAAAAATAGATGTCGGGTCTAGCTCAATTTCATAAACTAAATCAAGAGATGAGAATTGTCCAAACTATATTAAAGAGACCACCCATCCTTTAAAGGACCGAGATAGAACGCGTAACAAAAGTGCCTTTACTCACTATTTGTTTTTTGGTTGCCATAATTTTTTGTTCCTAAAAAGCATTTCGTCCAAAATGGACGAAAATGACATTTCTTGTTCATAAACAGATTTATTTTCATTCGTAAATATTTGCATCATATTTTTGCTCCTAGTCTTCAACCAATATATAAACATTATGTTATCTCCTTATAATGTTTTGTCAAAATACTGTTTGATTTGCTAACAATAGTATAAATTTTAATAAATATTTCCAGTCAGTAACTAAATAGTGAAGAATACCTTTCAGAAAACGTCATTTACTGAAAAATATTTTTCAAAAATTGATTTCCGTCATACCAAATTCAATGCAAGGATCAATACAATTTACAAATGTAGTTGCTAATAAAAAAAAGACAATTTGGCATATGAAGTTGCTTTGTCCAGAAGGAAAAGGGGGGAATTTAGAAGTAATTGCCATTTATTGCCTAATTTATTTGGTTACCTTCCCACATGAGAAGCTCTAATGCTCTATGAGGAATTATTTTTTTTTCCTTGTAACAGCTTTTGTTGAAGGCATGTAAAATTAAGCTTAATAGTTGATACAATCTTATATTTCATCATAAAAAAGGCAAATAGAATATGTTAAGTGTTAACTTTCTTTCAATGTTTAGATTTCAAAATTAAATAAATTTTTTCTTTTCCAAATTAAGACTACAAAAAAAAATAAAAAAATTATCAAACTAATTAACGGTATTCTGAAACTAATATTAAATCAATATTTCTGATCGATCACACCTACTATCTTATTATGAAAATGGGAAAAATGTACGTTGTATCTTTGGATCTCTCTATAAAAAAATTAATACATATACTTTTTTCAATCTTTCCATATCCACAATGGTCACTTCACTCCCACCATCTCATCCCCTTGCCTATCATTTTTTCTTCTTCTTTATGCTATTTCAAAATCAGCCAAAATGGAATTGCGAAAACAAACACTGACGTTCTGAAATTCCTCGAGAAATTTTGAATATTTCACTACACCAAAAAAAATAATTAGCGGCAATTAGCTAACGGCAATAGTTTAATTGCCGATAAATTATGTTTTTAGAGACAATTATATATTAGGGACAATAACATGTTAGCACTCTTTGTAAATGTCTCTAAAGCCTATAATGGCATTAGATTCAACAACAACCAAATAATGTAGGTAAAAGCTTTAGCACTTTTTTTTAAAGTGTATATTTATTGCCGCTAAAAGCTTTTGTTGTCGTATTGTTTCCTTAATCAAAGTATGAGCTCAAACTATGTGATTGATCCCTATATTGGCATATTGGGGATCACTAAAAATCCAAAAGAAAACGTTTATAACCCTTTATGCATCAACCAAATTAAATAGAAAAACCTATAGTTCAGCCATAAAAATTTGCACGAATATTTCACAAAAAAGGTAACTACTGTTTCTAATTTGAAATAACTTATAATTTAATTTACATTCATTTAACCAAATCAAATTTGCATGTAATTACTTAATGTGGCAAATAATATATGGTGTTTAAAATAAAATGTAGTACAAGCAACCATGCAAAGCAGTAGAATTGCAAAATCATTGGCATGTGCTTTTGGGGTCAAAATATAAAGAAATAAACACATGAAAAACTTAAGAAGGAACTTTATCACATACACACATATTAAAATTATCTATCCAAACAATATAATTTTCAATCGAATGAGTGTAAATTTGTACTTAGCATTAAGTTTAATATGTACCATCATCAATACTCATATTAACTATATATTTGAGTTTCTTTACTACTAAAAAATGTATATCCAGATACTTGCATGGCAAATTAATGAACTTGCTAATGTCATTAATTAATAAAGGAGGAAAGCTTTCATATACATAAATAAATTAAAGAAATGCAACCACTATAATTAAATACAACCAAATATGAGGTATAATAATTCCTTCTATGCACAGCACAATGCACGTCTTGACATTTCTTTTTTGCTCTTCATGTTCTGAATTCAGCCAAATGTGGCTAAAAGTTAAAGAATGAGCTGAGCGAGCTTTGTATACGTACTAACTACTAACCCAAAAATAATGCTAAAACGATGGCTACGACAATAACAATGTAAGTACTAATTAAATATTGAATATTGTCATAGGATGCTCAAATGATACAATATTATGGAAGAAATTGTATTGTCTTGAACATTGTCATAGGATTCTCAAATAAATACACAAGTAATTGTCTGAATGAAGATCAAAATTCCAGTCATTTCATTCCAATATTTTATCCGTTTCATAATTTACTATTCCATCCGTTTTAATCTCTCTGTCTTATTTTTCTTTTTGGTTCATTTTAATCTGTTTGTCTTATAAATATTAAATGGCATTTTAGTACATTTTATATATCTTTTGTTTAATATCATAAAATTCAAAAGTTTTTTTTAACTTTTTCAAACTCTACGTCAAATCAAAATCAGACAAACTAATTGAAACGGTAAGAGTACTTACTAATGTTTTCCGGATAAAAGTTTGAATAACGTACTGCAAACGGTGTTGTCATTTCAAGAATGTAGACTTCCCTAGTCAACCAGCATGTTAATTTATTATGTAGGCCATCGAGTTGTGGTGGATGGTCTGAATTTCTTCACGTTTAATATCATTAATTAAAGGTCTCGTGTTTGAATTTTTGAAAATGACAAAATTTTATTGGAAGCGACAATCTCAAAAATGTACTCTGTAATGTACGAATCCTATTCAGTCGAGATCAATGCGTGGTACAAAGTGGGAAACAAAAAAGAAAAATAGCCACGTAGATTCTTCATTGCTATTGCTAGCTAGAAGTATTTTCTTTGTGAGTGGATCTATGCTTTTAAGTCTATGAATTCTGAATTATAAAATACGATAATGACTAAATTTAACATTGATAATTTTTACATATTAAATAAGTTATGGATCGAAACTATTAAATTCTACATATGCATTACTTATGGTGTAAATTCGCCCTTATTCTTCTTTATTATATCAATAAAATAAAGTTGACGGTACTTCGTTATGAATTATGATAATATAAAGATGCAATATATAGCTCTTCTTGTTGGGTTAAAGACTTAGACATAGTTCAACACTAAAAGCTAGTTTATGAATTAAGAATTGATCAAAGTCATATAAGGAGACAATTTATCAATGTAGGACTTCTTCGCACCGCTTTGATACAATGTCATGGAAATGAACGTATATTGAGCCTAAATGAATCCAAAAACTAGCTCATGAGAGGATAATTGTCCAAATTCATATAAAAAGTAATACAATGTCATATACTAAATGACCTTATAATGTAGTTCTAATTTATTAAAAAGGAACATGAAAAGATGGAAGCATGTGTAGGATTGGAATCAAGCAGATTCAATGGGCATGGGTCTCAAAGAAGGAAAAAAAAAATGTAGTGTTATGTGGTCCTTAGCTAGTATTGAAGAAGCAGAGAGATCAGATCTGTGCTGCTAACAAAAACAAATATAGGATTTTGGGGAAGGAAAAAAGGTAGTCTCTTTCCTTTCCTTTAGATACCTTTTCTCTTTGCTCTTCCATTTGCTAATATATATATAAAGTTGTTACGCATTTGTCATGCTTTTAATGTCTTTTCCAATGTCTTCTTATATTCAAACGGTCATCTTCTTCTTTCTTTACTCATTTCGAAGAAAATATATATGTAGATCTATATAGACTTTAAGTTATAATTTAATAATAACATACCAGTGTAATCCCAAAAGTAATGTTTGGAAAGAGTAGGATGGATGTACATAAACTTTATTTCTGTCTTTGTGTGTAAAGAAAAATGTTTTGTATAGATAATATTATCATCAATTTTCTTTTAAGTGATCTGGTAATGTAAATTTTTTACACGTTGAGTACATAAATTTATGCGCTATATATGTGTGTCGTGGTAGATGTTTACTTTTCTCTCATATATAATCTAGTTTAACTTCTATATATAGAGTTGAAATTCTTTTACCCCATAGAGTCTTCTAAAAACTGTAATTATATATTTATATTAACCAATGGCAGATCCATATATAAATTGTGACAAGGAGATGTAACACTTGAGATTTCACCCTGTGAACCGAATCAATCTTTTCATGTACTAATTATATAATATCATACTTTAACTTACCATTATTACTTAAAATCTCAATCGCTTAAAATAATTACAAAAATTTCAAATTTTAATTTATCTTCCCAAATCACCGGATACATCAGTGATGATTCTATCAGCACTTTTCCCTCTTCTTCCTCCTCTCCTCTGTTTCACCCAATTAGAATATACATAGGCTGTTAATTAAACAAAAATCCACCAATTTAGTCCTTTGAGGGAAGAGCAACGAGTGAAACAAAAGAAGAAAACCTTGATATTAATTAATTAATTTTTCTTTTCTTTTTTTTTCCTTTGCAATTGGAGTATTATTTTATAATATGATTGCATTCTGTGATTATATGGAAGCGCATAGTTAATAAAAATTTCACATAGTCGCCTTAACTAACTTACGATTGAGTCATTAATGTAATTATATGGTATGAATGTGAGATTGATAGTTAAAAATTGTCGTCAACGAGTCAATGAAGCTGGATGAGAATCATGAGATGTTAGATTTGCTGTGAAGGACATGAAGATACATCACGGGACTGGAAAGATACATCATGGGACCGGTTAAAAAAAGTACAAATGCTATGTATCATACTGATTTTTGTGTCCAACTACATAAGAATGATGTATCTGGTTGAAAATATGACAAAAAATATGTATCAGAATTCTTTTTTGTGTTACTGATACATAAGACTTATGTATTGAAATGAGATCTGTGTTACTGTTACATAAAAATTTGATTGATTAGTTATGTATCGGAAAGTGATTTATTTGAAAGGTGATGTATCGCGACCTTAAGTAATTAATGTATCCGACAGTTCAAAATCCGAAATTTTATGTAATTTTGAAAAGAATGGAGATATGGTGTAATTAGGTACTAAACCGTTAGGATTTGTGAAAACTGCCCTTTTTTATCCTCTTATATGGCTATCCTATTTGCATAATATAATTTTTCAATAAAAGGAAATCCCTTAATACTTATAGTGCCACCCACTCATGTCATCATCCAAACAATTAGATCCCTTGGAGAGAGGAGTAACTAAGAAGAGGGGTATAAAAATAAAAGGGATGTTCTAGTGTTCCTGGTAGGTTCATAATATGCTAGGCTAGCCAATAAAGGTATTATATCTATGTTTCTCTTTTTGTTGTGTTGCTCCATAGAATTCATGTTTAGAATCCTCTCCTTACTCCATCTTTTCATAAATATGAAGATTATATATAAAATGTCAGCAATTAGAGAACATGATTGTTCTAAGATATAGAAGTAGATAAATGAGATTAATAACTTATAAAAATAAGACGATTAATGTGCTACAACAAATTTAAGTTCACTAGGAATAATATTTACATCTCAATCTCAAATAAGTTGGATTGGTTAGATCAATCAGCCTGACTGATCATATTACTCCATTTAATTAAGATCATTTTTCAACTTCATCGTAAGTCCTAAACAATTTAAAATTCACTGATATGTAAAAAAAATAATTCTTATACTGTTTTGTATAAACAACAGGCATTGTCGTCTTTAATTTTCAATGCGCTGAGTACGATAAAGTTACTGGCTAATGCCAAGTGGCATCATCCCATTGTATTTGCCAGCTATTTGCAATACTGAATCAACATAACAAATGCAGAAATAGACACTTCATCTGCTTTCCTACTAACTCGTTTCTCTTTTCTACTGGCGTAGTACTATCTCCGTTTTAATTTGTTTATCTTATTTTATATTTAGTCTGTTTCAACAAATATCTCTATTCCAATTTAGAAACTCTTTAACTTCAATATATATGTTTAAAAACTATGAGATTAAAAGACATTTTGAGACTGCCTTCGTTTCAATTTATTTGTCTTACTTTCTATTTTTAATTTGTTTCAAAAGGAATGTTTCTTTCACATGTTTAAGACAACAATATTAAATGACTTTTTGGTATATTCTACGTATCTTTAATTTAACACCATAAGATTCAAATATCTTCTTTTTTTATTTTGGTTTTCCATCCGGAGTCCGATACTTGCATTGGAGTCCGACTAATCCGGATTAGGGTTGCGTAGGGTCCATTCGGGGGAAGCGCTCCCTACTAAGGATTTTTCCATACTCAGGGCTCGAATCCGAGATCTCTGGTTAAGAGAGGAGCAGCCTCATCTACTACACCACATCCTTTGGTGGTAAGATTCAAAAATCTTTTTTACTTTACTTAAACTTTATTTCAAGTTAAAACCAAACAAACAAATTAAAACAAATAAAGTATATTATACATATATTTAATTTAATATTTTTAAAACTCCATGTGCCTAGTCAAATCAAGATGCATAAATTGATTGGAGGGAGTAGTATTTTAGTTCTGTTCTTTATCTTTTACGGGTCTTTAGAAAAGGGATTGATTCATCGGTATAGTATATAAGATGCGGATACGCAACATGCATGCAGAAAGCAAAGTTGCAGATATACAACAGAATAGTATTAGCTAGTGACCTCTCTTTCAAATGTTAGTGTTATTTAAAAAATTTCACTGCTTTAGTAGTAGTGGTTCGATTTTTGAGGAAGCATGAAATTAAAGAGAGGCAAATATAAAATAAGTTGTAAATAACTTTTTACTCAAATTAGTCTGAATTAATTAGCTTTATTGAAAGACTGTGAATGTTTTGCCTTCAAAGTTCAACTGTTCTAATCGTAAAGATTTACAAAATGGACTTTTTTCATGCAATAGGAGAAATGATAAGATTCCTTGCATGCCTAGTCAAAAAAAATATTGTCAGAAACTGACCATTAATTCTACAACAACAGTGGAATCATATTTTTGGCAAAAAGGGTTATCATCTGCAAGCAGCAGCACCTCATCAAACATACTTTTGATCAGAGGCGGAGCCAGGATTTACACATAGGGGGTTCGAAATTTGAAGAAAAACTAATTGAAGGGGGTTCGACATCTATTATATATACATAAAAAATAATTTTAATCATGTATAAATAGTAAAAAATTTCGCCGAAGGGGGTTCGGACGAACCCCCATCCCAAAGGCTGGCTACGCCCCTGCTTTTGATTCGGACTCTCAACCATATATGCTAAAGCAACGAAAAATTTTATAAGGGGAGAGGTCCGACCAACAATAGTTGTGTGACCCTTCATTCTTCTTTTGATACTTGGACGATGGACCTACTTTTTCTTGCCACTCACCACCCCATCTTCCGCTCACCCTTCTTTTTTTTTTTTTTTTTTATTCTTTATATTTTTAACCAGTATCCAACTCCCAAATATATAATTAAGCAATTAATTTATTTAATAAAAAAATATTAGCAAACATATTTTTTCTTTGAGACGACTTTAAAACTGTCAAAATTTATAATAAGCGTATTGTTCAATATTTTCTTTTGGCATTTAAAATATTTTCATTACCAAAATTGGTCTGTACAAAGTTTAGAAGTTGAACTGACAAAGCAACCATACAACTAGCACGCTAACCATTATTACATTATTTTTTAGCAAAGCAAAGAAAAAATTACATATTCAATATTTTTAATAGTATCAAATTAATTAAGAAAATAAACTAATTCATATTTGCATTCACTTCATCATTTCTCTAAAAATAAAAGGGATATTTTAAAGTTAAATTATTTTCATCGAGAAAAAGATCACAAATATATAAATTAAAAGATAACAAAAAAAGTTAGTGATTAAGAAGAAAATAGAAAAATGTTAGGATAATATAGTTAATTTAGTACTCCCTCCAGTTCATAGTAACTTAATTTGTGAGCCATTTTTCAATGTTCAAAGTAGATTAATTGTTCAATCTTCAAGAGAGTTGTTGAAAATTTCTTCCATTTCTGTCCTTCATTTATATTTTCTAGTTGATGAGTTCAGGAATTTAATTGCTCATATTTATAATTTTAATTTGACTTTAAAAAGGCAAAGTACTATTAAAAAAAAGCTAGTAACTGTCTAACTGAGAAGACATTATAGAATTTTTGAGTTAATATAATATTATTTAAAAATAACGAACACTAAGTTATTTTATTATTAATAGTTCTAAGGATGTTAGTTATTTTTAATCCAAAAAAAAATGTGTTTCGTAATATCTTTTATTAAATTATTTTATTGTGTATTTGGGAGTTAGATTGATTAAACATAATAAGAATAAGAAAATAAAAGAGAAAAAACATAAAATCCCCCTTGAACTTGTCAGTCAGACTTACTTTAGCACTTTAACTTTACGGGTAATTATTTACCCCCCTAAACAACTTTCAAATGAATAAATTTCACCTCTTATGATGACGTGGCATAAAAAGAAAAGAAAAAAAATTAAAAGCGCGTAATTTTTTTTAAAAAAACGTTTCTACTACTAATATGAATATTATATAATTAAAAAAATAAAAATTACCCCCTACCCCACCCTCCTTCATCTTCTTCAAACCCATCCACCCCTACCCCCTTCTTCATCTTCAAAACCCCTATCTTCTCCTTCAAACCCACCCACCCACCCACCCACCCATCTTCTTCTACAAAACCCCCTCCCTTCTTCTTCAAACTCAGCCCTACACCCTCACAACACACGCAGGCAGAAATTTTAGTTCGATATCTTAGTTAACTACCCCTAAATCTTAGTTCGAAATCTTAGTTCAGGACTAAGATTTCTGTCAAGAAAAAGGGATCATATTAACATGTCTTATAATTTCATGAATTAATTAATGTTGTATTTCATGAAAATTAGGATTTTTCTAGGCTATATTCAAGGGGGCTGTATTTTATGAAGATTAGGATTTTTTGAGATCAAATCTTAAATCTTTAATTAGTAAAAAGTAAAGCTAATCAATGGAGAAGACTTTAATGGGGTTAGAGGGTGCTCCCATGGAAGAGAGAGAAAGGGAAACAATTAAAAATCAAAAATAAAATAATTTTTGACGTGGCAATGAAATTGCGCAGGTTTAATACACCTTCCATGGTGAGACTGGTCTTACAGTTATAGAGTGGTATTTAATTCACTCAAAAATTATTTAGGAGGGTATTTAAATGTCCGTTAAGTTAAAGTGCTAAAGTAAGTCTGACTGACAAGTTCAGGGGGGATTTTATGTTTTTTCTCAAAATAAAATTAAAAAAGGGGTGGTGATGAATGGCATGAAAAAGTACATAACTGGGTCCACCATCCAAGTGTCAAAAGAAGAATGGAGGGTCACACAACTATTGTTGGTTGGACTTCTCCCATTGTAAAAAATTTCATGTTTAGCCTCTCTTGTACTCATCCTTGTTGAGGAATTTTATTTTTTTAAAATTTTTTTTTGAAGCAAACACTATATATTATTATGATTTATAATATTTTTTTTATAATATTTAAAAATATAAATTTTAATTGAATGATGATTCTATGTTTGAATTTACATCGTACATTAGTTAGTTTGGTCATCGTACTTATCCTTATACTTTTGGAGCATTTGATGTGGTTTGGACCTGTACTAGTCCGAGAAGTAAGAGTACTAGGTCGGAACATCGATCTTGGTCTGAGAGGACCTGGAAGAAAGTGAAGTATGCTCCGAAGGAGATTGACCCTTCCCTGATTCAGAAGGGCATGTAAGTCATTTTCTAAGCTCTAATTTTAATACCAACTTGGTCATCAACAAAATTAAACCTCATATTACACTGAAGGAAAAGGGGTACAAGTCTTCATTATTCTGTCAATGGGACATTTCCTTGATTACTATGTGCCAGAAAAAAACAGCAAGAAAAAAAAAGACAAGGAGAATACTTGCTACGAAGGTGGAAGGTCAATTGAGCATATATACTTTGGAATACAATGTGTCTAATAAGAACATGCGACTAATAATGGGAAAAATGCACGAATTGATTAACCATTTTTCAACCCTATAATTGTAAAGTAGAGTAACATTTGTTCTGGAGTTTCAAATTTCACAAGGCCGGAATACTCCATGATAAAGTCACGAAGTTTCATGAATCTTTTAAATTTCATGATAATGACTATTTTTCAAATTTATGACTAAAAAGGAACTAGTGAGCGCTATTTCTACGAAAATATTCTAATAAGATAGGAAGTCAATAGGACATAACAACCTCGGAATACAAATTGCCAACTTCTATTGGGCCCATGGACTTCTTCTGATGTGGGCATTTTGGTTCCAACTTCCAACTGATAGAAAGCCCAATGGTGAAAATAGTTCCTCAACCTACTAGCAATAAACCCAACATGCATATTGGACATCTCCAATGTTAATAATACATGTATAAACAATTCTATATTGTATTTGACTTTGTAAGACTGAAATAACGTGTAACTAATGTGAACATTATCTCTACATAAAATTAAAATGAAAACCAAGAAAAGTTTGATATGAGATATTTTATTCAGTGGTGAAATGGAAAAATAAACCGAGTCGTAGTTGGTATCAAAGTCAAATATATATGGTGCTGGTGCAACTAAAATATACCCAGTGCTAAATCATGCTACCTATGATACTAATAGATAAACGTGACTAAATGAAAAGGACATTTCGTTAAGACTTTAGTCAGTGAGAAACGGCTTATTGGTTCCCAACATTTTGGGAACAAAATTTGCCACCAAATTTGTGTGCTGCATATGTTGAAATTACTAAATGCAAAATTCATCGTTTTAAGTAAAAACAAGAAAATATCAAACCGGCAAATTAAGTACCATCATGAATAGAATTGCCAACGAAAGAGGTATTCCATTCAACCGCAGGTACACATATATGTTGGGATAAAGGATGGTCAAACAAGAAACTATTGATGTCTACACATCATTATCAAACTACGACATATAATGAAGATATTTTTTGTATAATCGAAATTCAATATCTTAATCGAGTCGGATGAAATATATATATGAGAAGCGTATTTGATAAAGAGACTACTCATATGCCTAATTCAACCCCCAAAATTTAGCTCATCGAAGAGGATTAATGTTCAAGACCGTACCATATAAATTGACTATTCCATCCTTAAAGGAGCCGATGTGAGAACATATCAACATATGCTATACAAAGACTGAACTACCTTCAATCAGTGACGGAGCCAAGATTTTCATTTAGGGGGTTCAAAGTGCACAGACGAACTAGTCAAAGGGGGTTCAACATCTATAATATATACAAAAAAAATAATTTGAACCATGTATAAATAGTGTAATTTTTCGCCGAAGGGGGTTCGGGTGAACCCCCTGAGCCTAAGCTAGCTCCGCCACTGCCTTCAACAATATATTTCATATACACAATAGGTGTTAGTACTCATATACGCTAAGGGCTTGAATAATTTTTATGCTATTAATATATACATATTATTTTTATCTATTAACATATATTATTTACTTTATTTTTTTAGTTTACTATTTAGATATTATATACAGTTACAAGTAGTTGTAGTCCACTTTAATTGTTTGTATATATATATATATATATAGGAGTAGAATTAAAATGTAGAAATGTTCATCAAGAAGTATAAAAGAAGGAAGATGGTGATCAGCTATGTAATAAAGAATTAGAGTTGCCTGTACGTTTCAGTTCAACTTGGCTGCAGCCACTCCTACCTAATGACTGGAACTGGCGTGGGGTTATGTTTTGAGCCGTGACAATTTTAATTAGCATGCATACACCCTCTTATTACTTTCTCCGTTCATTTTTACTTGTCAGTGATATAGTAAAATTACTCCCTTCGTTTATCGTTAAGAAAAAATAAATAATAGGGATAATTTTAGTACATCATGTTAGGGTTTTTGCCCTGATTTTCTTTCCAAATTTGAGTTTTATTTTTCTTGAAAGGAAAATATAAAACTCTTCCATATTTGGCTAACCTCTTTATTGTAGGAAAGGTTTTGAAACTCTATAAATAGAAGACCCATCTTCTCATACCATAACACAATAGCATCCACAATGTAGTCTCTAAAGAGTCTTGTTTAGGGGGAGATTTCTCCCAATAGATTTTTATGCTTTCTCAATATTAGGTTTTCTTATGTAGGCCAATTGGCCAAACCCTATCAATAATATGATTTTAGTATGTTTTTATTTGTCATCCAATTTATCGTCTACATGGTTTTGCAACTGATAGCTTCCGCATGACGCCCTCTCGATTTCGAACCCAACACATCGCCCTTTGGATATAATAAATTACTAGTTTCTGGACACATGTTTCGCGCGTGTATATCCGTGTTAAACAATACAATATAGAGCTGAGATAAGCGTAGACTAAAAATATCTAGACAATGTTTCGGTTGCTTTGTTATCAAAACTCTTGTTGTCAACTTTGATATCCCTCTTGAAAGTAAGCTATAGAGAATAAACACAGAACAAAAAGAAAATAAAACAATTCTCAACATCTATGTAAGATAATGCAAGAATTACATTAAAAAAAATAAAAAATGGGTTGCACAATTAACTTAGGGACCATATCTTGATCCAAGGAATGAAATCGACTCAAATTAATTTACTATTCTCTAGGAACAACGATGCATTTTACTTCTAATCAGGTGAATTAAGTTAAATGGATTATCAAAAAGTAAACGGATTGACCTGGTTTTGCAATAGCATGCTAGTCCCTAGTTGCATGAGCTCTTTTTTTCTTCTTCTCAACTTTTACACTACTTTTCATCTCCTCTAGCTGCTTGGTGAAAGACTTCTCTGTATTTGTAGCGAGCAATGCGTGCTGAGATTCAAAAGTGCTGCTGATTCAACAAATTGTTATTAACTTTTCAAACCAATATAAAATGATAAAATTGTAACAGAAGACTCTTTATTTGCTTTAAAGCTCATATTATTAATAACATTATTATCATGATTATCACTCCACGATATTTATTATGAAATGTTTTTATATTTTTCTACATTGAGGTTGAAGAGATGTACATTTCTTTCCCGGTTGATGTCGTTTGAGCTTTTCTTTTACTTTTTTGATCTAACTCTACATTAATTCTCCAATCAATAAATTAAAATGAAGACCAATAAACTATTACCTTTTCAGCTGACTTATGGACTAAACAAAAAAAAAATGATTTGATTATTAAATAGACATTAAGAGGACATGCAAGATTTTGTATACATTCTATGAATCTGTTCTTGCTTTATTTACCCTATTAATGATTATTATCTTATTGTATTGTTTTGGTATTTATATCGTCTGTATAATGATGTCTAAAATATATTTCTTGATTATAGGGTAAATATATTTATATAACCCCAATAATAATAAGTAATATTATTTATTTATATATATATATATATATAATACTTTATTTGTAAAACAAATTTTAAAAGTGAAAATATTATATTGAGATATAATACACTTCTTCGAGAGTGCGCGAGTCCGTATAGGCAGAATGACTTTGGCTGGACAGTAATAGTATAAGAATGTTTTAAAATTTTTTATTTATAAGTCAAGAGTTTAACTTTGAAAGCAAATGGGAAATGATAAAATCTAGTGTAATCAATGACAATCAAAAGCAATGCATAAGATTTAAAGAAACTTTTAAGAAAAACATACTGCTATATTAAATTTTTTACAATTAAAGACGTTAAAAGATGTTTGACGTGTTTGTACCAGAAATATAAAAGAGTAAAATTTGATTGAAAGTAAAGACTTTTTAAAGAGTCTATTTGGATGGGCTTATAGGTTTACAAGTCAAAAATTTATAAATTAAAAGTTTTAACTTATGATTTAACTTATTTTTATTTTTTTGATTTAAAAACAAATGTTCAAAAGCATTTTTTAATCTTTACCCAAACACTACAAATACAAAAAACAAGTCAATCCAAACAATTCTAACTTCTTGAACATTTTGGCATATCATTTTTTACTTTAGATTTGGGTTAGTTTTGATAAAATGCATTCAAAGATAATAGCTTCTTTTTTTTTAAATCCATAAGCACATGTAAATACAATTATTAACTTACAAATATGAAGGTGCAGAATGTGTTATTATTTGAAATTAGAATATCTTGTGGATATTGGTAGCCACACTGTCATGTAAAGTTTAATTGTATGTATATACATGACTTGTACACTACTAATCCGACTCTGTATTTTTCTTTCGCAACAGAAAAAGTAAATCCTTCGATAAAATACATTTTTAAAAAGCAAAAAAAAAAAAAAAAAAACCTCCTAGGAGCAAGCTTCAATGGCATAAGGCTAGCAATGAATATAGAGAAATTCTAGGACAAGTCTCTTTTTTTTTTTCTGCTTTGTCTTGATAATGAAAATTGAACAAATCTAATGTAAAAAAAAACATTCAATATTTGAACATAAGAAACTTAAACAACCTGGCAAGCAATTTAACGACAATGACTTTTCAGCTATATATTGAGAGCTGTTATCATACTTCTAATTTCAGCAAATAAGTATAAAACTAAGGTGTGAAGCTCCAATGTTTCAATAATTGAACTATTATCTATCCCAATACTAGATTAGGAGACCTCATAGTTTTTGCCACACATCCTCTTGTCTTGATATTGTGTCACTGATTTTGGAACTCCTCTAGTCTTCTACACACAAAAATTTAAGCACAAAGAAATCCTTCTATTGAAATTGTATTGAAAGAGTCAAATTTATAGGGTAAAAATTGTAGTTTTGAAATGTGAAGATTGTTGAAAAAAAAAAAAAAAAAAAGAGAATGTGAAGATTCACATACAAATATGAAAGGTCAAGTATTAAAACAAATTAAATAAAAGATATATAAATTATGAGCATTAACTTGGGAAGATGAAACAACATGTGCATTAGGTACGTACATGTATCTACTCAAAGTTGGTGCGTAATTATTATTTTGAATTATATATTTATTCATAAATATATAATAATAGTGTTTAATAAAATATGATAGTATTTATTATAATTAATAGATATTTACAATTTTGTCCATAATATTTTGATTTTATAGGGATATTTTAGCAATCCAACTTTCTACTTGGGGCTTCCCACTTTTAAAATATTATAGATATAGATATATATATGCTTTAGAAAATACACTGGATAATTAATAGTAGTACTTAATAGCAAGGGTAAAATGGACACAATATGCTAAATTATTCATTGATTTTCCAAACTGAATAAGTATTGTTGGACATTTATTTTTAACATACTGAACAAAGTAAAGATGGACAATGGGTGTAGTGGCTATTTAATTCATTGTTAGAAACATCTACTCCCTCCGTTCCATTTTATGTGTCGCCTTTTGACCGAACACGGAGTTTAAGAAATAAATGATGATTTTGTAAAGTTTATAAAATTGCCCCTCTTAAAGTCACTTTAATGTTTACTTTTTAGTTGTCTTTTCTTATTAAGTAGGACCCAGTAATGATAAAATGGGGATGATGCCATAAAATAGTTGTCAAATAAGAAAATATGACATTCTTTTTAAGACGGACAAAAAAAAAAAAATATGCCACATAAATTGAAACGGAGGGAGTAATTAATTAGGTACTTTGGTCTTCCTTTTGTATCTTTTCATTCAACTCTTTCAGCTATATCCGTAAAATGTCTTGATTGGAGTCACTCGAGTCAAAAGGTAAAAATTGTTGGATTCGAAATCGAGAGGTCGTCATGCGGAAGCTTATAGTTGCAAACCATGTAGACGATAAATCGGATGACAAATAAAAACATACTAAAACATATTATTGATAGGGTTTGGCCAAGCCTACAAATGAAAACCTAATATTGAAAAAACATAAAAATCTATTGGAGAAATCTCCCCCTAAACAAGACTCTTTGATTATTACATTGTGGATGTTATTGTGTTGTGATTTCAGAAGAAGGGTTTTCTATTTATAGAGGTTCAAAACCTTTCCTCCAAGAAAGATGTTAACTAATTATGGAAGAGATCTTTTCCTACAAGGAAACCTTTTCCACAAAAAACTCTTTTTGAAGTAAAACACAATTATGGTAAAATTCAAGTAAACTAGGAAATTCAGGACAAATCCTAACAAATCTCCCCTTGGCCTGAATTTTCTGGCAAAATTGATCTTCTTCTTTTTCTTCACATAATCTTCATATATCACTGCTGCTTACCATGATTAAAAGTTGATATGGGTTAAAAATTGGAGCCCTATATTAAAAGTATGTAGGGTTGTAAATTGAAGTCTTGTGCATTAAAAGTGAGCACAGGTTAAAAGCGGAGCTCATGCGTTAAAAGTATATATGCATGAGTTGAAAGGAGCCCAAGTGTCACACCCCGAATCCCAACGAGGCGTGATTGACACCCGAAGCCGATATGGCCCGAGAGAACCAATCTTTGCTCATGAACCCTCGTATGCATAACCTCGAATGAATAACATATTGTCTCATGTAATTGATGAAATGTAAACTGCCATACATATACATATATAAAACTTGGCCGTTGGGGCCATCACGTCGCACTGAACGTACATGTCTTACATCCATATGCCCACATATGTCTACAAAAGCCTCTAAATACATACACGATCATTTCATAACGTCTACAACATCAAAACCAATGTACAACTTTGACTCGGAAAGTCCCGAAGCAACTGGGGCTCACCAAAGATCTGCAATTACTGTCAACCTACTATGGAGGTCTACTAGTGTCTGCACCTGCAACATGTAAAGTAAGTCCCCAAGAGGGGTCAGTACGAAGAATGTACTGAGTATGTAAGGCCATGAGAAAACTGTACCATTACACAAGAACTTTAATGGAAATAATTATAGGAGAAACTCTATATGTGGAACCATGTACCTTTCTTTCATTATTATCATCTCCGATCATTTATACATACTAACAACAACCATGGAATCAATATATGAGAAATAGTGAATGTGAATAAACTCTCTTCTGTATGTGGGGAACTATGTACATTACGTTCTTTCTTTCCCTTGCCTTTACTTTACTTTACTTTTACATTGCTCATATGCTGTTAGGGCCCTCATCATGCAGGTGATCTTGTCACCCCATGGATAAAATGTCATCATCATGCAGGTATTCTTTTTACCCCATGAATAAGATCATGTCATCATGCAGGTGTTCTTGCACCCCATGGATAAATGAACATCATCATGCAGGTGTTTGCACCCCATGGATAAAGTAACATCATCATGTAGGTACTTGTACCCCATGGATAAATTAGCATCATCATCATGCATTACTTTGTTCTTACTTCATTTCTTTACTTTTGAGATTGATACTTTAACTTGTGAGAGATTGGTACTTTTGCTTATGAGAGATTATTACAATGATAGTCACAACTTTCTTTGAAGCTTTGGATCAATAATCAATGAGTGAGAATCATGTGAATAAGCATTCTTGGACACACAACCTTCATGGAAACATAACACTGTTGGAACTATTGGACAATGATCAATGAACAAGATACATGAGTATAACCACTATTGAAACCTTGAAACATAACCTCATTGGACTTTTGGAACATTACTAATGAATATGAGACATGTATATAACTCTATTGGAACTTAGACTCATAACATGATTGGAACAATGCTATTCAACTAAACACGTTCTCTTTATCTCATTGCTGTTGTTGGGATAATTCTCTTAGGATCTACAACATATGACAACTTAAGAACTTCAAGACTGTAATCACATCTCACATATCAATATTGAATCCACCAAGTTCATTTTCTTCAAGATCAGAAGGCCATGTTCAAGTTTACAAGGAAAAACCATCCTTCGATTTAACAAACACATACACTTCACACATAGTGAACTTCTCACACTCCACCAACATAACCAACATAATATAAATCATTTTCCATGCATGAAATATATTAAACCATAATAATATACACTTACCAATACTCACCAAGTGATGATCTTTGGCCAAAAGGATGAAGGCTTAGGGTTTGAGTTGAGAGAATATTGTGGAAATTTCTAGATTTTGGCATATGTAATCAAGTGAATAAATATCAGATTTTTGGTGCCTTTTATAGACCCTTAATGGTAATCTTTATCCATATCTTGGTCAATAATTAATGGTTTGATTTGGTCAAAAGAAGAATGGATCATTTCCACTTCATTGGGCCATGGCTTTTGTGTCTTTTTTTTTGGGCCTCCCTTGAGCCCAATGGCTCAAGACTTCTTTAGCCCACTAACTTTTGTGTATAATTCCTTATATATATATAGAGAGAGAGGTCCCTCAAGTCACTCTTATCCATCTCTTGACATTAAATGCATGGTTGATTTGGTCAAATGGAAGATTGAAAGAATGGGTCAAATTGTTATATTGGACCATGTCTTCTTGTTCATTTTGGGCTTCATATTTGGGCCCAATAATACAAGACTTATTAATGCCCACATTTCAATACAAAAATTATCAATTCTCTCATGTTGTCATATTTCCATAAATGTACATGTAGTCGTATAGGTTCGGCAACATACGGAGTGTTACACCTCCCACAAGGGTCTCATCCCTTGTACTAGGCCCAATATCAATTAACTCATCGATAACATTACATAATACGTACCTTTGGCTATCAACACTTAAGTAAACATTGTTCAACGTCGTCAAATAGGGTTTGGTAGGTACGGGGTGTTACACCAAGCATTAAAAGTTAGCAAGAGATGAAAGTGGAGTCCATGCGTTGAAGCAAGTATGAGTTGAAAATATATTTTGATTTTAAAGATGGATTAGCAGCAGGATTGTTGAAAATTTGTTTGAAACTTCTTGCCCACGTGTAGTATCTTGACTTTTTTTTCCTTTTTTTTTTTGACAAAAAAACTCTTCATTATCATCAACTTGGTTGCAATTTGCTTTGAACCTTCAATCTTGATGAACCATTGGACTCATAGGATCGTTAGCTCTGATACCACTTGTTGGATTCGAAATCGAGAGGCCGTCATGCGGAAGCTTATAGTTGCAAACCATGTAGACAATAAATCAGATGACAAATAAAAACATACTAAAATATATTATTGATAGGGTTTGACCAATTGGCCTACATATGAAAACCTAATATTGAAAAAGCATAAAAATCTATTGGAGAAATCTCCCCCTAAACAAGACTCTTTGATTATTACATTGTGGATGCTATTGTGTTGTGATTTCAGAAGAAGGGTTTTCTATTTATAGAGGTTCAAAACATTTTCTCCAAGAAAGATGTTAACTAATTATGGAAGAGATCTTTTCCTACAAGGAAACCTTTTCCACAAAAAACTCTTTTTGAAGTAAAACACAATTATGGTAAAATTCAAGTAAACTAGGAAATTCAGGACAAATCCTAACAGAAATGCTAATTAAAGTCCTGGCCACTACTAATTTGAATTCTCCTCAGAATGTTCTGTTTGATCAAATTCTAGGGAGATCAGAAGATCATATATTAAAAGGGTATTCGATCGATCAAGTAATTTAGAGAAAATAAGTGTTTTTGAAAGTACATAGTAGCAGCTGTTTTCTCAAAAGTATTTTTTGGAAAGTACTTTTGAGAAAATACACTTAGAAGTAAATTTTAAAAGTTTGGCCAAACAATATTTGTTTCCCAAAAATGTTTTTAAATTAATTAACCAAATACAAACTACTTCTCACCAAAAATATTTTTTTGGAAAACACTTCTCAAGATAAGTTGAATTTAGAAGTTTGGTCAAATATATTATTATATCTTCCCTGGTCTGACACTTTTGAACCATTATTAAACAAAATGGTGGATTGCTTCGAAACATATATAGAGTAATATATACATATACTCCAACTACTATTAAATGTTTTTGGCCCAAGAACAAAGAATTGGAATTAAAATAGATGGTCTCCGTATACTTCTTTTCTTTCTAGTCCTATTAATTCTTCTTCTTTTTAGTCAAACGTACTAAAATTCGTGATTAGGAAAAAGGTAAGATGTTTTACGAGTTGAGTTGAGATATATTTTTCGTGTTAATTAGAAGTTTAAACATGGTTTAGCTATTATTGGATGAATATATAGAGTGATGGGCATGTCCCTTGATAACATGGTTCACGTTGTGAAAGGATCCAATAATATATATGTTAGGTCAGATTTATATATAGTTGGGTTTCATAAATAATATGATCACTGATTTTTCTTTTCAACAAACAAATGCCTATACGTCTGAAAGTAATGAGAGTATTGACAAGGAAGAAAACGTACGCGTGAACTACCCTAATTTGCAAATACTAGATTAGAATATAACTAATTTAAGAGAATATAAACAATTTCTATTGGAATTGATTGAGGGCTAGCTCATTTGGTGAATTTCTTGTCTCATATATATATATTTTGAATTAGTTGCTTTAGATAATACTCATACATTAAATTTGAAAAAGAAGAGATAACCATCGTGTTGCTTAGCTTCTTCACTTCCTATTTCTTTTTCGAAACTGCTTCGAAATACTTTTTCTTTGAGCCAAGGTCTTATCAAAAACAATCTTTCTAACTTCTAAGATAAGGTTCTACCTTCTAAGATAAGGGTAACATTTACATATATTCTATTCTCTCCATACCCACTTATAAAATTATACTGAAGTTAATGATATTGTTGCAAGAAGAAATAATCATCATCAACAAGGGTACAAAGTTTTGCAGTATCATATCCCTAAAAAAAAAAATTCCAATTTTTTTTT
The DNA here is from genome assembly GCA_031232105.1 of Capsicum rhomboideum. Classification (NCBI taxonomy): domain Eukaryota; kingdom Viridiplantae; phylum Streptophyta; class Magnoliopsida; order Solanales; family Solanaceae; genus Capsicum; species Capsicum rhomboideum. Next base: position 87,233,846 of record CP124717.1, read on the forward strand.
TCCTCCGTATGTATTTCGAAATTCGCAACTTGCCTTGTGTAGTATAGGAAAAGGTCGAGTCTCCCTTCGTGATTTAGTTAGAAACCTTCATTTTATCCTCTGTGCAAGTATATTATATTGGCTTCATTATCTTGGTAAAAGTAATAACTAGTCTTCATTCCAATTACTTCCTCCATTTCTATTTACTTGTCACCTTTTTAAATTGAACATTCATTAAAAAAAACATTAATTAAAAGATAATTTGACTAAATTATCCTTATTTATTACTCATCTTTATTTAATATTTTTCTTTTTTACACTATATTAATATTTTTTCATATTTATTGCTAAGGGTAGTGAAAACAAACAACTAATAATTATGCATTGGTTTTGTGAAATGACAAATATTAATAAACATCTATTTTTAGTAAGAATGACAACTAATTAGGAACGGAGGGAGTATAAGACATCTATAGAGTAAACCAAATTGGAGGTGGTGCACTTTTTTTTTTTCTCTTTTATTTTAGAAAAGACGTGATATTCACGTCGTTTTAGAAAATGGGGTGTTCTCGAAGGACTGGTTCATAGCCTAATTTGAAAAACAAATGGTGCAAACAAGAAAGAGAATGACAAGAGAAACGGTCTCAACAAATAAATTTTGTGATACATTTAGAGGTCACTTGGTACCAGAAATAGGATAGACATATTCTATGAGTTGAAATATTTTATTGAAATTAGTTATCTTAGCTTTTATATAAATATCTAATTCCATAATTTTAATACAGACGATGAGATAATATAATTTCAGAATTAATTAATTCTCATAATCAAATACAAACTAAAATAATCTTATATTTTATTTTGAAATTATTATTTTTATTTTGCATACCAAACGATCCTTATTCAGAATTTTAAGTTTATAATTTTTTTTAAATGCAAGTTATTGAGATTTAGATAAGTTATTTATATATATTAAATAAAAAAATAATACAAAATAGAATTTTGATTAAAAAAAACCCTATATCCTACCAAATTCGTAATCAATACTTTAGCTCCACCTTGCGAGTTAATATAGTAGTGATTGCATTTCTGAAAATGCGAAAATGGTGAGACAATTGTGACCCTTATATTTGGATTTGATTTTTTCAATGAGAATCAATTTAGACTTAGTAAATTTATTTGGTTCAAATTTAAATTAATTAAGGGCCCGTTTGGCCATGGATTTTTTTCACTTTTTTCTGGAAATTTATTTCACTTTAGTGAAAAAAGTGAAAAGCAGTGGTGTTTGGCCATGAAATTTTTTTCACTAAAGTGAAATAAATTTCCGGAAAAGTGAAAATAAATTTTACTTGTTTTCACTTTTTTCACTTTTACTTCTCTCACAAAAAATAAAAAAGAACTCTAATTATTTTCATGGCCAAACATAACTCCAACTCCAACTCCAACTCAAAAAAATTTAATTTTCATGGTCAAACGTCTACTAAATCAGGAATCAGGATATGATATACAAAATGCGTAAAGGAATTTATTTTGTAGTGTCTAGAGTCCGGATAGGTCTTGGTACATTATGGTGAGGACAAATATTAATAATATAATAAAGAATAAAGATGATGCATGCAATGGTGTGTGTCAACTGTGCGTTCCGTCCACCCGAAAAAGACACGTAAAGGCATTCATGTGGAACTAGTCAACATACCTAAATTTGTATTCATCCCACCATATAATAATACGTGGCTAGTCACCTAAAGAACCGGCCGCAAAGGAGGAATCCTCCGCCCCCGGTCTCCACTCTCAATGTCAATGTATAGGAAATGACGAATTGGTTAGTTTTGGTCAGTATCAGGATTTTTCTAAAAACATTTAAAATATGAAAAAATAAAAACATGAAGAAGTTGAGGATCAATATCTATTATCAGGACCGGAGCTATCCTTTGGTCAAGGAGTTTGGTAAAAAATTATATTATTTATACATAATTAAAATTATTTTTTATATGTATATAGTAGATGTTGAATCCCTTTTGATTTGTTTGTACTGATTTTTTTCTCAGTGAAAATCCTGGCTCCGCCACTGTCTATTATAAATATAAAAATAATTATAATCATATTCAAGTTGCTGTTAATAAATTTTACATGATATTTATTACTTCTCATTTTTACCTCTATTTGAATTTAAATTTAAAATCTCATGATTCTATATTGATCGTAGTCCTACTCAAAAATCTTTTTTTATAAATTTTTTTTAAATCAAATCACCAACAATAATCAACTCTTATACCATGATATAAAAAAAACGAGTTCCTTTTTTCTTACCTAAAAACTTTCTTTATTCTCACCGATCGGAAACGGAGAAAGATTCTTTAACACACTCCATTAACCGTTAGCTAGATCACACCTTTTAGTGCCTCTCCAAAAGCAAATTATAAGTAGGGAGAATAGGTGGAAAATGTTATGTAATATGGATGTCATGTGACATATATATGTGTGAATGTCATTAATGAGAGATAAGAGTTAGTAGCCAAATTGAACTTGAACACCAAGATTACTTATTCAATTTGGATTTGAACTCCAAAGTTACTTGGTCAAATTGCCAAGTTGTTGTCATGCTAAACATACTTAGGGAGTAAGTTTGGTGGCTTATAAATAGCCACCCTTTTGTACATTTTGTGATATACAAGAAGTGAAAACAAGTACTACTATTTCATTCTCTAAAGTTGTCTCTTTCTTTATTAGTTTGATATTTTATCTTTATTTTATAACACGTTATCAGCACGAGACTCTGCCATCTCGAGCAAATACTTTTTCAGGTAATAAAGGTAAGAACTTATTTTTCCTAATATAATGTCAAATCTATCTAAACGTGAATTTGTTGCCCTGGACATATCGGGCAAAGCCTACTTATCTTGGCACTTGATGCCGAAATACATTTGAATGCGATGGATCTGGCAGACACCATCCAAGATAAGAACCAGGCTTCAAACCAAGACCGTACCAAAGCTATGATATTTCTCCGTCATCACCTCGATGAGGGATTGAAAATGGAATATCTCACTATTAGGGATCCTCTTATACTGTGGAATAATTTGAAAGATAGATATGACCACCTGAAGATGGTCGTTCTTCCACAGGCACATTATGAATGGACCCATTTGAGATTACAAGATTTTAAAGATATAACTGCGTATAATTCTGCTATGTTTAGAATTAAATCACAGTTAACTCTATGCGGAGAAAATATCACAGATCATGATATGTTGGAGAAAACATTCTCCACCTTCCCTGCCTCGAGTATGCTCCTGCAGCAGCAATACCGAGAAATGGGATTCAAAAAGTATTCTGAATTAATTTCGCATCTCCTTGTTGCTGAACAACATAATGATCTTTTGATGGAAAACCATGAAAGTCGACCTCCTGGTACTGCTCCATTTCCTGAAGTAAATGCAGCAAATTTTCACCAATCTAAGCGTGAAAGAGGTCCTGGCCCCAGTCGTGGTCGTGGCCGTGGTCGAGGGAGAAATTTCAATCATGATGATCGTCTTGCACTGAATAATAACCCTCAGCACCAGCAGTGTAGAAAGAAGGGTAAAAAGCCTGAAGCGGTGCAAAGGACAAATACAGAAACTAGATGCTATTGGTGTGGAAGAAAAGGGCACTGGTCACGTACCTGTCGTACGTCAAGGCACCTGGTTAATCTTTATCAGGCATCCCTCAAGAAGGTGGATAATACTGCAGAAGCAAACTTTATCTCTGAAGATAATGTTGAGCCTATGCAGTTAGACATTGCAGATTTCTTTGAAATCCCTGAAGGAAATATAGATCACCTTGTCGGTGACGGATCTGCAATAGTCTAAGTACTTTACTTTTTGTTAGTTGTGTCAGTTTACGTTTCTGTTAGTAGTGTTTCTCTAATCATGTAAATAAATAAAGTTTGTGTAAATACGTTGTTTGTTAGTAATACTATAATGTTTACTTTGTTTATATTTTCATCTTGAAGAATATATGGATACTCCTCAAATTTTATTTGGATCAATAATCGACCGTGAGGATATTTGTGTAATTGATAGTGGAACAACGCACGCCATATTTAAAGATGAGAAATACTTTTCTCAGTTGCTTAGGAGAAAAGCCAATGTTACAACAATTTCTGGTAATTCAAAATTAATTGAAGGCTCCGGAATCATGTTGAGACAATAAATGAAATGAATGTTGAATATCTTGGCATTACCAAGAATATCTCAGGCCAGAAATATGTATTGGAGAAATTGCCAACTTTGTCTTCTGGCCTATATTATGCAGAAATTAGTACAGTTGAAGCACACTCTATCGTAAACCAAAAGTTTACTGATTTGAATACTTTTGTGCTGTGGCATGACCGAATGGGTCACCCTGGATCAATAATGATGAGACGAATCATTGAAAATTCAAAAGGGCATCCGCTAAAGAACCTGAAGATTCTTGCAAGTAATGAATTTTCATGTGCTGCTTGTTACCAAGGCAAATTGATAACTAAGCCATCACCACTGAAAGTTGGCATCGAATCCCCTCATTTTTTAGAACGTATACATGGGGATATATGTGGACCTATTCACCCATCCAATGGGTCATTTAGATACTTTATGGTCCTAATAGACGCATCTTCAAGATGGTCTCATGTGTGCCTCTTATCGTCTCGCAACCTGGCGTTTGCGAAATTATTGGCACAAATAATACGATTAAGGGCGCAATTTCCAGATTATCCTATTAAGGCTATTCGCCTAGATAATGCTGGAGAATTTACATCCCAAGCTTTTGATAATTATTGTGTATCAGTTGGGATAAAAGTTGAACATCCTGTCGCTCATGTTCATACTCAAAATGGCCTTGCTGAGTCATTTATTAAGCGCATACAGTTGATAGCTAGACCATTACTTATGAAAACGAAATTGCCCACTACTGTTTGGGGTCACGCTATCTTACATGCAGCATCACTTGTTCGTCTCAGACCGACTCATTATCATAAATACTCTCTGTCACAATTAGTCTTGGATCATGAACCAAATATTGCTCATCTACGAATTTTTGGTTGCGCTGTATACGTGCCAGTAGCACCACCACAGCGCACTAAGATGGGCCCCCAGAGAAGGTTAGGAATATATGTTGGGTTTGAATCACCCTCCATAATTCGCTACCTTGAGCCGTTGACTGGAGATTTATTTACTGCTCGATTTGCAGATTATCGATTTGATGAAACAAATTTCCCGCAATTAGGGGGAGAGAAACAGGAACTCAAAAGAGAAATTGCGTGGAAAGTTTCGTCATTATCTCATTTTGATCCACGTACCCCTATATGTGAACATGAAGTCCAGAAGATCATTCACTTACAGAAAATAGCAAATCAAATGCCAGATGCATTTACTGATTTGAAAAGGATAACTAAGTCACATATCCCTGCAATGAATGTGCCTGTCCGAATTGATGTCCCAAAAGGACCATCCGCTAATGTCATAGCTTCTGAATCCCAAGCACGCCTGAAGCGTGGTAGACCATTGGGTTCAAAGGATAAAAATCCTAGAAAAAGAAGCACGAAAAATGAGAAAAGTGACACTATAAAAGAACCTCATGAAGAGGCTCAAGATCTGATTAATCCTGATATTCCTGAAGAAATCAGCGAACCCGAGATTCAAGTGAATGAGGAACTTTCAAAAAGTTCCACCGGTGATGAGATAAATTTAGATCGATCGAAAATTATGGTGAATAATGTTTTTGCATACAATGTCGCACTTCACATTATGCAAGACAGTGAGGATCTTGAACCTCTATCTGTCGAAGAATGTCGACGAAGAAATGATTGGCCAAAATGGCAAGAGGCAATTCAATCAGAATTGAACTCACTTGCTAAACGTGAGGTTTTTGGACCTATAGTCCAAACTCCTGATGGTGTAAAACCAGTTGGCCATAAATGGGTCTTCGTGCGTAAAAGGAATGAGAAAAATGAAATTATAAGATACAAGGCACGCCTTGTCGCACAAGGATTCTCTCAAAGACCAGGAATTGACTACGAAGAAACATATTCACCCGTTATGGATGCAATAACGTTTCGATATCTCATCAGTTTAGCTGTACATGAAAACCTTGAAATGCATCTAATGGATGTGGTTACAGCTTATCTTTATGGTTCACTTAATAATGAAATTTATATGAGAATCCCAGAAGGATTAAAAATGCCTAAAGCATATAGTTCAAAGTCTCGGGATATGTGTTCAATCAGATTACAAAGATCGTTATATGGTCTAAAACAATCAGGGCGTATGTGGTATAATCGCCTTAGTGAGTACTTGATAAATGAAGGTTATATAAATAATGTCATTTGTCCTTGTATTTTTATTAAGAAAACAGCATCAGAGTTTGTTATACTCGCTGTTTATGTTGATGACATAAATCTCATTGGAACTCCAAAAGAGGTCCAAATGCAATTGAATATCTAAAGAAAGAATTTGAGATGAAAGACCTTGGAAAGACAAAACTTTGTCTTGGTCTGCAAATTGAGCATTTAGCAGACGGGGTCTTCATCCATCAATCTGCCTATACTGAGAAGGTTTTGAAACGATTCTACATGGACAAAGCACATCCATTAAGTACTCCAATGGTTGTCCGATCACTTGAAGTGAGTAAAGATCCGTTCCGACCTCCAGAAGAGAATGAAGAGATCCTTGGTCCTGAAGTACCATATCTCAGTGCTATTGGTGCACTTATGTATCTTGCTAATGCTACAAGGCCAGATATAGCATTTTCTGTTAATTTGCTAGCAAGGTATAGTTCTTCCCCTACACGTAGACACTGGAACAGAGTTAAGCATATATTGCGATACCTAAAGGGGACTATTGATATGGGTTTGTTCTATACTAACAAAGTTAGTGCAGATCTTGTTGGTCATACAGATGCAGGTTATTTATCTGACCCACATAAAGCTCGATCTCAAACAAGTTATGTGTTTACATACGGAGGTACTGCTATATCATAGCAATCTACAAAGCAGTCTATTGTTGCTACTTCTTCAAATCATGCTGAGATAATAGCTATCCATGAAGCAAGTAGAGAATGTGTATGGTTGAGATCGGTGATACATTATATCAAAGAAAGATGTGGACTGAAGTGTGATATCAAGGTACCCACATTTCTATTTGAAGATAATGCAGCATGCATAGCGCAACTAAAGGGAGGATTCATAAAAGGAGATAGAACGAAGCACATTTCGCCAAAACTTTTCTACACACATGAACTCCAAAAGAATGGTGATATTGACGTGCGACAGATTCGTTCAAGTGACAATATTGCTGATTTATTCACTAAGTCTCTACCAACTGCAACTTTCGAGAAGATGGTGCACAAGATTGGGATGCGAAGATTCAAGTCATTAAATTAATGTTCTCATCAGGGGAAGTTAATACGCGTTATACTCTTTTCCCCTCACAAGGTTTTGTCCCACTGGGTTTTCCTTGTAAGGTTTTTAATGAGGCAACACTAAAGGCGTATTACAAGATGTGTGTACTCTTTTTCCTTCACTAGGCTTTTTTCACTGGGTTTTCCTAGTAAGGTTTTAACGAGGCACATTATCTATTAATGGACATCCAAGGGGGAGTGTTATGTAATATGGATGTCATGTGACATATATATGTGTGAATGTCATTAATGAGAGATAAGAGTTAGTAGCCAAATTGAACTTGAACACCAAGATTACTTATTCAATTTGGATTTGAACTCCAAAGTTACTTGGTCAAATTGCCAAGTTGTTGTCATGCTAAACATACTTAGGGAGTAAGTTTGGTGGCTTATAAATAGCCACCCTTTTGTACATTTTGTGATATACAAGAAGTGAAAACAAGTACTACTATTTCATTCTTTAAAGTTGTCCCTTTCTTTATTAGTTTGATATTTTATCTTTATTTTATAACAGAAAATGACTTGTAAGATCTTCCACTAACAAGGAAAACTACGTAAAAGTATTAAGTTTAATCCAGCACCATGATGCGGCAACTTCAATGGCAATATGACAAATTTTCGACTTTCAAGGCCTCACAGCTGTTCAATTAGGCTCCCCACGCCACCCTTATGTAAACACACCAAATACACAACTCATCTCAATTTGTATGATATATTTTATATTTCGGAATATTGCAAAATGTTTGATGCTTTCCACTAATAGTGGTAGAGCAGATTAGCAGTAATCCCTTTATTTCAAAATAGTTAGTCCTCTTTTTAAAAATATTTATTTCAATTTAGTTGTCACTTTTATAAAATCAAGAAAATTTTATTATGTTCTTCCAATACTATCCCTATCATTAAATAACTAATAAAGTATATATTCAAACTTATATTTTCAAAGCATAATTAATAAGACTAATTTAGTAAAATAAACTCCTAATAAATATTTTTTTAAGAAAAATGTCAAGTTAATAAGAGTCAACTATTTTAAAATGGAGGGAGTATTATTTAGTATAATTTTAAGAACATAGAAGTAACAACATGAAGAATCCAAGATCAGATTCTAGCTATTACACTTATAGTCGTTTGATTCACTTAATGATTGAGATCAATATAATGTCAAAAATGTTTAATTTACTCTTTAAAGGAATAATTCGGTGATTAACAATAAAATAAATTCGTATACATAAATTACTTATTCTAAAGGGACATTCTGCCTTTAAATAATTTAATCTCAACATTATCAAATATCAATATATGTATTCTTATTTCACACTATGTAATAATATGTAACTTTTCATATATGACAGTATAACTTTATGAGAGTACTATTTGATATTGCCCATTAAACAAAAATTATGCGACTATTTTTTTCTAATTCACTAAACTAAATACTAATTAAATATTTAGAATTTTGTGCAAATTAACCACAACCCAATTAACGACTTCCAGAGTAAAGCCAATTTGCTTCAGCCTTGATGAAAAGGTCTACCTAATACACTTGATTGACTGATTGTGTAGACTATAGCAAGTTAGGTGGATTAGTTGAATTATGTAGAAACTAATTGGGATTCATAGTCATTACAAAAAATAAAAAATAAAAAATCCCATTCATTTGATAATTCTGTCTCTTAGCTTTATTAGTGTTATTTTATCTTCATTATAAATTATATTTTAACTATACAGTGCACAAGTTAAATAAATTTATATTTTCTAGAGAAAAGATATATATTTTCTTATACTTGGTTGGTGAAAATGTTCGAAAAATATTTTTTTTATCAATATAAATTTCTAAAAAATAAGGAAAACGACTTTTCTATGTAATGAAAATAGAAAAAATAAATTTCATAAATGATACTTTCTTCATTCATTTTGAACTGTGCATGTCCATTAAAAAAATACTTAATTGATATCAGGATTTTATCATATATTTTTTTCCCTTTTTATTTTTTTAAACTACAAGTTGATATTGCCATAAGCTCCTATTCTCCATCTTCAACTCTCCCTTACAAAACGTAGTAATTATAAAATGAATTATCACATGTGAATAAAGAAATAGAAAATGTAGTAGTTTAGTTTAGAAAGCCAAGGCTATATTGGTCCATATATTCCAAAAATTAGTCGTCCATGGTCGATATTGACGAGGACGCGCACATTTCCTCTTCCTTCCTCTTGTTCTTCTTCTTCTTGTTACTTCCTTTAATATTCCACCTTTTAACCAGTCAAATGTCAAACTCCCCTCCCTCTACCTCCTCCTTTTAAAATCCTCCCTTTTCTCTTCTTCCCACAAAAAAAAAAGAAACTCCAAACTTTCCCAATTTTCCAACCCTAGATCTCTCTTTGCCCTTCTATTTCCCTCTTTATCTCGTTGAAAATAATGGGCCAATATTCATCCACCCACTGCGGTGGTGGGCCGAAACAACGCCACCGTACCCCACCACCTAACCACTACCGTTCCACCTCCAACAATTCTGACTTTTTCTCCCTTATCAATTCAGATGAAGACGAGTCAACCATTCCATCTCTTCTCGGGAACCGAGATTACACCGATGATATCCCCGATGAATGTTTGGCTTTGATTTTCCAGTGTTTAAGCTCCGGCGACCGCAAAAAATGCTCCCTTGTTTGCCGGAGATGGCTTTTAGTTGAGGGGCAAAGTCGTCATCGTCTTGCTCTCAACGCCAAAGTTGAGATTCTTCCTCATGTTTCTACGATATTCTCGCGTTTCGATTCCGTTACGAAACTTGCTCTTCGATGTGATCGGAAATCGGTGAGTGTAAATGATGAAGCCTTGACTCTGATTTCTCTTCGTTGTACTAATCTTATTCGGCTAAAGCTTCGCGGTTGTCGTGATGTTACCGATGTGGGTATGTCTGCTTTTGCGAAAAATTGCAAGAGTTTGAAGAAATTCTCATGTGGGTCTTGTATGTTTGGAGCTAAAGGTATGAATGCTTTGCTTGATAACTGTTCTTCCCTTGAAGAATTATCTGTTAAGCGTCTTCGGGGGATTGATGATGGGTTTGCAGCTGACCCAATTGGGCCAGGAGCTGCTGCTTCATCGCTTAAATCTATATGTTTGAAAGAGTTATATAATGGGCAATGTTTTGCTCCTTTGATTATTGGGTCAAAGAATTTGAAGACATTGAAGTTGTTGAGGTGTTTAGGTGATTGGGATAGGCTTTTTGAGACAATTGGTAGTAGGGAAAATCATGTTGCTGAGATTCATTTGGAGCGGCTTCAAGTTAGTGATACTGGACTTAACGCAATATCGAGTTGTCCAAAGTTGGAGATTCTGCATTTGGTTAAGACACCCGAATGCACGGATGCTGGAGTTGTAGCAGTGGCTAGAAAATGTAAGTTATTGAGGAAGCTTCATATTGATGGATGGAGGACAAATAGGATTGGGGACGAGGGTTTAGTTGCAATTGCTGAGAATAGTTCGAATCTTAAAGAATTGGTGCTTATTGGTCTGAATCCTACGTCGACGAGCCTATTGGCAATAGCTTCGAATTGTCAAAGGTTAGAAAGATTGGCACTTTGTGGTAGTGACACTATTGGAGATCCTGAAGTATCTTGTATTGCCACGAAATGTATGGCCTTGAAGAAGCTGTGTATTAAGGGATGTGAAGTGACAGATGAAGGGATTGAATCGTTCGCTTGGGGTTGCCCTAATTTGGTGAAAATCAAGGTTAAGAAGTGCAAGCACGTGACGGGTGATGTTGCAGATTGGTTACGTGCTAGGAGGCAATCGCTAGCAGTGAATCTTGATGGTGGAGAAATTGATATTGAACCTGTGGATGGTAGTGCAAGTGAGGGTGGAGCATTAGAAGGAGCAGCAGAGTTTCAACATACCGCGACTACACTGCCCATGATTCGTGCCACTGATATTCCATCGACAAGCAATGTAGGTCGATCATCAGCATCTAAGCCATGGTTTGGATTATTCGGAGGAAGGGGCCTCGTGGCTTGCACTCTTCGCAGGTGGTCAAATGGTAATGGTGATTCCAGTGAGAGCTTATGAACAAATGTTAAAACAGAGAAAACATACTGTTAAATTTGTTAGCTGTACTTGGTCATACACAATGGTCTACATTCAACTTTTCTCATTCATCTTTTTAAATTTTGTATTTGTGGTCTTGAATACATTGTGCAGATATACATCTCACTTTCCAATTTTGATGTACCTCTGTTAGATTTTATTTAACATTTGTTTGTAGGATATTGCCTGAGTCAAAATTTGTCATAGCAATAACCTTTATCATGTTGGTAAAAACGTATCTTGCAAGCAAATGCCCCCTCAACACGCCCCTAATGTACCCTTGATATGTCTGATTGTCAATGACGTAGATTGAGAACTATGAGTTTGGGAAGATTTGATAAAGATATGGCTTCAATAGGCGCTTCAGGATAAGGATTTTATCAGCTACGTCAGTAGAATTGTCCAATTATGATCTCTGACTCTGTAAGGATGTATTGGTTAAGTATATTTATGCCACCTTTACCCATTCGGTGTTTGATGATGTTATATCTTATACCTGTGCTCCACGGAACTCTTCCGAAGAAGCGTGTGCAACTTTTTAACCAATCTTTTTTTTCTTTGCGTTTGACTGCTGATGCTTATTGCTATGCTAATTTCACATTCCTATCTAGGACTCCTGGAAGGGTTCACATTTCAAAAGAGGTAAAAAAAAAAAGGTTGCGTAATTTTCATCTGTTTAAGCCTTGATAAATAGGAATAGGATTACTACGTAATGCTGATGGAAGATGATAGGTACTTAATAAATTAATCGACGCATGCTCTAGCTTGCCAGGACATCACCACTATTCAAAGAAAGAATAATATGCCATATACCAGCTTAGTTTTGATTTACTACTTGTATTGGTATACAATGATGGGCCTTAATTATTTGTAGTTTTGCCACTCAAAATGTAAAGGCTGTTTCAACAAAAGGATAAGTAGTCAAAGTAGTTTATAACTGTATCTGCAAACTGAAATAATTAATTACTACTAAGGGTGAGTTTGCAAATTTAAGAGTGTTGACTGCGACGAAGGGCAACGAACATTCTGTCATTAATGTGATTAACTGAGTTATTATATGGATGATCAAGTTTGAATCACCAGCTCAAAAAAGAAACGGTCTAAATAATGCGTCTGTACTGGCTGAGGGTCCTATTGCTCTGTGTCTCTATGTAATAGTGTTTTAAGGAAACTTCTAATTTTGTATACTTTCAAGTGCAAACGGAAACTTCCTTTTTTTGAATACAAGTACAAATAGAAACTTCCTTGTAATTAATTTGCACCTTTTAACTTATTCGCAACTTCTCCTCCCTCTCACTAATCGTCAATATATTAGTCCACACGCGGGAAACTATCAGCTTGATTGAAAAGGGCAAGGAGAGAGATTCTGCATGTCAAAGTTCCAGAATCAGCAATAGACAAATTAAGCATTTGAAGAAGTCGAAGTCATACTAGATGTTTGATTCGTTCAGAATTTGTTCATAAGATAGCCCCTGATGACTGTTCTGAACACCTTAAAGCAATATAAAGATAAATTCAAGGTAAAGAAAACATCAGATGAGACAATGAAAGGGAGGACCAATGAGAAAAACTAAAGGTTGAACTGCGCTAAAGAGGTGAAGAAATCTCCAACTCGAACAAAATAACTAGTACTACTATTCTTATGAGAAAACAAAAATTTGGACTCTCCAGGGGGACCTAGAGAGGAATGTTGAAACAAGGATCAAATACATTGTGGCTTATTCACTTTCATAATCTTCATCGTCTCCAAAACTAAACACAGATGCATCTGCTGCAATGGCTTTAATATCACTTGAGCCGAGATTGGGAATAGCAGCTCTCTCAACTGTGTCACTCTTGATCTCGCTTGTGCCATTTTTAGGATCGCTGCTTCTAAGAGAAAGTTGTTCGGCATTATGAGTTAGATTGGCAATCTGCTCCTTTTGGGAGCCAGAATCAACACCCGCAGCAGCAGTTTGTGAAGAGCTTGTCTGACTTCTTTTACTCGAAGGTGTACCTTCATCCCCTTCACTATCTGAAAATACATCATCACCACGATTTTGGCCCCTGGATACCTTGCTCTTGTTCAAATTAGCTTTAGTTCCTTCACTGGATGGAGAAATGTTTCCTTGTCGCGGATCCTTCCCTTTGGAAGAACTGTCAGCCTTGGACTTTACTGGAACACTTCCATCATAATCCACCATCACAATCTCAACTTGGAATCCTGGAGATGGTAGTTTCCTCTGAAAGATGTATATAGATTGTGAAAGAAGAGACAAATTCAATTAGAAATTAGATGAACGTATAATGCTATATCCATGGGAACAAAAGAATGGATCCTCAGAAAGGATATCGGCCGAGACCCTTAATCATAACAAAGTATTATAGATGAGAAGCATATCACTTACCTTATCAAAGCCATCCAGTTCTGAGACATCTAAAATCAGCCTGTTTTCCATCATTGATGTGTTTAACCAGCTGTAATGGAAATAGGGATGAGATTCTTATGTACCCAAAAAAACAATTCAGCTAATATTTTCTTAATGAGTTCCTCTTTTCACAATTGAGTTGTTATGTGTAGTGCCAGGAAGAACAGAATGCTTCATTGTTGATTAGTCTAAGAAGTTTCTCTGTTACACCCCTCCCCCACCAAAGCCCCTCTTATTTTCTTTGTGGGTCTCCCTACTTTTAGATTACGATAAAAATTGATCCTTTCAATGGCATGCACACATAAATGAAATCGGAAATACTGAGAAGAAGGATCAATTGCAAACCAATAGAAATCTCCTTGGCGATCATGAAAATAGATCTTGAAGTCACCAGCCAACTCAGTTAGACCAGGTTCACCTGGTAGAGCAAAAACCATAATTCCTTTTCTCTGTGTTCGTATCCAAAAATCTTCAGGCTGCAATAACCAATTGTACAACAAATAAATATGTATATCACGAAAGAACAAGTACTTTGGAACTGAAAATGGCTTTTAAAATAAATGTAAGCACAGGAAACAATTAAACAAGCTCCGTATAAAGAGACTGAACTAATTTACCATAAGGTCCTTAGTCTTTGGATGCTTTTTTGTTGAGAATAGGATGCCTGCAGAAAGTACAACATAAATATTTTGCTGGATTGAGTTATCTTTGCAAACCGATGGGATAAAATGCATCCTATTTAGTAGAAGCATCACTAAAAACATTCAAATCAAACAGGATCTGCTTCATGAAGAAATTTGACAAAAACAAGGTGCAAATTAAACAACTCAGCATTTTAAAATAGAAGAAAGCAAAGTAGCCACTTGACTGCCAATGTCACAGCATATTGTTGATAAAAGGAATCACTAGAAACATTCACTTGGAAGCATCTCAACAGATACAAGGGGTAGCATTAGGTGTCCCAACATTTAGACTAGACGAATGTGCAGAGGCCACTTGATTATCTGAAGGTAAGAGATTCCAACTACTAAGGTCGTAGCATCCCCAACCACCACTTCACACTAATGCTCAGCTCTTTTACAATCAACCGACCATCCAGAACTTCTAAATCTGGATTGCAAGGAATTTGAGTGCCGCTCATTTTCTCCAGTCTAGGCTCGTGTGAGATATCAAATTACATGTTACTACAACTATGTGATAACTAGTTTTTTTATGTGTCCAGGAATATTATGTAGTGTTGACAAAGAAGAGATATGTCTAATCAATCCATTACTTCTAATAGGATTATAGATGGATGTTATTTTGCCAATGTTGTGTGCACAAAACCTACCACAGTGACTAGATATTGTAACTGAAGGCCTTATCCAGGATGAACACTTGTGGAATCGAAATCCTCTCAACATGCACCTGCAGTATGATAACTACTTAATTACTTCTTGAAGATTAGATCAAGAATTAACTATAGTTAACAAGAAATGTACCTACGTCCAGGCGGAGCTTCACCACCATATTGAGTCAAGATGCGCTCAAAATATTTTACATACCTCTAGGAAAAGCAGAAAAGTCATTAGCTGGATCAAATGAAATAAATCACTGTATATCAAATATGTTTCATTGGAGGTGTTGACTAACAATCTGACTTGGAAGAATAAGAGCCTTCCCATCTACACATCTTTTTTGGTTATAATAGTTGATGCATTCCTCAGCTGTTGGGAAAAACTGAATAGTAAAAAGGGTAAAACAAAAAGTGTGAATGAGAGAAACTAGGCAAAAGTTTTAGATCGCAAGCTAGTATTTTCCATGTATTAGGCCTCACCTTCAAGAACAAAAGAAGGCTACAAATCATAAGTCCTGTCCTCGCCATTCCAGCTTTACAATGTACAACTACCACATTCAGAATGTCCTCCTTCAACCATGCATATGCACTTAGGCAAAACAGTTTAATAAGATGAATTGGCGGACAGTTGTGGTCATCAAATGGGAAAGATGCTACCTGTTCATATTCAACAAAAATCATCTGATTGAAGATGAAACATTATGCAACTGCAAAAAATTTCAAGATTTCTACACCAGCACAAATTCTTCAAAGAAATTTCAAAATGAATAGCTACTCATCAAAATCCTTCCAGAAACAATTTTTTCTCCACTTTGTGGCTCTGTAACCCGAATGTGAACTAGTAAAAAATAAAGTCTTAGGTAACAGTATCATATCAGCAAAGGAGATGTTCCACTATCAGCCATCTATTTTAGGTTTCTGAGTTAACTAGATGCACATTAGAAGCATGTGGGGCACTGGGAATCTACCCCAAGCGTCCAACTGATCTAGAAGCATGAACCAGACATTTGGATCAAACAAATTCTCTAAAGGTGGCATTGTAGCAGTTCATTAGCTTCTTAGTCAGGTTGAATTTATTTTGGGACTATTGCTTCCTATTTGTTTTATGATTCATTTGCTGCTTATTAGCGAGCATTTGGACCCATAGATGTCAAGGAGCCTATCATAATAGGTGAGAGCAGTACCCAAAAAACCTTGCTCTTTCATTTACTCCAAAGGTCGTAACAATCTCATTTATGAATGTTATGATGGCCAGGCATAGCCAGGACTCTTTCAAGGCTGCTCTCAGGGCAGGTGCTTGAAACTAATCTCCCACATTCACATAATTTAAATAACTTCTTGAACCAGTGATTGACTGAGTGTTAATGAATGATCAAGTAACAACATGTCCTTTTTCCCACGCTAAACCTACGAACAGTTGCATAACATCAAGATGTTAAATATCGTTAGTGAGGATTCCTGATGAATGCTGATGAGATGAATATCGCCCACAGATATAACTTGTTGTATCACATAATATATTTCAAAACAAATAAAGAAAGCTGACTAAGTAAGCATTCCATAATAGTTTGGTTCTAATTTTATAACTGATAAAACAAAGAGATGAATAAGAGAGAAGAGTAAAGAAAATAAGACATTGCTATCAATTTCCTTTGTAATTCTCTGGTTCTTCCACTGAAGCTAAACAGCATCTGCTGTCATCAGCAACAAGGGGGCACCGTCCTACTAAAACCTTTCTCCTAATTATTGTGAAGGATGGTTGAAATGTTGACCACGCAAATATTCTAGTAGTTGAAACTTGAAACAAACCCAACTGAGTAAATTTTCAATTAGCACATACCACAGTTTCTTCGATAAAATAACCACAAATTTCCACGGAATCAAAAATTAAATTTATACGAAGAATATTTCACCTTTCCCCCAAATAGTGAAGCATCATACAATCTCTCTGAACAAAGATTGTAAACTTTGTATTTTCCCTGCATTCCAGGAGAGCAGGTAAGAGATAAAACAAAGAAAAGAATAACATCAGCCATCAAGTAATAAACTTAACCACCTAAGGCTATAACTGCATTACATTTAAATGACAACAACAACAACATAGTGGGGTCCGGGGAGGGTAGAGTGTACGCAGACCTTACCACTACCCCTTGGAGGTAGAGAGAGGTTGTTTCCGAAAGACCCTCAACTCAAGTGCATTACAATACCCCAAATTTTCACTTTAGAAAGATTACAGGATTTAATCAGGATATAAAGCAAAATAAAAAGAGAATTATCAACAAGTCACAAGGTATAAGGTGATATGTCAGCCATTGAATCAGAAAGCTTCCCCGTGTCTTGCTTAAACCAAGGGGATGAAAAAAAACCCATCTCACCATTTGAAAAAGAATAATACCTACATATTTTTTTTCAACCACAAGAGAAAACACAGAGCTATTTTAATCTTTGGAACACATTGATAGCAACAGTCAATGCTACTGCAGTTCTCTTCTTAGAAAATATCCCTTATATACTACTATTACAAAATGCAAATGCAACTTAAGAAAGCAAAATTCTGAATCTTAACATCCCTAAGAAACTACCAGAAATTGTTATAACGGAAGTTTACAACAGAAGATCCATAAAAACATCATGATGAGCAGACACTTTTACAGCAACCTCGGAACTTTCACTGCTCTGGTAGCTATGGGATTTCGGGAAGCACTATTCTTGTAAAAAGTATAGATGCCCTTTGATAGAGTGACTGGGGACCAAAAGCGATCGAATTTACTGAAGTACCTGATGATGAGTCTCGAAAAATTTGATCACTTCCTCCATGTGATTTCGGTAGAACCCCTGTATCATCCATCTGATTTGTTAGAGATGCAGGTCTGGAATAAGTGGAAAATATCCAAAAAGTAATTATAGACGATGTTTACCTCAACATATCCGAAGAAACCAGAGCTCATGTCGCCTGCAGGAAAACCCATAGCTATGATATTCTCTGTTATGTAAGTCATATCCAAATCAAATCCACCCTCCTGTTTTATTTAACCAGTTTCCATCAATGATCAGCTAACATCTAAGAAAAAATACATCAATTTGTTTAGCCTACGGACTGAGCATATCGACATCAAAATGGAAGGAACGCATTACGAGCTCTGAGGTTAAGACTGTCATGTCTGCTTCTCTGAAGATTATATAGGATTGTGACGCATCTCAATACTCAAATTAGCTTGTTATTCAGTTTGGGTTTATTTATTGGGATTACAACATGTATATTCTTTTTAATAAGTTGACATTTAGCATAACAAAAAGAGGAAAGGACCATGTCAGAAAAAGGGAGATTCATCTAGGGACTTGAATTGTGAATTTGAGGAGCAACTCGTGCTTCTTTACATGGGATAAAGTTACTTTTTTAATCTTCATGAAGTATGAATATGCAATAGCAAGAAAATTTAGCTCACTCTATAAGACAGAAGCAAATAATGTCATCAAACAGTGTCAAAATCATGTTGAACTTTTTAACCTTCATGTGTCTGAAAAACTTTGCTGTATCTACTTGAGAGTCCACAAAAGATGTCCACTATTACGAAAAACAAATCTAGGAAAAAGGAGAAGTTTTCAAATCTTATTTAGTGAATTCAAAAGACACCTTTTCCAAACAATAGAAGACGAGAGGACATAAATCTGAATATATATGTTAATAATTAAGATGCTGCGGCATTTGGAAACATTGTGCCCCACACAAGAAGCATACACAAATTGTTTCCACACAACTTGTTTTCTACTTTTGGCGGGTAAAAATTATTTAAACGTCACTCTCAAGTTTCACGGAATGAACAATGAAAAAGAAAAAGGATTTCTTGGGCTTTTATCAATATGATCATGGAAAGATTAGAGGTAATGGCTAGAGTTGCTAACTAAATGCTATCGACTTCATATTTTATACGATTTAGAAAAACTTAAGGTTAATGTATAGAGTTGCAAACTAAATGGTATCGACTTCATATCTCATATGAATAAGAAAAACTTAAGACATAAACAAAGCAGTGACATTCTGATCTACCTGGTATCTTCGCTTGTTTTGAGATACTGCATGTCGAGCCTTAACTTGCACAGCCTTCACAGCATTCAGCGATGTGTCAATTAGCCCTTTAGTGATTGATTCAAATACACCTGATTGTGTGGTTGGTGAGTTGCTTCCAGCGCGATCATTTGCCTCAGAAACTTTTGAAGTGAATGGCAGGCCAAGCCCACTAGCAAAACGTGAGAAGCTAGATGTCCCAGCATCTCCAATTGCTGACCCCTGCTGCCCAGGTGCTACAGGCTGTGGAAAGTTTAAGGTTTTCGCCCAAGATGATATAGCTGATGCAGGTGACTTAGATGTGTCCTGAGCAGAATTATCTTTCTGGGAAGCAATTGGCTTGGGAGCTTCAGCATCATCAGAAGGTTTACTGGAGAGTTGTGGAGATGAACTAGTGGATTCAGATTCCATTCTGGAACCAAACAGAAAAATGAAAAGATAATCAGCCTTGTGAAGTACCACCATAAAGAAACAAACTGGTAAACTGGTGTCACCATATGACACAGTTGAAATGGAACAACGATCTCTAGTCATCAATCAACGCTAAGCTTAACCTAAGAAAGTCTATTCGTACTAAGGAGAAAGAATAAACTGTTAACAAATAACAACAGACTAAGTTTTAAATTCAATTGTACATACGTTATTTGGATGTGAGATTATACATATTAATTCAAGCAAATTCAGAACAAAGAATCATTAATCAACTTCTTTTCATCCCGTAACATTAGTTGTCCATTCACTCTGTTCAATGATACCAGAAACTAATTCGAGGCAAGTTTTTACACAAGAGAGTCCATCAGAAGTCGAGATAAGGAAAACCAAAAGCACTCAAGGAGCAGAAAACATTGCAACATCTTATAGTTTCAGTTGCATAGCTTTCAAAAAACTAAAAAGCAATGCCAACCGTCCTTTTCACATACATGTGCTAAAACAATGGTTAATAACAATAACGCCTCAATCGTGCAATTGCGACAGCCATATTAGCAACATAAAAAAGGCCTAAAAAGGCATATGGAGCGTAACATTGGCACCTCGCTAGTGAAAAATACGCATGGATCCGAGCTTTAGGAAACGAAAAATGAGGAGCCAGTGTAAGGTGAGAATTGTGGATTGTCGATTCAGAAGAATCACGATGTGCATTGTCAAATATAAACAAATATATAAAAGGAAATATTACCGAACCAGAAAAATCGGATCACTCACGGTCACCGAGGTGGTGCAAGCTCAAATTGTTCTAGAGGCTTCGAAAATCTCTAGTTTTCGAATTTCAAATGAAATGCCAGAAATGTGGTAGACAGACTCCGCCAACGGTTTACATTCAAGGCGGTGCAACGGTGGTTGCTGGCTACCGGCGAATTGTGCTGTTAGCTTGAACAAATTTATCCAGATCGGGATCCTTTGTAGTCAAAGCTCTATTAAAATACTCATGTGTTTTGATAAATGAGTTTCTTTCTTACATCTTCTCGCCTAATAAATAATCTTCAACAATTTTTCCCTCATGCTATTGTATAGATTAATAACACCTATAATAACACATTTCTTTTATTATCTTTCCCTTTTTACACGTTTGAATTATACTTAATCTACAAAATTGAATAATTTGACATGACAATTTCTTTATAATAAGATTGTTAAAATATGCATTACCAAATTGAGGGAAATAATTTTGTCATTTGTGGACGTAGTCAATTTTCATTACAACCTTGTGACGAATGACATTAATGTGAGTGCGGTAAAAAATAGGGTACAAGGTCAAATTTACCCTTGTATTTTTAAAAATTGACTAAAATATACCCTTTATCATATTTTTGGAACAAATTTATTTTTATTGTCATACTTTGGGGTCAAATTTATCATCGTTGTTAATAAACTTTTTACATGTACCGGTTCTTTAACAGAAAAGGTCAA
The DNA here is from genome assembly GCA_031232105.1 of Capsicum rhomboideum. NCBI lineage: Eukaryota > Viridiplantae > Streptophyta > Magnoliopsida > Solanales > Solanaceae > Capsicum > Capsicum rhomboideum. The sequence continues at coordinate 87,255,040 of CP124717.1, forward strand.
ATCAACATTAAATGACCCATATTTTAAAAACAAAACAAAACCTAATCCAACTAGCCCAACCCGATCCGACCCACAAAAAAAACACAAACAAATATATCCCTCCCTTAGTTAGGCCATTGGATATATTTATTTTTTTTATAACTCTGTCCACCAAGACTAGAACAGATGGGAAGAAATCACTTAGTGTTTGTCTTTGTTAGGAATTGAACCTGAGACCTCATGGTGCTCAACTCAACTTCATTGAACCACTAGGCCACTGGATATTTATCAGCGCATAGCTCATGAAAAATGAATCTGCATCAGTGCAGACACAAACAAATATACCTCTCCCTCAGTTCATGGATCTACATCAGCACTGAGCTCTTAAAAAATGGCACTTAGCAGTCAAATGCAACAGATTAGGTTCACTTGGATATTTCTCTAAATAATTGAGTTAAGAGGTCTCCTTATGTGTCAATCATGACATCTCTTCATTCTTATGCCTCTATATACAATTTTGATCTACACAAATTTTTCATCATATCATTTGCTTAGAAAACTTATCCACTGATTCTAGAATCTAGATGCACATAGAATTACATATCAAATCTTGAAATTTGAACATAACTGGAACATGAGCAGAGTTTGTACTAGACATTTTCTCTAGTTCCATGCTTTTTGCATTATCCCATTTCATTTTACTTTTTGTTCATTTGTAAACAACCTACTAGCGCTGCATGTTGAAAGAGAAGTATATTTGTTCGTTGGAAAAAATCGACCAACAGAACTGAGGGGAGTGTATATTTGTTTGTGTCTTTTTTGTGGATCGGATCGGGTGAGTTAGATTAGGGTGTGTTTTATTTTTTTAAAATGGGGTATTTAACATTGATTTAGGCTTTTCTGTTAAAAGAAGAGTATATGTGAAAAATTTCTCAACAAGAAGTGTAAATTTGACTCCAAAGTATAATGAAAGATATATTTAACCAATTTTTCCAAAGTAGAGGAGTAAATTTTATTCCTCTATTTCTCTTCTCCACCTAAAATTATTTGTTTCGAGATTTGTAAAAATTGTAAAATATGTCAGTGATGCAAAATAAAACAAACATCGAGTTAGTACAAAATAAAAACTTCCATGTGATGAGAAAAAATAATGAGATATCTTATCCCCCTGTCATTTGAATAGAAGAAACAATTTTAACCACGCAAGTTTGATTCAATTCGTCAAATTTCTCTCTTACTTCATTTTCTTTCACTTACCCCAAATATGATGGTAAAAAGAGTAGTTTTTCACAAAGTGCATATACTAGCAACAACCCGAATGATATGTGTTTGTCATGTATAGTTTATTGTCATTTTGTTAATGAAAAAATATATTATGAATTTTTAGAACTAATATATATATTTTTTATGATTGTAGTGTACCAGGTAACGCTGTCCATCAAGACTAGAACTAATGAGAAGAAATCACCAAGTGATTAAGTTTCTGTAGGAATTGAATCTGAGACCTCATGGTGCTCAATCCAAATTCATTGAACCATTATGCTACACCTCGAGTATGTGTGGATGAATTAGTCTATTACAAATAAGAAATTTATGTAACACATGAAAGCAGGGAGTCGCTTCACTGTTGGAAAACCCCCAATCAAGCATGAGTTCAGAGAGCAAAACATGGTGGTTTATTTGTTAGCCAAACAAGGCCAGAAGTGGTAAAAAAATTATTTTTGTTATGGATTAGACAATTCTCGCGTATTTATTTGAAGACGTTGAAAACAGACAAGGAAGAGATATAAAAAAAATTATGTTCTTTAAATTATAATCTTATTATATAACCAAAACAATCTCGTACTAGCATTTCTTCAACCATTTATGTTTGTAATAATGATATATAATATTAAATAAATAAATTTCTTTTTCTAACCAATTGGTAAATAGGGATGAGAAGTTTTTTTTTTTGGCTTTGTCTAATTTTGGGCACTCGAATATTTCCAATCTGAAAAGAGCAGTGGAAGCCTACAGTAGTTGGGAGTTTCACGAAAGAAAAACGCGGCATAAGCAAATTTATACTGTCCTGATAACAACACACCGCTCGTGACGGCGTAAATAACAAATCAAAGTGATTTAACATAAAACTCACTTCCGTTATGGAAATCAACGGTGCCGGCGATACTTCCTCGTCTACTCCATCCAGTGGTATTTCACAATTGATCGCATCCGCTTCCCGGTCATTCCAACACTTTCTGGACAAAACGACGCCGTATTTGCTCTACCGTTGGATCGCCTTCTTCTTCATCGCTGTCCTGTATGTCGTGCGAGTGTATCTGGTGGAAGGATTCTACGTTATCTCCTATGCTCTAGGCATCTATATCCTTAATCTCCTCATCGGCTTCCTTTCGCCCCAGGTTGACCCGGAATTACAGGAGTTACCCGATGCCCCGATTCTGCCCACCCGAGAAACCGACGAATTCCGACCTTTTGTTCGTCGTCTCCCTGAATTCAAATTCTGGTCTGTTTTCTGTCAATTCCTTTTGCTTCGTTTCCGCGTGTTGTTACCTTCTGTTTGAAATGGTTAATTAAGATTTAGAACTCCTGCTTAAGTAGATTATACTGAAATAGCAGTCAATCAGCAAATCTTTCAGTTTTGTATCTCATCATAGTGAAGTTTTTGGGACTTTCGACGGTTAACATATGCTGTTTAGGGACGGGGCAGGTTTTGATCACTGCGTTGAAAAGGAAGTTTCTTTGATGTTGAATCTAGTGCTGCAGATGTTGAATATGGTGCTTCCGTTTTTGTTAGTGAAAGATTTGATGTTGTATGTGAGATTGCCGATTTCCTGTGACTTGCCTTTCATTTTTTATAATTCATTTCAAGTCTTTTAACATGTGTAGTTATATATCTGGTGCTGTCGAAGTAACCATTGTGATATAGTTACAATTTCATGCCAGAATTCTAGTGGATCTTCGTAAAGTGTTACTCCATACCTGAGAGTGGATACTGTGTGGTGAGGTAGGAAATGCTGCTCTAAAGTAAGTTTCAGTTCCAAGCATGGTTCTTTCCAACTGTAAATGGCTATCATGTCTCCTTGAGCTGGATATAGACAGAAAGACTAGTCTGATTTACAAAAATAGTTTGCAATGAAGTGTGACAGATATGGTGTGAAAGCTTTTGCTCAGGTCACGAAAGTAGCTAAAGCCTTACCTATTCACTCGTCTTGATAATATTTTTCCTTCTTCACTAATAAATGGACTAATTAAACTCATGCTTCTATAATTGATTCTATCATCATTCATCACATATTTCTTGTGTTTGGGCCTATCGAATTTGGGCTATGATGTTCATGTAGGAGTTAACATAGTATGGATAGACCTGGCATGCATGATCCAAGCTGATGTCCCTTTCATTTTTCACTTAACGTGTCTCTGTCATTTTGTGGCACTGTCAGGAAGTCCGTTAGTAGTAGAAAATGCTTTCTCTGACAGCTGGTTGAAATTTCTAACCAATCATAGGAGCAATTGATTGAAACTCCAGAAGTATAGCTTACTTTCTAAGTGCAATTTATACTTCCTTTCATAGAGAGTTAAACATTCTGCTGGTAGAGTGCTGATAGTGTGATAAGGTTCGAATAGAATAAGGATGTCACAAGCCTTCATAAAGTATAGGACCAAAATGGTGCTGCTGCTCAAGTATTAGATACTATAATAGACATGGGCATGTAAGCAGGTGCATCCCCTCGATAGTGGTGTTGCATATTTAGCATTCTTGGATAGTGGCTAAAAATGGAGAAAATATTTTCACCCTGCGCACACTGTTTTGACTGGAGTTGCTGAATGATTTATACCGTCTTGACCTACCTTTGACTGAAATACCTTGTAGGCCCCCAAAGGGGATGCTCGTAGAGAAATACGGTGTATCGGTGTTTCAATGGGTATTATAGTGTTTGATTGCCACCCAAAAAATCAATTTATATGGTCCCTTGTTTGCCTTTTGTGTTTCTTCTTCTGTCATTGACCTGTTCTAATTTGAGTCGCAACATTATTCAGCCCTTTGTCATCTATGTCAAAATAAATTCCATATGCCAGAAGCCCAGAACCTATATAAGCAGTGTATAAAGCTGTCTACTTGCTCAACCATTTCTCTGGGAATTGATTTTTCTGTTTTCCTGTGTGAAGGTACTCAATTACCAAGGCTTTCTGCATTGCGTTCGTGTTAACATTTTTCGATGTATTTGATGTGCCTGTCTTTTGGCCGATTCTCCTTTTCTACTGGGTTGTGCTGTTCACACTTACAATGAGAAGACAAATTCGACACATGTTGAAATATAAATATCTACCATTCTCTTTTGGGAAGCAGGTATTTTAAACCTTGCATAACTAAATAAAATTCTTTTGGTTCCTTCTTTGTTTTCATAATTATTCTTAGTCACTATGAATTGTGTTTCATCTCAATTCCTTCCACCCTTTCAGCGATATGATGGAAAGAAAGCAGCTTCATCGGAAAGTGAAGATCTTCTCCCGTAGACTGAAACACACAGGTCTGCGGCAGCTGTTTACTCTATGGAATTTGCATCATGCAGCTGCAAATTGTCTTTCTTTTCTGCGTCAAGAGCCATAGATTTTCTAGGATGATACTGGAAGTGGAAGAAACTGTCAGGAGAACTATTATCTACGTTATGATGGTTACATCTTTGTCTCTCGGGGCATTTTTCATAGTGTAATGATATCTTAATTTTCCATTTGCTTAGCTTTCAGAAAGTTATACTTTATATGGACCCTGATGTCATATAGTACCTTTGCTCAGTTTTCTACCTAAGGCTGCAAAGAAGCCTGCTAGTACTTTTGTTAGTGATCTTGCTGGCTTCTGATGTGCCAGTAGCTTCTCTTTGGAGCAAATAAACAGTTAATTGCTGTTGGTATACAGTAAATTAGTGAGATCAACAATGTTCCACACTAAGTTCTTAAAACTTTTCAATGTGACATATCAGTTTAGCATTCTTCACAATAACAAGTGCATATCAACTTGTATTTTGAGCACGGTCTACCAAAGACCGTTGCGCGCACACAAAAAAAAAGAGAGAGAAAAAGAACTCTCCTGGTTTTCCATCGACCAGTCAACGTAAAAGCCCCCAAAAAAGAAATAATAATTCAAACGCCAGTGGAGCAAGGCTGTTGTGGCCCAGCATTTTGGCACAATGTGTATCAAGTATTGTGTATGAATTGTAAAAATCAGTCTGGAGAATTGAGTGAGAACTATTGAGGTGGTCTGTAGTAGCCATAGACTCCATAAAACGTTTGTGCAAAGGTGAAGAGTATCAAAATAACAGCAGCAGCAAAGGAGATAATTGCCCATGGGTTGTTGAAATACTTGTGCCTTAAAGTAGCACGCCAAGCATTCCACCTGTGGTCATAGTACCTGTTAATTTGCTCGGATAACTGTGAAAGGTAACTGTCATTGACATCGAAAACAACTTCTTGACAAAGTCGGTTGAAGAGGTCAGCAACTTCAGCATCATTGCCAAGCCAATGCTCAATTATTCCACAATAATGGAGGTATTTAACATCCTCTGGCGAATCGATCAAGTTGTCCAAGAAAATTACGTACGAAGTTATGTCATTGGTGCAGTCAAGATGGCATTGCTCAAAAGCAATCAGGTTGAGGAAAAGTGACTTAGTCCCATCATGAATTAAAAGCCTAGGCATTTTGAGGATTCCATTCTTAAATTTTACATCCCAGAACCGATCAGTCTTCCTTTTCTTGAACTTAACCCCAGCTTCTTTCAGCTCTGAAACACTGTGAATCATTTGCTGTCTGCGTTTGTCTGCCACCCGGTTCGAATGCGACCAACGCTTGATCCACATCCTAGGTGTTGGCTTTGGCCCTGTCTGCAAAAGGCTCCTCCTGAAAATAGTGTGTCAAATTTGCTCATTTTTTAATAATCAGTTCAACCAGTTCAAGTTTAAATCAGTTAAGTTTTGACCCATGTGTTGACTTAATCCGCTTGAACCCGAAATAACCACAAAGAATATTGGATCATAAGGGGTCAAATAGTGTAATCCAAACCAAAATGTACAAATTTGAAGATTGAAAATTACGTAATTTTCAAAGAACTTTAAGCTAATCACTAAAAAAAAAAAAAGGGGGGGTCATTTAGGACGGAAATGACATGTTAATCCACCCAACCCATCTTAACCCAAATAAATTGTGACGAGTTGAGTCATGAGCCGGTTATTAATTCAACCCATTCTGACGTTACCTGAAAACATCAAGGCAATGAAGTCCACCAAGGTCTCCCAATGGATCAAACGAAGCAGAACGTCCCATTGATGACTCCAATTTGCTCAAGTCACTCTTCGTCAACGGCTCATCCGTCGGCATCAATGGATCAAAAAACCTCAGAGCTAACCTGGCTACAATACCTTTCTCATCAGGCATTTCAGATTGAATCCCATACAACCGGTCAAGTATAAACAACGGAATTTGATTCTCAATCATGATCATGTCTCTCTGAACCGAATGCATCGATCCTCTCATCGCGAAAACCGGATCACTCCTCGCATAACCAAGATGCTTGAATCCACCAGCAACTCCACGAAACAGCTCTAAAACAAAACAGCTATCGAGAACCATCATTTCAACAAACTCATTACTGTTCATTGCAATTGTCCCTTCATAACACGCACGTGCTTTCTCTTCGAGTTCTCTCACTGCATCAATATACATTTGGATTTCCTGATTTGTTCTTTTCAGGATATGGTAAACCGCTCGCCATTTATGGCGATCCATATTACGGAGGCGCCTTTTGCCATGGTGATAAGGACCTAAAGAGACAATTTGAGGTATATAAGCTTTATCATCATCTCTTCTTAGACTTAATGGAACTCTGTAAATAGAAAGTTTAGCCCATGATCCAGCATCATTATCTTGCTTAGCTTGCTCTAATTTGTCCTTAATGCCAATTACCCATTCGGATTCGGGTGATTTAGGACCTTCCTCTACATTATGAACATTTTCATCAATAGTAATTTTCAAAGAATCAGAAGGCTGATGCTCTTCTTTTTGCAACAATGGTTGTTGTTGTTGTTGCAGGGGTAATTCTGGAAAATGAATGGATCTGCTGGTGGTGGGAGTAGGAGTAGGAGTAGGAGTAGGAGTATTTTGAAGTCCAGCATCAACTGTTTCTTTGAGCTTGAGGGTAATGAGGTACCAACTCAAAAGATCTTTGTTGAATACTGCAACCATTTTGTGTGCTACAAAAGATAGAATATGATCTGTTGGCTTGTTTTCTACTTTTATTCAAAAGAAGATTGGAATTTGGGTCATTCTATTAAAGCAAGAAATTAAAAATGTCTTGCTTTTAGGGAGACTTTGGCTTGCAAGCAAGTTTTTCCCTACATTATAATGTAAATAAGAAGTTATGATTGTAGGATGTTGAAGTTGAACTAATCCAACTGGGGAATATGCTGCCCTACTGGACCCCTCTTCACTATTTTATGTATCAGTTCTATAATTTGTAAGTGCTCTTTCCTATTAATTACTATTTCCCTAAGGTTTAATTGATCCTATTAGTGTTGAATTTGGCTATTTGTTGCGTGATCCTATGCTCTAGGCATCTATATCCTTAATCTCCTCATCGGCTTCCTTTCGCCCCAGGTTGACCCGGAATTACAGGAGTTACCCGATGCCCCGATTCTGCCCACCCGAGAAACCGACGAATTCCGACCTTTTGTTCGTCGTCTCCCTGAATTCAAATTCTGGTCTGTTTTCTGTCAATTCCTTTTGCTTCGTTTCCGCGTGTTGTTACCTTCTGTTTGAAATGGTTAATTAAGATTTAGAACTCCTGCTTAAGTAGATTATACTGAAATAGCAGTCAATCAGCAAATCTTTCAGTTTTGTATCTCATCATAGTGAAGTTTTTGGGACTTTCGACGGTTAACATATGCTGTTTAGGGACGGGGCAGGTTTTGATCACTGCGTTGAAAAGGAAGTTTCTTTGATGTTGAATCTAGTGCTGCAGATGTTGAATATGGTGCTTCCGTTTTTGTTAGTGAAAGATTTGATGTTGTATGTGAGATTGCCGATTTCCTGTGACTTGCCTTTCATTTTTTATAATTCATTTCAAGTCTTTTAACATGTGTAGTTATATATCTGGTGCTGTCGAAGTAACCATTGTGATATAGTTACAATTTCATGCCAGAATTCTAGTGGATCTTCGTAAAGTGTTACTCCATACCTGAGAGTGGATACTGTGTGGTGAGGTAGGAAATGCTGCTCTAAAGTAAGTTTCAGTTCCAAGCATGGTTCTTTCCAACTGTAAATGGCTATCATGTCTCCTTGAGCTGGATATAGACAGAAAGACTAGTCTGATTTACAAAAATAGTTTGCAATGAAGTGTGACAGATATGGTGTGAAAGCTTTTGCTCAGGTCACGAAAGTAGCTAAAGCCTTACCTATTCACTCGTCTTGATAATATTTTTCCTTCTTCACTAATAAATGGACTAATTAAACTCATGCTTCTATAATTGATTCTATCATCATTCATCACATATTTCTTGTGTTTGGGCCTATCGAATTTGGGCTATGATGTTCATGTAGGAGTTAACATAGTATGGATAGACCTGGCATGCATGATCCAAGCTGATGTCCCTTTCATTTTTCACTTAACGTGTCTCTGTCATTTTGTGGCACTGTCAGGAAGTCCGTTAGTAGTAGAAAATGCTTTCTCTGACAGCTGGTTGAAATTTCTAACCAATCATAGGAGCAATTGATTGAAACTCCAGAAGTATAGCTTACTTTCTAAGTGCAATTTATACTTCCTTTCATAGAGAGTTAAACATTCTGCTGGTAGAGTGCTGATAGTGTGATAAGGTTCGAATAGAATAAGGATGTCACAAGCCTTCATAAAGTATAGGACCAAAATGGTGCTGCTGCTCAAGTATTAGATACTATAATAGACATGGGCATGTAAGCAGGTGCATCCCCTCGATAGTGGTGTTGCATATTTAGCATTCTTGGATAGTGGCTAAAAATGGAGAAAATATTTTCACCCTGCGCACACTGTTTTGACTGGAGTTGCTGAATGATTTATACCGTCTTGACCTACCTTTGACTGAAATACCTTGTAGGCCCCCAAAGGGGATGCTCGTAGAGAAATACGGTGTATCGGTGTTTCAATGGGTATTATAGTGTTTGATTGCCACCCAAAAAATCAATTTATATGGTCCCTTGTTTGCCTTTTGTGTTTCTTCTTCTGTCATTGACCTGTTCTAATTTGAGTCGCAACATTATTCAGCCCTTTGTCATCTATGTCAAAATAAATTCCATATGCCAGAAGCCCAGAACCTATATAAGCAGTGTATAAAGCTGTCTACTTGCTCAACCATTTCTCTGGGAATTGATTTTTCTGTTTTCCTGTGTGAAGGTACTCAATTACCAAGGCTTTCTGCATTGCGTTCGTGTTAACATTTTTCGATGTATTTGATGTGCCTGTCTTTTGGCCGATTCTCCTTTTCTCCTGGGTTGTGCTGTTCACACTTACAATGAGAAGACAAATTCGACACATGTTGAAATATAAATATCTACCATTCTCTTTTGGGAAGCAGGTATTTTAAACCTTGCATAACTAAATAAAATTCTTTTGGTTCCTTCTTTGTTTTCATAATTATTCTTAGTCACTATGAATTGTGTTTCATCTCAATTCCTTCCACCCTTTCAGCGATATGATGGAAAGAAAGCAGCTTCATCGGAAAGTGAAGATCTTCTCCCGTAGACTGAAACACACAGGTCTGCGGCAGCTGTTTACTCTATGGAATTTGCATCATGCAGCTGCAAATTGTCTTTCTTTTCTGCGTCAAGAGCCATAGATTTTCTAGGATGATACTGGAAGTGGAAGAAACTGTCAGGAGAACTATTATCTACGTTATGATGGTTACATCTTTGTCTCTCGGGGCATTTTTCATAGTGTAATGATATCTTAATTTTCCATTTGCTTAGCTTTCAGAAAGTTATACTTTATATGGACCCTGATGTCATATAGTACCTTTGCTCAGTTTTCTACCTAAGGCTGCAAAGAAGCCTGCTAGTACTTTTGTTAGTGATCTTGCTGGCTTCTGATGTGCCAGTAGCTTCTCTTTGGAGCAAATAAACAGTTAATTGCTGTTGGTATACAGTAAATTAGTGAGATCAACAATGTTCCACACTAAGTTCTTAAAACTTTTCAATGTGACATATCAGTTTAGCATTCTTCACAATAACAAGTGCATATCAACTTGTATTTTGAGCACGGTCTACCAAAGACCGTTGCGCGCACACAAAAAAAAAGAGAGAGAAAAAGAACTCTCCTGGTTTTCCATCGACCAGTCAACGTAAAAGCCCCCAAAAAAGAAATAATAATTCAAACGCCAGTGGAGCAAGGCTGTTGTGGCCCAGCATTTTGGCACAATGTGTATCAAGTATTGTGTATGAATTGTAAAAATCAGTCTGGAGAATTGAGTGAGAACTATTGAGGTGGTCTGTAGTAGCCATAGACTCCATAAAACGTTTGTGCAAAGGTGAAGAGTATCAAAATAACAGCAGCAGCAAAGGAGATAATTGCCCATGGGTTGTTGAAATACTTGTGCCTTAAAGTAGCACGCCAAGCATTCCACCTGTGGTCATAGTACCTGTTAATTTGCTCGGATAACTGTGAAAGGTAACTGTCATTGACATCGAAAACAACTTCTTGACAAAGTCGGTTGAAGAGGTCAGCAACTTCAGCATCATTGCCAAGCCAATGCTCAATTATTCCACAATAATGGAGGTATTTAACATCCTCTGGCGAATCGATCAAGTTGTCCAAGAAAATTACGTACGAAGTTATGTCATTGGTGCAGTCAAGATGGCATTGCTCAAAAGCAATCAGGTTGAGGAAAAGTGACTTAGTCCCATCATGAATTAAAAGCCTAGGCATTTTGAGGATTCCATTCTTAAATTTTACATCCCAGAACCGATCAGTCTTCCTTTTCTTGAACTTAACCCCAGCTTCTTTCAGCTCTGAAACACTGTGAATCATTTGCTGTCTGCGTTTGTCTGCCACCCGGTTCGAATGCGACCAACGCTTGATCCACATCCTAGGTGTTGGCTTTGGCCCTGTCTGCAAAAGGCTCCTCCTGAAAATAGTGTGTCAAATTTGCTCATTTTTTAATAATCAGTTCAACCAGTTCAAGTTTAAATCAGTTAAGTTTTGACCCATGTGTTGACTTAATCCGCTTGAACCCGAAATAACCACAAAGAATATTGGATCATAAGGGGTCAAATAGTGTAATCCAAACCAAAATGTACAAATTTGAAGATTGAAAATTACGTAATTTTCAAAGAACTTTAAGCTAATCACTAAAAAAAAAAAAAGGGGGGGTCATTTAGGACGGAAATGACATGTTAATCCACCCAACCCATCTTAACCCAAATAAATTGTGACGAGTTGAGTCATGAGCCGGTTATTAATTCAACCCATTCTGACGTTACCTGAAAACATCAAGGCAATGAAGTCCACCAAGGTCTCCCAATGGATCAAACGAAGCAGAACGTCCCATTGATGACTCCAATTTGCTCAAGTCACTCTTCGTCAACGGCTCATCCGTCGGCATCAATGGATCAAAAAACCTCAGAGCTAACCTGGCTACAATACCTTTCTCATCAGGCATTTCAGATTGAATCCCATACAACCGGTCAAGTATAAACAACGGAATTTGATTCTCAATCATGATCATGTCTCTCTGAACCGAATGCATCGATCCTCTCATCGCGAAAACCGGATCACTCCTCGCATAACCAAGATGCTTGAATCCACCAGCAACTCCACGAAACAGCTCTAAAACAAAACAGCTATCGAGAACCATCATTTCAACAAACTCATTACTGTTCATTGCAATTGTCCCTTCATAACACGCACGTGCTTTCTCTTCGAGTTCTCTCACTGCATCAATATACATTTGGATTTCCTGATTTGTTCTTTTCAGGATATGGTAAACCGCTCGCCATTTATGGCGATCCATATTACGGAGGCGCCTTTTGCCATGGTGATAAGGACCTAAAGAGACAATTTGAGGTATATAAGCTTTATCATCATCTCTTCTTAGACTTAATGGAACTCTGTAAATAGAAAGTTTAGCCCATGATCCAGCATCATTATCTTGCTTAGCTTGCTCTAATTTGTCCTTAATGCCAATTACCCATTCGGATTCGGGTGATTTAGGACCTTCCTCTACATTATGAACATTTTCATCAATAGTAATTTTCAAAGAATCAGAAGGCTGATGCTCTTCTTTTTGCAACAATGGTTGTTGTTGTTGTTGCAGGGGTAATTCTGGAAAATGAATGGATCTGCTGGTGGTGGGAGTAGGAGTAGGAGTAGGAGTAGGAGTATTTTGAAGTCCAGCATCAACTGTTTCTTTGAGCTTGAGGGTAATGAGGTACCAACTCAAAAGATCTTTGTTGAATACTGCAACCATTTTGTGTGCTACAAAAGATAGAATATGATCTGTTGGCTTGTTTTCTACTTTTATTCAAAAGAAGATTGGAATTTGGGTCATTCTATTAAAGCAAGAAATTAAAAATGTCTTGCTTTTAGGGAGACTTTGGCTTGCAAGCAAGTTTTTCCCTACATTATAATGTAAATAAGAAGTTATGATTGTAGGATGTTGAAGTTGAACTAATCCAACTGGGGAATATGCTGCCCTACTGGACCCCTCTTCACTATTTTATGTATCAGTTCTATAATTTGTAAGTGCTCTTTCCTATTAATTACTATTTCCCTAAGGTTTAATTGATCCTATTAGTGTTGAATTTGGCTATTTGTTGCGTGATCCTATGCTCTAGGCATCTATATCCTTAATCTCCTCATCGGCTTCCTTTCGCCCCAGGTTGACCCGGAATTACAGGAGTTACCCGATGCCCCGATTCTGCCCACCCGAGAAACCGACGAATTCCGACCTTTTGTTCGTCGTCTCCCTGAATTCAAATTCTGGTCTGTTTTCTGTCAATTCCTTTTGCTTCGTTTCCGCGTGTTGTTACCTTCTGTTTGAAATGGTTAATTAAGATTTAGAACTCCTGCTTAAGTAGATTATACTGAAATAGCAGTCAATCAGCAAATCTTTCAGTTTTGTATCTCATCATAGTGAAGTTTTTGGGACTTTCGACGGTTAACATATGCTGTTTAGGGACGGGGCAGGTTTTGATCACTGCGTTGAAAAGGAAGTTTCTTTGATGTTGAATCTAGTGCTGCAGATGTTGAATATGGTGCTTCCGTTTTTGTTAGTGAAAGATTTGATGTTGTATGTGAGATTGCCGATTTCCTGTGACTTGCCTTTCATTTTTTATAATTCATTTCAAGTCTTTTAACATGTGTAGTTATATATCTGGTGCTGTCGAAGTAACCATTGTGATATAGTTACAATTTCATGCCAGAATTCTAGTGGATCTTCGTAAAGTGTTACTCCATACCTGAGAGTGGATACTGTGTGGTGAGGTAGGAAATGCTGCTCTAAAGTAAGTTTCAGTTCCAAGCATGGTTCTTTCCAACTGTAAATGGCTATCATGTCTCCTTGAGCTGGATATAGACAGAAAGACTAGTCTGATTTACAAAAATAGTTTGCAATGAAGTGTGACAGATATGGTGTGAAAGCTTTTGCTCAGGTCACGAAAGTAGCTAAAGCCTTACCTATTCACTCGTCTTGATAATATTTTTCCTTCTTCACTAATAAATGGACTAATTAAACTCATGCTTCTATAATTGATTCTATCATCATTCATCACATATTTCTTGTGTTTGGGCCTATCGAATTTGGGCTATGATGTTCATGTAGGAGTTAACATAGTATGGATAGACCTGGCATGCATGATCCAAGCTGATGTCCCTTTCATTTTTCACTTAACGTGTCTCTGTCATTTTGTGGCACTGTCAGGAAGTCCGTTAGTAGTAGAAAATGCTTTCTCTGACAGCTGGTTGAAATTTCTAACCAATCATAGGAGCAATTGATTGAAACTCCAGAAGTATAGCTTACTTTCTAAGTGCAATTTATACTTCCTTTCATAGAGAGTTAAACATTCTGCTGGTAGAGTGCTGATAGTGTGATAAGGTTCGAATAGAATAAGGATGTCACAAGCCTTCATAAAGTATAGGACCAAAATGGTGCTGCTGCTCAAGTATTAGATACTATAATAGACATGGGCATGTAAGCAGGTGCATCCCCTCGATAGTGGTGTTGCATATTTAGCATTCTTGGATAGTGGCTAAAAATGGAGAAAATATTTTCACCCTGCGCACACTGTTTTGACTGGAGTTGCTGAATGATTTATACCGTCTTGACCTACCTTTGACTGAAATACCTTGTAGGCCCCCAAAGGGGATGCTCGTAGAGAAATACGGTGTATCGGTGTTTCAATGGGTATTATAGTGTTTGATTGCCACCCAAAAAATCAATTTATATGGTCCCTTGTTTGCCTTTTGTGTTTCTTCTTCTGTCATTGACCTGTTCTAATTTGAGTCGCAACATTATTCAGCCCTTTGTCATCTATGTCAAAATAAATTCCATATGCCAGAAGCCCAGAACCTATATAAGCAGTGTATAAAGCTGTCTACTTGCTCAACCATTTCTCTGGGAATTGATTTTTCTGTTTTCCTGTGTGAAGGTACTCAATTACCAAGGCTTTCTGCATTGCGTTCGTGTTAACATTTTTCGATGTATTTGATGTGCCTGTCTTTTGGCCGATTCTCCTTTTCTCCTGGGTTGTGCTGTTCACACTTACAATGAGAAGACAAATTCGACACATGTTGAAATATAAATATCTACCATTCTCTTTTGGGAAGCAGGTATTTTAAACCTTGCATAACTAAATAAAATTCTTTTGGTTCCTTCTTTGTTTTCATAATTATTCTTAGTCACTATGAATTGTGTTTCATCTCAATTCCTTCCACCCTTTCAGCGATATGATGGAAAGAAAGCAGCTTCATCGGAAAGTGAAGATCTTCTCCCGTAGACTGAAACACACAGGTCTGCGGCAGCTGTTTACTCTATGGAATTTGCATCATGCAGCTGCAAATTGTCTTTCTTTTCTGCGTCAAGAGCCATAGATTTTCTAGGATGATACTGGAAGTGGAAGAAACTGTCAGGAGAACTATTATCTACGTTATGATGGTTACATCTTTGTCTCTCGGGGCATTTTTCATAGTGTAATGATATCTTAATTTTCCATTTGCTTAGCTTTCAGAAAGTTATACTTTATATGGACCCTGATGTCATATAGTACCTTTGCTCAGTTTTCTACCTAAGGCTGCAAAGAAGCCTGCTAGTACTTTTGTTAGTGATCTTGCTGGCTTCTGATGTGCCAGTAGCTTCTCTTTGGAGCAAATAAACAGTTAATTGCTGTTGGTATACAGTAAATTAGTGAGATCAACAATGTTCCACACTAAGTTCTTAAAACTTTTCAATGTGACATATCAGTTTAGCATTCTTCACAATAACAAGTGCATATCAACTTGTATTTTGAGCACGGTCTACCAAAGACCGTTGCGCGCACACAAAAAAAAAGAGAGAGAAAAAGAACTCTCCTGGTTTTCCATCGACCAGTCAACGTAAAAGCCCCCAAAAAAGAAATAATAATTCAAACGCCAGTGGAGCAAGGCTGTTGTGGCCCAGCATTTTGGCACAATGTGTATCAAGTATTGTGTATGAATTGTAAAAATCAGTCTGGAGAATTGAGTGAGAACTATTGAGGTGGTCTGTAGTAGCCATAGACTCCATAAAACGTTTGTGCAAAGGTGAAGAGTATCAAAATAACAGCAGCAGCAAAGGAGATAATTGCCCATGGGTTGTTGAAATACTTGTGCCTTAAAGTAGCACGCCAAGCATTCCACCTGTGGTCATAGTACCTGTTAATTTGCTCGGATAACTGTGAAAGGTAACTGTCATTGACATCGAAAACAACTTCTTGACAAAGTCGGTTGAAGAGGTCAGCAACTTCAGCATCATTGCCAAGCCAATGCTCAATTATTCCACAATAATGGAGGTATTTAACATCCTCTGGCGAATCGATCAAGTTGTCCAAGAAAATTACGTACGAAGTTATGTCATTGGTGCAGTCAAGATGGCATTGCTCAAAAGCAATCAGGTTGAGGAAAAGTGACTTAGTCCCATCATGAATTAAAAGCCTAGGCATTTTGAGGATTCCATTCTTAAATTTTACATCCCAGAACCGATCAGTCTTCCTTTTCTTGAACTTAACCCCAGCTTCTTTCAGCTCTGAAACACTGTGAATCATTTGCTGTCTGCGTTTGTCTGCCACCCGGTTCGAATGCGACCAACGCTTGATCCACATCCTAGGTGTTGGCTTTGGCCCTGTCTGCAAAAGGCTCCTCCTGAAAATAGTGTGTCAAATTTGCTCATTTTTTAATAATCAGTTCAACCAGTTCAAGTTTAAATCAGTTAAGTTTTGACCCATGTGTTGACTTAATCCGCTTGAACCCGAAATAACCACAAAGAATATTGGATCATAAGGGGTCAAATAGTGTAATCCAAACCAAAATGTACAAATTTGAAGATTGAAAATTACGTAATTTTCAAAGAACTTTAAGCTAATCACTAAAAAAAAAAAAAGGGGGGGTCATTTAGGACGGAAATGACATGTTAATCCACCCAACCCATCTTAACCCAAATAAATTGTGACGAGTTGAGTCATGAGCCGGTTATTAATTCAACCCATTCTGACGTTACCTGAAAACATCAAGGCAATGAAGTCCACCAAGGTCTCCCAATGGATCAAACGAAGCAGAACGTCCCATTGATGACTCCAATTTGCTCAAGTCACTCTTCGTCAACGGCTCATCCGTCGGCATCAATGGATCAAAAAACCTCAGAGCTAACCTGGCTACAATACCTTTCTCATCAGGCATTTCAGATTGAATCCCATACAACCGGTCAAGTATAAACAACGGAATTTGATTCTCAATCATGATCATGTCTCTCTGAACCGAATGCATCGATCCTCTCATCGCGAAAACCGGATCACTCCTCGCATAACCAAGATGCTTGAATCCACCAGCAACTCCACGAAACAGCTCTAAAACAAAACAGCTATCGAGAACCATCATTTCAACAAACTCATTACTGTTCATTGCAATTGTCCCTTCATAACACGCACGTGCTTTCTCTTCGAGTTCTCTCACTGCATCAATATACATTTGGATTTCCTGATTTGTTCTTTTCAGGATATGGTAAACCGCTCGCCATTTATGGCGATCCATATTACGGAGGCGCCTTTTGCCATGGTGATAAGGACCTAAAGAGACAATTTGAGGTATATAAGCTTTATCATCATCTCTTCTTAGACTTAATGGAACTCTGTAAATAGAAAGTTTAGCCCATGATCCAGCATCATTATCTTGCTTAGCTTGCTCTAATTTGTCCTTAATGCCAATTACCCATTCGGATTCGGGTGATTTAGGACCTTCCTCTACATTATGAACATTTTCATCAATAGTAATTTTCAAAGAATCAGAAGGCTGATGCTCTTCTTTTTGCAACAATGGTTGTTGTTGTTGTTGCAGGGGTAATTCTGGAAAATGAATGGATCTGCTGGTGGTGGGAGTAGGAGTAGGAGTAGGAGTAGGAGTATTTTGAAGTCCAGCATCAACTGTTTCTTTGAGCTTGAGGGTAATGAGGTACCAACTCAAAAGATCTTTGTTGAATACTGCAACCATTTTGTGTGCTACAAAAGATAGAATATGATCTGTTGGCTTGTTTTCTACTTTTATTCAAAAGAAGATTGGAATTTGGGTCATTCTATTAAAGCAAGAAATTAAAAATGTCTTGCTTTTAGGGAGACTTTGGCTTGCAAGCAAGTTTTTCCCTACATTATAATGTAAATAAGAAGTTATGATTGTAGGATGTTGAAGTTGAACTAATCCAACTGGGGAATATGCTGCCCTACTGGACCCCTCTTCACTATTTTATGTATCAGTTCTATAATTTGTAAGTGCTCTTTCCTATTAATTACTATTTCCCTAAGGTTTAATTGATCCTATTAGTGTTGAATTTGGCTATTTGTTGCGTGGTCAAAGGTCAACTTGTTTCGTGTTTGATGATGCTCCAAACATATACATACCAAAAAACTACATACAGTTTTTAGCAAAAAGCAAACAGGAAAAATTATTTAAACTACGAGGATCACATTCACATCTGCATTTAATCTATTTGACCCACCAATTAAGGTGTGAAAGAATAAAAGAATTGACTCATGCTGCAATAAACAAATGAAGTGGCTAATATTTGCTAAAACCAGCTGTTGACAGTTCACACATATGACCCATGGAAAACACTATTGGGTCTAGTTCACCATCAAAGGGTGCTAATTGGCTCATTGGTTAACTCTTCACTTTAGTTGCCTATAAATAAACAATTATGAATATTGCAAAAAAGAGATTTTTTCACTGAGGAGTGGATGGAAGGTTTATATTTATATTTTATACATAGAATTTTCTGCATCTCTTGAAGAGTAATTAGGTTGTGGAACTAATTAAGGAGTTTATCTGTTTTGTGAGGATTTTCAATGGCCGATCATCCTCACATGAAAAAACTTTTAAGTCTCCTAATTGAATTTTAGGTTGAATCACTTCATATTTTATATGCAAATCACACTAAAATTGTGAAGTATTTCTTACGTTGAAAGCGGATAAATCTTAATATCTTAATTTATAAAGGAGGCATACAGACAATATTTGGTCAGCCAATCACCTCTTGATCAAGAGAAAATGTTTAACAAACTTCTCTTTTATAATTATCCATATTCGTTCACGTTCTAATTTGTCAACAGACAAATCAAGGAACCTTCAATAAATTATTGGAGTTTTGGTTACATCTGTGTAGGGTATGGGGTTTATATGAAGTTTCTAAATAAGTTAACTATTAAAAGTTTGACAAACCTCTCTTTAATACTTCCATATTCGTCCACGTTCTGAATTTGTCAACACACAAAAGAAAAGTTATCGTCATTAAACAAAACACAAACAGAAAGAGTTGCAACGAATACCCCCTAACTACTGTTCCTTCGAGTTCCCCTGAAATTGGAAACATATTTGGCATATTCATAAAATATCACATGAATAATTGCATGTGATTTGTGGATAAAGAAATAGAAAATGAATTAGTATTACTACAGAAGGCCAAGGTCATTTTGGTCCATGGACTTGCTTCTTCCAACTCAACATTCCAATATTATTAGTCGGACATGGACGACATTGTTCTAAATCAACTGTATGCTAGCTTTAACTATCAATGTGTAGTCTCAAATGTGCTCAACGTTAACCACGTTTTATTACTTAAAAATCAAATCATTTCTGATATTTTCCGCAAAAGATAATAATGAAGAAAACTCATTAATAGAAAAGAAAATCACAAATAAAATAGTGTGTTCTATTGTTACTTTACTATTCTCTTAAGATTTGGAGGGGCAAGAATACAGGCTGCCATCGGAATGATACAATTCTTATTCGTTTGACTATTCATCCGAAGTAGTGTAGTTGAACAAACATTTAGTTCTCTTTCCTGAGTATTTTTGTCTTCTGCATGGCACAGCTATGCGGTGTCTCTCTGTTTGCTCAATCAAATAAGGTACCCATGAACTACGGAAATATCTCCCTCCCCTCCGCCCCCCTGCCTGCGGGCTTCTTAATATTCACTTTCTGCAAGCTCTCTGTGGATGCAACTGCAATCAAGCCTAACACATAATTCCTTGGCAAATTTGGTGCATCTTCTTCCAGGGAAAAGAAAAACCAAAAAATTGTAATAGGATGTGTACCAAGACCATTATCTGTTGAGAGTCCATGCAAGTCTCAAGTGTCTTTTTCTTTTTTCAACCTTTGTGTCCTGCAATGAGTTCAATAAATGCAACAAGAAAAGCAATAATATACTGAGATGTTTTTGTTAAAAAGTTTTTTGACGTGTATTTCCTGTACAATAGATGTGCATATCAATAATACTGTAATTTTGAGTAGTCAGTTGACATTCTGTAGCAATGATATAAAGTTAAACCTTACAATTTTCACAGCTGAAATATCATCAATGCCAATGTACAGTTATGAAAAGATAAAACAAACGGTTCTTTCGCAAAATTTATACTTCCATCCCCCAATTCCCCAGTTTGGTTCCTGGATTCTTCTTTTCACTAACTTACGTCGTAGAGTGGGGAGTGGTATGCAATTTTTGTACAGGAAACTGAAATTCTCAACTGTCCTGCATTTTTCTGTAGTTCACATAACTGCACTCAAATTATATTTTATTTTAATTGAACACCTTACCTCTTAATAAAGTATTTCAATTAAATATTTTCTATTCAAATTTTGGGGGAAAAAATTGTCTCCTTATTCATCTAAATAAAATATTCCGACAAATTTAAGGAACTAGCTATGGAATAAGCCATCAAAATAAACTAGATGAGTGCATTCTGAGAAATTCAGTAGTGAGTGGTTGATCCTTGCTCAACCTGAACAACCGCCCTCCTTAACAGCAGATAAGAATTTAGTAGTGAGTGGTAAAGAGGAAAGGCTGGTTTATGGAGTAAAGGGATGCATCAATGGCAATGGAACGTCGAGCTGCACACTAATCTGAACACCCACAAATTAGTTAATTATGTTTCACTAGTCTAGACACCCACAAACTAAGTTTAGTAGTTCACTATTAACAGAGCTTGTACATGAAAACTAAAGGTAGCAGAAAGGAAATCACTAGTAAAGAAAGTGATGCTATTATGGATTTTATGAGTGGCGTCAAAATCACAACACACCAACTAGAGAGATGTAGTTCCAAATATTTCTTATTTCACTTTATAATGGAATACGGATTGATCTTAGAGTACTGGGCAGCTAATTTTAATTGTTTCTATTGTCCAAGTACAACTAATTCACATGGAGCAAAAGCAACGTCAAAGCTTATAAAGATAGCTGCCGTTCTTTCAGGATATATATGCATACAGCAGGCATGAAATAATTCAAGAGTACCAACAGCATACCAGAAATCGCATTATGTTGGGGGAGGAGGTCATGAAATGTTCATTCACTTATGTGAGGTAATAAGAATGAGTCACAGAAGAGACTGTTTTTTCATTTAAGCAATTAATGAAACCTATGTTGCTTGGACTCTAAAAAAAATTGTACCGGTGCACGTCGGATCCTCAAAAAATCACTAATTTTGGAGGATCCGACACAGGTCCAGCAGCATTTTTGAAGAGTCCGAACAACGTAGACGGAAACTAAAAGAAGACACAACAACAACAAAATCTACAGACCTTGAAGCATGACGTCATGTTGGCAATGTCTGCAATCTTATGTGCTTGTACTTCTGCATTGTATTGAAGCAGTGAGAACTTTCGGAAAAGCCTTTGGATAAGACTTGCTCCAATGCATGTGCTCCTTCCAGTAATGCAGCATCAATCTGCAAGTAAAATGTATGAATCTTTAACAACTCAAAGTGGATTTAGAGCTACAAACTGATACATTTGGAATTCCTTCATTGATGTCAATTTTCAAATATAATAGTTTTGTTTTCGAAAAGATCTCTCCAATGCTAATGTGGCTTCAATGACTGGAGCATGGGTACTTCTAAAACGATATCGTATTTCCATCTGATATGATATACATTTGAATCTAGGGAACATGTCTATGAAAATTTTAACTGGGTCCAAATATTTTTTTCATTGGTTGAATTATACAGAACATGTCATCTGCATGTCTTTTACATGTTTCACCATGTCTATGAAATTTTGTTTTTGTAAATTGATAAAAGGAAGATAAAAATTATCCAAATTAATGGAAAAAACAAAAGGAAGAAGGTTGATCAAAGATGCGTTAGAACAACAAAACCTATGCCAATCAGAACAGATTGTATAAGTGAATCAGATACAACAATAACTCTACTTATAGCTTATATTATACAGAACATATACTCTCAAACTCTATTTAAATCATATATAGCAAAAACATCGGACCAAATTTTTTGTATATTTTGATTCCTGTGTTCCACATATAAGCACCAAAATTTAGACCCTACCCTCTCCTCGGAAATAGAGATTCATGGTAGAATTATTGGAAGGGAGCCAGAGAACTCAAATAAACAATCAGGCTTAAAATTTCAAAATTCAAAGGAAGAGTGTCCAAGTAATTTGGAGAAATACATAAGTTTGTTCAATAAGTTCTCCAAGATCTTTTTCATTAAAAAAAAAAATTAAACAAAGGATTCTCTAAGGTCTTTTCTGGTCTCCTCTTTTATATCTAATCGACAGTAAGTTTTCTAGACTAGCTTCACGTGTATGCATTTCATGTAGGGGTGGCAGATGGGCGATTTGGGCTGAATTTGCACAGGTCAAGATGGGCTGAATCAATAAATGGGTCATTGCGAAACCTTCCCAAAGTTCACTTAGAGACGAAGAAAGATAAAGAAAATGATATATACAATCAGGAGGTGTTGTCACAGTGCCCCTGATTCTTGTGATGAGGTTAGCAATATAATCATCTAAAGAATGTGTCAGGTCTCCATTGCCTTTTTCGCTAGATGATAAATGTAGATTATGTGTTTCACGGGTTATCTTTGGGCGACATCACCGGGTTGCATTAGGGACGAGTCAGTTTACGGGTTAAAACAGGTTCTGCCCAAACAGCCCATCAGAAAAATCTGCCATGCCCAACCTGTTAAAATACTGAGCGGGTTAAATGGGTTTGAGCTAGTTGTGCCACCTCTAATTTCATGTATATACATCTGTTTGCTTTCTAGTTATGGTCTAATTTCATTTTTGGAGTTTACTGCGTTATGCCACCAAGCTTCAGAATTTGATAGACAGAGCATCAACAAGAGATTGAAGAATATTTTGGAAACAGAATTTTATGTATTGCATGGTCAATTTGGCTAGAAAGAAATAGAATATGATTTGATGGGAAGAAAGAAATCATAGTTGTTGTGAAGTTTAAATGTATTCAGAATTTACTGTTTTGGCATAGAGGCTTTTTTGCTGCTGATACGTTGGTTTGTGTGGACTTGAAAGCATCTTTATGAGTGTAATCTGACAACTACAGTTGTATTTAACTTTTGCAGTACCCTCTTGGTACTGATATTTGAATAAATTTTTTTATAACATTATCAAGAAGATATTCAAGAAAGTTCATAGAACAGAAAATAAGACGCCTCTACTGTACTAATACACAATGAGCCGTTCCTTAAAACTCAAGAGGCTGTACAAGTTCATTAGACCAGTAAACAAGTTCAATAACAAGAAAAGGAACATTACGTAGTTGACTTTATTGGAAGAACTCAATGAGTTATAAACTTACTCGTTCTCTAGCAGTTGAATTAAACTTTTGAAGCATGAATGCTTTGGGATCCATCTGACCAGGAGGTCTTCCAATACCTAGCAAGAGAACTATGTTTAATTTTCCATACTGAAACTCAAAATGCCAAAAAGAGAACATTTAGGTATTTTAGACTTTCCACAAACCTATCCTTAACCGAGGAAACTCTCCATTTCCACGAAAATGATAAATCACATTCTTCAACCTGTAAAAAAGAGAACTGGATCAGATAAAGTTTAACAGCGACTGAAACAGCACCATTCATGAAGAGACACAAAGCTCTTCTGGTACTAAATAACTAGCAAAAACATGAAAAACCTGACAGTAAACAGGACAGATTTTCAGAGGTAGAGAAATTCTATGCATAAGTCAAAAAGAGGCATGTCATGCTTTTTCTGACAAAATATTATGCTTATTATATTCAGGCAAGAATTATTTGATATGCTTTATTTTAGATACTTTGACATAGCCATCGATTTTCATTATTAAGTTCATTACAATTCGGTCAATTCCAGCTATGAACCTATATATACAATTCACGGGATTGAAAATGAACAGATGGATGGTTTCATGGTACTGAATTAAAGGTTGTTTTAAGTAGATTTATATAGAGAAGAATTCCATTCATACCCGTTATGTCTGTTATGACCTCCCTTGGGGTGAAGACGAAGAACTCCACATGGTAAATCCATGTCATCATGAAACTAGAGAAAAAGAGGATTGTTGAAAAGCATTAACAAAACCTAATCAATATGTCCAATTGATCTTAAAAAATATGAACAGCTAGTATATTGTACCACAACCACACGATTGAGAGGGAGCTTGTAATATGCTGCAAGTGGGCCAATCTGGGGAAATAGAGAAAAGGGAGGGTATCAGAGGTATTGATCACCTTGATAACACTAAGCATCAATGAAAAGCACGATGCATCTCCATTCCTCATTTAAAACATCAGAAAAAATCAACGTCCAACAAGTAGAAATCTAGTGGAGTCATAAAATTTTTATCTTTTATTTTCACATGTAAACTGGAAATTGAATGACATAAATTGAGCAAACAAATGTGCTATTTTCCATTCTTAAGAGTTCTCATACAAAAGTTCACTTATTTAAGCAGAGGAGCTTAACTTGTCTGATGAGAGTATGATACGTATAAACCTGCCTTGCAAACTAGGGGAAGCAAAGACTGGGCCATGCCCTTAACCTGATTGTAGGGGAACTAAACCTGGAAAAAACAATGGGACCAGGCTTGCATTTGCATTTAACTTGTGAACAGGTAAGTCTTGACAAAAAAAGTCAATTGTGGCACAAAGGCGATAAATATTGCCATTCAAAAACATGCTCCCCTAAGTCCATAGGGAAAGTAAATCCAGTGCGTGCTAAGGTCCTTGAATAATATCATTTTCCACTTAAATGCATTTTGCATATGAATTACCACTACTTTCTGGCAGCACAAGGCTGCTATCTGGATTGCTTTAGTTCATGGAATAAAAAATGACCCGCAATGCACTACCTAGCTACCTAGACAAATTTGTTAGTAATTTCTTCTAGATTATTTCAGTAATAAAATCACAAGAATCTAAGCTAAGAATATAGTTTTATCTCAATTTTTAAAGAAACTTACAGAACATAACAATTCAGAGAACATCTGAACAACATTCTTATCAGGTTAGGATCATTTTTGACAAGAGTTTGGTTAATAAATCACGAGACAAAGATACTAATTTGGCTCGTCCCATTCAGAGTTTCTTGTTCACTTTTGACAACAATCCTACCAAATTGCAATGTCACTGTTGGACTTGCATTCCATGTTAACTATTCGTTGGTCAGAGGCTGACTGTAACCAGTAACAACAAACTTCAACATGTCTTGCTGATCTTGAGACTAACAGAGAAAACTAGTCCAAACCATTCAAATTTAACAGAGAGAAATATGAACAAAGACGTGAAGATATAAGGATTAGCCTCTAGTTGGCACTAGAAGCTTCCAGAAGTAAAAACTATTCTAGTGATCTTCAGCTGCACCACACACCAGTCCATGCTACACATGGCTTGGATGAATTATAACTAGAACAGTCGATATAACCACCAATTCAAAGAGAAGTGTTAACTCTAAACATGATCAGCTAGATCCCTATTCGGCAAAATGAAAAATTTACAAGTAAACCCATTTTCACTACACGACAGGATACAGTCATTAAGAATACCAGTTTTCATTCAGACACATCCTTCTTTGAGATAGAATCCAAACAGCACCCATCATAAGCAGAAAAGGAAAAGCTTTACAATACAAGAAAGACGTATTTAATTGCTTACAGATTCACCACTCAAATTCATGTACGTTAGTGGCTTTGCAAGGAGAACTGGAATGCCATTGACAAAACCTGAGAATTGGTATATATCAACCAAATTATAGATGGGAGTAAAAACAAGTGCATATGAAGATGTACTTGAACACTTAAAAGGCATAAATCAATGTTTAACTAAAGAGACCTTTTCCAAACATAGCTTTACAATGTACTGTCTCCATATTAATCCCTTGTGAATCTGCGAATGCATCAAGCATTTCAAAACCAACCTATAGTGGAAACAAAAGATAAAGATCTTAATGAAGAACGCTCCAGTGAGATGGAACCCATAATAGATCAGGTTTTACACAATCTTTCTAAGAAAGTAATGATTAGTCCAGATATAGAGGTTACATTATGTCTCGTTCCCTTGTATTTATCCCCGGGATTGCCCAACCCAACAAAGAGCCACGGCCGAGGAGAATACGTGCAGAAGCTGTGCCTACAAATCCTTCTAAGCATCTCATTCATCTGCAATAAACATCACAAGGTTTGATAAATAAAAAGGAAATTACAAACATTTGAGGCATTTTGGGATTTTTTGCTTCAGATCATAATCAAAATACTGAAGGGAAGCCTCGGAGTAACGAGTAAAGTTGCTGCCATGCAACCAGGAGGTCACAGGTTCCAGCATTGGAACAGCCTCTTACAGAAGTGCAAGGTTAGGCTGCATACTAAACCTTTGTGGTTCGTCCCTATCCCGAACCCGCTGATAGCAGTAGCTTTAGTTCACCGGAATGCCCTGATCATAATCAAAATACTCAGAGGACTTAATTATTTACAGAATCCTCCTAAGCACAAAATAGTTCAATTTAGCTGATTAAGGAATTCAACTTAAAATCCAAAGCATTTAGCTATGCAGACATTTATACTATTGAGGAACTTCAACAGCAAACTGAATGAGCAAACAATCAAAAAGAAAAAAAAAAAAAAAGACGGAATTCGTAGGAAAATGAACCATAAATTTCAGAAACCCTAACTAGAATAAATGACAGATATGTGACTATTTACTAGAGGGAATATGTATACATTCAGAATAAGAAATATAGCTGCGGCCAACGAGAAGATTTGCAGTTGGACTACAATAGAGAGAGTGGGGGCGGTGAGAGTAGAGATTGAGCTGATTGTAGTTTGCCCCTGTTTTAAAAAGGTATAGTTATATATAGCTTGGGGAAAAAAAAAATATTACTGCCTCTGTTCCAAGATATTCTTGTCACAATTTATTTTGAGAGAGAGAGAGAGAGTTAAAACGGTATCAATTTTGACTAACATTTAAAATGTATTATATCTATATATTGATATGAGATAAATAGCAATCTATCATATTTTTTGTATAATTTTTTAATATCTAAATTTTAATATTAAATTATTTAATTAATTTAATCTAATTTAATTTTAAAAATTAGTCAAATTAATTCTCAAAAAGCAAAATATGACAATTATTTTAGAACTGATGGAGTAAAAGAGTCTTTGTTTTCAATAGTTATTTGTCACGCTTTTTCTTTTGTCACACACTTATTAAAAAGAGTGAATCCCACTTTACCCTTTAATATTTGTGGTTTGGGAAACAATACCCCTCACATATTTAAAAAGACAATATCTCTTTATGCAATATTTTTTCGATGAGATTTTTCTTTTGTTGAATAAAGATTTTTTTAGCAAAACTAAAATAAGAAAATTAATCCCCTAATCCTTATTTTTTGACGCTCAAGCACTTAATTTGGAGGGGAAAAAATTTACCCTAATATTTGGCACTATATATTCTTGATTTTTATTATTATTTTTGGTTTATCGGCTTCACAACTGAACCTATGTAATCTCATCGAGACATAATTCTGAAGGTGAGTAATAGTATTTTAGGCTTTGCATTTGTGCACAAATTTCAATATACTTATATGTTTTCTATTATTTTTGTAATATTGTTGGCCAAATTTAATGCTTCAAAGAACAAAATAAAGTAGCATCGTTGTATCATCAATTTGAGAAATCATGCATTTTGCTGAATAGATTATCTCTTCAAAAAAAAAATCACAGTGAACATTAAGACTTCTCATGATGAGTACTACATATCCTTTCACTTTTTAATTTTCACTCTTAAAATATTTTACTCTATGAAGTGGTTTACAAGTAGATAATCTTATAATTGTCTGATCCAAAGTTCTACTCTTCATCTATTGTGATAGATGAATCCATAATCCTTCAATCAAACAGCAAGAAGTTACACCTCTTGGTTTCTTTTTTTTTTTTTCCTTGTCCATGTCCTCTTAATTTTGGATTTCTGAGTGCCTCTTTATTTGCTTCAAATAGATGCAGATTCGTTCAAAAATATTTCATCTGAAGATTTCTTATGTCCTTCGGGCTTAACAGGATACTTTGTCTTTCTTGCTATCTGTAAAAATTAAACAATTTATCTATTATTTTGATATTATTATTAAAATTTATGCAATAGAGAAAAATATTCTTATATACAAAATTGAAGAAAATATACAAAACTAATCTATCTTATGTGAAAATCTTAGAAATTCTTATAAAATATGTATTAGAAATTATATACTTTCCCTTTTCAACTTTATGTTGATACTTATTTTTTTAATAAAATTACCCTGTGAGGCCTCGTTTCATTAAAAAAAAAAAAAAAAAAAAAAGGCTAAAGCACCAGTGTGTTTGTTTATTTCCACTCTATTTACTTTAAATATTTTTTAATTGTCCTAGTATCAAATAGGACAATAATAGAAATTATATATTTTAATATTTAAATTTTAGAAAAGCAAAGGAAAAAAAGTCTTTATTCAACAAAAGAAAAATCTCACAAAAAAAATATGTGAGGGGGGTATCATTTCCCAAACCATAAATGTTAGGGAGGTAAAATGGGATTCACTTTATTAAAAATGGTCATTCTAAAATGCTTGTCAGTTATAGAAAAATAAAAGTTTTTCAATTTATCTTCATACTAAGGTAAGTTGCCGTTATTGTTGGCGATTTTGTATGAGCTGAAATGGAACGCAGAAAATGGATTTTCAGAAAGTATTAGAGTAACATGATGGTGGTACAGAGAAGAATTGTTGTTCAGAGAAAAGAAGTCTTGTAGCTTTTTTTCATTAGTTGATTTTGCCAAATCACAAGGCGTGTAGTTCATGCTCTATTATCTTTTTGGTTGGTTAATCACGAAAGGTTTAATAGACACATTTTTTATGATATTGGAGTGCTAAATAGAAACATGCCCTAGTTTAAATGTGTGTGTTAGTTAGTTACCTGAACTCCACCTTATTGGTGAGGGTTTGATCCCTTACATTGTAATCTCCTCTCTCATTCTCCTACCCTCAATTTTTTTTTAATTATTTTTTTTAAAAAAAAAGAGAGTCAAGTTTAAGACATCGGGCCACTTTTTTGCGTTAAAAATGGATACTCATATTTTATGAGTAAAAAAAACCTAGGCATGGAAGCATTATTTGATCACACCTTAGATCAAGAAAATAACTGACAAATCTCTCTTTCATAAATTTCCTTATTCGTCCACGTTCTGAATTTGTCAACACACAAAATCAAAGATACTTTTCATTAAACAAACCACAAACAGATAAATGCATTGCAACAAATACCCAACTAACTATTTACAATATTAAATAACCAACTAAAACAAACATAATAAATATCACATAGGCCATTAATCCTCCAAATGCAAGGCAGCTGAGAAAATCAGACTTCAGATACTGCTAATCTTCTCTTTCTTTGAAGTAGTAGTACGTTTATTTATGCCATCCTTAATGGGATATGAAGCCTCCGTCATAATTCCACACTTGCCCAAGTGAGCGTTCTTTACATTACGCTCCATTTTAACATAACCACTTTCTCCCCACTTTGTGCCCCATGAGTTCCTCACTATCCAATAATCCTTTCCACCTTCACTGCCGTAGCCAACCACCACAACACCGTGGTCTACTTGCTCTCCACAATTCCCCGTAAACACGCCCTGGTAATGACAGAGACAGATTCAGAATTTAGATTTAAGTAAATTCAGAACGAATATTATTTTATTATATAAATACGTATATTTTAAACTAACGACATAAATTACCGAAGAGTAGAGCTGGAAAGCCCTGCCAGATGCTTCAATGGCTACGCTAACAGGTTGATGTGCGACGGCTTTTTGAAGTGCTCTTTCATTTCTAGGCACGTCTTCATAACCATCAATACTAACAACCTTATAATTTTTCTGTAACATTACAACTTTAATCAAATAGAATCTATTAACTACACTAAGCAATCATAAAATATTTATAAGAATATAAAATGTAGTATGGACTAACTAACCCGAACAGGATCACATCTGCCTTCAATGCCGCGATAAGGATAGTGATTTTCAGTGTCCATGCCACCGTTGGAGATGATGAACTCAAAGGCATAGTCCATTAGGCCACCATTACAACCAACGTTATGGGCTCTGTCACAATCTACAAGTTCTTGCTCGGATAGTGTGATCATTTCCCCTGTTACTATCTGGTTTATGCCTTCCACTGCTGCCACTGTTGAAAAGGCCCAGCAACTTCCTGTGAAAGCCCAAACAAATTGTATGGAAACATTGTTATGTAAAACCCCAGTGGCCTACATACGGATGTAGCCAGCCTACCTATCAAATATGAGCTGATTTATGCAAATATCCCTTTTTTACGTCATACGCCGTCATTTAAATTTTCCCTACTTTAAAAAGTTGGGCAGATCTAGCCATTGAATTTGACAAAACATTAAATTATCGTCTAACATCAACAAAATCGATCTATCATTTTCTCATGAGATTCTCAATTTGCTTAAAAAGAATCTTTAGATCCCGATATAAAATGTACATAAGTCAGAATTTTTTTATAAGGTCATTTATTAACTAATTATAATAAAATGTACATAAGTCAGAATTTTTTTATAAGGTCATTTATTAACTAATTATAAAAAGCTTAAAGCATGCAACTGGGAAAAGATATTGGTGTCTAATCACTTAAGATTTAATACAATTTAACTATTTATAATAGGTCATCTTTGATAGTATAACTTTTATATTAAAATTTTGGTTATAAACAGTGACAGTAAATTAACCTTTTTTAGCCCAATTATAATTATAGCCTCTCTACTTCTTCTAAAGTAGGGGTATGAACTGCGTATAATTTACCTTTCCAAAACCCCATTTTATGAGAATACACTGGGTATGTTGTTGTCGTTGTATGATTACAAATCAATACTTATTAATAGTCATATACAATGATAGTTCAAATGATTTGATTGTGTAACTATTTTTTACACTATCAAACTTGACACTCTAAGCTTAGAGCTCAAGTTTTATTCCCTGTTAGTGTGTAGATTTTTATACTTATTAATAGTCATATACAATGATATTTCAAATGATTTGATTGTGTAACTATTTTTTACACTATCAAACTTGACACACTAAGCTTAGAGCTCAAGTTTTATTCCATGTTAGTGTGTAGATTTTTATACGTTATCTGGTTAATTTCATCTACAATAATAAATGACTCTTTACTGCAATCCTAATATGCTAGCTTGCAAAAGAGATTAATAGTAACATGTTACAACTGATTAAATTGAACGAGTTATGTAAAAATATTTTACATAATCCTTTTAAGTATTAGCACATGTTACAATTTACAAACGTAAAATGAAGACGTACCACAACTCCCTTGATTCTTGATAGGAGCAACAGCACCTCTCTTCCTCCAATCGACAGAATGAGGCAGCAACTCGTTAGGCCGCGAAGCATAACGCTGGCTTGGGTTTTTCGACTTAACAAGGCGCCGCCTAGCATCACTTCTCGTGCCCAAATACATAGCCCGGTACTCCTCGTTCGTGAGATCAGCAAATTGGTTCAATCCCACCTTGTACGTACGATTCTCAAGGTTGTTATGCTCCTCAATGAACCTCAAATTATCCTTAAAAATCTCAAATCTTTTGTCCTTTTCTCCCAAGGCATTATATACTTTCCCATGCTCTGCCAGCCACTGTTCATATTTTCCCTTCATGACCTGTTCATCTTGGTTATTTTTGTAATCTAGGATGGACATGTCAATTGCATAGGATAAAGACGAAAAGAGCATGAAGAGAAGAGTTGTTATTACGGTTTTAGCCATGGCTGACAAGTGCAAAGGAAAACTTTTAACACTTGTAGGGAGAGTAGTGTAGAACGAGGAGAGGCTTAATGGGTAAGGCTAACCACTTGGGCTTATATAGATGGAAGATTGGATATTAAAATAATTTTTGGGTTAAATTATTTTGGGATAATGAAAAAAGAAATGGTGAAGGAATTTATGGGTCTGTTTACGTTGGGACCAAGTGAATTTATGGGAGCAGAGGTTCTCTTGGGTTGTGGGAAAGCCAAGTGATTTTGTAAGACCAAACCGCCATGCAAAAAAAGATTCATTGTCAGAATTCATTAGTCTTTGCGTATGTAACACCAGTCCACCAAATCGCCTAACTTAGGTATGTGTAAAATATTTAGTTTGCAGAAACAATTATGTAGATCCACCTACCTAATGCTTAAATTAAAAATAAACGACCGATAAATTATAGTGCAGTATAATTCAAGCATAATATGTGTATAGTTACATATAATAATATATATTTTGTGCATACTGATTAAAAAAGGTAAACAATTATAGTTATTTCACCGGATATAGTAAAGATTCCTTTATTGCTGTCTTAATTGGTCTTGTAGATGTGTTTAAATCTAAGAGTATATTTATTTTAATGTTATCAATTGATATTAATTCGTACTGATGTATTCTTTTTGTTTCTATTTGAGAAATTAAATGTTCTTTTTCTTTAATTACAACATTTCTTGAAATATTGTAGATATTGAATGTATTGTGCAATTATTTTTAATTATGTTGACTATAGTAGTATAAATAGATCTCATATATGTTTAATTAATATACCAAATTGTGCAATAACAATTAAAATACTTTCTCCGTTCGCTTTTACTTGTCATATTTTGATTTGGCACACTCATTAAAAAATAATTATTAGCATGATTATTTTACTATAGTAACCATATTAATTGATGTTTACTATTGTATGTTGAAATTAGTTTGGAGAATAATTAATTAATGCTAAGGGTAAAATAGAAAAAAAGATTGTATTTATTTGATATGTCAAAACTAATAAATAATAAATGAAAATCGAATTAAAAAATTAGTGACAACTAAAAGCAAATAGAGAGAGTATCAATCTTTTTCATCTATAATCTGAGGACTCATCAGCCTTGACAACAAAAACAAAATTGATAGATTCTTTATTTAATGTATTTTACATTACGAAATTCGAATCAATTGGAATTCAAAGAAAATAGGAGGACCGGGTGAAGAAAAATCAATGTATAGAACTAGATTTGTAGACCAAGTTCCTTGAGTTATGGGTTGGTGACTTTGTGGTCAGAGAGGCTTACGTTGGAAATGTAACAGATGCCTTGAGATGTGAGACCCCAACTTAAACTAAACTAACGGTGCATCATCCACTCTCCGTATATCGGCTCGATTTTTAACCTTTTTAAAAAAAAATAAAAAAAAAAGTTTTGGTCTTGAGATTTGAGATCTATTAAATTCGTATTAGGGTTGGAAAATTTGACATTGAGAGTAAAGTATTCCTTAACAAAAGTGATTCTCTATCTAACTAGTTCAAGGCTTGGTCATATGAGATAAAATTCATGATTTGAAATTATGATATAAAATTATATGAGATGAAGTTAAAGTTTTGTTTGGACATGCAATTTAAGATTTTAAGTTGTATTTTTTTCTTATAAAACAAAAAACTCCATAAGTTGTGAAAACTATCAAAATTACCTCAATTATTTATACAATCTTACCAAATAAGCAAAAATTCATAACAAAAGTATAATACACTATCATAAAACTATTCTAAAAAAATACAACACTTATTGATCAAATAATAAATTTAGTGAATAATAAATGATAAAGTAGAAGTTGATTTGAAGTAATAATAAATTTTGTAGGCTTTTAGTCATGAAAATAAAAAAAAATTGAAGTTGGAGTCGGAGTTG
The DNA here is from genome assembly GCA_031232105.1 of Capsicum rhomboideum. Classification (NCBI taxonomy): domain Eukaryota; kingdom Viridiplantae; phylum Streptophyta; class Magnoliopsida; order Solanales; family Solanaceae; genus Capsicum; species Capsicum rhomboideum. Next base: position 87,288,781 of record CP124717.1, read on the forward strand.
TATTTGGTCATCTATTTTTGGAGAGATTTTTTTTTTTTTTATAAAGATGAAGTTGAAATTAGAAAAAAGTAAAAACAAGTTGAGACTTGTTTTCACTTTTCCAAATAGAAATTCAAGTTGTATTTGGAGTTTTTGTGGCCAAACATCATGCTCTAATAAAATGAAACGATTTTTTTAAAAAAAAGTGAATATTTCTCGTGACCAAATGAGGTTATATGTTGGTGAGAGTAATGGTTAAATAAGATATAAATGATTTAAAAATTGATAAAAGTAATAATATAAATAAATAATTGGTAAATAAAAATGGTGGGGGTTCTTTTTTACAAAATATAAAATTGTAGGTTAATTTTTTATATTTGAAAATTTTCAAATCATGGTTTGAAATTCTCAAATCATGCTTTTCGAAGAATTTGAGATTTTATCTCATGATATGAAATCATAAGATGAAATCGCATGTCAAATACTAATTTCATCTCATGATTTTATATTACAGACATGAAATCACACGTCCGAACACCTACTTAGTAAATTACACGAAGTATCCAAACGCCTACTTAGTAAATTACACGAAGTATCCAAACTCCTAGTTAGTAAATTACACGAAGTATTATATTTATTAATTTTTTAATAAATATCATTTAATTTAGTGAGATAACAGTTATTTTGAAACAGAGAAAGTAGTACTCTCTCCGTTTTGTTTTAGTTGATCCTTTTTTTTTAAATATTTGTTTCAATTTTATTGTCTTATTTATGAAATTAAGAAAATTTTATTATGTTTTCTCAATATTATTTTTATTAAATGACTAAATAAAGTGTATATACTCAAAATATAATTAATAAGATTAATTTGATCAAATAAATCTCTAATAAATTTTTTTTTAAAAAAATATCAAATTAATAAGGATTAATTATTTTGAAACAGAGGAAGTGTATCATAATCTTGAAGGCTATCCTATTGATTTCTGCAAGTCATGTTACTAAAAATCTTCCTTGGGAAGTAGCTTGCCGGTGATTTATTGGTGTCCGTGCCGCCGGCCTTTGTGAATCAACATTCAAGATTCAGTTGAATATTATAAAGGATCAGCACCGAATCTAAATATGGCTTGATCCTCCCAGCCAATAGGATGTTTGGCCTCTTGTTTGAGATTCGTGAAAGAAATAAAATTGCCTGACTGTTGAACCCTCCAGAAATTTCTTCAAGGCTTCACGCAGCCTGGTTGGACCTCATAATGCAATAGATGCTACTGCTTCCCTTTGGTATTTTTAGCTTGACACAGTGGCAAAACCTAGATTTTTGCGAAGAGGTTCAAGATATGCAGAAGTAAATAGTATATGAATAAGAGACGAAACATTAACTTTAACTCGCTAAGTTTAACTTGTCTTATCATGCCTCATTTAGCGTCCCTTCCTACTTTTGTCCTGCTCCATCGAGCCTTCTTAAATTTTGTTGTGCTTTTTTCTTTTACATTTTGCAGTGTTCTACTTTAATTCAACATTAATAAATTACTAACAATTAATATTTCCTTAAATTTAACTTGAGTTTACATAGACATACATAATTTAAGTACTTGTGCTTACTAAATCCAAATTCAAATTAGAAAATACCATATTGAGCGCTAACGCTTCTAAAAGAAACAACTATATATTCAGAGTTCGAACTCGAAACTTCCGGTAAATAAAATTTAATTTATGGTTCTATGCATGGATATCTGCGCCAGGAAAGGGAGTAGGCAGATATTTTAGAATGGTGATGTCAAGGCCGTTACAACTTCCAAGGAGCTAGCCATTATTGTCGACCAGATAGAGAGAAGTTTCAATCCGATCACTACATGCATCACCTTAGCTTTCTGTTAACTGTTAGAAATATTGCATCTGATTACATACTACTTATGCAGAGGAGGAGAAGCTCCACTAATTGACACACGACACATCTTAATCTAATAATTTAGTATACCAAGAAACACTTAATAATATTATTGTAATATTGCGATCGAGGATATTGTTAATGGTAATAACTAATAAGTAGTAGTAATAACTAATAACAAGTAGCTAATTTTTCTCATACTTTTGTTTCTGACATGAATGATATACGTCCTAGATCTTTATTTCAAAGCAAGCAACATGGTCAAATTTGCTCATGTATTCTTCGAAATTAAGTAACTAATTTTATCATACATCAATTGTCAATTATTATTATTATTATTATTATTTGTTTTGTGTAATATTACTCGTGTCGTTTTGAAAAAGTTTCATCTTTGCCCTTTATCGCTTCAAACGCCAAAAGATAAGGCCTAACAATTATATGGTTTTTGGAAATTAATGCACAAATGAAATACCATTTCTTAATGAAGCTTTACTGGCTAATCTCTAATGACTTTGCCGGCCATGTGTTAAACTAGACCAGCATATAAAACCCGAAAAAGTCCAAAAGGGCATGTGAAATAGAAACATATTGGGCTTTAGACTTTGGATAGATTTGCGATATCAGTGGAACCAAATCTAGCCCGTTTGATGTACACGAAGATATTACAAGTCCAAAAAAGTTGGATTCCAATTTCCATAAGCTTATGAATTATGATAGCACTGACCTGTATGTTTCAATCCATTGACCAAGTTAATTTGGGTAATATTGAGAGGAACTCTGAAGTTTACCTATAAATCATGAACAGGTTAAAAACTTAGTGATACTCGATATTTATATTAAATCAATACATATATAATATGTGTTTGCATATAATTTTTTTGAACTTAATTATCATGGTTAATTAAATGTATTCTTACCTCATCAAATCACTTAACTATAGTAAATTTACGGTTTGGTATAAACACTTGCTATGAATAAGTATTTACGAGGGAACAACAATCTTTCTTCCAACGTACGACTAAATCTTCAAGATATTAAGCTGTACTGATAACAATTCATATGGCAACACACTACACTATTACATAAATTAAGACGAATTCATACACACTGATAATGTAATTACTATTTACACCAAGTTTATTAAGTATATATATTTTATAAGTGGGAATGAAGCTGTTGACGCAGTCAGCTCATGGTCGACACGCCTGCTTCAGCTGCTTCAATCGTGATTTTACTATACCACCCCTAATTACTTATTATAAGTCATCTAAGTATTAAAAAATTAATAATACTTAATTAAAAAAAGATAAAATAGACACAAAACGATAAATTAACTCTTGATGTTTTAAATTAACTTGACGTCTTATATGGGGCCCAGTTAATTTTTTTTCACAAGTATTTTTTTATAGTAATTTTACTATATCACTTCTAATTAGTTATTATAAGTCATTTAAGTATTAGAAAATAAACAATATTTAATAACAAGGATAAACTATATACAAAATGATAAATTAAAAATGGACAAATAAAGTATTTTTCAATAGTAATATCTGTGTCAAAAGAGAGTATTTTAAAAAAATATTAATAAAAAATTTCAAAAAAAAAAAGAAGACCTATAATGAGTTGATTTACCACCACATAAATATATAAAACTTATGTTAAAACATAAGCCTCAAAATCAAGATAAAATATCGAAGATGAATAGACCAACAATAATATATAAAATCGTAATTTCATAAATCACCTATTTTTTCTAAACATAATAAAAGTAGGAATGAAGCTGCTGAAGAAGGCAGTTCATGGTCGACATGTCTGCTTCAGCTGCTTCAATCGTGATTTTACTATATCACCCCTAATTAATTATTATAAGTCATTTAAGTATTAAAAAAAATTATATTTACTAAAAAAAAAAGATAAAATAGACACAAAATGATAATTAACTCTTGATATTTTAAATTAATTTGACGTCTTATATGAGGCCAGCTTAATTTTTTTAACAAGTACTTTTTATAGTAATTTTATTATATCACTTTTAATTAGTTATTATAAGTCATTTAAGTATTAGAAAATAAATAATATTTAATAACAAGAATAAAATATATACAAAATGAACAGATAAAGTAATTTTTAATAGTAATATCTGTGTCAAAAGGGAGTATTTTTTTTAAAAATATAATAAAAAACTTCCCCCCCCCCCCCAAAAAAAAAGGGCCTTTAATGAGTTGATTTACCATTGCATTAATATATAAAACTTAGGTTAAATCATAAGTTTCAAAATCAAGATAAAATGTCAAAGATGAATAGACCAATAACAATATACAAAATTGTAATTTCTTAAATCATCTATTTTTTCTAAATATAATAAAAGCGGGAATGAAGCTGCTGAAGCAGACAACTCATGATTGATATGCCTGCTTCAACTACTTCAACCGTAATTTTACTATATCACTCCTAATTAATTATTATAAGTCATTTAAATATTAAAAAATTAATAATATTTAATTAAAAAAATAAAAAAAATATAAAATAATAAATTAACTTTTGATGCTTTAAATTAATTAAATTTCTATAGAGAACAAGACCTAGTTCTTTGCCTCTTTCTTCTTTTATATTATGCCAGCTGGGTGTTTATACTTTTTTTTTTTCTTGACTTAGATTGTATTCTAGTGGCAGATGATTTGTTTTTCTTATTCTCTTACCTAAGATTCTTGATCTGCCTACAAAAAGAAATTGACAAAAATGTAACCTATAAAAGACCTATGGGAAAACGTAGGTTCTCAGGTTTACTCGTTTTCAAATAAATTACTCCCTCCGTTTCAAAAAAAATAACCTATTTTTTTTTTTTATCCATTTCAAAGAGATTGATTACTTTTTTTTTTTGGCAAAACTTTATTTTCAACTTTCCACGTGACATATTGAACACTACAAGATTAAAGTACATTTTGATATATTTGAGATAATTTTAATTTAGGATCACAAGATTTAAGATTTAAAAATCTTCTTTATTTTTTTAAACTTCATACTAAATTAAAATAGATCATTCTTTTTAAAATGAAGAGAGTAATTAAAAAGAGCACCATATATAGCCAGCAATGAAGTTGGAAACTTGGACTATATATTAATGGAGATAATAATCAATTACTACCCTCGTCAATTCGTCGGTCAATGTTGAGGAAATCATGAGTGACCCAAATTTTCCACTTTGTCCACATTCATATAGTAAATTTGAATAGAAAAAATTTACTCACACTCAATATTTATGTATAAATTGCATGACTATGCAATATTTATTCGTCCACTTTTATAATGCGTATTAATTAGTATTTCCTTGATATTAATTTATATGTTTTACTTTATTTTTTTAATCCGTTTAAAAGTTACTATCTTTTTTCTTTTTTGATAAATTTTTAATTTCAACTTTTCATGTAAAATTTTTAGGATTACACATTAAAGAATATTTTGATATATTTTACATATATTTAGTTTAAAATCACAAGATTCAATTTTATTTTTCTTTAAACTCTATGTCAAGTCATAATAAGATAAACAAATTAAAACGGAGAAAATAAATATTTTCACATTATCTTGTAACAAGTAATAAAGAGGTTCGAAAAAGCTCTTAGAATGCACCCTCATCATTACACTACAAGCTCTACTTATATTAATGGGATTCAAAAGGTTAAATATATTGGAAAATTGTTGGAGTCCCACATCAGTGTGTTCAAGTGTCCTTGGTTTTCTTATAATGTAATCTTGGACAATTCTTTCCTCATGAGCTAACTTTTCAGATTAAGTTAGGCTCAAAGTTCCTTTCTTTATCATATGATATCAGAGCCTACCCAATCCATTATTTTCAATGTTGAGCCCCTGTCTTATATTATCGACGCTCCTGATGTCGACTCCTGGGCATGCGGATTCAATTGAACAATCTCCCTCCTTATATATGATTTTACCCTTGTTTGTAATTTAACTGATGTCGATACCTTGGTGTATTTTGGAATAATTATTTTTGGAACCTAAAAATTGCAGTAGACATGTAGGTAAGGCGTTGCGTTTGCATGTCCAATTTTTCTCGCATGTGGGTGTTGAAAATGCAGCCTTGTTTATCGCTAGGATCCCGGAGACCGCAGTCTATATTCCCCGCACCAAATCTCCTTCTTTGACTTGTGCTTCCTCATTATCATATTCTACCTTGGATTTTTATCACCTAACACTTCAATTATTTAGACTGGATTTTCTATTACTAGGTCTCTCTTAGGTTAGGCGCCGCTATGCCTATGATGAGAGAGGAGGTGACCAAGACCCTTAAAGCAATGTGTGGAATATTGGTTTAGTAGACTTGAAAAATTGCATCGAATTTAGATGAAAATTTGATGCATGATTTTTTTTTTTTAACTGAAATTTGATGTATGATTCGATGTATAAATTGATGGATATACTCATATACACCCTCCATCTATCTTTACTTGTCCATCTTGATACACATTTTAAGAAATAATAAATAATAAGAGTAATTTTACTCTATCTCTATTTAAATATAACGAATTTATAATTTTTTGGATAATGAATAATATTTAATGATAAATGTAAGATGGACGCAATATGGTAAATTAATCTTTGATTTTTCAAACTGAACATGCATTTGATATCTATTTTTAGTATAGTGACAAGTATTAACATAGAGAGGAGTAACAGGGGTTAACGGTATTATCGCGTCCTACCTCCGTGTGAATATATCTGATAGGAGTATATCATAACCAAAATAGGTAAAAAGGCGAAACAAAGATAAAATTAAATACTCGAAAAAAAAAAAAGAAAAAAAAAGAAAGAAAGAAAGAAAGAGACCCGACAAAAGTCGAAACCAAATCAAGTGCTTTACTACTTTTCCAGCTAGCTGCAGTTTCGATTATAAGGCATCCGGAAATCCAAGATTTTGCACATAAAAGTGAAAATATCTATTTATATTTAAGTGAAAAGTCTGACAAAATCCAATAGAAACGATTATATTTAGTTTGATTTTATTTATATTCTAACAAATCCAAACAATTGGTTTTTAAAGAAACAATTTACTCAAATGATCCAACCAGGAACACCTTTGGATTTCAGAACAGAGTTGAGGAACTAAGTTACGTTATGCTTGATAAGACATAACTTGTGTCTTGAGATTTTTTTTCCAATGTCAAGAATATTTTTAAGAACTATTTTATTACTTAAAATACCGAAGGATAAACATTAAAGATCCTCCTAAAAAATGGACATTTGTGCAAATGACCCATTGATTATTAACGGAATTCTTGTGTTCGTGACCTATGATTCTAAGTTTTGGTCCTTCGTTTTACTTTTCTTTTGTCTGTATATCATATTTTTAATGGACAACTTATTGGTATTTGTTCTGATTGGCTTATCATAGTTGGGTTTTTCTTTTAGAAAAAGAAAAATGTGAATTTTTCATATTTGACTATATAAATAGACTCTTTTTCTCTAGCTTGGTAGCATCCACAATATAGTCCTAGGGGTTTGAAAGTATTGTTTAGGGGGAGAATTCGTGAGACACAAGTATTGCGGTGTCACTTGTGAGAACCTCTTTTCATTCTGAGCGAATTGTGTTAGATTGTCTCTTTCGAAAATTTGTACTCTCTTTTATACAGTGAATTGCTCATCTCCTTTTCCTTTTGTGGATGTAGGTTGATTGACCGAACCACATTAAATTACTGTATCTCTTTTTGTGTATTTCTCGCATGTTTTCTTATGTAGCTTCTTTCGAGGTTTGCTTTGCTAGCTTCCGCATAACATCTGATTATTTTGGTCCTAACACAACTCAGTTAAAAAGATACTGATGAGTTTTCACAAAAATTGCTCAAGTGCACTGTCATGTGAAAAGGTTCGTTCAACAAACATGTTTGACTCGAAATGGATTAGATTACTGTCCTAACTGATTTTGTCCTTAACCCATCTAACCATCTTAATTGAAACCTGCTGAAAAATGGGATAATTCATTGAAGTAGATATAGCTTTTTCAAAAAAGTAGTTGTTTTGCTCATGTAAATTTAAATGGTCAGGGTTTCATTTGCCTCAATATTAAAACTATTTAGCCGTACCGTTAGAAAAGATTAACCGCGAATTAGATCAAATCGAATCAAAGTACACTTTGGGTTTTTATGTCGATAAATCGGTCCAACTTGAATATTCGATTGTTCTTGGACATCTATGAGAGTGTTGGAAAATAATCTCACTACCAAATTAGTATTTAATATTTCCTAAAAATAATTTTGTGCCAAGAGTCTATCGAAAACACAATCTCTGTTCACAAGATAAGAGTTAAGATTGTGTACATACCGTCCTCCTCAAATCCTACTTATAAATCACACTGAATACGTTATTGTCCTCTATTAAAAATGTGAATTTGGAATTGAGGAAGTAAATAATAGTAGTAAGATAGTATATGATTATGTGAGAGAAGAAACGGAAGGCAAATTAACGTTTCTACCATTTGGAAGAGAAAGTTTACAAGAATGTCTATCCGAATAAAATTATCCTTGTTTCTTTAAACAACCTTTTGTAATTAAGTAATTATCCTTGTTTTTTCTTTTCTAATTTAAACTACTTTTGTTAATTAAGTTAGTCAATCGTAAAATCTATTGTCAATGGAATTACGTTGGCTAAAACCAATTGAGGGATTAAGACTAATAAAATATTCTCATACATTCTAGAAGAGGATGAAGCCAACGCTCAAAGATAAAATCAAACTTAAAATATTAAAAGTGGGCAAAATGGAATTGAAACGAAATTCTTTTATGGGTCCAAATAGTATATGTGGACAAATGAAAAATTCCAACCCCTGATGAGTAAATGAGAGAAGTATAATATAAATTCAGAGATTCAGGAAAGTCAACTAAAAATGGGCGAAAAATGAAGTAGAAGAAGTAGTATGTAACCGAATACCACCAATTAATATCAATTTACTTTTAAATCTTACTTATAATCTAGTGATATCGTTGATTTTTTCATTTTACGGATTGGAAAAGTCGTGTTAGAAAGAATATTTTTAAAAAGATTTTAGTTCAAACAAATATTTTTTGTAAAAACGCAAAAGCCAAGAAGATTTTTTTTAAAAAATTCTAGAACTTTGGGCAATCTCCACTAAATGGCCGGGTTAGAGAGGCAGAAGAGTATTCATCTGAATCTATTTGTTGATAAAAGTTTTGTTTCCTTCACCGTCTTCATGTAATATATACAGTTAAATTCTACATTGAATTCATTTCAATTTAAGAATCTCACATTGGATAAAAAAGAATGAGTGGTTTACTAGTCTTTAACGTTGCGTTAAATTCAAAATTGTAGCATTATGCATGCTACAGATGTCCAACTCTGAACGTGACATGGGCGGGCGTTAAAGAGTAGTTAAGCTAGGGCAATTCTACTCTTTGATCTTTCTACTATGTTAAACTAACAGAACAAAAAATAAAATAGGGTAACCAACAACAAATCAAACACGACTATCTCGTGAATCGGACGGCGTTGTCACACTCCTTTGACCTGATCAGTTCAAATTTCTCCAAAAAAGACCCAAATGGGCCCCACCCAGTACTTAGCCCCACCCCTATTCCCCAAAGAAAAGGTCAATGGACCATCAGTCTCATGACCCACCCCATTCATTTCAGCCCAAAATAATTAAAATCAATTTTATCTTACTAAAAGGAACATAATATTCTCTTCTTTCACACCCCTCGAGAAAGAAAAAATAAAGTTACTACTCACTTATTTGTGTAAACAAAAAAAGTGATTCCTACTGTTCCAGAATCCAACTCTTGCAATATCAATAAAGTGACAATTTACCGGTAAAATTGTTGGGTAATGTTGCTTTGTTACTATTTACTAGTCTGATAATGGCACTCCGATTAACGAAAAGCCCATTTTGAGCTTGAATTAAGACATTTATACTCTAATTTTTAACATTTATATACTTGAGAGTTGTATAAATATAATGAAAAACATGTATAAATATAATGAAAAACAGATTTTCTCATAATAAGCATATTTAAGATTTAACTAGGACAATGGTATAGAAATTTTTTTCGCGACCTTAAGAAAGAAAAAGTGTAAAAGAGAAATGAAGGAGATTTTAATAGCTCAATTGGTTAACTATAAGAATTTTGACCTTGTTGGATCTAAAGGTATGACCTTGTGATCCACGAAAACTTTCACCTTGTTGCACTCAAGAGTATCTCTTGTGGTCAATGAAGTGGTTGAGCATCTTGAGGTCACACTTGGTGATTTCTTCCGGCCTATTCTAGTTTTGATAGACTGATACATGGCGGTAGGTGACAAATATCCTATGAAATTATTCGTAAAAGATGCATTGGCTCAGTTAGAAATTTTGACGAAGGATGTGTAAAATTAAATATACATTCATAATCACTAACATTTAACCTCTATGCAGTATGCATTATATAATTTTTCATTGAAAGATGTTCAAAGACTATCCTTTACTTAAGGTAGCTCTACGCATGACAAAATGATCCGAATACCACGATTATTTTTTTTAAAAAAAAGGTAAAAAGAAAAGTAGACCTCGTAAAAGGCCAAAGCAATGTATGTGTCCGATTGATCGTATTCGCACCTAAAATTGACGAGGCAGAAGTTAGATTAGAGTGACAGGTAAGTCACCTACTGTTTACTTTATCACAACTTTCTTTCTTTCCCCCTCCCTTCTTTTTATAATAAATAACCTCACCAAAGCCATCACTATGACTCTTTATCAATCTCTCTCATTTTTCAACACAATTCATTTGATGCTTCTATTTCCCAAAATCACTATACTTCTCATTTGTCTAAATTAGCTATAATGGCTGTGGACTTAATGATGGATTACAGAAACACTAGAAATAGTAGTAGTACTAATTGTATCAACTTCGTGAGCAAATTGGAAGAAAAAGCAGTTGTTCAAGAAGCTGCTTCTGGTCTTGAGAGTGTTGAGAAACTCATCAGAATGTTATCTCAGAATAAATCTGCACAAATTCAGCAGCAAAATAAGTCACCCATGGAGATCGAAATGGTGGCTGATGCAGCAGTAACAAAGTTCAAGAAGGTAATTTCACTTCTAGATCGAAACAGAACTGGTCATGCTAGATTCAGAAGAGCTCCTTTGGCACCAACAAATTCTAGCAAAGATTTTGTTGACACTAAAGTTTATTCTCCAACTCCAATCCAACAAGTTCCTTTAATTAACTATGACCATTATAACCCTCTGGTTCCACCAAAGACGATTAGTTTCTCATATTCTCCGGAGATGTCTCGTACAAACTCGTACAATATATCGTCGTTAACTGGGGAAACAGAGAGTAAGCAGCATTCTTCATCTTCAGCTGTTTTCCAGATTACCAATCTTTCTTCTCAAGTCACTAATTCTGCTGGAAAGCCTCCGTTGTCTTCTTCTTCACTGAAAAGAAAGTGTAGTTTATCAGAAAATGCTGTATCTGGCAAGTGCAGTGGATCTTCTGGCAAATGCCATTGTTCCAAGAGAAGGTAATTAAATCCACTTTTTTTCATCAATCTTAGTAACTCAGTCATTTGGATACCTGAACTTTCACCTCACTGAGGATACGATGCCCACCTTATAATTTCCTCTTTCATTTCACCTTCCCCTACCACAATTTTTTTTTTCCAAAAAAAAACAACATATGAATTGTGTGAGCGTCCATCTAAAAGATTAAGTTACGGAAGTATATTTTTACTTACTAAATCGTGTATTCAACGTGTTTGGTCCTGATTCTTTTTCATGGTCTCGTTGAATTTCTTTTTAATGGGCACATGATCATTTCATGATTTTTATCTAAAATCTTGAAGCTGTTATAAAAATATATATTTATTTAGTTAATTATGTCAGTTTCAATATAGTATAGTACGGTAGTATTAATGAAATGAATTTTTAACAGGAAGTTGAGGGTGAAGAGGGTAATTCGTGTACCAGCAATAAGCATGAAACTGGCAGATATCCCACCTGATGATTATTCATGGAGAAAATATGGACAGAAGCCAATCAAAGGATCTCCACATCCAAGGTATATATATATATATATATATACGAGCAAATTGATTATAAATATCTTCTATGAATTTTTTCCATCAAAGTCTTAAAAGTATTTTGCAAAACCTAATTTGTTTTTGCTTTGCCATGAATAGGGGATACTACAAGTGTAGTAGTGTAAGAGGATGTCCAGCACGTAAACATGTTGAAAGAGCATTGGATGATCCAACTATGCTGATTGTTACATACGAAGGAGAGCACAATCATTCCCTTTCTGTTGCAGAAACAAGTAGTCTTATTTTAGAGTCTTCTTAAACTAGAACTACTAATGCTAGTGAATCCAAAATTGTGTAGCTTTATTTGCCCTCATGAAAAGAGAAAAAGGGTTTTTCCGATCAATGTAAACTGCTTGTTAATTAGACTAGTTTGATCAGTCTGTTGGGTAATTCAAGTTCTCATGTCTCAAAGGAGATTAAGCATCGTAATTACGTGTTTTATTTATGCGAAACTGGATTGCTACTTCGTTTCTAGTGGATTTAACTTCCAAGCGTTGATACTGGAAATAAATCATTTACTTTAGTATAATTTAATTTATTATAATACTAGTAGATTAGCTAGTTTTTTTTTTTTCCAACTAGATTCACTATGTATGAACATGTGTACTCTTTATGCTTTAGCTAAACCAATTTACAACTAATGGTCAAAAAGCGAGCATAATTAAAGGAGGGTTTTTTTTCTTTTTCCTTTTGTTGGGGTGGGGATAATGGATTAGGTGCACTTGAATAAGTCAAAGAAATATTATACATGCAATTTGGTTCTTTATTTTACTTTTTACTACTCGCTTTTGTCTTCGGATCCTCAACTTGCCCTTCTTTTTATTGATCAAATAATAGAGAGACATCATTTAATGGAGTAGCTATAGCTTTATCTTTTTGTTTTCTTTTTTTAAATTAATGTGTTATTGTCAGTATTTGCTTTAGATAGTCTACGTGGTTGATCATCAAAAAAGTAAAAGCAAGAAAGTGACTTGGTCAAAAATGATAAGATGCCGTAGTGGAACAACCTTGTTGAGCTATATATGGTCTTTTTTGATGTCGTGTTTGGGACGGTTGACTAACAAAAAGGAAAGGAGTGGAAGATGGAATTATAAGGGCAGAGAGAGAAGTTGGTAGTTGGGAAAATGGGGACGGCTACTTTACTTTTCGACTTACCATACTAATGACAAATACTAGTAATGGAGGAGAAAAGTAAATGCAAAAATTTGTGGTGTTTGCTTTGCGAAGGGTGGATTTGCATGTTATATCATATAAATATTTATTTATATTTGGTGTTTATATTAGGAGTTAGCTGGTTTATTTATTTGATGTTGGACAATCTTTATCATGTTAGCTATTTTTTTTATTTTTTTTGATGTTTTGGGGATGAATCTAAGGTCCATTTTGTTATCTAAATATGAGTACATTTACTTTTAAACTAGATATACAAAAGTCAAGTATGAACTAGAGGAATCCAAATCTAGAGGTAATGGGTTCAAATTTCACAATGTTTATGATGTTATTATATGTATATACATAATTAGAGTTGAAAGCTTTGAATTTAATTGAACTGCATAACTTACACCTAAATCTAACTCTAGTTAATTCACACCTACGACCTAAAAAAATTAATTGGCAGTACATGATGAAAGCTACATGACCACATACTTGAAAAACTCTAGATGCTTTGTTGCTTTCAGAATTGGATTTGAAGCAAAAGCAGTTGGCTCAATATATGAGAAATGGTTGATGTGAAATGTCTTGAACCCCACGCACATATATGAGTAGGATGGAAATTACCCACGCACATATATGAGTAGGATGGAAATTACGAATCAATGTTTTTGGTTCACAAAAGTCAAAGAAGAGCAGATGGGTTGATTGAAGAATTCATGAGCTATTATTATGGTTCAAAGTATGGGGGACCTACCCTTTTGTTTTTCTGTTTCCTTCGTTTAATAATTTCTCTGGATCTGCTGAACGTCAAAGCTGCTGATCATGCATGGGAATCGTCGTATTGTATGGGTGTGTCCATCGACCATCATTGTCAACCTTCGTGGTCATTTTCGTCGTCTTATTTTCTGCCCTTTTTTCGTTGATTTTCCCTTGCCACACGCAATAATGTTTGAAACTCTGTCGCATCCACTTAAAGACACTACCAAAAAGAAGGCCGAGAACACCAAAATCGATCTTCGGAGGTTGGTTTTCTTAGAAATATCGGGCAAAAATTAAATTCGAATCTAGTTCAGTATGTCCTAGCTAGTCAGTGGAGGCCGTTTTTATTTTTTCAAAAATCAAATTGGAAATTACCGATTTCCGATGTCACACTTTTTAAAAAAATAAATAAATTACGCAGTTATAAAATTGGAGATCGAACCCCTGTTTTACCATGATAAGATACATTTTTACCACTAGACAATTTATTTTTTTTTAAAATCAAATGGTCCACTAGACAATTGTGCTTCTCGACTCAACACTTTTTTAAATACTCTTTAAATTCATTTTTTCACAAAAAAAATAAAAAATTTAAAGAGCTTGGCGTAAACTAAACCGACCTCAAAAGTCCATTTTGTTAAAAAATAATTTAGTTTTTTTGCAAGCCAATTTCCGGAGGTCGGGTTTTTCCTATGCACTTGCTGTATAAAAAACTCTATAGTACTACATTCGTTCAATTTTACTTATCATATTTGGAATTGGCACGAACATTAAGAAAATAATGATTGACACGGCTTTTGGATATCACCGTATTTCTCTTTACATTGGTAACTTATCTTTTCTTTTTTAAAATTTTATTGTCTGTAAATGATTATGATAGTTTCAAGTATCTGGGGTCTATGATTCAGGGGAACGGTGAGATTGACAAGGATGTCACGCAGCGTATTGGCGCAGGGTGGAGGAAATGAAGACTCTTTTCGGGAGTTTTGTGCAATAAGAAGGTGCCCCTGAAGCTTAAAGGTAAGTTTTACAGAGTGGTCGTCCGCCCGGCCATGTTATATGGAGCCGAGTGTTGGCCAGTTAAAAACTCCCACACCCAAAAGTTGAAGGTAGCGGAGATGAGGATGTTGCGAGGGATGTGTGGACTTACCAGGAGTGATAGAGTTAGAAATGAGATTATTCAAGAGAAGTTGGGAGTGACGTCGGTGGCAGATAAGATGCGGGAAGTGAGGTTGCGATGGTTCGGACATGTGAAGAGGAGGTGCACGGACGCCCCGGTACGGAGGTGTGAGAGGCTGGCTGGGGATGGTTTTAGGCGGGGTAGAGGTAGGCCGAAGAAACATTGGACGGAGGTGATTAGGCACGACATGGAGCAATTACAGCTTACAGAGGACATGACCCTTGATAGGAAGATGTGGAGGACGCGGATTAGGGTAGAGGGGTAGTGGGTAGGAAGGTGTCCGTTTTTAGCATGGAAGCGTGTTTGCTTGTATCTTTGACTGTTGTTTCTTAGGCAGAGTCTTGTTCGCGCTGTTTTGGTGTTATTTGTGATCTTGAATAACTAGTCTATAGTGTTGATTTGTGAGTGCCTTGCTTCGTCGAGTTGCTAGCGATTTGTGACCCCTTTTGCTGTTGGTTTTCATGATTTGTATTGATGATTTTTATGATTCTTAGGATTTGTATGATTCTTATGATTTTTGATTTATGATTTTTATGATTGTTTTATGTTTTTTATGATTTTTGATTTATGATTTGTTTTTGTTATCGGTTCTGAGCCGGGGGTCTATCGGAAACAGCCTCTCTACCTCATCTGAGGTAATGGTATGGACTGCGTACACTTTATCCCCCCAGACTCCATCTGGTGGGAATACACGGGGTATGATGATGATGATGCTTTAAGTAAAGCGACACTTTCTCTAACAACGCTAATTGAAGACGTCTCAAAAAAATCATGTACTTCAACTATAGCTCTATCTCAAATAAAGTGAAAATTGTGCTTGGCCATTTGGCCCATGTAATACTCATAATTGGGCCTGTGACCCAAGGGAATTGGACCCGGGCCTTAATCAAGGTACTCTACCTTCCTTTAGCTCCCTGTGCTAACCGTACCTCAACTGCAAAAGGCGGCGGTTGCGGCGGCGACAATTGGTTGCGTAACTGTCTCCGTCGTCTCTTCATCGGATTCGACCCGTTTCCGCCGTTTTCATGGCCACCAAAACGATAAACCTCAACAACGAAGAAACTGAAGACGACCGTCTCTGCTCCGCTACCACTACAACTTGCTCTATTTCTTTGGAGCAGAAGGATCTAGAAGAGACACAGTCCTTGGCTGTGAATCGTCCGAATGGATACTTGAAAGGAGAATCGAGGATAGAGAGAGCGTGGTCTCATTGGAAGAAGCTAGGCGAGCCTAAACTTATAGTAGCACCAATGGTTGACAACTCGGAGCTGCCTTTCCGTCTTTTGTGTAGAAAATATGGTGCAGAAGCTGCTTATACTCCTATGCTTCACTCGCGTTTGTTCACTGAAGATGAAAAGTATCGCTCTATGGAATTTACCACTTGCAAGGTATATATTTGCTTGTGATAGGTGTCATGTTAACATTTATGTCATAGTTTTACTTGAAAAATATTTTGTTGTTACTATTTGATACTTGTGGTACTTTGACTATTGTATTATTTGGATGTAGTTAGTGTTCAGTGTGCTTTATGATGCTTTTACTTCTGTTTTTTCTCTTCGTGGACTGCTTTGGACTGTTTTTCTTGAGCTGAGGTCCATCGGAAATAGCCTCTCTGTGTCTGAGGCAGGGTAAGGTCTGCATACACTCTACCTTTCCCAGATCCACTTTGTGGGACTACTGTGGGTATGTTGTTGTTGAAAAATCTCCGATGGCCGGTGGCACACTATTTGGAAAATAATAATGAGAATTGTTCACTATGTTCTACCTAAATCATGGTAAAGAATTTCATTTGAATTGGTGAAATTTCTGTATAATTTATCAAGTTTGGCTCATGCTTTTTGTGTGCATTCTTCCATACACTATTATTTGAGCTGATTCTACTTTATTTTATGTAGGAGGACCGTCCACTTTTTGTTCAATTCTGCGCAAACAATCCAGACACTTTGCTGGAAGCAGCTCGAAAAGTCGAACCCTATTGTGACTATGTGGACATCAACTTTGGGTAGCCTCCTTTTTCAATGTTTCCTAATCAAGTAGCATTGATTTTTCTCATATACCATGTTCATCAAGCTAGTCTGAACTTTGGTCATGTTTTTGCTTCCGGTGATAATTTCGTCTCCTCAACCCTGTAGCTTTACCCTGCCAGCTTTGAGTATTGATGATTCATATAAAGTAACAATCTTATCTCTCCTTGCCTCTTCAATAGAAATATAGATGGTGCCACGTTTGAACGTTGCATAAGTTTTCTTAGTATAGTAAATTCAATTTAGTGTTGTTCCTCTGGTTTTTGGGATAACTGTTACTATTATACAACTCAGTGTTACTGGAACATCATTCCAATTATGAAATCTATTTCTTCATTGTATACTCTATTTGTACCTGAACTTTAAAGGATAGTCATTTGTCTAAAAACACATTTGAGTATTCAATTGATAATCAAAGTTGCACTAACATGAATTAGGGTCCACTCTTTTGGGGGTGGGGGGATTAACAAAAAGAGCAATTAGGATTCGTTCTTAGAGCTATTTACTCGTTTAGGATCCAATTGCCATGTCTGATAGAAGGCAGTGGAAGCAAAGAAGACGAGGAATAAAAATAGTTAGGTATTCCCTCAGAATTATCAAAGAATAAGAAGCACAAGCTTCACCTAAACCATGGAAGTCAGTCTGTAACATTCTAATTGTTACATGATGGATTTTGATAGGTTTTCCAGTTGTGTTGTTGTTCTAATGGGATTATAAATTGAAGTAAGAAATTCGGAAAGCTGTAGTACTTAGAACTATAAGACAAGAAAACATATAAGCATCATTCATTCTGATGACTCTAAAGACTTAATCTACTAGCATAGCTCTAATTTGCGACTTGTATGAATCAAAATGAAGTCTAAAGTGGAGTTTGAAAAACAATGGAACAAGCTCCAGTACATGAGTAATAGACCGCAACTGGCTCTATATTTTCTTTTTCCACTTGCCTTTTTGAGTTCATATGCTTGCTTATGTTGTGGTGAAGGGGACATCCTTTAGTAATGGGTAAGAGCACATCAGTTTTTCATTCAGATCAATATCTGTGGTTTTATTTTTCTTTCTGCATTTCCTTTTAAACTGCTCTATGCATGAGACTGCAGATTTTGGTCGCTATATTTACTGTATTATCTATGCAGATCATCTCTCCATTAATTTTTTTGTCAGTTCAGTCTGCTAAGCTACTACTTGCTGTGCAGGTGTCCTCAGCGGATTGCAAAACGCGGGAATTATGGAGCTTTCCTCATGGATAATCTCTCTCTTGTCAAGTCTCTGGTAGAAAAGTTGGCCAACAATCTCACTGTTCCTGTATCATGCAAAATCCGAATTTTCCCTAATTTGCAAGATACACTGAGTTATGCAAAGATGTTGGAGGATGCTGGTTGTTCTCTTCTAGCAGTGCATGGACGAACGAGAGATGAAAAAGATGGGAAGAAATTCAGAGCCAATTGGGAGGCCATCAAGGCTGTCAGAAATGTTGTTAGAATTCCTGTCCTGGCAAATGGTAATATAAGGCACATTGATGATGTACACAGCTGTTTGGAAGAAACTGGTGCCAATGGGGTACTTTCAGCAGATCCTCTTCTCGAGAATCCAGCCCTCTTTGCTGGATATCGAACTGCTGAATGGGGATTGGGCAGTGCAGGAATGAAGGAAGATGATAAGCTAGATCAGGCCGAGTTACTGATAGAATATTTGAGGTTTTGTGAGAGATATCCAGTGCCTTGGAGAATCATTCGTTCTCACGTGCACAAGTTATTGGGAGAGTGGTTTAGGATCCAACCAAATGTGAGAGAGGATTTTAACAAACAATACAAACTCACCTTTGAATTGCTTTATGATTTAGTGAATCGATTAAGGGAACTTGGGGTGAGAATACCACTTTATGTGAAAGATACTCAGGAGGCCGTATCTGCAAATTGACCTGCTATGGTGAAACCACCAGCTTTTACTGGTTATTTTTTGCCCTCCAGCTTGTGCTTGAAAAAATATTGTATACATACTAATGTTGGTCAGGGTAATTGCAGGGTTAAACGTATTTCAGCCTATTACCTCATGTTTTCTATGATTATATATTGACATTTTTCTTGTATCATTGACATAACTTACACATCTCGAATTGTACTCAAGACTAACTATTTGAAAGGCAACTAATTGTTATGCAATAGATGCACTTGGACTGATTATTTGGGAGATTATGCAATAGTGCTTTGATGTTATGATCAAGAACATACCTTGAATTCGTTGCTTTTATCCTCATTAGTTTATTTTCCATAAAGTGCAGTACTGACTGCTTGAAGTGTTGAGCACAATGTAGAAAACTTTGCTAGTTTGAAAACTTGAAAGCGAGGACTGAACAGTGCTCTCTCTCTCTCTTAAGTTTTAACTTACATAGTGCATCATTATATTTGGCACTTGTTATTCATTTTAGAAAACCGGGTTATGGTTAAGCATAGAAAAATGCTCGTTAGGATTTGATTTTACTTACAGCTCACGTTAACATCATTTTCATTGTTTATTAATGTTCGGTACATTCTTATTTCTTCACTAAACCTGTTGAAGAAACCAACAAAAGAGAAAAATTCAGACTTGACTCAGGACATCACAAAATTGGTGGTGACTTTGCTGACCAAATGTTTCCCTTAAACAGCTCCTTCAAAATTCTTGGTGCCACCAGTCTTCTGTAAACACACATCCAGCGGCTCTACTGCCGCATCGAAGTTGGGCTATACGAAAAATAAAAAACACATCATCAGAAACTAACATTACGTTGTACCATCATTCTTTTACTGTAATTGTCACAAACGAAAATAGAAATCTTTAACCTCATAAAAGTAGGCCACGCAAACACGATATTTGGGAGAGTTATTGATGACCCGGTGCAATGTTGATTCATAAATTCCATTTGATAAGATCTATCAATAGCCAGCAGACAAGAACAACTTAAGTAGATGAAGTAAAATTGTTGCGAAGGTTATAAAGGAAATGGCATACCTTCAACATTTCTCCTATATTGCAGACAAATGTGGCAGGAACTGGTGGTGCTGATATCCACTCGCCTGATTTCATTCTCTCCTTAAAACAACTCAAAATGATTAGTAGTGAAACTAAAACCAGCAACGTATTTCATGAAAGATTCAGCATGATTGAAGTACTACAATTATACCTGAAGGGCAACTGTGTCATTATCCTGGTTGAGTAATGGCAATAGTCCTACAAGACAAGAAAACAAGTTTCGTGATTGCCAATCAATGAAGTAAAATGTGAAATCCTTATAAAGATAGCAAGTTTTACCATAGTCTGTATGCGCTCCACTGAGTCATTTGATTCCAAGAAAATACATGGAGATCACAAAAAGCAAAAGCTCTATATCACTCGTTAGAAAAGAGCTATAGCAATAACAGGACCATCCAATATCTCCAATAACTTACCATCCAACAACATTATCAGCCTTATCATGTTCATCTAAGATGGTTGCAGCAGGGTAACCAATTGTTCGCAAGACCCAAAATGGATCACAAGCTATTTCCCCTTCCATTTCGTTTGCTGATCCACCCAATGCTAAACAAATTCCCCTCATTATCTTACGTGATAGATCTGACAGAAGTATTTTACAAAAATTCACCTAGTTAGTTCCAGTGTAGAATATTTTGTAAGTTTAGACACAGCAAACATATCAAATGATAACGTAATTAATTTAAAAAGAAAGGTAGCTGTGCAAAGGTCAACATAGTGCTCCATCAACTGTTTGAACCTTGAAGGGTTATTTGGCCTGCATATGAAAAAAAAAACAATGTACCAAGGCCAAACAAAACAAAGAAATACCAAATGCATAGCAAGATAGTAACTTGTTTACCTGCCATATGTTGGATCCTTGCATAACTTCTCCAAGATCTCAATACATCCCATGTTTTACTTCTCTATAGAACTGCAATCCACAAATGAGATTGTGACAAAATGCATCAAACATAATTTACAAATAGAAACAACACCGTTTACTACTCAATTTTATTTCAATTTATCTTACACACTTTTCTTTTTAGTCTGTCCCAAACAGAATGTCATTTTTCTATATTTAGACAGTTTAAAATTCTTATTATTCATTAATAAAATGATTTATAGCCAAACAATTGTCTAAAACTTAGTTTAGACCACAAGTCAAACTTTTTTTCTTAAACTTATGTGTAGTCCAACAGTGCCACATAATTTGGGGACGGAGGGAGTAATAGTTATTAAACAAAGCATTCCTATAATGTGGAAATAAAAAGAGAAGTTCACATTCTATAACATTGTAAACATGAGAAATGTTGGTCATAGTTGAAGAATGGTTTTTAAGTTTAACAACAAAAAACATTTTTTTTCTGGTTTTTGAGTAGAGCATAATCAATTTGTGAACGATTAGGATAAAGTAATTAATATATATAGTAACTTACATCGATAGCTTCTTGCATATCAGGTATGCCTTTAGTTGTATTATCTCGAATTCTTTGATATCCTCTGCATGAAGATACATAGGCAATTAGTATTACTGTAGTTAATTAAGATAACGTAACGAAACAATTTAAGAATAAACCTGTATCCAGTTGCTGCAGAAAGTTTGATCTTGATTTTCTTCTCATAGGGTAACAGGGATGCCATGCCCCTTCTGCAACATTGCCAAACAGGCTAGTTTCATATGTATATCGAAAATACTGAGTTCAGATGAGTCTGCATCCCAATATATTCGTCCTCCCTTGTCTATTTTACCAACTATACTATGTATATTAATGTAAAAAAAAGAAAAATAAAATTAGCAGGAGAAGAATAATGTAATAACCTTATTTTTTTTAATGAAGGGTTAATTGGTAATTTTAACCGAAGTAATAATAATAAAGAGAATTAAAGAGTGGGCCAAGCCCATCTCTTTCTCAGTTGTTGGTAACGTTTCTATGCCACGAAGGGGATAGAATTAGGGTAATTGTTTCCATAGCTCTATTCCTTTTTCTTCTAATGAGAAGAAGCGAGAGAAAAGAGGAGTTTTGGGGGGGATTCATGGACTGCTTTAGAAGACAATTGCAGTAGATATCGTAACCAGATATTTAAAGTTTTCTTGTCGCTGTGAGGTTCTAGTTAGCATATGGATTATATGTTTGTTGTTGTGGTACTCTAGTCTAATAAGTATGGATAATCATGGCTCAACAATGAACTCATGATGTAGAAATAATTGGTAATTGCTATGAGAAGATAGTAAAAATTGTTGGTTATATAAAAAAAATTCATTCCCTTTTGGAGTGTTTATATAGAACCTTTATCTGTAGTAATGAAAACCTTGTTATAAAATCATTCCCTTCCACTGGTGTCTTCGTCTGAGTGGAGTGGAGTAGTAAGTTTAGGTCTATATTATTTGAGTGCTACGCATAATAAGAACCTAAGTACTAGATTGCATCAGAACCTATTCGAAGTTTTGGACCTACTGTTTTAGCAACTGTTGGGGGATTGTTCCTTTAGATATGAAGATGCTCTACTTTACTTGATGTTCTGGGAATGTAGAATTAATCTATATAAGTTATGACTAAATAATTAGGTTAGGGAATGATAATTTCCCCCCCTTTGTATTCATGGCTTAAGGTGTGAGATATTAAGATTTAGCTTTAAACTTGAGAGTTAGGAATGTAGAGACTTGACCCTGAATATTTTAATTGATATCGTTAATTAATATGTTTGCATAGATTGAAGCCATTGGAGGCTATTCGGTTGATGTTCTACAAATTGCGAGGTTGAGGAAACTTGTCATTATTGAGGTAAGTGAGACTTTAAGCTTTGGATGCTTGCTTTTCAGATTTGTTTTAAAAATGTGTTTTATCTGTCCGGTCCATGTGTTGGGACGAGCGTGTGCTTGGCAGAATCGATGGCCTTCGAGGCTAGCCGTATATACTTTATGCTCAAGAATACTAAAACTCCCTTTATAAACTATTTCATGAGGTGATACTATTCTGTACTATGAGACTGGGGCATTGTGTATGCTTCCTTAAACATTGTGTATGCTTCTTGTAATAACCTTATTTTTTTTATGAGGGATAAATTGGTAATTTTAATCAATTATTATTATTGTAATAAATTAATTAGGAGAATTAAAAAGGAGTGGGCCTAAGCCCATTTCCTCATCCTGTTAATAACCGTTTTAGGGGCTGATGGAGTAGGAAAAATTAGGGCAATTCATTCCTTAATTTTGAGATGAAACGCAGTAACTCAGAGAATGGTTTTCGGGAGTCTGTTGTAAAGAGTCCATAGCCAGGTACTTATATTTACTTCGTCCCTGTAGCATGAAAATATAGTGTTGTGGACTTATTGCTTTGTTAAAAAGGGTATTAAATAATTTATCAATAATTGATAAAGAAGTGGAATCAAGCACAAGTTTGGAATGTAAAAAGCTACCGTAGAAAAAAAAACATTTTTTTCTTCATAAAGATATCGTTTGGGTTTTCATCAGTTGTAAGAGATAATTATTATCTTTGTAAAATATTGAGAAGGTAGCTAATGATGGAAAATAGTTAAACAATGCGATAGCAAGCATTATGGACAATTGGAACCAAAAGGATACAGTGATGTTTAAGAGGCACTCTTGAGAATTTTAAACTTTACGCATTGTTGGCCGAGGAATAGATTTATCAATTGGTTTCTGGAATACAGTGTACATAGTTCATCATATTCTAGATTTATCCAAGGTTGTTAATTCATATATTGACTATTATTTTGGAAATATAGTTTGTATATATTGGATAGATTATTCACAAAGTAAGTTTAGACAATTTGGTGTGAGATAGTAAGGTTTAGCTCTAAGTTTGAAAGTTGAGATATTGGGACTTGATCCCGACTAGTATAATTGACCTTGTTAATTAATATTTTTGCATAGATTGAAGCCATTGGAGGTTTTTGGTTGGTGTTCCATGCATTACAAGGTTGAGGAACTTGTTGTTAGCGAGGTAAGTGAGACCTTAAGCTTTCGTGCTTGCTTTTCAAACCTGCTTTATAAAATGTATTATTCTGCCTAGTCCATGTGTTGGGACAAGCGTGTGCTTGGCAGAATCGGTGGTCTTTGACTAGCCGTGGATATGTATTTAATGAAGTATATTGAGAATTATTTAATGGTAATATGTGAGGTGACGTTGGAGCGTTGAATATATTTCCTTCGCTGCCGTGATATGGTTACTAGGGGCATACATAGCTGCCGTAATATGTTAGGGGCATTGTGTATGCTGCCGTAATATGTTAGGGGCCTTGTACATGCTGCCGTAATATGTTAGGGGCATTGTGTATGCTGCCGTAATATGTTAGGGGCCTTGTACATGCTGCCGTAGTATACTTTTGGGGCATTGTGTATGCTGCCGTGGACTTGTCGGGGTGTTAGGCTGATCACTTTCACTGCCGTTTATGACAAGCCGTGAGAGTGAATTGAGTTGAGATGCATAGTGACTTTTGAAACATTTGTTAGACCTTATTGAGCATTATATTATAAGATATATGTTGTGCATATCATTTATGTGATTGTTGTGCTTTGTATTTTCCAACACTTGTTCCAGGGGTATTAAAGTAGTGGGTCGAGGATCTTACTGAGTTATATTTATATATAGCTCACTCCTTACTTGCATGTCTGCAGATACTGTGGTGGAATGTGAGACTAGTGGCTGACGGTCCGTTTGTGAGGATTCGCTTGTTGAGGTGAGTCTTCACATTGTTCGTGGAGGCTGTCATTTCAACTCTAGCTATTTTAGCTTATATTTCTTTCCTTGGGTTTGAATGCCCGACAGTTGAACTCATGTAACTCTATTAGATGCTCCATGGTCTTAGTGTGGGATTTGGGCTAGTGAATTAGTAGTTGATTGATCGTTAAACTAATAAATTGATTATGGAGTCTGTTAGATTATCATTTCTTAGCTATTGATTATTATTGAAGCGTTAGGAGTTATATATATTCTATTTCAGGGCTTACATAATTGGGTAAGTGAATGGATGTTTGGTTCGCCCGATAAGTGATGTTAGCGGGTGCCACTCACGTCTAGGAGGTATTTTGGGACGTGACACTTCTTGATTCCACTGGAGCATTGTGTATGCTTCTTGATTTAATATGGGGCATTGTGTATGTTTCCCTGAGTATTGTGTATACTCTTGCTATATTTGGCGCATTGTGTATGTTGCCTAGAACTCGTGGTGTTGATCAATTATTTTAATTGCAATTTATGATAAGTAGTGGGTGTAAACTGTATGGAGATATATATTCCCAAATAATTGGTTGTTAGATCTTGTTGGTCATCTTATTATGATATAATTCCTGTGTGTAATATTTTTATGTTCTTGGTGTGGTTGTATTTTCTAACACTTATCCCAGGAGTATTTAAAGTAGCGAGTCGGGGATCTTACTGGGTTACATTTATATATAGCTCACTCCTTACTTGCATGTCTGCAGATACTATTGCGGAAAGTGAGACTAGTGGCTGACGATTCGTTCGTAAGGATTCTGTTGCTGAGGTGAACCTTCACATTGTTCGTGGAGGCTGTCGTTTCAGCTCTGGCTATTTAACTTATATTCCTTTTCATTGGGTTTGCATGCCCGATAATTGAACTCATGTAACTCTATTTTAGATGCTCCATGGTCTTAGTGTGGGATTTGGGCTAGAGAGATAATTCTCGAGTAGATGTTGAATTATTAAATTGATTTTGGACTTTTGTCGGATTATTAGTATTCTCCATGCGTTGATTATAATTGGTGCGTTTTTAAGTTGTTCAAATGTTAACTTAGTGCTTAATTAAATGGTAAAGTATAACAAAGATTGGTTCTCCCGACATGTGGTGTTAGCGGGTGCCAGTCACGCCTAGGGGTTATTTTGGGAAATGACAAAGTTGGTATCAGAGCCTAGGCTTTAAGTACGGGGGTCATGGAGCAGTGTTTGGTAGAGTCTTGTTCATGAGTATGTAGACGTCTATACTTATGACCTTGATTTTCTTATACTTAATTTATATAAACAATTTAAGAATAAACCTGTATCCAGTTGCTGCAGAAAGTTTGATCTTGATTTTCTTCTCATAGGGTAACAGCGATGCCATGCCCCTTCTGCAACATTGCCAAACAGAGAACATACTATTTTCATATGTATATCGAAAATACTGAGTTCAGATGAGTCTGCATCCAAATATGTTCGTCCTCCCTTGTCTATTTTACCAACTATACAATGTTAGTTAATGTAAAAAAAAAGAAAAATAAAATTAGCATGAGAAGAATAATTACCACATAAAAGAATCCGGCATCTCTACAAGCCTGATCTAATTGTGTAACAACTTGAGCTACACCTTCATCTTGGGCCACATTTGGATGATCCAACTTTTCCAAAAGAGGACTTATATGATCTGTCTCATATGAAATACTGCTAAAATTAATTGAAATATTTAAAAGCAAAGTTTCAATAGCCATGTCCAAGAAGAGTGAATAAGTTGATACTAGTATGCAACGAAAAAATAGACCATAATACTGATAGGCCAAGACAGTGGAGGAATATTCAAACCTGTTATGGGGATAGACTTGAAATCCATTGCCATGGTGCTTCGAGTAGTACTATATTTCATTCCACAATAGTACATAGTGCAGTATATATAGAAAAAAGAATATCCCCATTGTGCATGAATTCTAAAAGAGTTTAAGTTATACACATCGTCAGTATTTTGCACTAGTAGAACCCAAAGGATATTTGATCTACGTATAAGTCTCCGTAAAATCAATAAATGTGACATGATGGTGTAAGCATAAGTTAAAATCGTTCTAAAATCCGCCCCGGTACAAATTAGCATTGCTAATGACACCTTAACATGTTCTTCATCATTGTTAGTTTTTTGCTCCTGATATGATCCAATTGTATTCCCTTTTTCAATTTATTTGCCTCACTTTCCTTTTTAGTCCATTTTAAAAAAATATCTCTTTCCTTTTTTAGCAACTTTTTAATACTAACTTTCCACGTGAAATACTTATAATCGCAAGATTTAAGGGCATTTAGTATATTCTACATATTGCTTTTTTAATTTAAAACTACGAGATTTAAACGTCTTTTTTACTTTCTTAAACTTTGTGTCAAATCAAAATCAAACAAATAATTGAAACGGAGGGATTATTAGTTACTGAATTCAGCAGCTTAGTCAGTTTGGTGGAAGTTAGGTGCACGTGGGAGGCTGGTTTAGCTTAGCTGACTTCTGGAGATCAGTTGCTACAGAGGGTGTGTTTGGTATGGAGAAAAATATTTTTAAAAAATTTAACTAATTAAAAATGAGAAAATTCGAAAATATTTTTCTCCATACCAAACACATCCTAAATAGAGGTAATTTGGAAGAATAAGAAAAGATACTCTTCTCTCTTGTCTCTCTTTATTGTTCTTGTTCTCTCTATTTCTTGCAAGTAGAAAGAAGGCTAATAAATAGGAACGTAGTCAGGGAATTCTAACTCTTAACTTGCTACTGCGACTTCCTTTTCATTTGGCAATATGAATATTGTTTTTCTTTTAACTTAGTTTTATAACACATTATTAGCATGTGTATTCATCTATCTAGGAATTAGTTTGTTGAAGCAAAGTTGGTTTAGAGATTAATTTGTCATGGAAGCATGGGTCTCTTCTCAATTTCACAATTTCATCGTCACTTGTAAGTGAAGTGGTACGTAGTTTCCATACGTATATTTTAAGTATATATAGGTATGGACATTTAATTTACCGATTGCGATGTTATCCCAACTTTATTTCCTTTTCTTTGTTGTTATTTATATTTTTGTTTCATAGAAAGTTGGGACATATCGGAAACAGCCTCTCTACTTCATCTGAGGTAGTGGTATGGACTGCGTACACTTTACCCTCCCCAGACCCCACTTGGTGGGATATCACTGGGTATGTTGTTGTTGTTGAGAAAGTTGGGACATATGGGTTGCCTTGACAACCTGGGACAATTAAAGAAGAAAGGTCATGTAGGGATTAGCCTTTGATTAATTTTTTGTTCTATTATTACTGGTTGAACGTAAGAAGGTGGATTTAAGTTTTATCGCATCAAAAGGATAAGATATTGAGTTTGAGTTCTGATGCACTATGATGATGTTGGGTTATAGTCGCATTATATTATGCCTAACACAACTTTATATGGGTAAGACATTGGGTTTGAATCCCAATGCACCAAACTGATAAATGATTACTAAGGCAAGATAATATGTTTTTGATGAAAAATCATAAAGACCATCCCACTTGGTATGCTCCATTCCGTGAGGGGAATGTAATAGCAAACTAACAATGCATAATAAGTCTAAACGAATGAACGTTATGAATTCGTTCGTAAAATGATCCTTCAAAACATGAAGGTAATTATTGATGGCAAGACAAGAGTAAAGTTCAAATGCTACATATAGCATTTTGCCCAGAATATCTTAGTTAAATTCTGAACTGGTTAAATTACTCTCTTTGAGGGAATGCAACCTCCCTTTTTTCTCCATTTACTTTTTTCTCTTATATTTTTTTTTTTTGTGTGTGTGTGGGGGGGGAGGGGGCGGAGGGGGAGGGGGCGAGGGTGTGTGTTGGTGCCTTGGTGGGGAGATAGGGAAGCTGAGGCCAATACATTTATTTTATTTTTTTGGGTAAAAACAGATAAAAAGCTGTACTATTAATTAAGTCCATCCTGTACATAAGTACGTTCTTATTTTTTTTTTAACTAAACCAGTTGAAACCAACAAAAGAAGAGAGAAACTCAAGACTTGGTTTACAAAACAAAATTGGTGGTGACTTTGCTGACCAAATGCTTCCCGTAAACAGCTCCTTCAAAATTCTTGATGCCACCAGTCTTCTGTAAACACACATCCAGTGGCTCAATTGCAGCATCGAAGTTAGGCTATACGAAAAGCAAAACACACATCATCAGAAACTAACATTACATTGTACCAACATTATTTTACTGTAATTGTCACAAATGAAAATGGAAGTCTTTAACCTCATAAAAGTAGGCCACACAAACACGGTATTTGGGAGAGTTATTGATGACGCGGTGCAATGTTGATTCATAAATTCCGTTTGATAAGATCTACCAATAGCAAGCAAACAAGAACTTAAACAGAAATGTAGAAATGATGACAAACTTATAAAGCAAACTGAATACCTTCAACATATCTCCTATATTGCACACAAATGTGCCAGGGATAGGTGGTGCTGATATCCACTCACCCGATTTGTTTCTCACCTTAAAACAACTCAATATGATTAGTAGTGAAACAAAACTAGGTATATACTTCATCAGCAATTCATCTCGGTAAATCAGGATGAACTTCAAATCATAAAACAAAGATGTAAGACGAGGCTTTACGAGGTAAATCTAGGTAGTAAGCATGCTTTTAGGACTCGGAAGCCAATCTTCTTCAGTAGCTCCGAAAGAAGGAAATAAATTTGGAACAAGGGACATTACTATTATACCTGAAGGGCAACTATATCTTCATCCTGGTTGACTAATGTCAATAGCCCTGTAAGACAAGAAAACAATCATGATTGGTAATCAGTGGGGATAGGGTACTATCCTTGTAAAGATCAGAAGCTTTACCATAGTCTGTATGGGCGCCACTGAGATTTATTTGATTCCAAGAAAAGAGATGTACAACACAGAAAGCAAAAACATCACTAATTGGAAAAGAGATGCACTAATAACAGAAAAAAATATCTGAAAAAAGAGAGAAAATAGTGACAACCAACATCACGACTTACCATCCAACATCATTCTCAGCCCTATCATGTCCATTTGAAATGGACGCAGCAGGGTAGCCAATTATTCGCAAGACCCAAAATGGATCACCACCTATTTCACCCTCCATTTCATCCGCTGATCCACCCAATGCCAGAGCAATTCCTCTCATTATCTTTCGTGATAGATCTGTCAGAAATATAATATAAAAGTTCGCCAACTTTTTTCAGTTCCAGTGTAGAAATTTCATTTCAGTCACTGCAAAAGTGTCAAAGGAGTACATAATCTACAGAGCAAGGCACCTGTGCAGCGGTCAACATACTCCTCCATTACTTGCTTGAAACTTGGAGGATAACTTGGCCTGCATAAGAAAACAATGTACTTAGGCTAAACAAAATCCAAAGTAGTCATTTAGCAGTTGGTAGCATAAACCAATGGGATGTAATAACAAGGTTTTAAATGTACAAAGGGAAACAAAGGAGGGGTAAGTGCAAAGACCGTGCATTATAAGCAACATGTTAACCTACCATTTGTTGGATCCTTGCATAACAGCTCCAAGATCTCCATACATCCCATGTTTCACTTCTCTATAGCACTGCAACCCGTAAATGAGATTCAGATGAAAATGCAGCAAAAATGATTTAGTAACAGCAACAGCACAATTACTAACAATTGCTTGTTAAAGTACTCCTATAAAAGCTGTCTCAAGACACATGTGCAAATAGAAACTGACGTTGAGATGAGTTCACATCCATAGCATTGCAAACAGCAGATATGTTGTCCATACTTGAAGAATGGCATTTAGCAGCAAAACTAAAGTCTTCTCATTATCTAGAAGAGCTTAATCAATTTTTCAATTAATTTGGTATGAAGTTCATAGTTGAGCCAGAAATCGAATCAATTGAAACATGAACTCACCTAAAAGAGAATGAGCCCCAATCCCAAGAGATGGAGGGTGAATAGGAATAGCACTATAATTTGTACATTGTTTAAAAGTTTTCGTTTTCTAAGGTACACACATACTCTTATATTTAGACATTAAATGATCTACACATAGAAGATATGACCTAGATGAGGCGAACATCAGCAAATAAGTCTACTCTTTTTGTTTTCACCACAAGCTACTTTGATGAGACAAATACCACAGGCATATTCTTTCTTGCATTAACAGTTTGCCTTTGCAACTCATTTTCTCCATACAAGTTTGATGTTCCCTTTTTATCCAAAGATTACATATTTACACGTCTAGAATATCTTATAGCCACAGCAATTCAAACCGTTCCAGTTTTACAGAACAACAGAAACTGGAGCACACACTCCCAAACCTCCAAATTGTTCGCCAATAATAACGAAAAACTATATACTGCATAATGTGTGCCAATCCCAATCCAACTCAAAAACTTTAAGCAATGGGACACTTCCTTTCTCTACTATATAGGCCATAAGTAATTAATATAACATACATCAATAGCTTCATGTATATCAGGTATGCCTTTGGTTATATTCTCTCCAATTTTTTGATATCCTCTGCATTCAAGATACATAAGCAATCATTAGTTAAGATAACGTATCAAAAATTGTAACGATCTAAGATAACACCAGGAATAAACCTGTATCCAGTTTCTGCAGAAAGTTTGATCTTGTTTTTCTCCGCAATAGGCTGATGAAAATATTCGCGCGTAATATTTTTAATCTCTTCCATAAGGTAAACATCGATGCCATGGCCCTTCTGCAAGATTGCGAAACAGATACCAGTAGAGATCAGATGGACATTAATCCCACAACAATCAAACGGTTTATAAGAAAAAATCCAAACATAACTTAAAACTCAGTAAAAGTTTAGCTTCTTTCACAGTGACAGCACACTATTTTCCCAAAATTTGCAAATTGGATAGATACAAAAATTAGGCTGCAATCAAGACCACCAGTAAAAAAAATAAAAGGGCTGTTAAATTTGACAAGATTCTAGAACTAGTGTGAACATTTGACTAGAACTAGTGTGAACGTTTGACTAGAATTAATGTGAACGTTTGACTAGAACTAGTGTGAACGTTTTGAAAAAAGGGAATTCTTCTTTAGGAAGAAATGTCCAAGTTCAACGGGTAGTCAAAATCTTTGACTACCATTAAATGATTTCACACGTTGAACTTTGACATTTGTGTAATGATGATGTCACTGATGACATCAAGATGATGATGATGATGTCACTGATTACATCGAGATGATGATGATGATGTCATTGATGACATCAAGAGGAAGAATTCACTTCTATAAATAGGGGCACTTAGTTCATTTGTTAAAGACCTCTCTCACTTGCCTTCTCATCCTTGAAGGCATTTGAATCTCTTTTCTCTCTTGTAGTATTTCACTTGTATTATTTTGGAGTGAAATAAAAATGTAGTTGATTGTGTCCGAGGAATAGGCAAAAATAAAGTTTTGCCGAACCTCGTAAATTTCTGGTGTTCTCTTATTGTTCTCTCATTTACTATTTATATAGCTAACTTTAGATATAGTAGTTGCGACTTAATCGCACTCTATATATTCGGCTTCCGCAACAATTGGTATCAGAGCCAAGGTTCTATCTGAGTATGCTCTGTGGTTGCAGCACAGTCTGAACTTCCACATCAGAAAAGAATTACTTTGGCCTTCGGTACGGTTAGTTAATAAATAGTATTTGTAGTAGAAATGGCAGACAAGAACGCAGAAGATTCCACATCGGGTGTCAATAATACCTCATCGTTGGCATCTTCGCTCATGACAAGAATTGTGTCAAATGCGAAGTTTGCAGTTGATTACTTTGACGGGTCAGGACATTTCGGGATGTGGCAAGGCGAAGTTCTTGATGTCCTTTTTCAACAAGGACTAGATATTGTCATAGAAGAGAAGAAACCAGACAACATAGGAGAAGGAAAAGTATTGGTCGTAAGAGGTCGTTCTCAAGATCAAATGAGAACAAAGAAAAGAAGATCCAAGTCAGAATCCAAACCCAACAAAGATGAATGTGCCTTTTGTCGAGAAAAAGGTCACTGGAAGAAAGATTGTACAAAGTTGAAAAATAAGGCCAAACCTAACAACGGAAAGGCTGTCATGGACTCAAATGTAGCTGATTGTGACGACTCTGATTTCTCACTAGTTACAACAGAGCCATCCAATTCATCTGAAGTATGGTTGATGGACTCAGCTTGTAGTTATCATATGTGTCCCAATCGAGACTGGTTCACTGATTTACAAGAAGGAGAATGTGGAGTTATTCACACCGCAAATAATGATCCTCTTACCACATATGGTGTTGGTTCCATTCAATTAAGGAACCATGATGGATTGAGCAGAACATTAACAGATGTTCGATACGTACCGGATTTGAAAAATCTCATTTTTGTAGGGGCCCTAGAGTCAAAGGGGTTCAAAGTTATTGCAGATAATGGGGTGATGAAAATATGCTCCGGTGCATTGGTGGTAATGAAGGAAATTCAAAAAAGCAATAACATGTGCCACTATCAAGGTAGTACAGTTATTGAGACTGCGGCAGCAACATCCAGTGATGATAAGGAGGCAGAAATGACCAGGCTGTGGCATATGCGCTTGGGGCATGCTGGAGGAAAATCCTTGAAAACTTTATCAGATCAAGGATTGGTAAAAGGATTAAAGATGTGCAACTTGGAGTTTTATGAGCATTGTGTTAAAGGGAAACAGACGAGGGTTAAATTTGGAACTGTTATCCATAATACTAAAGGTATTTTGGATTATGTTCACTCTGATGTTTGGGGTGCTTCCAAAACACCTTCATTAGGTGGAAAACACTATTTTGTAACCTTTGTTGACAACTTTTCCAGAAGAGTGTGGGTGTATACAATTGAAACAAAAGATGAAGTGTTGGAAATTTTTCTCAAATGGAAGGTGTTGATAGAGACGCAAACCGGTAGAAAGATCAAGTGTCTTCGTGCAGACAATGATGCAGAATACAAAAGTGATATTTTCCAGAAGATTTGTGAAGAAAATGGTATTACCAGACACTTCATCGTTAGAAATACACCACAATAGAATGGAGTGGCAGAACGCATGAATCGGACTTTGCTGGAGAAGGTTCGATGTATGTTGTCCAATGCTGGTTTGGGCAAAGAATTTTGGGCTGAGGCAATAACATATGCATGCCACCTCATTAATTGTCTACCATCTGCTGCAATTGGTGGCAAGACACCATTAGAAAAATGGTATTGAAAACCTGCTGGAGATTATGGTTCTTTGCATGTATTTGGTTCAATTGCATATTATCATGTCAGAGAGTCCAAACTGGATCCAAGAGCAAAGAAGGTTGTATTTATGGGGATTACTTCTGGAGTCAAAGGGTACCGATTATGGTGTCCAGAGACGAGAAAAATTATATTCAGCAGGGATGTTACCTTTGGTGAATCTGCCTTGACAAATAAGGTAACAGTTGAAGATGTCAAACAAACTGATGGTGCTTCAAAGCAGGTGGAGTTTGAGGAAAAAATAATTTTTCCAACATAAGAAGAAAACGAGGAAACAATAGGAGGTTTTCCTCACGAAGAAGAGCCAGTTGAAGAGGAGATTCCATCTCTGGAACCTCAACCAGCACTTGAATCAATAACAACAAGCAAGCCAAAAAGAACAATAAGAAATCCTGCTCGTTTCATGGATATAGTGGCTTGTGCATCCTCAATTGTAGTTGATGGTATTCCTACCACTTATAAAAATGCAGTCCAAAGTTTAGAAGAAGATAAGTGGAGGATTTCCATAAATGAAGAAATGCAGTCCCTTCATCAGAATTGCATATGGAGCTTGGCCAATCTCCCGAAGGACAACAAAGCAATTGGGTGCAAATGGGTATATGATAAGAAAGAAGGATTTCCTAACCAAGAAGGTGTTCGCTACAAAGCAAGATTGATGGCCAAAAGATATGCTCAAAAGGAGGGAATTGATTATAATGAGGTGTTTTATCCAGTCGTAAAACACTCCTCCATTAGAGTTTTGTTGGCTTTGGTAGCACAGTTGAATTTGGAACTAGTTCAGTTGGATGTAAAAACTGCGTTTTTACATGGAGACTTGGAAGAGGAAATCTACATGACTCAGCCAGAAGGATTCAAAGTTGCTGTGAAATGGATTCTACGGTATATTCGTAATACTGTGGATATTGGTTTGATTTTCGAGCAGGAGGATAGTCAGCATATGGTTAGATATTGTGACTCAGATTATGCAGGTGATTTGGAAAAACGAAGATCAACTATTGGTTACGTTTTCACTTTAGTAAACGCACCAGTTAGTTGGAAATCTATTTTGCAGTCAACAGTTGCTTTGTCTACCATGGAGGTAGAGTACATGGCAATTATGGAGGCTGTGAAGGAGGCAATTTGGCTTCAAGGTTTGCTTAGAGAGCTTGGTATTGAACAAAAAGGCATCACAGTATTTTGTGATAGTCAAAGTGCTATTCAATTAGCAAAGAACCAAGTTTATCATGCAAGGACGAAGCACATTGACGTTCGATATCATTTTGTACGAGACATTATAGAAGAAG
Organism: Capsicum rhomboideum; assembly: GCA_031232105.1. Taxonomy (NCBI): domain Eukaryota; kingdom Viridiplantae; phylum Streptophyta; class Magnoliopsida; order Solanales; family Solanaceae; genus Capsicum; species Capsicum rhomboideum. The sequence goes on from CP124717.1 coordinate 87,324,096, forward strand.
GTGGAGTCATAGTGCAGAAAATTCAGACTACAGATAACCCTGCCGATATGCTGATGAAAGTGGTGACTGCGGTCATGTTTTAACATTGTTTGAACTTGATCAACATTGTTCAACATTGAAGATTAAGGTTGAAGACACAATCAAAATTTGTTGCTGAGAGAAAATTGAAAATGGAGAATCTTGCCAAGGTGGAGATTTGTTAAATTTGACAAGATTCTAGAACTAGTGTGAACGTTTGACTAGAATTAGTGTGAACGTTTGACTAGAATTAATGTGAACGTTTGACTAGAACTAGTGTGAACGTTTTGAAAAAAGGGAATTCTTCTTTAGGAAGAAATGTCCAAGTTCAACGGGTAGTCAAAATCTTTGACTACCATTAAATGATTTCACACGTTAAACTTTGACATTTGTGTAATGATGATGTCACTGATGACATCAAGATGATGATGATGATGTCACTGATGACATCAAGAGGAAGAATTCACTTCTATAAATAGGGGCACTTAGTTCATTTGTTAAAGACCTCTCTCACTTGCCTTCTCATCCTTGAAGGCATTTGAATCTCTTTTCTCTCTTGTAGTATTTCACTTGTATTATTTTGGAGTGAAATAAAAATGTAGTTGATTGTGTCCGAGGAATAGGCAAAAATAAAGTTTTGCCGAACCTCGTAAATTTCTGGTGTTCTCTTATTGTTCTCTCATTTACTATTTATATAGCTAACTTTAGATATAGTAGTTGCGACTTAATCGCACTCTATATATTCGGCTTCCGCAACAAGGGCCGTCCAGTGCACTAAACTCCCGCCATGCATGGGTCCAGGAAAGGGCAAGACCACAAGGGTCTAACGTACGCAGTCTTATCCTGCATTTCTACAAGAGACTATTTCCAAGACCACCAATAACATCCATAAATACAAATATTAGAACAATTACCACATAAAAGAATCCAGCATCTCTACAAGCCTGATCTAATTGTCTAACAACTTGAGCTACACCTTCATCTTGAGCAATATTTGGATGATCCCACTTCTCCAAAAGAGGACTTACATCTGTCTCATATGAAAAACCAAAAAATTAATTTTCACAGAACCAATGGAACAGTTTTAAGCAGGGTTTCAACAGCCGTGTTAAAAAAAAAAAACAGATTCGGCAGAACTTAGTAGCTTTTCTCGAACCCGATATTTGTGTTTATAAATAATTAATCACGAATCCAGTAAACTGAATTTTCTAGAATAAGAAAAACTCATAAATTTAAAATCCTAACTTCGCCTCGGCCAAAAAGAGAAATAATACAACACAAGAAAATAAGAAATTGAAAATGGGGGCTGAAAATTCAGACCGATTATAGGGATAAACTTGAAATCCGTAGCCATGGTACTTCGGAATTTTCTATGTTGTTGTTCTGCTTAGATTTGCTGGAATGATGCAGTTGGAATCTGTCAGCTATGCCAGAGTTACCTTTTTGATAAGATTCCTGATGTGCCAAATCTAATTCACTTATGGAACATTGTTTGCAAATGATGATAAAAATGGTCCTTTATGCTTGGGGTATGGTTCACACTAGTCTTTTATATGTATTCTTTAAGTAATTTTGGTCCTTTAAGTTTGTAAAGTAAGTACTTTCGATCTCAATTACTCCATATTTAAAAAAAATAAAAAATTGGTTATTTAATAAAAATTATGAAAAAAATAAATTAATTAATTGATAGGAACTCACATTTGGAGGGGAATCTTAGTAGCTCAGTTGGTTTGCTACCTGAACTCCTACTTTGTTGGTGAGAGATGGGAGTTCAATTCCCCACATTGTAATCCCCCTCCCCGTTTCCCCTTCCCCTATCCCAATTTTTTATTTTAAAAAAAACAACACATTTGGAAGTATAATTTTACAATGTTTTCTAATTTTTATTTATTTATTGTTTCTAATCTTGTTAACAACAACAACATACCTAGTAAAATCCCACAAGTGAGGTCTGGGAGGATAAAGTGTACGCAGACCTTACGAAATTTCTTGTTAAATTTCGTAATCAGAGTTTTACTTCTTTTTTTTTTTATATGAAAATTAAAATTACTCACTTTTAACAAATTTAAAGGACCAAAACTACTTACGAGGTTCATTTACACACCCTCAAATAGAAAAGAACCATTTCTCTCATTTTATGTGAAATTATAGTTTTTATCTTAATTAATAATAACAAATTACATAAAATGTACCAAAAAGTTTAAAGATCATATATAAAAGAATGTTTACACAAACTCTTTTTTTAAATATTATTTTTTGCTACTTTTAAAATTGGTTCTTATTAATATGAGGACATGCGCAAGGCGCGTATGCTAAGACTAGTTACAGTAAAATATTAAATGTGGCCGTCCTTTCTTCCAAAGGTAAGAGAGGACTAGTTGTCCCTTATGTTCCTCTCGTTAATAGCGAAAATGTTTCCCTTGAATTAAGAAATGTTAATATGTTTCAAGATTAAAAGAGCGAAACTAACCCTGAAACTTTTGTTCTTGATCTTAACATTGAAGTCATCCTGGAATATTATGATTTCTGTTTCTGCAGTGATCTTGTTTCTACAAATACTATGAGAGTGACACTTCCCATTCAACCTCTTAAACACAATCAAAATTTTAAGACAGTGAATGCATATTAGTGAAAAAATGTTGAAATTTTGTGTATCTATGTTTATAGTTTGCAGTATTGTTTATGCTCTGGAGCTGCAATGCTGCCTCAGCACGGGCTAAAAGATTTTGCTCAATTGTTGTTGTAGACACGTGATTTCTGACCCTCCCCGAACTTTAACATGTTTTTAGCATTAAATATTTATTTTGTCTAATTTTTTTTTTTAGCTTTTATTTCATGTTTAGTAGGTTTTATTTGAAAAAAAAAAAAATTGTGAAAAAAGATTTCAAAAATAGTGACATTTTCGATAAATTTTGTTTTTACTTTTCAAAAGAAAAGACAATTTCATAAAATATATATATATATATATATATATATATATATATTTTATTTTAACTTAGGTTTTAATAAATAAGATGGTAATTTTAGTATTCTCTTAATCACATTTTATTGTAATCTAGTTAGTAACTTTTCTCATATTTTTGTTAATATACAAATTAATTAGATAACATTAAAAAAAAATAAAAAAATAATAGAAAAGCCTAACCCACTAATCAACCCCATTCCCCACTAATCAACCCCTTAATCCCCCAACTCCCTCACCCCACCTTCCCTCACCCATGAGCAGCACCACACTACACACACCCTCACTCTACAACTCACAGCCCATGCACACATACACTATATATATCTGCACACACACGGACAGAGGGGGGGATAGACACACAAAAAAAAACTGAAAGTTAGAAAAGGGAGAAAATATAGAGGATAGAAACAGAAAAAAAAAAAATCAAAAGAAAAAGAAAAAAACAGTAAGGTACGAGGAAAAAGGTTAGACAAAAAAAAAGATAGAAAGGGAGAAGGAGAAATTATTTTTGGAAGGTTTGTGGATTAGAGTTTGGAGTTTGGTCTTTGATTCGAGTTTCTGGTGACGGCATTTTTATTCTTACTTTCGTTTAGTTCATCATACAGGTTTTTATCCGATCTTGCACTATTTATTTTTATAAGTTTTATTGTGAACAAGACCATGAACAAAGTATTTAGATGGCTTTATGCATTATTTGATGTGGAAGGTGGATTATTTATGTGAGGCTCATCTTTTCCTTTATTATTTTAATATTGTTACAATTCTTGATTTATTTTTATATGTGAGAGTTTTGTACATTGATGAATTTTCTATTAAAAAGTGCTTAATATTGTCTGACTATTTGTCTTTGATAAAGTTAATGCTAATGAACTATAATAATTAAGTATGCCTTGGGGATATTAAGTCAAAAGAATATTTGATGAGATTAAAAGAAGGTGCGGGTCTAATTAAAGTGAATTAGGATTTGGATTCGATTATAAAAATAAAAATAAAAATAAAAAATAAAGGAATAAAAAATGGAGAGATCAAATTCAATTCAGAAAAATAAAGCATAGAGAATAACAATCAGGGAGAAAACACTTACAATAAAATAACACTTGGAGTGAAAAGAAAAATAGAAGAAAAATATTTGTAAGGGAGCGAGTTCAGTCGCGGATTAATTTAAAACTCGTTGTAAATATAAAGAAAGGAGTTGAAAGAGAGAAGAAAGGGATAAGAAAATTGTCGCGAATTTAGAAAAGATGAGTAAATGCCTTTAACGCTAGCGCGAGAAAAGGAGCGAATATAAATCACGACATAGTAATAAAAAAAATAATTAAAAAAAAATAAATAAAAAATATTGATATATCGAGGTTGATCATGTGTGTGGTTACACTCCTTGATCAACTTCTATAATTACGAGGCTCTGTGTGTGGTTACGCTCCTCAGCCAAAAATACAGTCCTCTCATAACCCTTAGGTAAATTGAGCAACTAACCAAACTAGCTTATCCAAGAATTAACTTAAGTCAATTATAAGTCAATAAAGCGACCGTGCTAGAACCACGGGATTCGAGGGATGCCTAACACCTTCCCCTCGGTCAATAGAATTCCTTACTCGGATTTCTAGTTCGCAGACCAATGTTAAAGAGTCAACTTCCTTTTGATTAGGGATTCTAATAGGTGACTTGGAACACCATAACTCAATTCTAAGTGGCGACTCTGTAAATAAATAAAAATAATCCCTATTCAATACCGTCACTTTAATTGGAAAAATCCTTCGACCTAACGAGCGAAAAAAGGGGTGTGACAGTTGTAGTAAAAGTACAAAAAGTTGTGACAAAACATTTGCCTTTTTTCATTCAAGGAAGAATACATTTGACAATATACCAAAAGCGAAGTTATTTTTTACACTGTCCCCTCCTTCCCCTAGCATAACAAGTCCAAAAATTTGCGACATCTTTAAATACATGAAACAGAAAATAAAGCCGATAGATCATAACAACGTAAAACATCTGCTAAGAAGACGAATTTCCTGTTGTTGAGTTATGGTTGCGACAGAATTGAAAACTGTTAGCGTCCATTCTCTCCAACACAAAATGTCCCAAAGTGTCCATTGATTTCACCAAATTCTCTTTGCATAAGAACTCGTCACTTGTAGTTCTGTCCACTTGTTGATTGTAATCGTGTACAAATATATGCGTCTTTGGATTTCCCCCTTTCTTGCTCCGTGCCAATACACTAGCAGTAAAAATAGCTGACATTCGGCCTGGTGCCTCAGGCCAATACCCTCTTGGACCATCAACCAGAATAACATCCCAATCCACTTCATAAAATTGATTTGGCAAGTCATTAAGCCCGAGTTTGCACTCTGAAAACAACAAATTCTGCACTGGCTTGCATTCATTTCGCACTTGTTCCTTCACTCCCGCAATTAACTCCTTCATTTCACTCAATTTAGTTGTGTACTGCACGTCATATGCTTCAACTTCCGGGTATTTTTCCTCAATGTAAGCAGCATAATATCGATTTTCATCGATAAAAACCGTTCTGCCATTGTGATTCAGGGCTTTCCAGAGAAGGGTCTCGTGAGTAAGTCCAAAAACAAGTAAATTGCAAGGCTGAGAGCATTTTTGGAGAACATCAGCAATATGTTTCATATCTGTGTAAGACATGTGTTCTGTATTATTTGAATACGATGCATAATGGACAAGCGCCCTAGCCACAGCCTTAGACAAAGGTGGGGTACTTGAACTAGTAATTGTAGACGCAACAGCTATAGAGGTCGTGATTTTTGACTCTCTCGTATAAATCAGAGTAAGAAGAAAAGCTAGTGTCAAGAATGACACAAAAGCCAAAGCCCAAAAACGATTTGAACTCCCTTGTTTTTGGATATAAGGGTGAAGTAGTATTAACTTTGTGCTACTTCCAAGAGTATTCTTCATTTTTATTTTTTTGCAAAGATGGATTAGGAAATTCTTGGAAAATGGGATGAGTTTCTTGAGAGAAATGGAACCTGAGTTTTAAAGTAGGATAGACATGAATTGGTAGATGGTGGAGATTAATACTATTAATCATGACATTACAATCTCACCAATATTTGATTAAGTAAAGCAAACTAGCAAAATGTCGTTGGCAAGAAGAGGACTTGTTGACCATCTGGCAGTGTGATTGGTTAACTCAAGTTTTGTTCCAACCACCTAGTTTATTATTATTATTTGTTTTGAGCTACAAAAATGTTATTCATATTGAAAATGGAGTAGTTGAAGGGAAGGTATTTGGTAGCGATTGAGTAACTAATTTACAAGCAGGAAGTCGCTTTTCCTTGCTCATTCCATCTTTATTTCACACGTAACCTCTACTAATAATAAACTGGCATTTTACTCTTGGAGCAGGCGAATCTTATTCCATTAAGTATATTAAAATACCTTCACATGTATCTTACAAAATTAGAGTTAGTTGATCACATATACTAACTACTGAAGTGTATATAATTTGTTGCAACTTCCGTCTTTAATTATTGACCATGCTTATCAATTTATGTTAGAGCGAGTTAGAGTCCCACAGTTATGATTTGGGCAATCATCACCTTTGAGCTAGCTTTTGGGGTTGAGTTAGACTCAAATGTCATATGATCTTTACATGGTATTAGATTGGCGATATGTTTATATCGACTTGGATAGTCTTTCCTTTGAGCTAGCTTTTGAATTAGGTTCATATCCTTTCAACCTATGTAGGACATGTTCCGTGCAATTAATTACTCAGAAATAGCCACAAGAGACGAATTACTAGTGGTACTTTTATTCATCTGTGCATTGTTTTCTCCAGTCCATGTTGCATACTCTAGTCGCAACTCGCAAGCATTCATATATTTCACTAGGTTCAGACATGTAATTGTTCGACTAAGGTTAAGTAAGTCGATCATACTTCCTAAACCAACTTGGATTTATCCGAAAACTTGTGGGTGAAAATAAATAGAAGTAGACGTGTATATATTATGACGAATGACTAAATTCCTTTTCTTTTTTTAATTAAATCTTTAGACTAGTGAAACTCACTGAATATTTGATGAATTTTGTTTACCTTTAACACCTTTTTTATTTCATATATATCTTTAATCAGTAGGTCGAAAGTTTAAATCGTGTTAGAGAACAAATAGGGAAGGAAAGGAGGGATAGTTGCTTTGGAGCACAACTTTTGCGTGGGTGATAAATTTAAATTCTTGATGCAAGGTGCCAACTATAATGTTAGGTCAGCTAGAAAAATCAACTCAAATAGAAAACTCTCTAAATTTGGTACCTGCCATTTGCTACGGACTCACTTTAACATTGAAATTTTGTTCAGTCCTAAGTTTCAATATAAAATTCAATGAAGTCTACATCTTCACTAATCCTTATTTTGTCCCACTATGACACAGTGTAAAAGGGTTCAATTTCCACACTATGCAACGTATGTTGAACCTCCTGTATTGAATTTGGGCAGTTTGGGAAAGAATTCAAAAAAATAGTTAAAGTGACGTAATGAAGCCTTAAATATTATATTTTTAAAAAAAAAAAAATTGGTTTTCCACCCGGTGTCCGGTACCCGTTTTAGAATCCCGACAAATTCGGATCGCGCACTGCAGGGCCCATTCTGGGGTAGCTCTCCCAACAGGATTTTCTCCATACCGAGGGCTCGAACTCGAGACCTCTGATTAAGGATGGAGTAGTCTCACCACTACACCACAAGCCATGTTGGTAAGCCTTAAATATTATTACTAGTACCATACATTTGCTCCTTTTTTCTGTTGCTGCACTTTATTAATTTTCTGAAATTGTCTCTGTCATCTATGAATTTCGAACGTTAGTAATAACTTCCATATAGCAAGAGCCAGTCTCAAGAAAGAAATGTTGGGGCCTTGTACAAAACCAATTATGACTGTGGGCCTTGTGATGTCATTAACATAAAACCATAGCACTGCTGAGGACATAGTTTCAAAAGACTAGAGACTTGGGCCAGCATCATGGATATTCAGCCTCAGCCCTCAACCATTGTCATGTATGAGTAATTGTCTCGACATCCTTGACCAACATTGCATCAGTCATTGTGATTGATTTTGAATTCAGAAATTTAAGTTAGTAAATAAGGGATCACTTCCAGAGCTTAAGATTCACTATCAGTGGTGTTCTGGCGCACAGTAGATATTTCGATCAAAATCTATCGTGTTGCACAAATCAAATAACTATCAACATTGTTTTGTACGTTCGATTGGCAAGCAAATGATTCATAACCGCCGTCTTCACAAAAAATTATTACTTTGTACTCAAGTGTGCCATAATTTGCTAATAACATTTCGATTGTTAAATCTCTAGAGGAATTATTGGCAACTAGAAGCTGCTTAATTGCAAATAGGTACTGCTAAAAGCATACTCTTTAGCTTTGTAAATAGGCCCGCGATAGACGAGAAAAGACAACTCTAGAGAGGTATGAAGAACCTTTTTTCGTGTCCCAATATATTTGTCTTCCGGATTATTAATCGTCTTTTTATGAAACAAAAGACGTTACTTTTGGAAAAAGAAGGAACAAGGGTCGAAAACTTTGGTCGAGGCCTTGAAAGTTTGGACTTTAAGAAAAGAAGGAAATATGTCATTTTCCTCAGCCACTCTCCAGCTCATTTAGATGAAGAAAAGATAAAAAAGAAAAAAAAAGTTATGATCTAAAACTCATAAGTTAAGTTTTTTAGATCCTTCTCTTCAATTAATTTTTTCAGTCTTGAATTCAACTATTATTATCAACTCCCACCATTAACCACCGTCAATCACTCATGCAACCACCGATCACCATCGCACAACAATCACCACCACCCAGCTATCATTTACCATCATTGCAAGTTTTAGAATGTGTTCTAACAAACAAGTAGCGATAAATATACCATGAAAGTTAATATTTTCTCTAATATTTTATGAATATAATATTCTAATTGTTATATACTAATTTTTAAATACGTATATATATCATACACATTTAGTTTATCATAAATTGGATTGTCTTAGTTATGCAATATTTAAGTTTGCAAATTAAATTTTATTAGTCATAAATAAATATATACATATATGTTAAACATTTTAATTTTAATTTTAAAACAAGTTTGTACACTTGGCAAATAAGCTGAAACGGGCAGGGAAAGGTAATAACTCACCTCAATAGATCACGCCATGATTGTCTTAAAAGGATGTTTAATTAGTCAAAAAGAGAGAGCACTAGTACCAGCTCCATTAATTTTCACTCTTCCAACTCATACATGTCCTTATATTCTACTCAGTAATGACACATAATACAATTAATAGATAAAGTCAACTTTCATATAATAAATTATTATATGTCCTTAAAAACACAAAGAAAAATGCATCAAAAACCCCTGAACTTATCCACAAAACTTAGTTTAATACTTCAATTTCACGGATAATTATTTATCCCCCTAAATAACTTTTAAGTGAATTAAGTAGCACCCCAGAAATATAATATCACTCTCATAATGGAAAGTGTATCACACACGCGCCACGTCAGTGTCATATCATTGCCATGTAATAAAATAATTTTTTTAAAAATTATTCCTCTAATATAAATATTATACAATAAAAATAGAAATAAAAATTTCATACCCCAATCCTTTCTTCTTCACCACCCTCTTTTCTTCATCTTCATCTGCAAAACCCCGACCCCCCTTTCTCCTTACACGAACAACCCCCATTTACAATTCAAAATTTTGAAAAAAATTCAGCTAACATGACTTACAATCTAAAAAATCTGGAAAAAAAAATAATCAAATCCATAGATTGAATGCAAAGGAAATTTTTAAGCAGCAGCAAAACATAGGTATTAGAAAATTAAGCCTTGGAGAAATTGAATTGGGTATTAACGAAGAAGAAATAATTTTTGACTTGCAAACGAAAGCTTGGGGATATTACTCTACGAAGGAAGTTCATCTTCCTCTCCCATCTTCTCTTCGTTTTCAGTTTAGCCAATTAAATTTATGTGTTTTTTTCTTCTAGAAACTTAAATTGGGTATTAAAAAAAGAAGAAATACTTATTTCTCTTCTTTTTCTTCTTATCAATAATGGAATTAGTGAAAAAAAAATGTTAAAATTCGTAACATTTTTATACACTATTTTTTTTATTGTTGGAGAAATTGATAAAGTGGGTAGCACACATGAGCGTGGGGGTTAGAATGAGAAAGGAGATGGAGGAGGAAGTCAGGAGTTTGCAGGGGGGGCGAGTGGGGGTGGAGTGGATGGGTTTGAATAAGAAAGTGTTATATATATTAGTGAGATCACTTTATTTTTAGGAAAAATGTGTCTTTAATTATTTATTTTTTTTTTTATGTCACATCAACGTTAAGGGTGACATTTATTACACTTTAAATAAGTTTAGAGGGGTAAATAATTGATCCTAAAGTTTAAGTGTTAAAATAAGTTTAACGAACAAGTTCAGGAGGGTTTTGATGCATTTTTCCTTTGTAAATACTCATAACTAATACTAACTCATTTTGCTATTTATATTTATGTTTTTAGAGGAATGTATTATATTGTCGTACTAGGTGTTCAACAATTATTTTAGTAGTAAATTTTACAAATTTAAACAATAATTCCAAATGATTTGCCCGGTGAAATATTGTTGCATAAAATTGAGGAAGGAAAGAAAGTAAGAATTTTGTGAAAGAAATGAGATATGTTGCCCTTTTACAATTTAAACAGAAGAAAATAACCTTTTCAAATTTGTTATGTGCAAAAATAAAGATATCTTATGTGTAAAAATTAAGATATCTGATATAACAGAATATAAAACTAAAAATCTTTATAAAAAGCTAGAAAACTACTTCTTTACTGAAATGGAAGCAAAGTTATCCTCTGCGGATTCAAGTAGTGGCAGAGCCAAAATTTTTATTTAGGAGGTTCAAAGTGCACAGACGAACTAGTCGAAAGAGGTTCAACATTTATAATATATACAAAAAAATAATTTGAACCATATATAAATAGTGTAATTTTTCACCGAAGGGGGTTCGGGCGAACCCCCTTGAGCCTAAGCTAGCTCCGCCACTGATTCAAGCTTGAGACTTTTTTCAACTATCACATTATTAAGAAATCAATTACATATACATTATGATATAACTGTATATGATAAGATGTTATGGTCAAATTTACCCTTGTATAGGCTACTCGAGACATCACTTTTTACTTGTCAATTCTTGAATTCTATTTCTTTCATCACACTTTAATCTCAACTTTAACTCTACCAACTCCCAGTATATTTTAACATCAACAATTGGTACTAATTCAACAATATAGTAATACCCTGCATGTGTTGGTATATATCCTCCTAAATTAATTCTGTTAAGCAGTTAGCTTATTGTTCATGATTAATGCAAAAGACCTTTAGATACAATTTTGGGAATGTAGCATTGTTGAGACAAAATTCCAAACATGAAACATTCACGGGCCCTTAGTAAACAAAATGACTAAAATAAGCAGGACTTTCAGAGCTGGGACGAATGACTATGCCCCCTTCAATTTCCAATAGTTTTTTCTTCTAAATAAGTCCTCCAATTTCACGTGACACTGACCCATGTTTGCAGCCAGCTGCTCCGCAACAACTAATTCTCCTTGAATGACAAAAATGTTTTTTTTGCTTTATTTGAAAAATCACTCACATAATTGAATTTAATGTAATTGGTGTAATTATATTGTCTGACATATTTAATTAATTAAATAATTATTTGATCAGTAATTAATTGAGTGTAATTGACAAGGTTAATTTTTTCTCCAATTCACATGGGGGAACTGGTAATTATATAATATAATTACAAGATGATTACTTTTTAATTTCTTCCTTTTATTTCTGTTTATATTTTTTTCTTTTTAATTTATTTTAAATTTCTATTATTTTAAATTTATTCTATTTTTATTATTCTAACATTTTTTTAAAAATATTTTTTATTTTATATTATTTATATTTCATTTTCCTTCTCATTTCCCAATATTTACATCTTGTAATTCCATACAATTTTTCGTATTATCTATTTTATTTATTTATTTTATGTTTATTTTTTTTCATTTAGCATACTGAGTTAGTATTCTAATTTTTAAATTAAGTAGAATTCATTGTTGAATAAGGTTATAGGCTTATGTTTTCCTTCTTTTTTTTTTTGAATCATATTTGTTTTACTAGTATTGACATGATATTTCACATTGCAAGTCATTCATTTTTTTGTTAGAATTGATAGATTATCTTTTTGTCAAATATTTTAATAATTTTATGACATTATATTTATAATATTAATCTTTTTTTCAAACATGCATGTCATGATGTTCTTAAAAATCATCTACTTTATATTTTTATGATTAATTTAATTAAAATATACTAGTTTGAAAATACAAATCAATTATTTTTTATAAGAATATATATATAAAGCACTTATTTGTGTAATATAAATTTTTAATTTTTGATAATTAACTTTTATTTTAAAAATTGAATATAACCATGTAATTACACTGTAATTACATTGTGTCAAACAAGCAGGTCATTATAATTACTAGGCTGATAATTACTATCCTAGTAATTACACCAATTTCAATTACCAGGTGACTTTCCAAATATAGCTTAATCTTTCGCAATAGGTTTAAGATAAGCCCTTAATTATCTTTTGAATAACTTCAGTCCTTTGAGATTGTAAAGTAATGAGCAGCATTTTTAATTTCGTCGAATATTTATCAAACTCTAATGGTTAAATTTAATTAAAATTATGAAAATAAAAAGTATTTAACGAAAACTCACATTTGAAAGTACATAAATTTTGTAGTTTATGTTATTCTTTATTTGTTTCCAGAGTCTAATGCAAATTGTTTGAGGTGCAACTTTTGTTATTTTTGTTTGGTCTATATTTTTTGTATTTGGTATAGTTTTTTATATTGCGGTGTCTGGGATTTTAATGGAGATTTCTAGTAAATATCTGGCAAAGTTAAGCATGCTTGAACGGGAGTAATATTAGGATGGGTAACTCTTGAAAAGTCCTCGTGTTGTATCCCTTCTTTTATTAAAAGGAGTCTCGGAGTACCTGGTAAAGTTATTGCTATGTGACTAGGATGTCACGAGTTTAAATCGTAGAAATTTTCTCTCACAAAAAATATAAGATAAAACTATGTATAATAAATTCTTATGATCTATCTCTTCCTCGAACTCTGCGGATGGCGATAACTTTAGTACATCCGTTGTCATTCAATTACTATTTTGAATTTACTACTATAAAAAATGAAGGACCATTTTTGTCATTTTATGTGTCCTTCACCCTACACCACCCTTTAGTCCTTTTCCCTCTTCACTCTTCACTCTTCTCCATAGCTCGCTCACACTGTCTCCAAAAATTCAGTCCATTTTTCAGACCTCGTTACACACACTAAACCAAACAACATGACAACAAACACTAAACTTGGCCTCTAGTCACTAAAACCAACCACACTGGACCTTTGTTACTTAGTCCCAAACTTGCAATGTCCCCATTGATACTTCTTCTCTGTTTTCTTCTTTACACTTTCCACTTTTGTTCTTCTTCTTCTTCTGCTCCATTCAACTCTTTGCTTCCTTCCGACGCTGTTTCTCTACTATCCTTCAAGTCCAAAGCTGACCTTGACAACAAACTTCATTACACACTCAACGAACGCTTCGACTACTGTCAATGGCGTGGGGTTAAGTGTGTGCAAGGTCGTGTTGTACGTTTTGTTCTTCAAGGTTTTGGTCTCCGAGGTACTTTTCCGACAAACAGTTTAACTCATCTTGAACAACTCCGAATCCTTAATCTTCGAAACAACTCACTGTCCGGTCCTATTCCTGATCTTTCTAGTCTTCCGAACCTTAAAACTTTGTTTCTTGATCATAATTTTTTCTCTGGAACTTTCCCTTTTTCTGTTCTTTCTCTCCACCATCTTGTTATTCTTGATCTTTCTCGTAATAATCTTACGGGTTTACTACCTGTTAAGCTTACTGTTCTTGACCGGTTGAACTATCTCCGGCTTGATTCTAACCGTTTCAACGGTTCGATTCCACCGTTGAACCAAACCCAGCTCCAGATTTTCAATGTGTCGAACAATAACCTTACTGGTCCAGTACCTGTTACTCCAACTTTGAAGAAATTTGACGTACGGTCGTTTTTATTGAACCCTAGTCTGTGTGGGGAGGTTGTAAATAAGCCGTGCCGTTCAGCTCCTTTCTTTGATTCATCTTCCTCTGCTGCCTCTCCGCCGACGCTATACCAAAACGCACAGTCAGAGGGTATTGTTGTTACTCCTCCATCTCAACATAAGCACAAAAAAGTTGGTGTTGTTTTGGGGTTTGTAGTTGGAACATTGATCTTGATTGCAGCTGTTTTGTGTATTTTTGCTTTTGTGAAAAAGAGAAGAGAAGAAGAAACTGAACCAAAAGCAACAAAGTGCACTATTGAAACCATTACCAATAGTGCAGTGAACGCTGCTGCTTCTGTGCCAGTTGATAGTAGCCAAGAGATTAAATTAGAGAGGGAAGTGAAACTTCCTCAAGTACCCCAACAACAGCTGAAGAGCGGAAATCTGATATTTTGTTCAGGGGAAACAGAGTTGTATTCTTTAGAGCAACTAATGAGAGCTTCAGCTGAGTTGCTTGGAAGAGGCACAATTGGAACAACGTATAAAGCTCTGATGGCTAGTCAGTTGATTGTTTCAGTTAAGCGATTGGATGCTTGTAAAACTTCGATTACGAGTGCGGAAGAGTTTGAGCAACATATGGAGGAAGTTGGGATGTTGCGCCACCCGAATTTGGTTGCAGTTAGAGCATACTTTCAGGCTAAACAAGAAAGGCTTGTTATCTATGATTATCAACCTAATGGCAGTCTCTTCAATCTCATTCATGGTAAAGTTTCTAACTTTCTGATTTACCATTACTTAAAAATGGGCAGCTTGCTGCACTAAAGCTCCCCCGCTATGCGCCTATGCATAGGGTTCTGGGAAGGGCCAGACCTCAAGGGTCTATAGTACGCAGTCTTGCCCTGCATTTCTACAAGAGGCTGTTTCCGGAAGTCACATGGCACCAACTTTATCAGTTATACTAAGGGTTCCCTTCTTATTTATTTACTATTACTAGTTCTTAAAATTACTCATATGAAATGGATCAATTTCACATGGAAATTGTATTTTTCATTTTTGGTAATTGGTCAATGTGAAGTCAATTGGGTGGACCTGTAATGGAGGAAACAGTGGAAGAGTGAGTTGTCTGTGGCTAATCAATATATAGCCCTCTTTTTTTCTTGGCAGAAATTGGCTGTAGTCTTTTGGATGGTTGCAGTAGCAGGAGGCTTTTTTAGCTTTTTGTTTTTGTGTGGATGCCTAAAAATGGGCTCCCACTGAGTTCACTACCGACAGTTGCAATGTTTGTGTTTACAGGGGAGCCAAATAGTAGCGTGTTTTAGTTTCAGGCTGTCACTGACTGATTGGTATGGGTTGATAGCACTATTTTCGCCAACTACCTTTCATATTTTATTATGCATTGTGACAAATGGTCCTTGGCTCCTTGCGTCTGTCTTTTGGTATTTATGAGTGTTTGCTTCTCCTCTAAGTTGAATAGGAAATTGACAGTAACTTTTTGGTGTTTTCCTTTTACTTGTCCAAATGTTCTCTCTTTCTTAATGGGTCATTTGACACGTGGGATAAAGATAACAATCTCGGAATAAAATTTGGGTTTAGCTTTATCTCATGTTTGGTGTGAGGTATTAGCTAATCCCGGGATTATTTTATCCCCCCATTTGTACTAAAATGGTGGGATTACTATCCCATATGGAGGTGGGATATCCCTGCTAATCCCATCCCACGTACCAAACGACCCCTAAATACTCAACTTACTTGAGTGAACTTTAACATTGTTAGATGGAAGGATTTAACGAAAGAAAACTTCAATGATATTGACTCTAGAGCATCCTTGCCCCTTCAGCAATGCAGTGCCACACCACATGTAATGAACGAGGTTCAACTGAGTCTGCTCAATTAGAAAATTATATTGTGCAAGTAGGGTAAACATAATTTTGCGGTATACATGTAAATTGTTGAATTCCTGACATAAGAGAAACTTTTTAAG
Source organism: Capsicum rhomboideum (assembly GCA_031232105.1). NCBI lineage: Eukaryota > Viridiplantae > Streptophyta > Magnoliopsida > Solanales > Solanaceae > Capsicum > Capsicum rhomboideum. The sequence continues at coordinate 87,340,187 of CP124717.1, forward strand.
TGTAGTGACAGAAGTAGTATGAAATTGCTTTAGGTTACATGCTTAATCCTAGGTATGACGTTCTTGCATTTTTTGAATCCCCTTGTGACTCCGTTATCCAGAAATTGAGATTTCATTTTCATAGATTACACTGCTTAAGAAGATCAATTTCTTTATATAATACCTTGGGTTCAAATTGCCGTTCTTTTCACCTAAAACCTGATATTAAGTTGTTCGTTTGTTTACATATTGTGTGTTCAATTTTCTATTGTTCGTGGCAGGTTCAAGATCAACAAGGGCAAAGCCCCTTCACTGGACGTCGTGTCTAAAAATAGCAGAAGATGTGGCTCAGGGCCTTGCTTACATTCATCAAGCGTCAAAGCTCACTCATGGCAACTTGAAATCCTCCAATGTCCTTCTAGGGTCTGATTTTGAAGCCTGTCTAACAGACTACTCCCTCATCGCGCTTGCAGATATTTCCTCGGATGATGATCCTGATCCAGCACGCTATAAAGCACCAGAAGTGCGCAAATCTGCACGAAGAGCCACTCCAGGGTCTGACGTATATGCCTATGGCATTCTGTTATTAGAGCTTTTAACGGGTAAACCTCCATCTCAGCATCCACATCTATCTCCCCCTGATGTGCCGGATTGGGTTAGAGCTATGAGGGAGGATGATAATGAGGAGGATAGATGGCTTGCAATGCTAGTTGACCTTGCTAGTATATGTAGCTTGACATCACCCGAACAGAGACCAACAATGAGGCAAATCTTGAAACTGATACAAGATATAAAGGATAATGCAATGGTGGAGAATAACAAAAGGGATACACATACTGGATACTCATAGCTGCTTTTTGAATTGCAATTACACCATTAACCGGCGAGGGTGCATGGTCAGTTGTAAGTAAGTGTCACACCTGAAACCAACTTGGATAATGACATCATTTATGTGTGTCTCTCCCTTGGCAAAGTGCCATTAGTTGACAACATATCTGCTATTGAGTTTTGCTCAGATGGACCAAACGACTCATCAGCTGTAATGGTGCTTGTACCTTTACTAATCAGCAGTAAACAGCCTAAAACTGACAGGTTGAGGTCCATCTACTTGAACATGGTCAACTTAGTCATTAAAGATTACGACACATTTTGTATCCCTGCTCGAAATCCTTATATTTTTGGTTCACACAAACATATGGTGCCTATATTTTTAGGGAGAATTGCATACAGCATATTGTAATAGGCGGTTTTGGTTGGTTCTTTTTCTAAGGAACTTTAATGGCAGAAGGATGGTTTATAATCTTGAAATTGGTAAAGTTACCCAAATTCTGAACGTCCCCTTTCTGGGTGGTTAGTTAGTATCAACTTAGCAGGTGAAGAGGATTGCAAAGTGTGTACAGAGAAATCATGTATCAAATTGGTGTGTTTTTCTTTGCTTTTTGTTTATCTGTAGAGTCGAATGACTACAAGTCCCTGGAAAATAAGAATTGTCAGAGACTCATAGGGGTCGTTAGGTAGAGAATAATACCATTCTCTAAATAATCTAAAAACCTTTACAAAATTGAATCAGAAAGGCTCATGGGTTTAATAGTTGCACCTTGGTATAACACATTTCTTCTACCTATTTTAAATGACACTGATTGTTGAGAAATCGACCTGTTCTTTCTTGGACTAATTTCTCAAATATTTTTTCAAAATTAATGATCCTTCATCACTAGTATTTTTATATTATTTGTTTACTCGACTAACAAGAAAGATGTATGAATCAATCCGGAAATTACACAAAAAGAATTAAATGAATTGACCCTACTAAACTTTACCGTAGAGGCAGTGAAATAGAAGAAATATATTAATACTGGTACTTGGTGAAAATAATCTACTGATTAGATATCACAGCAAACTTAAAAGTTTAAACTGTTAAGTGGATCTGAAACTTTGAAATTTGTGAATGTTGATTAGAATAATGTTATCATTAGAAATTTTAAAACAATTTTGGGTGCCACATAACTTAAAAGTACATATATCATATCAATTTGAAAACGGAAACCAAAGGTAATCAATCCTTGGAGCAGACAAAGTCAGAAATTTCCAAAGGAATCAAAACGTACCGAAGTTTTGCCAGTGAAAAATGTTTCCCTTTTTTTTGTTATTTGAAATTGTCAGACGAACAGCAACAAAAGAAGAAACAGAAACAACAGAGCTGATTTTGGATCCAAAACAACGTATACTCCTGGAGCAAGATTTTTGGGAAATTTGCAACAGAAATTCTGCTTTTTGCAAACGAAAATAGTAACTTTCAACACATTTCCACCATTTAGATAAGAATTTGCAGCTGTGCTTGTTCTACACATATACTCTCTGGAAACTATGAAAGGCAATATCAGACATAAAATCCTGTAGTCATAAATATTTACTTCTCCACTTAAACAAATACCAATCAGCATCACTAGCTGGCAGATTCCCTGTCCGCAAATTTTGACGTACTTCCCAGCCACCACAAGATTAGACAAACATTCTTTAAACAAGAGGTGGATACTGCTTAGACTGGAGGCGCACCCTCTTTCGGTACTCTAGAGGATCCTGCAGGAAATCAGCAAAGAGAATCAAACTCCTATTCTGAACTTATACATCTTTCAACAGTTTCAATCAAGACCAAGAAAAGACACTATATGGACCTGTAAACTACTATAACATCCCATCATCACATCGTCTGTCCCACTAATGAGATAACTACGAATCTTTCCACCATTTTTCCTACACGTATTATAATCTGAATAATTGGAGAAAGAGAAACCAGAAGATTCTTGAGCTCCAAAAAGATGACGTCCATGAGACATAATACCTATCACTAATGCCTTTAACCTACAGCAAAGCCACCCGTACCTTTCTAATTTCCATGTGCAGGAACATTATTGTGACATAAAGCTAAAGCACACTCTCCCATCTCTTATGGTATCAAGGTGAAGGTCAAAATTCATCCTATATCCTAATAAAAGGGGGCCAAATTAAAAGTTAAACTTCATAATATTACAATTTAATGGGATGCATAGTCAGCTAAATCAACTTCTCGATAAAATTGGAACTTGTATAGTAATTCCGCTTTCATCCCATTTTATTTGAGACAATTTAATAGAAATACGAAGTTCAAGATGCTGATCTGAATTCCGTAACATATCAGAAAAGATGAATAATAATACATTAAAATACCTGTTGACAGCTGGATTGGCAGAAAAAAATTATTTCATCAAAACTAATTTTGACTAGTTAAATGCATTTAACTTCTTGCGATTTGAGAAAATTGTATATAATAATAAAATGGTGCCAAAAAATTTGAGACATTCCAAGATGGAAAGATTGTTATATGAATTGAGACAGAAAAAGGAAAGTATGTACAATTGTACATCTGAACATATTATAATGGAAAAAAAAAAATCTCACAGAAAAAGTAGACACAATTTAAGGATAACATCAAGAGTAGGCTAGTGAGTTTGGAAAAAAAGGAGAATAAACATTTTTTGAATCAAAATTTTACCTGTATAAACATATGATACCCTTCAGTTTGAGCAGGATCAGCAGGGTTTGGCTGATCTAACAAGTCCTGGATACCAACCAGTATCTGTTTCACAGTGATGGCTGGTCTCCATCCCTAAACAAGAAAAATAAAATAATAGCTATCATACATTGAACACAGTCACAGAGCAGAAGAACAGGACAAAGAAACAGCATAGCCCACATACACTATCTTCATTCAGGATTGACAAGCAAACTGTTCCGGACGGATAGACATTTGGATGGAAAAAGCCTGGAGGGAATTTACACTTTGGTGGTTTACTCGGATAATCTTCACTGAAGTGAATTGTAAGTGGATAGCAACCACCTTCCCAATCAGTCTGCAAGCATTCAAATGTCGTTAAAGGACAAAGAATACCAGAAAGATAAACATGATTTACCATAACACCAGACAGACAAACATAGTACTTTCACTGAAATAGGATAATGCCACTTGATACGCTCTGAAGATGCTCTGGTCTGAGGGAGGCAGGGAAAAAAACTAGAAGCATAAGAGAAACCCACTCTATAGCTTGCACTGTACATAAACCAATTGATCCATCCTAACATGCAGGTTTACACTTAAAAGTCTGACGCTAATGCATCCACTACTTATACACTATATACTCCATATGCGGAAAACCTTTTACCACTTGGGAGTAAATAATACAAAGCATAGCGCTGCAAATATATGCCTACAACTCATAAAACTTAAGGGTTGCTACTGCACTTTTCAACTTCATATGACTATATGAGGTTGGTTAAGAGTTAAAATTTGAGTTTTCCAACTTTTTCTTAGGGGAAAGGAGCAGGGCAGGACGATTTCCCTTACCCCCGGAGATATGAAAAGGAAAATAACCCCTGTAAAAGCTTTACCATCTTCCCCTTCTTGAGGCTTTACTGGCTTGTCTCCCTCTGAAGGGGGTAGCAGTGATTGTTAAAAAGCTTCCCACTCATGTTCAAAAGACAATTAACGAGAACAAGTACAATTTTCTATTGATACCTTTTGTTATCTTAACCATTAAAGGTATAACCAATTATTACCTCAAGCTGATAAAGTCGTAGCTATGAAGTTGTTGCCAAGACTTTCACAGAGGGCATAGAAAATCATATAGCAAAGCCATGAAAATTTTTGAAACACCACCAACTCAAAAGACATCATTTCATCCCTTAAGGTCTTTTTCACAATTTTGAAAGGACATCAACAATACATTATCCATAACCGAAAGTAAGCTAGCGTTTGACCATAGATTTTGGATCAAATTTGAAAAATTTATCTTCAAATATCTGTTTGGCCATGATATTTGATCAGATTTTTAAAAGTAATCTTCAAAATATTTTCATGAGCCAGATTTTGGAGGAAATTCACTTACATGCACGAAACTTCAATTTTTTTCCAAATAAAATGCATGTCCAACACAACTTCAAGTTCCAAAAATCACAACTTCAGAGCTCAAATTTACAAGTTTCAACTTCAAAGCCTATGACCAAAAGGAGCTAAATGCTTGTTCGTGTTACAAAATTGTGTACATAACAATTTAGAAAGCATCTGTGTAGAGATACAAAGATAGTCGGAAGTCTGAGGCTGTTAATGGGGGATGTGGAAGATGGAGCATACTCATCTCACCAGCAGTAAATAAAACAAATAGTTATTCAACATTCTCTCTATAAAGTGTCATTTTTACGGAATCAAAAAAGCATTATGCTAAACTGCCCTCAGAGAAAACTCAATTTTGAGTCCATAAACCAAGATGCTTCAATCAAACAACACATCAACACAAACAGACACATACCAAAAATCAACCAAGATTAACCAAATTGGTTGATCCCTAAAATGGGTGTAATCATTCACTTAAGGGTTCCCATGGTTTCCCCTAGGTATGTCAAATGGGCTGCATATGAGCCCAGCCAGTTTTAAAATGGGCTGATCTAAGAGGGTCAAAATGAACCATTAACCCGCCGAAACATACACCAGTTGGGCGGGCTATCATTATTAGGGCTGATTTTGTCACCCCTACTTTCCCTTCATCCTCACAAGAAACTAAAGCACCAGTCTTTTCCAATTACTGGTAAACAAAGAAAACTGTAAGAAGCAAAGAACGAAAACGTACCGCAGCTTTACCAGGTATGGTGCAGTGCCAAATCATCAGGTTAACTGACCCATCTGGAAGTGTCTCCGGCTTAGCAACAAAACCCTACAACCAAAAATCATTACTACAACAACAAACGAAAGCTCAAAAATAAATTTAAAAAATCATAAGCTAACTCAACAAAGTTAATTAATTTAAAAAAAAAAAAAAACAGAAAAACAAGAAAAGGGTCATCGAAATCAAACATGGGGGTGATTCTTTCTCCAAGCTTTGCGTTCCTCTGCAAGACGACCACGAGCAATACCTCCCGACATTGTTGTCTTTTTTCTCCGATAATTGTTTAAGGTTAATGACTAAATGAGTAGTGAACAATCTCTCACAAGAGTTTTTCTTTTGGCTGTCCCCCTTTTAAAGGGGATAAAAGGGAGAAAGAAGACGAGTCTTGTTGGTAATTAAATCTGGAAAGTTGTAAGTGGCAGATTGAACGGTGCAGATTATATGAGGACGGAATTACCTAATAGTACGATTAAAGATAATTTAACTCTCGTCTTTTTTGTTAGGTTGGGTCTTTTCTTAAATAATACTTCCTCTGTTTTAAAACGAATGACTTAATTTAATTTGATACAAAATTTAAGAAAATAAAGAAGACTTTTAAATTATGTGATCATAAATTAAAGTTGTGTTAAATATGCCAAAATATTCTTTAATCTTATGGTCTTAAACATATCACGTAAAAAGTTATAATTAAAGTATTGCCAAAAAAGGAAAGAGTCATTCTATTTAAAATACACTAAAAAGGAAAGTAGATCATTCTTTTTAAAACAGATAGTATATAGATATTAGTGTGGTTATAAATTATTTTATTAAGATTAAAAGAATATTTTAAAGTTAAATTTTAAATTATTTTTAAATATAATAAAATAATATTTTTTTATAATAATTAAAAAAATTGAGTCACGTCAAATAAACGGAAGGAGTATTAAAATGGATTTTGATGGAAGTCAATGATTTCGAAAGAAAAAAGAGAAAAAGATTCTGATTTAATGTTCTATTTCTGGCGTGAAAACCACGCCATTATGTACGAAATCACGTGGAAAACGTCAATGGTCCAGCTTTCGTTAGTCGCCGTTGCTTCTGTCCCTATGGCTCAATTTGCACTTTTGTCGTCTTCTTCTTTTTTTTTTTTTTTCTTTATCGAGGATATGACTTTATGGGGTCGTTTGGTAGGAGGTATAAGATGGGATAGATTTAAGTTATCCCATGAATAAAATTTATATCATATTTGATTGATGATATAAATTTATTCCTGGATTAATTTAGTCTTGGCATAACCCATGAATCATGGGACTATTTTATACCACCTCCTATATGGTATAAAATAGTCCTGGATTATAATCCCGAAATTATTTAGTTTACTTACCAAACGATCCCTAAGGAGGTTAGGCGATAGTTGAATGTTTTCGGGATATATTTGGTGGTCTTACTCGAACCTTTCACCTTACAAATAGTATTAACATTATTTTTGTAGTTTTTATCTTTGATTTCGGCTATCACTAATGTGTTTGTGCTCTAATTATTGTGTGATATCATTATAGGTGTTTTTTGTTATTGTTGTTATTGCTTTTATATTTATATTTGCTTTTATAAATTATTTGGTAGATTTTATTTAAGTTAAGGGGTCTATTAGAAATAATTCATAACTTTCTATCTCTACTATGTAGGGATAAGATTTGCATATACTCTATTCTTTTCAAACTCATTTCTTGGATTACATTGGGTATATTGATGTTGTCTTTGTTTTTCAAAATAAATAATTTTTTCGCGAGATATAAATGTATATATTTTTATATTAAAATATTCATAAGTTATGTTTAGTACTTTTAAAGAATTTACAGTTCACTAGATATAAATTTTATTTTTAAGGAAAAATTTAAAAATTAGTTTATTTTAGAAAATAAAGAGAAAATAGCCAACCCCCCCCCCCCCCCCTCCTCCACAATCTTTATCCGAAATTTCAACTACACACTCGAACTTCACGGGGATCCTATCACCCTCATAAACATTTTAAAAATGAAATTATTTGCTTCCTAAATGCTGAGATGGCAAAAAAAGTATAGTTCACTCTCTTTGGGAAAGTGAGGACCAAAAATAAATATTAGAACTTGTATTTTTTATATATATACATATATATAATATATTATTAATATTTTCATTATTTATTTTCTATCTTCTTTACCAACATATTCCAAATCTTTCCACCACTACCATCCTCCATCGCCGCCGCCACCAACTACCATCTCCACCGGATCTTGTACCACTTATCTATTTTTCTTCACCTTCCTCCATTTTCCTCCTCATATATATCTCTCACCCTTTTCGCTTCTCTCATTGCCCATTTTCCCCAAAATCTTACCCAAAATTCAAAAATCAAGAATCCAACATCAAAAAATCAAGAATCTTCAAGATAATATGGTCATCCCACTTTAATCCAAACCAAAGCCCCCCTCTAATTCAAATCGTTGGTCTCATCTCACCCTTCACTACCACCAACACCTCATTAGCCGCTGCTGCCACCAATTTTCTTCTTTTTTCTATAACAAGTCAAACGATTTAGTACGATTTAGTTATTGACTCCATTTGATGATACAAATTTTGTTGTAGAACGGTATATTGATGAATCCCACCTTTTCATATATGTTTTTAGTCATTTATGGAGGTCGTGGTCGGAGATGAGTACTATCTGATGATGACATGGAACACAAAATTATTCTTATTGAACTTATTGTTTCTTCGTTTCTCTCTGACCAATGGTCTTGATTCAAGAATGTTGATGTTTGTTTGGTGAGAATATGAAAAACTTGATCTTTACAAGAAAAAAAAATCAATTCTAGATTTGTAAAAGTGAATATGGTTGAAGATAAAGGTAAAGAATTAAAAAAAAATAAAAAAATTCACGCGTCAAACGCGTGAGTTTCACTTATCAACATGGATATGGTTATGGCGATTTAAGGGTGTAATAATTTCAATTTTAAACCGTTTAGGGGGGTGATAGGACCCCCGTGAAGTTCGAGTGTGTAGTTGGGATCTAGGTTAAAGGTTGGGGGGTGGGGGGTTAGTCTATTTTCTCTCAAAAATAAAAATGAAAGACTAACTCATTTAAAGAATAAATCGTGTAATTAAATGATGTTGGTGTCCAAGACTAGAAGGGTGGCTATTTGCTTTAAGGGTCAGCCTACTTATCATAAATTTCTTAGTTGGGCTCACTCAATCTTAGCCCAAACCACTACACGTCAGTAGGTTGTCAAAGTGGCCCATTTGCACTTTAGGCCTGTTTGTGTTGGTTGTTAATTTTGTCCCTCAAAATAAATGATCATGGGGAATAAATGTATATTTTGATATCATAATATTTCACAAATTAAGTCCGGTCATGGCTTCAGTTTCTAAATATATCATTTTAAAGATAAATCTATTTAAAGAGCAAAGCGTGCAATTTTATGTGTCATAATTGTAATCGTAAAGTTATTAGTTAAGTAAAAGCTGCTCAATCTTCACTTTAGTTATGCATATTTGATTCTTAAAGTATTTGGTGTATAGGAACTTGATGCATATGTGATTCACATGATAAGGTGAAAGATGCATCTAAATGACTGATTGTCTAGACTTATTCTCAGATGTAATATAAGGAGGTATTAAATGATTTCTCACATTGTCATGTCTTTATATGTAAAAAGGTTATTATTACAGCAAGTTGTTTTGCTATGCTTTTATATTCAATAAAAATATATAAAATTACCTAATCTCATTGAAAATGATTAATATCACCTGTGGTGAAAAATTACGATCAAAATATTCCATTCATTAACGTTTTGTTCTACCTTGTTCAGTCCATAGTATTTTTTTCTTGAAGAAGAGTAATTTCGTACATACTCACTTTGTCTTGTCCTTTGCATGCATCTTAAAAAATAATATTATCATATGTAATCACTATTATTTTAAAGAAATAAATAACATCTTAACATTTTCAAACAATTTAAAAGAACAAACATATAAAAGACGACACGACAGAGCACAAATTATTTAACGATGAAAAATGTGTAATATTAAAAGATTAGAGCTAAAATCACAAATAGATGTACAATTGAGGGATCAAAATTGAACTAAAAACACAGTAGTAGTATACATCATCACGGAGCAGAATATATAGGGCAAAATCCGACGCACTGATTGGTCCCTTTCTCCATGGACGAATTAGCCCAGTACTATCAGTACCCTTATTATCAAACTCCACCGCCACCAATCCCTCCGCCGCCACCTGGCACAACTCTTCACGCGCCGCCGCAGCAGGCGGTAGTGGTCCAGCCACTTCCTATTCCGCAGTATCATCACCCTCACCAGCCACCTATTCCGGCATATGTGCCCGCGCCGACTCCTATTTATCCTCAGCATTCGCATGACGATGTTCGAACTCTATTCATTGCTGGGCTTCCTGAAGATGTTAAGCCTCGTGAAATTTACAATCTATTTCGAGAATTTGCTGGATATGAATCTTCTCATCTCCGTAGCCAAACTTCTAGTAATTCACAGGTATGTACATTTACTGGCACAAGCAATGCGAATACTTTTTAAGTGCCCAAGGGAGATATTTAAAATCCAAATTAGCTATCGAATCAAATAAAAAAAAGTCAGTTTGGTGACTAAAACTCCTGTTATGCGCGGGATCAAAGGAAGGGCCGGATCACAAGGGTTTATATGCCAAATCAGCAGTTGAATCAGACAAGTCAAAAAAGTTCACGTGTGAGAACTTTTTATTTTAGTAATACACATTGAAATTGGCTCGATTAGCGGGAATTGGATATGGAGGATTTTATACCGTATAACCAATCCCAAATAGTTTGATATTTAGTTGAAAGAAGCCAAGAAGGGATACATAGGATATATATGGTTGAGCTCAACATTTTGGAATCCAGACAGTTCTTCATGTGGCTGAGAGCTTGCAATGAAGTACTACTCTGTGGATGTCTTGTTTCTTTTATCACCTATTTGGTGTGATATCCCAATTTTTTTTTTGTTCTTATGTTTTTTATATTGTTATTTGACTTGAGCTGGGGGTCTATCAGAAACAGCCTCTCTACTTCATCTGAGGTAGTGGTATGGACTGCGTACACTTTACCCTCCCCAGATCCCACTTTGTGGGAATATACTGGGTATGTTGTTGTTGATAATTAAGGATCATTGCATATTGAGGGATTTTCTAGGTTAATCTTCATTCAGCTTTGTTTTTCAGGGATTTAAGTTGTTTCGGTTTTCATAGTTAGAATTGTTTGGTAGTGAATTTGTTGGAATCAACAAGTTGATCACTTTTGTAGTGTATGATTATTTAGTATAGGTGAACTCCTAGCACAATACAGTTGTTTTATGAGAAAAAAGAGATGAACAAATCCATGGAAAAGCTTTCAATACCAGGAGACCTTCGGGGTTGTGTTTTCTCATGGGAATTCTGCTTTTCCTCATGTCAGTTTGATTATTATGCAGATCGGGACAGACTTTCAAAATTTGGTAATTTTATTTGAATTAATAAGAATATCACAAGTAGTGGAGTTCGATTTGCAGAGTTTAAGGAAACATAGATGAGCCTTCAGTGATTGCAAAATCAAGTCGTGTTCACATAGCCAGTAGAAACCTAGGATTCTTGAAAGTACAGCTAAAGTTACAAATTTAGTCTACTTGTAGAGATATTGAAGAATATCGGGTATGACATCCAGTTTGCACAGGTGCAGGTAAGATTAGATAGGTATTTATGTGAACCCGAGCAGCAAAGATGCTAGCTTTCTCATAGGATAAAGTTCCTTCTCCTAATACATTATCTGTTTACTTTACGATTATAAGTGACATTGATATGTATCGGCTATGGCTTTGAAGCTTTTATCTTTGAGGGACACTGCAGCTGAAGGGCTTCTCATAACTACGTTCTGGTTGTAAAGTGTTATTGAATCTACAGTTTAACTTCTTTCAGTTATTTTCCACTGTTGTCTTTGCTCTTCTCATATTATGCAACTCTGACACAACTGTTCTGCTAAAGATGTCTGACACATTGTTTGGTTTCTGTCAGCCATTTGCTTTTGCCGTCTTTGCAGATCAGCATTCAGCAGTTATGGCAATGTATGAACTGAATGTAAGGCCCTTTTCTGATATTGAACACATGATTTGCTTCCTTCCTAGTCCAATGTCCATGTTTTGGATAATTGTGTAACCACATAAGGCCACTAGTTACTTTTTGTCTTTGAGGAAAAAAGTACAAAGATCCTTTTAAATTTCAGTTTATACTAATGGGAGAAAACCTTCCACATTTTAGAGTAGTAGACATTATGTTTGGACATCATACCAAAGAAGGGTGAGCATTCTCATCAGGAGCGCATATTACTTTATACAAAAGATGAACACACGCTTATAGTGGAGGCTTAGCAATAATGTTCTGGCTGTGGACAATCCAAGCTTGAAAGGGGAAGGCTTGAAGAGTGTTGAAGATGGAATCTTCACCCTGATCTCAAAATTGAATGAAGTTTAGTCTGAGAGGGATGGCATCTAATGTCATCTTATTTTGCCCTTGACAAGTATTACTCTATGTTTTAGAGAGCTAGTTCTCTTCTGTTAGATGTGTAACTTTACCTTGCCTGAAAAATGGAGAACAACTGAAAATAATGAGAGTTGGTGCATAGTTCTGTTCCCTTTTTTTGTGACAGTTTCTGTGATAGTCATATAATAGGCACAAATTTCTTCCTGCATTCACATCTGATAGAGTATTTGGTCATGAATTTTTAAATTAAAAAATAGATAATGATGTTAGGAAGCTACACACAACCTAAGAAATCTAATTGCTTTGCTTCCAAATGTGTGTCCAGGGAATGGTTTTTGACTTTGAGAAGGATTCCAAATTGTACATTGAGCTTGCTAAATCAAATTCAAGGTCGAAGAGGTTAAGGCCAGGTCTGTTGTGAGTGAATTTCTTTTGGTTGTTAAATTACTGGAATTTAATTCTCCTCAGGCGACAAACTTGTTTGATTTAAACCACAGATGATGGGAGGCCTGTAGCAGAGAAGAGGATTAAAGGTTCTGCTGTTATTTCTAGAGACAGTGGTTCTGGTATAATATCTGCCTATATAGCATATTACACTCTCTTCCTTTGAATTAGTAGGGTACATGCATGTATATCTGAAAGTTTGTTAGCCATCATGTCATTTACATATGAACCAATTTGCTTCTATGATGTATTTTTGCCGGTCACATTTAACTAATTTGATGTCATTTAAGGATGTAACTGCTCATCAGTCACTGCAAACCACTTTATCCAAATGCTCACTTTGCACATGTTTTGCACGCTTGGGCACTAGCAGGTTTTGGCAGCATTCACATGCCTGGAATGGGTAATTCCGCTTACAACACAATTGGTTATCCACCTGCACAAAGGTCATCTGCACTACTTAAGCACACTTTTGTTACTTAATTGATTCCTTCTGACTAAGAATGCTCCATGTACTTGTACTTCTAGCTGAAAGGTTGAGCGCCAAATAGAAATAGTTTCTCTTTTCCCTGTCCAGTGAAGTTAGGGTATTGAATCTTAGTATTGTATTGATCTTGTGTACGGTTCCTATTCTAAATTGTAAGTTTCTTTGTTTGGTGATTCAGTCAGGGAAAATTTGATGGTAGAGTTGGGAATCAAGCTGCTTCTAAAACGGTAAGGTGTCTGATACATGATCCATCATTTGTTCTTCTGAATGCATCTGAATCTCTGCTAATTTGGTTGGTTGTTCTGTTAGCTTGATCTATAATTTCAGCATTTATTTGGAAAATATCTTTGCCTACTTTTAGTCATATTCCTTTGAAATCTAGATTTTATACAGCTCTGTTAGTTACTTGTCAAGCATGTATTTTGAAGTGCTGTGATAGATAAAACAATCAACATGTGTAAACTGGAGGTTTTGTACCATTAGTTAATCTGTATGGCCTTTGATATTTCGATTTTACTCATGCTTTTAAATGATTGTTGATGTCATGAAGTGCATCACAACATTAAGATCGAATCACTTTCCGCAGCTCTCCAAATTTTCTGGTATACATTATATGTTGTCCAATTCTGGTAGATTTATCTCGTGGAATTGCTGTGGTGAATGCAAAGCTTGGTCCATCTCTTTAAGGAAGCTAACGTTTAGAAGTGCATCAAAGGGCTAAATCATTAAAAAAGAAATATTCTCCTTTGTGGGGCCATATAAAGCATACAATGAGTGCTAATCCTCTAAGAGATAGCTTCTTGGCTGACAACTAGCATGTTTGAAGTAAAACTTTATTTCTTTGTGAAGTCTCAAGTTGGTGCTTTAAATGCACTCAATTGGATATTTGGTAATTTCGTCACATACAAGGACCATACTTTTAACCAGATCTTGTGTTACTTCTGAGAACTAGCGGTGATGCTTCCATTTTTAGTCCTGAATTCTTGCTTTATTCTATTTCTCTTCTTAAAACTCAACATTTTAATTTGTTTCCCAGTCTTTGATTCCAATATATCTTTTTTGTTAATGTAATGATCATTCATGAACTTAAATTTTACAGACAGCTGATCCATGTCCAACACTCTTCATTGCTAATCTGGGACAAAGCTGTACTGAGCAAGAGCTGATTCAAGTATTTTCAAGGTTTTGATAAGCTTCCTTTTTAGGTCTAACCACTAAAGTATTTGGTATACTGGATGCTTAATGTGCTTTCTCGACATTTTCAGATGTCGGGGTTTTTTAAAGTTGAAGATGCAGAGTACATATGGAGCTCCTGTTGCCTTTGTCGACTTTCAGGTGAAGTCAACTCTCGTCTTCTGCAGTGGCAGTTGCTCAACCCATTTGTGCACGTCTTCTGCATGTCCTTCATCTTTCTTTTTGTTTTTTTTTTGTTTTTGATAATGGTAAGATGTCATTTATCTTTTGTAAGTGCATGTTCATCCCTAAACCAACAACGTTTTCTTTTTTCTTTTGATTCATTGAGCTAAATCCTTAGCCAGTTAACAAGGAAATAGTACATGTTTTATCCTGCAGTCTCAGCAATCCTAATAAAGAGGTTCAAATGCATCTCCTAATTAAATTCTTCAAGAAAATATTAGTAAGCACAAGATAGCTGTTGCATTTTCTTTGAAGTAATTGCTTGATTGCAGAACATCATACCAAAGATCCACCTATCTTTTATCTCGATAAAGTTGTCTTTCCCTTTTGATGTAAATTAGCGGTTTCAACGCCCTATACAACCGCTGCCCTGACCCAATAGAAGGTGTTGTGGGCAAGGTGCCAATGGGTACAACTATTGGAAGCAGTGACTATTATCTTTATCCTGTTTGTCTTCTGTTGATCTGCTACCACATCAAGGTCTAAATAATCTGCTGCATATCAAGTTCAAATACTCGAATAAACAGAGGTCAAATTTGAAATTAATATGTACGTTCCATATGTCCAGGACACTGCCAGCTCAACTGAGGCATTGAGTAATCTTCAAGGGACCTTTCTATACTCTTCCTCTGGAGAAGGCATGCGACTGGAGTATCCTTTCTCAAGTCCCAACAATTTTTTTGGTTTCTCTGAACCCCAATCCTTTATTCTCTTTGATTTGTTCTGCTTTTGCATTATAGTTTTCCTTAATGAAATATTTAGATATGCAAAATCACGGATGGGATTGCGAAGTAAGAAGTCAAGGTAAATGCTTGGGGACTACAATCAAGATCTGGTTGAGCAATGCCGTTGACAAATAACAATGTAATATGTGCTTGGTTGTGTATTGGGAATGGGTTAAATTATTACTTTGTTCACATGTAATGTTCTCTTCAATTTTTTCCGTTAGTTTGGAGGTTGCTACTGGTGAACCTACAGCATGTTTCCTTTGCTCTTCAATCTTTCGTTGAAAGTGCAAGTTGGTTCTTTTTTTTTTTTTAATTCAACACTGTCTCCATTGATCATTTATGTGCAAAAAGTTACAATATTGAGTTTGGCATCCCAAACTTGTACATGATCATTGAGATGAGAGTGCAAGTTGGTTCTTTATTCCTTTTGCTGCGGGTTGTCTCCTTCTCTATTGTCTCATCAACTAAGGAGCATTAGTCAGTTGCACCTTATTAGTTTTAACCCTTGGAGCTTTGTGCTTCGAAATTGATTCCCCTCCCCCCAATATTTTGCATCAAAAGAGAAGCGCAAGTCAAGTTCAACATTAATTTTTAGTACTAAATTATATAATTATCAGTAATTCTCAGCTCTCTTCTGAGACCTCTGAATTAAACTCAAGTCCATGCTAACGAAGTAATTACTTGGACAAACAATCCAAAATTTTACATCCAGATCTAATTACAAAGTGGCTTCCAAATGTTGTCCGTATAATACTTGGTATGACTAACCAAATAAGAGATTCAGTTTAAACTTTAACTTTGGGTTTGAAATGGTATATTTCTTGCTTTAGGAGATCAAAAGTTATTGACAGTTTCAGAAACTGAAACTTTACTTTCTCGGCGTGACCTCGAGGAAGTGGGTATCCTGTAGAATTTAGGCAACTTTTACGGGTTTAGTTATTAAACTGTATAAAGAAGAAAACCCTTTCGAGCAAGTAGGCCAATTCTTTTGAATATCTTATGACATGCCACGAAAGAATTAGATGCAGATCCAAGTAGAGCTAGGGTTTGCATACACTCTACCCCTTTCTAGGCCCTACTTTGTGGAATTTCACTAGTTTGTTGTTGTTGTTGTCGTATGGCACGAAAGAATTAGAGGCGTATCTAAAATTTTGAAGTATATGTATAGTCCGTAGCAAGGTTGTGGTTGGTTTCACATAATCTGTCCTAGATTTGCCTCATATGAGAACCATGGATGAAAAGGAAATTATGTTTTAAAAAAAAAAAAAAAAAAAAAAACTTCCAGCATTACAGGAAATTATCTTAACAGTGTCCTTTCGTTCCCCCCCCCAATCAATGCTCATACTGTATTCTGTCGTAAATAAAAGGGATCCTAAAGAATATGTATAGATTGATAATTGACATATCAGCATTTCATTGTTTCCCTAACGGCCGTTTGACTCTGTAACCCAATATTCTTTTTTTTTTTTTTTTTTTTTTTAAATTACTCTGTAACCCAACTTACTCCCTTGTTCCCAATTTTAAGTGTCTTATTTTTTTTTAATCGATCTCAAGTCTCATTTTATATTTAATAAAAAAATTAATTCTAGCATCCTATGTGGCAAGTTAAAGATCATAAGATTTAAAAGACTATATGCATGTTTAATTTAAGATCACAAGATTCAAATTGTCCTTTTATTTTTTAAATTGTGTATTCAGTCAAATTAAGACACTTAAATTGAGACGAAGAGAGTATTTTTTTTTTATGTGGGGGTGACTAGAGTGTTTTATACACCTTTCGTCTTAACATGCCGGCTTCTTTTTTACTTTTTTTGGTTGTCTTAAATATTCTAAAATGTGATGCATTCATGTATTAGAAAAAAGTTTACGAAAGTCCAAGAACAGTTTATTCTCTATCTTATTCTTTAACATCGCAGAAGTCAAAATATTACCCCAAATGCTCCTTACAAATATTTATAGTGATTTTCTAATTGGTCATGTCAGGCCTAGTAACCACGTGGTTTAGCTAGTAGTGGGTCAAAAAATATTAAATGATAGATATAAGCAGGGTTAGGTATACAAATGACCTTGTTTTATTTTTAGATTTGACGAGCATTTTGAATAATTAGTGAATTACAACTTCTTTGTAGAGCAAATGAATCATTTGGTAAAAATCAGATTAGTAAATTAGATGCAAGGAATATTATATGACGTCCTCCATCCGTAACCCTACTCATGAAATATTCCTAATAGTATTTCAATAATTTTTATTATTTCTTTTGTTTTAATTTATTTGTTTTTTTTTCTATCTATTTAGAAAAAAGTTTATTTTTTAATTTGACAACTCATTTAGGATTATAAAATTAAAAATTATTTCGATATATTATGTATATATTTAATTTAAAATTATATAAATTCTAATTTTTATTTTTTTCCTTAAATTTTGTATTCAATCAAATGAATACGAACAAATTAAGACAGAAGGAGTACTTGACTTGAAGGAAATGTTTTAGCACTCATTGCGGTGACTGGTTTCAAAGGCACACGACCAAATACAACTAACCCATCAATCATTTGCCCATACATGTCCAAATCCTATAGTATCAGTATTAATCATCTTTTGACTTGTAGGCAGGAGAGGACATTAAAGTCAAATTGCCACACATCATACATTTCCCGTTATAGTTAGTTTTTCAAATTGTCACACTAAGGGTCATTTGGTAGAGTGTATTAAAAAAATTAATATATGTATTAATTTTATGTATTATTAATATTTTATTTGGTAAATTTTTTCATTTTATATATTACTAATATTTACATTAGCTATACACTCTATTTGATATTAAGGAGTGTATTACTAATATATGAAAATTCATGGTATTAGTAATACGATGGATCTAATGCATGCATTAATATGATTAAAGTCACAATTGTCCATCAAAATCTTTTCCACATTCTTTCTACCATATTTATAAAGGATATTTTTGTAAAAAAATATTTTATTTTAGAAATTATACAATTAATGTTATTTTTAATACACTAAATCAAATACTATATAAGAAAAATACAAACATAATTAACGTAAGTATAACTAACACAAATATTACTAATGCAATCATTACTAATATACTATATTTTGTATTATTCTTATACACCCTATCAAACGACCCCTAAGAGCAGTCGTTCTCTAACTTTAGTTAGAGGCTCAGCAAAATTTTGAAGTTTATAAATTTAGAAATTTTATCTTAGATTATTAAATTTTAAATTAACAAATATATTAAATAAATTTCTTAAGACAAATATAGAGATTCAACTAAAGTTACGCCAAATTCGTATTTAGGAGGACGAAGGCCACTCCGCCCCTTATTTTAGTCGTCGATTTCCGTTACTTTATGTGGCACAACTACTTATTTTATTGCCTTTTAATCCGATTGTTTCTTTCTGGGTAATTTATTGGTGGATTTGACTTCTTTTATTTCACGCCAAACTTTTCTTTGTTTAGTCCATGTCCATGTTGCATGTGAGAGCATGCTTGTTGATCATTCAATTTTTACCTAAATCCGTAGTTAGGTGGATCATATGTAGTGTTTATGATATATATATACTAGGAGTCACTTTAGGAAAATGCTCCAATTTTTGTTTAATTTAGTGCTCTTGGGTGATATTGATTTTGCTCGTGATTACACGGTATTTTATATTTTATTATTTTATATATGTATGTGCATAAAACTCTCGAAAGGAGAAAGAAACAATCTAAAAAAAGGTGCATCGGGCTCTTGGAGCTAGTTAATGAGACATTCACTTCAAAACAAAACAGTAGATATAACAGAGTGAAAAATCAAATCTTTAGTGTAGGTAAAAAAAAATAGTTGGTGAATTTTTTTATTTATCCAAGTCTTGATACGTTATATGATATTTTTGTTGATGACACATAATATGTACGTGATGAAATTAGTCGAGCTACGTATAAGCTTATTGTAACACTACGTCATGGAAATACCGAGTGAATGGAAGTTGGATTTTTCTAAGGAGATACCTACTGCGGACTCCGTTCTCACTATCGATTAGAGTAATTGGATTCAAGACTTTAGCACGTGCAACTATATATCACTATATATATAATTATAATTGGTTTGTGACCACAGGTGTAAATATTTGTTGTATATCATGCGCACAAGCATATTTTATTTTGAATTTAAGTTGTATATATTATTAGTGTATTTGCTTTACCTATTTATTTATTTTTATATGGTGATGCATCGGTGGTGGCGGAGAAGGAGGAGGTAAAGAAGGTTGAAGAGAAAGAAGAGTTTGAAGATGAGGACTTTAATTTGGATCTCTTTGCTTAGATGAAGGATTTAAGTTTTATGCGCTGACAGTATTTTCATATATTTAATTACTAGAATTGAGGTTTATTGAAAATAATCTCTCTACCTTCACTAGGATAAAACTATGTTCACACTACCCTCTCCATATCTCACTTATAAAATGACACTGAATATATTATTGTTGTACATAATACATTATTAGTATAAATAACTTTTTATATTAGTATAAGTTTCTAAAATTAATCTGTATCTGATCTATAGGTAAGCCTACCTAAAAAAAAATGTAATATATGTAATTTTCAAAAATATAATCTGATAGTGTAAATTTCTTTTATGGTATGTATAATTTAAACTCTTTTTATTTTTAAGTTTTTGAAGGGAGAAAATGCTATGCCTAGCTTCCCCGCGCTCTAAAGTAGGGTGACCATTAATAGTGATCTGTTCTATAGCTTTATTAATGATATAATTCTATACTAAAAAGAGGAATTAATTAAGAATGTTAAGTTAATAGACTAACAATTCGTTTGTTTCAATTAATGCAAACTTAATACTTTTTGAGCCGAGGGTCTTTTGAAAACAGTCTTTCTACCTCTCGAGCTAGTGATAAGGTTTTTGTACATTCTACCTTCCCCAGACCTCACTTGTGAGATTTCACTGGGTATATTGTCGTCGTTGTTGTTAATACTAAGTTTTTGTTTCTTTAAATTTAAAGTTTAAATATATTTTGTCGGAGATATACAGTGAATGCTTGCACCAGTAATATGCAAAACATAATGGATTATAATATAAAAAAGGGAATGTTTAATGCTAACTACAACAATGAAAAGATTGTTATGTGGCGATGATGGTCCAAGAATTACTATATTGTGATTAATAACGAAATGATAATTTAAAAGTATTTGTTGTCTTTAATAGTTTGAATTTTATATTATATTGCAAGTATACACATACTTTAATTATTTAAATCTTATAATAATTTTTTAATTATTTTTTACCTAATTAATTTCTTTACTCTTAGCTTGTATTTCCTTTTTATATTGTCTTTGATATTTTTTGCTTGAGTTGATGATCTATCATAAACAATCTTCCTACATGCACAAGATAAAGTTAAGTCTGCGTACACATTATTCTTTCAAAATTTCACTTATAAAATTACACTAAATATATTATTGTTGTTGTAACACCCTCAATCAAATATTGCATTAATTATGTGTTTTTTTAGACAACCAACCAAATGCTACATTCATTATATGGAAATATAATGTACCATTTTATGTGAGATTTAATTGTAGCGCAATTATTATACTATTCTCTCTGTTACAATTTATTTATCATACTTTTTTTTTAAACTAAAAAGTTTTTTTCTTTTCTTTTTTGACAATTCTTTAATTTTAATTTTCTATATGACAAATTTACAATCACAAAATTAAAAAACATCTTGATATATTTTGTATATCACTAATTTGAGTAATTTCTGATTAGATTCGAATATTTTTTTTAAAAAAAATTGTGCCTAAGTTAAATATTAAACAACTAAAATGAAATGGAGGGAATAATACAATCAATGAAAAACACCAAGTGTGTATATAAATATGGGGGCACATATTTTAGACCAAATGGATAGAAAATTGAAGACACAAGTACAACAAGTAGCAATTCTTTTCCCATGGAAACAAATGGGAGACAAGTTGGTTAGTACATCCATGATTCAGCTTTGAAGCATAGGAATCTCCGACCACACCAATAAGGCGCCAAAATTATGTGGATAAGGGCAACATTGTCATTTCACATAATATCGTTATTGCTTTGTACAAGGGTACTTTTGGAAGTCCAAGTCACAGCATTATCTATTCCATCCACCGACCACCGACCTAACTCTCCCACCACCGTTTAAATTTCCTAAGTAGGGCATGTGATTTCATGTCTGTGATATAAAATCATTACATGAAATTAATATTTGGTCATGCAATTTCATGACATGACATGAAATTTTAAATTCTTCAAAAAAACATGATTTGAGATTTTTCAAGTACAAAAATTAAATTATAAGTTTATATTTTACAAAAAAAAATCTCATCAATTATATCTATCAACCATTTATTTATATGTAAATAAATTTTATATTTCATATTATTACTTTTTAAACCATTTATAACTCATATAGCTATTACTCTCACCGACATAAAATTTATTATTACTTCAAATCAATTCCTACTTTACAATTAAAAAATTCCTTTATTAAAAAATATAATTTTCCCAAATTTATTCATTAAAAAAATATAATTTTTCATGGTGAATTAAAGGGATAAGCCTCTTGCAAAACTTCATTCATTAAAAAATATAATTCAACTCAGCGTAATGTGATTGAACGAACTTTTGGAGCTTGAAAAAGTAGATTCCGAATATTGCAACAAGGCATGATCGAGCCATTATGATATTGACACACGAGTGACAATTGTTATAGCTTGTGCAGTGTTACATAATTTTTTACAAAAATACCAAAAGAGTGATGAAATATTCACGGTAAATGAACATGAAGATATAGTTACTGATGATATTGATCAATAAACGACTCAAAAGTAACAATGTCGGTTCGTCTTCTCGATTATCTGATCGAAAAATACAAGTTCAACGTGAGGAGATTGTCCGTACTATGTGGGAGGATTATATTAAAGAGTAGTACACTACAACTCAGCTTCAATTTTACTTTTTGATTGAACTAAAGTTTAATTAATAAATGTTGAATTTTTTTATAATAGCTTTGTGATAGTGTATTATATTTTGTTATAAAATTTTGCTTATTTGGTAAAAATTTTAAAGAATTTGAACAATTTTGATTGTTCTTATAACTTACGAGGTTTTTATGTTTATGAGAAAATATTTAACATAAAAAATCTAAATTGCATGTCCAAATAAAACTTCAACTTCATCTCATAATTTTAAATCGTGATTTCAAATTAAGACTTCATCTCACATAGCCAAACGGGGCTTAAATTGCCTAAAAACATAAATTCCTATTCCTACTATAATCATACACAACAAAAATATTATTTCCCACTTAAATTTATTTATTTGATTTTGACTCAACATAAAAATTTTAAAAATTATAAAGATCTTATAATATTAAATTTAAAATATATAAATGTACCAACATATTATTTAATTTTATTATTTTAAATATACATACGTAAGTCTTATTCATACCTTAATGAAAAGATAGAAACTGTTTTTGATAGACTTGAGAAAAAGTATATATTAATTCCTGTCCATAATATATTATTAACAATCTCATTGAATCATTGTAATCATCTTTATATATACTTTTGAAAAATTCATTTCTCTGTCGTCACTACTTAGCCAAATGACAACTGCTTTTCCATTATTGAATTCCCCTTAAATTTCCCTTACCTCACATAATACGCCACCCCCCATCATTAAAAAAAAACATCCAATTTTGTAAATTTGATTCCAATAACAGAGAGAAAATCCAAGTGAGAAAAAGGGGGGAAAAAAGGAGTATATTTATACCTACATCTATAGCTATAGCCTATAGGTGAGATAATTGTGTGAGGATTTTTGGGAGCTTTTAACATGGCGGATGGCCAACAAAGCAACAACCACCATATCTTATGAGGTACGAGCATCTAAGCTTTTGAATAAACTAAAGGGACCAATAGAAAAAACTTAGTAATAGTAGTATTGTCTATACTCATCCACCAAGTAATTGGTATTATTGTTATTTTTATTTATTGTGGAGAGAGAGAAAGGAAGATTGATTGTGTCGGTGCTTTTAAGATATTTAATTTTTATTTCTTTTAGGAGTCTTTTATTAGAAATAATTGAAAAAATGCTTTTAAGAAAATCAACGTAGAGTAGCCACAACCGCTACACCCACAATAACCCTTTGTTCGCTTCCAGCTTTTGCCTTTTCATGGGTATTCTTTCTCTCTCTGTTATTCCTCCCAGTTTAGCTCTAGATTACAGGGAAACTAAAATCTTGTAAATTAATTCCCTGTAATTTCACATAATTATTATACAAGTCACAGAGAAAGAAAGGTTAATTAACAAGGAAGATGGAGGTAGGTGGTGGGGGTCAAAGTGGAGTTACTGCAAGTTCAGGGGTTTGTTGTGGTGGTAAGAGAAAGAACGAAAGGCCATACAAAGGGATTCGTATGAGAAAGTGGGGAAAGTGGGTTGCAGAAATTCGAGAGCCCAACAAGCGTTCAAGGATTTGGTTGGGCTCGTATTCAACTCCAGTGGCAGCAGCGCGGGCTTATGATACAGCGGTTTATTATCTAAGAGGGCCTTCGGCCCGATTGAATTTTCCGGAGTTGTTAGTTGGTGATGGTGGGCTAAATGATTTATCTGCTGCTTCAATTCGTAAAAAAGCTATAGAAGTTGGTGCACAAGTTGATGCTGTACAGAACTCACTTGCAACTCATCATCATGAACATCCACAAGAAAAGGTACAGTGTGAGAGTCCAAGCCCGTCTGAATTGAAGCCCTGTTGGTTTCAAGAAAAGCCCGATTTGAACTTGAAGCCCGAGCCCGAAGATCCAGAATTGGATTACTGGTGACTGGTAATATTTAGTTACTATCGATATTACCAATAATAGCATTAGTACTTTACTATCTATGCTAGTGTAATTTTTTTTTTTGGCTTTTTGTTGGGGGTGCTTTTGGCAAGAATTCAAGCGCCGCTCCAGGTTGTGTTGGACTCCTAGCTTGGTAGCCTAGGATTGTTATATTCTAAAAATTATCACCTCTTTCTTTTATTTCACTTTCTTTTTATGAAAAAAATTATCAGCTCAACAGTTTTGATGTTGTAAGATGTAAAGGGGATTGGTGTTATTATCATTTTGTCTATCGTAATTCAGTTAGTACTTTGCTTAGTTGGGGGATGGGGGCCTTAGTGGTGGGGGAAACAAAACAAATGGTAGTGTGAATGATGGATTATGCATATTGGTCATGTTGAAGACTAACGAATTGTTTATTATTTTGGAGAAAAAATGATTGAGTGAGGAGAGCGCGTGTGGCGGCGAATAGAAAAGGAAATGGGGTGTAAAATTGTTACGATTTGTAGTCAATTCTTTATTTATTTTTTTATATTTGATACAATATTTTTAGTGGTTGATAGCATGAACAGTGGATGAGGGAAAGATTTTTATGGATTTTAGAAGTTGAAGATGGGGGTATTTTAGGTTCAAGAGAGTGGAAATGTATGATTTGAATATTGATTCGAGGTTTGATTTGAAATCTAAAGATAAATTTATACTTGTACGGTTATGATTAATCCAAAAACATAACCATTTTGGATTAGGTGATTCGAATTTAATTTCTGAATTGACTTTGACTTGGATCTTAGTCTGATAGATAATTGTGATCGCGCTGGTACTAAGCGAAAAGACCAGCGGATCCAACTGGAAAACCGCCGCGGCTACTTGGACAGGGCCGCCTAATGGGTGAGGATGAGGACGAGGGAACAACACAGGCCCTACAATGGCTTGAGTTAGGTGCAAGTTGGTAATATGTGATTTTGTGTTTTGCTGACTCTCAACAAAAATGTACTACTACTACTCTATGGTCCATTTATGTCCACTTCAATTATTTCTGTCATATATGTGTTCCTTTTACTAGCATAAATGAGTAGGTAATTTGGACAATTTTGTTCGCCAAAATTTAGATACTAGTATTTTGCAATTAGTTGTAGCAGCAGGGATTGGAGTTCGACTCATGTTCAGTATTTATACCTTTTAAGTTTTAAATCAAGGGGATTTTATTGAATCCCTTCGTATATGTGGCATCTTCCACTCGTGTTTCCTGGTTGGATTTCTCTTTAGTGAAACTTATATTCATATATACTTTCAATTTTGATTAAATTTTAAAAATAAAAAAGTAAACAACTTATTGTTATTAACTTCTTAATATAGTATCACAATTCAACATGAAAAGGATACGATAACATATTGACATGCTCCATTTATTTTTAAGATAAAAGGGGGTGTTTGAATGAGCTTTTCTTAAGTGACTTAAAAGCTAAACGTCAAAAGTTAAAAGTAGGTAGCAATCTACTTTTGACTTTTATTTGTATTTTTTCAGCTTAAATAAAGTTCTTAAAAGTACTTTTTATCTTTATCAAACACCTTCAAAAATAAAAAAGTGTTTAAAAGTCAAAAATACCTAAAAATAAGTTAATTTAAACACCCTTAAAGTTACGTCAATGATACTTCAAGTATTGAAATTAGTTTTAAAATATCCTCTGTTTATCTATTGGGCCAAAAATATTCCTCCATTCACCTTTTGTCAAATGGGTCGGGTGAGAAAACCCATTTGCTCAAACTCTATCTCAGCAACACAAGGTCTTTATTATATTTTCGGATAATTATTTTGGGAGTTCTTACTTGCAATCTGAATTTGGTAATGCATATTGGATATTGGATAAAATTGACCTGCTTAGAATTTTTTTTTAAAAAACTTTAGTTTTCTGGTGTAACTAGTTTGCTTTTTCTTGGTTTATCTAGTGTAACAAGTCTGTTTTTTCTTGGTGTTTATGGTAGTTGAAATTCCACTTTAGCAGGGTATAATAGATTGGGTCGGGTAGTTTTAGTTGGGTTCGAATTTGGTTATAAGATAATAAGATTTAAATTAATTTAATTTGCAATCAATAGAAAACTAACACGTAATAAAGAAATTTTTTAGTTATGATTTATAAAAAAAGGACAGTTTGTTGTAAGGGTATATTTGAGCCATAAAAGTGAATGGATGGTATTATTGGCCCAATAGGTAAATGGAGGATATTTTTGAAACAATTGCAATTCTTAAAAGGGTATTTCTGGCCCTTTTCCAATTTAGAAATTACATAAATTGAGACCGAGGGAGTACCTGATTAGAATACCATAATTCTCCTGCACCCTAATCGTCACCAATGTTGATGACGAGATTATGGGCCACCATCCATTCCCGCTTGCCTGCCATAGTCCTCCTCCTGTTTAGCTCCATTGTCAAATCAAAACTGTCACTGCACTAGCAAATAGCAATGGAATACTCCTACTTTACTTGGTGCAACACTTTTGACCTGGCATAAGATGTTCACCTGGCTTGTCTTTGTATGATTACCAGTAACAAATTGGAGTTTATTCAATTAAAATCTAAACCTAAAGTAAATTTGAGACGAGCTATCCCGTACTATATTAGTGAAATAAGGTTATATATTCAAAAAGAGAAGACTGCATATTACTATGTCATATTTGACAAAAATAATTGACAAGAGCATATTGCACCATGGTATTATGTAGGGACTAGGGAGTAGTAATTAGGCTTTTTCTGAATTGACCAGACATATCTAATTACACGCAAAAATAGTGTTAGACCCGAAACAAAAAAAACGGAATGTGTCCACAGCTCCTTCGAGCACCGTGCCTGCCAGGCAATTTACAAATAATTCTAGCTTTAACCTAAAAAGAAAAAGCATCATCGAATGCTACAGTGGACTGTGGACACTAACAAATTGAGAAAGGATATTTATCCAGTTTAATGGAGAGACTTGTATGCTCTTCCTCCAAATTGATCTCCCTGTTTACAAAAATAATACTCCTACTAAAAAGGGAGAAAAAAAGAGGCAATTGATCAAGTCTGAAATGTGAACGCAAAACCAAATGCAAATGCTTTTCTGTCAAACTCGAAAACAAAACTATCACTATCAGTATGTGGAGACGCCTTGTTTCCAAATGATAGTCCAGTCACTAGCCACTAGGGCCCCAAATAGCAAAACTAAAATTGTGCCATTTCTGTCAACAGGACCAGTTGAACATCTTCAATGGGGCTGCTCTTTTTTTTTTTTTTTTTTTTTTTTTTTTTTCCACATTGGTTTACCCAACCACCTCACCACACTTGCAGCATTTAGTCAGTTGTTTTGCAGTTCAACAACCAGCCCATCCAGAGATGGGTTCCACACTATGTAAATGAAGACGACAAATAATTCATAACAGAATCAACCCGAAAGTTCCATTCATTCAAAGAGCAAAGTTCCACAGTCAAGAAATGTGCCTACTATTTAAGGAGCACATAAAATGTTTCCCAGTTGCACTAAATATCTGGTTTTTCTGTATTTCAAACCTTGAAGAGTTTTGACGTGAACACTTTGCTTTTGCATGTAGCCTTTGAACAGTATTATCTATCAGAATGAACTCTGCAATGTCTTAAATGCTGATGAAGTCTCACTATTCTCCTACAAGTTTGCTAATTACATAGATATATCCTAGTCCGACACAGTATATTTGAGAACTGCAGCTTATAAAAGTTGATTGCCTTGACCACCGGATCCTTTGAAAGAAGGGGCAAACTGCAGTACTTGTTTTTACAGTAAACTTATATTGGTACATGTCAATCTTCCATTTCGGCAGCCCGCTTTATCTGAAGGGCAGCCCTTACAACGTTTCCCCTTGTTATTATTCCCACCTTCATTAACAATGGCCAATCCATTAGAAAATAGTAGGATTGAGAAGCTGTAAACAAACAAAACTTCAGGAACTTACCAGCCTACCCTTACTATCTACCACAGGAAGCCGACGATATTTTGTTTTGAGTAAAAGTCTGACAGTGAAAGAAAGAAGTACATGAGAGAAAGTCTTGGCGGCCTCATTCAATAAAAAGCAAGAAAAGCATTACTTGGCTTTAAGTAAATTAAAAAAAATGACAAAACCTTGCTGCATCCTCAAGATTGGTAGATTCACGAACTACTAAGGGAGCAGGTGTCATCAGATCACCAACCACTTTCCCTTTGGTCTTACCGAGCAACTTTTGAACCTCATTGAATGTCTGCAATTATTATTCAGAATGTGCCACAGCTTGATTAGCTTTGAGGTGCGATGTGATACTGTTAAAATGATACATAAGCAAGTGAACTTTCACTGTTTTTCCTTGCAGCAAAAAGATGACAAGCTAACTCCCAGTCAACCACCCCATTTGTTAATACCATTCCAAGGATGCCAAAAGGCCTGAAAATTGTCATTGTATGGATGTGAAGGTTCTCTGTCTTTCCAAAGGAGATCCAAGATTTGGAAGAACAGGATGCACGGACAGGATAGATAGATGCATTATTAGATACTAGCATAAACTCAGAGACAGTTCAGTAGGCTTCTTCAATTGGAGCCATTAATTATGTCTTACAAATGACAGGCAGTTTTTCCTGTATTGGTCCAGGTCAAAAAACCTAAATGGCGCAAAGTTGACGTGATGTAATAGCTTAGCATTCAGGAGCGTCCATATGGAAGATCAGTGTGCAAAGATAAATTTGAATTCCTCAAGAATTTTGGAGGTTGGAATAGGAATACTTGAAGAAGTAAGGCACAAGACAAGCAGTTTGGGAAGGGAGAGGTAGAAATGAACAGGAAAAAGTAAGATGATAACACTACACTGGCTTTTCTCACATGACAGTCAATGACAAAACAGGCTCACCAATTGCAGCCCCGATCTTCTCTTTAATAAGAAAATTTCATATAGACTAAATATTTGTAGGTATGGGGTTTTCCAATCTCAA
Organism: Capsicum rhomboideum; assembly: GCA_031232105.1. Lineage (NCBI taxonomy): Eukaryota > Viridiplantae > Streptophyta > Magnoliopsida > Solanales > Solanaceae > Capsicum > Capsicum rhomboideum. The sequence continues at coordinate 87,369,299 of CP124717.1, forward strand.
CCAATAATAGCCAACTTACCCTCTTTCCCCCTATCCACCTTTTTAGAATCCCCTTTCCCCCAGTCGATCAACTGAAGTCCTGGCTTTAAGTAGCTTTTGCAATAAGACCTCACCAGGTTTGTCACTAAAGTTTCTGCTAATACAACTAACTGATGTTTAGTAGGGAGGGGGAGAACAAGAGGCATCAATCAATTCTTTGAGCACGTGTTTCCATTGGGCTTTTTGTTTTCCCTCATCAGTTCTCAAGTGAATATCCACCTTACATTACGGAGATAAATTCAATAGTCTTCAATGCAGAAATCAAAGGTCTTTTTGTACTTCAGAAAAATAATCAGAATTTTGTAAAATTTTGGATTTCATGTTGAAAAGGAAAATATGTATGGGATTGACAGTGTGAATTATTTTTACAAAAATATGATATAAACAGTACAACAAAGGCATTAAAATTTTCTTACTTTCCAGTTGCTGTCTACTTCAGGAAATATGCCTGCATCAGCTGTTCCTGTACCTAGTAGAAATATTTGAACAATTAACATGTCAGGATTTTACTAAATCAGTTTAAATCAAATGGAAATGGGGAATATGGAAACGGTGGAGGACTAACAAACTCACCACAAAACAAAAAGAAAAGGTCAGAAATAAAAAGCTCCACTCAAATCTATCAAGATTCAAGAATACCAGCTTGTTAGCAGCTCAATTTTGCATCTCTGATCTGATATTCTAATTTAGATTATTACTCAATTAATGGGATAAGCAATTCAATCTTGAGCAATCCAATTGGACTCAATAATTAGGTGACTGTATTGTAACTGTTTAGTTGCCTGTCCATTGATGCTCTACCGCCATGGCATCAGGTTGTTGTGATACCCATAAATATCAATTACTTAACTCTTGCATAAATAATTTAATTCCCCATATAAAAAAAATTTCTAGGCTACAAGAATTAATTTTTTCCAGGCAATTCCACTTTCAGATAACATAAATCTGAGGAAGTAGATTTACAGAAGACAAAAAACAATCCTTCTTCCTTCGAGCATTGCCTGAGATTATGATTCCAACTGGATGTAGTACTGACATGAATTCTTTCCATGACAGAGCAAATAGTGCACAGAACACCAGGAGAGGAAATCATGTCTTATCAAGGCAAGAATGATACCAAAGTGAAAATTGAAATACAGGATAAATGAAATATAAGCTGAACATGGGGAAAGAAAAGGCAGCGGAGGAGATGGGAGGGGGGTTTTGGGTGGGAGAACCAATACCCTCACAAAGGGTAAACAAACCACATATTCTTAATCTAAATAAACTTTCAGGACTAGATAATTTATTGCACATAAAGAGAGAACTTAAGCCTCAGAGAAGTTTTCAATAGGAGAACCGATAAGAGTTTTGAAAAGGTCCCAAACAGAGAAGCACAATAAGGAATGAGGGAAATCTTAATTTATTTTCGCCTTATAGCCGTAACATAAGGGCTTAATACTAAAAATAACAACAACGAATTTAAATGGACCAAGCTTTTACTAGAAATTTGGCTATAGATAAAAAGGTCCAAAGCACAATAAGGACTAAGGAAAACCATAATTTATTTTAAACTTATAACTAGAAAGGAATTTCAAACATGCTTTCTGTTAATTAATAAGCAAATCAAACCTAAAAGCAACTACAAATATGATTTGGAATTTGTTCCTCATTGCTTGACATTCTAACTTCAAAGTAACAAGTTAATAAAATAGTCGAGGTATCAGAAATTTCAAAATGATAGGTGCAATCTAACTAGAGAGACATGTTATCGTTATGAGTTAACCAACGAAAAAGGAGAAAGAGATGCACTATCCTCATTTCAAACATAGGCTTCCCTGGAGTATGAAGGCAAATAAATTATGGAAGATCTTAGATACCCAAAAAATAAAATTTAAACATCGTTCATAGGCAAGTTTAGTGGATTGCGTCCCATTTCTCCATTTGGCAGTCCAAAACAAACAAAGCAGTTACATACCAAACACATTCAAGTTTCAACAAAAACAAAGCAGAAAAAGGATATTGGTCAAAGACAAATAGAATTCATTTTGATCTCCACATGAAGTCATCGTAGCATCACCATGAAGAAAATTTACCTGATACGGAGTCGAGCGCTAATAGATCATAGTCAGAAACAAGACCAACCTGCACAAGAAAGTGTTGGAGTGGGTTAATAGACAGTGTTTGGGGAATGGACTGGTGGTTTGCTTATTATGGACACTTGGGCAATCCTTCCCTCATTAGCAATTATAGGATGATCTGTTTTTAACATTTGTGAAAGTACCCCCCATCACTGTAAATAACCAGCTTAGCTGTCTAACAAACAAATGTTATGTCCAGTCTCATAGTAATCTATATGGTTTGATGGGCCGAATTTATCTTCTGAGTTTAACAAACTTCCGTTTGCACAAAGTAAGACACCAAAAGATGTTAAAGATTCCTAATGCTCAGCTATGATGATCCTAATTTAACTTTAATGACAAATTAGCTTTAGGTATATAGTTTAAGAGATGCTCGTAAGTGCTACATAAGATGGGAACTGAGTCATTGGATAAAGAGTAGTTACAATCAATAAAGCGGGAACCAAACTGGATTTAGCTGCTTACATCACAAATCAGAACTTACCAATTTCCAGTTATCATCAATCACAGGGAAACCAGTGATCCTGTGTTCCACTAGAATTTCCAACGCTGTAGCAGATATCATCATTAATCGGATATTAACATCATGTAGATAAAGTAAATATAAAACTTGAGCACAAAAGTACCTTCATCTACTGATGTATTGGGCTTTACCACACGTAACTCCTCTTTTCTAGTCATGAAATCACCTACCGTATACACACCATTTCTGGGCTGCCACAAGTAGAAAAGCTTATGATTTGGTGGACATTTTTGGGAAAAGTAACTTGTTGATGCAATTGAAAAATGCATTTACAGCTCCCAATTGAGAACAAAGGGCTTTGAAAAGAAACATATCAAAGACAATTAGCACTTAGTTTTGTTCAAACAACAACTTGTGAGCTAGATGTTCACATTAGGAGCCTGCCTATATATTAATCCCTTCGTCCCAAAATTTTAATCCAGGTTTTCTCCCAAGAGTCAAATAAAAAAAAATCTTTCTATAAGAGAATTAAATTGTAATATGTAGTCATTTTGAAATAAACATGTGATTTAGAACGTCTTCTGTGTAGTTCTTAAATATCTAATTTTATTTACTAAATACCTACATTGCATTTTCAACGAACGTAATAACAAAAGAGTTACGAGTATTCCTTCGTCTACGAAACATCCACACCCAGTTGTGTAGCGAAAAAGGTTTTCAATTTAGTGAGATGCAATCAACTGGAAAAAAAAAAAAAGGATGGTTATAATTTTAGATAGAAGAAGTACAACAATACAATTTACTTGCCTTTTCTGTCACTTTCTTTTTCAAAAAGCATGAGTGCCTGTTAACTAAACCCACCTATGCAGACGGTAAATATGTAGCTCTCCCCGTGTGGAATTAAAGTTCATTGAAGTTTATTACTCCATAATACTAAAGATGGATAGAATTCAGGTTCACTTCTCAGTTTTTGTTAACTTACGTGTATATAAAATCTTAACTAGCACATAATTTAACAAGTCCTTTTATCACTTCACATTGAACTTAGTCTAGAGCTAACGAAAGTTATCAAATTTCCGGATATACAAAACTTAAACCATGTGATTGCCTCTACTCCCAACAGATGAGTTTTCAACCTAATCCAACAAGTATTAAGCTGAAGAAATCAATTGGTAACTATTGAACATATTACAACAAGTCACTTTAGAATTTACAAAGCTCACAGTACTTAGATAACTCGATTGAAACCAAATAATGTTTCTTCTCTTCACAATGCATCATTTATAGCAGATTTGCAAGTTCGCATAACCAAAAATTTTTACAACTTATGTCTACACTTTATCTTTCCAGAAATTTTATATTATCCTACAATTAGTATATGCTATGCCAAATTACTACTAATATATAAGCACAAATAGCGAATAAAGTTGCTTAAACAAAGCGAAGCTATTTAGAGTTGAATCAAGCGAGTAAAAGTGGATAAGGAAGCAAACCGGTACAGAATTGGCCGTCAAAGTGTTGGATGAAGTAACGCGAAAGGTCTCGCGAGAATCTGATAGGCGGTGACATTTAGGTGAAGCAGCAAATTTGGGGCCGAGCGGAGATAAGAGCAAGCAAGGCAGTTGACGGTGGACTACGGCGGATGTGCGGTGGAGATAGATTCCAGACGGTGATATAGATGCCATCATCGACGGGAAAATGAACGGAGAAAAGAATGGAAGTTAAGATATTACTATTGTGCAGTAATGGCTTCAACGGAAATTGCGAAGCCAGTACTCTCTACTGTAGGCAGAAAAGGATGGACGTTTAAGTATTTTTTGTGTTTCTCGAGGCAACTTTCCAACTTGGTGTTGTCATAGAAAGATATTTTTGTTCTACTCCCTTGAGTTTGTTTGATTGACCACATACGGTACCTAGTGTTGAAATTGGATATTCTCAACTTGTTAATTCAGTCCTCAGATTAGTATAATTGGTACACGTCAAGAGGTTGTTTCATAGCTGATTAAAATTATGTAAGTTTTAGGGAATCTATCTTTTGTTTTATGCATGATTTAGTTATTAACTTATTATACATGAAACGTGGTATAATCATGTCTAAAATAGCTATCAAAGGATCAAAATTGGGTCCTCAGTTCAAGTTAAGTTGCTTGTTGACAACTTAAATTTGTTCCTAAATTGCCTATTTAACAGATTGATATTTATATGTTTTTTCAATATCTACAAGCATGACTTGACAAATGACACAGAAATGGATTGCTAATTTCTGCTATTCTTTCTTTCTATTTCAATAGCTCTTTTTTGGTCATATTTGGACTTGTTTTATTGTTTCTATATCTGATTTTGGCCTCTTTTTTAGTCTTTTTCCTTCACAGGAGCTTGCATCCTTTCTGCTCTATTGGTAACTCAAATCCACAAACTCGGGGTTGGAGGTGGAGGGTTCTTACCATCTAAGCAACTCCTCTGTCTCGTTCGACGGATTTAGCTGATTGGATACTTCGCTTGGACTTTCAGAGTTTTTTAGTTTGTGCTGTTCGTTTTACCAAGGTTGAAATTCCAATTGAGAAATGTTTGATGTGCGGAAAATGGAAGTACAGGGGAGATATATGATGCCGAAAAGGAAATGGAGTCAGTTTTTGCTGTTCAATTTAAACCAGGCTGAAATAATAATGGACCATAAGTGCTGTTGTTGTACCAGGTGATCGTAGTGGTGTACAATGGCCCAGTTATTTACGAACCATTAATTTGGCATTGTTATAGAACTATTTGCCGTGCCCAAACTGTTTTCTTGTAAAGGCAAGTCTATATACGTGAGTAGATTCATAGCTTTTTCTAAAAATTGCTAATAATCAAGGTCCCCTAGGGTTACCAATAAAGACAACTATTATTAAGTGATGATACTGCAGATTTCAATTTAATAAATTCAAGTGTCCCAACTCCCAAGCCTTTTCAAATAAATAATAATAATACTCCCAATCAACATCCACGTTATTCAAAAGTCAAAACGAAACATTTACAAACTAAACCCAAAAAAGTGAAATGGAGCCCAGAGGAAAAGCATATGTGGTTTCTTAATTCTGAATCCTCTTTAGTCTTTAAGCAAATGTGTGTATTCCTCGTATGGATCAAGTATGTATATGGAAAAGGCTTCAATACTAATTATGGTGTGAAAAAACTGCCACCATTTTGGTGGTACAAAAGAAAAAAAGAGCACTACAACTTAAGGATTCATGTGCACATTGTTCTTAAATTATAAGATTAAGTAGGCGTTTGGCCATGAAAATCAAATTGGAGTTGGAGTTGTGTTTGACCATTAATAGAAATATGAGTTATTTTTGAATTTTGTGAGTAAATTGGAGTGAAAACAAGTTTTACTTATTTTTCAAATTCCGGAATGTTGCAGAATTTTATGGCCAAACACGTTTTTTGGAATTCAACTCCGCGAAAAAGCAAATATTTTTCATGGCCAAACGCCCCTAATAGTTCTTTTGAACCCTCAATTATCATCAAATTTTGATTTTAATCCTTCTATATTTGATGCAGCCCATATAAATATGCAATTCTAATCCCTTTTGTTGCTAAATATTCCTAATATCTTATTTTCTTAGAATTATCAACCATTGTTATCTTATTTCTAGGAAAATATAATTTAAATATAATATATTTCTTCGTACAGGATCATAAACAAATATATAAATTTATTGAGACATACTATATATTAAGGAATGGAGTACTATTTTGGAGAACCTATATAATTATACATAAAATTAAGGTCACAACCTTCATCATAAAATAACATTGAGTGCTACTCATGCATGTGAGTTAGGGGAAAAACACACACACAAACACATATAAGGGAGGGGGGACGGGGGAGTATATGGTGGGGATTATATTTGAATAGTACTTGATTGCTTTCTTCTTTTGGGATTCCATATTTTGTCATTGGTCCCTCCTTTCCCATTGTGTTGCCTCTTTCATTCACTTTTGGTACATGAATTGGCAAAACAAGAATAATGATTTTGCAAATATGTTGAAAAGGAAACAAACAACATTTCACTTAGATCTCTGCCATTTCTTGCGGATGATTGAATGATGGTTTTATCTTCAATCTTGCAGCTGATCATTAAGGAAACATTTTTTTTTGACAATTCTTCCAATTCATTGCACAATTTAGTAAATTATTTCTTTTTTAAACTACACAAACACAAAGATCAATTTACAGGGTTGATATATGAGAGAAGTAAGTCTTGATGGCCAGTTTTTATGGACCATTTTATGTAAAAACTAGTCAATAGAGGACCACAATAGTTAGGAATTTGGAAGCCACATATAATTATAAGCCATCCCCTCAACAACAATCCCCCACCCAACCCAACCCCATACACACCCCAAAATTTTCAAGTTGTTCAATCTTAGGTTTATTGAAATTTTAGAGTCTAATTATTGAGCTATAGACTTCTCATACAATAACATAGTGTTATTTCACTAATGGGTTTTGGAGAGGATAGACTTATAGTGCATGCAAACTTTATCAACATCCTTATCTTAAAAGATAGAAAGACTGTTTTTCAAATAGACTCTTGACTCAAGTAAAAATATTTCAAAGGAACAAGTTATATTTATGAGAACAAATAAGTCATATTTATTGAAATTCAACCCAAACTGATGATCATTTGTCGCCACTAATTATTTGTGTTAATGTCACTGGATCCATTCAAATCTCAGACAATAAATGTAGTTTAATTTGGAGTATTCCCAACCTAAGAAATGGCCATTGTACAAACAATTGCTATATATACATACGTGTCGTACTGGCAAAAGTGTTAGGCCACAAATCACAGCTGCACTGGTCCTACTAATCTTTGAGTTGTCTTGAATTTATTAGTCCTAACTATCGATTTACTCTCAAAGACCCTATCATATCTATTGCTTTTCGGTATGACTTATGAGGACATTCATAACGAGCTGGACGCTATCATATTTTTATGGACTAATTTTGTCATCAAATCGCAAGTAATAGTAATGAGTAATGACTATCTGAACGTCCAAGGAGAGAGTGTCAACTGCAACTCTATCTACACCGTCTGTGAGCATTCTTTCATTTATATTACCAACATTTTAATTGTTGTCGTTTCACTTTTTTTTTTAGCAGAATTAGGTTTGTTTTAAGATATAGGATGCAGTGCTATTCGAGGAGGACGACTTTGATTTTTCATGTAGGATTTTAATGATTTTATGAGTTAAATACTTAACTTTAGAGGCACAATATTATTATAAATCCCTATAAAGAATAAGTGGGCCTAAAAGCAAGATTATCATAAGGATTATCATAAGGAACTATGGAACAAGGGTTGCAAATGTGGGCCTGGACTATAATACATGGGTAGGAAAGAGGGTAAATTTCACTAACAACAACTTCTCAATAATTATAATTAAAAAATAATCACTATCATTTGAAGTTTCAGAACATTATCGTAAAGTTTCACCGGATGAAAACTAATCAATAATCGCTATTTCATGCAACAATTTACACTGGATGTCATATTGATCTTTAAAACTTGGGTTAAATCTGACTTGGATATTATTGAGCTAAGCTTGAGAAAGTGGATATATCAAATTTGAGTCAATTGGAGTTGATTTGGATTAATTTTGAAGTAAAAAATGTGTTGGTGAACTTCTGTACAGCTTATGATAACCTCACGACTTAGGACACAAATTCTAATGGATTGTCAGGATATTAGTCAGAAATGCTGAAAAGATCCTAGCGATCCGTTACTATTTGATCAAAAATTCTGATGATCACCCTAACCTGTTGTAATAACATTCTTTTCTTCATATAAACTGGCAACCCTTAGATTGATTTTGGCAAAAAAATATGTTTACTTTACACCCTTTTTTTTTTATTTGAAAAATTAAAAGATCCTATTCGTGTAAATCACTTAATTTCGAGGCCCACACAAAGCAAGCATCTATTTCTTATATAGGAAATTAAGGAGAGCCTCGTCGCATTCCATAATTAGATGGACGGGCCCATTCTAATTGGGTTTTGTTGGGAATCCCAAATTGGCAATCTTATATGGTCCACTTAATTGGTGATTATGTTTTTCCTACTCATTTTATTTCATTAGTTTAATTTTGGTAAACAACATAAATCCCACAACTTTAAGAGTGAATTACTTCTTATCACAACTTTTTTTAATATTATTAAAAAAAATTGAAATAAAATACGGATACATCACTGTCATCCGGATACATCGCGACTCCGATACATTGACACATTCTGATACGTATCATAGCTCATTTTACATATAACATGTGATGACAGTTAATTTTTAATTTATCATAATACTAATCAAGTCATGATACATAAGTTATTAGTTTGATTGTTATGCATCGTGCTACAGATACATACAAGTAATATGAGATTCTATTACAATGTATCATAACCAAAATCATCTCACGCATAATGTATTGTGAACAAGATTTATTTGTGTATCAGTAACATTAACGTCGGTCTGATACATAACTTTAGTCAGATACGTTAGTCTATGTATCAGCAACATGAAAATCCGTCAGATACATAGATTTTGGAAAATTCTCCGAACGGAGGAAACAAATATTTTCGACCAGATCTGGCCAAATCTCCACCTGTATCGTCGGAATTCTTCGACATTCATCAGAAAAGATGAAGAATTGGGAGGTTTTCGTTTTGGTTCCGTCAGATACATAGATTTCGTGAAATTCTCAAAACGGAGAAAACAAACGTTTTCGACCAGATCTAGACAGATCTCCATCTGTAACGTCGGAATTCATCGACATTCGCAAAAAAAGATGAAGCTTTGGGAGGATTTCGTTTTGTAAGTGGTTCACCGATGGTTTTTTTATTGGAGATGACCGGAGATGGGAAGACATGGAGGTGGAGAGAAGGAGATGAGAGTGGAGTGAAGGAAAGGGAGAAGAGGGAGAGTCCCACGGTTTTGGTGGTGGCTGGACGGTGGAAGTCACAGAGCTGGAAGCTTTTTGCCGCCATCGACGATACTTTTTCGACGAGAGAAAAGGAGAAGTTGAGAGCGAGAGAAAAGGAGAAGTTGAGAGAAAGGTGGAGATGGAGTAGGAAAATAGTAGAAATTTGGGAGATTTAAGAATAATGGGGAGGGTTGAAAAAAAAAAGAGAACAATGGGGAGGGAGATATATGGGGAGATAAAAATAAAAATGTGATGTATCAAGTACAATGGAGAGAGAAAAATTAAAATATGGAATGAGATGCAATTAAATAAAAGAGTAGAAATTTTAAATAGATATGGTAAGTTAAGTATTGTTATCATGTAATGTTTCCTTCTATTTTTTATATTATGATATCTAATTAATACTAAATAATAGGATAAAATAACTAAATAGCAATTAAAAGGTTAGTTGGATAAATAGCTAAGGAAATTTAGTGTTTTTTAATTCTAAAGTATATTATACAAAATACTATCACTCCATTTTATGTGCAATATTCGACTTAAAAAAAACATTTGATATAATCTAAATTTGCATAAAACACTAAGGAAGTTTAGTGTTTTTAATTCTAAAGCATATTACAAAATACTTCATCACTCCATTTTATGTGCAATATTCGAGTTGAAAAAAACATTTGATACATAATCTAAATTTGCATAAAACACACATTTAAAAGATACTCTTATTTCTAACAAAATCATGTCTAGGTCCTACAAGAGAACATCATTATGGGAATATGAAGATTTAATATTTTTTAGGGTTATGCCTCACTGCTCCATTTTCTTAACTCTGAATTAAAAAAATAAATATAATTAAATGAAATTATAGGCGAGTTACATATTTCGCTATGTCGAGATGTTAGATGCAAATGGTGATCAAATCACCTCATCATATGTAAATATAAAATGCGTAATCTTTTTAAATTTTAATTAAAAAGAAGCGCCAATCAAGCATGATAATATGCCAAAAGAAAAGGCATAAATTTGTCCAATATTTGTAATTACATACTTAAACTTCATAAGCACTTATTACCTTTTTTTTTTTTTTTTGGATTGCAAATATTTCTCATATCAATATGCCACGTGATTTATAATTTTTTTGATAATTTAAAGAAAGAAAAAACTTGAACTTTTGTCGTAAAATCACTACCTCTCTATTTCCTTCTTTCTCTCGCCTTTGTCATTTCCATCAAATTTCATTGTATGTGGGCTTGTTTTCTCAATTTTTTCTCTCTCAAATTTATTTCTTATTTGAAAAATCAAACTCCAGATTTTCAAGGGAAAAAGAAACTAAAATTTTGACGATACATTATTTAGTTTTCTCTACCAAAAGTATGGGGAATTTTAGTAACTAAATTGATTAATTATTTTAACTTTCATTTAATTGGTGAGTGTTCTATCTGAAACAACAAAAGTAATCTAACAAATACGTGCCAGCAAACTTCATTAATGCTGATGGACCATTCTGCATAGATCTCCTTCCTAGCTTACACTCGAATTCATTTCTTCACCAAACTCCGAAACTTTATACTTACCTAAAAGGGAAAGCTTAATTAGAGAAACAAAACTCCAGCCACCATTCATTTTCTTAAAGGAACAAGGAAAATATATTGATTTTCTTTTAGGATGTACACGTGACAGCAATAAAATTGCTAATTTTTTGAATACCAAATACAAGGTCGAGAAACTATTCGACAATGATATTTTCCCAACTTATTGTTAGAAATGTCTATGAAGTTTAATAACCATAAGTTATAACAAATGTTTAGTCTGCTGCCACCATTATACCAGTTAAAGCTACATCAAGGGGAACCAAACAATCGGGATTATACTATCTACTACTACTAGATAGTAGTAATAGTAATAATAATAATTTACTACTACTAGATAGTAATAATAATAATAATAATAATAATAATAATAATAATAATAATAATAATAATAATGTCCTTGTGGTACCCAAATCACTTTAGGAGAATATCTATACCAAGGATAAAAAAAGTCACGACTTTTTTAATACTCATCCGTGTACTAATTAAGGCACAAAGGCATCAATAGGTTCATAACAATTTGGGTAAAACTTAAAGTCTCTTCCTTCACACCAACACCTATTTCTACCCCTTTATTTTGGAAGCCTATACTGGGGTTTTAATTCGAGCTAGTTTGTTTACTACTAGATAGATAACAATGGCAAGCAAGGAATATATCGACGTTCCTTTAAATTTGTCAGTAGATTTCATTTAGATATTTGAATTACGGTAGGTAACAGTTGAGCACTTAAACACATGATAATAAATTGTTCCTATTAAACACTTCCGGCTCAAGTTTTGAAAGAGGTTTTGTGCACGTTCTCAAGCGATCATTATATGGATAAGTTAACAATTTAAAACATAATTAATCGAGGTGATAACTTATCTATGTAACGAGGGCTTGAAAACACACAAATAAACTTTTCTAAAATTTGAATTGAAAGTACCCAATAAGACTAGTTTATCATACATTCGGGTATTCGATAAATTAAAACGTCCTGTAATTCAAATATGTAAATGAAATTCACCGAGGTAGTGATATGAACTGCATATACTTACCCTCCAGATTTCAAGTGGTGAAAATATACTGGGTATATTGTTGTTGTTGATCGATGTATTCCATCAAATTTAAAGAAGAAGAAGGTCATCATTTGTGTCCCTGAAAGCTTGTTTGACTAATTTTTTGAAAGGTCCAAATGCTTATTTTAAAGAAATTGTACCAATTTTTTGGTGAATTAAAGTAAGTATTTTCAAATAATAGCTTAAATTTTTCAAGCTTTTAAATAGAAGTTGGGAAAAGATGTCAACATTAGTGTTTCTGATATTTTAGAACAAGAATATCCATATAAAAAACCATATTTATCAAGCTAATTAGTAGTAACTTAGTTGTCAAATTAAATTACGAATTACATACAATCCTAATATGCTGTCTCATTTATCTATTCAAATAATTTAAATTTTTTTAACATTGCTTTTGATACTTAATTTTTTTCTTTTTTAATAATATTAATCAGACACAAACTAATAACAATCTTAATTCTTGCCAAATATAATTATCTCGTTATTATGCGCTTCTCAACAAGTAAAGAAAGTAACAAAGCTGCGTATTTTCAACATGAGTGATCACCAAAAATAAATAAATTGTTTCCAAATAAAAAATACTCTCTCTTTTAATTTATTTTTCCTACGTTTTTCAGTACATTTCAAAAAAGTATTTTTTTCTTTTTGGTAACTTCAATTCAAAAATTTTACGTTATATATTTAAGATCATAAAATTGAGAAAACTTTTGATATATTCAGATCTTACATCTTTATTTTAAAATTATTTTAAATTTCACGTGAAGTTAAATATCAAACGAAACGAATAAACTTTGAAAGTGGTGGCGTTACGAGGATCCGTAAAGTCGGTGTGGAGAAAAAAGATCAACAATTGTGGAACACGCGCCGAAGAAGTGAGAGTGGTTAACAATACAATTATAATGAGGTTAATAAATATGATGTGTACTAAATTGGAAAGCCATTGGTCAGTGGAAATAGCAAAATGAGGTAATGGGTGGGCCCACTCCCAGTACTCTTAGATTAGACATTTCTGGAAAGTTTTGCCTTTTATTGCTATTATTCCTATTTCCTTTTCTGAAAACCAAACCCCACTGTGGACCTGACTTACAATAATTCCTTATAATTTTATGACCAATATACCCTTCCTTCCACCCCATATTTCCCATCCCACTTTCCTAAATACTAAAAACAAGGTGAAAACATAAGCACTGAATTCTAGTTGTAAAAGAAAAGGACTAATCCAAAGAGTCTGGTTGGATGGACATGGACAGATCTTATGTGCAAATCTGAAAGAAAAAGGACTAAAGTAAGAAGCACCTTTAATTAGTAGTCTTTTAGACATAAATTTGATTGAGTATGGAGGGGGAGGTAAAATTGGATCTACTAGAAAGAATGAATCATATCATGACACGTGGCAAAATAAAATATGAAAGAATTTCTGCAGGTGATTCAGAGAGAATCAAGACGACTCTCCTTGATATTATCGCGAGAAGCTTGAACATTTTTTCCAACAGGTCCGGATCGAACTGAGTATCAGATAGGAGTTTCATACAAGGAAGACCGCTTTAATTACATCTAAAAATGGTTATAATGACCCTCGAATGTCCAACAATCAATCTCGAGTTCCAAGTCTACCTGTCCCAATCATATTCAAGCAAGATGTCAGAGCGTAGGCATGTGCTACGAGATAACCTAGTCAGTACTCTACCATGCCGCCGTTTCACATTAAGGCGTTAGTTCAGATTTTTACACCAATAAAAGTAGGTTTTGCAGAGAATAAAATCATATGTTTGTATTGAATCACGACCTTGACATTTTAACCTAAAGGGAAGGACTTGATCAGACTTAATTCACTTGACTTTAACACTCTTTTACAGATTCTATTGTTAAAATGAATGACGATAGAACAGATTTAAACTTCAAAGAAATTTTTTTTTGAAATTGATGATGATAAAAAAATACAACAACATCAACAACATACTCAGTATATTCCCACAAAGTAGGGTCTGGGGAGGGTAAGTGTACGCAGTCCATACCACTACCTCAGAGGTGAGATGGAGAGGTTGTTTCCGATAGCCCCCCGACTCAAGACAAAAACAAGTTATAAAAGAAATAGTAAATGAACAAGAAACAATAGGTATTACTACACCAAATAATAACATACACAAGACTATCACCAAGGAATACGACAAACGATAACCCACCCGAAACAAGACTACCCATATGATTACTAGCACATATAACAAAATAAAGTCCTCCTATCTACTCCGTCCTACTAGCCTTCTACCCTAATTCACCTCCTCCACTCCTTCTTATCTAGGGTCATGTCCACGGTAATCTGAAGCTACTCCATGTCATGCCGAATCACCTCCCTCAAATATTTCTTCGGTCTACCTCTACCTCGCCTAAATTCATCCATAGCCAACCTCTCACACCTCCGCACTGGGGCATCTGTGCACCTCCTCATCACATGCCCAAACTATCTCAACCTCGCTTCCCTCATCTTGACTTCCACAGAAGTCACTCCCGTCTTATCTAGAATAACCTCATTTCTAATCCTATCTTTCCTAGTAAACCCACACATCCATCGTAGCATCCTCATCTCCGCCACCTTCATCTTTTGGATGTGAGAGTTCTTAACTGGCCAACACTCCAACCCAAATAACAAAGCTAGTCTAACCACCGCTCTGTAAAACTTGCCTTTGAGTTTAGGAGGCACCTTCTTATCACACAAGATTCTGGAAGCGAGTTCATCCACCCTATCCCAATACGGTGAGTGACATCCTCGGCAATCTCTCTATTTTCTTGGATCATAGACCCAAGATACTTGAAACTATCTCTCTTTTGAATGACCTGAGTATCAAGCTTTACAACCACATCAGCTTCATGTGTCACCTCGCTGAAATTGCACTCCAAATATTCCGTCTTGGACCTATTCAACCGAAACCCTTTGGACTTAAGGGTTTGCGTTCAAAACTCCAACATATCAAAAATGATATTTGAAAATTAAAATTGTGAGTGAACTTACATTTCACTTAACAAAACGTTGACCTATTGTGTTTAACCACTTTTTTCTAATTTATCTTAAAAAATTAATTCCATATATAATAAAACAATGTTCTGATTTTTTTTTATATGTCCAAATGACTCCTTATTCTTTGTTAAACGTTACCTAACACTTAATTAAGTTATATAATATATATTGATAGTCTATTTTCTAAAATTTTATCAGTGAAATTTAATTTTTATTATTAAATTAGTTATTATTTTTACCAGAATACCAACAATTGATATTTGTCAATAAATTTACATGTCAGAATCGAGTAAATATTTTTGCAGTATTATGAATGCACAAAATTTAAACTTTTTAAGAAGAGTAAGGAAATCTAAGAGAGAGATAAAGAGGGTTTGTCTAACGTGGGAAGAAAAATGAAATAACAATCAGCGTAGCCTAATAAAGGTTAATGGAGTAGTAAGTCATCCATTCAGCCTTGCTGCTGTCTATTTCCATTAAGTAGATATTTTATAAATATATTCAATATAATATTCAGAGACAAAAAGAAAAATCAAGGAGTGGTTGGAGAGAAATTGCTTTTCGATTTGGTTAACGTCGGAAAGTTGCGTAAGAAAGAGACGTTTCTTTCTTTCTATTGGAAGGGGTCGGTATACGAGATAAAATGAAATATTTTAAAATTAAATTTCATATTAGATATATACATATTTGGTTAGGTGTACAATCTTAATATAAATAAAATTATTATTCTATTTATTTTTTTCTTAATAAGGATAACAAGTTAATAATGAAAAGGTAAAAATAAACGGAGTAAGTAACAAGTTTAAGATCTTAAGATTAATTGATATTTTGATATACTCTATATATCTTTAGTTCGACATCATTAAATTTAATAATTATTTTTATTTTTTAAAATTTTGTATCAAATAAAAAAAGATAAATAAATTAAAATGAAAGGAGTATTAATTTTGCCATTTTGTTTTTTCTCAGAAAGGAAAAGCCAGCCAATAAGAAAAATATCATCAGATATAGCTAGATTTCAAGATCAGTAAAGTAATTGCTGGCACACAGTACTCCTTTCATAAAAGCATGTAAATAGATTGGATAAAAACACTAGACTGCCGCAGTGCAAGTAGAAAAGAAAAGTGAATGAACTAGTTAAGATACAAAAAGCAAAAGTATTTATGAATGATTGAACAAGTGAGAAAGGCAAGTTACTATGGACAAGTAAAAAAGAAAGGTGGGGTTCGAATAATTTGTTCACATTCAGTATTTACGTCAAATTAATAAGAATGTATTTTAAAATAAGAATATATATCACATAATTAACAATAACGACATATCCAAATAAGTCCTATTAAAAGAGGGATAAAAATGATAGAGGGTAAGCAAATTTTACTTCTATCTCAAAAGTAAAAAGATAGTTTTTCATAGATGCTGGTAAATTTTTTTTTCTATACTAATCAAGTGTACGTGTGCTTCATGCCAAACCATCAATGGATATAAAATATATTAAAAAAATAATAATTTATTGAAAAATAGCAATTAACTTTAAAGACCGAAGATAGGCAACTTTATGCTTCCAGGCATGCGTGAAGTATCGGTATCTTGATCGTCTCCTACGACGTGAACTATCACATAACAAAATAATAATAAAAACAATAGATATTAATAGATAAGAAGCTACAACAAAATAATATGATTAAACCTAACATTTACACAAAAAATCTTCAAAGTCTGACCGAACATTAATCTAATACCTATAAACTACAACAAAATAATATGATAATCGAGATATCGAAACAATACGATTAAACTCTAACCTTTACAAAAAAAATCCTCAAAGCCTGATCGAACGTTCATCTACCACTTGTATTGAGCAGAAAAAACAACAAATAGTAACAAAACAGAAACTATAATAATCGAGATATTAGAACAATAATACTATTAAACCCAACCTTAACACGAAAAAATTCTTAAAGTTCGACCGAACATTTATTATCTACAATATAGACTTGAACAAACCAGATACTATAACAAAACAATATGATGATCGATATATTAGAATAATATAATTAAACCTAACCTTTTATGATTATAGACGATATCTTCAGAGCTCATCGAAAAAGTTGTTATAAGAATATTTCTGCCACCAAAATTTACCATTGGAAGAGAAGAACTATGAAATTCACTTCGGAAACCTATTATAGAGAGAAAAAAGACTCCTATATTATAATTAAAAAAGGACTCCCAGCACACTTCTTGTTTTTTTTTGGCCCAAAAGATATTTTTACGACAAATTTTTTGTTTTGTCAAAAATATGGTAGTTTTTATTTTACCAAAAAGAAAGCAATTTTTATTTGCAAAATCACGTATAACTCCTAATTTTACACTACAACTCTTACCATTTTTATTTAGGACTTCTTAATTATTAATTCTCCTAATATCTTTTCATCATATATTATTTTCTCACCATATATATTTTAGGACTCCTTAATTTTTAAAATATATTTTTCTCTTGCAATATATTTTAGGACTCTTTAATGTTAAATATTATATGAATAATTAAATAATAAACTAAATAACATAGTAAAAAGACTATTTTGTCTATTGTGAAAATTTTTAATGAAAGACAAAAAGTTTAAATGGGTTTTCACACTTTTAATATACTGTAGATTGTAGATAGATATATAAGAGAGTCCTAAATAAGAAAAAATTAATATACAATATTAGTTGGTTTGAAAGTCCTAAATTACATAACTCAAATAAGGAAAAAATAATACATTATTTTAGTTGGTTTCAAACCCCCTAATTATTAGGGAAATAATTAAATTACGCAAAAAAATTTATCAAACGAAAAATACACGTGAGAGACAAATTTAATAACATATTTAGTTGGTTTTAATTTGTTATTTGTCAATATTATTAGAATAAATAATAAGTTTTTTACTTATTTTATTATTCTTTTTTTGCCTTTTTGAATTTTTCTCAATTTCAACTTCTTCTTTAATAGGAAGTTAGTTACAGTTATTAACGTGTACTATGTCTTTTTTAGCCGAAAGTGTACTTCTTTTTCAATTTTCCCTCCTCTTAAGACTCCATAATTATTAATTTTTAATAATTTTTACCATATATTTTAATTTTTCTTAATTTGTAAAACTTGCCATATATAGGACTCTTTACTTTAAAATATAATAAATATAACTAAATAATAATTTTTTTCAAAAAATGTGAAAAGACGATTTTGCCCACCACAGAGTGTTTTAATGAAGGACAAAAAGTTTGAATTACTTTTTTAAAGATTTTCATATTTTTAATATATTATAGATGTAGATAGATAAATACTCTATTAGGATTGGGTGGATGCTTTAAGCTAGTACTCTAAGGGGTTGTTTGGTTTGAAGACAAGTTATGCTAGGATAAGTTATATTGAGATTAATTATGCAGTGATTGTTTTTTATTGAGTGTTTGATTTGCCTTATTCAGAATAGGATTCATTGCATAATTTCTAAGAATAAGTTATTTGTTTACCAAAATATCCTCCACCTTACTTTTTTTAACAAAAATATTTTCTTTGCAAGTTTTAGTTATTCATTCTTAAAAAAAAATCATCTTATTTAGCTTAAATATTTTTGTGTGTGCATTCTCATGATTGTGCATGTGTTTGCTGTTTATGTCACTTTATTTAAGCATATATCACTCTTATATTTTAAAATATTAAAGTTATTTTTATTTTAATTGATATATAAAATATAAATTTTTAAATGATTAAAAAAATATTTAATTAAAAATATGCAATTAAGTAGAGTTCAACTCAACTAATTTATTTTTAATTATAATTAGCAGCATATAACCCTTTCTAAACATTAGACTACAAAACTTTTTTTCATAATTTCTAATGGTTAGCATTCAACACTTTCAGAAAAAAGACTAATACTTAAATTTCAATTACCTATTATATCATCATCGACCTTATCATTATATCGTATATATCATCATAAATACGGACAAGGCTCCCCTCCAATATGTTTTATATCCAGTTCCTTCGGTGCAATTCTAATCTAGTGACACCTATCCACACTTAAATTATAGGGCCAAAATTTGTTTAATTAACACACTCTCCTAAACCATATTTAAAGGCTACAAGACTGACCAATATAGAAACATATTTTACTCTTTCCTTGTTGGCAATATATATAGGCGAGAATCTTGGTTTCCTTTTCTGTGCAGTCAATTCTTTTTTAAAAAAAAAATTTCATAATTTTTTGGTTTAATATATTTATTTGTAATCACTTGTTTAAATTACTTGTTACATTTTGGTTTTTGAAAGTATAATTTTAGGATGTATTTTTTTTTATCATATTGATTTGATAAAAATTAAATTTATTGTATTTTTTTGTATAATTTTTTAAATATATAAATTTTATTTTTAAAATTTTAAATTTATCTAATCCAATTTAGTTCCGAAAATTAATCACATTAAATTTTGAGAGTGTGAATCATGACAAATATTTTGAGACAGAAGAGAATCGCTTTCATTGTTTCATGCATGATTTCCCTGTTGAAGGAATTATTTTCATGGTAAAATTTTTTTTTCTCCAACCCAAAGGTACCCAGTAATATTTTCTAATATGAAAAAAAAGATCCCCACGACAAATTAAATCATGTTTCTATATTGGTCATATCTTGTAGCCTTTAACCGTGATTTAGGAGGTGTGTTAATTAAACAAATTGTGGCCCTAAGATTTAAGTGTGGACAAGTGTTACTAGATTAAAAATGCACTGCAGGAACGGGACATAAAATGTACTGGTGGGGAGCTTTGTTCCATAAATACTAGTGGAGTCTAGCATTTTAAGAGAAATCAAAATATAAATAAATATAAGAATTAGTCAAATAAATTTAATATATATTCACAAATAAAAATTATATTTATATAATGTAATTTTTTAATGGAAAAATATATTAACAAAAAAATAACGAGTAGTGAAGGTTGTGAATGTTATTATAAATGGTAGTAAAAATTATGTGAATATACATGAATGTGAAAATTGATGTATAAAAAAAGATTTAAGGGGGTACTTTCATTATTTACACATTTTATCTCGGGATAAGTTATTTCGATATTACTATTCCATCTACATCTAGAAATAACTTATTTCAGTACTAATTATTAGTCATTGAATAAGTTATTCCACACTTTATAATTAAACAAAAAATTAAGTGGTATTAAAAACTTATCCCAAAATTATATTTCATTCTCCATCACACCAAACGATCCCTAAAAGTGCCCTAGTCCATATCTGTATTGGGTAGCTAAGAGAGGAATGGTACAAAATCAAGTGAAACACTACAAGTAGTTAATAATAGTGGGAAACATATATCGATCATATCTAAGTCTAACCCTATCTCTCTCCACTAACTTTTTCTTTCTTTTTCCTTCCAACAACTTCTACTTCACCTCTTTATAAGTCGTAGGTTTCATGTTCTTTCAATATACTAAATAAAACCCTTTTATATTTATCATCATTATTTGACATATAAACATTCAACTCCACGCATCTATTTTAGGCAGACAAAGAGAGAGAAAAAAGAAATACTCCATACTACTACAACTATAAAGAGAGAGAAAGAGAAGGAGAATATTTAAAAGTTTAGGAAACTGAAAACAAGGATATTTGATTGATTTTTTTGGTTTAGAGAGAAATGTGGGATCTAAATGATTCACCCAATAGACGAAGGTCGGATTTTGATGAATCAGAAGAAGGATGGTCTTCTCAAGTTCATCGGGTCGGATCCGTTTCAAATTCAAGTTCCTCTGCTGTTGCTATTGATGATATTTGTGAGGAAGAAGACGGAGTAAGATCAGGAAGGAAAAAGAGAAGTACTAATCCAAGTAAAATATTCGGGTTCTCCGTTTTGGGCCCTGACGAAGAAGAACAGCCGGTAACCCGGCAGTTTTTCCCGGTTGATGAGCCTGAAACGGGTTGTGTTACAAATGGATCCCCGAATTTTCCCACAGCTCATTGGGTTGGTGTTAAATTTTACCAAAATGATCCACTTGTCAACACGGGATTGGCTAAGCAACAGCAGCAGCCGCCAATCAAAAAGAGCCGCCGTGGACCAAGGTCTAGAAGTTCACAGTACCGTGGGGTTACCTTTTACCGGAGAACTGGCCGGTGGGAGTCTCATATTTGGTGAGCCGTTTAACTGAAAATTATCATCTCTACACTTCAATTTTGGGCTTCTTTTTTTCTCATTTCGTTTAATCAACTTTCAGGGATTGTGGAAAACAAGTTTATCTTGGTATGTAATCTTTATTTAAGCTACTAATTATACATAGAAAATGAAATTAATCTGTTTTTTTAATTGGATTTCCTTTAATATCATTTTTGTATAGGTGGATTTGATACTGCACATGCAGCAGCTCGGTGAGCTCCTCGTTTTTAGCATTAAATTTCTTTGTTTATTTTTTATTTTTGAATTTATGATGAATTAAATTTTTTTGAAATATTACAGAGCATATGATAGGGCAGCTATAAAATTCCGGGGAGTGGAGGCGGACATAAACTTTAGCTTAGAAGATTACGAATCCGACTTGAAACAGGTAACTGTGTGTGTTTTATGTTCCTTTTTATTTTGATTTAATTTCTGTGTGTCTTATCTTGAACAATGTTTTTTCCTTATCATCAACAGTTATTTGTTTTATATTTTGGTGCCATGAAATTGTGGACACAAATCAAATTGGACGAAGAATTTTTATTGATTTATTTTAATGTTTTATGTGTGATACAGATGACAAATTTAACAAAGGAAGAATTTGTGCATGTGCTTCGGAGACAAAGTACTGGTTTTCCGAGGGGAAGTTCCAAGTATAGAGGGGTGACTTTACACAAATGTGGTAGATGGGAAGCTAGAATGGGACAGTTCTTAGGCAAAAAGTAAATAGAATAAAAATACAAATCCTATCCTCATATTATTATTCTTCGGAATGGTTCAATCCATTTTCAAAAGAATAATCCTCTTGTTGTCAATTCAATTCAATTCTTTTGCTAGCTTACCTATTAGTAATTTTTTTTTTTTTTTTTGAATAGGTACGTTTATTTAGGCCTCTTTGATACTGAGATTGAAGCTGCCAGGTGTGTGGTTGCACTGCCGAATTTATTCTTTCTACTTAACTTCAATTGCTTGCCAGGCTTTTAAATTACTGAATATATATCGTATGGGTTCTTTATTTTGTTTTTGTTAATATAGGGCTTATGATAAAGCTGCCATTAATTGTAACGGGAAGGAAGCAGTTACTAACTTTGAACCAAGAATTTATGAAACTGAACTGAACTCAATTGGTAAATACCGTACTGCTTTTATTTGCTTTCCAGCATTTGGTGGTAATTTTTCAATCAGAAGATTCATTAATTAATGTGATCTCCCAGAATCTACCGACTGCGCGGCAGATCACAATCTGGACTTAAGCTTGGGTGGTTCAAGCTCAAACCAAGGAATCCATGAAATGGGGGATAATAGAGGTCAAAATCATTCATCTATGCAATTCGATGTTGATTGGCGTCGCCATGGTTTAAGGCCTGAGGTATACTCAAATGATCAATTCCTATGTTTCGTTTTCCTTGTGAGTTTATCGTTTTTCTCATGCAACATGTTTTAATTTCCAGAAGCAATCTGCCCTTATCGATCCTCGAAGAAGAGATAATGGGTACAATGAAACAGAAACCTTGCAATTGTTGAGCCACACACACTTGCATTCTCCTGTCTCCTTGAAGCATAGTAATAATAATAGTCAGGTGCAACGGTTTGGCCAATTTATGAGACCTGGTGATCAATCCCATATGATTCAAATGTTTCCACCGCAATTCAGCTCATCAAATTATCAAGTGAATATCCAATTTTATCGTCTTATGTACTTTATTTTTCCCCTCCCTCGGAGCTTCCACCTTTTTGTTCCCTTAGTGACTCGAACTCACGACATCAAGTTTTTGTTTTTAATTGTTTTGGTATGTTACAGATTCAATTTCCAAGCGGCAGCAATGGAGGTACAAATGTAGGAGATCTATCGCTCTCGACAAGCAATGGTTCTTCACAATGGAAATCCAATTATCCTCCTCAGATATTTGCAGCTGCTGCAGCATCATCAGGATTCCCCCAGCAGATAACAAGATCTCAAAATTGGTCCTCAGAAAATGGCTTCCATCACTCACTCATGAGACCATCTTGACCATATTATTCCACTACATTACTTGCCATTTTTCTCCTTAGTGTTTTTATAAGCTAATTTGTAAAAGAGTACAAGGGTTGATGAGATTCTTAGTACTCCATATATTTTTACCCAAGGCTCTTGGTTGGAACACAGAAAAGAAAAATTAGAAAAAGGGTAGACAAAAGTTTTGGGAAATTCTAACTCATTTGGAAAATATTATGTCTCCTCATTAACTTGTACTCCAACACTAACTGAAGGCAATATTTTCAACTAGACTTGTATTAGATTCTTCTGACTATGATATGCCAGTTTACCCCATTCTCTCTCATTGTAACTTGTATACATTTGAATTATAGTATTTTATTATTCTCTTATTTTTGTCTTCATTATTGTTTTACTTGCAACAAAAGTGCAACTACTTCGAGTTCCAATTTGAGTAATGGCGGAAAGTCTTTGTTAGCGTGCGGTTTTAAATTTTGAAAATTTATCTCAACATATCTGTTTGGTTATGAAATCTGATAAGATTTTATTTGATCTTCCAAAAAATGGTCCATTCTCAAAACTTTCAATTTTTTTTCCATGTCAAATGCAAGTCTACAATCAACTTCACATTCCAAAAATTACAATGTCAAAAACTTAAATTTTCAAGTTTCAACTTTAAAATATATATATGGTCAAATGAGAGCTTTGATTGGTGTCCACTTCCAGAGTTTTGTTACAAAGTTGGAACTAATAAACAAATTAAGTGGGTGTTTGGCTAAAAATTTCAAATATTTTTCATTTTATTCAAAAATTGTGAAATGGAGTTTGAAGATAGAGTTGTACATAGTCTTACTATTCGGAATAATGTCTATACCTGAATGTTTTTAAATACGAGTTCAAAAATGAAAAATGAGTTGAAAAACAGTTTATAAATTATTTTCTAAATTTGATATACAACAATTTGAATTTGTTATTTTCATGGCAAAACAAAAATTTTCAAATAAGTAAAATTAAATCCAAACAAAAGTGAATAATTTTTATGATCAACCGGCACCTAACAGAAATTTGGAAAAAAGTGAAATTGTACGTCCTTGAGGTAATTGATCTACAATCAGTAAGAAAAATAAAGTAGTACTATGACAAGTAGGACACTTGCCCTCTTATTAGGTAGTGTATATATACTCCTCTATATAATAACGGCACGAGTCAATGTTCTCTTTTTTGTTATATTACTGTTGAAAAGCAGAGTTGAAAAGAAAAGAGGGAAAGTAAAGAGATGTACAAAATGGGATTGTTTTGTGGTAAAGAGATGAATTGTCACATTCATGGCTGTCCTTTGAGTCAGTTCTCTTGACTAATAATAATATACGTGTCAGACCAATGCCTAATTATGGTGATAAGGACTTAACCTAACCTTCAGAGGTTGTATTTAAGTGCTAAATCATGTAGGGTTGTTATTCTATATCTACATATAGATGTGACTATTATTGAACTTTGATCTAATGCATTGAATTTTACTAGATGTTTCCATTAATCAAATTCAGCTTTTTTTCTTGTTCAATTCGGAGAATTCATTCGCTCAAAACTTCTCAGCTTCTATTTTTATTTAAGTGAGGAAAAGCATTTTTAAGTTGTTCAATAATTCCACCCCTCACGCAATTCTTCAATATTTTGAATAGTACTCAACAATAATTACAAGACTAACATGTAAAATGTAATCCCACAAGTTAAACATGAAGAGGGTGGTGAGTACGCAATTTTACCCGTTTCTTATGATGATAAAGAGGTTATTTCTGAATAATTGTTTGATTGTATTGAAAGTGGATACTTTTTTTTTTCTTTCATAAAGTGCCATTATTGTTATTATCTTCTTTTTTTTAAAATTCCATATCATTTAATTTAATTTTAGTTGTATTATCTATTAATTTTTATCATGATTATTTATCTATATTTTATTTGAAGTTTCAGACACAAGAATTTTATTTGATTTTTCTTTTGTTGTTTTATGAGTGAAAATCAATATATTACTTGAAATTTTCTACAAACCTATTTTTCAAATTTCTAATTAATTGAAATAATCTTCAATATTTTTACAAAAATCTACGGCCAAATCTGGGTGGCTTTTCTGGATTTAGTCATTTCTAAAGCTAGTAATTTTATAATTGTGTACTATGTCAGAGGATGGAGTACAAAAATAGAAATTATTTTTAAAAATCAAAAAATAATAATAGATATATTGTTTAAGTACGAGAATAAATTAGCGAAGCATTCCACATGTGTAACCTTGATGTCCAACTTCCCATTCGATATAATACTAGGTCATATGTTAAACTTCTAAAATAATGTGTACGATTGCATCATCTAGTCCGTCATACTTTATTTTTATAATCACTAACCTTCTATTTTTGTCCACCCTCGTTATTAAATTAATTATATTTGAATTAATAATTTATAATTTAATGCAGTACAACACATACAAAATAGGATTTGTACTACTTCTGCCTAATATTTACTTTACTTTAATTGAGAGAGACATAAAGAAAGGATGGTGGAGACAAGAATAATAATAAAAAAAAAAATCTGTACTCTTTTTCTTTTTTAATTGAAAAAACCAATTGTTTAATTTTTAATTCATTTCAAAAAATAAAAAATAGCACCCTTGATGTGGTACGGTTATTGACCACACAAACTGAATTTTATATTTCCTCTGGCACACAAACTGAAATAGGTAAGTTGCCTGTCCAAAATAAAATAGAGTTTGGATTATACTACTAGCATTTGGGAGGGGCGGGGCTGAGATAAATAAACTGTTTCTACTTATTGATTGGTGATCTATCCGTTCATTTTTACTTATCATGTACTCATAATTAATTTTTTTAGTCTCAAACTGTATGAATTTTGATTATATTTTAAAATATATTTTTTGATTATATTAATATGAAAAGGATCGAATTTATAATATTTTTTATATAATTTTTAAATATCTAATGTGATAAATAAAAGTAAACGGTGAGAATATTATTTAAATTCGTCAACTTCTATCTCTCAAGGTCCTTGTGGGTGTGTATGAAGCGGATTCGATATAAGTTCAATAGTTTTGCTTCAATGCTTTGTTTTTTAATTAAAATTTTTATTCAATATATATAACGAGAAAAGATCACAAATCAATAAACCTTACCGTCCGAATCCTCGGAACTAATGTGGTCCAAAACTCTGTCCCACGCGATAAGGGAAAGTGGAGAGAGGGTTTAGGAAACCACACTAAAAAGTATACTAGTACATACTCTAGTAAATAAAATAAGAAAAATGCAAATGAATCGTGTGGTCAATAAAGAGAACAGGAGAACACTGGAGCAGATGACATCGTTAGATTCTTTGCTTTGCATAGGATCCACGAAACACTGTAAATATCCTCAGAGAAATTACAGACGCAGATTCATTCATTCATTCACGTTTTGTTTTTATATACACAGCTGTACGAACTTCCTCTACAGTAGTTTCATATCCCTCCGATTTAATATCATTGTCACATTTCAACTTGATAAGAAATTTATGAAAATAAATTATTTTTTTGAATTTTATAGTCTTAGATTAAAAAAATATAAAATGTAAAAAAATATTCTCTTCATTCATTTTTATTTATCACGTTACGCTTTTTGAGAGTCAAACTGTCCAAACTTTCATCAACATTTTAAGTTGTACTTTTTCATCATATTGATAAAAGAAAAATGCAATAAAGTTGAAAGAGTATTTTTTTCATCTTAATATTTTAATTTTCGAAAACTATATGAAAAATGCAATAAGTTGCAATACTTCTCATATTAATACAACAACAACATATTCAGTAAAATTTTACAAGTGAGGTCTGGAAAGGGTAAAGTGTACGTAGACCTTACCATTACCTCCTGGGAAGGGTAAAGTGTAAGTAGACCTTATCATTACCTCAGAGAGGTAGAGAATATTAAAATATTAATCAAAGTTCATGTCTTTTTACGGTCAAAATGCGAAATGTAACAAATAAAGATGAACAGGATAATATATATACAAGAAAGCAAGAAGAAGGAGAAGTTGGATTGTGACTCCTGTATTTAGGTAAAAATCACAAGCACCGTTGGCCACATTATTTAGCACTGCATTTTTTGATACATCACTTTCCTCATTCACTCATCATCCACCCAATTCAATACTGTAATAAACTGCTCCTACTAGTATTATTTTTCTCCCTCACCCAAACAAATGGAGTATATAATTCCTTCTTGAGTTGTCCCACAGACTTTCTTTTTTCTATGACCTTGTATTTATGTGAAAATAGTTAATCGATTATAATTCTTTCCACTTTGGGAAAGTTTCTTCTTGGGGTATATTAGAACTTTTGTTTCAATATCTCACTCCCCTTGTGACCCAACTACTCTCTTCGTTTTATTTAACTTGATCCCCTTTTTAAAAATAATTATTTTAATTTATTTATCTAATTTATAAAATCAAGAGAAGTTTATCGTGTTCTTCTAATACTACACTTTATTCAATTTACTTAAATTAATGAGGTTTTAATTAAGGTGGCTAAATGGTCACGTTCGTTTCTCTTTAGGTGGTAGTATTAATTTATTAATAAAACTGTGCTAAGGTCAGACCTTATTAAGATTAGCACTTTGTGAATAATTGTGATTAATTAGTATATGTATATCGTGATGTCCCGCACGCATAACTGTCTCGTTCCCGAACTCTAGCGTAGTCTAGACCCCAAGGCAAAATAATAAAATTATAACAACTGGATCTTTACTAGTTATAACCCTCCCCCCCCCCCCCCCCTCTTCCTTCCCCTCTTTTTATTTTTTATTTTTTTATAACCGTGATGCTGCTTACCAAAACTAAAACCCATAGGCCAAGATGAATTAAAATTAGTAATGACCAATGAGAGCTCGTTTGCCTTGTACGTTTTAGCCACGGACACACAGCTGACTTTGCACAGTGTCAGCCTTGAGACATGATAAGTAAGCTGCACTAATTTTCTATTTTTAGTATTAATGATATTTCAGAATATAGTACAACGTTATATTAAAAAATATTTAGAGGTTCGTATCGTCATGAAAGGTTACTAAGGATTTAGAGCTTATCTAAATTTCTATTTTAACATATCATAGTAAGGTTATTTTTGTTAACAAATTGTTTTATAATCGTTGCTGCACTAAAGTGGAAGTTGAATCACCATATATATATATATATGAAAAATGATGATTCAACTAACTATGTTTGAGGTGCCTCCTAGATACTCCCTCCCTTTCAAAATAGTTGTCCCTCTTACTAAAAATATTTATTTCAATTTAGTTGTCTCATTTATGAAATCTAATTTTTTTTTATTATATTCTTTCAATTCTACCCCTATCATTAAATGACTACACAAAGTATATATATTCAGAGCATAATTAATAAGGCTAATTTGATAAAATAAACAATAAATATATTTTCTAAAAAAAGTGTCAAGTCAAAAAGGATAAATTATTTTAAAACGGAGGAAGTAATTTTTAAGGAAAATAAATAAACTATTTCTTTACATTTTAATGAATATAATCAAAACCACCAGCTGTCATCATGGATATCTTATGTATTTACAGATTTTTTAGAAATGGTTAAGCTGTGTCCATCTCAAATCGGAAATAATTAGGGGTCTCACATTTATAGAGTTAATATCTCAAAAGGTCACTCAACTTAGAGAATTTATCTAATAAAGTTATTGAACTTTGTTTTGTATCAATAAAATCACTTAACTTAGGCCTTTGTATCAATAAAATCGCTCAACTAAATTTATCATGTCTTGATTTAATAAATGTATCAGTACTGAAACAAATTAATTCGGTTTGTCGGTTTAAGTTCCTTGGTTCGTTTTCAGTTCGGTTTTCAATTTTGTATCAGTTTTGGAATCTCAATTTTTTCGGTTAAACCGAAGAACTGAAATTTTGGATGAGTACTCAAAATTTTATGATTCCCGCAAGTGTGACCTGAAAACCAGTTATAAGCCATTACAGTAAACTATTAAATTCCTAATATGCAATTTGGAACTTCAAATAACTTGAAATGGAAGCATATTGTTGTTTATTTACTTGTTGAGCATGAAAGCACATAAAGGATTTGACATATGCAATTCAGAGAGAAATTTCATTAGTTCTATTCTAGCCCACTCCATCATGCTCCTTATAAACCATGAAATTAAACAAAAGTTCAGTTGAAATAATCCTATATAGTTTTGCATTGCTAAGGGATTCAGGAACGTGGGCAACAAAGCTTATATTCATGAGAGAGATGGTAAGGTTGTTGTAGTTAGTAATATAATTGGAGCAGTTAACAATCAAAATGAGAAATATCATAAATTGGTGGCTAATGCACATACAAATAAAAATAAAGAATCAAAGAATAGAACTAGAAAAATCGAATTAAATTGTATCGAACCAAACTAATTCGATTAGTTCGATTCAATCTTCGGTGCTCATTAACAAGAAATCAAAAATCGAACTGTAAAAACTCTTTAACAAGTTTTTTAAAATTTTATTTATTTATGGGGTCAATGTTTACATGGCGTAAAAAATAGTTTATTCTGCCATGTCAAATTTTTTAAATGATAAATTTAGTTGAGTGGCTTTATTGATACAAAGGTCTAAGTTGAGTGATTTTATTGATACAAAACAAAGTTCAATGACTTTGGTAAATAAATTCCCAAAATTGAGTGACTTTTTAAGATATTAACTCCACATTTATATGACCTTAATCTTTTGATCAGTCAATTACTAAAGTCCAGCATATTTCTTTGAAGGACAAAAATTCTAAGTAATAATTAAATGCTGGTAAAGTTGTAATCGATCCCATATCCGAAGAAAAGTAACATATTTGATCGATCGGCTAAAAATAATTATGTTCACTAGTAAGATATATGAAAAATATACACTGATTCATATCAAACATAAATATATTATGTATATCACATATTAATATACAAAAAAACATACATATACATATTTGTTATTATTTTGGTGGATAGCTATTTATATCAGTTTCATCCCAATAATTGCCATCTTAGCAGCCCTTTGAAACTTTCTTAGTTTTCTCTTCTATCTTATACTTGTTCTAGATGATAATGTCAAAATTGACATCCTCTTATTGTAGAAGAATTCTGGTCAAATCTACACATTTAATTGGCATAGAAAGTTATTGCAAAAACTAAAAAGTGAAGTACTATCTTTCAAGTCATGTCTACTTAATTATCATCTTGGGTTATAATCCTCTCGTAAAAATTACTAAGCGTTTGGATAATATTTAATTTGACCTAAAACATTATTATCAAATCGTCATTTATTTTATAATTTCATATACTCTTTTCCAATGTTCTACTTTAGCTTCCTTGCTGTGTCGTAAGAGTAATTATTGTAGTACTAAAAATAGAAATAAATAAGTCAAATGTTATAATTCAACTATTATAATCAATCCGTTCATATTTACTTGTTCACTATACTAAAAATAGATGTCCAACAATACTTATCTAGTTTGAAAAACCAATGGACAATTTATCTATTTCTACCATTTTACCCTTAGCATTAAATACAATTTATTATTCAATGTATCTCTCAAAACATTATATTTATTATATTTAAAAGGTAATATAGTAAAACTATCCCTATCATTTATCTGTGTGTCAAGTCATTAGTGGACAATTATTAATGAATGGAGGGAGTAGTAGATATTTATTGAGGTAACGAGAAACTTACGTCGATTAGTTTGCTCCTATTGTGTAAGTTAAGCCCACCATTTAATAGTGTCATGTAAGCGTATGAATCTCCAATGCAAAAAAAAATTTCAAAAGAAACAAATTAAAGAGGATTAAGATGTCTGAATTTAGAAAGGATCGATGATAACGTTCTTATACATGTATTCACATTTCAAAAGAAACAAAGATAACTAACATTGAATTTAACGAGGATGATGACGTTGTTGCGTTTGTATATTCTTTCTTTTAAATCAGCGTTATTATCCACCTTATTATAGATTACTTACTACTATTCATTCTAGGAGAATGTAGTCATTTAAAAATTTCACGTTTTTTATTTTATTTTTTATATTATGTGGAAACTGTTATGATTTGAATTAGAAAAGCGGCGAGCGTGCTTTTGTAAAGATTGTGTATAATTTGAAATAACAAGGTCAGTGAGCGATTACAGACCAATTTTAATTTATGACGAAAAACGTTAATAGACTTGGTCTCCTTATCACTTTTTTTTTTTTTTTTTTTTTTTTTTGGAAAAATAGTCATTGTCATAGTAGAGTTTAAACTTTTTATAGAAGAAACATCATGATAAAACTCCATGATAATGGATTAGTTACAAGTACAAGAGCTGAAAAATACGCAACTATTCATGAATTTTACACCTAATATGTACAACGCAACGTTCATGGGTAAAATAGAACAATTTCCTCTGTTATAGTAGTATAATTATGATTCCTAATATATAGAAGCTGTAGCAACATAGGGAAAGTATAGGAGTAATAAAAGAATTTACAAAATACATAACCATGATAGTATTTAATTTACGGAAAAGGGCATAAAATGCCCTTCACCTATTGAAAATGGTGCAAAAATGTCCTCCATCCACCTTTAGGCTCTATAATGCCCTTCACATCCACCTTTGGGCTCCATAATACCCTCCACATCCACCTTTAAACTCAAAAATGCCCTTTATTTAACATCCCCAATATTAAATTTTTTTTTAAAAAATTTCATTAATGACATGTCAACTTTTCATTGTTCAGTTATAAAGATATAAGTATTACATTTAACAGAATCGAACAAAGTAACTCTTTTCAAGAAAAAATAATGCTCTAAAAGATAATGATCAAGTATTACATAGTTCAATATATGAAAAGAAATTATAAAAAATAAGTAAAATATTTATCAACAATGATTAAGTTTGCTAA
The DNA here is from genome assembly GCA_031232105.1 of Capsicum rhomboideum. Classification (NCBI taxonomy): domain Eukaryota; kingdom Viridiplantae; phylum Streptophyta; class Magnoliopsida; order Solanales; family Solanaceae; genus Capsicum; species Capsicum rhomboideum. The sequence goes on from CP124717.1 coordinate 87,401,671, forward strand.
TTTAGCAATGCACTATAATATATAATTATTTAAATTAATCAATATTAAAACTCACATGCAATATTTTTTATTAGGGGTGTTCATAGTTTGGTTTAGGTCCTTTCTTGGTTAAACTAAAATCAAATCTATTTAGTTAATTTTTTAATTATTAAAGACAAATATATATAATTCATATCCATCGATTTGGTTCAAAATTTTTTATTTTTAAGAAAATAATAGTATTTTCCTCTCTTATTTTTTCCCTACAAGTAGAAAAAAAATATTTCATCATTTTTCAACTTATAATATGTTATTAACCTATTACTATGGTGGCTATAATTTTTTTGAATTGTGAAGGAAATGTCTTAAAAAAACTTTATAAGCTTAATTTAATCAAGTGAATAAAGTTAATAAAAAAATAAAATAAATATATAGGTAAATCTCATGGTTTTTTTTTTTTGAATAATAAGTTTGGACTCATGACTTTCTTTTAAAAAATGAGCTTAAGGTGTAAAGTTAATTAGCCTATTAAATATAATTAAAATTTTCATGAAAAATTATACAAATATTTTGTGATATTTATAAAAATTAATGTATTGTACAAAATTAAATAGTTATTTAAATTATGTATATAATATTAGTTTAGTATATTAACCTTATTTAATCAAGCAAATACATTAATTAAGGTTGTCACGTCATTTTCTAGGTGAGAATATTATAAAATTCGGCTAAAGTGACTTTTGTGGTGACCGGAGCAAAGTAAAATGACTTTTGTGTAATGGAGGAAAGAAAAATGACTTTTGTGTAATAGACACAAAGCTAAGTGACCATGAATGAAATTTTCTCATTTTTTGAGTGGAATGTCGAAACTGAAGTGGATGAAGGGGTCGGATAATAGGTAAAAGCATGGGCCGGGGAGGGTAACAATGTGGATTGGGTCTATTAGTTTTTGGGTGGGGGGTTTTAATTTTTTTAATTAATTAAATGGGGACCAATGGGAAGTTGACACATCATTAATGAATTTTTTTTTCAATTTAATATTGGAAATATTAAATAAAGGGCATTTTGGAGCCCAAAAGTGGATATGAAGGGCATTTTTGAGCCCAAAGGTGGATGTGGAGGGCATTTTGGAGCCCAAAAGTGGATGTGAAGGGCATTATAGAGCCTAAAGGTGGATGAAAGGTATTTTTGCACCATTTTCAATAGGTGAAGGGTATTTTAGGCCCTTTTTATCTAGTCGAGACACAATTGCATATTATAGCAATGCTGCTACTCACTAGGCAGCTAACCCTTAGCCCAAACCTACTCTAGCGCCTCCTTAGTAAAATTCATGCTAGAATAACATAATTGTGAATTTTAATTTATCATATTAAAAATGCAAGTGTAGCGCTGTTTGTAGGAAGACATTTTTTTTTTGATTTCCCACTCGGAGTACGATACCCATATTGGAGCCCGACTAAATTCGAATTCGCACCGGGAAGTCCCACATCGGGAGTAAAGCGCTCCCTAACAAAGGCGATTCCGTACACAGAGGGATTCGAACCTGAGACATCTTGTTAAGGATGAAGGAGTACTTATCACTCCACCACAATCCTTATTGGTCGCAGGAAGACATAATATCAAGCAAATTGCCAAATAAAGTAAATTTTGGATGCCTCCCTTAGTTATCCTGCCTATTACATTAACACCTTCGAACCCATGTTGATTAGCCAACACACTTGCATTTAGCCACCACCTAGAGCCTAGAGCAACCCACCCTAATCCCAACCCTACTATCACGGTTTTGCTAACATTAATGATTAACCTATATTTGTTGTTAGAAATAGTATAATCCATACCAAAAGGAATAATATTTTTCAAAATTTAAAAATATAATTTGATTTGAACCTCCCATTTTACGACCCGTAAAGATTGGTCTTTCTAATTTCATAGACGTTATTTCATGTTTCAAACTAAAAAAGTTTTTCAAAAGATTTATAATAACACATATGTTACATACGGTATAGTTAAGATCATATTTAATTTCAAAGTCATATATTTTACGTCCAATCGTCAAACTAAATCATGTAAATTAAAATAGAAGTACATAATAGTAATTTGCGAGTGTAGCTATATTGTGTGTGGGGTAAGTAATAAGAAGCAAAGTTGCCACAAAAATTGGATGCTTCCATAGTTGTCCCAACCCCTAGTTCTACATATTGGCTAAAATTGGTTGCCTCCCATATATAGTTGTCCTCCCTATTACATATAGCACCTACCTTAATGTGTGTAGCCGACACCCAATTATGTTATGTTATCCACTCGACAGCACCTAGCTATCCCAAACCAACTATGGTGCTACATGTACACCACATATCATATTTCCTAACTTTAAAAAGCGGCGGAGAGATATTTTTGGTCCCTCTAATTTATACGGATTTAAGGAAGAATGAAGTATAGGTTATGTTAGCCGTTCAATAGGAACAAAACTGCCAACCAAATGGCAATCCACAAGTACAAACTTAAATAACTACATTAGACATTTTGCATACAAAACATTTAAAGCATTTCCTTTTTCTAATACAGTAATAAGTACACATAGAACATCTAAGAATACTTCAAGAGGGACTCAAAATATTTTTGTGATCTCTAGAGAATTTGGACCGATCCAATATCCCACTCTTCTGGCCCAGTTCGACCTTTTTTGAACTGCATAATGTTGCAAAATGTAACATTTACGGGTCAATTTCAGGAATAGCCTTAGAATGGTTTGGTCTTGATATTTTGTCCTTCATGAGAAAAGTCTTGATTTTTTGGCCCCACTTAGCAAATTTTGCCGATAAGATAGACTTTGTAATTTTTGCCCATAAGACAAACGTTAAGGACATGACTTCTAAACAGTGAACCAACACAATTAACCAGAAGTTCTGCATTATAGGCAAAAAGTTAGAACTTCGGTGTGTTGCCCAACAAACATAAGTTCTAACTTTTGCCAATAAGGCAGACGTTTAGAACATCTTAAGTCAGTGAATCTGTTCAATTGACCAGAAGTTCTGGCTTATAGGTAAAAGTTATAAATTAGGTATGTTGTCTGTTAGATATAAGTTCTAACTTTTGCTCACATGTTTAGAACTTTTCAAGACACTTTGAAAGATAAAAATTCAATACCAACCATTTTAAAGGGCACTAGGCGTAATTTCCTCCACTATTTTCTCCTCGTTCATCTCTTCTTTTTTCTTGTATGTACTGATCCTTTTCCTTCCCCTTTCCCTTCACTGACCTTACCTTAATCGGCCCACATACCAGCCATTGGGCCATTGACTCCTATGAAAAGTTGGGCCTCATCTTCTTGTGGACGACAGAGAAAGCGGGCCATTTACTCTTGTTGGGCCAACAAGTGGTAGTTGGTAAAGATGAAAAGACATTACCCGACAGTTGATAGCTATCCTCATGACATGTTTTATGAGAAATTTTAGTTCTTGATAGGCCGTTTGAGCTAAATTTAAATGCGTTAAAGTGGGTTGAATTAATAAATGAATTTTTGTCGAATTTTGTCTAAAAGCTAATTAATTGGTTGAGATGTGTTGAGTCGAGATGAATTAGATGAGTTGTAGCCTAATTTGTTCAGTTTTACCAAATTAACTTATTCATTTATTTTTTTAATTACAAAGAGAATTAATAGAACTTTTCTCATTATTATACATAGTTATTACATATAACACATCTAATGGAAAAATATATATAAATATTTTGATAAAGTTTCTCATTCATCGGTTTGAATTACATGTATTTAGCACTAATTAGCTCAATTTTTAAATGAACTGATTAATTAATAAATAAATAATTAATTAGTTCAAACTTAAACGACTCATATTTTCATGCGTTGATGTTTTCATATACGTACTTAACGTGTTTTAGCAACTACCAATAATGAACTTGAAGCCACTTTCCAATTTCCATCCCTTTAAAGATGATGTCAAGTCACATCTTCCAACGAATTTGACAGGTTCTGCACCTAAGGAAAAAGTTACACCAAGTTGATTTCGATGCACTACAAGTAGGTATCACGGTTAGTGTTAAATACAACATCACGAGAAAATTGACATTTAATATCACCTCACATTTGTGATAAAGTTTGTCAAATGAAATCTTACAAATATCTAGCTAAAATGGAAATATGTGTTGGGAAAGGCAAGATACTGTCAAGGTAACAAGGGGAGAATACCTAAATTTAAACTTTTTCTTTCAATTTGAATCAAGAGAAGATAAATAAATGCAAGCATAATGGTAATAGGGCAGCAAACACATCAATCAAAATAGATAAGACAAGACAAATAAAACTAATCACACGAGACACCAAGATTTGCGTGAAAAATCCTTCAATACAAAGAGTAAGAAATCAGGGGACTAAAACCTCCACTATAATCACCAAGAGTTACAATAATATTCTCCAAAATGGCCACCAAGGAAGGGTCAAACAATGAGAAACAATACATAAATCACAGCATAAAAAACTAGAGAAATAAAGGATCAAAATCACCAAAAACACAGCTATTGTTCACGAATGCAAAATTGGAGTTGCGGGGCACCAAATCCAACTTTGTCATTTCCTAATCAAAGATTGAGATGAGAGGAACAAACTATCCAAAAATCAGCTCAATCGGACAAGAAACGAAGCGGGAATCACAGTTTGAAGTTCGCTATTTCAAGCTGAAATTTTGGGCGAAAATCTGTTCTCTCTCTATATGGTTGCTGATTTCTCTCTTTGCGAATGGTGAAATAAGACCTAAAAAGCTCTCTATATATATATGCTCCATAGAATTGGACCTATGGACAGAGTGGATTGATCCAAATTGAGTTTTATTTATCAACATAAAAAGAGAAAAAAACCATAACCCAACAATATGAAAGGAACTATTGAGAGGCAAATACTCACATTGTTAACTTTTTAATACCTCCTCATAAATTGGAATTTCTTTCTTTCTTTTGTGGAGACGATGTTCTGCTAATTTGTGCACCTTAATTCATCAAGTTATCCAGTACTATTGTTCACAAACACAACTGTCGAGTCAGCATGCTTACCACTGTTGAAGCAGATGGACTCGTGCTAAGTTGCTAAGTGTTGTAATTAATTTTGAACCAAAATCTTTTTGTCGGCCTCCTCGTTACAGGAAATATGATACGCTAAGGAAGGAACAAGTGTTGGACTATAAGAATTTATTGTATACAGTTTTACTCTGTATTTCTGCAAGAGACTGTTTTCATAACTCGAACCTGTGATCTCCTGTCACATCGCAATAACTATACTAGTTATACCAAGACTCCCCATAAAAAAAAATGTCGATCAAAATATTATCCAGTTTAACTCTCAAGAAGCGAAACGTGACAAGTAAATTGACGCCCCTTGAGATATGCCCTTTCGGTGTCTTGTTCCTTTATCTGTCTTTTCCATCTAATGCCCACATTGCATTAGAAAATCTTCGCCTTCAATCTCTAAACGGGGAATTATTAATTTAAAGATTAGCATATTTGTAGTTCATCAATAAGCATATGGGCAAGTCGAACCAAAAAGCGTCTTTTTTAAAATTTGTGGAACCATGCATAAGTCTCGGTGCTTAAAAGCTATCAATAATGAGTTTTTATTGCGCTATGGGACCTAGCTCATCTTTTCTCCACCAACTGCTATTCATTTGATTAATATTCAGCCATTTTAAATCAAATTAATTGATTTTCAAACTTCAATTAATATATTACGTCCACATCACAAGTTTTTGAATCATTTAAGAATCGAAATTATACATTTATACTTTTTATGAGACGTTAAATATACGTATATATTCTTCTTCTCATTAGATAATTATCCAAATTATAATCATGCGACTTAGGCATGAAATCGTTATTAATTTCTATAATTAATAGCTACATATATCAATATAGTATAACATATCACCGGCTAAACTTTTTAATAAAAGAAAACTATTTTGCATTATTTAAGTGCTTATACAACGTGATTAATCAAATAGCACCATGTTTTGGTAAGGCTAAACCTCCTTTTCTTGGCTTTCTTAAGATTTAAGAACTCACTATTCTCAATTAACATTACTAACGAAAGTATTGTTTCAACAAAAGCCTCATAATCATAAGCACTTAATAAGGGTTTGACTAGCTAACTAGAATTCTGGTGTGTGGGGGCCTGGCAGTTCTGTTTGCAAGCTAATTGAAGAAACAAACAGGAAGTATAGGATTGCCAAGAAAATCAACTGAACCACTAAGGGGGTGTTTAGTTCGAATACAAATTATACTGGAATCATTAGAGAAAGCGGCGCTTCCGTGTAATATGCTATGGTCTCAACGTCTTTACGAGGTAGTGATGAGTTTCACGCGCTCTAAGCTCGGTCAACATGCAGTTAGGAAGATTGGCCGCATGCAGAGTTTAATCTATATGTATATCTACATCTATACCTATATCTATATCTATACTCTATTAAAAGTGTGAAGGGACTTAGAAATGTTGTTTGAATTTTTTGCCCTTCATTAAAAGTCTCCGCAATAGACAAATTTGTCTTTTCACTTTTTTCCTCAATTTACTATTTAATTATTTTCATAATATTGACTCCTAAAATATATGGGATCATGACTAAAATATATGGTAAGACTTTTTTTAAAATTATGAGTCCTAAAATATATGGTAAAAAGTAACTAAAAAACTTATCGTGTAAAAAAAATAAGTACTCCTAAAAGACATTTAAAAGGACATTTAAATTTTCCCAAATATTAGAAGAATAGTACATGTAGTTCCACATTTGTTCTCTAAAAAGATTTCTACAGTTTTTTTTTTTTTTCATAGTTGGTTTAAGAATGGAAAAATTACATAGCATAGATAAAAATGTTCCTTAATTATCTATCATGGTTAATGTTTAAAATAATTACCTGACATAGTCAAAAGTTAGTTAAAGAATTATTATTTAAATGGGTCCTCATATACAAATATAATAGCTTTTATATCATGCAATTAATCTCTCTCATCTAATTAGCTTAAATTTTGGCTGACTTATAGCCTGTTTGGCCAAAATTCTAAAATCAACTTATTTTTAGAAGTGCTTTTTTCAAAAGTGCTTTTCAAAAAAGTACTTTTGGTGAGAAGCAGTTTGTGTTTGGCCAATACAACTAAAAAAACACTTTTGAGCAGCAATTAGTGTTTGACCAAGCTTTTAAAAGTATTTTTAAGTATATTTTTCTCATAAGTGCTTTTTTCAAAAGTGCTTTTGAAGAGAAGCTACTTTTTTTAGCTTATAAAAAACTGTTTTTTTTACTCCCCAGAAGCACTTATTTTCTTCCATAAGCTTGGCCAAACACCTCAATTTTTTAAAATAAGCACTTTTGAGAAAAAATAAGCACTTTTGGGGAAAAATAAGCTTGGCCAAACAGGCTATTAATTGAGCACTTAATTTTATTTTTGATTTAATTTTAAAAACTGACCACTTTATTTGATTTTTCTATCTCTTCTTAAATTTTTCATTTATTTGATTTTTCTCTCTCTTGTTAAATTTTCCACCATCTTTTTCAATTTTTTTACTTGCAAAGTAGAAACTATTGGTAGGTTTTATTATATTGACTCTTAAATAGTACTCCCTCCGTTCCATTTTATGTGACCTACTTTGACCGGGCACGGAGTTTAATAAATAAGGGAAAACTTGGTGATGTTTACTAAATTGCCCTTTATTAAAAATGTACTACTATTATTTTTAATTAAGTGGGGCCTTAAAAGTGGGGCCAATAAGGGTAAAAGAGTAATTATGCTTTTAAAAAGTTACCAAATAAGGAAATGTGACATTCTTTTTGGGACGGACCAAAAAGGAAAGTAGGCCACATAAAATGGGACGGAGGGAGAATATTTTTGTAATTTTTCCAACATCAAACAACGTTTCTTCAAATTTTTTCTTCCAATTAATGCGGATAAAAGGTTTCAATAAGTGTGTGTGTATATATATATATATATATATATATATAGAGAGAGAGAGAGAGAGAGAGAGAGAGAGAGACAGTTGTCATGTGTTGGCATATACATATATATACACATATAAAAAGTTTCAAGGATTCTCACTCCAAAGGGGGGAGCAACGACGTTGTGAAATGACTCGAAGGTATTTTGTATATACTCAAATGTATATTTGTATGAATGTATATATAATAGATATATGTATGTCTATATATCTTTTTTTTTGTTAGTTAAACTATAGTATGTATACCATATCAAATTTTTAATGTATATATGTATACAAATAACTGTCATATACAATTAGACAGTTGTCATGTATTGGTATATACATATAAGTTGTATAATCAGTTTTTGATTTGTATAAAATACGTTGGTTCATATTTTATACATTACATATAGGTATACAACTATCATGTGTTTGTAAATAACTCAAAGGAGTAACACCTCGTACCTTCCCAACCCTACTTGATGACATTGAACAATGATTATGTAGGTGTCGAGAGCCATACGAGTGTATTTTGTAATGCTAAGGATGAGAAAAATTGAATTTGGCCTCTTATATGGGATTAAACCTTTGTGGAAGTGTTTTGTGATTTTCATGGGACAGTTGTGGGGTTCAAAACGAGGTTAAGAGGACCTCTAAACAAAGGATATTAAGGTTAAGAAGTAAGTTAAAGGATAGGACTTGAAGTATCTAACCGAACCCGCGAAGAGAAGTCGCAAAATGGAATTTTCGAAAAAATTTAAGGAGGGGCGCGTTTGGGACCGTGCCACGCCGCTCTGGGCTAAAATTTTTAGCCCAGAGGCAGTGGGTTGGCGCGCCCAGGGGCATGCCACCTTGGGTTTTCCACTTTTTCGAAAGTTGGAAATTTCTAAGTCCCAAGGGTATCCGGGGACGTACCGAGCCTATTTTTGCTACGTTTCTTCTACAACCAAGAGTATATACATGAAATGAATGACATATTACATTAGTATGATAAAATTACTCGAGAACGAATTTGGGGTCAAAATGACAGTTTTGCCCCTAAGGTCAAAATAAGCCAAACGTGACTAGAATCACTTATTTTTGGGATTGAGGCTACAGATATGAATATTATGAGTGGGAATATTATTGTAATACGTATAAGACGAGAAATTATTGATTTTATTGGGTTAAGTGATTTGGGCTCAATAAAAGCCCAAAATGGGATAAAAGACATGGGTCACATGACCCAATCTTCTATTGACTTGGTCAATTAAAGCATTAAATATCAAGAAAGGCTAAGGATGACCCAAGTACTATATAGAGGACCACAAAATCAGATTTTATTCATTTAAACTCTCATGTTCTTTGAGATATTTTCTCAAACCTTCTACAATATTCTCTCAAGAACCCTAAAGACTCAAAGGCAATTTTGGAGCAAAATCATCCCTTTGCAAGTTTGGGTAAGTGAATATTATTATGGATTAATATATTATATGCATGAAAGAGTATGTAAATCATGTTGGTTGTGCTTGAAAATGTTGGATATGGTACTTTGTGCTTTTGTATAAGATTTGTGATCCATGGGATTTGAACTTGAATTACGACTTGTGCCTTTGATGAAAGATTATGGTATGGATAAAATATGAACGTCTATGGTGTTATTTTTGTTGTTAAACTTGTTCTTGTCTAGAAGTGTAAATTGTGGGAATTTGACTGATATGTGCTATGAAGTGTATTAAGGTGAATTGATGGCATAAGTATGATGTGGTGATAATGGAGAGTGGAAAGTGTGAACTTGGCATGACATGCTATTGGTTATCATGTGTTGGTCAATGTTGGGAATATTGTGGGATTTTTGGAATAATACTTTCATGAATGGTTGTGTCAAGTGGGACATGGCATGTTTAAAGGCAAACATGAGAATGTTACTTATTATATGCATTAAGTAGTTGGTGGTTAATGTTGGCTCCGTTGTGTATTTTTGTTGTAGAGTGGAACATAAGAAAGGAACGGAATGAGTGTATACGCATTTAAGATTGTGTGTTGGTATTGAGAATACAAGGTATGTAAGGTACTTTGTTCGTATCTTTTTGCGGTACGTCGTATTCACTTTGGCATTATGCTAGTCCTCTCCCGAAATGTGCTAAGGTATTCTATATCCGGTTAGAAATGGTTAATATCACATATTCCCTACTCATTGATCACTCGGGAATTGTATGTCTCATATTCGTTAGTCAATGTTCCAAAAGCCCAAAAAGGTTATGTTCCAAAGTGCCAATAGTGGCTATACACATACCTCTTGTTCATTGACTTGTGTTGCATGATTCCAATAATGTTATCTATTGTTGAGTCCTATACTCCTCATTCATGAGTTATTGTGGTTCATGGGTTACATAATTATGGACATGTTCCAAAAGTCCCAATCATGTTGTGTTCTTGAGTTTCCAAGAATGTTGTGGCTATGTACATACGTTAATCTCTCATCACTGATTGTATCACTCTCTCATAAGAGGATGAATCAATTCCTCACAAGTATCAATCAATCAAAAGTAAGAATAAAGTAATATATATTTGTTGTTGGTTATGATTTATGGGTGGCAAGTCTAGGGGCATAAGCCTAGCTCGACTCGATCCCGATGTGTTGATTTATGGGTGGCAAGTCTAGGGGCATAAGCCTAGCTCGACTCGATCCCGATGTGTTGATTTATGGGTGGCAAGTCTAGGGGCATAAGCCTAGCTCGACTCGATCCCGATATGTTGATTTATGGGTGGCAAGTCTAGGGGCATAAGCCTAGCTCGACTCGATCCCGATGTGTTGATTTATGGGTGGCAAGTCTAGGGGCATAAGCCTAGCTCGACTCGATCCCGATGGGTGGCAGGTCTAGGGGCATAAGCCTAGCTCGACCCGATCCCAACATCACATGATGTGATGTTAAGACCCACTGATCAGTCGGGGCCCGGGTACGTTATGATATGAGCAATGAGGAATAAATCATAAAGAGAAGAACTTAATTTATGTAAGCTACACTGTTCCACATATGCAAATCGATGAGTTGTTCATGTTGCCTATCCTATTACATTTTGATTCTATTGATGTCTTTATAACAAGTTTCTTATGGCCTTACATATTCAGTACATTCTCCGTACTGACCCCTCTCGGGGGATTTACCTTACTTGCTGCAGGCGCAGGTACTAGTAGGCCTCCACTGTAGGTTGCGGATCTTTTGCCGACTTTTGGTGAGCTCCAGTTGGTTCGGGGCTTCCTTAGTTTCTATGTACATTCATTTTGGTATTGTATATGAGTATAGAGCGGGGTGTTGTCCCGACTCTAGGTTTGCATGGTCATGTATTTCAGCTAGAGGCTTTTGTAGACTTATGTGGGAACAGAATGTAAGATATGTATGCTCATTTTGGTTTGTTGGCCCCAACGGCCAAGTTGATATATATATATATATGGCATATGTTTCCATATCCGTTTCCATATCCATGACTTTTGCATAGTTGCATGGGGTTGCATAAGGTCGGAGATGCATGCAAGTATTCATAAGCAAAGATTGGTTCTCTCGGGCCATGTCGGCTTCGGGTGCCAGTCCGGCCCGAATGGGATGTCGGGTCGTGACAAAAGGTATTTTGTATAAATTATATTTAGTCATAAAGTGAATTTGTTTGTATATTTCTATCAGTGCGTTTGTATTTTTGTATTTATTTTGTTATATTTCTTTCGCATACATTTTGAATTTGTATATTTATACATATAATCTGAATTTATATCTATTTTATGCTTTTGAATTTGTATCAATTCGTACTTATCTTGAAGATATGAGTTATAAGCGTTTGTATTTGTATTTGAATGTTAAATTCAGAGCTAATTTTCATTTGTATCAGTTCTACATTTGTATTTCTATTCATACCTAATTTTTGTGGATAAATACATTAAAATTATATTTTAAATTCTGAAGTAATACGAAGAAATCAGAGGAATTTTAGTTTGAATTCTATTTTTGTATTTCAAAAATTAAAAGGTAAGCTACAGCAGTCCACATGAAAAAAAAATAAACAAAAGATTTGAAAAAGATATGTTGGAGAGAATAAAGGAAGCGAATCACTCTACTTTCCTTTTTTATCTCTAAACATAAATAAAATAGTAATAAAATCTGTTAGTTAATATTTGTATATAAGAGTCCTAAATACATCTAATCACTAACTAAAATCTATAAAATGTAATTTTTAAAACTTAGATTAAGAAGTTAATTAAGAGGAGTATAAGTTGATTATATGTGAAGTTTTGCCTTTAACAATTAGTTTTACAGAATTATTATTACCAAATAATATTACTTGTGTAGAACTTTTAAAACCAAAACAATCCCTATTAAAGGAGCTGAACATTTTTTATAAAAGAAGTAAATATTGTACATTATTTAGGACTTTCAAATTAATTAAAGTCCTTATTTGAATTGGGTAAGAAATCATAATATTTAACACTTCTAAAAATAATATTTTGTATCAAAGTGCGTTACTTTGTACATACATTATTTATTGTTGTCATAATTGTAAAAGTTTGTTGGGCTACATATTATTGTTAACTTAAATTTAAATGTGATCAAGGATATTCGTATAACGCACATACGGATAAACTAGTTGTACTAAAACAGGATAAACAAGATATTACTATTTAAAATATTTATTCATTTTTTAAATTAAAATGTGATGAATTTACAATTATTCCTTTGAATGCTCAACTTTCATTTGATTCTAAAAAAGATAAAAATAGGTTTATCCTTTTACTGCTTTATTCATGTATAATTTATACGATATGAATTAGTTATTTCGTGTTGTCGATAGTATAAAATAATACACTAATTAATATAATAAATTATATAAAAAATAAACAATGCATGATTTAAATTACATCATTAACATACTCAATATTAGTATATTACCACAAAGTGGGGTCTAAAGAAGACATAATATATGCAATTCTTATAATTATTTAGTTTTGTTATAAAGACGATGTAGTATTTGAAAAGTGTACCCAATGATGCAATCATTAATCGTTTTCAAAACATGACAAGTCGTCAAGTGCAGTTGTAATGGTAATATTTAGTATATTATGCGGTGTTAAATGATTCATTACTTTTTAATATATTAAATATCAATACTCATTTGTTAGTTTGACGGGTTATTATATATTAGCTTGAGTCGTTGTCTCGTTCTAAATTTGAGAATTCCAAGCTTCAAATCCTGACTACGCCTCTGCTTTATCTCTACTGTTTAGGAAAGACCATAATTATCTTCCTTATAAATCATAGTACTAAACTACCCTAAAACTCACCTATTTAATTAGTTGAACATTTTTGACAATATAGTCACAAACTCACAATACAACAAACTTCAAGAATATATGAAAAAATAGTTAAAAAGTGAGAAGAAAAAGTTTTGTCCCATAAACAAGTCAGCAAGGGACAATACATGGACAATGACAGTTGCTCCCAACCCCATAAGAACCGTGTGAGTAGTTGACACTGACCTCCCTCCTCCTCCTCCTTCTCTCTCACGCTCCGTCAACTCAAAGCAACCCGCGAAACTTTTTCTCCTCTGTCCCCCGACCCGACCGACCCGACCCGTTTCACTGCTCTCTACTTTCAGATCCGGTTACCGATATCTTCTCTCTCTTTTACTTAGCTCTGTTCATAGTGCATTGGCATTTGGTCTGCAAATGGTAGTTGGTAGGTAGGATCGAGAATGTAAGTGGACTATGATTTGAAAAGGATGTTTTACTTACTACTGTAGTTTTTTCTACTGTTTATTTATTTTGTTTGTAGTTTTATAGTTTCATTTGCATTGTTGTTTTCCGACAGATTCATCAGCTGCTCGAAGTTACTGTTCAGCTATCAAATGTTTGAAATGTAAGCGTGTTTTTTTTTCCTTAATTCCTGTTCCTGTGCTTGTTTGCTCTATTTTTGTTGCTACTGTTTTCGGATGTTGTTTTTCTGCGTTTTGACATAGTATAATGTTGCTATAGTGAAGGGGAAGAAAACGTGTGAGTCTATTGACATGAGGTAATGAAATTTGTGAAATAATGGTTAAATATATGTATTTTTGGCCGAACATCAAATATATGTATGAGATTATCTTCATTGCTTATATAGAAGTGATTATTGATACAGTGGTATAATGATTATGGAAACTACACTAGAAATGGATCTAATACACTGATGCATATCAGTGCGGTGAGTGCCAATGGTTTTGATATCAGATATATGCAGTTAGACTGTGATTATCGCTTTCTTTTGGGGATTTTGGATGTTTATGAAGAACAATTTCATAGATTTTTACTGTGCAAGTTCCGTTGTCAAATTGTTACTATGTTAAAAGAATTTTTTGTATGCAGATATTTGATTGTATAGATGTAGTTAAGACAAGAATTGAGTAGCATTTTGGTTTAATAAGATTGCACCGGAAGATATCCTGAAACACAATGGATCACAAATCATGGCCTTGGAAGAAAAAATCCACAGAAAAAAACATGGTTGCTGAAGACAAAGCAAATCTCTCTTTGAGAAGAAATGACGAAGAGGTAACCAAAGCGTAGTCCTTTTAATTATTTGTTTCTGTTCATTGCCAAATTTATTTAGCATGTTGGTCAACTATGACTCCCATATCTTCAGACGGCCTGGTATCCATTACGTATTTCATTTCCCTGGTAACATAATTTTTTTAAGAAACTTTGCTTTTGACTGCAAATTGATTAGAGATATGGGGTAACTACATGACCAGGGTCCATACTAGCCACATTAACTTGTTGGTTTTTTTTTGTTCTTGTTGACTAAAGGTTAATCAGCAATAATGAAGTAGAAGAATATGCTAGCTTTATTGATGAAGCAAATAATCCTTTCATGTCCAATATTTGATATTTTATCGTGGCTTCGAGTATACTTATGAGCTGAGAAAGGCAAATACAAAACATAACTGGAAATGATCTTTGGATAATTGGAAGTTGGAACTAGTTATAAAAAAGCCACTTCTGAAGGGATTAAAATCTCAAGCTCCTAACGTTTGAGAAACACTTCTCACCGCTTTCAGAGGCATCTTTCCCACCATCCAAACCTTTACTACCCGGAGAACGAATAAATTCATTGTTAGAGTAGGTTAAGAGTCCACATTGGTTGGGGAACGGATTGGTGTTTGCTTATATGGACTTAGGCAATTCTCCTTTCATGAGCTAGGTTTTGGGATTGAGTTAGACCCAAGTGTCATATCTTTACATCGTATCAGAGCCAGGACCTCCATTCTTGTTAGGGCTCCTGTTCCACGCTCCTGTTGGGCTTGACCATGAAGGGGAGTGTTAGAGTGGGTCATAGTCCCGCATTGGTTGGAGAATGGACTAGTGGTTTGCTTATATTGACTTAGGAAATTCTCCCTTCATGAGCTAACTTTTGGGGTTGAGTTACCCCTAAGTGTCATATCTTTACATTCATAAAAAATAAAAATTAGAATACCCTTGCATATTCTCTCTTTTTCTTTTTCTCTAGTTTCTTCTGATAGATGGACAAGGTGAAGTCCAAACTGGCTTGATAACCCTCTGCACCACCTCGACAAGAAACTTCAAACCTAATAAGATGAGGATGCATCTGCTGTTGGAAGCAGAAGAAATGATGATCCTGCTTGAACTTGATGAAATCTTCTATACTTACATGTGCTTTAGATATTTGGTCAATGATAGTGTTATGTGCTCTGAACCAGCTTACCTACACTTCTTCTATTTACAGACACTATCTAGTGATAAAACCGAACTAGAACGAGAGCTGAAGGTTGCGACTGACAAGCTTTCTTCTGCTCTGGTGGAATGTCGTGCTAAAGATGATTTTGCACAGAAACAGATGAAAATTGCACAGGAAGCAATTGCAGGTAACCATAGCTAATTTACCATTATATTTGTATATTCATGTGTTTACCTTCTTTTCTAGCATCTTTTTTGTATTAGTTTAATTCTATCCTCCCTAGAAATCACAAAATGTAGGGTTTTTTTTCAAGTGTAGTCACTTATGGATGGTATATGTAGGCTGGGAGAAGACTGAAACTGAAGCAAGATTGCTAAAGCAAGAACTAGAAAAAGCTCTACAGCAGAGCATAGCTGGTGAAGAGAGATTAGGTAACTTGGATGCAGCACTCAAGGAATGTATGCAGCAGTTGCGTTTCATTCGAGATGATCAGGAAAACAGGATTCATGATGCAGTATTGGAGGCATTGAAAGAATTCGAAAAAACAAGGACTCTCTTGGAGAAAAAGTTAGCAGATGCTGGGCAGAAGCTTACACGATTAGGTTCCGAGAACAGTCAGCTTAGTATGGCTCTCGTGGCAAAGGAGAAGGCAGTAGGTCATTTAAAAGGACAAGTAGCTGGGGCAGAAGCAGAATTCAGTGCCTTGAAGACGCGACTGGAATCTGTAGAAAAAGATAATTCTTCTCTGCTGTATGAGGTACGGGTCCTTGAGAAGGAGCTTGAGATCCGGAATGAGGAGAGAGAATTTAATCGCAGAACAGCTGATGTTGCACAAAAGCAACACCTGGAGAGTGTGAAGAAAATTGCACAATTGGACTCAGAGTGTCAAAGGCTACGTGTCCTTGTTAGGAAGAGACTGCCAGGCCCTGCCGCCTTGGCCAAAATGAAGACTGAAGTTGAGATGCTGGGGAAGGATCATGCTAAAATTAGGAGAAGGAAGTCAAATCCGTCTCTAAATGGTTCAGTAGACTTAACTTCAGAGACAGCTCCTGATACTCCGAACAGAAATATTGACTTCCTCTCTGAGCAATTATGCATGATGGAAGAGGAAAATAGGATTCTGAAAGAAGCCCTTCATAAAAGAGCTAGTGAACTCAAATTTAATAGGATGATAAATGCTCAAACAGCTGCTGAACCAGAAAAATATCTTCCCTCTGCGCAGGAACTATCTGTGACATCACTATCTGATATGGGCAGTGATGACATAGGTGGCTGTTCCGAGTCTTGGGCTTCTGCACTAATGTCGGAGCTGGAGCATTTCAAAAATGAGAAACAAATAGGTCTACCTTCATCTATTAGTGTAGGAGCTTCAGATATAAATCTGATGGATGACTTTGCAGAGATGGAAAAATTAGCCACCGAGTCTACAGTTAAACCTCAGGGAGCTGTTCATCATGCCTTACCGAGGGAAAATGGAAATGAGGGTGCTTTGGAGACTCAGTTATGTTCTCATTCATCAGAAGCAGTAAGTACAGAGAGAGTTCATGTGACAGATCGTTATATTTCCAGCAATGAGTCAAAAGTAATATTGAAAAGTAAAGCTTCTGGTGGAGTTGATAACATACTGAAAATGCTCTTGGAGCATGGCCATGGAACACAAAGAAGCCCATACGAAATACTGGAAGATATCAGAACTGCTCTGGCAGAAAAGTATCCCTCAAGTAAGAACCCTGCGGAAGCAAATGAAAGTGCAATAGATGCTGACGTTATATGTTCTCCCAACAATGTTGAGTGTAAGGAGATACATGATGATTCAATAACATGGCATTCATCAAATACAGAAACTGGTGATAATGTCTTAGAAAAAAAATGTGAACCAGACATGTTGTCGTTTATGGGTACATCGATTAATAAGGTTATTGATATCATTGAAGGAATCAATATACCCTTGACAGATGATAGTATTCCAGAAATCTCATCTCGCAATGGTAATGGACTTCTACCATATGAAAGTGCATCGAAGGAGACAGCCTACGTGGTTCGTGTTTTCCAGTGGAAATCTTCAGAACTATCAACTATTCTTCAAGAATTTGTCCAAACTTGCCGTGATTTATTGAATGGAAAGGTTCACATTGAGAAGTTTACTGAAAGATTAACTTGGACCCTGGAATGGATTGTGAACCACTGTTTTTCCCTTCAAGATGTTTCAAGCATGAAGTATACTATAAAAAATCATTTTGACTGGGATGATTCGCGAAGCAGTATTGGAATGGAAGCTGGGGTGATTAATCCTATGTTTGAATTTGATAAACTTCAGACTGAAAGAGGAAACTCATTATACTCTCCTGTTTTTTCCTCTCTCGGTCGGATGAGTTCTTTGCCAGAGAAAGAAGTTCTAGCATCTGTAGATAATGAAATTCAATCACCAAAAGATGAGTTTCTGGAAGAGGGACCTACAAAGGTGGATTTGGAAGGCAAACTGCAAGCAGAAACTCTACGGAGTGATTCCTTGATGGTTCAACTTCAGGAATCAGAGAAAACAATCAAAAGTCTGGAAAAAGAAGTAAAAAATCTCAGACAGTCAAAGGAGATGATGGAGGATCAAATTGAGAAAGAAAAGATGGTGAAAGAAGACCTTGAGATGCAATTCAAAGCAGCTAAACTGGAACTGAATGAAGCTTGTCAAAAGGCTTGCTCTTTAGAGAAGGAACTCGAGGACCAAAATGAGTCCTATAAGAAGCTCGATTCTACATGCAATATGCTTCACCTGCAGCAAGAAAGGTACATATGATGCTTTTGTAAAATTTTTAGAAGTGTTGTCTAGGGGTTATTCTTTACCTAAAACATGTAACTTGCAGCTTAAAAAAAATGGAGTTATTGGAGAATGCGGAGGTGGAACCTGAAGAAAAGCTTCTTCAAAGTGTAAGTTCCCATCAGCTTCAGTTAAATTACCTTAGGCCTTACAGATCAAATTTCTGATGCATGTTTCTTCATTATTAGCAGAACAATCCAAACTTCTAAAAAGGGTCATATTCAATTGATATAACTCATACCAGATAAAAATCAATCGAACTTTGAAAAACCAAAAATATTGTGTTGCAAAATGATATGATATATCTCATTGCCCATTTCAAGAATTAGTCGAGTTCTGTAACTCTCTATCGAACGTGTACTAACAGCATTGACATAAACATTTTGTTCAATTTTGTAGGATTTGGAGATCACTGCAGCTTCAGAAAAGTTGGCCGAGTGTCAAGAGACTATTCTGAACCTAGGGAAGCAGTTGAAGGCATTAGCCTCGCCTGGGGATGCAGCTCTCTTTGATAAGGTGATATCTACAACTTCAGAAACAACTAGAGCTACCATGACAACCCCAAAGAAGAGTTTTGGACGCCGTTCATCTCTTCTTGACAAGATGCTGGCTGAGGACGATGAAGTGGGGTCTCCAACTACCAAAGAAGTCATTCTGGATGCCAAGATAAATACTCTCTCCAGTGTTGACGAATCAGTGAAACAACCAGAAAAGTCTCCATTGAGTAATGGGAGGACACAATCAGGAATTGGAGCTGTTACTGGCTCCCTGCCCATCGTACCTAGCAAGAAAAGAAATATTCTTGGATTGTGGAGGAAGTTGTTGCGAAAAGGTAAGAAAAATAGCAGCATGACGAAACTCAAGGTATGACCTGCATGGATGTCATTCGAAGCTGCAGGCTATTGTTTCTAGTGATGTTTATGCTTCATTCATGGCTTGGTTGGTGCTGATAGCAATGTTTTCTTTTCCCCACTCATTGTCTCCCTCCCTTCTGTTCCTGTTTCTCATCCACTTTATGTATTGTATGTGATATTGTATATGAAAACTAGAATCAGTCCTTAACCTCAATGGTATAGTGTATCTATTACAAAGAATGATACTGGGGATGAAACTTCTCGAATCTTGGTGCATGAACTTTGTTTGACCTGCTTCATATTTACCCAGTACAATTTTTGCTAGTTGAGTAATATGTGTACGTAAAACTGAAATATATCCGAAACATTGATATACATTAAGACAAGGATAACAAAACAAATTGCAAATGGAACCAAAATAATAGAAAGACTGATATATGACGAACCCAAGTGAAACACTTGCACAATGCAAAGGGAGTTACGTACCACTGAGCATGACTATTTCCCTGTTATCATTCGAACCAACATTTGACCCCCGAATAACATGTTTGAATAGTCTCGTGCAGTGCATATATCCGTGGTCCTTTTTTATGATAGGGAGTAAACACATGTTTGGTCTTTCACAAATTGAACCTCATGTAGGAAAGAAACCTCAACGGGGTGCATATATAAAAGGACTGCTGTAAAGTCTCTTCTTTTTCTACTGGAAAAAATTAGAATACATGATCTCTTGAGCCAAAACTGAATAGGCCAATTACTAGGAATCATAGGGAGTCTTGTGTAACACGTCTAATATTCAGTAAAGTTACTGGTAATTCAGTCTCTGTAAACCACAAAGTTTGCAACTTCATGTAGCCCCGCCTCCTTGTAGCATTCAGCAATCCTTTCCACACAATCGTCCCATGTACCGTCAATGGAAGCTAGATCCAACAAGAAAGCAGCTTCATCCAATGCAACCTACAAAATAGGTATAGAATGAAAAAAAAAGAAGCATAGGCCATTCTTCTTTCTGTCACGGAGAAGGAACTGATTCCATATGCAAACACATTTGAATTTAAAATGATTACGAGAATTTAGCCATACCTGAGCAGGGTCCTTCCCTTTCTTTAGATCAGCTTGCTTACCCTCCTCGGTTACCTTTTCTTTGATATACTCGATTTGTTCATCTTCCCATTCAGCCATATTAGCAACTTCCTGCACGAGGTTCAGTAAAGAGATGAACAAATAGACCTAGCATCAGCATGCTGCAAAAAGACAAGAAGTAATTGATTGGATCAAGGAATGGCATACATGGTACTCGCAACCCAAAGTCCACCATGGTGATTTTAAAGCCCCCCTAGCAGCATCTTTAGCTTCTATATTGCGCCCAACCCTAGAGAAGAAGAGAAGAATATGAGTAAATATGCTGTAGAAATAGCTTGTTTAATAAATATACAGATATATGAAGAAAAACTATGAAATATACAGACTTCAGCAGAACTTCAGCATTAAAGACAAACGGCCGCGCGAATCCTGGAAAATGCTCCTTCTTTGTATAAAATTCTCCCGTTACCAAAGCTGAAATCTTCCAACAGCACGTATATATCACCCATATGCTATGAATCGAACATTGCTTACTAACTAAACAGAAACTTTCTTACATTGTCTCCATTGTCAAAATGCTGCTTAACTCTGCGCTCCAATACGTCTGGAAACAAGCCAACCTAGAGAGAATATCACATGGGTGCAATTAGCTGAGTCACAATGACCAACATCAAGATACTGCAGCATGCATCCTTCCTTCTACCTTCTTCAATATATAAGTATCTAAGCTTGAAATATTTGATGCTCGAAAGTCACCCTTCTCATAAAGTTTCTTTCCAGCACCAACTGAAATCTGGAACAATTCATCCGCTCTTTCTTGATGACCATTTGCATCTTCTTCCACCAAAACCCTGTGAATGTACTGATCTACCTATAGCATGGTAAAAGGAAAGGCGATAGATAAATTGTGTGCATTCATGCATGCTACCAAAGCAGATTGAGAGAGTGAAGCAATTAACCCTCTCAAACATCATCCAGAATCCAGATACCAAGAAGTAGAGCAAGTTCACAGTAGCTTACATTCTTAGCTAATAGCCACACACCATACTTGCGCACTTCTACCAACGGCATGTCCATCCTGTGAACAATGAGGATATAAATAAAATACAACAACAAACATTCCCACAAAGTGGGGTCTGGGGAGGGTAAAGTGTACGCAGTCCATACCACTACCTCAAAGGTGATGTAGAGAGGCTGTTACCGGGATATAAATAAAATACAAAAAAAAATTAAAAATGCCTTTTTCTCTGAGAGCAATTAGGAGAAAATCAAGCCCAGAGAATAAACCAAGATAAGTTCCAAAAAAGTAGAACAGAGATATCCACAAAACTGAGCAATTTGATGAATTATATTACCCAGATGGGGCAGTTGGCCATCGTAACAATGCAGTTACAGAATCTACAAAAGAAGAGAAGGAAAAAAAATGAACACAGAAGCATACTTTCAACTTAAAAGAAGCTTGATATCCAATTTCCAGCATACCTGAACTCCTTCTGGAGAGAGGAATCACTATAGGAACCAGCCCTTTCTTGGCACCAGGAGAAATTATTTCCTCACCTACCATAACGCGTTGAGCAGTGCATAAGGTTCATAGTGACCATCAGACATCGGTTATGTTGGTAATCAAATTATCAACTCTCCGCATTTTAAAGATTATGTGAATAACCACCTAAGCCAAAAGTCTCAGTTAAGTAAGCCTAATAAAGGATATACACAAGTCTCCGTCAAGCGTACAAGGTCATCCTATGACACTTCCTTAATATCAAGTAACCAAGAGAAGCAAAAGATTACCCTAACTTGACCCCACTGACACCTTAAGTTTCAGCACCGATAAGTTACTCCTAATAATAACATATATTGAAGAGGAACTAGAAGTACTAATGTAGTAACGTTTTAACTCTTAACTAAAACTAGAAGCACTCCTGATAGTGGTTCCAGTATACCTGTAGAGACCCTATCAGGAATAAAGTACTCCCTCCATTTCAATTTGTTTGGCATATTTTGACTTATCACGAAATTTAAGAAAGTAATTTTTAAAAACTGTGGTCTTAAATTAAAGATATGTCAAATGTACCAAAATACTCTTTATTCTTCTGGTCTTAAACATGTCATTTGAAAAGTTGAAAATAAAGAGTTGCTAAAAAGGAAAGAGTCATTCTTTTTTAAACAATGACAAATGAAAGTAGGCCAAACAAATTGAAACGGAGGGAGTAATGAAAGCCGGCTTCTCTATTTAACTTTTTTTTTTTCTTTCTTCCTAATAGAAGAATACTAAGATTAATAAAAATTTAAAACATGGAATTAGATTGGCTCACCTCTCACCTTAAGGATTTTGAGAAGTTCATTCAAATGCTCCGGTGCTTCAGTTGCAGCTACATCTTTGATAAATGAAACATGATCTGCCACGTTCTCATTTCAAGTACCGAATTCGTGCAGTCAAAACACATTTGAATTGGTGTAGTGGTAACCAATTAGTACTTTAGTATTAAATAAATATCTACTTAAAGTAGTAGTAGTGAAATTTAACGTTTTAAAGTATAATTAATAAGGTTAGTTTAATAAATATACCTCCAGACTACAATTAAAGCTTTCTGATAGGTCAACAAGAGTCGAGTAATATGAAACTGACCAAATTAAACTAGACAAAAAAGTATTTGTAGGTTTTGCATTTATTTTTTTTACCCGAAGAAGAAGAGGAATAGCATCGGGATGCGGGTCGGCAGCGGCCAAACAAAATGCCGGGGAATGCGACGGCGCGTGGACATCCGAAACCCACTCCACCACCCACGTTCATTATCTTCCTGATAGATATTGCTTGGGTGTTGATTATGGGTAAAGTGGGAAACTCAAAACTAAACCATTCCTTCCTTTATTTAAATGGGCTGGGCTGGGCTGGACTGACTTTAACTTAAACTGGGCTGATTTACAAAAATGTTCATTTTTGGTTCATATATTTAGATATTGTTCTTATTTTTTAAAAGTTGTGCAAATATAATTCTTGAGAGATTACGTTTTTGAATAATATTAAACTCAGGTTTGATATTTGCTTATACATTGCTCAATCTGAGAAACAAGCATTAGATTATCATTTGAGGTTTTCAATAACTTATAAATTTTTAGATTGTGATCTAACATTTTGTCATAAAATTTTCACCAAAAAAAATGTTCTAAAGGTTCATAAATTGTAAGAGAAAAAAATAATAATAATTTACTAAACAACTGTTTTAAAAAGGGATAGTGGGTGAAGATTTTTGAAGTGGGTCATGGATTTTATTGGGCTTGGGTTTAACCTCTGTTTATAACGGCCCATTCTAATTCTTATTTGAACCAAATATCTGGAAGTCGAAAGACTGATGAGAGCTGCAGCCGGGAGGCACTAGAGTTTAGTGTCATTATATTTTGTGGGATTTGATTTGTTTCCTGTTGAAGAGTGAAAAAAAAAATTATAGGGATGATTATGGATCAGAACTATTCGTTCATCTAATTCATAATAAGTATAAAATGTATAGATTGTATACACATAATATATACATTGATAATATATATGTTATATATACTTCGAATTTTCGATCATATTAGTGAACTAGTTGACTAAACAATATATTTCGATAACTATCTCAAAATTATACTGCCGAGTTATTCAAAAGTTGGTAAGTTCTTACGGTAAGTAAGCATGACATGATAAAGTAAGAGAAGTTGTGTAACTAGACTGTTATAATCACTACGTTAAATTAAGAGAGATATAGACTGATTCATTGTCTTACATGCTATATCATGTACTCCCTTGTCTCAACTTATTTGTCGTGATTCTCTTTTACATGCTCCTTAGAAAAATATTAATTAGGAGGAGTTTAATTATTTTACCCTTCATTAATATTTGAACAATTATTACATTATCTAATAATTGAGATGTTTGGAGTCTTCAACAACAATAACTACAAGGGTGAAATGAGAAAAAAATACTCCCTCCGTCCATCAATAGTTGTCCACTATTGACTTGGCGCACAGGTTAAGAAACAATAAATAATATGAGTAATTTTACTATATTACCATTTGAATATAATAAATTTAATGTTTTGGGATGCATTGAGTGATAAATAGTATTTAATAGCAAAGGTAAAGAGGGTTAAAAGGGGTACATTATCCATTGATTTTTCAAACTTGACAAGTAGAGCTGTCAATACGTGTCGGCCCAGCCCACACGGGCTTTGGAGTTTGATGGGCCATAAAACATCAAACCCATACCATCACTCTGTGGGTTGCGGGCCTCACGGGCCAACCCATTTTTTAAAAAATATTATTTTTATAATTTAATTTTAGAATGTTAATAAACATAAATATTTACAAGACAATATTACATAATGTTACTACTTGCTAATTAAGTCTCCAATACACCAAAAAAACTAATCCTAGTAGCGAAACTAAATAACTTTTGACATGATACCCTTCGAACCAAATAAAAATATTAATAAGCAATCTAAATAGTTAATGAGTAACAATATAACTGATTTTTTAATGTTTAATTGTTTAAACCTAGTACTACTTAATTTTGTATTGTGGTTATTTACATATTTTATAAATATAATTAAATTTAATTATTAATAATTTAAATAGATTTTGAGTGTGGACTTTGGAGTTTTTTATTATTTTTAGTACTCTATTTTATTTTTAAATTATTTTTTATTTGACTAACGGGCCGGTATTGCTCAAGCCTCACGGGCTTATCCGGGCTGGCTGAAAAGGTCTGTTCTTAAATGGTCTGCAAAAACTGAAGCCCAACCCTATCAAATTACAGACCAGGCCTTTCCAGCCCAACGGGTCTGACCCATATTGACGTCTCTATTGACAAGTATTGTTGGACATTTATTTTTAGTATAGTGGACAAATATTATTGGATAGAGGGAGTTATTAATTTTGTCTTGAGTTTATGAAACGACAAATTAAATAAGATAACTATTTTTAGAAGCAAGACAAATAATTTGAGACAGAGGGAGTAGCAATTATCATTTTGAAAAGGTTTACTTTCGATAGACTAATACGAGGATAACTTTGCCAACTAATTAATTAGCAGAATAAAGCTAATTATTAGTCTCTTCCATCACTAATAATTTCAAGTCGTGCAAGTTTCAAAATATTGGTTGATGTTGAACATCCTCTTTTTTACTTGGCCAAAAACTCCTTTCCACAAATAGATCATATTATATGATAATGAAAGATACGTTTATCCTTCTGCCAAAAAAAAAAAAAAAAAAAAAAGGAAGATACGTTTATCCTATATCACGTCAATTTTAGGAATATATCCAGAACCTCATGAATATATTCAAAATTAGTCAGACTCATATTGTATGACAGATGTTAAAATGAATAGGAACAATTAAAGTTGATCAAAGCACGTATCTTGCAAATCCTCGTACGAATGTACAGTACTTCATTTTGTAAACCTTCTAGCTACTTGTATTTCAAATCCATTTTGTAAACCTTCTAGCTACTTGTATTTCAAATTCAGAAGCAACAGTTTTGATTGTAGTGCTAATTAATAAAGTTGATAAAATTAAAATGTTACATATAAATCGTGAAAATACTCTTAATGCTATAAAATGTTTTCGCAAAAAATTGTGAGAACTTGGTCTAAAGCAGATTACATCAATAATTGTGTGCGAATATATGTTGCGTGTGACTAATTTGCACTACTAATTATAGCTATATTACCACACCTATCAGTCAATTACTCAACTAAATATAAACCATAAATTATTCATATCTAGATCATGTTGTGTTGGTACGTGCATATCCTTAGAAGGTTTAATTTTGGGATAAAACATAAAAATTCTCTAACTATAGGAAATTGTTAGTTACACATTTAAACTATGCGAGAGCCCTATTACCCTTTAAATTTTTTTTAAAAAAATTGTATTATTTACACACCTAAATAGATACAAATTTCCAATTTATCCGTTGCATGGATTTTCTTAGGAAAAGAAATTCCCAAATTGGATTAGAAATAATGTTACACTACTTTAGACATATCATGTTGCTAATAATAAATTAATAGATGAATGATTTTGTTGAAAGAAAATCTCAACATCGGAATATTAATTAGCTACTTAGCCGTATCGGAAACAGGAAAAATATTTAAATTTTGTGTGCTTTTTGTTTTATTACATAACAGTTCTCTTGATTTAAATTTTTCAAAAATTAGCTATTGTTTTCTTGTTTCTCAAAGAAGACGAGCATTTCCTTGATTAACTATTTAACTATCTTGTTTGTATATATATCTTTTTGATCAGTGGAGTGATCCTTCGAAAAGCTTCACTAACAACAACAAAAAATTATTTTTGGTCTTATTCATTGATTAGATATGTCACTAAAATAAAATGACTGGGTAAACTGGCCTATCTAAAGTCATTTTAAGGAGCTCGATCAGGAAAAAAATCTTCTAAGGCTTACGAATCAATTTTCTAAAAATAAAAATAAACTAAGTCTTTATCCGATAATTCAATAAATTTCTTAGAGTTTAACTTTTATATATTACTAGCGTAATATCTTAAAAGTATCATATAACTTAATGTGTATAATTGCATACCATCTTTGATTAAGTACTAGTGTAGATTAACAGCATGAAAGATAAGGTACCTGATATAATAGTTGTTAAATTGCACTAGCTAGTAGTATGATTTTACAGTATTATCTATGTATATAAATTAAAGATTTCAAAATTATACCATAAATATGTGTATTAGATCCCGTTTCATGTTATAAATTAAGGAGATTCAAAAAATTTAACAAGTTAGCATTATGTACATTTTAACTTTTTCATTAAATACAATTAAATTTCAATTGTTCACATAAGATGAACGTAAAATTCTGAGTAAGGGTGTATTTGGTATGAAAGAAAAAAAAATTCACAGAAAGTGTTTTGTTGAAAAATAATTTTTCTTACTTATTTTCTAGTGTTCAGTAAGTAAGCAAAAGTAATTGATCCAACAACATTTAATTATATGTAATGTAGGAGAACACTAAAGGGGAGTAGGGGTTGGGAAGTAGAAAATTCTGAGATGTTATTTATGAAAAATATTTCTTCTATTCCTGAAAGTCATTTTCTTAATTTTTAATAAATTTACTTTTGTCCCTACAATATACACGCCGATTGATTGTAATATGCCTTGAAAAATATTATTTTGAACGAGAAATGCATGTTTTTTTATGTAGTATTCGCGTTTGGGTTGTCGGTAGGAATAGCAATTAGTACAGGGTGGGGCGGGGTGGGGCAGGGTGGAGCCTTAACGGGACAAGTCAGGGCAGGACTTTAATGGGATAGGGTAGGGGATGGCAGGGCAAAATTAATTTTATGAAATAAATTAGCGGGGACATGTATATACATATAACAGATACTCCCTCCGTGCTATTTTATTTGGCCCCTTTTGGCTTGACCACCCATTAAGAAAATATTAATTAGAAGTTATTTTACAAAATTAACCCTATTAATGATGTTTTGACACTTTAAATCTAACTATTACTATTTTCTTTAGTTATTTAATACTAAGGTTAATATGGAAAAAACTAATAAAACACTCTTGATTTGAGAAAATGAACAACTAATTTGAAACAAACATATTTAGAAAGAAGTTCAAGTAAAATGGAACGGAGGGAGTATTTGTAAAGATGCATGCTAGAAGGTTTTCTTCAAGGAACAATTGTTTCACTGCTTGGTTGAGAAGAACAAAAAATCTTTGCAACAACAATGTGCAGATTAGTGAAAAAGAATCTTCAAGTACAGGAGAGAAATTGAACAAAACTTTCTAGCATGCATCTTTACAAATATCTGTTATATATATATATACATGTATAGGAATAATACACTCTGCAATATTCAACTTTTATGCAGCTATAGTTCTAATTCCTAGAGAAAAAAAGAGTATAGCTAATCCCAGAATAATTAATCTTGGGATAACTTGTTTCCCAACCAAACGAACCCCGAAATATATTTTTGATATCTTTAATTTTGTATCTAGGAAGCATTTTGTATATTTAATACTAGAAAACTAAAGAGAATGATATCAATAGTTTAAAATGAAAAACAGAAAAAGGTTAAAAATAAATAAATGAACTATTATATAATGGAAAAATGCGGAGAAAAAAAAAACAAGGCAAGGCTCAAAAGAAATCATGTTGCAAAGTGAAAAATAAAGAGGAGGAATGAAAAATAACATAAACAGGGCGGAGCTGGACAAATATTGGAAAAATACTAAATGGGGCAGGGCGGGGTGGGTCAAAATCTTAATAGGTCAAGGCTTTCCCCGCCCTCACCCGCTCTATTGCAATCCCTAGTTGTCGGACCAATAATTAAATGGCGAATCAAGCAAAAAAAAATCTTGCCCACCAGTTGGCCATATTGTTATGTGATCAAATGACGCAATTTGAAGTTTAACTTGAGATTGAGATTTAATTTTCCTTGTGTGTAAATACATTGAAACGGCTTGCCAAATGTTAATGTGATAAATCAAACATCACATTGTTATGATATCACGTCGCGAATTGTTTGATACTAATATAACTCTTGTTGTATATATGTGAAATATAACAATCCAAAAATAGATAAAGTAGAATGTTACATTATCTAAAATTATAAATAATGTAAGCATATCTAATATGAATTTCTTTCATCATTTCCATGAAACTTAACTAATTTGAATTGTTGGGGAAAAAAAAAGAAATTAATGACATAAGGAGAGATATAATTAAAGGGTAACAGCTCCCATGAATATAGTATCTTGTCCCATAGCATGCAAAGTCTCAGGGGTCAAACAAGCTTCAATGTCGATACTTCCTTGTTCTGTACCACAAAAGATTGTCATTTTACCATCATGTTTGTTGCCATCGCCACTTCTCACAGCAACAGGTCTCCCCCATCCAAAGTCATTGCCATACACATCGAAGCGCGGCGAGCTGCTAGCAATCAAGCTATTAGCCACCACCTCACTCTTTTTCACTATCTTTGGATTTCTCACCCAACTTTGGTAGAAATTCATAACCTCTTCGTGGGTTTGCCTGGCTACCACCTTATTCATTTGCAAAGCGGCCCAACCTGAATAATTAGAAGCAAATTCAGAATTTAATCTTTATGTGTGTTCAACATTTTGAGTTTTCCAAAATATTTTTCAAAACATAATTTAACCCATTTCTTAATAAATTTTTAGTTTGTTTGGCTAAACTTTCAAAATGTGTTTATTTCGAAAAATGTTTTTTGTCATAATTTAAGTAACCAATGGAAGATAGGCCAGCTTAATTAGGATAACTGAAAACGAATTCACTTTTAGCAATTGGAGGCAGGTCAGGGGCGTGTGTCAATATACTTTGTGCTTTGACCAATATTTCCAAAGTGCTTCTCGAAAAAATTACCTTTTGAACTTTTGTTACTACTTAGAAACACTATTTTTTCCTCTAAACATTCCAAAAATAAAAAATAAACACTTTTGACTTCTCACTTACCTGAATCATGCTCCAACAACTCCCTACCGGTGGTTGTCACGTTCACAAAATGGACAGCATTTCCAAAATAGCCTTCAGGTAAAGGTGGCTGAAGCCTTGTCCTTGCACCTACTAATATTTTGAAACTAAATTTTTCGTCAGCGTTTGTACCACTACGGCAACGGATAACAGATTGCCATAGATGAGCCAAAACAGCTTGTAAAGAAGAGATACAAATCCTTTGGTCGATTCCAAATTCAGAATTAGCTTTGGTTTTGAGCCTAGCTATGTTATCCTTGCTAAAATGGAAAACTCTTTCTTCTAACAAAGGTAAATCGAATTCATCATGGACTTGTTCCTTAGGTAATGGAACATGAATTGGACTAGGAATAAATTCAGGAAACCAACGTTCGAGGACTGGAGGTTTGTTCACTACAAGATTGGAACATTTGGTGCGGGATATTTCGGACCAAGAATTGAAGAAATGCCAGAAAGATGTCCCATCGGCTACACAATGATTGATAGTGCACCCAATGAAGAATCCATCAACTAGCTCAGTGACTTGCACCGCCAATAAAGGTTTAGAAACACCTGTCAAAAATAACACCATATAAATACATTAATAAAAAAAATAAATTAATCTCTATAAGGTAAATTTTCAGATGAGATGATTCATACTACAAATTCACTATAGTATTAGAACAAGCAGAAATCTTGAGTTCAAATTTCAGTGCGATCTAGCTAAAAACAACAAAACAAAAATTGTACATATTTAGCTCATGAAAAAGAATGCATGCCCACGCGTGCCTGAAATTAATGATGTGTTGAAACGTAATAAAATTAAGTTACTACATATATTTACTAGCTTCCTCATTAATTTATGTGATAATGTTTGATTGGACACAAAATTTAACAATAAAAGAGAAGGTTTTTGATACTTGTGATATGAATAAATAATAGTAGATGTTTGTACCACTATAAACCATCTCAATAAATATAGAATAAAAAAATAAATTAAAGTTAATCATTAGTACTAAATATAAGAAAATGTCCTTTTTTAGACTACTAAAAAAACACCTTCATAGTTGGGAACTCCATTGCGTGAAAAGAAATATTTGACAATCTTTGGCACGTAAGTTTGCTCCAAGATATCAGCCACAGTCAAATCAGGTGCAGTAGCATAAGTGAATTCAGCTCCTTCATTACTGCAATCAACAAAGAAAGATAAGGTATTATCACTATTTTTACTAGCTACAAGTCGTCCCCCTAGGAGAGGAAAATAATTTAGAGTATCAGAAAGTGAAGTTTTTAGGCTATTGATAATTTCTGATGATGATTTTGCAAACTCTATATGTTGCTGGGGATTTGGTTTACGAAAAAGTAGTCCTTTTTGTATGGGATCCACAGTGAGGAGTTGAAGATCCCATGGAGTTAACTGAATTTTTTTGCTGGAAGAGTTACTCTCTATGGGTTTCTTTGGCCTAATTACACATGCAGATACTACTTGAAGTTTTGTCATCTCGGGACATTTGTTTTGCAGAAGCTAAATGGGGATGAACTGACTTATATATATGGCTCAATGGCAAGATATATCCCTCTAGAATGTGACAAAGACCTAATCATATAGTTAGGAGTATCAATTTATGTTTGTTTTACTTTCCTTTTTAGTTTCTTTCGAAAAGAATGAGAGATCAACAACACATATTGGCCGTTAAGGCGGAACCAAATAAAAAGATGTTAGTGTCATGTGTTCAAAACAGTATACCAAAAATTCAAAGTAAACTAGAAACAAGAAAAGGTAAAAGCTTTAATTAAAATCCGAGCCCACGTAATTTAATGTGTCTACCTAAGGAATTTAATCCCCCTCATTGTACCTAAGGTTTTGGATTACTTCCACCCAGCATAAAATGGATTTACCTGTCGTTGGAGTAGAGCTAATACCTCAAATGACAATGACCTCATCAATGTAAAGAACGGCAACAAATCATCTATGTTTGTTAGAAATTATGTAGAAGAATCTGAAATTCGATGCAGAAAATTGAGACTAGTCATCTGAATTAGCCAACGAAAAGATAATATAAAGAGGTGCTTATTGTGCCACCTTATCAGTAAAGTCACAATTTATAAGAAAAGTCAAAGCCTATGAGAAAAGTCGCAACTAATCGGAAGAGTCACAACCCTTCAAAGTGAAAAGATGTCTATTCAAATTTGCATCTTTTCTCTTAGGGTTTTTTGGGAAAAAACATCTCTTAAAAAACCCAACAGAAAAAAAAAGCAACGAAAACAAAACTCGAATATGACGAGATATAATACAAGGTTGTCTTCCATATCCTTTATTCCTTTATCTTTAAACCTCCACAAACTTTTTAGTAATAATTATGAAGACTGATGAACAAGATATGTCTAATGTGTAATAAAAAGTACAACATAAATTATATGACTGTTTTTAGATTTTGAATTTAAGGCCAAATTTAGCACGAGCCTATCAAATTAATATATACATATAAAAAAGAAATCTAAATTAACTAGTGTTGGTGACCCCTAGCTTTTACGTTGGTCAGCCTATGCAGCAACTCAAAGTTAATAACTCAAATGGTCACTCAACTATGAACTTTTATCCCAGAAAGTCACTCAATTTTTGTCTTTACTTCAAAAGTCACTCAACTATCACATTTTTACTCAGAAAGTCACTCAACCTAGTTAGTTATTTTTTTCAATAAAATTTACTTATGTGAAATTTCTATTTAAAAACAAAATTCTGAAAAATAAAAAGTATCCATTTAATCACTCTTTTATCCTTATTCCCCTAAATTAATATCTCTCCATCCTCTTTCTCATTTTTCTTCTCCTTTTCACTTTTTTTTCATAAAATTTCCCATAAATCGCACATTTACAGTATAACCTAGGAAATTAACAATTAAAATTAATACAAAATGGAATAACTACCATATTTTATCTTTGCATTTTATTTTTATTTTGTCTTTAAAAAAGAAAATGCAGGATAGTTTAGTTTAGTTTATAAAGACAAAATAAAAATAAAATGCAAAGATAAAATATGGTAGTTATTCCATTTCGTATAATTTTAATTGTTAATTTCCTAAATTATACTGTAAATGTGCAATTTATCGGAAATATTATGAAAAGAAAGTGAAAAGGGGAAGAAAAATGAGAAAGAGGAGGGAGAAATATTAATTTAGGGGAATAAGGATAAAAGAGTCATTAAAGGAATTATTTTATTTTTTCAGAATTTTATTTTTAAATGAAAATTTTACGTAAGCAAACTTTATTAAAAAAATACTTAAATAGGTTGAGTGACTTTCTGAGTAAAAATATGATAGTTTAGTGACTTTTGAAGTAAAAATCAAAATTGAATGACTTTCTGAAGTAAAAATTCATAGTTGAGTGATCATTTGAGTTATTAACTCAAACTCATGTGTGCTTCCTTAACATTTTTATGGGAACAGTGAGGTTGTCAGTTTACGACAACATCTCATGTGTGCTTTAGTAACATTTTTATGTACAAGTGACTGGGACAAACTAAAAGATAAAAGTCTCTGTGACTAGTATTGTTTTCCCATCCAAAATATATTCCTCTATCCCAATTTATCAAATAAATTATTTATAGTATTTTTATGAAATTTTTAAATATGTAAAATTTTACGTTAAAAAATATAAAACGAAATTTAAACCAACAAACATCAATAATCCGATGGTAATTCATCCTACTACAACAAAGAAGGGAGTTTGAATCACCAGGTGGTATATTTTATCGGTAAATATATTTAACAAAACACAAATTGGCACAAATCTTGCTTTTGGTGTCATTTTCGCAATTAACGCATCCAATAAGGATGAGCTTGTAACTTCACCATATTTTGACTACCACCAACTCTCTCTCTCTTCGGCCAAAAAGGAAAATACTGTCCAAGAAAAAAAATTCTGCCTAAAGAAAAGACATCTCTACATCCTCTTTTTTAGCTAAAATTTTTGTGTAAGATTTTACTTTATTAGTGGATCTTGGGTCTCACTTTATTAAAATAGCTTTAGCAACCTTTTTTTTTAGCCTCTTTTCTTTCTTGATCCACTATTTTCTTTCCTCTCTTTTCACATTTTTTAATTATTATTTATTTATTTTATAATCAATTTTATTACTACTTCGATTTTATTTTATTTGATCCATTAAAAACATTTTGTTTCTTTTTATTTATTCATTCTAATAAATGAAAAATAAATTCTATTTTATTTTAATATTATTTTTATCATTAAATAATTATATAAAATATTAGTAGTTAAGTTTAAATTTTTACAAAATATAATTAATAAGACTATTTTATTAAAATAAGCTTCTCAACAAATATAATTAAAATTATATATAAAAATTCACTTATAAAAGAATAGAAAGCACCGTCATGTGTTTTGATAAATTATTATTATTATTATTATTATTATTATTATTATTATTGTTGTTGTTGTTGTTATTATTATTATTATTGACCATATATTCAAAATATTTTCTTACTTTATTTTGAAATTTATGATGGTAGAGTTGAAGATTGTGTTGTGTTTAACTATGTATTTTATAATGAATATTTGAAATGATGTATATGTTTGAATGTAGTTAAACACAACTTCTAATTGGAATAAAGTAAAAAATAAATTATAAGTTATATGTCAAATTTGAAATATAACTTCAACAACAACAACAACATACCCAGTGTATTCCCACCAGGTGGAAAATTTGAAATATAACTTAAAGTTGAAAAAGTTGTAGTTCAAATTTTTATGACCGAACAACGAATTTTAAATAAAGTGAAAAGTTATTACAAAGAAAGAAAATGATTATAGTCATATGGGTCCCAAGAATAGAATTTGAAAAGATATGAGCTATGAAGGTGAAACTTTTTAAAGTACGATGAATGAAAAAATAAGACGAAAAAAATAAAAAATAATTTTAGAAGGCAATTCTAAAAATATAAGTGACCATTCAAAGAATTCTCTCAATTTTTTTTATATTCATAGTCTCTAATTATCTACATGGGCTTGATAAATTTTTCTTTTTTATTTGTCATAACAAAAACTTCTATAAAAAATTATCAGACTCAAAACTTATATATTAATCTCAAAAATCAATTTAAAGATTCACTACATAAAAAAACATAAAACTAATTAAATGGTTAATCAAAATCAATTAAGATCATTCTCCAGAATTAAATTCTCAAAATAAAAATAAAAATCTAAATCATGTCATGTAAGTAATAAATAAACACTTAACGTAAATTTTTTAGAAAAACATTTAATAAAATAGAAAATAAAATATCTTGAAAAAGTTTTTAAAAAAAGAAGAAGAAGAAGGCAGGTAATGAAATAAGAAAGAAGACAAATGAGAAGAATTAAAAGCATGACAGAGAGCTAGTGAAGAAAGGACATTAATGTGTCTTTTGATAGCTTGACAAGTGGGTCCCTCTTCTGTCCATTTGTCAATCAAACAATGCTTCATACAAGTATGATTTGGTGTGCCTCACACATAATAAAAGAAATTTAATTGTACATCTTTTTAATTTTTTTCTTAATTATATTAAGTTTGACAAAAAAATCTTCAACTAAATGGGAGAATTCCTTCAAAATAAACTTAGAGTCAAACTCGGGACCTATGGATTTTTTACTTGACACTTGATTAATTAATTGGAATAGCATCATCTTTGGTCATCTTGCAACTCTAATTGTTTTATCCCTTTATTTAGTAAATTAATATATATATATATATATATATATTTCTTATAATATTCAAAATACAAAAATGTAAGTGACAATTTTTAACGATTTAAAAGGTTCACAAATATTATAAACCAATTAAAAATTAACTCAAGTCTCAATTTGTTACGATTATAGTCAACAAAATTAGTTGACCTTGGATTGGGAATATTGATTCAATCTATGTTAGGATTGAATTGAATCTCAATTTGTCACGACTATAGTCAACATAAATGGTTGACTTCTAATTGTGAAATATTGATTCAATCTATGTTAGGATTAAATTGAGTTACAATTTGTTATGACGATAGTCAACATAAATGCTTTATTTCTAATTTAAAAATATTGATTCAATCTATGATAGGATTGAATTAAATTACAATTTGTCATGATTATAGTTACACTCATAACCTAAGGAGTCTTAATTTAACACTTGATCAATTAGTTGTAATAACATCATCTTCGGTCATCCTGCAACTCTAATTGTTTTATCGCTTTATTTAGTAAATCAATAAAGTGTATATATATATATATATATATTTTATTATTATTATTAAATCATGAAGTTTTGTATTTTATTATTCAAAATACAAAAAAAATAGTGACATTTTTCAACATTTTAAAAGGTGCACAAATAAATTAAGCCTCACAAATCAATAAAAAAATAAATTGAGTCTCAATTTGTCACGACTGTAGTTCTCATAATTAGTTGACCTCTAATTGAAAAATATTGATACAATTTATGTTAGGATTGAATTAAGTCTCAATTTGTCACGACTATAGTCAACATAATTCGTTGACTTCAAATTGGGGTATATTGATTCAATCTAATCCCGAATTGAGTCTCAATTTATTACGACTAAAGTCAACATAAATAGTTGACTTCTAACTGACGAATGTTAATTCAATCTATATTATGATTAAATTGAGTCTCAGTTTGTCATGACTAAAGTTAACATAAATGTTTAACTTCTCTTTATAAAATATTGATTCAATCTATATTGGAATTAAATTAAGTCTCAATCAATATAAATATTTGATTTCTAATTGAAAGTT
Organism: Capsicum rhomboideum; assembly: GCA_031232105.1. Classification (NCBI taxonomy): domain Eukaryota; kingdom Viridiplantae; phylum Streptophyta; class Magnoliopsida; order Solanales; family Solanaceae; genus Capsicum; species Capsicum rhomboideum. The sequence continues at coordinate 87,438,338 of CP124717.1, forward strand.
ATCTATTCAATCTATGTTAGAATTAAATTGAGTCCAATTTATTACTACTATAATCAACATAAATATTTGACTTCTAATTGAAAAGTATTGATTTAGGATTGAATTGTGTCTCAATTTGTCTTGACTGTAGTCAACATAAATGGTTGACTCTAATTGGGAAATGTTGATTCAATCTATGTTAGAATTAAATTGAGTTTCAATTCGTCATGACTATAGTCAATATAAATTGTTTACTTCTAATTGTGAAATGTTGATTCAATCTCTGTTAGGATCGAATCGAGTCTCAATCTGTTACGATTATAGTCAAAATAAATGGTTAACTTCTAATTGAGGAATGTTGATTCAATCTATGTTATGACTGAATCGAGTCACAATTTGTCACTACTATAGTCAACATAAAGGGTTGACTTCTAGTTGGAAAATGTTGATTCAATCTATATTAGGATTGAATCGTGTCTCAATTTGTGAATCTTACGACTAGCCAACACAATTGTTGACTTCTAGTAACTTACTTTTAAGTTTATTTTTAATGAGACAAAGTAAAAATAATTATATTAATAAAATATTTAATTTGAGATTGTTTTTTGAGTTCAATTTTGATAAACTACTTAAACATATTTCAGTGAAATAATATGAAAATACCTTAAATTTCTAGTTAACACGATTGTTGTCTTCTAATAACACAATTTCACTCCTATGTATATTTTTAAAAAATATTTTCATGAGATGGAGTGAAAAATAATTTTTAAAATATTGGATTTGGGAAAAAAAATTTAGTTCAATTTTGATCAACTATTTATATTTTTTTTAGTGAAATAATATAAAAATACGTTAAATTTTAGCCAACACAATTGTTGACTTATAATAATGTCACTCCTATGTATATTTTTAAGATTTATTATCATGAGATGAAGTGAAAAATGATAAAAAGAAATATTGGATTGAGAAATTTTTCTGAGTTCAATATTTACCAACTACTTAATTTTTTTTAGTGAAATAATATGAGAATACTTTACATTTTTAGTGAAACAATATGAAAATACTTAAACTTTTTAAAAATGTAATTCAACTAAAATAAATTTGTGTTTTACCGCAGCTGCCTAGAGTCAAACTCGTGACCCAATGATTATAAACTTTTTGGTCAGTTTGTTAGGATAACATTATATGATGACCCCAACAATTTTTATTTAGTTAGTTAATCTTTGCATACAATTGAATTTTCAGTCAAACTTATATAAACTCAAAATGCGAGTTATTTGGAGTCAAGATAAAATTTCTTCTCTGGAATTTTTTAGTCAAACTTAATTAATTAACAGTTGAAAGATCACCTTGATAATCATCAATTGAATTGATATTTAAAGGTGATTTTCCTTTTGTTTGTAAACAAAACAAAAATTAATTTAACTTTAAAAGTAATCATATTATTTATTAATTACTATATAAATAAATTAATTTAGCGAGTAAACTTTGATTATTTTCAATCCCACAAATTTCATTCATGATTTCTCTTAGTTAGATATTTTTATTATTTAGATCCATTTTTTTAAAAAAATATTATAGGAGAAATTTCGTAGATGAAATATATGGAGGATTTAAAATCAAAAAAAGAGAAAGAAAAATAAAAGAGTTAAAAATCTGTAAAGTAAAACAACTAAACAGATAGAGGTGTTGGAAGAAAAAAAGTATATAATACAAGTCAAAAGGTGTTTTTTTCTTTTTGGAGGGAAAATTAGGTGGAAAATAAAGTGGTTTGGAGCCTAAAGAGCATTATGATCTTTTGGTCAATTTGTGCCAATTTGTGCCAAATAACACTACTCATATTTTAGAAAAAAGACATAAAGTCATCACTGAAGTTGTTCCGAATTTGATAAAAGACAATTTAACTTTGCGGGCATCCTATTACCCCATAAAAGTTGTAACGATCATTGTAAATACATCCTTTTGACCGATTTTCTCAGCAGCCTTGTACTAATACTCATCGAGTGTAGTACACCTTTGTTTAATATATTATTATTATTTATTTAATTTAATTAACCCATTTACTAAAGGTCGGCTTTTACCCAACCCGCTTTACTCTAGAAGCTGCACCTACCCCTTTTCTAGATTTTTCTTCCTCATTCTTCTCCATTGTGGCTGATGATTCTTATAATGAGGTGAAGGCGGAAGTCAAGACATACATTGCTCCTCCATGGAAACAATACTCAAGACCTATCATAATGGAACCTTCCATGGATGATTTAAGCTGCTTCCCTTGTAGTCGTCAGCTCGTTCTTGACAAATCTGATCGAGGGTTCATAATTTGGAGTAAAAGGATTCGAACCTTTGCATGTTGGTATCAAAAATCGATGCCTTACCACTTGGCTATACTCCATAGGCCTATTTTGGACAATAGGAATGGGGAGAAGGGGAAGGGAGAAGCAGGGCTCGAAGAACGAGCCGTGCAAAGACGCAGGGATATAGCAAGTAAGCAGCAAGGTTCTCCCCTTATGACCGATTACAACAAGCTCGCGACTCTAATAGAAAGAAAAGGCAAGCTTTCTGCTCTATTTGCTTGCAATGTTATGCCTATCAAAGTTGGCGAAGGCTTCTGTAACCTTAAACTCGCTACACTGTTCGACCGAACTCATTGGCTCCGCGTCCACGAAAAGTCGGTAACCTTTGTCACCGTCAGCATTTGGTACTCTCTAGATAGCTTCAATAGTTTACTGAAAGCCTTTGGTATAATAAACCAAGATGGTTGGAATGAAACAAAACATTCACTTTCGAGACAATATTCTATACTGAATTCAACAATAAGGGGTCTGGATCATCCAAAACAGATAGTGTAAATTGATTAGGTATTAAGGAACTTCCAATTAATATTATTCAACGGTTCACAACATCAAAATTCCTCGATGATGATGTGTGGATACCATCTACTGGTGTCCCTTATACCTTTGGATTTTTCTTATCGCCACCACAATCTGATGCTTGCATCAAATACTTCCCCATGGATACAAATTCGATTCAAGCTTGCATTCACATTAGAGAAATAGATTCCCTCAAAACCTATTCATAATAGACAACTTGATTTCATAACTTTTAAACAAAATAAGAAGAAATTAAAGATAATACATGGAAATTCCTTATTTTTTTTTAATTTAATTTAGTTGAGGAGGAGCCAATTTCGAAACTCAAGCTTCTCCAATGGCTACTAATAGAAAATTGGGGAAGAAGAGGAGATGCATTGGTTTTATAAATAATTATTCATGACACATGACATTTTTTAATTGGTTTGTGGGGGGGCCTATTATTTATTCACGTGCATTTGTTGCGTGAGAACACGTCTGTTGAGAAAATTGGTTAAAATAGTGTATTTACAAATTTTGTGGGGGTGATAGGACCCTCGCAAATTTAAAGTATCTTTTTAAAAATTCGAAATAACTTTAATGGTATCTTTATATTTTTTCTCCATATTTTATTACATGTATCCTAAAAATTCAGTATTTCCCAAAAGTTCTTTTTGTTAAAATAATATAATTACGTGAAAATCGAGTACAGTCCTTCGCCCGTTTTATGCGGACAAAGAATCAGCAATGAATAAAGTACTGACCATACTGAATGTACTAAGCAATTGAAAGAAGAAGAAAATTCCTGCACAGGTCCATGACCCAAAGAGTTGACACGTGGCTAAAATTCAAAACAATATGCGTGGAACTAAGTTCCCCCCAAATTTTAATAAGCACACTGTGTGTGCCTTAATTCCCCACAGGGCGCAGCCCATTTCACAACCAAATGGAGTGAGTACTTTTTAGGAAATAAATCCTCGTCAGCGCTTATTCGAAGTCGAAGAACATTATAAAAGGGATACCAGTAGCCCTCATTTGGTCTTTTTTCACCTGAAAATCCAAAACCTAGGGCTTCAACTATCGCCGCCCGATCCCTGTTCGGAACTCCATTGGAATGTCGGTGTATCCAAAGTTTCCTCCAGGTTTCACTGGTCGAATTACCATTGACCTTACGGTAAAGTTCTTATTCCCATTATTGGTTGACTGTTTTTTTCAGTTGATTTTAATTGAATTGTGAATTAGATTGATGATTCTTTGTTTTGTTGAAAAATTGTACTTTGCGATGAGGTGAGGGCTACAACTGTTGACTGGCAACATTATGAATCAGTTACGTTGTTTTTCGTAGTGTTCATTCGAGGCTGATGGTTACTGTAGTTTCCAAAATTTAGGTGTATATGGTGTTACGTTAATGGGATTTTGCGTCTAATCTGAGGCTTTGTCTTTTTGTTGATGATTCATTGACCCGTGCTGTTTATGTTCATAGAAAGGAAAAATGCTTGGCATCTCTCTCCGACTTTATATGTTGCCACTCACATTGATGAGTGAAACAACCCGAGACAAATTTAAAGTTAAAATGGGGAATTTTGCAGGAACGTAAGGGATCAACAACCACAACAACGTACCAGTGTGATCTCATAAGTGGAATGTGGTGAGGGTAGAGTGTATGAAGACCTTATCCCTATCTCGTAGAGTTAGAGAGGTTATTTTCGATAGACCCTCGACTCAAAATAAAGCATATCCAAGCAGTTTGGAAAAAGGAATACAAAAATAAGAGCAGTAACAACAATGAAATACTGTGAAATGAAGAGCAGTATACAACATATATAGAAATTAATAGTATGACAACAAAATAATGTGATATTCAAAGCACAAAGACATAGATGATGCCCGAAGAACAAGAAACTACGAGAATAGTGCATATACCACTTATAAGAAGGGAGGTCCAAGTACGGCCACCAAGCTTATCTGCGAGAGAACACTCAACTATCAACTAATCTTCTACCTTAATTCGCGGCCTCCCAACCCTCCTATCTAAAGTCATGTCCTCGGTAAGCTCAAGATGCATCATGTACTGTCTAATTACCTCCCCCTTATACTTCTATGGCCTGCTCTACCTCTCCTGATGCTTGCCACTGCCAACCTCTTAAACCTCCTCACTGGGGCATATACACTTATCCTTTTCACATGCGCAAACCATCTCGACCTCGCTTCCCTCATCTTGTCCAGTTGTCCACCACGAAGGCCACTCCTACCTAGTCCGAAATATATTTATTCTTAATCTTATCTCTTCTAGTATGTCCACACAGCCACCTCAATGTCCTCATCTTCACAACTTTCATCTTCTGAACATGTGAGTTCTTGACCGGCAACACTTCGTTCTATACAATATAACCGATCTAACCACCACCTTGTTGAACTTACCTTTAAGTCTTGGAGGTACCTTCTTATCACACAATACTCCGGAGGCGAGCCTCAATTTTGCTCACCCTACACCAATCCGATGTGTGACGTCATCATCGATCTCCCCATTACCTTGAATTAAGACCCAAGATACTTGAAACTTCTTCTTTTGGGGATAATATGAGCATCAAGCGTTACTTCCATGTTGACCACATGCATAGCGTCAGTGAACTTACACTCCAAGTATTTAGTCTTAATCTTGCTCAACTTGAACCCTTTAGACTCCAGAGTTTGTCTCCAAACCTCCAGCCTAGCGTTAACTCCGCCACGAGTCTCATCAATTAGTACCATGTCATCTTCTAATAATATACACCATGACACCTCACCTTGGATATGCCGCGTCAGTACATCCATAATCTGTGCTAAGTGGGCTAAGTGTCGATCCCTGGTGCAATCCCATCATGACTGGGAAGTGCTCTGAGTTCCCTTACCCCCACACCCCACCCGCTACTACCTTCACCCAAGTCTTGTTTCCATTGTACGTGTCCTCAATCGCCTTAGTGTAAGCCACATGTATACCTCTGGGCTCCAAGCATCTCCAAAGAACCTCCCTTGGGGCTTTTTCCATAAGCCTTCTCTAGGTTGATGAACACCATATGTGAATCCCTCTTCTTGTCCCTATACTGCTCCACCAGTCTCCTCACAAGATGGATGGTTTATGTGGTAGATCGCCCCAGCATGAAACTAAATTGGTTCTCGGAAATATACACACCCCTCCTCAGTCCTCACCCTCATCTCCACCACCCTCTCCCACAGGAACATAAGGGATCAAATAAATTATAATCATTGAAAAAGCACCACATGAATCTCGAGAGCGCGGTGAGAGAGAGAGAATCAAGATAGACATTTCATATTTTTTTAAAAGAGAATTGAGACAGATAAACTATATGACTTCTTCGTACCTAGTTACAAGGGAGAAGGGAATCCCTAATCAACTAACTGATCTGGGAAGGAAGTCCCAACTAACATCCGAAAACTAACTATATTTGACTACTTATCCTTTATTAACCTGTCTGCTTTGAGTTGCTTCCATTTGCCTTGTAGGATAATCTGGTAAATTACGCTGGAGCGATACTAGGACTGTGCTTGTTAACCTAGGATTTTCAATGTGCTGAATATATCCATAAAACAAACACGGTTACTCACATTACTAAGTGCAACTATCTTCTTGTTCTCTCTCTAGTTGGTCTTTCATTTCCATTTGATTTCGTAGAGTATGGTGGCCTATCCTTTCTTGATTGAACTTATTTATATTGGAATGAACCTTTCTACCAAGTATAGTGTTTAATACTTGACAGTATTAGTTAAAACCATTGTTTCGTTGCTTAAAGTGAGGATCATAGCTTCATAGTTGAAGTCATGCACTTCAACAAAGTGTAAGCTTCCGAGATGATTGGTGAATTTCATAATTTGTAGCTTCACTTCTTGCACTTGGTTAGTGCTGATCCTTTTCTAATACAATCCCTTATCATTACCTAAAAAAGAAACAACAAAGTGTAAGTTCAAATAATGACATGCAAAGTGATCACAACTAGAAGTGACTAGTTCTTTAAATCTTAACTTTTTGGAGATCGATTAATACCAGTATTATTATAATTTGATTCTATAATTAATTACCTTAATTGCATTTGGCTATTTTAGTTGTTCATATATGTTTGGTACTTCTTAATACTTGAATTATGTGCTTCACCTTTTAAAAAAATGCGCTTCATTTCTCGCTTTTCGCTTCAAGGCCCATATATGTTGTTGGTTTTTTTGTGCTTTTCGCTTTTAAAAACACTGGCAATTGAGATGTTACCTTCTCTCAAAAACAAACAAACAAACAAACACTGGCAATTGAGTTGTCATAGTGATGGTGTTGCAATAGTTGACGTGCGAACAGGACACCAGCACTGAAAAAATGACAGTGTTGGAATTTGGGTGTGAGTAGATTCATAGTCTCTTCGCCTTGGGGTTTCATATTATTATGACATCTGTTGACAATTGGTGTGTAGAACCATAGTTTCTGTTCATACTGTATTTGGTTTTCATAGAGTTATTTCTGTCCCAGAGTCTAATTCCCCCAATGTCTTTCTCATAATTTTTGTCCTATTCTCAATTCCTTTCTGCTCACTGCATTGTCCCTGTTGCTTGCACTTTTGACTTCGAGGACAGGAAAACTATTTATCGATCTTATTTTCCATGATTGTCATTTTCTTGTCACCCTTATTTATATAGTTATATTTCCTTTTGTTACTTGTTATGTCATTAAATTCTATGCTATTTTGGATAGTTTGATGCACCTGAAGGAACATCCATAGAAACTGATGAACTATTATCAGTTACTGAACCTTTGAAAGAGGAGTCTGCTTCTAAACGTGCTGATTGTGTAAAGGTGTGTTATGAATTGTTAGTTTTCTCCCACTTGTCTTTATATACTGTTTTCCTGTCCTGAGCCGGGGTTCTATCGGAAACAGCCTTTGTACTTCTTCGGAGGTAGTGGTATGGACTGCGTACACTTTACCCTCCCCAGACCTCACTCTGTGGGAATACACTGGGTATGTTGTTGTTGTTGTAATTTTCTCCCACTTCCCCCCAATGTTTTGTTGTGTATTTCAATTAAAGTACTTTTACTGGGTTTGAACAACCAATTGAACTAGTTGGGTGTGCATAGATTCATAGTCTCTTAGTGTTGGGGTTTCATATTATTAGCACATCTGTTGACAATTGGTGTGTAGAACCATAGTTTCTGTTCATACTGTATTTGGTTTTAATAGAGTTATTTCCGTCCCCGAGTCTAATTCCCCCAATGTTTTTCTCAGAGTTATTTTCCTATTCTCAATTCCTTTCTGTTCACTGCATTGTCCCGGTGGCTTGCACTTTTGACTTTGAGGACAGGAAAGCTATTTATCGATCTTATTCTCCATGTTTGTCATTTTCTTGTCACCCTTAGTTATATAGTTATATTTCCTTTTGTGAGTTGTTATGTCATTTAATGCTATACTGCTTTGCACAGATTGATGCACCTGAAGGAACATCCGTAGAAACTGATGAAGTATTACCAGTTACTAAATCTTTGAAGGAAATTTCTGCTTCTAAAAATGCTGATTATGTAAAGGTGTGTTTTATGAATTGTTAGTTTTCTCCCACTTCTCCCAATGTTTTGTTTTGTATTTCGATTAAAGCACATTGGAACTAGTTGGGTGTGCGTAGATTCATAGTCTCTTAGTGTTGGGGTTTCATATTATTAGCAAATCTGTTGACAATTTGGTGTGTAGATCCATAGTTTCTGTTCATACTGTATTTGGTTTTCATAGAGTTATTTCTGTCCCAGAGTCTGATTCCCCCGATGTCTTTCTCAGAGTTAGATTTCCTATTCTCAATTCCTTTCTGCTCACTGCATTGTCCTGGTGCCATGCACTTTTGACTTCGAGGACAGGAAAACTATTTATCGATTGCCATTTTCTTGTCACCCTTAGTTATATAGTTGTATTTCCTTTTGTGACTTGTTATGTCATTTAATGCTATACTGCTTTGGACAGATTGATGCACCTGAAGGAACATCCGTAGAAACTGATGAAGTATTATCTGTTACGGAATCTTTGAAGGAAGAATCTGCTTCTAAAAATGCTGATTATGTAAAGGTGTGTTTTATGAATTGTTAGTTTTCTCCCACTTCCCCCCAATGTTTTTTGTGTATTTCAATTAAAGTACATTGGAACTAGTTGGGTGTGCGTAGATTCGTAGTCTCTTAGTGTTGGGGTTTCATATTATTAGCACATCTGTTGACAATTGGTGTGTAGAACCATAGTTTCTGTTCATACTGTATTTGGTTTTCATAGAGTTATTTCTGTCCCAGAGTCTGATTCCCCCAATGTCTTTCTCAGAGTTAGATTTCCTATTCTCAATTCCTTTCTGCTCACTGCATTGTCCCGGTGCCTTGCACTTTTGACTTCGAGGACAGGAAAACTATTTATCGATCTTATTCTACATGTTTGTCATTTTCTTGTCACCCTTAGTTATATAGTTATATTTCCTTTTGTGACTAGTTGTGTCATTAAATGCTATTCTGCTTTGAACAGATTGATGTACCTGAAGGAACAGCCGTAGAAACTGAAGAAGTATTATCAGTTATTGAATCTTTGAAGGAAGAATCTGCTTCTAAACGTGCTGATTATGTAAAGGTGTGTTTTATGAATTGTTAGTTTTCTCCCACTTCCTCCCAATATTTTGTTGTGTATTTCGCTTAAAGTACTTTTACAAGGTTTGAACAACCAATGGAACTGTCTTGTCTCCTTCCAGAAAAGGTCAGAAGAGAATGCACAAAAGTTCTATGATGTGACGAAAAATCTTATTAAATTGTCAACAGAGAGAAAAAGTCTTATAGTTCATGGTGCGGATATTAGCATTGATCTTCTATCTAAGAGACAGGAGAATGCAATTAATGTGCAAAATGGGATTGATTCCAGCAATGGAGATAATGATAGCAATAGTTGTGAAGATGATGAATATGCCTCTCCTAAAGCTCTTCTAGGAACTAGCATTGTCATCAATAATGCTGTATGTCCCATTAAAATTCCTGCAGTGGAAAGACTGCCTCGATATACTACATGGGTATTTTTGGATAGGTATGTTAAATTACCTTGATGGACAAGTCATGTGGACTTCAAGTTTGATTTGTGCCTCTTCTTTCCCTTATATGCCCAATTTTACCTTGCTTCCTATATAAATTTTGAGGTTCTTTTGTCACTTCCAGTATGGCATGCTGTTGAACCTTATAAATGTCTAACCATATATTTCTTGATAATCTTCAACTTACAATTTATCAATTATTTTCCTTACGGAGTACCCTTTAGCTGTTAACTGTTGCATCTGATCATACAAGGGATGCATTCACTGCAACATTGAATCAACCGTGCCCACCCTTTACAGAGGCTTTGATCTTAGTGTCTTGTATTTATCACTATTGGAATTTAAGACCATCTGCTTCTAGACATCTGTATAATTACTGATCCTCTGTCTTAGAAATGTTTTATTTTGCACTATGGAATTCATTTGATGCCCGTTCTCAGAAAGATGTCAGCTTGACTTACTTGATTAGAATGCCAATGCCATTTAAATGGTTTCATCCTCGGCGGGAATAACTTTGATGATGTCATCCTTGTTTTACATCTTAGTTTCACTAGTTTTAGCTGATGGCCTATTGAGTCCGTCTTGATGTCCCTCTCTCTCTTTCTATAGCTTTTTTCCAACGAGGGAGGAAGTCTTCCGCTTTTGGTGTTGTCTTTTGATTTTAAGTTTCCAATAACATTGTAAATCATGATTCTAGTACTTGTAACAATCCAAGATTTCATCATTCTTGTTGAAGATTATTTTTCTTCTTTAATGTATCCCCCCCTCCCTCCCTCTTATTGTGTGGAAGACTCACACTTATATCACTAGACTATAGCCTTGGCTATTGTTGAAGATTAATAGTTTTCTTGTTACTTTTGTACTGTTCTGATCCTACTTTGAGTGGCGCAGAAATCAGAGGATGACCGCAGATCAATCAGTGGTTGGTCGTAGAAGAATTTATTATGACAAGAATAGCGGAGAAACTCTAATTTGCAGTGATAGCGAGGAAGAATTACTTGAAGACAAAGAAGAAAAGAGGGAGTTTGTAGAGTCTGAAGATGTTATGCTGCGGTTGGTATAATTAAGCCACATTAAGTACTGGATTCAATCTAAGTTGCGCGGACTCTTTACTTTCGATGCCGCACCCTTGTCGGATTCTCCAAAAATACACTACTTTTGGAGAATACGACACACACCCATTGACATTTTGAAGAGTCCGAGCAACATAGGATTCAATTGTGCCCTCCTATATTTTTACTTTTTTCTACTGTAGCAGAATCATCAATCAGAACGTTCTTTCCACATGAAACAATAGTGTCATGTTTTTTAGAACAGCAAAATTTTTTTCATTGGTAGATCATAAACACATTACCTCATGACAATCAGATCAACTACCATGATAGAGAATATTCCCTACTAGATATGTTATGGTAGTCTTAAATGTATATACATTATTTGCTATTGTAGTCTCTCTTTAGTAGTAGTGTTGCCTATTATTTACCTAGAACTATGAACTCACTACCATTTTTCAGATTTTTCACTGTCCTAACTGTAATATAAATCATTGTTCAGTTGATGTCAAATGCAGATCTCTTCTGTTTTAGCCTTTTTTTTTAACTGCTGTGCCATCCATCTTTGTGATCAATTAATTAAATAAAAGCTTTTTCTTAAAAACTTAATTTCTTTCACAAAGATCCCCTTTGAAACTCATTTCAAGAGGTCTCAACTTGTACATATGAAATATGTTAAAATCTTTAATAATCTGGAATATAGCATGCCATACAGAAAGGGTTCACATGGTATTGACCTAGGAGCATGGCTTATAAGATTTTCACTATGGCCTGCTACTTCTTTCTGGATTGTTTGCTAAATGTTTTTCTAATATACTGGTTAGAACTTTCTCCAGCACTTCATATAATGTGCTATCTAATCCAATATGTGGCTAAGATGATGTATTGTTGTTTACCTTTTTGCAGTTCAACTATCCAACAAGTTGGCTTCTCTGACAGAGTGTTAGAATTGCTAGGGCAGTCCTTGTCTAGAAAACCCAGTGAAGTCAAGGTACACACTTGGCTTAGAGAATAACTGCACTTTGTTATTAAGCTCTCTTTATTGAATAAAACTGGTCACAATATGAACTCTGGTTCAGCTGTTTCCCATTTGATTTTTGCTGGCTTTACAGAGATAAATCACCATCAAATGTCTATCTTATACAGGCAAGATATGAAGATCTTGTTAAGGACAAACATGAATGCTCTTCAAAGAATGAGAATATCCAAGGGACTCTAAATTTATTTCTTGACAAAGATCTTAATGCTGCTCTAGATTCTTTTGACAGCCTATTTTGTCGTCGATGCCTTGTATGTATCTATCTGTTGTTTTACTTGGCTGGTTTTCTGCTTCACACTTTTCCTTCTGAATATAGTTCTCTTTCTTTTTTCTCGTTTTGCCCTCACTTGCAGGTTTTTGATTGTAAATCACATGGATGTTCACAGGATCTGATTTTCGCGGTATGTGAATTGCCATTTAACAATGTTTTAGTATCTCAGAACTTTGTGCATTCAAAATGGATTCTTATAGTTCTTTTTTACTCCTTACATTCATAAGGCTGAAAAACAATTGCCATGGTACTCTCACGATGTGGATAAGGAGCCCTGTTGTCCAAATTGCTATCGCCTGGTATCTTGCTCCTCTTCTTTTATGTAATTTCTGTTGGCATCAATTTGCCCCTGACTTGAATCTTTTACGTTTTAAACAACTATCATTTCTTAGTAGAGGTATGTACTTGTTCTTCACTCCTATTGTAGCAACAATACCTACTAACCTTCTGAGCTCTTTTACTGATTTCAGGCCATCAAGAAGGAAAGCAAAGCTGGATTGACCTCCCCACAGTTTGCTAATCATGGAGAAAACCCTGTCCAACCATCTGAAATAGCTAATAATACTCAGGTGGCTGGTAGGAAGCAGCTATCAAGGAGATCAAAGTCTTGCCAAAATGGAAGTGTTTCATCGAATGCAAAGAACATCTCTGAAAACAGCGATTCAGAGATTAGGCTGTTAAGTGACATCATTACTGTTCAGCGTTCTGCTTCTCCATCTAACAAAAAATCTGATAGTAAAGGGGGGAGCACCAAAACAAAATGCAAGAGAATAGCTGAAGATGTTCTGGTTGCTGCTAAAAAGCGGCAGGCAAAAACAACGGCTGTGGAGTCTGACTATGTAACTTCTGGAAGTCTAGTGTCTATAGACTTGAATCTCAACTCTAATTCACATAAGGATGTCAAAAATGTCAGGTCATCTTCACAAAAAACACAACAATCTGATAGTGGTAGAAGGTCTTTGGGCAGTAAAAAATCTTTGCAAGGTGAGGGTTTCAGTTGCCAATATAAAGAGGTCGCCAGAGAAAAACGTGGGATGAATTATGACGACACATTGGGGAAGAATGAGTTTGTAGATGAGAATAACTGCAAGCAAGAAATAGATGGTGACAAACCATGGAGATCACTTGAAAAGGCTCTCTTTGAAAAAGGTCTGGAAATGTTTGGTCAGAGCAGGTTGGTTAACTTTAAATTATTCTTTGTAATTATATTACTCCTGTTCTTGTCAGTTCTTTGACTTGTGTATACCTTGTTTCTCAAATTGAATACTGCGTTACTTTTTTCTGTAAAAAAATTGTTGTGCTAGCTTTTTAATCAAATTCTTACTAGTTCTCAATTGGCAAACTAGAACTTGCATAATCTTCCTCATTAAGTGTTCCTCCGAACTAAGTTGGAAATGGAAAGTGGACTTTAATTGTTTGATGATTGTGTACATTCAATTCCTGTTTTATGTCAATGCTCCTCCTAGACACATGAATGCTAGGTTGGTATTTTTTCACGGCTGGGATTCTTTACCTGACTTGAGCACCTTATTTGTCATACAGCTGTATGATTGCTCGAAATCTGCTGAATGGTTTAAAAACTTGTTGGGAGGTGTTCCAGTATATGAACAATTCCGAGAATAAGCTATCAATAGTCAGTGAGGGGGTGAATGGAATGTTTGAAGGCTCTTTCAAGAGTGATGTCCATACAATCATGGTTAGTGTATTGACTTTGCTCATCAGCATGTTGCTTTGCGTTCTTGTTGAACAGTAGTAATATTGTTGTTACCCCTGCTTAGGTTGATCCTGTTTTGATTTCAATTTCAGGGTAATCAACCACGGAGAAGATCTAGATTCTTACGTAGAAGAGGTAGAGCTCGGGCCTTAAAATACACAGGGAAATCAGCTGGATATCATGCACTTAGGAAACGAATATCTGTGAGGAAAGATCAGCTTTGTCGTCAGTATAATCCATGTAATTGTCAAGCACCTTGTGGAAAAGAGTGTCCTTGTATCGTAAATGAGACCCTCTGTGAAAAATACTGTGGGTAAGGAAGCATTCTTCTCTACAAACTCCAGGGCGATAATAGTGTGGGGCCTGGGCTGTAAATTATCCTTATGAAATCCACAGTGCTAAACCAATTTTATTGCCTTCTGGGTTTTGTCTGCCTTTTTCTTTTTCTGTCTCTTAAAAATCTCTTTAATCACAAATTTGTGCCTATATTAATTAATTCTGCTTCTACGCTTTGTCATTCTTATATTCTAGATGCAAGGGTTGCAAGAATCGATTTCGTGGCTGTGTTTGTTTAAACGGTCAGTGTGGAAGCAAGCATTGCCCTTGCTTTGCTGCAAACAGGGAATGCGATCCTGATGTTTGCCGAAATTGTTGGATCAGGTGAGCTGCCGGTAGTGCTATGGATTATTGTCTGTTTTTATCTATTTCCTAAAAGTTGGTGATATAAGTTTGCAGTGTCAAACTGGAAGTATTTCTAGTGCCTATGAGCATTTGTGCTTTTGGATTCTCCATCTTTGGTGTACCTTCCAGTTGTTAGTGGTTGCTAATTTCCATTCATCTTGTGTTTTTGAGATCTTGTATTGCCCCTCCATACTCTCAGTCTTCTTTATCGAAAACCTAAACTATGATTTTCAGTTTGCATGTGCCAGTTAACACACTAAGGGGTCGTTTGGTAGGGTGTATTAGAAAATCTAATACGTGTATTAGTTATGGTATTATTTATCCTTTGTTTGGTAAAATTTTTAGCCTCTGTATAACTAATAATTCTCCTTAATCAATATTATAGATTGTATGACTAATACATAGCAAACCATGGTAGTAGCAATAGAAGGCTTATTAATACATGGATAAGCATGAATTACGGACAAAACAACCCTTGAATACACAGAACCAAACAATGGATAAGAAATAATCCTAGCATAACTAATCCCGACATTACTAATACACCCTATTCAGTATTATTCTTATACACTCTACTAAACGAGCGCTCTAGGTTTTGTTTGGTTCATGGACTAGTTATGCAAGGATTGTAATGTATGAATTGTTATGCATTGAGTAATTGTGAAGGGTTTGATATGCGGTGCATAATTATGAAGGGACTGCTACACTGTGGATAGTAATGTGAGATCGTTAGCTGAGAACAATAATATAGAGGTGGTTATGCAATGATTGTGCATTTTTTTATTGATAGATACTCTTATCAATGTATTGTTAATATGCATAGTCTTATTCTATAAACTTGACTACTATGCCTCAATTCCTACCAAGTTGGGAGTGGCAGTATGAATCCTCACTGACCATGCTGGTCCTATCTTAGACTATTCCTCCCAGGGTGAAATAATACAATGGATTGTTGTAGAGTTTATTACGGAAAATCAAATGCCGCATTGGTTATGCTGAAGTTTATATGAAATTTTCAGAGATTACATGAGTAATCATAATTTTATGTTTTTTTTTTCTTTTAACAATGGTGACATTCTATATATTAACAAGTATACTATACCAACCGTGTAGTCTCCGAAACAGACAATTACAAGATAGAAGAAACTTCCTGTCTATGTTCCTTCATCCATGTTTTCTAAAACATCAAAAATATCTTCAGTTGCTACTAAACATTCTTTACACCAAAAACAATTAAGTGTTAAGCAATTCATCTTCAACTTCTAGATATTGCATTGCTATCCTCAAAACATCTCTGATTTCTTTCTAAACAGCCCACTAAATACATGCTGGGACAACCCTCCATCTCCTTCTGGTTGGATAAAATTCCTTCTCTGCCCCAACTGGCTAGTGCCTCCTTTGTGTTTCACGGCATTGGCATCACCCATCTAATTCCCCTCAAAGTAATGAAGATTTTCCAAATTTAATGTGTCCACTTGTAGTGTAAAAAACATAATTTTATGTTGCAAATGAGACATTGTATTAGTTATGCAAAACTTTATTGTTGTGCCATCAATCGATTCCTAAAAGCATACGCTATTGCAGCAAATTCAGTGTTATCTTCATCTATCATACTTAACCAAAAATTCAGTGTTATCTTCATCTACCATACTTAACCAAAAATTCAGTGTAACATTTCTCTAGCTTTTTCTCTCCCTAAAATAAACAACCTTATTGATTTATTTGATGGTTGATAATTATTTATTGCAGAGCAAGTGACAATTGATGAGCAACCTTTTCCGGCTTGAGTGAATATTGACCTCAATTTATCTTTCATCAATAGTTAAAAGGTCATTTTGTTGTAGTATTGGAGTAGTTAATCGTGACATATAATCTCGTATAAGAAAATAAAGTGCTTGTTTGGTCCTGTAAGAAAAAAATAATCTCATAGCTAATGCAATATTTGGATGGTAGTTTTAAATAATAACCGCATTATGTTAAGGAGAAATTTATATATTATCTACGCGAGACATAATATGGAATAAGAATGCATGTATAAGCAATGAAGATTAAGCTTTTTAAAGGCAAAAATGCCCTTTTGAAGTAAGTAATTCATGTATAACAATCCCTTTATTATTAATCAACATATAACAACCCTTCGTTGTTAATCACCACATATAAACAATCGTTATATTATAAAACCTTCATAACTAGTAAATGAACCAAACCCCACCTAATTTATTCATTTTAATATCCTTCATTTTCTGTTATAAAGCTTTTATGTCTATGTTATTTGGCTCTTGCAGCTGTGGTGATGGGACTCTCGGTACTTCTTCACAAAGAGGTGACAATAATAACTGCTGTAACATGAAGCTTCTTCTCAAACAACATCAAAGGGTAATTATCACTATTTATTTGTGAATGATAGTTTGTTATTTCTATTCGATGTTGGTGGTTGCACTTAGACAAGTGATTGTTATTTGTTCCTCCCTTTGTTCTCCAAGTTTAATTAGATGGATAAAGTTTGAATTTGGCATTATCGGTTTCTAAATTTTGGGTATTTGCCGGTCTTTCTCGTTGAACCTTTTTTCACGTCACAAGTTATGTTGTATTCTAATTTGGCCTTGAATTATATGAATATTCTCTCATTGTTTTGGCATATATTCCAAAAGATGAAGTTTCAAGTATCTTTGGTCCGTAGTCCGAGGAGACGAGCAAATTGACGATGATGTCGCACACTATGTTGGAGTGGGGTGGGTGAAATAGAGGCTGGCATCTGGGTTTTGTCCGATAAGCATGTGTCACCAAGAACGTAAGGTTAAGTTATACTGAATGGTGGTTAGACCAATATAATTGTATGAAACAGAATGCTAAAGACATCATTTTGCATTTTGGGCGTGGTTTGTGGAGGAATGTTTTGAAGGAATGAGTTGTGTTCTGGGGAAACATTTCATTCAAGGTCGGAGACGGGGGCAAGGTTAATTCTATGGGGAAATAGATGGTGTGGGGATGTCACTTTGAAAGATGATGTTCAAAGTTTGTACAAAATTTCTTGCCAGGGAGAGAGGACACTTCAACAAATTAGGGGAACACAATGGGAGCTGTTTCTTAACATAACCAGCTACAGTTGGACAATGCCAGAATATACAGTTGATCTATTGAGCTATTGGATAAGGAGAGGAGGAAGCAAGACTTAGAAAAGGTGGTGAAAATTGATACCCTCATGTATCTGGTGGTCTGTATGGAGAGAAAGAAATGGGAGGTGTTTTGAAGATAGAACTAATTCCATTCATAAAGTAAAATGAAATTGTTTAGTATCTCTACTTTATTGGTGTATATAGCTTTGTATATAAGATGTAGATCAAATTATAGAGCTAATAGGAAGCTTGTAGTCTGTGTTGATATGGTTGTTATTCCTTTTTGAGGGTGTCCTATATTTCCTTAATGCTGAAGAATACAAATTACCAATTCTAAAAATAAAATAAAATTATGGGGACACATGGTGGAGAAACTTTTTGGAACTTGAGCTTTAGAAGGGTGTTTATTGATTGGGAAGTAGATGAGCTCCAAAAATTGTTAGTCTTATTACATAGGCAAGGCAAGCCGATTGATAAGCCTGATGCATGGTGGTGGGGACCAAGGAATAATGGTGTTTTTTCTGTTAAGGCTTTCTATGAGAATCAGTTGGTTAGGGAGGAGCAAGTGTTTCCATGTAATGCAATATGGATTCCAAAGGCACCGATGAAGGTGCGTTCCAAAGGCACCGATAAAGGTGTGTGTTTTCACTTGGTTAGCTGCGAAAGGGGCGATTTTGACCACAGAGAACTTGAGAAAGCGGAAGGTTGTATGTATCAACTGGTGTTACATGTGCAAGGAAGCGGGCAAGGATGTGGATCTTCTTTTACATTGCTGTTTGACAATGAGATTATGGTGGGATATGTTTAGGTAGTTGGACACTCCATGAGTGATGCCAAAAAGGGTGAAAGAATTGATGTCTAGTTGGAAGAGCGGGAGGAGAAGAAGAAGACGAAGGGCATGGAATGTGGTGCCACTTGCATTAACGTGGGTTGTCTTGAGAGAGAGAGGAATAGAACAACTTTTGAAGGTGTAGTGTTGGGTTTCCCTTGTTAGGAAGTAGTCTTCATTCCCTTATTTTATTTTAGTGCACTCAGAAAGTCCCCTATTGTATAGGCAATGTGGAGTTTGTAAAGAATTAGTTGATTGTACAGATTCTTTACTTTTTGGTATACCACTTGTATATGATTGTTTTATGGCCTTGTTTATGATATGAAATATGTTTACTTGATCAAACAAAAATGTAGCAGGGATGAGACGTGTGGGCATACCATAAGAGATATGATTAGGAATGAAGTTATATGGGAAAGGTGGAAGTGACCTCTGTGGCGCATAAGATGAGGGCTGAGATGGTTCGGACATGTGAAAAGGATGTGTATGGATGCGCCATAAGAAGGCGTGAGATGTTGGCTATAAAAGGAGAGGTAGAGGTAGGCTGAAGAAGAACTGGGGAGAGGTGATTAGATAGGACATCTCACAGATTTAGCTTACTGATGACATTACCCCATGTAGGAAGGTATGGAGATTGAAGATTAGGGCAAAAGATTAGTAGGTAGCTGAGTGTTGTCGCATGGCTTGTGGTTGAGGCAGGTGGCCTCATCTTCGCTTCACTTATTAGGTGTATTATTTACTAATTACTTAGTTTCTTTTCTCAGTGTTTGTTGCTATTTCTTGCTTCATTTGATTTGTATCCTGTTATTTTGCCGTCTAATTTCCTTGCAATCCTGCTTTGAATTCTTCTTTTCTTTTGAGCCAAGGGTCTATCAGAAACAACCTTCATACCCTGCAAAGGTAGGGATAAGGTCTACGTTCATCCTACCTCCCCAGACCCCACTTATGGGATTACACTAGGTATGTTTTTTTTGTTTTGATGAATTAAGTGATTGTATTAAAAAGTATCAAGAAGATGCAAGACGTTAAAGAGAGAAATAACTGAAGACTGTTAAGCCACTGAGAACGGAGCTAATGATATCTAAAAGGGAAACTATATCATTTACAGGGAAGGGGAAAGGTTGTTCTATCAAAAAAGATTTGTTGAACTTTTAATTTCACGAAGCAGTTAGGAGTTGAACGGAGCTAATGATATCTAAAAGGGAAACTATATCATTTACAGGGAAGGGGAAAGGTTGTTCTATCAAAAAAGATTTGTTGAACTTTTAATTTCACGAAGCAGTTAGGAGTTGAAGTCTCATCAAAACACCTGCTGTTTCGTTCCGTCCATATACACCGAAATATACATGCTGGTACCATTTGCCAGATTTTCTTGATGGATCTATGCACTTTCCTTAATCTCTAGCTTTCAACCCTTCTTGTGAGGCTTTAATAAATGTGCTGCTCCCTTTTTCTTCTTCACCCTTCCTGTTCATGTATTATCTTTAGAGTTGCTCTAGTGTAAGAATGAAGGTTGTAAAGTTCCAGTTTTAGGCTAATTGTAATTCCTTACATTAATTTGCAGGTTCTTCTTGGACAATCTGATGTGTCTGGATGGGGTGCTTTCTTGAAGGTAATATCTAAGGGCAGTTATGCCTTTTCTCTTTCTATCTACACATCCTTGTTATTTTTGGGCTTACGTTTAGAATTCCTTACAGAATAGTGTTAGAAAGCACGAATACCTTGGGGAATATACTGGTGAAATTATCTCACACCATGAAGCTGATAGGCGTGGAAAGATTTATGATCGTGAAAATTCTTCGTTTCTCTTCAATTTAACTGACCAGGCATGAGAAACGACTTGCCCTTCATACCTTGTTAAGTATTTCCACAGAGTAGAGCCTCAACTACTGTGGTCTTACGTGAATCACTTGTCTTGTGTGCATGTAGTTTGTGCTTGATGCTAATCGGAAGGGTGACAAGTTGAAGTTCGCAAACCATTCTCCTGATCCAAATTGCTACGCCAAGGTAATTGCTGAAATTTGCATAGGCACTCCCTGGATTGTTTTGTCTATGGTAGATTCAATAATGCTCAATTAACTCTTTGACAGATTATTATGACTGCTGGAGATCACCGAATTGGTATATTTGCCAAAGAAAGAATTTGTGCTGGACAGGAACTCTTCTATGATTATGATTATGCGCCAGATACAATGTATGCATGGGCAAGAAAGCCTGAGGCACCCACTACAAGAAAGTAAGCCTGCAACGACATTTTATAAATGTTGTATTAAGTTACATTGGACTTTTGTTGACATAAATGTCTGAAATTTCAATGTCGGGAATTTTCCGACATCTTAGTAAACATCGGTAAAATGTTTGCGACATTTCAACTTTACCTTTATCAAAAAAATAAATTTTACGACACTTATTTATAACATTTATGAAATGTCACATTGAAATTTCCAACTAGGTTAATGTCGCTAAACGTATAATGGCATTTATTTCTTTACGATTTTTATCATAATTCGGCATTATATGTTTTTAGCTTATTGTTTGCGACTTCTTTAAAAGTGTCTGGAAGTTTTTCAGTTATTATTGACACTAAATCAAATATTTGTAATACATTCTACAAATGTAGCCGGGGGTCTTTCGAACACAGCCTCTCTATCTCACCCTGAGTTAGTGGTACTGACTGCGTACACTCTAAGGGTCACCAAAGTTCTGAAGTAAGGGAAACACTAAACCAATAGATAACAAAAAAAAGTTTCAAACTCTGCTATAATAATTTGTTGACAAAACCTGGAAGCAAATATTTGTGTGATCTGTTACTTTGAAGCACACACACAAAAAAGAAAACGTTTGATGAATTAATTTTCCATTTTATATTTGTTGCTGGTCCACCTATTTTTTCTTACCTTTACTATTTGTTTTTCTTTTATCTTCTTTTCTTTCACACGTTTCTCTTTCTCGAGTTCCTTCTTCGTTGAGTGTAAAATGTTGAAAGATAAACCTATAAAAACTTAAAGAATTAACTCAAGTGAAATTAGTCTATGAATCAAACTGATCATAGATGCGGCTAGTGCATTGGCACATGTATATCATATGTTAACAACTAATATTTGCATCTGTTTTCCTCAATTGGTTGTTAATAGCATTATTATTGTAATGCCATAACTAGGGAATCACAAATATAGTTAAACCAACCTTTGCACTTCTTTTCAAGGAAATAAATAATAGCGTGCATTTAGAACCAAACTTCGCTGATAGTAGCGTGCAACTGGTGCACTAAACCAGTCACCACACCCTATTGTGTAAGCATCTGGAAGTTCATCAGAGCTCTCTGGGAATACTTTGCAAGAAATTTTGAGATCTCTCCTGGAAGTGGTAGAATTGCCTTCTGGTCTGATCTCTGGATTGGACATGAACCTTTAAAGGATTGATGTTTACAGAATTACCTCAAGGACAAAGGCTACAATTGGATACAATCGGTGAAGTTAGGGATCTAAATGGTTGGAATATCACTCTCAGAAGAGGACTCAATGACTGGGACATGGATAGGTTAACTTTTAAGCAAACTATAAAAGGAAGGAGGGATATCTCTGAAGTTGAAGATACCATGATTTGGAAGGGCAGGGGTAAGAAGATATACGCTGTCAGGGGAGCTATGCATAGTTTGGAAATGAGGGCCAACATGAGGTCAGATTGACCCTGGAAGTAGATTTGGAGGGCCAAAGTCCCTTACAAAGTCAACTGCTTTTCTTGGCTAGTAGCTAGAAACGCCTATCTCACTCGTGAGGAACTTCAGAGAAGAGGATGACGTCTGAGCTCCAAATGCTTCTTATGCAAAGCAACTGATGAGAACAACAGCCATCTCTTCATTCATTGTGGTTATAACTCACAGTTCTGGCAGCTTTTTCTCACTCTAGCAAACCTTAAACGGGTGATGCTGGGAGCACTTTTGAGCTTTTGTCTACTTGGGAACAAGCAGGGAGCACTTTTAGGCATAAGAAATGGTGGAGGGCTAAAAGTGAAGATGTCACACATCTTAAAGAAAAAGCAACACGCTTAGGAACAAAATGTCTTGAAGGTAAGAGCAATTCTATCCAGAAAGTTATGATGAATTACATTTTGAACCTGCATTTTTGGTGTAAAGAATTCATATAGAGGAGGCTGAAGGTTGAGTAGGACCAAGGCTGAATACTTGGAGCATAAGTTCAATGATGTTGCACTTGAGGTCGGCATGGAAGTGTGGCTTGATTCCCAGGTCCATCCCCAAGAGAGGATGTTTGAAATACTTGGGATCTTTAATTCAAGGTAACAGAGAGATCAACGATGATGTCACACATCGTATTGGTGCGGGATGGGCGAACTGAAGGCTTGCCTCTAGGGTTTTGTGTGATGAAAAGGTACAACCAAAGCTTAAAGGTAAGTTCTATAGAGTAGTGGTTAGACGGACTATGTTGTATGGGGCGGAGTGTTGGTTGGTTAAGAACTCTCACATCAGAAGTTGAAAGTTGTAAAGATGAGAATGTCGCGATATATGTGCGGACATTCTATCACTTACGTGCATAAATTTAAATTGTTGAGGCCGACTCCATACTAGACTTTCTAGAAGCGTTGTGAAATGTACATAGGCTTTCTACTTTTGGTTAATACTGGCAAGCACACCCTTAATGCCGATGAATATATTTTACCGTTATCCAAAAAAAAAGAAAAAAAAAAAAAGAACCAAAGATTTAAGAGTTTACCATCACCTCTGAAAACTATACTAATCTTGGCCTCTAATAATCCTTGAGCAAATCTAGGGTAGATCTAAAACATGTAGTCTCTTCCAAAAACTTAGAATTTAGTTTTAGGTAGGTAGAGAACCCTACAATCTTGTTACAAAGTTGGGAAGAGAAATGGCAGAAAAAGTAAGATATCTAAGCAAAGCCGGGGAAGTTGTTTGCTATAACTTTGGCAACCATGCTTATGCGTTCTTTGAAACTCCAAGCTTCATCAAGTGATGCCTTTGAATTCAAAGGACGGATCCTAACTTAAACTAGAGTTCCTACCACAGGAGATCGTGGCCTAGCTAGATTTATGTTCACATGAGCCTTGGCCTTTCATATCCCTTCAAAAATTTAATTAGCAACTATAAATTACGGTTAACTTTCTTGTATTCGAAAGAGTAATGACTATTTTTGGTTCTTGTTTATTCATTTCAAATACGTGTATGGCATTTTTTTTATAGAATTAAATTTAGTTTGAAGGGTAAAAAGGTCAATGAATCTAATTTTCTTAAAAGTTACATAAATAATGTTAAGAGTATGTTCTAAAAAATGTGAAGAAAAGAAATATAATTTCTTGAAAATGCTGAATGCTGAATTTATTTAACTAAACCAACATATGAATTACATTTTGTTCCTAAGCGTGTTGCTTTTTCTTTAAGACATGGGTGTTCCTAAATTCTTGAAAAGACGAGTTATGTGCTACCTAAACAAAGATAACTGAACTCAAATATGCCCTAAAAAGTAGTCCAGAAAAGATAAAAACGCCTAACCAATTTCAAAGAGTTCATTCTACTTACCTATCTGTTGATGCCTGCTGAGCAAGTAGACCAAATTTAGGAAGCGATGATCTTTAACAAAAAATCGGATTGGATCAAATTGATAAGGCTTTTCAAAGAACAACAAAAACCAAATGAGAAGTGATAACATATATTGAAGTGTCAACTCAACATTATTCACTTTTATAAAGTGACATAAATCTCTTAGTAGTCGTTTGGTGTGAGGTATAAGGTATAATAGTCTCAGGATAAAATGCAAGATTATTTTATCCGGCATTTGGTTGGTGGTATTAGTTAGTCCCGGGATTATTTATCCCAACCATTTATACTTTAGTGATGGGATAAGTACATGGTGAGATAACTAATCCTGGAATAGGTACTCCCGGGATTATATCTCGGGATAACTTGTTCCCAACCAAACAACCCCTTAAGGCCATACATAAATTCTAGTACATGTGAAAAGACAATATATTCGTTCTAGTACCGGTAGAAAGCATAAAAGATGTAAATTTGGAAAGTGAAAGGGTTTGGAATGTAAAAATAAAAAATAAGACAGTTTACACAGAACGTGAAAAGTTAAACGGTAAGAGAAATGAACTAACAAAATAAAACTAACTTATCAAAAGACTCAGATGAAAATCTCTCCCCATTATATTGTAGCCTGACATTACGTAGTGATGAAACTACTCTTTGTTTTATTTATGAAATATTTAATATCGACGCCAATTGCATTTATGTCCAAAGTAAAGAATTCGATGATGAGATCACAAAGGGTGAACACGAAAGCTAATATATCACAAGAACATGCTCAATTATTTATCGTTTTTATTTATTTAAAAGCAGGCGAAAAATTATATAAATATTGCTAGAAGATGAAAACTCTCCAAAACAACTAATAAACATGATAATTAATGGAAGATGAAAATAACTCCAAGAAAGTAAACAAACTACGGTAAGTGCTTTGACAGATACATGGAACTTGCCGTTTCATTGATTTACTTCCCATTTAATTGATTCATTTATCATTTATTGGTAGGTAAATTTACTACTCCCTCCGTTTCAATTTGTTTGTCTTTTTACTTGGCACGGAGTTTTAGAAAGTAAAGATATGTAGAATGTACCAAACTGCCCTTTAATCTTATGTCTAAACATGTCATGTGGAAAGTTAGAATTAAAGAGTTGCCAAAAAAGTAAAGAGGCATTCTTTTTAAAACGGATTAAAAAGAGAAGGTAAGACAAACAAATTGAAACAAAAGTGAGTATTTGGTATTAAAATTGTATAGGAGGAGTCTTTAATTGAGATATACTTATTTTGTTCAACTGATAATCTTCAACATGTTATACAACAACATACCCACAAAGTGGGGTCTGGAGAGGGTAAAGTGTACGCAGTTCGTACCACTACCTCAGAGGTGAGATAGAGAAGTTGTTTTCGAAAGATCCCCCGCTACATTTGTAGGATGTATTAAAAATATTTGATTTAGTGTCAATAATAACTGAAAAATTTCCAGACACTTTTAAAGAAGTAGCAAACAATAAGCTAAAAACATATAATGCTGAAATCTGATAAAAATTGTAAAGAAATGCCATTATACTTTTGGCGACATTAACCTAGTTGAAAATTTCAATGTGACATTTCACGAATGTCATAAATAAGTGTCGTAATTTTTTATTTTTTTTATAAAGGTAAAGTTGAAATGGTGCAAATATTTTACCAATGTTTACTTAGATGTCGGGAAATTCCCGACATTGAAATTTCAGACATTTATGCCAATTTAGAACAAAAGTCTAATGTAACTTAATACGACATTTATAAAATGTCGTTGCAGGCTTACTTTCTTGTAGTGGGTGCCTCAATGCTTTCTTGCCCAAGCATGCATTGTATCTGGCACATAATGATAATCATAGAAGAGTTCCTGTCCAGCACAAATTCTTTCTTTGGCGAATATACCAATTCGGTGATCTTCAACATGTTATATCAAGTGCATTTAGTTAGAAATTCAGACGAGTGAACAAAACAAAACTAAAATAGAGGGTAGCACTTTCCCAAAAATGTGGATTGAGCATCATGAGGTCTCAGGTTCAATTTCCAACAGAGACAAACATTTGGTGATTTCTTCCCATCTGTCCTAGCTTTGGTGGACAGAGTTACCTGGTACCTGTTGTTGGTGGGAGGTATCCCGTGGATTTAGTCAAGGTGCGCGCAAGCTGGCCCGAACATCACGGTTATCAAAAAAAAAATGTAGTACCCTTTGATCAGGAAATTTGAGAATTATCAGTTGTAGTGTCTATGTCACTTACTGATTCTCTATGACCCGGCGAGATTTGCTGATCAGCTAATGGAGCGCGACTCTGAACTTTGAGAAATTGATCACTGTTCTGGAAAGGGATAAGAAGTAAGTCCAAAAGGAAATTCCTTGTACGCTTTCTGTGTAGCTTTAGATTTCCTAATCAACAAAAACTATCTTCTGATACAGTCGAATCTATCGGCAGCTTGAGAAAACAGAGCTCCTGCTCTCTTTTAAGAGATACCAAAGAAACAATCGTCAGTGAAAGCAGTTCAGTTAGTCACTGCCACCGAGGATTGAGATGCTAGGGTTTTCGAGTTTGTGAGACAAGAATTCTAGAGTACTCTTCTTTTTTTTCTCAGAGAAGAACTGTAGATGTGTCATGTTTTTAACTTTCAATTATTAAAACTTTAAACTTATAGATGTAGGAAAATTTCCTCCATATGTTTGTAGATGTCACTAAATGCCGACTAATATTGTGACATTTGCATTGGAAGTCCCAATAACTTAGACATTTTTAATCAAATGAAATTAATTTTATGACATTTTTTCTTAAAATGTCAATAAATCAATCCTTTTCCGACATTTAATAT
Organism: Capsicum rhomboideum; assembly: GCA_031232105.1. NCBI lineage: Eukaryota > Viridiplantae > Streptophyta > Magnoliopsida > Solanales > Solanaceae > Capsicum > Capsicum rhomboideum. Next base: position 87,465,350 of record CP124717.1, read on the forward strand.
ACATGTCAAATTGTCAATGGTTAAATGTCGTCTTAGGCCTACTTTCTTGTTGTGTCTAGTGTTACAATGAAGGTTGTAAAGTTCCAGTTTTAGGCTAATTGTAATTCCTCGCATTAATTTGCAGGTTTTTCTTGGAAGATCTGATGTGTGCTTGGGTGCTTTCTTGTAGGTAATCTCTAAGAACAGTGTTATGCTTTTCTTACTCTATCTTCACATCCTTGTTACTTTGGGGCTCGTTTAGCATTACTTACAGAATAGTGTTGGAAAGCACCAATACTTTAGGGAGTAAACTGGTGAAATAATCTCAAACCACGAAGTTGATAGGCGTGGAAAGATTTATGGATCGAGAAAATTCTTCGTTTTTCTTCAATTTGAATGATCAGGCATGAGAAACGACTTGCCCTTCATACCTTGTTAAGTTAGTCCATAGGGTAGGGCCTCAAATGTGGTCTTACGTGAATCACTTGTCTTTTGTGCATATAGTTTGTGCTTGATGCTTATCGGAAGAGTGACAAGTTGAAGTTCGCAAACCATTCTCCTGATCCAAATTGCTACTCCAAGGTAATTGCTGAAATTTTTGTAGGCACTCCCTGGATTGTCTTGTCTATGGTTGATTCAATAATGCTCAATTAACTCTTTGACAGGTTATTATGGCGGCTGGAGTAACAGAGTTGGTATATTTGCCAAAGAATGAATTTGTGAAGGAGAGGAACTCTTCTATGATTATCATTATGAGCCAGATGCAGGTCCAGATGCAGCACCTGCCTGGGAAAGAAGAGGACCTCCTCTATGATTATCATTATCATCTGTTTCTAAGAAAGAGTTTCCTTCTCCTTCAAGTACCTTACTTTTCGATTGGCTCATTCTTTTGCCAACAGGCTTATCATCTACATTGACCACCTGATCCACTTAGTTGGCGGACAAAACCATTGCTTCTCCAGGATAACTAACTAATCAGATAGTGTCTGGGTTTTTGATAGGCTGCACTCAGTGCTCGAGTGTAGTCTTTGAAGCGGGAAAATATTTACAGGCTTGCTGATATCATATTAATGGTTTACATGTAAAATAACATAATGAAATTGTAAACGTTTATTTTGGACCCGTTTGGCAGAATTTTTCACTTTTTCCAAATTTTTTTTTACTTTATTTAGAAACACTGTTACAGTTCAAAACCTGTTTTTTCATTTCAACTTTTGACCGTTATTTTTAAAGTTTGCACCAATTTTTTGTTTTTACAAAAACCATCCCATTTATTTGAACCACCATCCAGGGTAAATGCCAACTATCGTAGCCTAGCCACTTCCCCTCGACACAACTCTCATACAAGAGTGCAACTTCTACTCCTTTTTTCTTTCTCAACTCATCTCTACTGATGGCACATAATTCTTAATCCGGCCAGTCGTGTGTCTTCAGGCAGCACCAACAACAGCGACGACATTCTTTGACGGTAATTGCTAAAATCTACTATTATTTGCTTGATTTATTTAGACTTTTAAGATTTGTGAACCCTAGGTCGAGATTTTCATGCATTTGGTTATGTATTCACAACTTCGATTCTCTTTCAATCAGGTAATATGTTCAGATCTTCAATTTTCTTTTTGCTCAACTGTTGGACAACATATTTTATGCTTTTATTTTTGTTTGAGTCGGCTTTTATCTAGCTGCTGCAACTGATTAGGAAAATAACACCTGAAGCTAATTTTGAGATTTCAGACGAAAATCGTGTGGTTGCGCCTCCACCGGTTAACGGGGTAACATAATTTAATGTTTTATTTTCCCTTCAACCTTTCTTATTGCGCATGTTTTCAGTTGTTCTTCTGTTCAAAAATGCAGATAATTTATACGACCGGTTATTTTATTGTTATATTGTAGAAATGTAAAAGAATGAGCAAACTACATGGTTCAAACTCCGACAAATGGACGGAAGACGAGACATCGATTCTGATCAATATCCTACATGATGATACAATGAAGTACGGATTTCATGGTCCATGTTGGAGGGCAGTTATAGATGAGTTTTGGTTGAAATCTGACGAGAAAGACACTTGTAACGAATACCAAATTAAGTCCAAATACAACAGATTAAAGATCGAAACAAAAAAAATTCAAGGACTTCCTTCAAGGTTGCTCTGGATGTTGTTGGGATCTTGAAAATTACATAGTTACTTGTCCATCTGAGATTTGGGTAGATCATGTATTGGTAAGTTAGCTAGATGAGTAAAAGTATGTATAACCAAGTACAGGTAGAAGGGGATTCAACATTTTGATTGTCGTGATGGTATTAGGCCTACTCATGCGCAAATAGTGGTACTGGGACTGGGAAGCGAACTATGGCTAATCCATCTATTGCAACTGATGATGACACATCTACACGTTGAAATAAAAAGTCATGCTATAGCTATTGACAGCATACATGAATCTTCTAGGGAACATTTGAAGTGAAAAAGAGACAAGGTGGAGGCAAAAGAAAAAAAAAAAAGAGGAAGAAAACGCACGAGTGGTGATACCTTTTAAGATGGATATCTACTCTGAGCAAGTCGTCATTACCCAATTGCAATATATCATGGAAATATTTTGTATTTCGACAATAAGCAACTTTCTCTGATTGTGCCTCACTTGCATGACCCCGGCTTTTGCAAGATGTTTGTCCATATAACCGATAATGGCAAATTCAGTGGGTTAAGGACTTGGGACAAATTTGAGAAAATAGTTATTATAATTGGTTATGTTGTTCTCTATTGCGATGAAACGCAAACTTTTTACACGTGTAATGATTATCTATGTGTAACGATTCTCCGTGGCAAATTCACTTGGTGTGGGATTTGTAGTAATGTCTATTTGTAGTCTGAATATGGCTTTTAGTCATGTTTCTTTGTTTACGCATGTTATTTGGTTGTCTGGCCTGTACTATAAATGTTGACATTGTATTCTTTTAATTTTCGCAGGTTGCTTGTAGTGCCCATTGAAATATATGAGCATATCTAGCAGAGACACTTAGCGAAACGACGACATTATACATTGCAGTTTCTGATCAGAGAAATCAGGTCGCTCGCGATAGCAGGTTATGATCTCGCACACGCAATATACATCTAGGCCCAATATGACATGGGTTGTTGATCTTCTGTGGGGACATCACAGAGGTATGTATGAATTTACACGTTTCTATCCTGAAACATTTTGTCAGCTAATCAACATGATAAAACAAAACAATTTGTTGCCAGCCGGCCATCGAGCGACGCATGTTCCAGTTGAGTATGTAGCTACTTTTCTTACTGTTGTTGCACGTAAAGAGATAGTCATCGCTCGGCAAGTGAATGGATTAGCCGACAGGCGCCAACATTTATATTCCCAACAAATATTCTGGCATACATCCAAAGATTTCATATGGTAGCTGCTTTTGGATTACACTGGATATATTATTGTTTAAGGTAAGATCTAAAGCTAACGATTCAACATTTACTGTTGATGCTTGAAAAGTCTTTATTTTTCAATGTTGAAAGATTTATAAAGGAGTGCAATATTTTAGATTAGTTTCTTCGAACTGCTTCATAGTTTGATTAATTCAAAGCTGATTATAGCCATCTGCGTGTTTAGCTTAAACAATTATATGGGACACATGTACACAGGGATATCCAAAGAAATAAGCAGCAGGCTTATTGTTAGTTTGTAACTATTTGATTAATTCAAAGCTGATTATAGCCATGTGCGTGTTTAGCTTAAACAATTCTATGGGACATATGTACACACTGAATATCCAAAGAAATAAGCAGCAGGCTTATCGTAACTATAAAGGATTTTGATATGCGGTTCACCTTTATTGCAGCTGGTTGGAAGGTACTGCACACGAGATAGTAGAGTGCTTGAGAATGTGATTGTTGATCCAGAGGTAAATTTTTCGTTTTCACCACACGGGATATTACTTGAAATGCATTATATTACATTTATTTTGTTTAGATAGATAAAACACTATGTTGTTGACACTTGTCTATGGAACACGAAAGGGTTTTTAGCTCCATATAAAAGAATGTGATATCATTTGCAAGCCTACAAGGAGTGAAAGAGAGCCGCAAAACGATAAGAGTTGTTCAACTATAGGCATTCATCTCTACGCATTGTGATTGAAAGAGTATGTGGATCATGGAATAGTAGATTTAGAATATTACGACAAGACAAACACTTCTGATGTAGGCACACACGTTAGGATTGTAATTGCTTGTGTTGTGTTGCACAATTTTTTGTGGGAACACCAAAGCCACTGATGGGACTCTTTACAAAGTAAGAACATGATGATATAGTTGTTGATGGCGTCAACAAACAACTGACGGGGCTTAACAACGTTGTTTCGTCTTCTCGGGCAGTTGATCAAGAAATGCATGCTCGACGAGAAGAGATTTTTCACACAATGTGGAAAAATTATATTAAAGAATAGCTACTTACTAGTTTTGTTAACCTTCTGTTCTAGTGACTCTTGTAATAGTATCAAATAATTGTTGGAAGTGGAACAGTATGTAGGAGCCCTCTGCTCCTCTTCTGTTCTAGTGACTCTTGTAATAGTATCAAATAATTGTTGGAAGTGGAACAGTATGTAGGAGCCCTCGTATATGGGATCTAATCTATGATATTATATCACATTTTTTATGAGATATTATTCTTTTAAAGCAAATTTGGTTGTATGTTTTAGTTTAATTAGTCAAGTTCGGAGGTTGTGCTAATTTTCAGAAATTTGAAGCAGAAATCATATTTTTAAAAAAGTATATTTAAATTCTAAATATTCTTTGCAAATAGGATGACCAAACGCAATTTCGAATCCTACTTCAAAAATCTCAAGTAAAATGAAATACATTTAATTTTCATGACCAAACGGCTACTTAGTTGCCCAATTCTGAGTGGAAGTTATATCTAGGAGCAAATAGAGGCGACAACAAGAATTTCTTGCTGATAATATCTGCTGCCAAAACATTTTTTTCGTATCAAATGATAGATAACGGCAATGAAAAAGAAATTATTTGCACTTAATACACCAAATTACACATACATTATATCTGTGCACTTTTTAAGTTTTGTTACTTAACCATGGTTGACTAATTACGTCTGCACCTTAGTTTAATTAAACGTCCAATTATATTGACAACATAATATAGTTTGGTGTAGAAAAAATGGGAGTGGATGATCTTTGTTTTAGCCAAACTCATGTAAACCTTGTTGAAGCCTCATGTCTCACCTGTAGCCTAACAACTTCTACGTGTTTAAATTATTCTATTTTTTTCTTTTTTGTTTTCGATCTAACATTCGATATCCACATTGGGGAAGGTCTGACAATGGGGTTAAAAGGCTCCTGACTAAGGCGATTCCGTAGTCCGTATTCGATGAGATTCGAACTTGAGACCTTCGATTAAAAATAAAAGAGTAGGTAGTACTCCACCACAATCCTAATTAGTTCTCTCTGTCTATTGCCAAGTGTTTTTCTGTGTTTGAAGTGTCAGTGGACTGACTTTCGTGTACGCAATTGGGAGTTTTGGGCATTATAGGTTTACCTACCTAACTGTTCATTGTAGAGAAAGTGGGCGCCGTTCCCATTTGAAACATTGAAGAGAAATAATTGCACCCTTTGTTTATTAAGCCAACAAATTAAACTATGTCCCACCAGGACGTGAAAAGGTAACCCCACTAGAACTTAATCTATAAAGGTTAGCCAATAATATTTGGCAGCACTAGCACGATTGAAGTGCCAATTTTGGGAGTCAAAAATTGTACTAATTAAAATTATGACTTCTTGATTCTGTAAAATCACCACTACACAAAGTGAAGAACATTACCAGAGAGTGATAACTATGAACTGAAGGGTTGAAGCTTTTACACAACAAAAACAAGAAATTATTTTCCCGCATGGGTATTGCGCAATACGAAAACCAAAATGGAAAGGAAAAATTAAAAGGCAGAAAATTTTAGAATTGGCAATACTTTGATACCAAATTACCAATCATAATGACATTTCAGTTAATTATCAAACTAGCAAATAGTTCAGTGTATCAATTCACACTATATGGATTCATTCTTAACTTCTGTATTCGAGCGAACAAGTTAAGAGCTAATTTGTATACTGATAGCGAGCGAATAGATACGTAATAAAAATAGATAAAACTCAAACTCCAGTTATGTTTGTAATATTTTAAACTCTCACTATTTCAAGTAAATACAAGGTATATGTTTGCTCTTTCTGATATTTTTTTCAAAAAGAAAAGACTTGCCTTATGTGCCAAAATTTACAGGTAATGTTTTATTAAATCCAAGTAATGTTATTTATAGATTTTGTTATATTTAAACTTGGAAAACTTTATGATTAGTCAATTTTAGCATATTCCACTAATAAGCGTAAAACTAATTGCCCTTGCCTCAAGTAAAACAACATTAAGCTACAATATAGGAGTAACAAAGTTGGTTTAAGCACTTTGCAGACAGTGATAGAGATGCACAAAAATTGGCATCTTCTTTGTCGTCTCTCATAAATAAAATCTCCTCACTGTTTCTAATAATCTCTTGACTTTTTTGCCTTTTTCTCTTTTCTCTTTTTTCTTTTCCTTTTATACATGAAACCACATTTGTTTTTTCAACACTTGTTCTTTTTCTTTCATCAATAATCTCGACAACTCCCATGTTGTCGTGTTTCACGGAGAAGCACAGTATGTGGAGAAGAGGCGAAAATGGTTACCTCATTTTGTTACTCCCTCACTTAACTGTCCACTGTTTGCTCCTCACTTGTTCCACTGCTTGTTCCAATGGCAATTGCCAGGTTCCTCTCTCTTTCTTGATATATTATAGAAGAACAATTATTTTATTTTATTGTGTTTTTCGGGTGTGTATATGCAATTTTTGTATGAAATTATTGAACCCCGTGTGGAGATCCGTGCAATTTTGAATTTTGATTTGTGGGTTTGAGCTGAAATTTGATGAATATTATTACAGCTTCTTGATTCATGTGCTTCGGCTGTGGACTGTGGACCTGCTTTATACTGTGGTAATTGCCCTGAATTGGGAAAGAATCAGCCTTTTTGTATCAGAGGACAAACTATAGAACCCACTTCCGTTGTAAGCTTCTTTCTTTACTATACTCTCTAATTTCTGTTTTTTTGTAAAGTTGTTGCCATGTAACGTGAGGTCACGGGTTCAAGCTGTGGAAACAACCTCTTGTAGAAATGCAGTTAAGACCACTGTTCAGGGATGCGTGATGCGGAAAAAAGTGACAAGGCTCCGCATCACGCATTAACCATAGGACTGTTGCATACAATATACCCTTGTGGTCTGGCCCTCCCCGGACTCGATACCCTTGTGGTCTGGCCCTCCCCGGACTCGCGTATAGCGGGAGCTTTAGTGTACCTAGCTGCCCTTTTTTTTTTTTTGAGTAAGGCTGATGTATAAATGTTTTTGTTCTCTTTTTGGACTTGGGAATGAGCAGATTAGTGGATTGCCCTTCAACAAATACTCGTGGCTGGTGACCCATAATGCCTTTTCAATTGTAAATGCACCATTATTGACAGGCCCTCAGAGAATTACATTCTATAATCAAGAAGATACTGTCACAAACCAATTGAGAGTATGTCGTTTCTTATATTTGTCCAACTTCATTTCTTCGACGTTCCTGTTCAAGGACATGAGTTTTTATGTTGTTTACACAATTGCTGTTTATTTTATGTATCTTTTTAGAATGGAGTGAGGGGATTGATGCTGGATATGTATGATTTCGAGAACGATATATGGCTCTGCCACTCATTTCGTGGCCAATGTTACAACTTCACTGCCTTTGTAATGCTATACAATCCCTCTCTTCTTTTACAATGAGATTGCTTTTGAGTTGCTTTTCCGATGTTAATACATAAAATGTGCTTTCTAGGAACCGGCAATCAACACTTTGAAAGAGGTGGAAGCATTTTTGAGCGAAAATCCTACAGAAATAGTCACCATCATAATTGAGGATTATGTGCATTCCCCAAAGGGTTTAACGAGGGTTTTTGCTGATGCTGGGTTGGACAAGTATTGGTTTCCTGTTTCTAAGATGCCAAGAAAGGGTGATGATTGGCCCACTGTGAATGATATGGTTAAGAAGAATTATCGTTTGTTGGTTTTTACTTCTGATTCTTCCAAGGAAGCTGCTGAAGGAATTGCTTATCAGTGGAGATACATGGTTGAAAATGAGCGTAAGTGTTAAATCAGTTTTCCCTTTTTGGTGATTTTGGTTTGTGGATTGGTTCTTTAACAATCATATGTGGTAATAATGTTTCAGCTGGAGACCCCGGAGTGGTGCCTGGCTCATGCTCCAGTCGTAAGGAGTCGAAGCCACTTAATTCCAGAAGTGCCTCTCTGTTTCTAATGAATTACTTTCCCACAGTTGCCGTACAAAACGGAGCCTGCAAAGAGCATTCAACTCAACTTGTTGATACCGTTGGTGCCTGTTACAAAGCAGCAGGCAACATGATGCCCAATTATGTGGCAGTAAACTTTTACATGGTATTGAAATTTTTATTGCTTACTGATGCTAGTGCAGAATTACTAAAGATTTTCAATGTCGACTGATGAAAAAAATATCCTGCAGAGAAGTGATGGAGGAGGAGTTTTCGATGTTTTAGATCAAATGAATGGTCGGACACTGTGTGGTTGCCCGACGGTCACAGCATGCCAGGTTTTTCCATCTTTTCTCAAATATTGGATGATAATCGTTTCAGAACTGTGAACACGTGTCTATGTGACAAAGGTTCACTCTATGAAGAGAGTTAGGTGGAAGAACCATAAATTGAGCTTCTCTTTATTAGCTGATTCTGAGCTTGAATTATGTTGCCTGTAAGTGATACAATTTTTTCAATACGACAGTAGAGAAAGTAACGTACTTCTCTGTCCAGGAAAAAATTGAAGTCCACAATTAGAACTAGCTTTTGAAGAAAGCATCTAGATGAGAAATAGCATACCACTCAGATCACAGGAGCTTGAAACATCAGTTGCAACTTCTGTTTCTTTGAATTTAAACAGATTTGATTTATTATTCACTGTAGAAGTGGTGGGGCTAGCCCTTGATATTTAACATTCTACTTGCATGATACAACAACAACAACAACAACACATCCAGTGTAGTAAGTTACCTTTATCAAAAAAAAACAAAAAAACATATTCAGTGTAGTCCCACAAAGTGGGGTCTGGGGAGGATAGAGCGTACGCAGACCTTACCCCTACTTAGAGGTAGAGAGGTTGTTTGAGATAGACCCTCAGCTCTCTACTTGCATGAATAGATCTTTTTTTAACAATTAGCAGGAGAGTTGACTTGCACCATTTTTGCCTCTATATGGTTAAAAAACTCTTATATAGGATGTTCCTTCCTAGTTTCCTTTGTAGCCTATCTCTCAAAATAAAAATGTGCAATATGCTGACAACCCAGGAAGATCTTCCCTTAAACATGACTTGGTGAGTGGCGTGATCTTTTGATACTTATCTTTGATAAAATTTGAAAAAAATTGTGCAGGAAGGTTATTGTCATGATTGAACCAACAAAATTCTCTAACATTAACCTGGTTACATAGCTTCGTTAGCTGTTGTTATGATAAACTGCTTTTGTCTTCATGGATATTGCTAATATTCTGAGGGATCTATTAGAGGTAGATTTTTTGAAATTGACTATTAGAGGTAGATTTAAGCTTAAAGAGTTTTGTTGGTCAAACAGTTCTTCAAAAATATAGGGTAACCACTGAGTTCTCAGTAGCAGCCTTTAAGAAGTACATATCTCTATATAAAAACCAACCACATACTTGACAGTATCTTCTTAGATGACATATCTGAGCATGTCTCATTACCACTCTGTTGGTTCCCACTGAAATGTCTTAGCTTGAGTATAAATAGGCCCCATGTAATATTTTTGAAGTATACAACGTTAAAATTTGTTTTCAGGAAAGTTGACTCTATATTGTAGCAGACCAAAATGTAAAGGTTGACATTCAATTTGGGAAGGGGGGAATAGTTTACATTTGGTAATAAACTCTTCTGGAAAATTTAATTAGTACCTCCTGAAGTTGATTGATTGAAAAGAAAACATGGTTGTACTGAAGCTTTTTGTGGTGGCAAGGATGCAGCCTCAAAGTGGTTTCAAAAAATATCATTGAAGTTATATTTAAATGGACTTTTTTTTTTCCAGGCGGGGGTACATTTTGGGGTTTGTAAGAATACTACTGCAACGAATGCAGCTCCAACAGCAACCAATACTGCTGGAATGTTTTCTGGGTCCGTGCAATTAACAGGCCATGCTTCAGCAATCCATTTTTCCAGTATCTTATACCTATTTTCATTGTCTTCTGTAATAATGTTGTTTCTATTATGAGGAGAAAGACAGATAGTTTCACGCAGACGTTTACATGAGTTTCATCCAACGGATGCTCGATTTCTACTATATTTTCATGTGTAGAATTATGGAGTCGGAATACGTACAGTATACACTAGAATCCCACTTCGGCATGTTAGAGATGAACATTCAGCTTGAAGTTTTCCTAGTAAAAAGAACTTGTAACTTGTAATTTTATAGAGTAAGTTTGACATAGAAGTAAGCAATGAGTTGGAGAAGAGTATCAACATGAAGCAGGTTTTTATCACATCCCATGTCATTTTCTAGCTGCCACTTTTTTCCCTTTGGTATGTTGACAATGGTAGTCTTATTCTTCAAGTGATTTTTGGTTATTTTCCAATATGAAAATGTAACTTTTCTCCAGTCACATTAGTAAGTGACCTTTTGTGAACATGCTGTACTGCTGCTCTGTATTTCTTGATTTAGTTTGACAGTTAAAGGTGTCATGCATGAAAACGGATGTTATAAGGAGAAGGTGATAACTGAAAATTCTTGGGTAATTCAACTATTTCCATTTGATCTTCTCTGCAGTTGTTTATTTTCAGCTCAGTTCATGTATTAGTTGAATGCAATGAATGATAGTATCAATCATGCAATCTTTTCCTTCTCTCCAAAGTTCTGCCTGCGGTTTAATATAGTAATCACCATCACAATTATGCAGAGTAGCCACTTTCCAGCTCTGAAAATTAAACTAAAATACAAAGTAGTCACATTTTAGACTACCACTTTAATACTACGATAAGGTTTCTGTCATGTGATACTACTTCATTGCGATGAAAACTCTATGAATTAGAATGAACACCGTGGAAATTCTTGGGTGTTTAGATTCCAAACGAATCATCTAATAAGGAGAAATAGTCTTTAAATGTTACTAGCAGAAAGAATCTTTCCAGAAACCCTGCGGCAGGCAATCGTCCAAATAAACAATCTGTACAAAGCATTATTGTTCAATGCAATGAAACAATTGACAAGCTGTACACAAGATATAGTTGCAATAACAAATCAGGCGGATGACCCCTTAAAGACAAAGGTCACATAGGAACTTAAAAGGCTCCTCAAAAGACAGCAATATTAGGTAGCATTCCTTTAGGTTCTATTTGTAGAGCTGGGCTAATAGTGAGTAGGCCAATAAAGCAGTCCACAGTAACCCTCATGCCCCAAGCATTAATAGACTCAAGTTTGCGGCATTTATTTACCAAAGCTAGAAGTCCATTCTCAGTTACATGTCGGCAGCCCCACAACACAATAGTCTGCAAAAGAGATGGACAAGCTTTAGTATCTTAAAAGGTCCCAGGAATCGAAGAATTTTCGAGAGAAAATGCTAGTTGAATTGGTGATGCATTTGCAGAGGTGCAACCTTAAGGTGTGGAATTTTTAGAGGCTTACCTTTAAGTGTGGGCAGCTACCAGCAATAGCAAACAGAGATGTGTCTGTTATAAATGTACCACCAATATTTAGATGCTGTAGAGAATTAGCCCTGGAGATCTATCAGAAAACCAAAACTAAATGAGGCAACAGTCTACTTGAACTTTTTATAAGCAGCTAATTTCACCGAAAAGTACAGGGAAGGAAAAGCTTCAATATTGTGAACAACTTGCAGTGCATTGTGCTTCATAGATGTGAGATATCAAATTTAAAAGTTCGCTAAAACAGGGGTAAACGTGAGCTTCAGAATTTAGGGTGTTATTCAGGATTAGACGCTTTGAAAACAGAGACATAAGAACCAGGATGAGTTGTGGACTTGTGGTTAACAAAACTTTAAGTGGAAGTTTAGAAAAAAGGATGGCTTTCTAAGTTACAATTTATGAATTGTCTTCAGTTATAGAAAGATGTCAATTTTGAGTTTGGGACTCCCAATTGAACATCAAATGAAATTCACCAACTTTTAATCTCAATCATTCCCCATAGATTGACTAACTATTGAAGCAATTTCATCGGTGTTCAACATCTCATCACAATGCATGAACATATGATTGTCCAATGCAGCCTCCAGAGATATAATAGCAAGGGCGAAGAACATTAGCCTGCTACTCAGGATTTTGGCGTACAATTCTTTCCCATTTTTCTATTTGTTTTATTATGTGCATGAAGCTTGAGATCCAAAAGGTATATTGTATGTAACAGATTTAACAGGTGAAGAAATCTCTTTCCCCTAATCAGTATATGATGCCCTTGCTTATTCTAAAAGCAATTGTTAAGTACACATTTAGGTAACCAAAGAGCTCCAATTAGACATAAATCTCTAAAACAATAACATCTAACTAGACCTGCTTAATATTTCAGATCAAAGACACGATAAACAGTAAGGATGACTTACCAGCTGAACAACACCTATATCTGTGATCCCAGTAGTGCCCCATAAGGATAGTGATGACAAATTGCTAATACATTTAGAAGTTGACAATTGGTACAGCCCGCGATCCGTTATTTGACAACCCCAACGGCTCCTTGAACTGAATAAAGTAAAAGTCAAAACAGTACAACACAAAAGACCTCCCTAATCATCATATTGCATTTTTTAATACTAAACATCCAAAGTTGAAACAACCAAAATGCACCAAAAAGGTTGAAGACATTTGTGCATTGACAATTACTTCGCATACAGTTCCTTGTCGATTGTTAGTAGCATAAATTGATGCCAAACGTAGCATCTGCAAGAATAACCTTCAATTTGAGTAGATGCCCACCCAATTATGCTTCAGGCTGGTTTAGATTTAAGAAAGCATAGAACTCATATGTTGAAATGTAACGACGAATAATAATAGCTATTATAACTCAATCAAGACAGTAGAAAATAGGATCTCATATAGAGCTTCAAATGTATAGTCTTTAATACTAGCAATTCACATGATTAGATGTCTTCATTAATCTAGTGGCAATTGTATCACTGGTCAAAGAGCGAGCAGGTGCCAGGTTATATAATGTGGTGGATCTATTAATGGTACATAGTCCAGACCTAGTCAATTTTCAAAAATTGAAATGAAAGGACAGCTTTTTGGCTTTGCTTTATCCTACTTGAGATAGATTCAAACAGAAATCGATTAGTTTGAATGCAGAATTAGAAAAGAAGACTATCAATGGTCTAAACGTGGCTATAAAAGATTCCATAAGTCTTAGTGAAGTTGGTCCAAGAAAGTCACTCAAATTCTTCATTACTAACATAAGCATTCTCATTTCTGATACCTCAAAATTCTTTTTGATTCAATCATTTTCCCCTTCCTTAAAGAGAGTGTTTCATCATATATTGAAGCAAATGTACCATAACCCGATCGATGTTCTATTTAAATTATTATCCGATGAAAGGTAACAAATTAACTTGTAACAAGGATATACAGAGTACAAAATCATAATAAACTCAAAAAGTCATACATACATATCAAGTTCCTTGAGACTATAAGCATGAAGTACAAGTCGAGTAGTAGAATCATCATCCACTTTCCAGCCAGAAAAACTCAACCTTTCTCTTCTAGCTAAGGATTCTTTCACCCCTTGTCTCCATTTCCTGCACACAGCACTTGTCCTACAACAAGTACCAAAACAACAACAAATAAACATAAGAGAAAATAAAAAAAAAGGCGGGGTAAAATAAATACAGGGAATAAAGAAAAGAAAAAAAAGGGTGAAAATTAGCAAAATTAACTGAGCCAAATCCTTGAAACAAGTAAGCAGAGCAAAAATGTGAGCCAATAGGTCAAAGGGAAGTCTATCAATTGGCCTGTTTTGATCATCTACTTCTTCAACCTTGTTTCTCATCATGGAACAACCAAATCAAAGCTGAAAAAATAAAATTATAGAAATAACAAAGTGCTTTAAAAATTCAACAAAACTCACAAAGAAGAATAATCAAGAAGAAGAAGGAGAAGGGGTCGTAGTTATGTAAAGCTGTGGAAGAGAGAAATAGTAAAGAGAATCATACAAGTAGGAGAGAGAAAGAAGAGGGATGTAAATAAAGTGTGGTCATCTTTTCGTCATGCCATTGATTTTTTAAAGGTCGTACGATGTCTTTCTAGATGCAGTAGAATCTTCATAAGCAATTCAAGCTTTAACTGAATCAGATTTATATTAAAAAAAGAAAAATTGAATCAGATTAATAGAATGTACATAAACTAGCTCATCATTTTAGTCCAAATATGAGAACATTTTCGTCCAAATATGAGAACAGTTTTGTACTACCAACAGAATAGATGGTGGACAGACTAAAAATTGGAAAAAAAAATTACCTGACTTTATATTTTACTAATCTAACAATTTTAGCTGTTAGAACGAAATTGTTTATTAATAACTGTACTAATTTATTTAGATGTACATATACACTCAATTTGAAAAAGTATTTGAGTTGAGCAAGTATTGCGTCTTTGCGTAATCATAACTGAGAAGGCTAGCTTTGACTTTTGATAAGGTTACGTTTAGTTTTGGGCATTACACGTGGGGTTATGCGATGCCCTTCCTCTTTGCAAGAAACTCTCATTTTTCTTGTTTCTTTTTCCCTTTCCATTTGGATGTTGTCTTATTGACTTCTGCTAAAAAAAAATTCATTTGATGTTACAAATAATTTGAGTTCGCGTCGGATAGGGTTCATTCGGGGAGAGCACTCCCGACTAAGAATATTTTTTTTATATTCAGCACTAGAAATCGAGATCTCCATCCATTGCACCACATTTGTTTTCATTTGGATGTTGTCTTATTTTTTTTCTGTTACTAATC
This sequence comes from Capsicum rhomboideum, assembly GCA_031232105.1. Lineage (NCBI taxonomy): Eukaryota > Viridiplantae > Streptophyta > Magnoliopsida > Solanales > Solanaceae > Capsicum > Capsicum rhomboideum. Next base: position 87,480,429 of record CP124717.1, read on the forward strand.
ATTAGTATTAGAGTAGGAACTTGATAAGGTTTCCATATCAGAACACCACAATGTCATTTGCATGAAGATAATTTGCACCACAACTGTCATCTTGAATTTTAATGTGCGGACCGGACCAAGCAGGTGTTTTGCATATTACGGTCCAGTAAGCATTGGACCTCCAATTCAGCTAGACTGGCCCAAAGGAAATGGGCTATCTATCAATGGGTTACTGAGTGGGTAACTCTGAAGCCCAAAATCTCAAGTCTTATTTAGTGGTTCCAATTTCCAACCAAGTGAAGCTCAATCTTAAGCCTAGTGGCTACTCCTTCACAGCCTGACTAATCTATTGAGAATCAGGTTGATTCATTTTCAATCATTGGCCAAAAACCGCCCTTTAGTATGGGGCATTTTGTATAGCTTGGCTGAGACCTGCATCAAGCTAGTCAAGACACAAGAGTACTAGTTAATATTACTACCACTAATTCACTTCTCCAAGCATTAACCACTTTGGTTTCTTCTTTAGGAAATGGCGACTTTTACATGTTAAAACTTTTTCTTTTTGTCCGACACTGCATTTTTCACCAATTTAATCATTGGTGTGACGTAACTGATTACCAGACTAGCCCCACGTACCAGATGACATGTTGAAACTTTACTTGAACTATAGTATTTTATTTATGAAAATACATTGTAAAATTAATGAGTAGGTACTAGACAATGACCCTTGGCCAGAAAAGACGGGATTTAAATTAAAGGATAAACTAATGAATGATTCGAAACAGGGGAATTTCAAAAAATAATAGAGCCTCCTTTGAGCTTGGCCGGTGTCATGCCTTCCACTCTTGGTTGCTATCAGTAGCACTGTAAATTTTAACTGATACGGCGACACAAGGTGATGCCATCGCCAACAGGAAGCTGGCAGATTTCGATTCTCGGATCAGCAGCCAGGGCTTTGTTGAGTTCCAATACGAAATCCCTATAATACCTAACGTATTTCCTGAGGGGTGCATCAGGTGGTGCCACTACTGATCCGTTCCATAGGGTGTTATCATAGCCAATTAGTCCACCAACCTTCACCAAGTCGATTAATCTCTTGTGATAGTTCAAGTAATTGTCTTTGTCAGCGTCCACAAATATGAAATCATATGATCCATGATATTTGCCCTGTTACCAAAATTGATAAAAAAAACATTAACAATCATAGACAAGTTTTCAATTTATCCATTTGTTGTTATGTTCATGGAACTTTATGTACTTACGTCTTCAATCATTTGGTCAAGAACAGGAAGTGCAGGACCTTCTTTGAAGTCAATTTTGTGTGCTAGACCGGCCTTTTCAATTACTGGAAGACCAATCTCATAGTTATCACGGTTGATATCCATGGCTAGAATCTGAATCAATTTTAGCAAATTAGTACAATCAATAAGTTCAATTATCATTTGTTAGATTGCGAGCAATTAGTAAAAGCTAATTACCTTGCCATCATCAGGAAGAGCCATGGCAGTAGCAAGCAGAGAGTAACCAGTAAAAACACCAATCTCCATAGTGTTTTTGGCATTGATGAGTTTAAGAAGCATATTCAAGAATTGCCCTTCATCAGCAGAGGTGGTCATAAGGTTCCAAGGGTGTTTTGCAGTAATCTCTCTTAGCTCTTTCATGGCTTCAGGCTCTCTTGGGTATACACTTGTTTCAAGAATGTACTGTTCAAACACATATCAAAAAATTTATTAAAATCAACATGCATGTTCATAAAAAGTTTTGCACAAGTAAATTAATTTCTTGAATGACAAAATGAACGAGAAGTGGCATGTGTCCTTTAATTTGCATGTATTTTACCTGATAAAGGGCATCGCTTTGCAAGAGACTCTTGTGTCCAACTTCTTGGTGTCTTCCATTTTCTCCATTGCTTGCCATTGCTAGCTGCTTGTGTATATTTTTTAAACTATCTTTTGCTTATGAAGTAGATAATTGGTCTTAAGCAACCTGCTTTTGCAGAGATGAAAACCGCTGAATTTATAGTAGTGGAAAAACAAGAGGCGTATTGTAAAGAGTAGAGAGGACTAGAGGGGTTGGTTGACTGAAAATGATTGGAAGTTGGTGAGTCTCCTACTCTCCTTCCTCCTTTTACAATTTGTCCAATTGACCAACTCCTTTTTTTGACTATACATCCATTACCTAACAATACCCACCACCAGCCTCTCACTTTCCTAATTTCAAATTAAGCTATTATCCTTGACGAATTCAGGATGAAAACTACTCCCTTGTTCCTTTTTTAATTGTCACGTTTGACTTTTTGAGAGTTAATTTGACTAATCTTTAAAGCTAAATTAGATTAGATTAATTCGATATTTAAAAACATATAAAAAATACTATAAATTGTAATTTTTCTCATTTCAATATGATGAAAAACTACATTTTTAAAATATTAAGCAAAGTTTATATTATTTGACTCTTAAAAAGAAAACTATGACAACTAAAAAGGAATGCAGGGAGGGTTTTTTTTTCTTTGAAGAGACTCATGTCAATTGGACAATTCATTGCATATATTTTCTTAAGAAAGATATAGGATTAGAAACCCTGTAAACACAATGATACGTGATCTTAAAAGTTGTTGGTTGCTCATGACCTTAAAACTGGTAAGTTTATGTAGTTGTTGTCTTCCAAATAATGGGCATGGAATTATTTCATCTTGAGTTTGTGGTGCTTGTTTAAGAGTGTGTTTGGTATGAAGGAAAACATTTTTTGAAAAATGTTTTCCAATTTTCTCATGTTTGGTTGGCTTAAATGTTTTGGAAAATGTTTTTCAAATCAACTTATTTTCCTCAAATTGAAGGAAAATGACTTCCCTTCAAAAAGTAAGGAAAACATTTTTCAAAACTCTCTTTCAACCTCACACCTCAACTTTCCACCCTAAGCCAAGTCTTGGTTACCGATTTTCGACACTAACACGGGATTCGACTCCCGCCCCTGACTCCCGATTCTCGACTCGGGAGTTGGGGTCGTGAGTTGGGGTCGTGTCTTGGGATGGGAGTCGCGATTGGATCATGGGTTGGTTTCCAGGTCGGGAGTCGAGGTCGGTGTCAGGGTCGGGTGTCGGGGTCGTGTCTCGGGTCGGGTGTCGAGGTTGGGTCTCGGGTCTGGGGTCGGGTGTCAAGGTTAGGTCTTGGGTCGGGAGTCGGGGTCGGGTCTTGGGATCGGTGCAGGGGTCGGGTGTTAAGGTTGGGTCTTGGGGTCGGGTCCCGGATATAGATTCGGGTCGGTCCCGGTTCTCAGGTCGGTTGTTGGGGTTGGGTCTCGAGTCGAGAGTCGGGTGGCGGGGCGGGTCTCGGATCTAGGGTCGAGTGCGGGGGTCGGGTCCAGGGTCAAGATTTAGAGTCGGGTATCGGGTCGGGATTCAGTGTTGGGGGTAGGAGTCGGGGTCGGGTGTCGGTGTCGGGTCCAGGGTAGGGTGTCGGGATCGGGTCCTAAGTCGAATGTAAGGTGTCGGAGTCAAGAGTCGGGTGTTGAGGTTGGGTCCCAATTTGAAAGTCGAGGTTGGATCTCAGGGTCGGGTCCCGGATCGATATTCGGGGTCGGTCCCTATTCTCGGGTCGGGTTTTGAGTCAGGTGTCTGGATCGGATCTCGGATTTCGGGTCTCGGGTTGGGTGTCGGTATCGGGGTCAGGGTCGGGTGTCGGGTTTGGTTCCCAAGTCGGGGTCGGATCCAGATCAGGGTATCAGTGTTGGGGTCGAGTGTCGGGGTGTTTGGGTATCGGGGTAGTGTCCCGAGTCGGGTGTCAGACATCGGGGTGTCAGGGTCGGGTCCCGATTTGGGGTGTCGGTCGGTAGTTGGGGTCGGGTCTTGAGTCGGGGTTGGGTGTCGTGGTCGGGTTTTGGTTTGAGAGTCAGGATTTGGTGTAGGGCTCGGGTCCCAAATCGGGTGTTAGGATTGAGTCCCGGTTTGATAGTCGGGATCGGATGTCGGGGTAGGGAGTTTAGGTCGGTGCTCGAGTTAGGAGTAGGGTGTTGGGGTTAGGTCCTGGGTCGAGAGTCGGGTTTGGGTGTCGGGGTCTGGAGTTAGGGTCGGGTCCCAGGTCGAGAGTTGGGGTCGGTTCCTGGGTCGAGAGTTGGGGTCGGGGTCGGATCCCAGATCGGTCGTTGAAGTTGTTTTTCGTGTCAGAAATTGTTTTCCTAAAATGTATTTTCTACTCTCTAGCCAAACACTAAAAGATATTTTCTAGAAAATGTTTTTCATTCACCAACCAAACACTAGAAAATATTTTCCGAAAAATGTTTTCCACTTACCAACCAAACATGAGAAAATAAGTAAGAAACCAACTTGTTTTCCATGAAAACATTTTCTAGGAAAACATTTTCCTACATACCAAACACACCCTAAGTGAAGAATATTTTCTAAAAAAGCATTGTTAAAGGTAAAATAATTAGTATTTATTTTGAGGATGAGAAATTCAGAAAGTATACGTCGTATTCTCTTAATTTCTCAATTCTCAAAACTCAAATGATATTAATTATTTTTAGACAACGAATTTCTGCGAGTTATCTTATTCTGGCATTAGTCAACTTGATTCTTACACTGATACAACTAGTAGTATCAAATATATTTGACACAAGGAGTGTAAATCAAAAAATTCAAAATAGAATCCTCAATGCACAAAGAGAAAAATGTCACTCCCCCATTTTATTTTATATAGTGGCGTCTATCGGGCCACAACGAAATTTAAAAAGAGAACTTCTGATATACACCACCGGTACTCTTACAATTTGTGGTTTTTAATATATCATAACAATTCTATTACTATAAGAGCATGTCATGGAAAGTAAAATGAAAGGTTTATAATTAAAAGTATGTCATTATTTAAAAAATTAATTGAAAAGGAAAAAGTGTCATGTAGATTTAATTAAAGAGAAATGTTGATATTGCTATCACATTGCCAAATGTAATTTGCTTGTATATGTATGGTGTGTGTATTTTTTTTTCCACCGCCCAGAGTCTCAAGTATGCTACCGGTACTCTTACAATTTGAGATTTTAAATATATCATAACAATTCTATTACTATAAGAGCATGTCATGGAAAGTAAACTGAAAGGTTTATAATTAAAAGTATGTCATTATTTAAAAAATTAATTGAAAAGGAAAGATTGTCATGTAGATTTAATTAAAGAGAAATGTTGATATTGCTATCACATTGCCAAATGTAATTTGCTTGTATATGTATGGTGTGTGTATTTTTTTTTTCCACCGCCCAGAGTCTCAAGTATGCTACTACTCCCCACCCCTGGTCAGCCTGAAATTGAGAAATCAAAATTTTGCACAAATAGATATTTTGCGGGCTGGGTTTTAAATTTATCCCTGTTATTAGAAGTTTTGCATATCAGACCAAGCCGCATAATTTTTCAAAGTTATGCCGCGTGCCTGGTCAAAGTTATTTCCACCTGGCATAATTTTGAATAAGTTATGTCCCGCCAAACTACTCTTGCAAATTTACACAAAAAAAGGGATAAAAGTTAAATAGTAGCCTGAAACGATCCTATTTGTGCAAATCTCCCTTGAGAATTTGGTTGATTTTAGTGGACTGATTCAATTGTGGTTCGAAACTGTATTTCGCACCAGTTTGGTCATGCGTGTCATGTAACAGATTGATGACCTATGAAATATTGGACATTCCATCTTTGAACTTGAACTTTTTTTTAATTTATCAAAATATATTGTGAAATAAACAGTAGGTAATATACTGTATACATAATGCATTCTTTAATAGAAAAGAGAACTAAAAAAAAAAGAGGAAGATAAAAATAACGAATGATTTGAAACAGGTGAATTCCAAAAACAATAAATCCTCCATCGCCATGATATAATCCAGTAGTGGCATGCCTTCCATTCTTGATTGCACGCACATAGACAATAGTACTGTATATTTAACTAATGCGGCGGCAAAGGGTGATGCCATCACCAACGGGAAGCTGGCAAATTTCGATTCTGGGGTCAGCAGCCAAGGCCTTGTTGAGTTCCAATACGAAATCTCTATAATACCTAACGTATTTCCTGAGGGGTGCATCAGGTGGTGCCACTACTGATCCGTTCCATAGGGTGTTGTCATAGCCCATTAGTCCACCAACCTTCACCAAGTCGATTAATCTCTTGTGATAGTTCAAGTAGTTGTCTTTGTCAGCGTCCACAAATATGAAATCATATGTTCCATGGTATTTGCCCTGTTATAAAAAAAATATTCAGAAAAAGGTCAACATTAACCATCATAGACAAGTTATCAATTTATTTATTTTGTTGTTATGTTCATGTGACTTTATGTACTTACGTCTTCAATCATTTGGTCAAGAACAGGAAGTGCAGGGCCTTCTTTGAATTCAATTTTATGTGCTAGTCCAGCTTTTTCAATTACTGGAAGACCAATCTCATAGTTCTCCCGGTTGATATCCATGGCTAAAATCTGTATCAATTTAAGCAGATTAGTACAAATTTACAAGTTTAATTTTCATCTGTAAGACTACAAGAAGCTGGTAAAAAATAATTACCTTGCCATCATCAGGAAGAGCCATGGCAGTTGCCAGAAGAGAGTAACCGGTAAAAACACCAATCTCCATGGTGTTTTTGGCATTGATGAGTTTGAGAAGCATGTTCAAGAATTGCCCTTCATCGGCAGAGGTGGTCATAAGGTTCCAAGGGTGTTTTGCAGTAATCTCTCTAAGCTCTTTCATGGCTTCCGGCTCTCTTGGATACACGCTTGTTTCAAGAATGTACTGTTCAAATACAAATCAAACAATTTATTAAGATCAATACGATCATAGAAAGTTTTGCACATGTAACTAATTTCTTGTATGACAATATGAATGACAGTGATATGTGGGCTTAGTTTACCTGATAAAGGGCATCGCTTTGCAAGAGACTCTTGTGTCCAACTTCTTGGTGTCTGCCATTTTCTCCATTGCTTGCCATTGCTAATTGATGTTCAAGTGGATATTTTAGCTATATTTGTTTCTGTAGTAGATTAGTCTTAGGTAAGCAACCTGCTTTTGGAGAGACGAAAATGACTTAATTTATAGAGGAAAACGAGAGACAATTGTAAAGAGTGGAGGGGTTGTTTGGGTGTAAATGATTGAAAGTTGGTGAATGTTTGGTTCTTTCTTACATACAGACAAATGACACCAACTCCGTTTTTGACTTCATATCCATTACCTAACAATACTCACCACCAGCCACTCACTTTCCCAATTTCAGATTAGGCTACTTTTCTTGACAAATTCAGTTGAAAAGTATTCTCTATTTGAAGAGTCGACTCATTCAAGTGGACAATGCATTGCCATTTGCCAATATTTTCTAAGGAAAAAAAACTCTAGGATTAATACATTGTCCCTCTCGATCCCACAAAAGCAGAGACAAGGTCTGTATACATCCTATCCTTTTCGAATCCCATTTATGAAATTACACTGAATATGTTAGTCGTTGATTACTAACTCTGTGGACACAATGATGCATTGATACTAATACTCATTAAAAGTAGTTGGTTGCTGACTTAAAAGTGGTAGTTCTCTGATATTGTTGTCATACAAATAATGGGCGAGTGCCGAGTGGTATGGAATTATTTTACCATTTTCTTGTGTTTGTTTGAGTGAAGAATATTTACTGAAAACATTTTTTAAAGGATGACTATATTTATTGAGTTTAGAAGTAATATACACCAGCAGTATAAATAATTTTTATATCATCAAGTCATTTTTTCTTATTGTATCAAGTAGGATACGGTATGTAGGACCTAAGGTCTTTCTTTTTCGAGGTTGAGAAATTCAATCTTATTTTTCGTACTTTTTTTTTTACCCTCTCCATGAGCTCCCACCATTTTGGCTCCTTTGATGACTCGAACTCACAACTTTAGAGTTGGAAGTGAGAATTGCTTACCATCTGAGCAATTCCCTCTTGTCTGTCGTACTTATTTTAATTTCTCAGAAATCAAATATTAATTTAGAGAACGAATTTCTATTAGTAATCTTATTCTGCATTGGTCAATTTAACTCTTATAGTGATACAAATGAACAAATATATTTGAGATAAGGGGTGTAAGTCAAATGGATCAAAATTAGGATCATGAATGTGTTCTGCGCAAATGACAAAATGTTACTTGAAACTAAAGGGTCCTAAATAATTTCATTCTTTTCAAATTAACTGGAAAAAAGAAAAACTGTCACATAAATTTGTTATGGAGAGTAGTTAGATTAATCAAATTCAGATGATGGTAATTTTCTTTCACTATGATCTAACGATGTCAATCCCAAGTACTTGGAATTCAAATATCAGTTGAAAATAACTATGACGTCACCAAATGTAATTTGCTTGTATATGTATGGTGTACTTTTTTTCTCCAACGCAAGTCTGTCAAATGCAACTGCGGATAAAGCAACATAAACTCGTCCAGTTTAGGCAAATTCAGAATTCAAAATTTTGCAAAAAAAATAGCATACTATTAAGTATGAAGGCTAGCTGATGTATAAATTTTATGTCTGTTTAAAGAGTTTTGTTATAATTTTTCAAAGTTATGCTGTTTGGCCTGGGCATAAGCTATACCTAGCCCAGAAAAGTTAAATAACCTGTGATCATATTTGTGAAATTTCCTCTATGTGCAAAGCATCAAATGAGTAGGGAGGCATTTTGTATAATTTGGTGCTTGGGAGCTGTTGAGAGATGCTTCTAGCTAATCAATACTAATAGTGATAGTCTGTCGATGAACAACCTTTACTAATTCAAACATCTTCTTTTGGTTCGAAACTTCATTTCGCAAAAATTTGGTCATGGGTGTCACGTAACAGGTTCCTCACTAGCCCCATTGACATTTGACATTTTGGACAATCGATCTTTGAACTTGAATTTCTTTTTTATTTATCAAAATACATTGTGAAATAATCATTAGGTAACATAGCCAATACAACCTTTGCCAGAATACACAACTAAAAGGAAAAAAACAAGATAAAAATAAACGAATGAGTAAAACGGGGGATTTCAAAATGATAAATCCTCCATTGTCATGACTCATGAGCCCTGTGGCATGCCCTTTCATTATTGGTTGCCACCAATAGTAATACTTATTTTTTAACTGATGCGCCGGCAAAGGGTGATACCATCACCAACAGGAAGCTGGCAGATTTCGATTCTGGGATCAGCAGCCAAGGCCTTGTTGAGTTCCAAAACGAAATCCCTATAATACCTAACATATTTCCTTAGAGGTGCATCAGGTGGTGCCACTACTGATCCGTTCCATAGGGTGTTGTCATAGCCAATTAGTCCACCAACCTTGACCAAGTCGATTAATCTCTTGTGATAGTTCAAGTAATTGTCCTTGTCAGCGTCCACAAATATGAAATCATATGATCCATGATATTTGCCCTGTTACCAAAATTGATTAAAAAAACATTAACAATCATACAAGTTTTCAATTTATTCATTTGTTGTTATGTTCATGGAACTTTATGTACTTACGTCTTCAATCATTTGGTCAAGAACAGGAAGTGCAGGACCTTCTTTGAAGTCAATTTTGTGTGCTAGACCGGCCTTTTCAATTACTGGAAGACCAATCTCATAGTTATCGCGGTTGATATCCATGGCTAAAATCTGAATCAATTTTAGCAAATTAGTAAAATTAATAAGTTCAATTATCATTTGTTAGATTGCGAGCAATAAGTAAATTTAATTACCTTGCCATCATCAGGAAGAGCCATGGCAGTAGCAAGCAGAGAGTAACCAGTAAAAACACCAATCTCCATTGTGTTCTTGGCATTGATGAGTTTAAGAAGCATATTCAAGAATTGCCCTTCATCGGCAGAGGTGGTCATAAGGTTCCAAGGGTGTTTTGCAGTAATTTCTCTTAGCTCTTTCATGGCTTCAGGTTCTCTTGGATACACGCTTGTTTCAAGAATATACTGTCGTAACACATATCAAACGATTAAGATCAACATGTTCATAAAAAGTTCTGCACAAGTAAATTAGTTTCAACATGTTCATAAAAAGTTTTGCATAAGTAAATTAGTTTCTTGTATGACAATACGAATAAAAAGCGGTATGTTTACCTGATAAAGGGCATCACTTTGCAAGAGACTCTTGTGTCCAACTTCTTGGTGTCTTCCATTTTCTCCATTGCTTGCCATTGCTGTTTGTTTTTTCTTTGTATATTTAACTCTCTATGTTTATGAAGTAGATAATTAGGCTTAAGTAAGCAACCTGCTTTTGGAGAGGTGATAATAGCTGAATATATAGTAGTGGAAAACAAGAGAGATGTGTAAAGAGTGGTTGGCTGAAAATGACAGGAAGTTTGGTGAATTGTCCTTCAGGCATCTTCCCCTTACAACTTGAGGGACACAATACGGCCAATTGACCCAACTGGCCAACTTCTTTTTTGACTTTCATTATTCGTTACCTACCAATACCCAATACCGAGCGCTCACTTTCCCATATTTCAAATTTCAGTATATAATTTATTGGCTTTCTTTGACAAATTCAGGATCATAAGTATTCTTTATCTGAAGGAAATCATGTCTAGTGGACAACGCATAGCTGATTTTTTTTCTTAGGATTAGTATTACTTGTGCAAACACAATACAAATTATGATAAAAGTAGTTGGCTTGCTGACTCAAAACTAATAAAGCATAAATTGCTAATGTTTCAAAAGTTCCAATAATTTTGAAGCCTCTCCTTTTATATTCATGATTTAACCTCAAATTTAGGATACTGTCAAATTGATCAAAAAAAATTTAATTCGTTTATAACATTGATTGACTAGTGTAAAGAGAAAGAGAAAAATTGCTTACTGTACTCTCTCCATTCCAAAATACTTGGCAAAGAGAAAAATTGTTTACTGTACTCTCTCCGTTCCAAAATACTTAGCCTCTTTTGAGTTGGTACACTCATTAAGAAAACATTAATTAGAATTATTTTTTACAAAATTAACCATATTAATGATGTTTTGAAACACTAAATCTAACTATTACTGTTTTCTTTAGTTATTTAATATTGAGGGTAATATGAAAAATAAGTAATAAAACACTCTTGATTTGCGAAAATGGACAAGTAATTTGAAACAAACAAATTTAAAAAGAAGTCCAAGTATTTTTGAAATAATAGTAGTAAGTATTGAAAGAAATAATCACGAAAGAAAATTATTTAGGTTACCATTTGAAAATTGACGTAATTTGTCTAGAAATGCTAAGAAGTAGGGAAGACCAGAATTTAGTAACCAAAATTTCTTTGATGGTAGGACTATCATATTTACCAATGCAATTCAATCAACCAAATAACCAAAGAAACAGAAAAAGAAATGCGTATGGTATGACAAAAAATGTTTTTTCCGAAATATTTATTTTAAAAGTATATTTTTATTGGTATTTGGCATTAAAAATCCCAAATATTCTTAAAGAAAAAAAAAATTGGTGAAAAGGGAAATAATGATTTGCCTTATGTATCTTGGGAATCTTTTAACTTCATATCATTACTCCAACAAATATTTATGTTATTATCAATTTTTATATATTGCGTTTGGTGTTGTCTATCATAGTGTTGGCCTTATTCTTATACGTTATTATTTTTTATTTCTATCATCATTTGTGGTTTGTTATATTTTGTTTATCCCACTTTTTTGTTGTTCTTATTGTTTTCTTATTAGTTATTATGTTTTTTCAATACCATTTTTCCTCTTCATACCTACTTTGATTTATTGTACCCGAGCCGAGGGTCCTCTGAAGACAGCCTCTCAACCTCCACAAAGTAGGAATAAGGTCCGTGTACACTCTACCTTCGCCAGATCCCACTTGTATGATTTTACTAGTATGTTGTGTTGTTGTATATAGGGCAATGCCTTTCTTTTCTTAAATTGAAAAATTCTCCATCTTTTCTCAGCTTAATAGCTTAATAGTACTCAAAAGAAGTCAAAACGTTTCAATTTATCAACACTATTATCATTTTAATAGTAGATGCTTTATCGAAAAAATTTCTTCAAAGAAACAGTTTTCAATAAATGACTTACTCCCTCTAATTCAAAATAAATGAATTTTTGCCTCAATGCACATCTATTAAGGAAAAAAACTAGGACATAAATTATACTTTACTTTCCATTTTTACCCTTTTAGATATTATCAAACTACTCTTAAAATTTCAGCCACATTAAAATAAAGTTAGTTAAGTCTCTTAAAACTCATAACCTAGAAAGTGTAATTGAAGGGTAAAATTGAAAGAAATTTTCAACATGTTTGTTAAAGAATGAACAATTGACTTATTTTGAATATTAAAAAATAACTCAAAAATTCATTTATTTTGGACTATCGGGATTACCAAAGATGCTAAAGTTTGGTGAGTGGACCAAGCCAAGGCTGCCACTCTTGACTCCCCTTCCCATAGTATAGCAAGTGATCAACCCAGGAAACTTCATAATCAAGTGGATAGACTCATCTTTCATTTTTCATTTTTTTTCCCTCCTGGTCTTCACGTTAAAAATGAAGAAAAAAACAAACTAGAGACAAGGTTGAGAGCTGTTGTTTATTATCGTAGTTGATTCAATCGAGTATATGTCGGAAATAGTCTCTCTATCTTCTCAAGATAGAGATAAGATATGCGTACATTCTATTTTTTTCAGAGTACCCTGCCTATGAGATTTCACTAATAAGTTTATTATTGTTGTTGTTTTCTTAGTTGGTAAGCCCTTTACTATTTTTTCTCCCTATTCACAAAGTGGCCGGTTGTTGTTGGTACTTTGAAAGAGTCATTGAACCTTTTTTTAATGACGCCAAAAATATCACTGGGAGACAAAGTGTAGCTTCAATGAATCTTTTCCAAATGACTTATCGGTTCAAGATTCGATATCTTTTAAAAAAATCAAGGTGGAAGGTTAAATGCTTCTGTCCCATGGCTTTCAAATTTCATTTGTGCATAACCTATTTGCGATTATCTTAAAATTTTGTCATAGATGTAATGAATTGTAAAAGGTCGAATACATCGAAAACACTTCAAATTTGTTATTAAGTTTCATTTAGCTATTCGACCTACGTGTGGCTTGTTTCGATTGAGTGCCTAAACACATGAAAAATTGTTTGTATTAGAATAAACTTTTCGAATTCAATCTGGATCATTTTTTTCAGAGAAACTTCTGCTTGTTTTTTCAAACGTCATTATATAGATACGTTAACCATATAAAAGAATCACTTTCATTAACTATATGTTTTTGTCTTAAATAAACCATGAAACCTTCCAATTGAGGTTGATTAGTTACTACTTTATTTCTTTCATTTTCATTGAATATTTGATTAGTTGCGAAATTTAAGAATCGAAATGTCAATGATCTTCATTCCTCAACATGTCATGGAGTATTAATTACAAGAATAACACGAGGGCAAAATGACAATATCAAGATAAATATATAGAAGTGTATAGACTTTTATTGAACTGACCAGAAAGGCGTGATATAAAATGGAAATAATGGAATACTTGAAAAAATTGAAGAATAAAAAAATTAAAATGGAATCAATTGATTAAAGTCTTGTAAACTACTAACTGAAAATTGATTACGTGATTTATATAATATGGCATGATAAGTTGGGGATATTCATGCCTTTTTTTCTCTTACTAAACATCTTAAATTTGTAGTTTACATGCATTATTCATGATTGATTTTTCAGTAAACCCCTAATCAATAATCAGGGGCGGATCTATGTATGTTGTTGGGGTGCCACGGCACCCTCACACCTCGGTTGAATGTCTGCATATATATGTATATATGTAGAAATTATATATTAAATCTTTCTCCTGTGACCCATAGTCAAAAAGTTCGGTTGGTTCCACTGGCGAATTGACCAAGATTTCTGCTCCATGTCCCAAGTTCGATCCTAGTACTGAAGTGTGTTTTGTAAGATGTTTCTTATCAGTTTTTGGATTCATTTTACGAAAAAGAGGCCACGTCAGGGAATCGATGTCACGTCCCAATATACCCCTAAACGTGACTGGCACCCGCTAACACCACCTGTCGGGAGAACCAATATTCCATACACGCACAATGTCTATAACCATTGAGATAAAACATATGCAAGTCCAAAAATAGTCATTAAAGCAAAAGAAATTATCCAACCAACTATCTCATATCAATTTATGAACACCAACAATCGCTTAAATAATAAACTCTAGCCCAAATCCCACTCTAAGACCATGGAGCATCTAAATAGAGTTACATGAGTTCAACTTTCGGGCATGCAAACCCAATGAAAAGAAATATAATCTAAAAATAGCTAGAGCTGAAACGACAGCCTCCACGAACAATGCGAAGGCTCACCTCAGCAACAGAATATTCACGAATGGACCGTCAACCACTAGTTTCACCTCCCGCAACAATATCTGTAGACATGAAAGTAAGGAGTGAGCTATATATAAATATAAACCAGTAAGATCCTCGACCCGCTACTTTAAATACTCCTAGGACAAGTGTTAGAAAATACAATCACGCCAAGAACATAAAAATATTACACCAAGTACTTATCATAAATTGTAATTAAAATAATTGACCAACACCATGAGTTCTGGGCAACATACACAATGCGCCAACTATATCAAGAGTATACACAATACTCAGGGAAACATACACAATGTCCCATATTAAATCAAGAAGCATACACAATGCTCAAGGGAAGCATACACAATGCCTCGGTGAAATCAATAAGCATACACAATGTTCAAGGAAGAATACACAATGCCCCAATCTCATAGTACACAATTATATCTCATAACGAAATAGTTTATAAAGGGAGTTTTAGTATTCTTGAACATAAAGTATATGCGGTTAGCCTCGAAGACCACCGATTCTGCCAAGCACATGCTCGTCCCAACACATGGACCGGACAGATAAAACACATTTTTTAAAACAAATTTGAAAAGCAAGCATCCAAAGCTTAAAGTCTCACTTACCTCGAATTCACAATCCAAGCAACCCCTTCCAATAAATAAAAAAAATATGCTCCCGTAAATTCAAAGCACCTCAAGCTACATCAAAAATGGGTTTAATATAGTCAAAACCCCGTCAATGAACATCCTCTAAAATTTCATAGCAAGTCAAATATTAAAGTCTATGGCTCCACCTAATTAATTAAATTAAGTACCTATATTAGTGCAATACACAACAGCAATACCTTCAGCAATGTTGGATAATATTACCGAAAACAGAAAGCTACCAGATTTGCATCTTAACAGTTTTTTTTTTCTTTTTCAAGCTAACCAACCACTGCTATTTCTATTAAAATTCAACATTAGTCATCATTACTACATCATGCCTCTAATCAAGAATCAATCATTAGCTAATCATGATTTCCCTTCTCAATTTAATTCCAATACTACACTGTTGCCTCATTACCGAACAACATGATCAATTCTATGCCAAAGAACTACAAACAAAATTTGTACCTTATCACTTCACGATAATGATGATGTCTGCTAAAGCCTTTTGGGCACTCTCTGTTTTTTTTTTCTTTTTCTTTCTACGCAGCTTGCTGCTTTCCTCCTAAATAATGGGATGAAAATAAAACCCTAATATTCTACTCCTTTTGTTACTAGTCGTGAAAACTGAACAATGGAGTGGGTATGGCCCACTCCTTTTAAATTCTCTTAATTAATAATAATATTATTATTTTGGTAAAATTACCAATTAACCCTTCATTAAAATAATTAGGTTATTACATTCTCCCTCACTTAAAATAACGTTCGTCCTCGAACGTGCCAAGAATCATATAAGAAATGACAATTAGTGAGAATATCTAACTCACATGAACGCGTGAAACACAGGATGAACTGTGGACAACTTAGATAGCTCAGGCAATCATCTGGAAACACATCAACAAATTCTCGAATAATAGAAACACTACTAACAACACATTCTCCTCATGTGTATCATGAACGATAGCAATAAAATCCAAACATGTACCCATGATTAATTATTCGGTGTGCCTTTACATAAGATATTATCTTCCCTTGAGTCACAAGAGTTATGCATTTCCACACTAAAGGTAATCAAAATGTATAAACTTAGCATAACAATAAACCAAAGCATAACATAATGTCAACCAGTCCATACCCATAATCATATCAACGTCAAATATAGGCAACATACGTAGACCAACTATGGTGTCTTTGCCCTGAACAGATATCACACAATCTCTCTGAACTCTATCCACTAATAAGGTCTCCCCTTCTAGTATCATAACCATATATGGAACAATAAGAGTCTCAATCCTTCTCTCTAAAAATAAAGCAAAAAAATGGAGATACATACAAATACGTAGAACCAGGATCACTAAGTGTATCTGCCTCATGAGAGTTAACAACAGCATACCTGCGACTATGGCATTAGGTGCCTCAATATCCTGTCTAGCCATAGCGAAGAATCTCGGTGGTCCACCCTGAGCAACTTGTGCACCCTGTCGATTCTGTCCATAAGCACCCTGTGGAGCGACTCTAGCCGGCTGGGTTTGAGCTTGTGCACCAGCAACATTCCTTTGCACCTAGGTGGTAGCTTGACCAGTATTTGAATCTCCCTTAGGACAAAATTTAGCAATATGTCCCTGCTCACCACAAGTATAACAAGCCCTATTTGTTCCATAACAACGACCACTGTGATTTCTACCACAATTAGAACACCATGGATGTTGACTGAGAGGAACTGTTACTCTTTCTCTGCATCTGTTGTTCACCTTGTCTAGCTGAATAACTGTTCCTCGAGGACTGCCCCACTGACTCTGACTGCGTAGGCCTGGACTGCCTATGATGAAAACTACTATTGCCCCCAGATGGAGCACTACTAATCTCGCATGTGCTACGCGCCTTTTTTACTTTCTCGCTTAACTTTTTCCATCTCCATATAAGACTCGAAACGGAGTGCAGTGTCAACTACATCAGCATAGGATCCATTTCGCACGTCCCGTATTCCAGGACCACGATAACGAGACTCAAGTCCATCCACAAATCGCCTCACTTTCTCCCTCGGGTCTGCAACTAAAAATGGAACATACCTGGATAATTCAGTAAACTTAGCTTCGTATTCGGTAACTGTCATAGATCCCTGTCGTAGGTCATTAAACTGACGTCTCATATCATCTTGTTTGCTCAACGGAATAAATCTATCTCTAAACATTGCTGAAAACTCTACCCAAGTGATTGGGGGTAGTCCTGTTTGTCTGCCTCTTAGAATGGGGATCCACCATGCCAAGGGAGACCCTGAGAATAGAAAAGTGGTGAATTCCACACCACGAGTCTCCTTCAATCCCAACGTAGCTAATATCTTCTCACAACGATCAATAAATTTTTTAGGCTCAATAGTAGCTAGTGTGGCATCAAACTCTGGTGGCTTAAGATCCATGAAATTCTTAAGATCCTTAGGTTGACCTACAGCTGCAACCTAAGGATCAACTGGTTGAGTTGCCTGAGTAGCTACAACATTCAACTGAACTTGCGTCTGCGTTTGTGAAGTAGCTTGAGGAGCTGGAACTCCACCCTGATAAGGTACCAATGCCTCTAACACATTCAACAATCTCATCACGGCATCTGCAGGCAAAGCAACAGTAGGTACAGTAGCTGGCACTGCCGCTGGAGCATCCCGATCAACTTGTTCCCGCACTTGCTCAGAAGCCACAACTCGGGGCTGACCCTCATTCCCAACTCCAGATTGAGTACTGGTCAGTACCCTAGTCCGAGCCCTGGTGGGATGAGACCCAACTCGATCACCTCCACGATTAGTACCATGCCCAGCACCACGTCCAGCAGGTGCATTAGATCGACTAGCAAAGGAAGAACCACGTTTCTTAACCATCTGCGAAACAATATTCAAAGGTTATACTTGATTCAACTCAACGCACGAACAATGAATGAAAAGGAGAAAACTTCCTAGATGTTCAGTAGCCTCGAGGTCATAAGTATGGGCGCCTACATACCCATGAACAAGACTCTACTAAACACTGCTCCATGACCCGGGACCTAAAGCCTATGCTCTGATACCAACTTTGTCATGTCCCAATATACCCCCTAAACGTGACTGGCACCCGCTAACACCACCTGTCGGGAGAACCAATCTTCCATACCGCACAATGTCTATAACCATTGAGATAAAACATATGCAAGTCCAAAAATAGTCATTAAAGCAAAAGAAATTATCCAACCAACTATCTCATATCAATTTATGAACACCAACAATTGCTTAAATAATAAACTCTAGCCCAAATCCCACTCTAAGACCATGGAGCATCTAAATAGAGTTACATGAGTTCAACTTTCGGGCATGCAAACCCAACGAAAAGGAATATAATCTAAAAATAGCTAGAGCTGAAACGACAGCCTCCACGAACAATGCGAAGGCTCACCTCAGCAACAGAATATTCACGAACGGACCGTCAACCACTAGTTTCACCTCCCGCAACAGTATCTGTAGACATGAAAGTAAGGAGTGAGCTATATATAAATATAACCCAGTAAGATCCTCGACCCGCTACTTTAAATACTCCTAGGACAAGTGTTAGAAAATACAACCACTCCAAGAACATAAAAATATTACACCAAGTACTTATCATAAATTGTAATTAAAATAATTGACCAACACCATGAGTTCTGGGCAACATACACGATGCGCCAACTATATCAAGAGTATACACAATACTCAGGGAAACATACACAATGTCCCATATTAAATCAAGAAGCATACACAATGCTCAAGGGAAGCATACACAATGCCTCGGTGAAATCAATAAGCATACACAATGTTCAAGGAAGAATACACAATGCCCCAATCTCATAGTACACAATCACATCTCATAACGAAATAGTTTATAAAGGGAGTTTTAGTATTCTTGAACATAAAGTATATGTGGTTAGCCTCGAAGACCATCGATTCTGCCAAGCACATGCTCGTCCCAACACATGGACAGGACAGATAAAACACATTTTTTAAAACAAATTTGAAAAGCAAGCATCCAAAGCTTAAAGTCTCACTTACCTCGAATTCACAATCCAAGCAACCCCTTCCAATAAATAAAAAAATATGCTCCCGTAAATTCAAAGCACCTCAAGCTACATCAAAAATGGGTTTAATATAGTCAAAACCCCGTCAATGAACATCCTCTAAAATTTCATAGCAAGTCAAATATTAAAGTCTATGGCTCCACCTAATTAATTAAATTAAGTACCTATATTAGTGCAATACACAACAACAATACCTTTAGCAATGTTGGATAATATTACCGAAAACAAAAAGCTACCAGATTTGCATCTTAACAGTTTTTTTTTCTTTTTCAAGCTAACCAACCACTGCTATTTCTATTAAAATTCAACATTAGTCATCATTACTACATCATGCCTCTAATCAAGAATCAATCATTAGCTAATCATGATTTCCCTTCTCAATTTAATTCCAATACTACACTGTTGCCTCATTACCGAACAACATGATCAATTCTATGCCAAAGAACTACAAACAAAATGTGTACCTTATCACTTCACGATGATGATGATGCCTGCTAAAGCCTTTTGGGCACTCTCTATTTTTTTTTATATTTTTCTTTCTACGTAGCTTGCTGCTTTCCTCCTAAATAATGGGATGAAAATAAAACCCTAATATTCTACTCCTTTTGTTACTAGTCGTGAAAACTGAACAATGGAGTGGGTATGGCCCACTCCTTTTAAATTCTCTTAATTAATAATAATATTATTATTTTGATAAAATTACCAATTAACCCTTTATTAAAATAATTGGGTTATTACAATCGAACCGGTGAACACGGGGTAGAAGTCAAGAACGCTATTAATTAACGAGGCCATTAATAGTTTTTATTTTAAATGCTAATCTAATATTACGGTTTTTAACAGTTTTTAACTTAGTTTTTGGTAACCTCTTTCCTTATTCCAACAACTTTTTTCCTTTCTTCCAAATTTTCTTCTTCCTCTTCGTCAACTATTTGAATCATTTGGATAATATGATAAAATGGTTTAAGCTATGATAGATAAAATTTGTTAAAGATTTTAAATCCAAACAAGATCATGTTGCAATTAAGGATATATGAAACTAGACTGAAATCTCATTTGATTTTTGGGCTCTTTAAACTTTATGTCTTCGTAAATTGAGATTTTCAAATATAATATCATCTTTGATACTGAAATATGTGTGTGAAATTGTTCGACTTCTTTATACTTGGTTTGTTATATAGAGCGTAACGTATTTATAAAGATAAATAGTTATGTCATCATTGACTCATTTTCCCTTTGTGCTAAATTATCATAACTATTTCATCATTTTTTGTTCGATCCCGTCAGTCCATTTATCGATATAAACTAAAAAGATGAATACTTAAATCGAAGCCTAAGTCGATCAAACCATGTTACATATATTGTTTCATAATGTATCGTACTATATTATATCACATTATGTTATATTGTATCAGATTGTGTTGTTTTAATAAGTACAACGTTTGCATGTATCTTATTTTATTTGTTACATAATATTGCACATCAACAATTTGAAGAAAAAATTTATAAAAAAATGAAATACATGATAAATTATTATAAAGGGTTGCATTAAGAATACAACATGATTATTAAATGATAAATAAATACGAAATTAAAAAAGAAAAATAAGTTCACAGTCACACCAAATTAATGATTATATAGCATGAGATTTTTAGTTGAATTTAAATGATACAATAAAATTTAAGTAACAATTAAAACAAATATTCTATTTAATACCCAATATACACAGTAGTTAACTAGGAATTAAGATAACTTACTAGTACTTACAAAATAAATAGAAAAAAAAAATAACCTTTTAAAAATCTTTTACATGTAAAAATAATTCTTTTAAAATAAAAGATAGATAAAGCTATTTTCTTTGGTAAGTAATAAAATGAATTCTTTGTAGTTAACGACCATTGCTTCTTCTCTATGTACCTTCAAAACCGCCATTATCGAAACGAGCAATTTCTGGAAGATGTGTTGATTGAATGGAGACTGGCACTGTGTCTGCTAGGCAGCGCCTACTGAGGCGTTGCCGGATTCGGATGTTAACATATTTGGTCGAACTGTGAGTATCTACTTCTTGTTTTCAATTTCTAAAATTACAATATGTAAGTACACAATCATTACTATTTGTCTTTGCTAAAAAGACAAATTTATTTGGCTTTGGATAATTAACAGCTATTAGCAATAAGTTTTGAATTTTTGGTTTATTTTCTCTTCTGTATATTGAATAAGTTTAATTTTAGGTATTGGACATACACAGTGCTTACACAGCTAACAACAAAACAAACAAAGGTGTGACTCTCGTTGCTGTTGCTTCTCCATGTACTTACAAAATCTGCATTATCTAGGCGAGCAATTTATGGAACATGTGTTGATGGAACATGTGATGAACATGAAGATTAAGCGCCTATTGAGGCGTTGCCGTATTCGGATGTTAGCTGATTTGTTGGAACTGTGAGTTGCCCCTTTTTGTTTTTAATTTCTGAAATTACAATATGTAAGTTCATAAATCATAATCATACCTATTGTTGGTGGGAGGTAGCAGGTATCCCGTCGAATTAGTCAAGTTGCTGGCCCGGACACCACGGTTATAAAAAAAGAAAGAATCACAATCATGTTGGTCTGACCTTTTATTTGGATAATTAGCGATAAATTTGATTTTTTGGTTTATTTTCTCCCTGGTATACTGTAGGCAGTATTTGAAAGTCCCTTGTATTGTTAGGAGGTATTTTTTTTGTATGTTTGTGGAAAGGGAGAGATGTTATACTATTAATTGTATGATAATGAACTTTGTGTGTCTTAACTGTATTACCTTACTGGCATTAATTATGGTGTAGAAGTATAGGTTTTAATTATATTCATCATTCACTTAGGGAAATTCACATTAGTCAATAGTCAGTGTGGGATAAACTACTGATTAGCTGTTTAAGGAACTCTTAATTGGATATTTGTTCAGTTCTATTGCTTGCTCTTTGATGTTTTCTTTTGTGGTCTCTTGCTCTGTTTGCTGTCAGTGGAGTACAGAAAGGGGAGGAATTCTTTGTAGCATGTTAATTTACAAACGATGAAAATCTAATTCGTGATTAATAAGAAGAGCTTATAAATCATTTTGGTAAGCCTTTAAACAATTAAACTTAACTGTTCATCCGTATCCGGAAAAATAATAAATTTTTAGGGGAATAAATTTAATAGTGGAATAGCTCGGGTGGTGGATAGGGTTATTATGCTGAACATGTGTGTCTAGTTTTGCACCTTGCGCTTAATTATATATGGGGAAACTTTGAAAACTTTGTTCAAATTCAAGAAATTTGAATTCAAATTTCCAAAATCTAGATTATATCAATCTGCAAAAGGGGAAAAAGAACTCAACTTTTAAAGGATCCAATTAAATGTAATGGAATTTTGAATGAAGACCTATGAATTAATGGCGAGAAGTTTCACTGAAAGGAGAAAACAACACAACAAATTCTAACATTTTTCATGTGGAAGCAACCATGTCGATAATGCTCCCAAAATCTCAGATATGGATAAAAACAAACATGATAAAGAAAGATGCCAATATCCATCATCGAGGGAGGTACCCTAATGCCCGTGGGAGTAGAGAGAAGGCTTGAATTACAATAATCTAAGTGTAATCTAAAGGTTTCACTCTTCTGTCCTCTAGTGAGAGGTATTAATTACATCCTCATCTTGGTTTATAAATTTATCTATCACCTCAATTGAAATTGTTACTAGATAAAAAAAAGAATCAGATCACCTCAATTATATAGATAATCTCCCCCCCCCCCCCCCCTCCCACGTGGCTTCCTTAGTTGTATTGATCGTTCTCCCATCCCTCCTCAGTTGTAATCTTAGCTACCTCCTTCGCAATCACCTGGAATGCCACGAAGAGTGGAGAGAAGGCTTGGATTATAATAATCTAAGTGTAATCTAAAGGTTTCACTCTTTTGTCCTCTGGTGAAAGGCATTTAATTACATCCTCATCCTGGTTTATAAATTTATTTATCACCTTAATTACCCGATCAAAAAAGAATCAAATCACCCCAATTGTCTAAAACTTGTTTGCGAAAAATGCCAAATGAAAGGCAACTAGTGAGAGGGATTACTTACTAACCTATCCCCCCACCCCCACCCCGGCTTCCTCGGTTTTATCGTTCTCCCATCCCTCAATTGTATCAAACTCCCCCCTCCCTCTCAGTTGTAATCCCAACCAAAAAAAAGAAAGACTTTATAATACATATGTTTAAGAAGTAAACTTCATTCATTTGGTTAGTTTCGTTTTTTAGGTAAGTTCTTTCTTTTCTTTTTATTTTTTACTTTTCTTTGTTTCTTGAATTTGACCGCATCAATGCCATGAGATTTGTTATTGTTGGTGATATTCTACATTAGTTTTGAATTTAATTAAGATACAAATTTCAATTTTATTTTAATTATTTTATGTAGAAGTTTTATGAATTTCCATTTGATAAGCTTTTTTTTTTTTTTGATAACCGTGGTGTCCGGGCCAACTTGCACGTACCTCGACTAAATCCACGGGATACCTGCCACTTCCCACCAATTTGATGAGCTTTTTTGGTTGAATTATCCTGTTGAAATTGCTTAAGCCATTTAATAAGGATCGATCAATCAATAGCTATATCTGAATTTGAAACCAGTTTGATGCACTATATGAGTACTCTATAGTTTGATGCACTATATGAGTACTCTATATCTGTTTGTTCTATTTAGGGCTCATTTAGTTCCACTACTAAATAAGTGATTCTTAAGGTAAGTTAACTATTCTTTGAAATTTAACTTTTTTTCAAATCTCAATCTTATCTCTAAATGAAGGCCAAATCTTTTGACATTACCAATTTCAAAAAAAAAAAAGGAAGGCCAAATCTCTAGTAGGATAGAAAAGAATTTTAGTAAAGTCCGACCTAAAGTGAGTGTAACCACAACAACTAGTAAGTTTTAAATCGAACCAGTGGGTATTAATTATGTAGGTCATTTGCTAAATCACCATTGATTGCAGAAGTTTCAAGTCTTCAAAGAGAAACTTCCTATCATGTAGTTTTGGGTTTAGTTCTTCCTTTTTATCACCTTCAATCATTATAGTAGTGCATCTACATATCAGTGCATATAGAGGTCTACATGTAACATTGCCAAATCATTTAATAACGGTATCATTCAACAATAAGATATACTATTTGGCAAACTAGTTGGAGTAGATTTGAAGACTGACAACCCTTAACGATCCAGTTGAAACCTATGTCCCCCATCCGATGTTATGATCACTATTTTGCTTGTCCCTTGTTATTAGTAGGTTAGAGTTCAAATATTGCCACATGAGAGATACTTAGCGATCTAAAGCAAAATGTTCAACTCGTATGTTGAACTTTAAGAATAAAATGACTTACATCCCTTTCTCCTTTGAAAACCATCTTTATAAAGTTTAGGATATTCCTCTTTGAAATTGGTGACATTAAAAAGTTTAGGATATTCATATGTCTTACAGAATAGCAGACTTGATTTTTTACTTGCCTGTCTTCTGTAGCTTTTGAGAATTAATGAAGTGAGTTCTTGTGATACTATGACGTCTATAAATAAAGTACGTTAAACCTAATTGGATATTAGTGTTAATGTCAGTATGTCTATAAATAAAGTACGTTAAACCTAATTGGATATTAGTGTTAATGTCAGTATGTCTTACAGAATAGCAGACTTGATTTTTTACTTGCCTGTCTTCTGTAGCTTTTGAGAATTAATGAAGTGAGTTCTTGTGATACTATGACTTCTATAAATAAAGTACGGTAAACCTTATTGGATATTAGTGTTAATGTCACTTCTGTTATGCTACCTCTCTGTACTCTTGGTTATCACATAAGATTTCTCAAAAATGAATCTTAACCTATTGCAAAGGAAATTCATTGGTACCCATGTAAAGAAAAGGATAAAGATTAGTACCCCCAAAAATTCGTTACTTAGCATAACATCAGGTTAAATCATGAATGATTGTATAAACACCAACAACTCCTACACCTTGTTCACAAATTTTTAAGCTTTAAAGAACTCATACAACAGACATGAATTCCCAGGAACAAACTGTACAATATTGCTATGTACATAACATAAAGCAGTAAGATCTCCACAGAAAAGTTTGATCATTGATTAGCACGTAATAGGGCGCCACAAACTTAATGCAACAAGTGTCTGAAGTCATTAATGGTTGAAACTTATGATTGACACACACTTAGAGAAACGTATGAATTGCATGTATCAATGAGAAGTCTAAATCAAGGGGAAGATAGGGGGAAATAGAGGGCAAGCACTCTTGGTTAGTTTAAGGACCACAATCAAACTACCGTAGAATTTCAGAGACAATGAACTGCAAGAATTAAGAGTGGGAGTAAAGGAAAAATTAGATAGAATCATTCTTGACAAGATAAGATACTAGGCCAAGAAACTTTATATGAGTCGCTAGATGGTAACTTGTGACAATTGAGGCGAGAGTTAAGTCGGAGTAAACACATTCACTGATTCAAACGCTTATTCTCAACTGATGCATGAATAAGAAGCACAATGCCTAGCTATTGCCTAGTGCTAACATAATTCAAGATTACTTAGCAGGTAACACTCTAAAACAGTGAATCAGACCCAAAAACATTGACAGGAAAAATAGATATTATATTCTCTCCAGTTTCACTATTTTGCTACAAATTTTGCCCAAGTCATATTGAAAACAAGAGACAGAATTAGAAACAAGATACTGCCATGAATTGAGGCTAAAGGATAACAAAGCTGCAGAACTTCAAAATTTTTTTTTTGGTAATTGGTACTATATTATTTTGTGTCGTTCCTTCAAGTTAGTATGAAAGAAACGGAAAAAGGTTGTTGATTACTTGGAAGGAATTTTTCATTATACTGATATGTTGCATGCAGACTATGTACGTAGCTAATCAACAATATATAGATTGACATCATTGTATCATTGTGATTTCAGGTTCGGGGAGCACTGTGATAATTTTTTGGGCTTATTTAAATCAAGGAACTTCTAGAAGGAAAGAAAATCAAGTCTAATCTAAGTTGCTCGGACTCGGGTGTGGGTGTCCGATACGGGTGCGGATCTAGAGGTCGGATCCTTCATGATCTAAATTTTAAGATTTGGGGATATGGATCCATGTATGGATACGGGTGCGTGGATTCGCCTAACAATAATTAAAATATCTAAAATTAGAGTTATAAAACCTAAATTATGAGATTATGTGGAGAACTTGGGGAGAATCTTGGAAAGAGATTAAAGGAAAAGGAGTGACATAGAAATTTCTATATAAAAGGTATTCCATTTTCTTCAATTTCACCTTCGCTTTTGTATTGATTACAGAAATCATTAAAACTGTCCAGATTTTCCCCATCGATTTTGGTCAAAGTACGATTTCGGTTGACCAAATCGGACACGGATCCCACACCCACAAAAGTGAAGAGTCCGAGCAGCTTAGAGTATAATGCAGCGTGGCACTAGTAATTCCGACTTACCCACTGAAAACTACATCAGAGGTGAAAGCATTGATCGATCCAATTTAATTCCCACTACTGTGACACCTTTTCAAGGTACACATATTCCATATGTGCAAGGTTTAGAACAAAGGATTTCTCAACCAGTTAATCTATCTCTGCCAGCGAGAGTTAGTCTGAACCATGAAAATGGTGCATATAGCCCTTCATCAGCTTTGACAAGCAGCCCATCATCAACTTTAACAAGCGCTAGTTCTCGTTCTGTAGGTTCCATCATAAGCCAAAATGCATCATATATTGTTGTTGGTCATGGCCGTAGACAAAACATAGGGTATACATCTGAAAATTTGGATTTACCTGAATCTATGAGCACAACAAACTCCATGTTGCCAAATGAGGCAACTTTTGATTTTGGTCATGTAAGAACTATGGCCTATGCTGCACATAGCTCTAGAATTATATATGGAAGACCGGAATCCCATCTCATTGTTATGGTACCCGATATTTCGGGAAATAATTACTTCTCTTATGGGACTCCAGCATTTCTTTTGGCTAATGGAACTAGCACATACGGTGTTTCTATTATTCCAAGAAATCCATTTTCGTATTGGATTCCAACAGGAATGTTATCAAATACACTGGCTCCCATCCTGCCGGTTATGCATGCTCCCGGTTTCTCTGTACCATTACC
The DNA here is from genome assembly GCA_031232105.1 of Capsicum rhomboideum. Classification (NCBI taxonomy): domain Eukaryota; kingdom Viridiplantae; phylum Streptophyta; class Magnoliopsida; order Solanales; family Solanaceae; genus Capsicum; species Capsicum rhomboideum. The sequence goes on from CP124717.1 coordinate 87,507,619, forward strand.
ACATTTTTCAGGGAATTGGACTTTTAACTCTTTCCAGGTTCCATCTATGTATCCTATGATGAATCACACCCCAAGATTTGCGGGAGTGAACCATGGACCCAGTCGTATGCCACTGCATCCTCATCCTTCCAATTTTCACACGGTTAGTTTTCTTCGCCTTCTCTTTTTTAGTTTTCGTTTCCTTCTCAATTATAAATTTATTGCAATCTTCACCTAATAGTTTTCTTATACTTATACTTGATTTAGTGACTAGCTTAAACTTGTCGTGTTATAAATATGTTTTAATGATTGAATGCAATGCTTATAACATTGGATGCGCTTATGCTTTTAATGATTGGATCTGCTAGTTGTTAAATCTCTATGGTAATAAGTGCTACCTTGGATTTGTGCTGAGGAATAATGGTGCCCAAGTGAAAAATCGGTTAGTTATATTGTCTTTTTTTATTGGGTCTTTCAACTATTAAAGTTGTGTTGTTGTTGTTGTTTTTGTAACCGTGGTGTCCGGGCCAGTGTTTCTTTTCCATATGCATTTATGCTTAGCAGTGTTCCAAACATTAGAGCTATTGTTTTCTGTGCAGTTTTCTTTTGATCCTTTTTTGGGTGAAAAGTTGGGAAGAAAATTTGATAACTGTTGAGAATGATTAGTTTCAATGTTATTCGTGGCAATGTTTATGTACATGCATTAGTGAGGCTATTCTTCCAAATCAATTGACCACTTGAGAAACTACAGTAAGCTGTTATGGGAAGAAAAAGTAATGTTACCTTTATCTTGTTCATGTTTTTTAACAAAATAGAGGAACAAAAAGTAAGTCATATTACTTTGTGGATAGCCGAATGAGATTTGCATCTTCCTTGAAACCCCAGGGGTAAGTTTTTGTTTCTGCGACAGTTCTTGAAACTGATTTAAGTCTGAGAGCCTTTTGGATTTAAAATATTATTATCCTGTGATGCTCAGATGCATCTAGTTGCATTTGACTGGTGTCTTGATGTATATTCCTTCTGGTCCCTTTCCAACTCCAATCGAAATCAGTGATTATGCTGTAGTTTTTAGTTTACCTACAATTAGATGTAAACACGACCATGAGCCTTTTAGTTTGTCTGGAAAAAAGTTCAAGCCTTTATCTTCTGCCTATAGTTGAAACTTCAACAGGCATGATTAGAAGTTTCTGAATTCAAGATTGTATGACAAAAATTTGTCAGATAATATAGACATTGTAGGTGTTTTGAGTAGCTTTTTCAGTTACTGGTTAATCCTAGTTGACTAATCGGAATTTAAAAAATTATTTTTGCTTCTAAAATTGCTTTCCAGTGGCCACCACTAGCAAGCTAGTCATTATGTGTATGAATGCGAGAATCGGTCACTTGACATGAGATCTCTAAATGGTAATGATTGCTGTGTATTCTATAAATTGTTCATGGATTGTACATTTTTCTTTGACCAAACCAACTATGCATATTTGATCCGTAGCATTTACTTGCTTGGAGATTGTAACAGGTTGTATGTGATATTTCAGGCACAAAATGCTATGCCCTTAACTTTTCATGTTGATGTGGGAAATGTGAGTTATGAGGTAATAATGAACAAATATGAAAAACAAAAGTACGAAAATTTTATTGTTCTTTATGGAATATTTTTCGTCACAAATCTTGATCTTGAATTTAGGGTTTGTTGGCCATTCAAGACCAGGTTGGATTTGTCAATACAGGATTAAGTAGAGAAGTCGTTTTGGCACGTATGAAGTGCATCAAGTATCAACCAACTGAAAGATCTACAAGTGACAAAGATATGTGTTGTATTTGTTTGGTAAGTGCTGCTTATTTTCATTTGGTTGTATGCTGCTCAAAGTCTAGCATGTAAGTTAAATTGCTTTACTCAAAGATACTTTTTCAATTTTGCAGGATGACTTTTCTGAGGAACAGATTATTGGAAGCACCGATTGTCAGCACACCTTTCATTTCGATTGCATCAGCCAGTGGCTCATGCAGAAGAATTCATGCCCCCTCTGCAGGAGGACTGCATTGGCAATTTAAGGGGAATCCAAACTAGAATTTTATTACTAGAACATGTATATATCTTAATTTCAATTTAAGCACTTTGTTTATTTTCTATGGTATAACTATCATATAACTATCAGACCTTTTGAACCTTGATAGTGATTTTATAAAGTCACTAATGTGAAATGCAAGTGCTTGTGTTATGCACACTCCGTGGGAGTAACAAAAAAGCATTTGATGTTGAATGACTAGGCTGATGGTGATCTTTATGGCAGGTTGTTCAATAGAGATATGATAAAGTATTGAGGGAACTTGGTACTTACCAAACTTGGTCTATATCAGGTTTTCGTTATGTATCTATCAATTTCACAGTAACTCATGAAATGCGTTTTGCTGAAATAAATAAGTATTTAATCAATCTCTATATTCTACAGTGCTCCCCTATTAGCTTCTTTTGTTTGGTATTCCTTTTGTTCAGTTACACATGAGAGAATGCTAAAACCTGTTGAACTGTGATAGAAAATTTAGAAAATTAGTAATGTGCACTAGTAGAAATTTGCAATGGAAATGCTTATATGTGATGAAATACTGCGAAAAACTTTTAATTCATGCTGATAAATATACAGTTATAATACCATAAAAATCGTAATTACCTTGTGAACTAATCACATGGTAATGAAATATAAATCCTTCATTTGTATAACTTTTATTTATTTACACTTACAGATTTTTTTAATTTGCAGAACAAGTTTTTCCCATCTAATTATCAATGATGATACAGTGAGTCCTCTCTACAACGTCACGTCGTTATAACGGTATTTCACTATAGCGGCCAGATTTTCTCCAGAATTAATTTTTCATGTTATATTTTACTTCTCTATAACGGCATTCTACCTATAACAGCAGTGACGTTTATTATAACGGAACACTCCTTGTAAATTTACTTCTCTATGACAAACTCAAATATTATGTAATAATATTTTGTAAAAATATATTATGTAGAAAAAAATACTAAAATATTTATAGTAATCATCATTAATGTTATGCACAAAGTAAATTTCAAGTGCGAATATCTAATTTAAAAGAAAAAAGTGTATTTAAGTGGTGTATATTAGTTATTTCATAATTTCATGATGAAAATACTACTAATGTTTGCCTTTTTATATTCATGCTCTTTCTAATTCTGCATTCTTTTATTTATAACAGCTAAACGAGATCTGAATATCAAATGCCAGCATACATATATAACAACACCTCTTTATAGCAGCCATGAAATTTTCGGACAAACACTGTCACTATAGAGAGGTTTGACTGTATAATAAAATTGTTTTACCGCTTCTAATAATGATCACCTTTTTTTCTTTGGGAACTTTTTTGTTTGGTGATTCTTTAATGTCCCTTGAATCCTAATATCTATAGTGCTAAAACATAGCTATATTCAAAAGAGCGTATTTTGTTTTCATTAATTTTCTCATGTGCGGTATGTGATTGCTTGTGTTATTAAATGTAGAACTAGTCTTGTGATTTATTATTCTTCGTATTTTATGGATCTCTAGTTTGGTAAGAACTATTTATGGCTATAGTCAATGACTATTTATGGATACATCACGATAGTAATTGATATACAATTCTTCGTATTAATTATAGCTATGTTCCTCTCACTAAATAAGTAATTGAAGAATTTATTCGTCCACTTAAATATGTTTGCCATGTGAGGATTTCATTCTCAAGGTTTCATGGGTTGTACACATTTTTAAAGATGATCAATGATAGTAAAATTTGAAAATTGAAAACCTTTATACATATTAATAAGTGTAGTTATTTGTTCAAAAGAACCTCATTCAAAATGTTCAATTAGGAGCATAATGACTATTTCTTATTTGGCTTCTAAGTGTAAATGACAATAGGATCTTTTTGTGTTTTTTTTAAAATAAAAAAAGTCAAACTTCAACTTGTAGTTTGAATTTTTTATTCTCTCTCTATGTTAGTCTTTCCTTATTGCATGTCTAATTCAAAAGTAAAACCTTTTTCTATTTTTGGATAAAAGATTTCCCAAAAAATTATTCAGTCATCCCCTTTCCTAATTTTTTTCCTCTGCTAGTGGAAAAATGGACCACAGTCCATGAAAGCCGAAGCCCAAATTGGATAGATCTAAAATGGGCTAAAAGAGGCCCAATCTTAAATTCTTCCTATGTATTTGTAATTGAAAAAATAACATAAACATACACCTTAACTTACCATATTTACATAAATTTTCACCCTTACAAAGTAATTACAAAAATCTCAACTAATTACGTATCTTCGTTGGATGTATCGGGAGCTAATTATTATGTATCTTCGTTGGATGTATCGGGAGCTAATTATGTATCTGGACAGACCCAAAATCGAAAAAAATGTATCGGGAGCTAATTATGTATCTTTACAAAGGAAAAAATGTATCTTCGTTGGATATATTATGTATATCAACAGACCCAAAATCGAAAAAATATATCGGAAGCTAATTATGTATCTTTACAAGGAAAAAATATATCTTCGTTGGATGTATCGAGAGCTAATTATGTATTTCGACAGACCCAAAATCAAAATTTTCAGTAATTATGCAAAATGTCGGGATTTTCTGTAATTAAGCTCCAAACTGTCGGAATTTATGTTGTGTGCCCTTTGTAATTTGTTCTTTGTTGTTTATATTTGTACTAACTTCAATTCTTTCTTTTTTTTGGATAACTATATATATATATATATATATATATATATATATATATATATTAATTAGAGCATTACAGATGAAGTAGCAATAATGTCTTGAGCACTAGATATTACAGATAAGTTGTCCCAACTAACTAATTTATTACATATAGAACTACTAATTAGTCTAGAAGTTGAGATTCCTTATAACTTCAATTTATTAATCAAAATAAATTTCTTAAGGTGTTGCCATTTTAGTTTTACCTTCGTTTCTTTTACTTTGCAAATCAGAATTTCCTCACCTAATTTATTTTGTTTAAAAAGGAGTAAAAATGAACTTAATGTTAATTTCTTCAAGTAATGAACTCTCTTAATGATTCTTTTCTTATTTGTGGTTAAGTAATCTTCTTAAGACTAAAAGGGAATTGTCTTTTCTTGAAACTTCACTTTTCCAAACTTTAAATTTTCCTTGAATTGTTTATTAGTCGTTTTGATATGGTAATTTTCTCAAAATTTAAGATTTTTATCAATTTTATTTAACAAAATTCCTTTTCCTTTAAATTGTTCTTTTTTTTAGCAAACAGCATTTTTCCTCTTAATTAGATTTATTCATGAAAAGAGAGTTTTGTTCAATTTTTTCTTTCAAGAAGATTCTCTTTTGGCCAAAAGTGAATTATTTTACCTTAAAGAGGATAATATCATTTTCCAAATAAATAAATAAATAAATTCTTTCATTAAATCACTTTGTCTGAATAATTTTAATATATTTTTAAGTTAGCCATATTTTGTAAAACTAGCCACTTTTCAAGTTAGTAAAATATTTTTTTGATCAATCATTTTAACGGATGGTTTTAAGTGCGTTAAAATCTTTTTTAGGACTTTAATTGAATCGTTACTCATTTTCTCTAATTTTAAAGATTTGTTCATGTTGTATTTGTTTGGTAAGGGCTTATTTTCATTTGGTTGTATGATTCTCAACATTTAACATTTCTTTACTAGAAAATACTTTTTAAATTTTGCAGGATGACTTCTCTGATGGACAGATCATTGAAAGCGTCGATTGTCAACATACTTTTCATTTCAATTGCATTAGTCAGTGGTTTATGCAGAAGAATTCTTGTCCCCTTTGCAGAAGGACTGCATTGGCAATTTAAGGACTTCAATTAGAATTTTACTACTATGATATGTATATATCTTAATTTCAATTTAAGCACTTTATTTATTTTTTATGATAATTTATCAAAAATTTTGAATGTTGATAATAATCTTATAAAATCACTCTTGTGAAATGTAAGTGATTGTGTAGTGCACTTTGAGTGGGAGTAGAAATATGTTTAATTTTTTTTGATAATTTATCAAATCTTTTGAACATTGATAGTGATTTTATAAAATCATTCTTATGAAATGCAAATGCTTGTGTGGTGCACACTAAGTGAGAGTTAAAAAAATATTAATTTTTATGTTAATTTATCAAACCTTTTAAACATTGGTAGTCTTATAAAATCACTCTTGTGAAATACAAGTGCTTGTGTGGTGCTCACTAAATGAGAATAAAAAAATATTTATTTTGTATGATAATTTATCAATTTTTTTGAACGTTGATAGTAGTCTAAGGCGGAACATTTATCAATTTTTTTGAACGTTGATAGTAGTCTAAGGCGGAACTCTCCTCTATCGAAATAATGATATTGTTTATATGCTTTTTTCAGATAATGTGAATTAAGAATGAAGCTATTGCGCCTAAGGTGAAAGGCTTTCTTCGGCTCAATAGGTGGCAGACTCAGAACAAGAGAATAAAGACAAGGAAAAAGTTTAGTTATCATTCTTGTGAAATGCAAGTGCTTGTGTGGTGCACACTAAGTGGGAGTCAAAAAATATTTATTTTAATGATAATTTATCAAACCTTTTGAATGTTGATAGTAATCTTATAAAATCATTTATACTACATAAAAGTGGAAAGCCCTTAAGATAAATATTAAATTGTTAATTTACCCTTCTTAAAAAATCAATTGTCCTAATTTATTTTTTAAAAAAAATAGCACATAATCCTATCCAAACAGATATATTCTTTCAAAAAACATAACCGCTTCTTAAAATTAATTTTTAAGTGGCTTTTCACTATAGTCCCAACTATTTAATTAGATGCATAATTCTTTTAAAAGGAACATTATTTGGTGTTTTCGCAAGTTTTTCTTTTCTCAGTTTTCTCCATTGAATTACTGCCAAGGATCCTTTTCTTTCAAAAAATCTGGACAATGCAGAGTATGAATTTTGTCTCTTTCCAATTTTGATTGTTATGCTTCTTTCAATTAATATGTTCAGGATTGTGAAATTTTACAATTTTGGCTGAAATTTTTCTTGTCCAATAATAATGTATTAGCAATAATTTGATATTATTGAAAAGTGCAAAATAACATTGTCTAGAAAATTACCGTAAGCTTGTAAGGCCAGAGACAATATAAAATAAGAATAGAATTGATTTTAAAGTTACTTTAATAAATGTGATTAAAGTTTTTAGGCTTCGATAGAAAATATAAGAGATTGCTAAAAGATGACAATTTAGTAATGTAATGTTTGGGTAAATAAAGAAGTGCTTATAAGCATTTGATTTTAAGCCAAAATGATAACAATAGGTCAAAAATCATAAGTTAGAGATTCCAACTTATGCCTTTTGGTTTATAAGTCAAAAATTAAAAGTTAATCCAAACAGACTCTAAGTAGTATAACATTTATTTCTTTTATGCAATTGGTCAAAAACATAAGATTTTCTTCTAAGAGACAACACACGTGCACCAACGAAACACTCTTTAAACTTCATTGATTATTTTCATCAAATATATGAATAATATTTTACTCTTATTAACTCAACATTTTTAAAAACATATATCTATGTTCTTTAAGTATTCTTTGCTATCATACTTGACATTTTGGTGAAAGTTAAGACCTTTATTGGAGAAGAGAAATGAAAAACAGAAGAGAAAGTACTTACGAATGAAAGGTAAGTTTAAATTAGTTAACTTAATTATTGATTATATCATATATATTCATTAATTAAAATCAAAGACATTTAATTTAATGGATATAATGTCTAATTATAAAATTCATGTTCGATTATATGATTTTATACGCGATCTAGCAGAAAAGATAATGAAAATTTATAAAAAAAATTGATCTATGAAATGCGTGTTGTAGCTATAGCGGAGGCATATAAGGTACAAGGAGGATTCAATTCAAATTTCTTTGTTGAAAATCTATATTATATATAAATAGGGAGAAAAAAATTCTTTTTTATTTATGTATAAGTTGTTAATTTTTTTAGTATCAGAAATTGTTATTCAATGTCCATTATTGATCGAATTATGGCTCTTATACTAATTGAAAAACTCTATCGTTGTCATGCATGGTTACAACATACCAAGATACTACTATATCAAGTATTACAAACTTTTGTATTTATAGTAATTCTTTACCTTCTATATTATAACTTAAATTTTTAATTTTCTTCTAACTATTGCAAAGCAGATTTTGTAATATCTACTATATTTATTAATAATATATTTATAAATTTTATGTCTTAAATAGCAATAGCTCCCAAAAATGATATAAGACTTCAGTTTTGAATTGACGGAATAATTACTAAATAATAGTTATTGATAGTCAACAATTAATTGAGATATAAAAGTGTGAAGGCGTGAAAAAAAAAAACTTTAATAACGAAGTATACTGACAATAGAGGTTGGGGAAGTGAAGAAGTAAATGAGTTATGTAATAATTTATTCAGGTTATAATTATGTTTTTGTAGATATCATCTTAGAAAATGAAGGTGTTTAATGGCAAAGAAGGTAAAAATGTTACATTCTTTGAAGTTATAAGATAGTAGCGAAGAATCACATTTTATCGCAAATGGTATTGAATAAGAACAAAGATTTTGCATCATTTTTCAAAACTGCTATAACATATTGAGGAAATCAATTTGAAAAAATGTTTAAATGCACAAAAGATACATGCAGTTGAAAAAGTTGATGCAATTAAAATTAAAAATTAAAAGATAAATATGAAGATAACAACTAAGAAGATTGAAATTTCTTTAAAACGATAACAACGATCGAATATAATTATCATTAGGAACACAGATCGAGTTGAAACATAAACTTATATTCTTTCATATGTATAATAATTTATTTAAAACTTTATTTTGATAAAATTATTATGCAGAATCGTTTTTTACATAACTCGATATACACGTACAACACACGTGTCAAAAAACTAGTTCTTGTGAAATGTAAGTGCTTATGTTGTGCACACTAACTGAAAGTAAAAAAATATTTTTTTTTTGATAATTTATCAAACTTTTTGAACATTAATAGTAGTCGTATAAAATCACTCTCGTGAAATGCAAGTGTTTGTGTGGTGCACACCGAAATAATGGTGATCTCTATTGCAAATTGTCAAATGAAAGTATAATAAAGTATAAATGGCATTTGTTTACTTACTAGACTTGGTTTATATCAAGTTTTAATTATTTGTTTTTTTAATTTAACAGTGACTCATAAAATGTATTTTGCTAAATAAAAATGAGCATTTAATATGTGTCTATATTATATGATACTCCCTTGACAACTTATTTTGCTTGATATAAATATACATATTATTTTTCTCTATTTAAAGTACAAGTTAAGTTGACAAATTAAAACTATGTGTTTGAAGTATTCCGATCTATAAGTTCACTACGAAATGAGGTCGAAATCAATTTGAGACTTTGAAAAACTTGGATTCCCCCTTCTTAATTGTATCGCGTTTAGAATTCATTCCCTTTGAATTCATTAATTTCTTTCAACAGATATGTCACCCTTTCCACCTTCGAACCATCTTGTGTGGTCTAACAGCCACTGATAAGAATGTCAAATTTTTTGAACAAAAAATATCTCTAAAATATAAAGACAATCAAGTTTCTTAGATTACACTTTATATGAGTTCAATACTTTCATCATTTTAAGTGAGCTAAGAAATTATTGATCATTCATATAAACTATACTATTTTTTATGTATCATTATTTACTCAAAATTTTATTTAATAATAATATTACTATTTTATAAAATCATATATTACTAGAATCAACATACACGTGCAATGTACGTGCTGAGAAACTAGTCTAATATTAATTCCACAATTCATAATAATTTTTAAACTTATACATTTTATTTTAAATTTTATATTTTTAAAACATAATTCACAATATATTACATAGCTAAATAATAAATTTAATTTTTTTATTACCTCAATTGAAATTGTTTATCATATGAAAAAAAAGAAATCTATCACTTCAATTTTATTAATTTTTGCAACGTCGCTTCCGCCTCAGTTGTATTGATATTTGCAACCTTTTCTTCCCCAATTGTATAAAATCTTGTAATCCGCTCTTTTAAATATTATATCAAATTTTTCCTTTTTCAATTGTATTCATTTCAATTATATAGATTATTGTAATTCAATTTTTGGTGCATTAATTTAGTTCTAATATTTATGATGTAGGATTTGGAGGACAACCACAAATTCACAGTGTGAATGCAGTTATATTCAAGAAACTAAAAAAAAAAAGCAAAAAAAAAAACACAAAAACTTAAAGAGATATAAATTAGTCAAGTTGCAAACATCATAGCTTAGAAAAAAAATGATTGGATTGGACATTAGAAATTCAGGAATATGCAACAGCTTACTAATGAAGTGAATGTGGAGATACAATGCAGAGGATCAAGCTTTATGGATTAGGTTTATATCAGATTTTAGTTATGTGTTTTCAATTTAACAGTGACTCATTTTATGTGTTTTGCTAAATTAAAATGAGTATTTCATTTGTCTCTATATTATATGGTGCTCCCTTGACAGTTTATTTTACTTGGTATAAATGTATAAGCTCCTTTTGTTGGATTGTATGATGAAAATGATTAAAAAAAAAATAGAACAAATAAATACCTATGAAACATAAAGACAACCAACTTTCTTAGATTACACTTTATATGAGTTTAATACTTTCACTAACTTAATTAGACTGAGAAATTATTGATCATTATTGATTATTCATAAAAATTTAGATTGTTTTTTCATGTAATAGTATTTACATAAAATTTTATTTAAGAATATTTTTATTATTTTATAAAATTATATATTATTTGAATCACGTATTGAGAAATTAGTCTAATATCGATTTCATATTTCTTAATAATTTTAAACTTATATATTTTATTTTAAATTTTATATTTTTAAAAACATAATTCATAAAATACTACATAGTTAAATAATAAATTCAAATTTTTCTACTATCTCAATTAAAATTGTTTACCTAATTAAGAAAAATCTATCACCTCAATTGTATTGATCGTTGCCACCTTGCTCCCGTCTCAGTTGTATTGATATTTGCAGCCCTCTTCCTTTTTGATTGTATATCTTGTAATTTTCTTTTCTCAATTGTATCGACCCCCTCCCCCCCTCCTTCAACTGTATTGATCATTTTTTTAATCTCAATTGTATAAATTCTTGTAATCCACCTCTACCTCTTTTTTTTTATGGCATCGACCCCTCCACTTACTCAATCGTAATGCCCTTCTCTTCTCAACTATAGCAATCCTCCCATCCATTCTGAGTATTGAATCAACATACAAGTGTAATGTACGTTCAGAGAAAGTAGTCTAATATCGATTCCATAATTCATAATACTTTTTAAACTTATACATTTTATTTTATATTTTATATTTTTAAAATATAATACGTAACATATTACATAGCTAAATAATAAATTTAATTTTTTTATTACCTCAACTGAAATTGTTTATCAGTTTAAAAAAAAAATCAAACACCTCAATTTTATTAATTTTTGCAACGTCGCCCCCCCCCCCCCCCCCCAAGTTATATTGATATTTGCAATCCTTCTCCTCCTCAATTGTATAGATCCCTTTCTTAATTGTATCAACCTCCATCATTTCAATTATATAGATTCTTGTAATCCCCCTTCTTGATGGCATCGCCCCCCTTCCTCTTTCTTAATTGTATCACCCCCTCTTCCCTCGTCTCAATTGTATTAATCCTTCCCACATTCTCAATTATTTTGATCCGTCTTATTAATCTAGGTGTTCATCAATGATGAAACCTGCTGAACTTCATACTCGGCTGGAGAAAGAGGGATAGTGAAAAATAGAAAAAGAAGTGCTTGAATTTTAATTGCATATCACTTTTCTCTATTCCAGATTCAAGTCAAGCTGAATTTACAAAATAAAATTCAGTGTTAGAAGTATTTCGATCCATAAATTCACTACAAAATAAGGTTAGAATCAATTTGACACTTGAAAAACTTGGATCCCTCCTTTTCAATTGTATAAGGTTTAGAATTGATCCCGTTGGATTCATTGGTTCCCTTTAATATATTAACCACTATTTCCATCTTTCAATCACCTCATACAGTCTTAACAACCATGGATGAGAATGCTAAATTTTTTGAACAAATAAATACCTTTGAAATATAAAGACAACCAACTTTCTTAGATTATATTCTTAAGCTGAGAAATTCTTGGTCATTCGTAGAAATTTATACTATTTTTTCATGTATAATTATTTACTCAAAACTTTTATTTAATAATATCACTACTATTTTATAAAATCATATATTACTTGAACAACATACATGTGCTGAGAAACTATCTAATATCAATTCCACAATTCTTAATTATTTTTAAATTTTAAATTTTTAAAATATAATTCATAACATACTACATAGCTAAATAATAAATTCAAAATTTTTTATTACCTCAATCGAAATTGTTTACCAGATTAAAAAAATCTATCACCTCAATTATATTGATCTTTGTAATTTTGTCCCCGCCTTAGTTGTATTGATATTTGCCCCCCCCCCCCTTCCTCTCAATTGTATAGATTTTTGTAATCTCCTCTTCTCAGTTGTTTCAATCTTCTTATTTCTCAATTATATCGACTTCCTCATCTCAATTGTATAGATCTTTGTAATTCCTTTTTTCGATGGCAGTTCTTCTTCAATATCAATCCTCCCCACCCATTTTTAATTGTTTCTCTTTGTCTTATCAATGCAGGTGTTCATCAACGATGAGAACTGCTGAACTTCAGATTCGATTAAAGAAAGAGGGCTAGTGAAAAATAGAAAAAAAAAATATTTGAATTTCAATTGCATATCATTTTTTTCTGTTCCAAGCACAAGTCAAGTTGAATTTACAAAATAGAATTTAGTGGAAGAATTATTCTCATCCATACACTACGAAATAAGGTCGGAATCAATTTGAAACTTTCAAAAACTTGGGTCCCCTCTCTCGATCGTATCATGTTTAGAATTAATCCTCTTGAATTTATTATTTTTTTTAGCAGATTAGCCACCTTTTTCACTCCCAATTACCTTATGTAGTCTAACAATCATTTGTGAGAATGCTAAACCTTTTGAACAAACAAATACCTTTAAAATATAAAGGCAACCAACTTTCTTAGATTACACTTCATACGAGTTCAATACTTTCACTAATTTAAATAAATTAAGAAATTATTGATCATTCATAGAAAGTTAAATTATTTTTTCATGTATAATTATTTATTCAAAATTTTACTTAATACTTAATATTTTTACTATTCTATAAAATTATATATTACTGGAATCAACATACATGTGCAACACACGTACTGCGAAACTAATCTAATACGGATTTCCTAATTCTTAGTAATTTTTAAATTTATACACTTTATTTTATATTTTAAAACATAATTCATAATGATATATAAGTTAAATTTTAGGTATTGGACATAAACAGTACTTACACAGCTAACAGCCAAACAAACAAGGTGTTACTCTCGTTGCTTCTTCTTCTCCATGTACTTACAAAATCTCCATTATCTAGGCGAGCAATTTATGGAAGATATGTAGATGGAACATATGATGAAGATGAAGATTAAGCGCCTATTGAGGCGTTGTCGGATTCGGATATTGACAAATTTGGTGTAACTGTGAGTTGCCACTTTTTTTTTTTTTTTTTTTTTTTTAAAATTCTGCAATTACAATATGTAATTTTCATAAATCATAATTATGTTGACCTGAAATTTTATTTGGATAATTAGCAGCTAATTTGAAATAAATTTGATTTTTGGTTTATTTTGTATCTGGTATACTCTGGGCAGTATCTGGAAGTTCCTTGTATTGTTAAGAGGTGATATTTTTGTTTGTTTGTGAAAAGGGAGAGATCTTAGACTATTAATTGTATGATAATGATATTTGTGTCTCTTAATTTCTGGAATTACAATATGTAATTTCATAAAATCATAATTATGCTGGGCTGAAATTTTATTATTTGGTTATTGCCAATTAGATTTTTGGTTTATTTTGTATCTGGTATATTTTTGGTTTATTTTGTATCTGGTATACTGTAGGCAGTATTAGGAAGTCCCTTGTATTGTTAGTAGGGAGTATTATTTTTGTTTGTTTGTGGAAAGGGAGGGATGTTAGACTAAAAGCTGTATGATAATGATCTTCTTTTGTCTTAACTGTATTAAGACATACTAATTAAGTTAAATGTAGGGATCTTGCACATAAATAGCACACAGCTAACAACCATCCAAACAAGGTGTTACACTCGTTGCTTCTTCTCCATGTACTTACAAAATCTCCATTATCTAGGCGAGCGTTTTGTGGAAGATCTGTTCATGGAACATGTGATGAAGATGAAGATTGGCACCGTGTGTGCTTGGCAGCGCCTATTGAGGCGTTACCGGATTTCGGATATTCACAAATTTGGTGGAACTGTGAGTAGCTACTATTTGTTTTTAATTTCTGAAATTACAATATTTAATTTCAGAATTCATAGTTATGTTGGAATGAACTTTTATTTGGATTATTAGCAGCTAATTTGAAATAAATTTGATTTTTGATTTATTTTGTATCTGGTATACTGTGGGCAGTATTTGGGAGTTCCTTGTATTGTTAGGAGGTATTATTTTTGTTTGTTTGTAGAAAGGGAGGCATTTAGTTGTTTGGTTGGGAACAAGTTATCCTGGAATTTGATAAATGATTCCGGGACTAACTAATTCCTCCAACCAAACGCAAGATAAAATAATCCTGCATTTTATCCCAGGACTATTATACCCTATACCTCATACCAAATGATCTTTGTGTCTCTTAATTTCTGGAATTACAATATGTAATTTCATAAATCATAATTATGTTGGGCTGAAATTTTATTCGGATAATGCCAGTTAGAAAGAAATTTGTTTTTGGTTTATTTTGTATCCGGTATACTGTGGGCAGTATTTGGGAGTTCATTGTATTTTAGGAGGTATTATTTTTGGATGTTTGTGGAAAGGGAGGGATGCATGGTTATAATTTGTATGATAATGATCTTTTTTTGTCTTAACCGTATTACCTTTTTTGGCATTAATTATGGTGTAAAAGTATAGGTTTTAATTATATAACCTACTGATTAGCTGTTGAAGGAATTTAGATATTTGTTCAGTTCTATTGCTTGTTCTTTGAATGTTTTCTTTCGTGGTCTCTTGTTCTGTTTGTTGTTAGTGGAAAGAAGGGGAGGAAGTTTTTGTAGCATGTTAATTTACTAACGGTAACAATATAATTCATGATTAATAAGAAGATTTATAAACCTTTTTGGTAAGCGTTTAAACAATTAAACTTTACTGCTTATGCGTATCCGAAAAAATAATAAATTTTTAGGGAAACTAATTAAATTTTGAAGTTGCTCGGGGTGGGGGGAGTTGTTCTGTTGAACAGGTGCATCTAGTTTTGCACCCTGAACTTAATTATGTATGGAGAATTTTTTTTGAAACCTTTGTTCCAATTCAAATTCAAGAAACTTGAATTCAAATTTTCAAAATTCAGATTATATCAATCTGCCCAAAAAAAGGGGGCTGAGGGCAGAACTCAAATTTTAACCAAATCCAATTAAATGTAGTGGACTTTTGAGTGAAGACCTATGAATTAATGCCAAGAATACTTACAAAAAGGAAATAAAAACATGAAAACAATGCAACAAACTAACATTTTTCATGTGGAAGCAGTCATGTGGATCATGCTCACAAAATCTCAGATATGGAAGAAGACAAACATGTTGAAGAAAAAAGATGTCAATACCCATCCTGGATTTGGGTGTGGGTGTGGGTGGGGGTGGGGGTTACTAATGGCACGAGGAGTGGAGAGAAGGCTTGGATTGTGGTAATCTAAGTGTAATCTAAAGGTTTCACACTTTTGTCCTTCTAGTGGAAGGTAATTAATTACATCCTTATCCTGGTTTGTAAATTTTTCTATTACCTCAATTGAAATTGTTTACAAGATTTTAAAAAATCTATCACTTCAGCTGTATCGATCTTTGCAACCTCGTTCCCGCCTCAGTTGTATAGATAGTTGCAACCCTCCCCCTCCTCAATTGTATAGATCCTTGTAATCCCCCCCTTTTCAATTGTATCGACCCCCCTAATCTCAATGTTAGATCCCTACAACCCCCCCTTCTCAATTATATCACCCCTCTCATCTCAATTTTATCAACCCCCACCCATTCTCAATTTTTCTCTTTTTGTTATTGGTCCAGGTGTTCATCAACGAAGAAAGCTGCTGAACTTCGGACTCGACTGGAGAAAGTGGGCTAGCAAAAAATAGATTGGACACAATTTTTCTCTGTTCCAGGTATAACTCAAGTTAAATTGTTTTTTTCCTTTTGAAGGTCCCCAGCATATCCTTTAATGCTGAAGAATAAAATGTTACCATTTCTCAAAAAAAATAATTTACAAAATAGATTTAGTATTATAAGTATTTCGATCCATAAATTCACTGCGAACTAAGGTCGGAACCAATTTGAGACTTTAGAAAATTTGGATTCCCCCTTCTCATCAAATCTCCAACAGGACAGCAAAGAATCTTGGTAACTTCTGACCTAGTGTGAGTGTAGCTACAACAGCTAGTAAGTTTTAATTCTAACTAGTGGGTATTACTTATGTAGGCCATTGGCTAAATCAACATTGATTGCAGAAGTTGCAAGTCCTCTAAGACGAACTTTTAATCATGTAGTTTTGGGTTTGGTTCTTCCTTTTTATCACCTTCAATCATTATAGTGTTGCATCTATATATCGGTGCATATAGAGGTCTGTGTGTAACATTGCCAAATCATTTAACAAGGTATCATACAAAAATAAGAAATACTATTAGGCTACCAAGTCGGAGTAGATCTTTGAAGACTAACAACCCTTAATGATCTAGTTGAAACCTGTGTCCCCATTCGATGTTATGATCACTATTTTGCTTGTTCCTTGTGATTAGTAAGCTAAAGTTCAAATATTGCAACATGAGAGATACTTAGTGGACTAAAGCAAAATGTTCAACTCATATACTGGATTTTAAGCATAAATAACTTATATACCCTTTCTCCTTTGAAAATCATCTTTATAAAGTTTAGAATTTTCCTATATCTTACAAAATAGGAGACTTGATTTTTCACTCGCCTGTCTTATGTAGGTTTTGAGAATTAGTGAAGTAAGTTATTGTGATACTGCAACTTCTGTAGATAAAGTACGGTAGACCTTATTAGATATAATGTTAATGTCATTTTGTTATGCTACCTCTATGTACTCTTGGTTATCATATAAGATTTCTCGAAAAATGAATCTTAACCTATTGCAAAGGAAATGCATTTCA
Organism: Capsicum rhomboideum; assembly: GCA_031232105.1. Classification (NCBI taxonomy): domain Eukaryota; kingdom Viridiplantae; phylum Streptophyta; class Magnoliopsida; order Solanales; family Solanaceae; genus Capsicum; species Capsicum rhomboideum. The sequence continues at coordinate 87,524,997 of CP124717.1, forward strand.
TTCAAAAGATTCCTTCTTTTGAAGATTCAGGGTGGCTTTCAATCTTCCTTTTTTATTAAGCAAAGTCCTAGGCATGTTCTTGCTTCTCAATTTTATGAGTAATGTTGTTTACAGGTTTTCAAGAAACTTATGACTTCACTCTTACGTGTAGGATCAGTCACTGTTTTGCAGCTCAAATGAAACCTTGAAAAAGTATATATCATAATTAATGAGCTCCCAGAGTTGGTGGTGGTGGTGGTTTTGGGTTTCGTGGTTGTGGGGGGTGGGGGGAAGATATAATTGTGTATGTGAAGTAGGAGTTGTGGTTTGTTCGGTTCAGTTCAATTTCTAATTGCTTGAATTTGACTGCATCAATGCCATGAGATTTGTTATTGTAGGGGATAATCTACATTAGTTTTGATTTTAATTAAGATACAAATTTCAATTTTATTTTAAATTGTTTTATGTAGAAGTTTCATGAACTTCCATTTGATGTGCTTTTTTGGTTGAATTATCCTGTTGAAATTTCTTAAGCCATTTAATAACTATCGATCAATCAGTTAGCTATATCTGAATTTGAAACCAATTTGATGGACTATATGAGTATATATCTGTTTGTTCTATTTATGGCTCATTTAGTGCCACTACTAGACAAAGTGATTCTTAAGGTAAGTTAACTATTCTTTGAAATTTAACTTTTTTCAAATTTCAATCTTATCTCTAAATGAAGGCCAAATCTCTAGCAGGATAGAAAAAAATCTTAGTAAATTCCGACCTAAAGTGAGTGTAACCACAACAACTAGTAAGTTTTAAATCTAACCAGTGGGTATTAATTATGTAGGTCATTTGCTAAATCAACATCGATTGCAGAAGTTTCAAGTCTTCAAAGACAAACTTCCTATCATGTAGTTTTGGGTTTAGTTCTTCCTTTGTATCACCTTCAATCATTATAGTGTTGTATCTACATATCGGTGCATATAGAAGTCTACATGTAATATTGCCAAATAATTGAATAACGGTATCATACAAAAATAAGATATACTATTTGGAAAACAAGTTAGAGTAGATTTTAAGACTGACAGCCCTTAAAGATCCAGTTGAAACCTATGTCCCCCATCTGATGTTATGATCATTATTTTGCTTGTCCCTTGTTATTAGTAGGTTAAAGTTCAAATATTGCCGCATGAGAGATACTTAGCGATCTAAAGCAAAATGTTCAACTCGTATGTTGAAATTTAAGCATAAAATAACTTACATATACCCTTTCTCCTTTGAAAACCATCTTTATAAAGTTTACAATTTTCCTTTTTGAAATTGGTAAGATTAAAAAGTTCAGGATATTCATATATCTTACAGAAAGTAGACTTGATTTTTTACTTGCCTGTCTTCTGTAGGTTTTGAGAATTAATGAAGTGATCTTGTGATACTATGACTTCTATAAATAAAGTACAGTAAACCTTATTGGATGTAGTGTTAATGTCACTTCTGTTAGGTTACCTCTATCTACTCTTGGTTTATTACATAAGATTTCTCAAAGGTGAATCTTAACCTATTGCAAAGGAAATTCATTTCCATTCCAAAGATTCCTTCATTTGAAATTTAGGATGGCTTTCAATCTTCATTTCCCCCCCAGAAGTACAATACTGGGTATGTTTTTGCTTCTCAATTTTATGATTAGTGTTGTTTTGAAGATTACGTGTAGGATGTAAGTCACTGTTTCGCAGCTCAAATGAAACCTTTTCTCAAGTATATATCATAATTCATAAGCTCCAGTGGGGTGCGGTGGGGGGTATAGTTGGGGTTGTGATTTGTTCAGTTCAGTTCAATGTTCTAATTAGTACTAATCTCTTGATAATTATTTCAGTCTAGATGAAACTGATACTTAAAATCATGTTTAATGGTTTATAAACTATGGCTCTTACAACTTCCAGTCATCTGTTTGAACTTCATAAGCCAAGTCTGTCAATAGCTTACATGGATAGATTTTCTTTTGTGTTTCCTCTTATTGGTTTTGCATACTTTACATTTTTAGGTCTTTCCTTCAAGTGTGTGAAGGGAAAGGAAAGAGTCACTGGTTGATTGATTACTTGGGACATATTTTTCATTTTACTGGTGTGTTGCATATAAATTACATATATACCTAATTGAGCAATATATAGATTGATGTCATTGTATGTGATTTAGGCCGACGGAGCACTTGAAAGTTATATCCTTTATTCTTATTTAACTTCTTTTTAAAAGAATAATAGTCTGGTTGTTTTTGGTAATTGGTACTTTATTTATTTCTCTCTTTCCTTCAAGTCAGTATGAAAGAAACGGAAAAAGGGTAGTTGATTACTTGGAAGGAATTTTTCATTATACTGATGTGTTGCATGTAAACTACGTACATAGCTAATCACCAATACATAGATTGACATCATTGTATCATTGTGATTTCAGGTCCAGGGAGCATTGTGATAAGTTTTTGGGCTTCATTAAATCACGAAACTTATATAAGGAAAGAAAATCACCTACAATGGAGCGTGGTACTAGTGCAACAACTGGTCCTGTAAGAACTATGACCTATGTTGCACATAGCTCTGAAATTATCTACATAAGATCAGAATCTCGTCTCATCGTTGTGGTACCAAATATTTTGGGAAATTATTTCTCGAATGGGAGTGCAACAACATTGTTGGCTAATGGAACTAGAGTTTACCATGTTTCCATTATTCCAAGAAATTCGTTTTCCTACTGGATTCCAGCAGGAATGCTAACAAATAGATTGGCTCCTGTCATGCATCTTTCAAGTTTCTCTGTACCATCATTGCATTTTTCATGGAACTGGACTTCTCCTCTGATAAATCACCCCCTAAGATTTGCGAGAGTGAACCTTGGACCCGGTTGGATGCCACTGCCTCCTTCCAATTTTTACAGGGTTAGCCTTCTCATTTTTAAGCTTTCTTTTCCTTTTTAATTATAAATTTATTGCAATCTTCACCTAATTAGCTTTCCATAATTTATTAATGGAAACATGCATATGGATTTACATACGCATTTATGCTCAACGATATTCCAAACGTTAGAGCTACTATTGTCTGCAGTTTCCTTTTGATCCTTTTTTGGGTGAAAAGTTGGGTAGAAAATTTGATAACTGATAAGAATGATTAGTTTCAATACTATTCACGGTGATGTTATACATGCATTCGTAAGGCTATTCTTCCAAATCGATTGACCACTTGAGAAACTACAATAAGCTATTATGGGAAAAAAAAGTATGTTACCTTTATCTTGTTTAAGTTTTTAACCAAATAGTGGAACAAAAAGTAAGTCATACTACTTTGTTGATAGCCTAATGAGATTTGCATCTTCTTTGAAAGCCCAGGGTAAGTTTTTGTTTCTGCGACAATCCTTGAAGCTGACTTTTCAAACATTAAAAAAAAAAAAACTAATGCAAGAATTTATAACTTGACGCGAGATCTCTAAATGATAATGATTGCTTTAGTTTATCAAGTAGTCATGGCTAGTTGATTGTTCTTTGACAAGCAAACTATGCATATCTGATCTGTAGCTTTTGCTTGCTTGGAGTTGTAACAAGTTGTATGCGACATTTCAGTTACACAATGCTATACTTTTCATGTTGACGTGCAAACCGTGAGTTATGACATAATAATGGACAAATATGGGAAAAATAGTATGAAAATTTTATTTTTCTTTATGGAATATTTTTCGTCACAAATTCTGATCTTGAATTTAGGGTATGCTGGCCATTCAAGACCAGGTTGGAAACGTTGATACAGGATTGAGCAGGGAAGCCATTCTTGCACGTATGAGGTGCTTCAAGTATCAGTTGACTGAAGGATGTACAATTGACAAGGATACATGTTCCATTTGTTTGGTACGTGCCGATCTTCATTTGGTTTCCTACTACTACTTAAAGTCTAGTAACATGAGTTAATTGCCTTACTTGAAAATACTTCTCTGATTTTGCAGGATGACTTCTCTGATGGACAGAACATTGGAAGCGCCGACTGCCAGCACTCCTTTCACTTCGACTGCATCAGCCAGTGGCTAATGCAGAAGAACTCCTGCCCCCTCTGCAAAAGGATTGCATTGGCAATTTAAGGGGAATCCAAACTAGAATTTATTACTATAATCTGCATATATCTTAATGACTTCGCATGCTATGCTAAGTAATTACTTTTCCTAAAATGGAACTAGTTGAGAAGTGTGTAAAGGAGCATGAACGCCTTACTGTACTTGTTTGTCTGTTTTAGGTTGATTACCTGTTTAAACCTAAATCATCCAATCTAGTGCAGCCTTATCTTGATTAAGGCATGTTGTTATTACGACAGAGAGTTGTATACTGGGTGCTCATTTCAACTTATGCGTTGGAAACATTAGTTCCTAGACATATGTCACCTGTTCAGCAGTTCCTTTGTTGGGCCACTTGAGGTCCATGTTTATTTTCAATTCGTTGTTTTTTTGCTTTATTAGCAGAGGGTGGGATACACTGGGTATGTTGTTGTCTTGAACCGGGGTCTATCGGAAACAATCTCTCAACCTCACCTCGCTCTGAGGTAGATGTACGGACTGCGTACACTTTATCCTCCCCAAACCGCACTTTGGTGGGAATACACTGGGTATGTTGTTATACTTTGTTAGCAGAGGGTATAATGATGACAATCTCTCTACCTTACAAGATATAGGTAAAGTTTGCGTACACTCTATCCTCGTTCAACTGCACTTATGAAATCACACTGATGAAATTACACCGATAATGCTGTTGTATCTTAAGTTGCCTGACTATCTCATGAAAAAGTTCAAACGTTTATACTATTTTCAAGCATCTCCCATCCATTATCTCAACCCACTTTTTCAGTCATAATGGTAAGGTTATCTTACAGTAGAATCCTTTTGAAATCTTCGTTGAGGTGCTTATTGATGAGTCCCTTCTTTAGCCTTCATATCCTTGCGACTCACAACATTAAACATAGCGATCCATCGATGCAACGATAGACAGTTGGGAAAGTGTCAAAATCACAAAGTTCATTATTTCACGTTGTAATTTATGTGCTAATTCTTGCTTTTCGAAAGTTAAATTAATTAACTATTTCTTAAAATTAAATAAATTTAATAGGCGTTTGGTTATAGATTTTAAATGTTTTTTACTTTATTTGACATTTATGATATCATAGTGATAGATAGAGTCGTGTTGGGTTATAGAAAATATTTGAAATAATATTTATGTTCAAATATATTTATATACAACTTCGAAAATGAAAAATAAGTTAGCAAACCGCTTAAATGCAACTTCTAGTTAAATGTTATTAGTATCAAATTTGAAGTGAAAAAAAATACTGAATATAGTAATTTTTATTACCAAACGTGTCCATGTATTTTTCTGTATTTGAGGTCCCACTCAATCTGGTACCAGAAGATAGATAGAGTCAATGTGCAAGAGCTGAGATCATTATTGACTTTGTGAAAATTACTGTAATAAGTGTTGTACAGGTTCTGATAGCGTGGTCCCCCTTGGCACGCATCTCTATTTACACTCATCGCAAGCGTTGACCATTCGACACGTCAATAATAATATATTTTGTGTAATTTTACGAGTGAAATTCAAGGAAGTTGGTGTATACAAGATGCATCTTTACTCATGTTTTGAAAAAATAAATACGTAAGTTATTTTTGATTGACCTTAGCTTAGGTAAAACAGTTCGAAATCAAGTACGCCTTTTAATCGTAATCAAAGATGTTTTCTTGTCTCTCGTTTTTTTTCTGAAAAAAAAAAGAAGAAGAACCAAATGGATCAACAACAATAAATAATATGATAATAGGAAGTAAAGAGACAGTAAAATTAAGAAAAAAAAGGTAATTAAACAAAACTCCTTCCGTCTCAATTTATGTAATGCCTTTTTGATTTTGTGATTCAGAAAAGTATATCTTTGACAATTATTTTTTTATACATCTTTGAAATGTTTTGAATTGAGGTTGTGATTGTAATAAAATTTAAAGCTTTCTCTGTTCCATAATCCAACATTTCTCATTCAATATGTTGGCTACATTTGAAAAAAATTAATTATTCTCAGAAAGTGTTAATTTAAATTTTCAAGATAAAATCTTTATTTAAGTATATATCCCCAGCAGCCGGAACTTCTTTCATCATTGATGTGTTACAACGGTGGGCGAAAACATCATACCAAGTTGCATAATAAAATGAAGCTTAACATGTTTGGACGATATAAATGATTAATATAATAATAAAATGACAAATGAAATTTTTTTAAATCATATAATCTTATAGGTTTAAATAAGTCAAATTAATAATTTACTATTATTAATATTAACGAATATCGTCAGTGCATTATACATACGGGTACGAATACTAATAGAAAGTAAAAAGACAATAAAATTAAGAAAAAAGGTAATTAAACAAAACTCTTTCCGTCTTAATTTATGTGATACCTTTATGATTTTGTGATTCAGAAAAGTATACTTTGATCATCATTTTTATATATATCTTTGAAATGTTTTGAATTGATAATTATTGTGATTTATATTATTTTTTATATAATTTTTAAATATATAAATTTTATTTAAAAATTTTTGAAGACTTTATACTTAAATTCACAATCAAACTTAAATTATTGACCATCGAAAAATAAAAAAATATCATTAGAACAAAAATAATACTTATTGAATTAGAGAATGCTCGACTAATTACGAATTTTTATCTAACTATTCGACACGTTCTCTATCAAAAAGCCTCGAAATTCAACAAAAAGGCTACTATTTGGTTGGCGTGTGCGGAAATTGGATGAGTGACGGTTGATGATGCCTACTTTTCATACTTTGCAGTGGTCCTGCATGTAGACTAGATGTCTACTTTTAGATACGTGATCTTCTAATCCAATTGGATACAGCCACGTTTTCTATTGCAAGAAAACCTACTTTGGTATACTCCGTATATGTGAAGAGACAGGTCTTAGGAGCCGTTTGGTTATGGGATAAGCCCAAAGTTAATATATGAATAATTTAATTATTTATATATTTATTGTATACAATGTTTGGTTTGTAAATAGGATAAAAGTTATTCATGTATTAATTCTGTGCAATATTTGGTTTATAAGTTTCAAATGTTGTATAAAAGTTATTTATGTATTAATTTTATATGGTGTTTGGTTGAGTTTTTGTAATCTTACTTAATTAATACTTACATAACTTATGAGGAAATCTATGTATAATTTTATACGGGACAGAAGGTGGAATAAGTTATGCTAATACTCCATCCGTTCCATTTTATGTGACCTGCTTTGATCGGACACGGAGTTTAATAAATAAGGAAAAACTTGATAATGTTTACTAAATTGCCCTTTATTAAAAAAGTACTACTATTATTTTTAATTAAGTTAGACCAATAAAGATAAAAGAGTAATTGTGTTTTTAAAAAGTTATCAAATAAATAAATGTGATTTTTTTTTGGAACGGATTAAAAAGAAAATTAGGTCAAATGGAACAGAGAGAGTATTAGTTATATATGAATTAAAATAACAAATGACACATTCACCCGTATTGCCGTATCAATTTATTTTAAGAACTTTTTTTTATCATGTATATTTAACGTAATGCTCCTTATTATCCCACTGGAATGCATATTTTGTTGGATTAAACGGTTTTGCTGTGGTATCACTAGGACTTCACGTATTTTTCTTGTGATTGTGTTCTTAATTGAGAAGAACAAAACAGCCGAGTTAGTGAAGGATTATAGTTAACTGAAATTCTTCTTTTTAACTATCTCATCTTTTTAAAATTCTTTTTTTTTTTTTTACCACTACAGAAATGCTCTCGTTCTCCACTTTCTTCAATTTTTTTTTTTTAAAACTTCAATTATACAATATAATTTTATGCTATTTGTTTATATATTTATCTATAAATATTATATTAATTTACAACAAAATTAATATTGAATAATTAATTTGTAAATAATTTTATACTATTTGTTTACTTATTTATTAATAAATACTATATTATAATTTATAATAAATTAAATATTCAATAATCATGTAAATCTCTACATCACTAAACCCAACATAAATAATATCTACATAACTAATATCTGCATAACTAATTCCGACATAACTAATACTTACATAACTAATACTAACATAACTAATACCTGCATAACTCTAACCAATAACCAAACGACCCCTTAGATTTGAGAGCAAGGGATACTTAGTATCCGAACAACTTATAATTGAATACTCCACCCGTTTAGATATTTGATTAGCTAACTCTATTTTGGAAAGCGACTAGTCAATATAATTGAGGAATCAAATGATTTTGTGATGCCATTTTTCACATTTCATTGAATTGGAAAGTAAGAAAAAGCAAACAAGCCAACGTGTTTTCTTGATCAATTTAACTCCCTACATACATAGCCTGCGACTACGAGCCTATCATCCATCAATTGAAAAGAAGGAAATTGAAGTTGGTTGCATGTGCAGGCCTTGCTGAAAACTATGGTTATTAATTACTGTTGCCTCTCTCCTTTTTTTTTTTTGGTTCTTCCTTTCCATGTTTTTTTTAAAAAAAATGGCATTTGATTATATATTGATCGATTTTTTAAGTGAAAAATTATTTCTACTCACAAAATTTTAGCTTTATTTCAAGTTCCTTTATCTTAAAAAAAAAAAAGAAGCTTTATTTCAAGTTAAATGCATATCCAAGCACAATTCAATTCTCACATACATTTTTGTTTATTAACTTCAAGTACTGCTTTTTTTTTTTCTTCAACTATTTCTCCCTTCATTTCAAAAAGATTCTTTTAGTTAATATTTGGACAATCAAAGAATTTATCTTTGATCATAATATTTTCAATTACTTTCTAAATATTTTGGATTGTTAATTATTGTGGTTTATACTTTTTGTATAATTTCTAAATACGTAAATTTTATTTTAAAAAATTAAAGATTTTATGTCTGAAATTTCCACTAAAATTAATTAGTTTAACTCTCGTACTCCGAATAAAAAAAAAACAAATTGAAACTGAGGAAATACAATTTTTTATATGCAAATGCTCTCTCCTTGTAGCCAACGTGGTACATAATAAGTCTTGTTTTATGAAATAAAAAAGGAATTAATCATTTTCAAAATTTATAATAGTTGCTTCAATAAATGATCTAAAAGTTTTTAAAAATAAATGGTAAATTTAGGAGAGATATCATTTTATTTAATAAAATGATATTTATAATTAATGGCATTAAATAATTTTTTTAAAAATATGCTAAAACCTTAAACATATTTTTTATGTTAATATAATAAAAAAGTATTAAATAAAATTCACATATATTAAAACGGAACGAGTATTTATTTTGGACCGGAAGTGGTAAGTAGCAACCATAGAGTAAAAATACTTTAGAAAACAGAGAGCAGAAGTCAAAAAAAGAGCAGAAATGGAGCAGAGTTCGATAAAAGTGGAGCGTATATACTTGTCTCTGCCTCTCTGGAAGTGAGCTAGTTGAACAGCATGTCTACAATTGTGCCTCACGTGCGCCACAAAGTTGGCTTCACCTGACACTCCTAAGATAAATAAATGTTTTGAGGTAAATAAGTAAATTTCATATATGGTTAGGTAACTACAAGTCTTTTCATCAAAGTAACTGAATACAAAGTAGATGGTTGGGTCGGTCTTTTTAACTTAAATTTGTATTATTAGATCAAAAATTAAAAAAGTGAAAAAGGATTAATTATTGGAAGTTAGATTTTTTAGCATATGTAATTTGTGTTAGTGTATACAAAATTTTGTGATTTTTGTGTAAGAAAATATTGCTAAATTGCTTTGATGAAAAAAAACTCGTAGTTGTATGACTATTTATGAAATTTGCCCCAATTTTCCTATCAACTCTGTCAAGTGCTTTCTTTTGGTTTTTGCAGTTTACCAACTCCGCATTGCTTCAGTAGTTCAGTCTCAGAACCAAAAGAAGACCAGTCAAAGTCTTTACCACTTGCTAGTTTACCCCTACTCTATTTCTCTTTCTGTATGATAAGTACCCCGTTTGTTTCATATTATACTTCACTCTATTTTTAAAGAAAATTTTAACTAAAAATAGTTTATTAAGCTAACCTTGTAAATGGTGCTTTATCAGAATTTTAAACTTCAACTACTTGTATTTCTTTATGTAGTTATTATATTTAAGGGAGATTATAATAAAATTCTCTTTATTTCATAAATAAATAAATAGTAATTACTTTTAATATAGGGGCTAAGTAATATAAAATGGAGGGATTATATACTCCAATTAAAACGTTCATTTAACTGGTTAATTCACTTTAATGTGAATCCACCCACTCTGACCGATGTCTGTCTCTACTGATAAATACACGCTCGTCCGCTCGTTCAGACATATACCCGAAAATGTCACTTACTCCTAGACTCACATAGAAAGAGTGTGCAAGTGGGTTTTGCAGATTAAAGAAGTTTATATGACAAGTCTTTTGCCCAATAAAAGTGGCACTCCTTTGGGAATTGTCTCTATTTCTAAACGCTGAACTTCATCATTCTGGATCTTGTAATGTTGTGATAATAATATCTGCATCTCTATACTATAATGGCCAACAACAATGCGTATCATCACAATGTTAATAGTGCTTCTTTTTATTTGACTGATCCTGACCCTGAACCGGATGATATTTCTGTTTTTCTTCGTCATATTCTCCTTCCTTCATCTTCGTCTTCATCCAATTTTATGGCTAATGAAATGCAATATTCCTCATCATTACCTCATTTTATGCCTAAAAATGATCAACATGGCCTAGGAATATCAAATGGCGATTTGTCTTCCATGCTGAACTCATCGTCTGGCGGCATTTTCTCGTCTTCTTATGGGGGTTATAATATGCCTGCAAGTGCAACAAATGTTTCTTCTTCATCTGCTGGGACCATGGATAACGACCCAGATGAGTATGAATGTGAAAGTGAGGTATTTCTACACTTCCTACTTAAATGCCTCTAGCAAAAATGCATGGATAGTGCGGCTCTTACTCGGACCCTGTGTATAGCAGAAACTTTAGTGCACCGAGGCTGCTTTTTTATATAAATTCTAAGTTCCGAAGTTGATGTTTATTTTATTATTGCCCTGTTATATTCCCTTTTCTTTGTGATTTTATATGCAGGATGGTACAGAGGACTTAGAGGCGGAAGCTTCAGCACAACCGCCACCATCTCGTAACGCTTCCAAGAGAAGCAGAGCAGCTGAAGTGCACAATATGTCTGAAAAGGTTGTTTCTTTTTGTAAAATTTATATAGTTCTATAACCACTTATACTCTGTCTATTTCAATTTGTTTGTCTAGTTTTGACTTCACACGGAGTTTTAAGAAAGTAAAAATACTTTTGAATTTTATGATTCTAAATTAAAGACACGAAAAATGTATTAAAATATTATTTAATATTGTGGTCTTTACTATGTCAAGCGTAAAGTTAGAATTAAAGAATTTGGCAAAAAAAAAAAAGAAAAGGAAAGAGACATTTTTTTGAAATAGACTGAAGAGAAATTAAGACAAACAAATTGATACAAATTAGAATGAAGTATTTTTTTCCTTTCTGAACTCATGATTTCGGACATACATTGATTTCTGTGCTAAGGGTCTTAAAGGTTGAATTCACAAAGTTTAAATCTTGGATATGCCCTACCTCTGCTTAACATTGATGTTGTTGGTGTATGGTTTGCAGAGGAGAAGAAGCAGGATTAATGAGAAGATGAAAGCATTACAAAAACTTATTCCAAATTCAAACAAGGTGAGGAGTTGCATGTTTAATAATTTTGAATTAGTCTTGAAACTAGAAAGAAAATGATTTATTAGCTTAACAACAGCCAGTTAAAGATTGATCGTTGGTTAATTATTTTCTATGGATTTTCGACAGACCGACAAGGCTTCAATGCTTGATGAAGCCATTGAGTACCTCCAGCAGCTTCAGCTCCAAGTACAGGTCTGCTGCTTTTGTTTGAAGTTTGCTGCATGTGATTTATTTCCGAAGTAAAATTGTATATTAAAGATTAACAAATAATTAACATATTCCTAACTATCAATGATAGATAATGTTCAATAATGTTGATTGGCCTGTGTTGTGAAATTCAAAACTAAGGTAGTTGCAAGGAAAAATGCGTCATAACACTGTAATGACTTCTTTCCTGGAAACATTTTTATGGAAAATAACCTCCATGGTACCATTCAAACTTTATTCTTTCTCTTAGGAGGAGTGGCTTTTGTCTCTTGAACTGTGAACAAGGCCTAGGCAAGTGTGTTTTGGTATGAATCCATCCAAATTCATAGTATAGCTTTGAGGATATAGGTCCTCTCTGCCTTTGTCTTAGCTGGTGGTTTTCCTGATAAAATAGATTTGATGAACAAAAACCCGCATTTTCAAGAGGACCACCATTGTTTGTTTGATGACAGCTGAAGAGATTGATGACCATCCATTTCCTGTTTCTGACTTCTGGTTCTGAAGTATTGAACATCTTGATGTTAATGTTTTAGTTTGGGATACAACTTCCTGCACCAAGGCTCTGTGTTAAAAAAAAAAAAGGACCATTCTAGCTCAATCAAGACATCATCAAATACCTATATATTCTCCTTTCACGATCATCTGAATAATGTTGGCTTTCGTCATCAATGTTTAATAGAAACTAATGCTAAATGTTATTTGTAATCGTTCAGTAGGCAGAAGACTTTCTTTATCCTTAATTGGATGATCAGTTGTAGCAACTGGTGTGCATGGAATGACATTGGCATCATAAGTGACACATTGGCTTGAAATGTTTGTTGACAATTTTGATTTTAATAGCCAATTTCCTGTTCTATGATAGCGGTAACTGTTAATGGAAACATAGAGAAAGTGAAACTATACACTATATTAGATTCAGCCACATTCCTCAGTTATTGGGCTGCATACTGTTTTGGACCCATCACCTTTGTCTTCGAAAATTCTCTTGGCTAATCTATTAATTCAGGATCTTTCTTAGATTGGTTCTAGATCTGGTTATCTGTTCATTTAACTCTAGTGAATTTGATTAAGTTATATGATTTGTAGCATAACAAATTACTTCAATCTTCAGATGTTGACAATGAGAAATGGGTTAAACATGTATCCTCTGGGCCTACCTCGAGTGCTAGAACAAAATCAACTCTGCCAGCAAAAAATGGGTTTGTGCGAGGGGAATGGATTCACAAATGCTAAAGTGACTGGGAATCTCCATGTAAACCAAGAAACCTCGTTACATGCCATTTTCAAACCAGGTGAAAATTGTACAGAAGCTAAGCTAACATCAGTGGCAACTATGTCAAATGTAAACCATTCAAACTCTGCTTTTGAGTCAGAGTCATCGATACATGTTCACCTAGATCCCTTTCAGCTCACAAGATCTACCAGCAAGGTAAGTTGAATATATCTACTGGAATGCAGATTAAGGAATCAATACATATAATCATTTTGACATTCACATTCTGTTTGCAAAGGAAATTTGGAGGGAGGATTGCTTACCTCTATATGGAATGAATGAGCGAACGTCCAAAACTACATCAACTGGTAGATTATTTGCCTAACATCCTTGCCTATTTGACAATTTTTGCCTCAGATCCTCGTGTCTTTACCATTTCCCTATTCATTGTGTAATAGGAGCAAATGTGGCGTTCTCGGTTCCCTTTGATACTGATGCTTCTAACCTGAAGAGAGACACGCTAGAAGCCTGCTTGCTTCAATATCAGATTGGCACTGTGAATGAAACAAATATGGATTGCGACCAACTTGTTGCCCCAAAATTGTTTAGGTAAGTGAACTTACATTAATAGTTCTCTTCCATAACAATGATTTCTTTTCTATTCCTAAATTTCCTAGTTCTATTGTCAGTCACATTGGAAGAAGTACAACTGTTGACATTATCAAAAGCGAATACGGCAACTTCTGAAATTCTGGCCTGCATCATTCTACTGGATTTTGTCGAAGTAATGAGATGCGTCTTGTTGCTTAGGAAATTGTTTAATGTAGCTAACTTATGGGTTCAGAAGTCATTGTATTGAATGAATCATTTCTTCATTGCTTGTAAGATCATCATGCGGTTGACGTTGGAATATAAATGTAAAGATTGGACTATTTTCTATCTTCTTAAGAAATAGGAATAGTACTCCACTAGTTATGCTTCTTGACTACTCATATTCGTCCGACTAATCTGAAGCTGGTACATATGATTGCTTCTAGAAACGGATTTAGAATTTGAAGTTTATGGTGGATTTCTACGAGATCTCAAATTAGTTCTACAATAACAACCGAATTCACAATAAAAAATATATAGATATTTAGTTATTTTCTTAATATATATACAAGAATTTGCAAAATTTTTTGGGTTCAGGTGAACCTGTAACTGACCTCTAGATCAGCTCTTTCATGCCTCATGCTGGTAATCATGTTTCTGATGAATTCAAAGTGGCTAGTCATGAGAAACAATTTGTTTGGTAGAGTGTATTAAAAAAAATAATGCATGCATTAGCTTTGTGTGTAATATCATCTTATTTGGTACATTTCTCATCCTATGTATTTCTAATGCTTGCATTAGTTAGTAATGCACATTACTAATATCTTATTTGGTATTAAGGAGTGAATTATTAATGCATGAAAATTCATTGTGTTAGTAATGTAATGGATTCTAATGCATACATTAGTATGGTTAAAGTCACAATTGTCCCTCAAAAAAATTTTCACATCATTTCCACTATATTTGTTGAGGGTGTTTTTGTTTTTTTTTTAGAAATCATATTATTTTTAATACATTAAATCAAACATTGCATAAAAAAAAAAAAAGAAGCATAACTAACACAAACATTACTAATACTATTCTTATATACCCTCTCAATTGAACCCAAAACACGCTATTACATATTAAAAGGTAACATGTAAATTGAGGTATAAAAGAGGATCTTGTGGATTAATGTAAAACCCATTTGCTTCTTCCGTTTTGAAATGTTTGTCATTAATACGAAAAATGTTTTACTTGATAAAACTATTTTTCAGGCTACCTTGTTCAGTAGTAGTTTGAAAGGTCTTTAATTCAATGAATATCGGTTGTATTCACCGTGCCTCCTTGTTTGACTTCTTGTTTGGCGTGTAAGTCATGAGCACTGAAGCCAAGTACTTATAAGACCAACTTCGTCAAAATATTTATTCTCTCGGTCTGAAAATATTTATCGTCTTTATTAAAAAATATTTATTTCAAAATAATTGTTATTTTAAAAGTTCAAGATAAAATTAATTTTCTTTTCCAGTTTACCCTTAAACATGGAGTAATTGCTAATAAGACTATAAACACCTTAATTATGATACATATGTCTGAGTAAATATTCAATAAAGATAGATAATAAGAATAGTCAAACACTCCTCCTAATTAATATTTTTTTAAAGGGCGTGTAAATGAAAAATATGATAAGTATTTTGAGACGGGAGATTAATGTAGGAGTCTACCAATAAAATATGACTAAAGGTTTACCAATTTATTTGGTTCAAATATTCTCCTTGCTAAAGTTCGTCAATCGAACAGAAGTTTAAGAACCAGGACTTAAGTCCAACTTCGAACAGTCCTTTTTATTATTTTTCTTGTATAATGCAGAAAAGTTCATTTGCATCCCATTAATTCTATAAAGAACAGCTGCAAGGGAGAATTTGGAAGAAAACTTAAGTTGATTGACTCGTAAAAATAGGAAGAAAAATTCTCGTCTAATCACTTAATTTGAATCATGTCGTCAAAGAACAGGAAATTTACTTTGAACGTGTCGATTGGGAAGGAAGAGATGGGTCATAAGACAATTTAATTTAAAGTTTTCTTAATAGAAATGTGTCAATTTTTATTTTGTTTTAAGCAAACATTTTTAGAACCTGAGAAGGAAAAATAAAAGCAGAAAATGTGTAATAATCTTACTTCGTTTTCATCGATTAAGAATATATATTTAAATTTGTCTCATTTTATTTCTGTATTATTTTTGGACGGATAGAAAATCCTTTTTGGCTTAATGCTGACGCTAGACAAGGAACAGACAAAAGAAAGAAAACACACACTAAAGCAGTGGTATTTATCTGTTGCAACTTTGTAAATGGAAGAATAATAACCCCTAGTTCCCTATTCCTTTTTTATGCTGAATGAAAAAAATGGACATATCTTGGTCTACGTTATGCAAAAACAAAGAAAAATTAGTTTCCTTTTCTTCGGGAAAAAGAAGCTCTCTGCTATACTAGGGGTCAAGAAAAGAAACAATGAGAATTCAATGTATGGTGCATTAAATTGCAAGCTCTATAATAAGAACATTAATAATTACGTTCTAATTCCAAACAAGTTGAAGTAAGTTGTATGAATTTTTATCAGTCTTATCGCTACATTAAGCTTATTCTATAAACACCAATATAATTTCACCTAATAAGTATAGCTTGTATAGATCTTTTTTCATTGATTATATCATATTTTTGCCAAGTCTGTAAGGATTTTAAAGGATTAAAAATATCAATTTCTTTCCTTTTTCTTCCCTCTTTACTTATTTTCCTTTCCAAATATTAACCAATTCTCCTCATCCCAACATCAAAAGTGGGGTATAACCTGAGGTGAACCTCAACTTTATCTCCCGTTGGCCATAGACCTTAAAGTTAAAACTTGAAAATTGAGTTTTTAAAGTTATGATATTTTTGAATATGAAGTTGTATCTAAACATGTATTTTACTTCAAATTTTTTTTTAATTTTTTATAAATAAAAGTAAAATCTTTGATCAAACGGTAGTTATTTTTAAAATTTTCCTCCCCTCAAAACGTGTAGGACCAACTAGATTTGTGGACTTGCTAGTCCAACTCTTTGACAAAAAGAAACAACAGAAAAAGACTTGGGAGTCCAAGTAACCCAACCCAAACATCACTCCAAGCCGCCAGGCGTTAAGTGGAGTGCGTGCGCCTTTTCAGCATTCTCTAAAGTTAAATATAAAAAGGCAGGCAAAAGCAAATACAGAAAGTAGCTCTAATAACTCCGATCTAATCCTTGGCGCTCCTCCTCTTTATATATACTATCCCTTTTTTCCCCTAACTTTGCTTGTAACGGTCTCAACAAACCGAATTCCAATAACCCTAAGAAGAATTTTTTTGTAGACTGAGGAGGACAATTATGGCTGAAAATATACCAAATGGCCGGCCTGATAGTGCCAATAATATGGATGGACCGACTAATCCTATGGTTACGCCTATTTTAACAGATCTTTATCAGTTTACTATGGCTTATGCTTACTGGAAAGCTGGTAAACACAATGAACGAGCTGTGTAAGTAATCAATTTCGCTCTAATTTTGATCATTTAACCGTCTAGCGAAGCATTTTTGTTGAAGTGTTTTTGTGTGTTATACTTTCAGGTTCGACTTGTATTTTAGGAGGAATCCGTTTGGTGGTGAATATACAATATTTGCTGGTTTAGAAGAGTGTATAAAGTTTATTGCTAATTTCAAATTGACTGAGGATGAGATTGCTTTTATCAGGTCATCGTTGCCTCCGTCATGTGAGGTAAAGTTGTTATTGACAAGCAAATTTGGAGCCATAATGTGTGATTAACATTTTATGCTGATAAAGTGATTCTCTGCTATCTGAATTAAGATATCATGTGGTCATCTGTTTATCCTCTTGTCGTTTTCTGTTATCCGTTGTTTTTGGATTTCTCTAAAGTTATTATTCAAATCTTGTGCGTAAAATTTGGGAAAAATTGATTTCTTAACGCGCGTATATTCCATTGGCCAAAGACTGGTGTATAAACAATGGATACATTAGAGGAAATGGTAGGACTCAAGGCTCATTTCTGAATTGTTGCCTTCATTTTAGATGTTCTATGGGCAACATATAAATGTGTAACTCGATAAAATGGGAAAAAATGATCCTTCGTATTATTTTGTTCAATCATTGCAAACTAGAATTTTTGTTTCTGATGATAACTTGAAAATCGAGGGCCTTATCTTTCTGCATAATTGAAATGAACTGAGCATAGTTATTCAGAGCAAGCCTAAACAGCAGTGGTTCTAATTTTTGATGTTGAATTGTTTTTAGTACTAAGTATCATTTCCTGTTATTCCCCTATGTATCGCTGTACTTTTCAATATTTTGATTTATGGTTTTTTTTGGTTAATGTTCCAATTTATGCGACTGCACATCTTCTTCTTTGGAAGTCCTGCTCTATGTCATGAACATGTCATCCCAGTAAGTTTGAGATAATCAAGCTGCGACTTCCGATGTTCCATCTGGTCATGCTTTTATACTACTTCGTTGATTCCATTATGTTTATTCACTTTTGATTTGGCACAATCTTTAAGCAGAATATTAGTACGCGCTGTTTAATATCTGTTTTGGAACACGTGGATCCATAATTTAGCTTTTGTTTTGAAGACGGATAGATTAATATATAAAGTTCAATTGGAAAGTGTAGAAGTTAGTCCTTAATAAAAATTTGACGCTTATCATCTGCCAAACTCAAAAGAAATGAAAAACCAAATATGAAAAACTTTTGACATACCATGCTTATCTTGAAAAGCTCACGGAGCAATTCAAGAAAATAAGTTTCTCCCCACTACCCAGAGAAAAAAGAAATTCAGGGATGCATTGGCAACATTGCCATCTATGATAAACATTCCCGAGGGAAAGTCCGCCCAATCATGATAGAACTAAGAAGCAACCCGGTGTATTGCAATGTGGTATTTAAAATGTATTAGATCTTCCGACTTATTAAAGTAAATTAGGAAATCTATAAAGTGAAACTAGTATAAGTATTTGAGAGAGTGGAGTGCCTCTTCGGAGAATATATTTCTGTATAAAGAAATTTTTTCAAAGCTGAGAATTGTGAGTGCTTGACCGTAAGCATATTTAAATGGATTATGTAGGATGGCTTCTATGAGTACCTTCGAGGACTTGACTGTTCAGATATTGAAATATATTCTATTTCTGAAGGATCAGTGGTCTTTCCCAAGGTACCGCTGATGAGGATTGAAGGACCAATTGCTGTGAGTCCCATTAACACTATCCTTTACTAGTGCTTGTTTTTGAAGCATTCTCAACAGGGATGTCAGTTGCATCAATGTCATCTTTAATGTGCTTGATGATTGCTTGTGTCTCAAAGGTTGTTCAACTACTGGAAACTCCATTTGTAAACCTCACAAACTATGCATCACTAGTTACTACCAATGCTGCAAGACACCGTTTCGTTGCTGGAAGGTCCAAAATGTTGCTTGAATTTGGGCTTCGGAGAGCACAGGTTTTTTTATCTTTCCTTTTGGTATCTTTCAATTCTGTGAATTAAACTGTGAACAGACTTCTGTGCCTTCGTGATTAGGGTCCTGATGGTGGTATATCAGCATCGAAGTATTGCTACATGGGTGGATTTGATGCGACAAGGTAATTCCGTGTTTATTTCACTGTCTTCATGAAATGCATCTACTTATCATATTAGTTGAGATGTGGATTTCTAAGTTTTTTTATATTTTATTATAAAATTTAGAGACTCGTGGACTAGTAACAACATAAATTCTACTAGTACTATGTTTGGTTTAATTTAGATTTTGAAGAACTCTCGAGTGTGCAATCCACCAACCACTTTACTTTTTGAAAAGCAAGTTCCTTTGGATACAATTTTCTTTGAATATGTAAAAGGATATTCTGTAAGCTCTTAATGAAGCAGGACATTAGAAATGACCACTGCAACTGTGAGTCGCAGGTTTGATTCTTATTCAAGGAGCAAGATCACACAGGTGAAAAAATAGTAGGATCTTGATATATCTGTTTTAACATTAATAAATATCATTAAAATGCACATTTGCTTGTCGCTGCGCACATCAAATAACTATTAACATTATTATTTTTATTTTTATTTCTTTTTTCCAATGATAGAACTAGAAAATCAATCGTTCAAGGACGAATTTGATCCATAAGATGGATAAGTTCACTTGTTAAATAACTGTGGTACATTTTTACGTTTGAATGCTGCATTGCTGCAACCTAATATTTTCTCTTTTTCTTTTTTTCCCCTGGTTATGTTTGTCATTTTATTGATAAGGAAACACATCTTCTTTTTGCAAGTTATAGAATGCTGAGATACTTCTTTGTTTCCTTTTGGTGTTATGTTTCTTCTAATCATAACCAAACCTGGAGGATCATTGTGTTTTTGTGATTTGACAGCAACGTGGCAGCTGGAAAGCTGTTTGGAATCCCACTCCGTGGAACACATTCCCATGCCTTTGTTAGCTCATTTCTGGTAGGTGCAACCTTCAGAACAACTTTGCCTTCCCTTGAAATAAGTCAGACATGTAATGTCAAAGTGCTCTGACAATTTGTCTGGCCCCTCTGTTTTCAGGATGATAATTTCTTAAAGCCCTAGTGTTTAGTCAGAGCATCATAAGAAACATGTCTTAGGCTAGGAAAATGCTCTGTTCGAATTCCCATTTTAATCCTTTCAACAAATGTTAGTTTGTCTTCAATTACCATTTTCATTTATCATCATTACAGTCGTTTTTGAAGATATAGTCGCCACATCCATTTGCGAATCATTACATCTGTAACACATAGCTGATGACAGTATTGTGAATTTGATACTGAAATGACGATTTTGGTTGTTAAGCAAATTACTTAAATTCTCTTATAGAGTTGATCACTGTTTTATGTGGAATGCAAGTTTTTTTTTTCTCTTATGCCTCCATATATATTGACATCGAGTGGCATCAGTTGAATATGTTAGTCAATGCATAATTGCACATAGCTTGATTACGAGCTCATATTCAATTATGTGCATTGAAATGGCAAGCTTAGAGCTAATTATTGGTAATACATAGATCAGATGATTTTCCTTCCTGACTTGTCAAAAAGCACAAAAGTATTACTTATCTTTTTCCAGACTTCAGCCAGAACCCTTAGTAGATGAGTGAGTTGTAATTTGAGAACTCATTCAATCATATATTTTCGTTGTGGCTACTGATTTCAAGTTTTGTTACTATCAATTGTTTTTTCGTGTGCACTTTGTCTTGCTTCTTTATGAATATAAAAGCAACTAAATTGTCTATTCAAATGTTGATCTCAAGATGCCTAGTACTTCTTTAGCTCTGGATTGTGCAATTCAACGTCTTCTACTTGCTTGAAGTCATCTGGTTATCTTACTTAATCTTTATAATGCAGAGCCCAGATGAGATCATAGAGAAATCACTTCAACATCATAATGGTTCTAGTATTTGTGAGGATTTCGTTAGTCTTGTACAAACATGGCTTAATAAATTAAAGGTATTGTCTCACTCAAGTTCTGCTGTTTTGTGGGAAGTCTTTCATTTGGTGTATTCTTGGAATCTGACCATTTCTATTTATGCATTCTGATAAATCATACTGGTCCTCCATATTGCAATTACCTCTTTCATATCGAATATCATTTAGCTTTGACTTTCAATTTTCACCTTTTCAATTCATATACTGTCTAAGCTCCTAATCTTCCTTACCAAAACCTGCTCAAAATTCACAATTTCAAGAGCAGATGGGGTTTGATCCAGTTCAATTGATTGCCAGTGTTTAATAAAACAGGCCTAATATAGAAAACCTGATGGACACTATGTTCCTTGGTAATTATTTAATCACCAAAAGGGAGTCGTCATCATCATCATCATCATACCCAGTGTATTCCCACCAGGTGGAGATTGGGGGGGGGTAAAGTGTACGCAGTCCATACCACTACTTCAGATGAAGTAGAGAGGTTGTTTCCGATAGACCCCCGGCTCAGAACAGATAACCATAACAAACAAAAATCATAAAAACCAACAGCAAAAAGAAATAACACATCGCTAGATAATCAAAGAAGCAAGACACTCACAGAGTAACACTATAAACTAGTTAATCAAAATCACAAATATCATCAAAACAACGCGAACAAGAATCTGACAAAGAAACAACAGGCACAGATACAAGCAAACACTCTTCCCTGCTAATACGGACACCTTCCTACCCACTAACCCTCTACCCTAATCCGCGTCCTCCACATCTTCCTATCAAGGGTCATGTCCTCTGTAAGCTGTAGCTCCATGTTATGCCTAATCACCTCCCTCCAATATTTCTTCGGCCTACCTTTACCCCCCCCTAAAACCATCCCCAGCCAGCCTCTCACACCTCCGTACCGGGGCATCCGTGCACCTCCTCATCATATGTCCGAACCATCGCAACCTCACTTCCCGCATCTTATCTTCCACCGAAGCCACTCCCAACTTCTCTTGAATAATCTCATTTCTAACTCTATCACTCCTGGTAAGTCCACACATCCATCGCAACATCCTCATCTCCGCTACCTTCAACTTTTGGATGTGGGAGTTTTTAACTGGCCAACACTCGACTCCATATAACATGGCCGAGCGGACGGCCACTCTGTAGAACTTACCTTTAAGCTTCAGAGGCACCTTCTTATCACACAAAACTCCCGAAGCAAGCCTCCATTTCAACCACCCTGCACCAATATGGTGCGTGACATCCTCGTCAATCTCGCCGTTCCCCTGAATCATAGACCCCAAATACTTGAAACTCCCCCTCTTCTGAATGGCCTGAGAATCCAGCTTCACTACCACATCAGCTTCATGCATCGAATCACTAAACTGACATTCCAGGTACTCCGTCTTAGTCCTGCTCAACCTAAACCCTTTAGACTCAAGTGTCTGTCTCCAAACCTCCAACTTATCATTAACTCCTCCCCGGGTCTCGTGAATCAGTACCACATCATCAGCAAACAGCATACACCAAGGCACCTCCCCTTGAATACGCCGCGTCAAAACATCCATCACCAAGGCAAATAAAAGGGAATATGATATATTTATTCTGTTAGTTAATTCTGGGATTAATTCTGCTTAACCCCTGGATATAGCTGAATTCGTAGCCAGATTACTGGATATGTGCTTAATGTGTGATCCCCAGGGTATGATTCTACTGAGACAAATTGTGTCCTCTCAGTTGATTTGTGTGCTCTGAGATAGCTAATGATGCTAGGTTGTGCCCCTCCCTTCCACCTCAAAAACGAATAAATAATGCTATTAAGGGGTTGCATACCATTGCAGAACAGAGTCTACATGTTTTCTATGATTGACTACGGAGAAATAATTTCAGTAATTGAGAGTCTTCTCTTAGTCCTCTATATTGAGGCTGGAAATTTCAAAAATCCTTGTAGCATCATGATTATTTCCCTCTTTGGACATATCAGGCATTTGCTACTCTTATCAGTATAGGGCATTAGTTTGGAATCTGCTTCTCTGCCCTTTTTTAGCATGAATATCATTGATGTGATGACTCTTTGATCTTTTCAGTGGTCACACTTATTAGGTGGAATTTTCAGCGAGACAAACCAGAGTGAGTTAGCAGCTTTTACCTCTTATGCACTTGCATTTCCTGGAAGCTTTTTGGCCCTTGTAGACACTTATGATGTAAGTACAACTTCTGGACATGTGTTTTCCCTCTGTATTCTGAGATATTTGACCTGGCCATATAAAACTATGCACATATAGTTGGTAGAGCCAAAACTTAGTCAACGATCTACTTTGTAAGAGAAAAGTACCAATGTCATGATATTTATGTATAAGGCTAGGCATATAATCCTTTTGTATCTGAAATATGAAGTAAAATTCAGCTAATAATATTGTTTCCATTGAGTTGTACTTATGCTGCATCCCCTTTTGTTCTTCGTTTACAACGTGCTTCTGCACTGATCAACTTTTTTGGTTGGTATTGATCTTCGATAACGTTTGAATGTACTTAACAGGTCATGAGAAGTGGTCTTCCAAATTTTTGTGCAGTTGCTCTTGCACTTCATGATTTGGGGTAAGCTGTTTGCATGATGAATTGTATTTAGGTTGTAAATTGCCTTTCTTTTCTGCATCTCTCGGCTCCTCATGTGGTGCTTAGTTTTTTGGAAGGTAGTGTCAATAAATTTGTTCTTTGAGCAATGTATTTCGTTTTGCCTGAAACTTAACTATGTTTAAACTTGTCTTCTTTCTCTGATAGTAACTTTCTAGTGTATTCACTCTCTTTTTTTCTCCCATGCCTTGTATAGGTTTTTGAGGCTATTAAGCATTTACATACTATTATGCAGGTATAAGGCAGTGGGCATTAGACTAGACTCTGGTGATCTTGCTTATCAATCATGTGAAGCTAGGAAATTCTTTTGTGCTATTGAGAAAGAATTTGGATTGCCTGGTTTTGGAAAGACGAATATCACAGCTAGCAATGACCTTAATGAAGAAACTCTGGATGCACTGAATAAACAAGTAAGATTATGGAGATCCTCCCTCGTACTGCTACTATCTGGTGCTCTGCATTCTTCTTTTTCATGTTCTACTCTTTGTGAATGATTTGTAGTCTAGTTGACACCTGTCTTTTTGTGCTGTTGAGAATGAAGTATGAACAGGAAATCATCTCTAGCTTGAATTATGATGTTGGCTTAAATATGACTAGCTCCCTCAGGATTTTTGTGGACACAAACAGTTCTAGTAAAAATAAATTAATTACTCCTAGTGGAAAAAATCACATCCCTGTTCACTCATTGTCAACGGAAAGGTAGAAAGACAAAATCTTTGCCTACGTTGGAATATGAAGTGGAGACATGAATATTCCTCCTAACCTGACATCTTCTCATTTTAGAACCCTAAAATTAATTCGAGTTTATAGCTTGAATGTTGGTTCTCATGCCTGTTAACTTCCACTTTTTCTCCTTCAGTAAAGCTACATCAGCTAACTTATTTTTTGTACAGGGTCACGAGGTTGATGCATTTGGTATTGGAACTCATTTAGTTACCTGTTATGCTCAAGCTGCTCTGGGTGTTGTTTTCAAGTTAGTTGAAATAAACAATCAGCCTAGAATCAAACTTTCTGAAGACGTATCAAAGGTCTGCTGAATCTATGGATATTCATTTGGTATATAGATTCAGTGCAGAAGTTCATAATTTCTTGTTTCTAGGTCTCTATTCCATGCAAAAAGCGGTGTTACAGATTGTATGGGAAGGAAGGATACCCCCTTGTAGACATAATGACTGGCGAAAATGAGCCACAGCCTAAGGTGATTTATGAGGCTTGTCTTGCTGAGCTCCTAGTAGTTCTTCCTGATGTTTCTCCCTTCATCAATTTTAATTTAGAAATTAGATAAATTTTGTGGGTACAAAAAACAGATTATGGACAATTCTATCTCCTGCAATTTGACAGGTAGGTGAACGAATTTTATGCCGCCACCCATTTAGTGAATCTAAGAGGGCATACGTGGTGCCCCAGCGTGTTGAAGAGCTTTTAAAGTGCTTTTGGCCTGGAAATTCGGGTAAGAATTGTTATCCCTCAATTGTATTAACTTTTGAGTTTGAAGCATCTATTTTTCGCAAAAGCATGGCCCTACTTTTCCGTAGATTCCAAAATATGGTACTTCGCGTAGGTTTTACCAACTTCTTGAATGACTGATATTGGTTTGTCCTTTCTAAAGATAAAATAAGAGAAGATCTTCCTCCATTGAAGGAGATCAGGGAAAGATGTATTGAACAACTAGACCAAATGCGACCAGATCACATGAGAAGGCTGAACCCAACCCCATATAAGGTAAGTACCAATGAGAATAATTGGTACTTATTTTCATGAGTCATATCTTGGCTTAAATTTTTTTCTCTTTCAAATTAATGCTGGTTCTGATTGAATTATTGTGGAGCAGGTCAGTGTAAGTGCAAAGTTGTATGATTTCATCCATTTCCTCTGGCTCAATGAAGCACCTGTTGGGGAGCTGCAGTGAACCATGAATGAAAAGTTGGACGACTTCAACAGGAAAATCTTTCTCAGTCTTTTAGGTTTTCAGCATTTTGTGCATCTTCTTCCTCATGTGGACTAAAATTTTACATAAAGGAACAACCAAAAGAAAGTATACTCTTTTTTTTTCTCTGATGCTGTTCGTAGTCAATTGTATAAGCTTCCTTGGAAGTTTGTAGAGGTCAATAAAAGTAGGCATCTTTTTCCTTCCCTAGATTCTTTCTTTTCTCTATCAATTCAGTCCCTACAAGGGCACGGGAATAAAACTGGAATTTGTAATACATGGGCCCATAATATATCATTTAAGGTAACTTCAGTGGCTATTTCAGTTGAATAATTATGGAATTCTATTCTTAAATTGCTCTGCTAGTTGGTTTGCTTGTCCCGATACCAACTAGACATTTTTCTAAACAATTTACATATCACAATGTAGTACAATATTGGCCTTGCTATAGTGAGACAATCACGTCTTCAAACTGAACCCACCCGTAGGCACATCTCTCCCGGAACTTCTGTACGGTTGATGCTGCTGCTTCAACCAAGGGCCGTATCCTATCAAGCTCCTTCTCGACTTGTATTCTCATGTTACTCTCTACCTGCCACTCAAAAAGACCAGGATTAACAACTCTCACTGGAGGGGGGTTTAGACGAATTAACACTGGGCTAGAGATGACCTTATCAATGCAGCGTACAGTGTCTAAGACGTAGCAGAAATAAGAAAGCTGTCTGTAAAGATCTGCTTCCGTGTACTGCCAGGGTGAGTTGTGCACATGATTTATCAGTAACAAGCAAAAAGAAACACTACAGGTTAACCAAACAGACGAATCAAGACATATCAGAAAGTAAACCTGTCTTTGTAAATGCCCGTTACAACGGGGATAATTTGGACAAACAGTTCCTCTCTCTGAGTCCCCAATTACTCGCAGGTTCAGGCTACGAGTTGTGTAGTTGCAAGTTTCATCATCGCACTGAAAAGAAGAAAATGGTTTTAGTTATACTGGTGCTGTCCAGCAAGCTCATCAAAGCAATAGCTGTAAAATATTTAAGCACATACCATCATCACTCCTTTATAGTATGTTGAAATAAAGCCTTCTACTTGCCTTTTAGCCTGTCAAGGATGATATTACAACATGAGTCTACAGCATACATGCATCAATCAGCCTGTCATTAGCTACATAGAGTATATATGTAAAGCAAGATAGAATTTCCTTTCTTTTTCAGTAAAAAAGAACGAGAAAACAACACAAAGCAAGAAATATCCTTAAAAGTGTATCCAACACACGGTGATATAACTTTAAAAAGACGATGATTGCCAAAAGAGAGGTGGAAAACATGGAAATGAAAGGTTGAGAATGCAGCAAAAATGAACCTGGTGCCAAGTAATCACTAATTCAGGGGAAGGAGGTTAAAATGATACCAAGAGAGAACCACAGAAGTGAAGGTTCGAATGAGAGAATTTAGAGATGTGATTGCCTAGTAAGTAACTTGGTGCAACCACATGGCAACCCAAAGGCTGAAAGCACTGAATTGCCATCTAAACAACAAAAAAATATTTAACATGATCGTGTAAGGAACAGTTGAAAGTCCAAACACTACCTGGTTTGTTATCAATGCTGAAGATATATTCCCCCCATTCTCCTCCGGACATTTGGGACAACTAAATCTTTCCCAGACTTTACTGGCAGTCCCTCCTTGCAAGTCTGCTGACTTTTGACTAATTGATGAACATACAGAACTAAATATAGGCACACACTCAAAAGAGCCGGAGCAGCTGGGGCATGTCAAAGTCAAAGGCTCACAATCCCGAAATCTGCATTTAGCATTAAAAAAATATATGTTCATATAGTAGAGAAGATAGCATATTAAATTGTAAACTAAAAAATGTGAGAGTTGAGGGGAGAGGTGAAGCAGAAAAAAATGTGTGAAAGGAAACTGATACCATAAAGAAAATTAAAACAAAATAGGAGTTCAAAGAAATCAGAGAGAGCTTCTTTGAAAGAAATTGATACCTCTCTTCATCGTCTGCTGCACATGAAGGCAAGTTTAAGCGATCATAATTGACAGCTTCACTTGATTTATTTTGGAACTGAAGAAAAAATCAAACTATTAAGCTATTTGTCAAAATTATGACTATGTTGAACTAATGTCAGTCTGGAAAAGTTGCTATTTACCTTGGATGAATCTAGTCCTAAGCAATCAGCCAGACGTGCCGGGCTAGTACCCTGAATTGATGCACATAGACGAGATATTACAGGATGTATCTGTGACATTGAAAATGGTTCACAGTTAGGTGGAGTCACAAATAATTTATGCATAAGAACCAAATTAGCCATTAAAAATTGAAGATCAAAATAAGTAGACTGCAAAGACCTGTTGGGCAAGGTAATAATCAATGTCTACTATCCAGTTTCCATTGTCTCTTTTCAGTTCATCTGGATGTCTGGCCCGTTGGGCAATCCCTGCAGAGGTACTTGAACCATTCCCCTACAAATGTGTGTAACAACTGCATGTTAAGACAAAAGAAAAAGCTTGATTTCATAGCATTGACCATTAATAATAGGAAATAAACCTGCTCACAACAGATGACATATGGTACTGTATCACCAGCAGAGCAACCAGTAACATAGCCACTTTTCTTCAACCTAAGTGCTACCTACAGATGTAGAGGATGACAATGTTAAATCTTAATTAGAAAGTAAGCTAAATGGAGACAACATAGAAAGGCAAAAGCAGAGATGATTAATGATAAGTTCCTTAGTCTGAGGCATGAATTGTCAAAGAAGTTTTCATACTTACTTCAACATGAGGTTGACTTTTAGCATCAGGATAGGCTTCAGGTGGTTTAGTCAATGATTTTGTGATCACGTATTTTTCCAGCTCAATTTGCCCATTCCTCATTTCCTCCTGTACCTGCAATAGAACAGAGAAATTCAGGATAATAACAGTTAGTATTAGGGCCAGTTCACAAAAATAAAACTAAAATGAGATGATTGCTTCTCGAGATGCTAATGGTAGCTGCTGGATTTTCCCTCTACCAGAATGAAGATGACTGGTTTAGGATGCACATCAAATTTTGGAACAATGCACTAGCAAGACAATAGTGGAGATGCACAGAGGATGTATGGTATAAAGCAGTAGCCGCTCAATGATTGAGGTAAGGAGAGACGATGGCGGGGGAAAGGGGGCAGCTGTATAAAGGTGGAACTCCCTGAAGAGAAGCCATAAGCTCAGAGTCGTTCCTGGAAATATTCTCTATCCTAAAAAATATAGCCTGTGATATTTTTTTGATCAAGAGTACAGCCTACAATATAAATTAAAGTGTGTTCAATATGAAAGCTGCAGGAGCCATTTCAGCTCCTGGTTTATGATTTAAAATATCATTGAGAATGTTACCTTCATAAGTGCATTATGTATTGATTCGACAACATCTTCACAGGACCTGCAACCATTAAAGGCACGTAAATCATTCAATACTCTGAGCAATCACATGTATGAGGATATGAAAAGAAGAAAGAAAAAAGTCCACAACAAAATGTACCCGCCGGACAGTATTTGGCTCAGGCAGAAATCTCCCAATTCCTTTGACAGCAAGCTCCAGTCACGACGCACCATATCAAGACCTTTTTTCTCAATAACCTAAACAAGAGAGTCAGTAACATGTAGTAGTTATAGAATTATTTCACAGAAGTTCAAAGGCATTTCAACTTTAAGTAACATGCAATAGCTACCTCATAGGGCATTCCATCCTTAAACTGCACTTTTACAGCCGCATATTTCTTTTTCTTGAGAAGCAGCATTCTCTTGTACAGACCATCAAGGTCAATCTCTAAACACTTGTATTTCTTGTTAACCTACAAAAGAGGAGGCACTTTCACGTGATGAATCCTAGTTGATTAGGAGATACCTGTGATTGCTACTCATATATTTTCTTTTAAAGAGATCCTAATTTTCAAGCAAAGTTATCGCAACTCTAACAAATACTTGTATAAAATTAATTGAAAAAAAGAAATGGTAATGGGAGCATTTGTCCTATATGAACAAATCCAAATCGGGAGGATCTTTATCCGGAATAGAGCATAAACCATCCTCAATAGGAATGCTAGGTTTTTACCGTTCATATATTATAATATAAATATACCACATCAATTCATTATGCATGGATAGTGAGATTCCAATGATGTGGAAAAGGCCCGTATTAATAATTCTGATTTTATGTATGGCCAATTCCTCAATATCTTGTTCATTCGTAACAAAATTTGTGCATCAGTTAAAACTTGTAGTGAGACAACCTAGACAATGTCTCCTTACAGTTTTACCAGTATGTACAATCTTAAATTCTTAGGTAAAGATCTTATATAAGGCAATGAAGAATGCTTTCCAAGTAAAGAGAAGATAAAAAAGTGCAAATGCTATCATAGGACGGTGAGAATAGAAGTAGGGAAACGTTAACAGGACACTCACAAGCTTCCACAACACATGAGGTAGAAAAGTATAAATTTCTATTCAAGAAGTCACCCGATATACAGATCTAATTCAGGGTGAAAAAATGTGCAGCCAATACCAACCTCTTGAATGACTTTGGCAGCTATTGCTTTGGATTTTCCAATATCATCAAGTCCACTATAAATCATAATTGAATCTGTGTCACCATAGATAACCTGAATCATAAGAGAACAATGGGTTCAAGGACCAAATTTGACATCTAAGCAGGATAAGTAAACAGCAAATTCCATGAGAAGAAAACCTCCAGGTTAAGTGAAGTCTGAACTAGGTTAACAGTACTCAGTAAAATTTCCCTTCCCTACAAAACAAAATAGAGATGTCAGACATGCAGTCATACTCTGCTTAAATAAACTATACAACAGTTAAGGAAAAACGAGCTTCCTACTTGTGAGGTTATAAGCTCCGCTAGCGACTTTGCGTAGAATCTTGAATTGGAGAATCCTAGGCACCCATACATACTGCAGTAAATTGTCACCTCAGGAAAAATATCTCCAATAATATGACAATGATGATGATGCATCAAGTAGCACGAGTATATACAATGTGTGCGTGTTTATATAACAAAAACAGTGAGACCTGTTTGCTGTAAGCTTCAGAGCTTGTTGCTGTATGTCAAACTGTTGGGCCTTGAGGCCAGATGCTGTTTTTAACCATGACTTGACCATTCTTCTCCTCTCAACCAAATTCTTAAGCAACTGCAAGATTCACCACAAAAAGTCATGAGTATATATCACCTTCAAGAATTGTCTAGAACTATTTGATTACTTGTATCTGTAAGTAATCATAAAAGAAATCTTGATTTAAACGAAGAAAGACAGCTCAAAGTTAGATGGGTCGACAAACTGATATAGTATATTGAACAAAACAACAAAATTTTCATACACATATTATGTGTATGTCAAATTGTGCTTCGAAGCAAAACTTCCAGCACCAAATAGTCCTTAAAAGTTTTGGGGTGAACTATCCTGGGAATGCACTTAATGCTTCTAGAAGATCAGGAGATGCAAAAGTGTTTGGTTTAATTACATTGCTGGGGAGCCAAATTGGAAAATTTTCTCAAGGAGTTATCAAAATGTGCAATCAAGTATGATGTACTTACCTCTGGTAAAAGTCCCGTTCTTTTACTAGATGGTAAAGGAGGAACTGATCCATCCAGAGACCTTTCAACTGTTGTGAAACAAATATTGTATTCCTAAAGAGGAAAAGAATAAAAGAGGAAATTAAAGTATAAAACTTGCAATATAAGGTGCAAGTATCGAGCAATTGACATCACTTGGCAACAAATAGTGATGGCAATAAATACTAAGAATATGGAACCTTTCAAATAGTTAGCAGCTAATCACATTGTAGCAAAAGTTCAGGTAATGTTCCCCCTTCCAAAAGAAACGGCAGGGAGGAGAAGGAATGAGGGGTAAATAATGATAAGAGGGAAGGAGAGAGATAGATGTATTAAAAATAACTAACCTGAATAATGGAAGGGTATAGACTGTTGAAGTCCAGTAGCAGAATGTACTTATCATATAAACCTCTTTTTGGTTCCAAAACTAATCCACCAGAGTAGGAAGGTCCCTTTTTTGCTTTCCCATGGTTGATCTCCGGAATCCCACCTTCAATATTTGGATCATCAGCATCAATGGGATCAGTTTCTTTACCCTCATCACCGTTGTTCAACTTTCGTTTTGTAATTTTAGCTTCTTTTGCATGAGACGAAAATTTGTCTGGCACTATGAATTTCTTGGCATGGAATGCATGCAACAAGAGGTATTCTACTCTTTGGGCCCTAGCACCCTGAAATAAAGATAAGTTGACGTTGACGTTGACTATGTCACTATTACATCCACAAAGTTGGTCTCATGAACCTAAAGCAGGTTTTGTAACAATTTACCTGGAGGGTTTTCCCCCAAAGGTTACCGCTGATATTGGTCAACTGACGAGTTAGGGGCAGAACACTTAAATGAAACATGAGTTCCATTGATAACCATGCATCAGTTTCTCCGCATTCAATCTGCATAGATCACAAATGCTCATTAGGATGCTAATTAGAGGGCAATATCAGTTCTGTGTGTATTGGAGAAAATTATTAAATCAGCAAATTCATTCTAGAAGGATGAGACAAGGCCCGGCCTTACATATTAACAAGAAATGAAATTAGCATATCCAGAACTGCAAAGCAAACTGCTCCATGACAATCTGTTAGCTAAATGAACATTCTTCTAGTTATTCATGTAGTGTTAACTCTTAACTGCATAACGGTGTGCTTATGTTATATGAACTCCATTTAGTGTTTTGTTTCTAGCTGTTGGAAAGCCCATCAGCAGTAATTTTCATTGGTTATGGAGTGGTACAATGTATTCTTTCTTTGATAAGGGTGGTACAATGTATTCTAAACATTCAGCAAGAGAATAAACGGCAGCAGCTCGCCCATCTGTTATGCAATCGGTTAACACTTCATTTTATTGTTGACAGAAAATTTCATACCAGATCTAAACAACAGACAACTCTCCCTATGCAAATAAAAATGAGAGCAATTGGATTAGACAACAACAACAACAACATACCCAGTATATTCCCACAAAGTGGGGTCTGGGGAGGGTAAGTGTACGCAGTTCATACCACTACCTCAGAAGTGAGATAGAGAGGCTGTTTCCGATAGACCCCCGGCTCAAGACAAAAACAGTCTAGAAAAGAAATAGTAAGGGAACAAGAAACAATAGGTGTTAACACACCAAATAATAACATAAACAAGACTATCACCAAGTAATAAGACAAACGATAACAGCAATTGGATTAGAAAAGTTGCTAAATCAGAATCAGAACCTACAAGTTCCACAAGTGAGTCAGCAGACTGAAACATTCGAGGCACATCGTGGGGAAAAATCTCCTTCCTATCTTTGTTCAGTTGATTCTTTGCAAGTTGTGTCAATGAATAACTAACCTGAAATTGAATATAGTCAAACCAAAAGTCACACAATGTCAAAATATATTTATGCAGCTATCCCAACTATAGCTTAATTAATAGGAATTTACCTCTTTTAATAAGTCACGAGAAGATAAATAGGTATCACACAGGAGACGTCCAGCAATACAAGACATGATCCCCGGACTTGCTCCAGAGCCAAAAACTGTACTGCCCTTGGTAAGCTTTGGCATGACAGAACGCTTAAGGCGGCCTATTTTTGACCACATACTGCTTGGGACTTTGCAGGCCTGCGGAAATTGATAGCTCCCAAGGAACAATAAGGAGGCAACTCTATTGCAGATTTTTTATTCTTAGAATCAAGAAATAAATAAAACCTTTTATTTCTGAGATAACTGGAAATTCATAGCATTTATTGGAAAATTCTCAATGTCGTTGGATATAAATAGGAAAACAGACTACCTATGACGAGAACACAGCTAATAATATATTAACATTCATAAGAGAAATGGAAGATTCTGCAGATCATGTCTTCTAAAAATTTTTAGAGATCACTACTATGAAAGGTAGAATGTATTAATTATACACAAACCTGAACTCTATGAAGAAGAACATCCAAGTCAAAGCCAGATATATTATGGCCAATAAGCACGTCACTGTCCAACTTATGCAATTCGATCATCAACCGGTTCAATAATGCCCTTTCACTGATTTAAAAGAGAGAAAGTAACTTAAGTAACTCAAATGAGAAACAGATAAAGATATAGGCAACACTTCAATTACCAAATGAACTTGCCTGCTCTCGGAACTAATAACATTTAATCCAGCTTTTGCATTTCTCTCTGCTGCTTCCTTTGTAAATCCCATAGGAAATATGCCTCCCTCAAGCTTACGCACAACAGTAAAATGAGAAAGCATCCCTGGCTTTGTCCATTCAGATGTTAACATGGGCGCATCAATCTGCAAAATCAACATATGCTCTTTTTAGTGAAACTTCAAGGAAATTCTTGTCAAGCAGTTTCCCTTGACCTGACTTACCATAATATTTACTTCAAAATTCATAATCAGGTAGAGAATTAATTCCTAGAACTGATGCACGAAAGACATTACAGATGGCAATTCAAGTAATAAACATGATTGAGCTGATGAGCTCCATTTACATCTTTAGACGCACTGAATGAGTTAAATAACCATCAGAAGATCCAATAATTCCTTTTACAATTAAAAAAAAAAAAATGAAGAAGAAGAAGAAAAATTGCCTTCTGATATCCTAAAAACAAATGTCTTAGATCAGACCATTATTGGTAAAAATAACTAGCCTCGTGTACTTTACCTTCGCACTCTGACAGCAAATGACAGATGCAGAGACAATTTCATTTATATTCTGCTTTTGGTTGGTGATAGTTTTCAGATTTATTGCTGTAACAACCACTGGAGGAATCTCAGCAACATTCTTAGAGGAAGTGGAGATTTGAATGTCTTTTGGACTATCTACAATGACCTCAAATTTACACCAGCTCACCTGTGCAGAACAAAGAGAAGTTCAGAAATATAGACCAGGTGAAGCACCTGAAGACAAATTAGGGGATGAAAAGTTGCTTTGATGGCCTTACACGTTGAGGAATAGGACAACTAGAGAACTTCGAAATTGATAGCCATGAAGGTCCTTTTATTTTCCTCTTGATCAGGAATAGCTCCATTGCACTGCAAATAGTAAACACTGGTTGGATAACATCACAAAGACTCAAGATATTCAAAATTCAAATCAAGTACGTACTATACAAATAAGTATCCAAATATTGATGATAATGAATGTTTGCAGAGAGGGGGTGGATGAGGTCTTTATGTATAACTTATGGATTTACATCTGGAGCCACACACTCGACAGAGAAATCAATGCAAATTTCAAAATACACTATAGGTCATGAGCTCTTTCGGTTAATACTTTCTACTGAAGAATGCAGCACCCAGTTGAATTGATACGAAAAGTAGTCATCTTTTCAATTGAAGCTCTTCAGAAAAAGAGATCACACATATAAGGAAGCTTGTAAACTAGAGAAGTCCTCAAAAATATACATGGAATGAGTACCACATGAATGTAAAGCATGAAAACTAGAAAAGTCATTGGAAATATACCTGGAATGAGTACCAAGCAAGGCACTAAAGTTTTCTCCTCTGAGGTCAGATGGAAGTGGTGGATCCTGGAATGAGAAAGTTCAAAACAGGTAACTCAAAGACATGACACCAAAATGTGACTTAACAGAGAAAATCTGGATGATAGCTTGAACTTGGTATTACAGAATCCATAATATTTTGACTAGCGTAAGTTGTACATAATGTTCTGATCATACATAAAGAAATAACAAATATACCTTGAAAGGATAGTTAATCTTAAGAACAAAATTTTCACCCCGAGGTACATCAGATCGTTCAAATGCATAATTTCTCTACAAATGCAGCAGAGAAACGCAATGAATAACAAATAGGAAAGAGAAAGAAAAGAAACAAATAGTACTGCAAATTGCAATTAGTAAAGTTTGCTAGTAAATTTTACTTCAAACCTTCACTGGTGCCATGCTAAAACTTGAGATGTTATGTTCTAGTAGCTTGTTTCTACACTCAGCCTTCAATCCTGATGCCATCTCCTGGAGACAAATTTGTAAGGGAGGGGGTGAATAAATGAGGAATATGTAGAAAAAATTATAATTACATGAAAGGAGAAGGCATTTCAAGAGATTACGTGCAACTGACTGAGGAAGGCAGAGGGAGAGATTTGAGACGCTTCTACATCTCTGGAGAGCTTTGAGATCGTGTCAGTACAAAATACAGAACCATTTGGGACCGCATAAACACATCTTTGCATGTTCTTCACAACAACACAGCAACTATGGTATGTACCTTCAGCTTTCACCTGCCCTCAAATGACAGAATTCATCTGTCAGCTATGGATATAACATATTATCATATGCTGTTCAATTGTCACTTTCAAATTGATCGTACAAACTTTCCAATTCTTTAAACTGAATAAAGTCCTCTAAGTTAACAGTAGGCTATATAGTGGTATAATCCTCAATATTGAAATGTGTACCGAGTTTGTTTATTTTACTTGGTCACAGCAGCTAAGGATCCAAATGATAAGGGACATGGCTAAAGATAAGCAAAATGGCTTCCTAACATAAGGTGCATGGCTAAAGAAAAGCAAAATGCCTTCAAAACATAAGTGATGCAGCACAGTTGTTTATTACTAAAATAGAGATACTGGATTTTCAGAAGGTCTCGAGCTCATTTAAATCAGTATACAGAAAGAGTACATAAACAAAGCTTTCGAAAGTACCTTCCCAAAAAGATAAATATTTCCAGCGTTTGTACCATACAGCTCTTCATGGGCATCAAGTATGAAGAAAGGAAATGATCCATCAGAATCCACCTCAAAGTCTGTTTTCTCTTCAGTGTTTACAGGTTTCGCCCCCGATTCATTGCAGTTCGAAACCCCACTACCTGCATTCCTTAATGCCTGCCATTCAGCAGTAGCACTCAAGCCTGAATCCTTTTCCTCTTTAATTTTAGCATTAAGTGCAAACACTTTATTTTCCACCAAGGCCTCCAACTTCACTTCAGCGCAATTTAGTACAGTGTCATTGTCCCTCGTTCCCAATGAAGACAAATCATCCGATTCCATTGCTTTCTCCCGTTCCACTACAATGTCTACAACCTCACTATTTGGTATATCATTAGCCGAATCGTTTCCTTCATCCATACTAATTTTAGCTAAGCCATTTGAAATAGACTCACCATTTTGAACGGTAACACTCTTCACTTCCTGTCTAATCATGAAATCAACTTTGTCAGCTACAGGCTTCTCAGTTTTCACATTAAACAAGTTGGAATTAGCAATTGAACTCTTCGAAGCCTGCAATGAGTGAGAATTTCCCCTTCGCCTTCGCTCTCTATCAGCCTCATCAGGAGCAAATTCAGCTATAACATCATCAACAATGCTATCGCAAGACAAATTCCTAGTCTTATCGTCTCTCTTAAACACAGAAGACGTAAACATACTAGATATCCTTTGCTTACCCATCAATGCCGCAGCAGCTGAAAGCGCAGCTGATGGCTTTTTCATAATTTGCTGCTTCTTCTCCGAAGCCTTTCTCTTATTCTTCGGCTTCTCATCCTCGCCCTCCGATCCTTCTGAAGATAACACTCCAGCAACTGACCAATCCTCTTCCTGGCCTTCATCTCCATACCCTAATCCATCATCATCAACAATAAATCCCTTAGCTGCTTCACGGCGCTTAGCGACTATGTCATTGTACTCATCGTCCTCAACTATATCGTAAATTGGTTCATCTATCTTCACCTGAAAACCGCCGTTATCAGTGGAACGCCGTCCGCCGGACCGGAGAGCTTTGATCCGTTCGAGAGCCTCCGCTCTTTTACCGACGCTTGTTTTCCGGCTCGATCGCCTTCCTTCGACAGTTGGCTGCTCGTCCGACATTTTCTTATTGCCAAAATTTCTCTCAGAGGAGATCTGGAAATGCAGTGATGGAAAAAGATAAGATTGGAAATGCAAATGATGATAAAAAATGGCGGGAACTTTTTGTTTTGGCGCCGAAATACGGAAGCCCTATTGGGCCTCCCAGCTTCAAAATAATGGACTGGACTATAAGAGCTAGCCCAATTTGTCAATGAAGAATTTCTTGGTTTTCAATTTGGGGAATGGACAAAAATAGCCACTCGGCTAAAGAAATGCCATGTGAATGGCCATGTAATTAAATTTTCCATTTGGTAGCCTTTTTCGACGAAAAATTTGTCGCCTTTAGCTATTTTCCTTATTTTTTCTAGTTAGTCACGTTCTTTCTTTGTTTTTTTTTGGGCTTCTTTTTTTAAAAAAACTACTCTTCAATGGTTGTTTTTCTTTTTTTTTTGTTAATTTGTAGCACTATAATTACTTTTTTAAACAATCAAATATAAAAAAAATGTATCTTTTTCAAATACAATAAAAAGGAAAAAGAATGTATATACAATATACAATACATATATGTTATATTTGATACAATACAATACATATTGATACAATATAATACAATCATAGTAGAAACATTTTTATACACATCTTATACAAATACATATTCTATACAGCAATGATGCAGTTTCTATACTCATTGTATACAAATACACATTCTAAACAATGATCATACAATTTCTATACACAATTCATACAACCTTTAGCTGCAATCATTATTCAGATACGTATTTTAATACACAACTATACATTTTTTTCTATACATATTCTATACCATTTATATATATATATATATATATATAATATACAGATACATGTTTTATACAACAACTATACATTTTCTAGAAATGACCAGTGGGTGGAATTAAATATTAAAATAGTAAAGTGATTATTCCATGACATAACTTTGAAAATAGCTATTTGGGTGGAATTTCTTTGGCCCGATGGAGATGAGGTGTCCCTTTCCCTTCCAACCTCTTCGACATATTTTAATCCGTTGATTTAAGACATGGTAGTTCACTAATTTTTGACTTTATGGTTATTGGTTAACAAATTAATAATTAAGTATCCTAATTAAGAGATTTGTTCTTGTCTTATAAGAGTATGATGGTGCATTGAATTGAAATACTGAATTTCTTACCGTGCTTAAACTTTTGTCCTATTCTAAAACGGGAGTTGTTAAAATTTTGAAATCACTTTTCCTGTGTCAGCGTTCCTTTTTAGTTGTCATGTTTAGTTTTTCAAAAGTTAATTTAACTAATTTTTAAAGTGTAATTAGATTAGATTAATTCAATGGTTTGAAATTAAAATTTAACTATTTAAAAACTATATGAAGAGTACTATAAGTTGAGGGTTTTTTTTCAATATGATTAAAAGAAAACACATCTTAAAATGTTATCAAAGTTTATATCATTTGACTCTAAAAAGGAAACCATGACAACTAAAAAAGAATCGGCAATATATTTCAATAATGCACGGGAACAAATTCGTTAGAACTTGATGATAACCTTCTGCATTTTTTTCATTCGTTTTTCTTTTTATTTTCCATATCGTCCGATAAAATTTGCATTCGCTGCGCAAAGTCTGAATTCGTCATGATGTGCGACTACTCACTATTTGATTCATAAAAAGTTTTGCAAATATCTCATATATAGAGTTGCTACTATTTATTTATTTTCCATTATATTCTATCAATCCAATAATAATGTTCTTTATTTCCGCTTTATTAGCTGCTACTAGAACTAGAAAATCCAAAATCAAAGCTAGAACTAGTTTTACAAAGTACAAAAATCTGCTGAGGCACGTGTAAATAGAGTACTTTAACATTCTTGTATAATCTCCAAGGTGCAACTCAACAAATTAAACACTTTAGGATCGTCCTATCTACACTATAATTTCAGAAATTATTGCCTTACAAGTTACAAAGTATATATGACCCTGGTACGTACCTAAATAACACTTATTAGGTTGAATATTAATCCTTAGTAAATGGATGGATTATGAATTATGATCTGGATCAGGCATAATGATTAGCAGGCAAAACAAAGAGGGGGTCGATTCCTTGAAGCTCAGAATTCAGCACTAGGAACTTCATGGACCTCCAAGCCTTTACACATAACTTGAAAGGCAACAAAACTATGTATATTATTATGCTCATCCAATTAGCCATCCCCAAAATTTGCTCAACCAGTGCACAAAATAATAAATGTTCCACACTTGCGTAAATATTCATCACATAAATGCTTCTCAGAGATTCTTTTTGTGAACCAGCTTTAAGGTCCGCTGCTATCTTATATATTGGTACTGTACTCCTCATGATATAAGTGGGCATGCAAAAGGTGGTGGCCATAGTTAGTTATCCTTTAATTTAAGAGAACGATAATTTCTCACATGAAATTTGCATGATTCCCTAGGGGCGAATTTATTGGCTACAATGGTCACTTCATAAAACTAAGTATTTCATGCATATATATACATATATTTTCAAAAATTGGTATAATATTATTGATTGTCATTCATATTGTAAGAAGGCTAAATGGTGTACTTGATTGATTGTTAAGTTATTTACGAACTATTGAAAATTCCCACTTAATATAACTTTTCCGCATAAGGTATGCAATATTCATAGTTGTCCTTCTTTTTTTAGTGGTGCACCCATATTCTAAAAATATTAGATTCACCTCTAATTCCCAGTTTCCCTTCAGTTTAGTTATTTCCCTAATTTTAGTAGTCATTTAAACAATATTTGGTTGAAGTTGTCTGGCGTTTCCTCGCGTAAAGGACTACTTTTGCATCGGCTCTCTCTCGTTAGGTAATTACCGAGGCGAAAGCTG
Organism: Capsicum rhomboideum; assembly: GCA_031232105.1. NCBI lineage: Eukaryota > Viridiplantae > Streptophyta > Magnoliopsida > Solanales > Solanaceae > Capsicum > Capsicum rhomboideum. Next base: position 87,565,572 of record CP124717.1, read on the forward strand.
CTCTCTCGGAAGTCAGTTTCCTCGCCACCTTAGTGGGACTAGTCTAAAAAACTTTCACTTGAACTGCCAAGACTCAGTTTTTTTGCGGGAAGGCCCTTCTAGAATTACGTTTAACGTCCCTTTATTACTTTCCCGATCGGCGCCTCGGGTCGGTAGCTGGGCTCCGGGGCATTACTACCACGGCTACTATCGACCCGAGCCCAAAGAAGGAAAAGAACGGACTAAAGCGAGGAGTTCATTAGCCATACATAGTTAAGGAGGATCTCCCGATCAAAAAGAGCGTGCGAGACTTCGAAGGAACATTCACACTTTGATTCGTGAGCAACTTCACGAGAACATTGTGAAAGGGGGAAATGGCGGCTGTCCGTGCACTTTCCGGAAATGACGGAAATATAGTCCAGTGCCGCGAAGGCGATAATGTCTGAAAGAAAAAGGGTATGATGTTGAAAAAATATTTGAAGTAGAAGTTGTGCGTAAGCATGAATCTTGATTCTTGATTTGACTTTATTTTGTTACGAAACTTGATGATTTTGCAAGTAGCAACTACTATTTCACAAAAACACTTCAAACCATTTTTTCATATTTCAACAACGAAAAAAGGACAAATATACCCCTGAACTATGATAAATGGTATGTATATATCCTCCGTCATATTTTGGGTACACATATACCCCTGCCGTTAATGAAATGGTACGTATATGCCCCTCACACTAACGGTAGGTACATATGTGTACCCAAAGTATGACGGAGGGAATATACATACCATTTATCATAGTTCAGGGTATATTTGTCCCTTTTCCGTTTTAATTTTTTAATCCCAAATAATTAACTCAAAACCACTACCCGACCCAGTCCCAGTTAAAACCCAAGAGACGCATATCTAACAGATGCGTTTTTTTCACCCCTATAACGATATACACACACAATACAGTAACATCCACTACTACCAATTTCAAAAAAAAAAAGAAAAAGAAACCATTAACCCATAACATCCAGAAACAACACCAAATAAATTGAACCTTTCACGTTTCAATTTCCAGCAAAATTCCATCGGGAAAACACTACCCACCACCGATCAATAACACGTAGCCACCATCGCCGCACCCCTAGCTCCGGCCACCTCCGGCCTAATCTCCACTCCATCCAACCAGTAAACACCAACTAGTAGCAGCGATCAGTCACTGTAATTTGATTAGGGTTCACGTTTAAGAGAAAAGCAGAGGGAGTATCGGTTTTGGAACAACGGAAAAGGGACAAATATACCCGCGAACTATGATAAATAGTACGTATATACCCTCCATCATACTTTGGGTACACATATGCCCCTAACGTTAGTGTGAGAGGCATATATGTACCATTTCATTAACGGTAGGGGCATATGTGTACCCAAAATATGACGGAGGATATACACATATCATTTATCATAGTTTGAGGGTATATTTGTCGCTTTTTCGTTTCAACAATATGAGATACTTGAGTTCAATAGTTGCAATATTCTAACGACCATACCAATTTTTACTCAAGTATATGCGAACTACTTTTGCTTCTCGAGTGGATTAGAGGGGGAGGATATTACCTTTTACATACTAGTAACTTGAACAAATCCCTTGGTGACTAGAACCCACAATCTTAATTTTGAAGGTGAATGGTGCTTATTACTTGAACAATTCTCTCGTCTTTGCAAAAAGAGACTAATGCTTCAGATGTGCAATTGGCAATAATTAATAAATTTTTATTTTGAAATGTCAAATGTGAGAGCTATTAATGAATTCCAAACATCTTCATGATATGAGAAATATATAAAGTACTTATAATTTAAAAAGTGTGCATTTTGGCATATTTAATTTCATATTCATTTTATCGTGCGCATGATGTTGGAGGTGGGGTCAAAGATGTGCGTCCATTGTGCTGAAGTTTGACAGAGAAAGGTCTAACACCAGCTGCAATGCCTGGTTAAAGAAACAAAAAAGACAGAACAATTCAATTTCCCGCTGTAGATTATTGCTCCATTATGTGTCTATACACATTTTAATTATAAACATATCAATCTCCGAAAGTGAAGAAACTCAACCAGTAGATACAAGACAAATTAAAAAATGAAGACGAGTAGGAGGATCGTCATTCTGCTCCGGTATCAAATGTGTATGATCTGAAAAATTTGAGTAGACTTTTGGAGAATGCAGCAATTATGCGTGCATAAGAAGAATTGCCGTGAAAATTGTGCCAATCAACCAATGAAGTGGTTTACTTCTGTTTGAATGAGACTTCTTCTCATCTTGTGACGTTACAGTAGCTGTTGCTGGTGGTGGGGGTGCCAACACTGGTACCTCGCATTTGTTTGATGTACCATTTGCCTGCTTATCAAAGAAAATCAATATTGTTTCAGGGGAAAAATAGACAAGAGTAATGCAATTTAGTAAACAATGATAAAGAGAATCCAATTCTGGCCGGGAGTGTCAAGTAGAACGAACATATCTTGAAAAAATAAAGCAAGACCGGTTACACACATAAACGAGAGAACAAAAAGGATACCCACATTACAAGTTCTGGTAGCAGCAATAAGACAATCAAGTACACATCTAATTCACTACTTTTTCACCTTAGATTATTTGCAGGCCGCCAAATATAAAGTACTTAACAAATTTCATGCCTACTTATTATCGAATTCAAAGGTGCTCTTGGCCTAAATGTTCAAAAGTATTCGCCTTCTCTAGAAATGCAGGAACTTTTCACGTTATTATTGCAAAAGTGTTCTTGTTAGAATTTGCACCTTAGCTGAATTGACATGATCCATTTATTTAGATGAAAGGGAGTAAAGTATCAAGAGAACTAAAGAAAAGCAGGAAAATAAATACTAAATCCTGCTAGAACGATTTTCTAATAGTGTCAAATGTGGTGTTATGTTCATTTAGCAGTTCATGTCAAAGCTAGCTAGCAAACCTTGCAATAGGCAATACTGCTACAGTTACAAGTTAATTGGCCGTTTGCTCCATCTACAGCTTCTGGAGCTCCACCACCATCACTTTTCTGCATCAGTAAGCAAAAATTATGATGTTCTTATGTTTAACAAGAGATAAGTTCAGCAAAAGAAAAACTGCAGAGACTATACCTGATAAAAATCAACAGCGATAAAATTTGGCCACCTATTGCCTGCTGCTCCAAAGCAAGTCTTTGTCATAGCAACCAGTGGAGCAGAATTATCCATACAAGATTCTGTTTTGTTGGGATTGTCAGGGAAATAATTCTGCAGAACCAAAGAGATCGACGATGTACTCATAGCTGATGATTCAGAACGACTTGGACAAGAATCAACTTTCATCCCGTCCTTTCCATCTGCAAAACATACAGTTAACAAGTCAAGTCATCAATTGTTTGAGCAACCATGTCTAAATGATACCAAATGTAAGAAAGATGAGCTAGTGAAGTTGCAAATACAAGGAAATTTACACAAGGACCAACTTATGCCATATTCTGAAAGCAAAATTCGACGTTGATCGACATAAAGCCCCTAGTCTAATTCTAAAGCCTTGCCTCTTCTAACACTTGAAAGCTAAATGCAGCTCAACATAACAAGATCTCACAGGAGGCTAATTAAATCTAGAATGCAAGAATATCTAGATTCACAAAGTATGTCAATACTTTTTTTTTTTTTTTAACAAAGTATGTCATAAAGGAACGCAGAAAGCAACACAAGTATCAAATTAGACACACACGGTTAACTCACATTGGTTTTCTACAATGTATCTCCACTCATAAGCAATGCCCTCAGAAGCCTCCTTTGATGATTTAGAGGAGAAGACTACAAGACGTTGATTCTGCTTGACCATGTCATCCACTGTAGGCCAATCTCCTCCTCTTTTGGGCATACGAGAAATTGGAAACCAGTACTTATTAAGACCAGACGCATTAAAAACCTTGCTCAAGCCCATTGGAGATGAGACATAGTCTTCAATGAAGATTGTGACAATCTCTGATGGATTTCTTTCGAGAAATCCTTGAATTTCTCTCAGTGTATTGATTGCGGGTTGCTGAAATGATCCAGAAAGTAAGTTGCACCAATCAGCAACAACAAGTATATGAGTGAATCAGGTAACCAAGTATAACTAGAAGTATGTTTTAGTAAACTTACAAATGCTGTAACATTGTAACACTTTCCACCAAATGAGTGACAAAGCCAGATATCGTTGTTGAAATCATACATATCAAGCATAAGCCCTCGAACGCCATTCTACAGACATTAAAATCAGTTTCTATAGAGAGTTTTCACTTCAATAATTTTAGGACCTGTGAGAAGCTAGTGATTTTTTCACTGCTTATCATAGTAAACGTCCATGTAGAAAATCCGACTACTGTGGTCTTTACATAATTATCGATAGCATATTATATTATTTTACTGGACTAGTTCTCAGATTAGTTGAATCACACAGGTATGGATTTTCCAAAAACAGATTCTTTTAATTCTAAAAGTGGGGAATAAAGATAGCAATTTGATCTCATAAATTTGATATATTACTTGAATTATGAAGGTAAAGTAGAGTGACCCATTAGGACATTAGCATGGGGACAATTTTGATGAGATGGTTTGGTGAAAGCACATGCTTATGTCCTAAGCAAAGTAAAATACTCTATTGAGTTTTTGCATTATATATTGCCAAATTCAAATCTGACTTTTTTCTCTCTCCTACCTAAAAAAGTTCATCTTTTAGACTAAGATATTCCATCTTTTTGCATTAAACGATCAGCTTTTTTATTTTCTCAGCAAATTTTTGTACTTCGACATCTCACTGGGCTTCTTTCAATTTTAAATATTGACTATTGAAAGAAAAACAGAAAAAAAGGAAAAAAGAAAAATACTGCGTACAAAAGTATTTTGTAATTGACCATATAGCCCTTGTGTTTGTTTATTCATTTTAAGGACAAAGACAGTTGACAAAGAAGGTATTTGCTTTGTTCCATATTAGGTGTACATCTTATTATAAGTGCAAGTACCATATTTTTCAATTAATTTATTAAGATGGAATTAATTTCTTGAAAGTGAAAACAAGTTAATTATAAAGTTTTGGATAAATTAGTAAAACTATTCTTAAAGAAGCATATAAAAAGGGAAAGTGCATAACTAATATGAGACGGAGGTAGTGGTATTTGAGGTAAGTATTGAGCTCATTATTACAGAAAATAGAGGAAATCACCTGGAGCTGATTAGTAATGGTATCTTCCTGGTTGGTCGGAGCAAGAATATCAGACCCGGTTTCAGACTTTGACCCGGTAATTGCAAACGAGTTGTGGGTCGTCAGCCATGAATACTTGTTGAACGGCAAACCTTTTACCTTTCAACCCCAAAAATAAAAGAATTAAAATTAAATATACCATTGATGAAAAGTAAAAAATTGTTGCCGGTGAGAGTTGGCTGGCAGGTATCCCGTGGATTTAGTTAGGTGATTATCAAAAATAAAAAAAGTGAATAATTGGATTTGAACTATTGATATATGAATTCACCATGGTTGTGGGAATAGTGGGTCGAATTCGACTACATCTGGGCCGAGTATTGCCATTAGCAGGACATGTGTTGCAAACTAGACCTTCATCACAATTAGTGATGGTACAAGTTTCTCCAATCTGTAATAAATCAAACAGAAATTCATTAGTGCGGTCTTAACTGGGATTAAATTAAAATAATTAATGTTTAAGAACCAAAAAAAATCAATACATACCTTTACGCAAGAACAATATTGGAATAAGAAAGAAACTGCAATACAGAGAAGAAGAAAATTCATAGGTAGCCGGATGATCTCCTGCAGAAAAGCAAAAAAAAAAAAAAAAGAATTTTTTATAATGAGAATTTGAGATGATTAACAGTAATGGGCAGCAAGGAATTGACATTAAGAAATTGCATGCCTGCATCATGTAGAGGCTCTAAGTTCTGACTTTTTTTCTTCTCTCCCAAACAATCCCCTAAATCTGTTTTTCTAAACAACGTTTTTGTCTAATTGTATCCTTTTGAGAAAAGAAAAAAAGAAGTTAGTTTTACTTTTACTAGGATGAGGAAATATCTGTTTTTTCTTAATATATATGTCCGGAATTCGGATATGTCCGGGAAGTTAATTTTGCTTCGGAAAATTTTAGCCAATAGGAGTACTTTTCTTTTTTATCTTTTTTGTTTTTTGTTTTTTCTATCTCCACTAAACCCATTAATATTATTAAGTTTTAGTAAATGTTTCAATGGGTGCTAAAGATCGGTTGAAATTACTTTTTGCACAATAAATGTTTCTAGTATTAAGTAATAAAAATAGTAAGTTAAGTAATAAAAATAGCAGGTATTCTATTATAGTACTCCCTCTGTCCCAATTTATATAATACATTTTTCTTTTTAGTCAATTCCAAAAATAATAACACATTTCTATATTTAGTAACAATTTAACATTAAAATGCCCACTTTATCCTTAATGAAATGATTTATAGTCACACAAATATCCATGACTTATTTTAGACCATAAATTTCAAAAGTCTTCCGTTCTTTCTTAAACTTTGTGTCAAGTCAAAGTACATCACATAAATTGGGACGGAGGAAGTATATGTTACTTTTCGAATAAGATTAGAAAGCTTGTCAAAATTCGAGTATTATCAAAACTACTTGTTAAATCCTTTTTGAATAAAATTTAAAAACCATTTTTGCACATTAATCCCTTCGTCCTATTTTAAGTGTTTGTTGTAGTCAAAATATTTCAACATATTTATCACTTTAAAAAGTTAAGATAATTTTAAAATTATTTTAAAATTTTCCTTTTATTTTTAATGAAATAATTTATAACTATACAACTATCTATTTTAGATGACACATTTTATTTTTTTTATTTTTTTAAAGATTGTGTCAAATCAATAATATTACATAAATTGAAACGTAAAAGTAACCTCGATCGAAAAGGAAAATTGGTACTTTTCCAACAATTCATTTGGACAATTCTGGAAGGAGGCAGTAACGCGACATCTTGCCTGCGGCTATCCTCTTGAAATTACTGCCTTCCCTCTTATACTTTTCTTTGCTGACCATCCATCCTATTCAATTAATTATGCAGAACAATTTTTGAATAGTTCATAGTTTCTACAAATAACGTATTTGGGTTGTACTTTTTTTTTGTCCTATTGTAGCCGTAGTTTAAGTTCTTTTTACACTTATTAATAAAAATAATAAATACAAAACATAATTTATTATATGTTTTCTAAAAACTGAGCAGTATTAAGAAGAACTATTTCTAGTTATTCAATATTAAGTATAAGTTAGAAATAATTGTCAACTTTAATGTTGAGTTTCTATAATAATAATTATTTTGACATAATGTTTTTGCATTAAAATGATAGTTAAAACGAACGAGGACTAAGTAATATGTGAAATTTCAGTCACCACCATCCAATTCAATTTGAAAAAAAAAACTAAGAAATAAAAATATTTCATATTTATTAGTAATTTTTTTTTAGGAAAAATAACATAAACATACACCTAAACTTATCATATTTACACAAATTCCCACCCTTACAAAATAATTATAAAAATCCCAACTAATTATGTATCTTTGTTGGATGTATTGGGAGCTAATTATGTATCTCGACAGACCCAAAATCGAGAAAAAATGTATAGGGAGCTAATTAGGTATCTTTACAAAGGAAAAAATATATCGTCGTTGGATGTATTATGTATCTCGACACACCCAAAATTGGAAAAAATGTATCGAGAGCTAATTATGTATCTTTACAAAGGAAAAAATGTATTTTCGTTGGATGTATCGGGATCTAATTATGTATCTCAACAGACTCAAAATTGGGATTTCAGTAATTATGCAAAATGTCTGAATATTCTATGATTAAGCTCTAAACTGTCGGGATTTATATTGTTTGTCCTTTTTTTTATCGTTATCTAGATAAAAATTAGAACAGTCAATATGGGCTAGGCCCATTAGGCCAGTCCAACTCAACCCGTAATTTGATAAGATTGAGTTAAGATATTTGAAGCTCATTTACGAACAGGACTTTTTAGCCCGTTCCATGGGGCTTGAACAATGTGGGTTGGACTGGCCCATAAATCAAATAAAAAATTAATTAAAAATAAAGTAAATTACTAAAAATAACAAAATTACAAGAGGACTCCTAACTCAAAGTCTACTTAAACCATCATATATTAATATTACAAATCCAAAAATTCTAATATTGAAATAATCAAAATACAAAATCATTATTTTTTTTTTTAAAATCACTATTTAGTATTTACTTACTTTCACTTTCGACAATCGTCACCTCCTTGACTCCTTCCTGTCAGTCATTTATAAATTAAAAAGATTATAAAATAATATTTTTTAGAAAGTGGGCTGATCCGTCGCAGCATGCAATCCACAACGTGATGGGTTGTATTTGTTGTTTTATGACCCGTCATCTTAATGGGCTAGCCCGACCTGATCCATCAAATTCTAAAGCCCATGTAGACTAGCCCGACTCATATTGGCAACTCTAATCAGTTAAAAAGGTTATGAGGTTATTCTATTTTAATTGGTAAAATGAGATTAAGAACAAAAAAAGATTACTTCAAACTTTTTGTTAGTTAAGGAGTTTTTTAAAAAAAAAATAAGAAAAAAGTTATTTAAAAATATTTTTTTATTAGGAAATAAATGTGTAAAAAGAACAAAAATAATATGTTTATTACGAAAAAAAAAATTAACCCAATAAAGTAACAATAAAATATTTTTAGATCAAATTATTAATAAAAAATATTTTTATTCAATATCGTATAATTTAAAGACATTTTTGACTCCAGAACTGAGGAGGAAAAATTAGAAAAACGTGCATAGTCGGTATACTAGAGTTTAGGAGGACTTTAAATTATGACTTTTTAATAATTTAGGGACCAAAAGGGTGAACCGCTCAATCAGCTTAAACAGTAAGCTACACGGTTGCGGTTTAATGTGTGCGTAGAGAATATGCAACCTTCTTCTCTATATATACCACCTATTCGAATTACATTGTCATTATTTACATGTCAGAAAACAACAAAAAGTCCTACTCTTTGCTTTCTCAATCTCAAAATATGTCCATGTTTTCTGCTCCATGTAAGTTAAATAATTCAATCTTTAATTATGCCTACCATAATCCCTCTTTCTGTGTGTTTATGGTTTTCTATGTGTAAGTACTCATGAATGTGGTCTTCTCTAGGGTCTTGCATGTTGGTTCTAGTTACTTTATAGTTTATGTGTCCATATCCATGAAGCGGAGCTATGAGCTAGCAAGGGCCGAGAAAATTACACTGTTTATCAATGGTTAAAATTATTTTCTTAGAACCCCTTTGCCACTTCCTGTGTTTACTTTTTATATTTCGGACCCTCTTAATGAAAATTCTAACTTCGCAGGCTGGATTCGTGAGAACATGAATTCGTTCTCATGATGAGTATATATTAGCCAACATATATACTTTTTAAGTTCTCCACTTTCATGCATTCTTGAATCTTGATAACTGAATCTGGGCACGTTAATTCCTCTTCTTCTTCTTCTTCTTCTTCTTTTTTTCTTAGTTCTGTGTTTATGCTTCTTTGTGGTCATGCATAGTTCTAGTTAGTTGATATATAGGTTTATGTGGTTTAATTTCTAGTTCTCCATATCCATGATATATCTGTTTATATTGAGAGAATTTTTATTGACGAGCTACAGCAATTGCACCTATTAAAGCAACTAAAAGGATTGTTGAGATAAGTTCAAATGGACGAAAAAAATCTGTTGATAAATGAATTGCAATTTGTTGATTATTAATTACTTACAAAAGCTTACTCTAGCTATAATCTGGTTTGATCTTGTAGTCCAAATAATCTTGTATCATGACGTATGTGAAATAGTAGTAGTAATTACCGAAATAAAAAGACTTCTACGAACCATTGAAGTAATTCCATCTCCTACGGTCCAAAGATGAAAATCTTTGTAATATGCTGAACCATTCATGAACATCACAGCAGAATTGGTATTAATTACTACCATTAATTACCAGGTGGATAGATTATATTGGGTGCACTCGGATTCCTCTGTAATATTAGTAGTATTCTTGATTGAACTGTCCCAGAAAAATGAAAAACAAACTGTCCTTAGGCTGCTAAGAATAAATGTTTTAAAGCTTGGTGCAATCTTTTGAAGTCCTAGTGACTTGATTAAAAATTTGACAACCTATTCATCTTATGTACTGGATAATTCTGCTTCTTCAAATATGTAATTGCTACCACAATATGTGCACAGTATGATTTGTCATAGTTGTCTTTTTCCTGTAATTAAGTTGATTAAACAAATTCCTTGGTTACATAGTTAATATGGTGATTGACTGTTTTCTCACAATCTTTTGACAGCTTCAAGCCTGTTTAGCAGTGTCAACCTATTTGGTTCTACATCCGGAGTTCAACAGACTAGCAACTCTGGTGTGCCACAATTGTGTGGAACAATGACCTCATCAGCATCACTATCTGCTCCTTCTTTTGGAAGTTTTACATCTTTTGGCGGTAAAGACTTAATTTTGTTATGATGTTTTTCAGCTTCCATGATCGCATCCAAACCAAAAAGAATAGGGTTGTGCAATTTTCTCAGAAAAAAGTCACTATCATCAACATATTTTCTTTGTGCAACTTTCTGCAGTTAAAGCTGCATCTGTTTCTAGCTTGATTTTGGTGCATTATTATGTCTTATCAACTGAATTTAACATAGAATGCTCTCTCATCTCTGTCCAAATTCGGTCAGTAGAAAGACCACTTAAACTATTGCATGGGAATGACCTATAGACACTCTTTGAATATGTTTTTTCCAATGATTTCTCTCGAAATGAAAGTACAGCTTTCTTTCTTGCCTGTGGTCCAGGTGTGGATTGGCATATATAGATAGATGCTACACTTAATACTGCCAATTTCATGTAAGGAGAGATATCATATTTACTTTTCTAGAGCAGTGAGGAGGCTGTGGAATTGGTCCAAAAGCTAAATCTGCTCCTCGTGAAAGTAGCTATGAACATTGAGTTGTACTCTTCTCCAAAATGTTAGATCAACTGCAATATCTCAGTGGGATTTCTTATGGTGGGTAGTGTGGTTGCTTACTATTTCTGGAACCGATCTTGTGCCAGCTAATCTATTGATGCTTGTAGTTGTCTTTAATTAGTGATTAGAAAATCAATTCAATCTGTTTTCCTAACTGCAGGACCAGTATCCTTTAATGCAGCAAATAATGCTACACCTGGTCAAACACAGAAAATATCCCCGGGATCGTCCACTTTTCCGACATTTGGAAAGAAATATGACGCTACTAGTGTGGCCAATGAACCTCTGTTGTGGTCCAGGGATGCCAATGTCTCAGACTCCTCCGTGTTTGGAACTCTAAAAGCTCCTGCATTTGGTGTTTCAAGCAACCCAAACTTTGGCACCCCAAGATCTGATTCCTATTCCTTTGGCCAACCAGCAGAATCCATGTCAGGGAGCAAAGGTTTACTTTATTGTCCATTTTCTCATGTATTAGGGCCAGATTATTCAACATCTTGAGGGAGAATTTTGTTACGTAATCTATATGATCTGATTGATATAAGATTATATACAGTTCAATGTGCATTACTCTATGCTTTATATTGATCTGTAATCCATGTTGAGCTTTTATTAGATACTACTAAGTATTATTTATTCCTACTTTATAATTTTGGATATGTTAAGTGTTCAATCTTGATCAAATTTGCAAACCAGGAAAAGAAAGTACAACACCTTTGCTCAAGAGCTCTGGTTTTGGAATGTCAACATTTCGCATTAATCAGAAAGGAAGTAGAATAGCATCATATATTGCAACTCCAGAGAATTATGATGACACAGGACCCATTGGTGGAAAAATTCAATCGATTTGCGGAATGCAGACTTATAAAGATAAAAGCCAGGAGGAGTTGAGGTTTGAGGACTACCAGTTAGGTGATAAAGGTATCCTTAACTTGTTCTCATATATTAACACACTTTTTAATTTCTCCACCTTCATGTATTCTTGATAACTGAATCTGGGCATGTTCCTTTCTTCTTCTTCTTCTTTTTTTTTTTTTTTTTTGGGTTCTGTGTTGATGATTCTTTGTGGGTCTCGCATGTTGGTTCTAGTTAGTTGATATATAGTTTATGTGGTTTAATTCCTCCTTCTCCATATCCATGATATATACCTGAGAACACGAAGATCTGTTTCTATATATTGAGAACACAAATTACTTTCAGCAATTTACCATGTTTATTATCGCGAAGATTTCTTGGTATTAGTGACTAAATAGACTACCATAAATAACCAGGCGGATAGATTATATTGGGAGCACTCGGATCACTCTGGAATACTAGTGGTATTCTTTGTTATACTGTCATTAGAAAAAGGTGTCCTTTGACTGCTAACAATAAAAGTTTTGAAGCTTGGTGCAATCTTTCGAAGTCCTAGTGACTCAATTAAAAATTTGACAACCTATTGTCACGGTATTTGTTCATCTTATGTGGATTCAAATTCTTCTTCTTCAACTATGTAGTTGCTACCTCAATATGTGCACATCTTCCTGAAATTAAGTTGATTAAACAAATTCTTTGATCTCTGTCCAAATACACTCAGAAGAAAGACCACTTAAGCTATTGCATTGGAATGACCTACAGTCACTCTTTGAATATGTTTTTCCCAATGATTTCTCTGCCAAATGGATTAAGTACAACTTTCTTTCTCGCCTGTGGTCCAGGTGAGGATTGGCATATATAGATGCTACACTCAATACTGCCAATTTCATGAAAGGAGAGATATCATATTTACTTTTCTAGAGCAGTGAGCTGGCTTTGGAATTGGTCGAAAAGCTAAATCTTCTCCTAGTGAAAGTAGCTATGCACATTGAGCTGTACTTTTCTCCAAAATTGTTAGCAATAACTGCAATATCTCAGTGGGATTTCTTATGGTGGGTAATGTTATTTTCTATTTTTGGAACCAATCTTGTTCCAGCTATTGATGCTTGTAGTTGTCTTTAATTAGTGATTAGCAAATCAATTCAATCTGCTTTCCTAACTGCAGGAACATTAGCCTTTAATGCAGCAAAGAATGCTACATCTGGTCAAACACAGAACATATCCTCGGGCTCGTTCACTTTACCGACATTTGGAAAGAAATATGAAGTTAATAGTGTGGCCAATGAACCTCTGCTGTGGTCCAGGGATGCCAATGTCTCAGACTCCTCCGTATTTGGATCTCTAAAAGCTCCTGTGTTTGGTGTTTCAAGCAACTCACACTATGGCACCCCAAGATCTGATTCCTACTCCTTTGGCCAACCAGCAGTAGCCATGTCAGGGAGCAAAGGTTTACTTTATTGTTTATTTTCTCATGTATTGGAGCAGCAGATTAATCAACACTTTGAGGGAGAATTTTTTTCTGTAATCTAGATGATCTAATTGGTATAAGATTTACAGTTCGATGTGCAGTAATATGCTCTATATTGATCTGAAATCCATGTTGATCTTTATTAAGTACTATTTATTCCTACTTTATATTTTTAGGTATCTTAAGTATTCAATCTTGATCAAATTTGCAAAACAGGAAAAGAAAGTACAATGCCTTTGTTCCAGAGCTCTGGTTTTGGAAAACCAGCATTTGGTATTAATCAGAAAGGAAGTAGAACAGCATCATACATTGCAACTCCAGAGAAAGATAGCACAAGACCTGGTGGTGAAAAAATTCAATCCATTTGTGCAATGCAGACTTATAAAGATAAAAGCCAGGAGGAGTTAAGGTTTGAGGACTACCAGTTAGGTGATAAAGGTATCCTTAATTTTTTTCTTATCTGTAGATAGCAAAGAAATCTACCTTGTATTTCCTTAACTTTTTTATACTTCATGGGTGAATTTGCAGCTCAGAAATGTGCTTCTTCAGTTGGTGTTTCCAGCACACAGGGATTTGGTGTCATTGACAATACGAGGCCTTTCATAGCACCAGTATTTAACCAATCACCTGTTGATCAACCTTTTTATTCCCATTTTCCAAGTACATTTGCAGTGGAAAGAGCAGGGTTTGACTCTCTATTAAATAAAAATTCTACAGCAACTGCATCTACCCCTTTTCTGAAGTCACAGCAGTCCATTTCCCATATATTCCCCCCCAAAACATCATTGTTAAACACTTGTGTCACTGGAAGTAGAGTGGAATCTACTGCCTCCGATGTTTCAGTTTCTCCATCGATCCATTCAAGGTCGTTTCCACCTTTAAATCCAGCTTCCAGTTCTTCCACTTCCTCCACCTTTTCTCCATTAAGGAATCCATGGGCTTTATCTACATCTTCCACTACATCACTTACCCAATCTCCACTGTGTGCAGGTTTGGTCACACCTTCCACTACCTCCACCTTTTCTCCATTACCCAATCCATGGCTGTTTGCACCTTTAAAACCATCAGGCCATGATTTTGATCAAAAGAGCTCTTTTTCTCCCACTCCTGTTTTAGCTACAGGAAGCGCTCCACAATCCTCATTATGCTTGAATTGCCTAAAGCAGTCGCAGCCTTCTCCAACAGGACTTTGTAATGTTTCAAGCTCTCTACCTGTTGGGTTGGAAAACTCAAGAACATCATCTCAGATTTCCACAGGCTATACACCTGCTGGGAGTCAAAATACTGTAAGTGTTTCTGAACATGTATGCAATTAGATCTCATTTATATATCTCTGTCATTTGATTTCTGTCATAAATAATATAAAACCCACCTTGTGGTCTATAAAATCGGTGAACCACTCTTGCAGCCTCTGTTCATCTTTGGTCCTCTGCAGCCAGAAATGACTCCCAACACTGGAGCAACACTTCCAACAACCATCGGATCAACAGGTACTTAGTATGTATTGCTCTTTTTAAAGTTGATAGTATGTTGGATTGTAATCCATGTAACTGATCATCCTGGCACCTGTTTTCTTTCAGAAGGTGTTAGTAGCTCAGAAATTGGACAAGGAGTTGGTCAGCCAAGTATCAACGGCCAACAGTAAGTATCAAACTTAACTTCCATTGTTTTACTTATCAAACTTAACTTCCATTGTTTTACTTTACTGCATATGTTATTAAATGCTTCAGTTATTACTCCACAGTCCCGTTTTAACCTGATCATTTTATTCTTCTTCTGTGAGATCCTTCTATTTGTACTTTCTTATGCAACAGCTATTTCTTAATATATTTTCAGGTCTTACTTTCCGAGAATCATGGAAGTGAAGCCATCACCAATTATGCCTCCTGCTGAAACACAACCTTCAGTCCAAATCTCAGTTCAGCACCCGAATTTGACAACATCCATCCAATATGGAATTTCTAGTTTACCTGTAAGTTTCACATTTCTGAACAACTAATTATATTTTGATGTTGCTCCTGGATGTGTTCATTGGTCTCAAACCAAGTATCATACTTCTCACTAGCACTTATATGATGTACTGGGATTCCTCATTACTATTGCTATAAATGTTATGCACCTTGAAAGAAAGATTTATATATCACTTTTATTATGCTGTAATTATTGATGCTTTCCTGTCAAGGTAGGTGTAACTTGCTAAAGCATGATTCAGCGTCTAGTTGCTGCTGGCCTTTTGATTTTATATTTGTTTTGTTTTTACTGCATCAAATAGGTTTATATAAATAAATTCGAGTATATCTCCATTAAGATATAAACATCAATATAGTTGTCCAAGTTCCAAACAAACTCTTCAAAGTATAAAAAGGGCAGCCCGGTGCACTAAAGCTACCGCTATGCACGGTGTCCGGGGAAGGGCCCCACCACAAGGGTGTATTGTACGCAGCCTTACCTTGCATTTCTGCCAGAGGATGTTTCCAAGGCTTGAACCCGTGACCTCCTGGTCACATGGCAACAACTTTACCAGTTACTCCAAGGCTCCACTTCAAACTCTTCAAAGTATCATACATAATTAGGTTTTTATAGCTTCACTATGATTTTTAAAATTCATTTTGTTTATGTTAAAGGTGAAAATAAAATTGTAGGCTATTATGAACAATTCTCTTTTGTTGTTGGTTGCAGGTTTCTAACAACCCTGCTCCGGTCAGACGAAAATCTTCGTTGATAATTCGACATTCATCTCTAAGTCGGCATAGGTTGCCGCCTCAGAAATACAATCCTACAAGTGATAAACCAAAGGTGAGAAGTAAGATTTTATGTGATAATTGTTTAGTAGCTCGTGGCATGCTTTGGTTGATGGACCAAAAATTTAAGTTAAGAGAAACACAGTTCATATGTAAAGATCGCAAGTACTGGTAACCTTTCGGTGAAAAAATACAGGAGAAAGTCCATACTTTCATCTATTCCGAGCAAAACACTGGAAAATTTTACAGGACTATAATATTTGTTTATGCAGGTCCCCTTTTTCATGGATAAAGAAGACGCTTCTGGCGTACTAAGGACAGAAGTCATCATCAGTCCAAGGGAAAATCCAAGGGACTGGGTTCGTCCTACTGCTAAAGAACTTCCACTAGGAGCGGACTCACGTATATTGTCTCAACTGAAGCATATTTCTATGGACAGTAAGCGTTCTTTCTTAATGAACTTATGCATGCATGCCTTCCTTTCCTCTATTAGTTCAGCTGGATTCTAATGGATGCATTAATCAATTATCATAGATAGGGAATGGGAACATCACATGTAATGTTTAGTGGATTACATAATATCTACCATTTTTTGTCTGCTCAATTAAGATCCCATTTCCTTACTCTGAAAGCCTGGAATCTCTAATTGTTCAAATTAAAATCAAGTAACTTCACAGTTTGGTGTTTCTTCAAAAGACTTTGGACACTAGAAAGATTATCATTTGTTATCTATCTGAGTGTATCTAAGGATAAAGGTTCACTTGCTATTTTACAATTTCCAAGAATTAAGAACTAAACTAACCAAGTTTTCTATTTAATTGCATCATTCCCTTTTCTATTAACTTGATAAAAATGTGATGAAAATGTAGGTACGCACGGAGACAAAGTTGACGATAAGCCCAAGTTAGAGTCTAAAGAGGTGCATTATGATAATTGTGGCGATGACAAGGATGTGGATGCCATAATGCCGAAGCTCCAACGTGCTGATTACTACACAGTTCCTCCTATCGATGATTTAATATCAAAGGAGAAGGAAGAAGCTGGTTTTTGTTGCCACGTGAAGGACTTTGTAGTAGGAAGACATGGCTATGGAAGCATTAAGTTCTTGGGAGAAACAGATGTCCGGAAGCTTGATCTTGATTCTGCTGTCCATTTCAACTGTCGTGAGGTGCTCATCTATATGGATGAGAGCAAGAAACCTCCAGTTGGACAAGGCCTCAACAAGCCAGCTGAGGTAACTCTCCTTAATGTTAGATGCATCAACAAATCAACTGGGAAGGAGTATAAAGATGGATCAGTGGTCAACAAGTACAGAGATATGCTTATTAAGAAAGCAGCAGAGCAAGATGCAGAATTTGTTTCTTATGATCCAGTAGAAGGGCAGTGGAAATTTAGGGTATCACACTTCTAAGTGTATGATCTCCCTACGTAGTTTGCTTGCACAAAGAATTAGGAGTTCAAATTTTCTTTGTTGATTTTGTGGCATAACCAAATGTATGAATTATAAGGTGTTCTGCTGATATATTTTACAATTTGCTCACTTTGTTTGACGATTCTCTGATCATTTAATAAATATAATCTCCAATTTTTTATCATTCATAGCCTTCTCTCGATATCCAAGGTTTTATCACTGGATTTCTTTCAAAGCTTATTCATTTTGTGGAAAACTTTCTCTCTTTTTTGAGCCCTTGGTTGCGGTATTTTGTTCTTCCAATTAACCTTTTCTTATTGCACTTGTTTGTGGGTAGATTTTTGCTATATTCTTATATGAATGTACATATTTTTGTCTGATTTTCACATGCAGATCTGGAAGTAGATACTCCAATGCGTGATTTTGGATAACTATTGTTTAATTCTCTAATGGCGTTATCCCTGGTTAATGGCTAGCATAAAATTAGTTATAGTGAAACCTCATATTAATGAATGCATTCAGGTCCCAACTTAATAGTCTATTCAATTTGTCAAAGACTGTTAGCTTGCCTTGGTGCTGCATATATAGTCAACCATTTTGTGTCTAAATGTCCTTGCATAGGTACATTTTGTGAACATGGATTGAGGTATTACTATTGAAAAGCTGTCGGTAAAAGTAAAAATACTATTGTTGTACTCTTTAAGTTCTTAACATGGACTAATATAAAGACAGTGTTAAAAATGTTTTGTCATGTTCCAAACTAATTTGGGATTCAGAAGCAATTGATGGTTGATTGATTGGTTGAAACACCGTGCACCCACCAGAACAAGATTATTTTGCATGTGTTATATATATAGCATTCATAAATTCGCCATGGCGTAAATAGTACATTAATTTTATGAAAAACGCCAAGCTGAAAAATTGATAAGAAAATATAGAACTTTGATATTTATATAGTTACTTTTCCCTTAAATGAAACATCTATTCAATAACAGCCCAATAATGATAAGTCACAACTCGCAACGATCCTGAGTAACCTGACTTGCTAATCTCATGGCTCCAAGACAAATTCACATAATTAAAACATTACTTAAAATAAAACTTGTTGTTTAGTGGTTGCAATTATTTCTTTTAATAACTGCGATGTGCAAGTTTGTTTGCCGTACCTCGACTAATTCTAAGAGTATATGTTACCTCCTATCAACACATGTATTGAGTAATTCTGTCCACCAATGTTTAGATAGAAGGAGAGAAATCATCTAACGTTTTTACCTTTGCTGCAATTTAAACATGAGACCATATAATTCTCCAGTGATTAGTGGCTGAAATTTTATTTGTCAAAAAGAAAGGAAAAAAATAAAAAAAAGGAAGCTACCAGTCCATTGCCTCTCTGAATAAAGCTAAAATCAAATCTATATTTTTAGGTAGTACAATTGACCTTTTCTGGGTGTGGTTTAGCTGGAAATACAAGTAATGAGACCAACATCAATTAGTTTTACGTACTTTCCCTACACTCATTTTTATTGTCTACTCTATTAAAATCAAGTGTTCAGTTCAATTTGAAAAATTAAAAAATAATTAGCATTTCATACATATTTGCCATTATTACTTAGTATTAATTATTTCCAATTAATTTCCCAATGACTATTTTTTTTTTTTTAATTTCCCAATGACTAAAATGACTTATAATACTTAAAAATGATATAATAAACTAATCATTTTATTTATAGCTTCTTAAGAGATATCTCAAGTCAAACATGAAAAAACAAACATGAAACAATCGACGGAGTACTAAATTAGCTCAGCAAATACAATCAAAACTCCAACTGGCACAGCATACTAAAAAATAAAATTTTTACATTTATTTTTTTCCTGTGAGAGATGCTCTTGGTCTCCTATCTCCATGCCCTTCAGTCCCTCAATTAACTGCGCTCGCACGCAACTATTGTCATACAAAACAAATAAACAAACTAGGACCAACGTGGGTGTTGGACTTTTCTATTACTCCTATGCTATTCTACTACTACATTTTCCTCAGAGTCAGTGATCATCCTAGATCTACTCATCTCTATTATTTCTCCATCTTCTCCTCCTCATCTTCCTCCTAACAATGTCGTCGACGCATCATGCTAAGACGGATTCGGAGGTGACGAGTTTAGCCCCGTCATCTCCGAATCGTCCCGTTTACTACGTCCAGAGCCCGTCAAGAGATTCACATGATGGAGAGAAGACTACTAATTCCTTCCACTCTACTCCCATACTTAGCCCAATGGGCTCACCGGGCCGACAATCTCGTGACTCATCGTCTACACGTTATTCAGGCTCACTCAAGCCCGGTTCGCAGAAGTCGAGCAATGGGTCTAGAAGCAACAGTGGAAGACACCATCATCATCGTCATCGAAAGGGAGATAAGCAACAATGGAAAGAATTTGATGCTATAGAAGAAGAAGGACTTCTTGATGACGATACCTATAGTAAAGGTGTACCTCGTCGCTGTTACTTCTTGGCTTTTGTTGTTGGCTTCTTTTTACTGTTCACTTTCTTTTCTTTGATCTTGTGGGGTGCCAGCAGAAATCAGAAACCTGTCGTTACCATGAAGGTAAATTAATTTCCTTTTTAGTTTAAGTTTTATGCAATGTAGCATAAAAATATTTATACAATTATATTAGATCAATTGTAACATAATTACAAGTAAATTTCTGGATCAGAGAAAGAGAAAGTGAGAAACATCAGTTGGTAAACCGACACGATTAATAGCACTAATATGCCATCACATGATAAACTACACTATTCATGTGTGACAACTGTGTATATAACTTAAATCTGTACCTAGATCTGGTTGTCTCATTCATGTACTTGTAAACTTTAAAACTGAGATTGACACAACGTAATGAATAAGAAGAAAAGAATGTTATGATCATATATATATGATAAAGCCTAACAAATGTTACTACAGTATGTGTAACAAATATATCTCTAGCTAGAGGGATGGAAGTATACTTGTTAAATTGAGTGATTTATAATGTGCAGAGTATATCATATAATGAATTTGGGGTTCAAGCGGGGATGGACTTCTCAGGAGTTGCAACAGAGATGATATCAATGAACTCCACAGTGAAGTTGACATTTCGAAATACAGGAACATTCTTTGGGGTGCATGTAACGTCTACGCCTCTTGTTCTTTCCTTTTCACAACTCACTGTTGCCACTGGAACTGTAAGTATTCAATTAGTACCTCTTATTAACATTATTTTTTACTATTAGTCGCTATATATAATTAACTTGATGTACTTGCAAATAGATTTGATTTATATACAGTGGTTGTATATAACAGGTTTGTACCATCACTAACTTGTGTTCTCTACTTTTCGAGTTTAAGTATATATACCGTCAGGGGTAAGAATAGTTTTACACCACTAGAACAATTTTTTCTTGTTACAACAAGTAATTTATCTTATCTTTAAAATTACAAGTCTCACATTTTAAGAGGCTTATCATATCATTTAAGTGACTTGATAGTGTAAATTTTTTTAAAGAGTTTAAGTTTGTGTAAATAAACTTCCATTGCTGGGTATCTACAGGTAAACCTCCTTAAAATGTATGATTTAAAATATTGAAAATATGATATGTTACCTACTACGACAGGTAAAATATATGAACCGATGGTGTAAAAATTAATTATTTACACTAACGGTATATATTACGTGAACTCTCTTTCATATTATTAATTTCACTTATTACGGACAATTACCACAGGCGACAATTATCTTGGAAATTCATAGATTTTACTCCTTACGAATTTACACGTTGACAATGTGTACATTGTCTTCGAGCAGATAAACAAGTTTTACCAACGAAGAAAAAGTCAGAGAACAGTAGCAGTGACTTTGATAGGAAGTAAAATTCCACTGTATGGAGGAGGAGTCGACTTGAGCAGCAAAGAGGGTAAACCAACAGCACCAGTTTCATTGAACTTAGATTTCATGGTTCGAGCCAGGGCTTATGTTTTGGGAAGAGTGGTGAAGCCCAAATTCTACAAGAAGGTTCAATGTTCCGTTGTAATGGACCCTAAGAAAATGAACGTTCCAATTTCGTTGAAGAAATCCTGCACCTACGTATAAATTAATTAAGAAAGAAATTGACCCACGAGACACGGAGGTGTAACAAAGAGACAAACAAATTGAGAAAAATAGCTGCTTCGTTGAAGGTCCAAGTTTTGTTATTTTTCAAATGTTGGAATTATTAATTTATAGAGGAAAATGAGGTGTGGCTGCCAGGTTTGTCGCTGATGGCTTGTGGTATTGAGTGAATTACAAATGCCTGTTTGAGCAAAATGATGTACCTAGAAACTGATGTATTTATATTTTTTATTTTTACATGTTTTGGTTCATTCATATGACATTGAACTAGAGGATTTTGAGATCTAAATTCCATCTACATCTAGTCAATATATAAGTCATTCATTCGTATGGTTTGCATGCTATTCTTAATTAATATAGTAAAGTAATACAGTATGTACTTTTTACTTCACTTTTTAACCTCTAAGGGGTCGTTTGGTAGAGTGTATAAGAATAGTATAAAATATGGTGTATTAGTAATACTTATGTTAGTTATGTTTGCATTAGTTGTGCTTGCTTTTTTCTTATACAGTGTTTGGTTTGGTGTATCAAAAATAACATGAATTGCATAATTTCTAAAAATAAATTACTTTTTACAAAAATACCCTCCATAAATATGATGGAGAGGATGTAGAAAAGGTTTTGAGGGACAATTATGGCTTTAACTATACTAATGCATGTATTAGAATCCATTGCATTACTAATATCAAGGATTTTCATGCATTAATAATACACTCCTTAATACACAATAGAGTGTATAACTAATGCAAGCATTAGTAATACATAGGATGACAAAGTGTACCAAATAAGGTATTAGTAATACACAAAGCTAATGCATACATTTTTTTTTTTAATACACTCTACGAAACGACCCCTAAGGATATAGTATGACAGGTTTCTGAGCTACACACAAGAAGAGTGAAAAAATCATTTTGAAAAGTCACCTCGTTGCGTTAGAGAAACAAATCTTACCTCGTGTATTGTACTTTAGAAGCTTCTCTATAAGGTATAATATTCAAAATCAATCTATTAGCTCCACCCGCTTAACAATATCAATGCATATTAGTGTATTAAGTACAATTTTTAAGGTAATAATTTTGAAAGTAAACTTGACCAGCTTGTCAACACCGAAAAGAATTTTAAAAATGGAGTGAAATGAATGAAAAGAAGGCTTTAAAGATTTGCCTCGCATACTAGAACCATCAAACTAAGTAATTTAATTTTAAGAGTCACAAATTAAAAATGTTTACGCACATAATCATGTTACGAAAGTTTCTGAAAGACAAATGCAACAAATCTATTTAATTTGGTAGAAACACTCATTGCGAATAATTATTTGGTAACTTACATAAATCCCAACACTTTAACATCTAATTACTTCCTATCCCAATTTTTATCAAAATTACATACAATTACGGAATTCTCTTCATCCGGATACATAGCTCAACGTCTGCAATACATCCATTTAGCAGATACATTAGGTAATAATTAAGCGCAATAAAAACATATATAGCAGAAATTTGTTCAATTATGGAGCAAATCACGCGACAACCATTTAAATGTCTTCTGAGTATTCCAAATATTGCGTAATCATTTCAAATTTCAAAATTCAAAAACAGATCACGATTCTTCAATCAATAAAAACCTGCTTCTTTCTTCTCTGTTTTTCAAGGTCGATTTTTTTTTTTGACGATACATAATGAAGCGAGATACATTATATCTTGGACAACATACTTCATACCCTGCAACGAGATACATTACAATATATAAGTTAGATTACTATTTGGTTATTCATCGTTGAAGAATCGATACATAACTTGACACACAAATGTATCAGAAGAATAAAAAGCATGAAGATACATTACACTATACAACTTTTGTGTCGAGATACATTACTGTAGATAGAATTTGAGAGAGATAAATAAAACTACTTATAGATCTAACAGACATAATATATCTTCACCACAATTTTAATGTATCTTCATATCTTTTTAAAACGATACATAACTATAATACCTTTTTAAGATGGTCTCTTGATGTTTCTTCAACAACTTTGCCTTTTGAAGCACCAAAACCTTGTTTTTTCGAAGTATTAACTGCCTCCTTGAGCAACTTCTTCATCATAGCAGGATCAAGAGACAATCATCCCGATACATAATTCTTATGTATTAGTAACACAGATATCATTCTGATGCATAAGTTTTATGTATCAGTAACACAAAAAAGCATTTCGATACATAATTTTTGTCATATTTTCAACCAGATACATCATCTTTATGTATCTCCTTGGAATAAACCTCAAGTATCTCAATGTCGTCATCGTTACCATTAGCCGTAAATCCAGCAACAACGAATGCCTCCTTCTCAATCCGCCTTGCGGCATCGGAAGCTTCGTCTTTTGGGAAAGTTTCGTAACGCTTTGAGAGAATTGAATCGATTTTCGCCATTGATGGAGGTGGTGCAGTGGAGTTGATGATTAGAGTTTAGGTATTCTAGAAGTTTCCGTTGTTGCTGAAATGGGATGGAGGTTGGGTATTTTAGGTATTCTAGTTTTCAATTTAAAAATTTTCCGCCATTGATGGTGGTGGTGGTGGTGCAGTGGAGATGGAGATTGGGGTTTTGGGTGTTCTAAAAGTTTCTGGTGGTGCGTCGTCCGATGCAGTGGGTGTTGGTGGTTCTAGTGTTATGGTTTGGATGTTTAGTTTTATTATGGTAGCTTTTATTCTGTAATTTGATTTAGTTTGTTATGTTATTTTTGGATTAGTTTTGTGTGTTTGGATAGACATTAATGGAGAGACGGAGGAGGATGTTAGACATTAATAGGTATTAAATTGGTGGAGAGAAGATTTTCAGTCAAATTTTTAGGGGGACAATTAATGTATTCGATTTTTTAGGCTGACAATGACGTATCTGAAAATTTAAAGAGAAAGAATGTAAATCAAGGATTTTAGAAATTAATATAAAGGATAGGAATTTTAAGTAGTTTAGATAAGTTAAATTGTGGTATTAGGTAATTTTTCCTAATTATTTTTGTTAAATCAGATACTATCTCATTATTGATTGTCATTTTGAGTTTGCTTACAATCCCTTTGGGCCTAATTCCGATTTGTAATGCCAACGCCCACAGCTCTACATCTAGTTGACTCCCTACTCAGAAGTTGGAAACAAGCACTGGGCATCAGGTTTGGCCCATAATAGACAATCCAAAATATTGGGCCACTATTGAAATTCATAGAAGGAGGAGGCAGGGGGCCAAGGGCCTAAAATCTTGAAGTAACAAACCAACAAGAAGAAATTCCACCTTAGTGTCCATTTTATGGATTGGTGTTTAACTCTAATTTTCCCCACTTTATGGGAATACACTAGGTATGTTGTTGTTGTTGTTGTTGGTGGTGGTGTTTAACTCTAATTTTAAAAGTTATGCACAAATAGATTCAACTGATATAATTTTTTTTTCTCCATGCTTTGTTTTTATTCCTGGTGTATTTAGCTCCAGTTTAATGTTTTTCTGTGAAATTAATCTCATAGTTTGAGATCTACAGTATTTCACAAACATACACAAATTTTTTATGAGATTCTAGGCTCTTATCAGAGTGATACGAAAAGTACTATTGTTGTTAGTAGGATGAGGATTAAGACAAGGGTGCGATAGCATTTTATTGAATTGACCTTCATTCTTAAGTCAAGTGGTCCAAAACGGATGCAAAAATTAGTATTGCAGAATGGACACACATGTATTTTGGTTTAAATGAGGATCTAAACTACTTCAATTCATCTACGAATAATTGAACAACACACACAAGTTATGCCAATACATTAGGACTTGTAAACAATTTAACAAGATAAGTAGAACAAAGACATACTAAATTATGCCAGACATGACACAATTTGTGAACAATACTGATTAGACTTGCCAATGCGTGACTTGTGAAAGATATCTACAATGAAGATTGTGCTTACGGCCGTTGATCCGCTCACATGGCTTGCAAACAGGGCAAGTTTATCAATCTGACATGATTTGTGAATAACTTAAAGATAGGTAGAATGAAAATTGTACTCAAAGTCATTGTCGCGCTCGACATGTCTTGTGAACAATGCAAGTTTGTCAATCCGGCAGAACTTATAAACAATCTAAAGATTAGTCCTAGGATGCAGCTTATACTTAAAATCATGAACCAATCAGCATAACTTGTAAAAGATTAATTTTTCATTCTTTCGAATGTGTAGTACTCCCTCCGTCCCATTTTATGTGACCTAATTTGACTGGGCACGGAGTTTAAGAAATAAGCTTTGACTTGATAATGTTTACCATATTGTCCTTTAAAAAATAAAAGGTAATGAATTCACTTTTTAATTAAGTGGAACCAATAAGGATAAAAGAGTAATTGTGCCTTGCAAAAGTTAACATATAAGAAAATGTGACATTCTTTTTGAGACGGACCAAAAAGAAAAGTAGGTCACATAAAATGGGACGGAGGGAGTACTTAACAAGGCTACATTTACACAAACTTCTTAAACTCAGGCAAATGTTAAATGCAAATAACCCCAAGTAAATTGACCCGTCCGAAACAAGAATCAGAATGGTGCTTGAGGAATTTTCTTTGGTCCATGTTCTTAAAGATTAGAATTGGGTATTTTAGTCAGAATACTGATGGAAAGTTATCTTATTCTTGTAGTATAGGCTAGTTAGGCTTTGAAAATCTGAGTAATAAATGTAAAATTAGTAACATGTAAAGATGCTCAGTTGAGGGGTTTCAACTTGCAAAGATTCCTAGTTCAATTGTCACATCATTAAATATCAAAAACAACTTCCTTTTAACAGATAGTCTTCCGTTTCAAAATAGTTAGTCTTTATTGACTTGATAATTCTTTAAAAAAATATTTATTAGAAGTTTATTTTACCAAATTATGCTTATTAATTATGATTTGAAAATATAAATTTGTGGATTATACATTATGTAGTCATTTAATAATAGAGATAGTGTTGGAAAAACATAATAAAATTCTCTTGATTTCATAAATAAGACAACTAAATTAAAACAAATATTTTTAGTAAGAGGGCCAACTAAAATAAAACGGAGGGAGTAAAAGATGGAGAAATTTATAAACAACTGAAATACTTAAAATTCAATCCCGACATCAAGCAATTTGCAAATGCTTGGGAAGTTGCAAAGGCATATAGCCACTTGCAACTGTACATGTGATGGACTAGGAAAGAATTCATTCTAGTATCTTTTTTGCACCCAACTAACTATGTACTCCCTCCGTCTATTTTTATTTGTCCACTTTCTATTTTAGGATATTCAATAATACTTGTCTAGTTTATAAAATTAATGGATAATTTATTTATTTCTATCCATTTTAATCTTAGCATTAAATACGATTCATTATCTAATGTATTTTCTAAAACATTAAATTTATTATATTCAAAGAATAATATAATAAAATTATCTCTACTATTTAATAATTCTTAATTTCTGTGTCAATAAAAAAAATGAATAACTAAAAATAGACGGAGGAGTATTCCTTTTGACTGATTGCTCAAGTTGACCTTAATTTCTTTATTCAAGAAAAAAAGAAGAATATCCACTATCCCTTCTCACGTCATCTTTCTTGCCTTTTGGATTGATGATCCAAAGCAGGGCCGAAATTAGTATTTTCACTTATGGAATTTTACAAGATAAAAAAAAAAAATAAACAGATAAGAAGTCAAGAACAATTAAGAAAATAATTGTCGAATTTGTATATATAGTATTAATCAGTTGAATTTTTTTAGCTCCCCTAATCAAAGGGCCTAAACATTTTTAAAAAAAATTATATTTAATTTTTTGGGTATTGAAGGGCTCGGATGGATCTATTGTGTCTTTAACTTTAGAATGAGATAACACAATTCTATCATTTAGCTCACTCAGTGCTCTCAATGAGTGTCGATTGATTACTTGGTATCTTCGCTAGTGAGCGATAATAGATGCTTTGTAAAATAGTTAATATGTGCCAAAAATGATTCGGACATCACTATTTTTAAAAAGAGAAGCAAAAGTGCCAGTTGAATAGCAATTTCTACTTGATCCCTTCACATGTATGTTGCTTTGGTATTCATGTAATTATGAATACATGACCTGTGAAGCATTTACGAAAAGAATTTCATCATCTTTTATACACTTTTTCTCCTAAATAGTACTTCATCTGTTCCAATTTATATGACACACTTTTTTTTTTAATCAGTTTAAAAAAGAATAACATATTTCTATATTTAGTAATAATTTAACTTTAAAATACTCACTTTACCCTTAATGAAATGATTTACAACCATACAAATATATCTCATTTTAGACTACAAATTTCAAAAGTTTTCCTTTCTTTCTTAAACTTCATATCAAGTCAAAGTACATCACATAAATTGAAACGGAGAGTATCTAGTAACTGTATATTGTATCGCAGTAAGAGATAAGAGGGACAAAAGAAAAAAAGAAAAAGGCTGGATAGGACGGATCTAGTCACGAATTTATCGTCATATAATCTAAAGGACTGCAACTTATGCCGAAAGGTTTATATCTGCTTATTAGTTGATGAAGCACATTACAGTACTCCTCCGTTTTAAAATAGTTGGCCCACTTGACATTAGCCTTAAGAAAATAATTATTAGAAGTTTATTTTACTAAATTAGCTTTATATGCTTTGAAATTATAAATGTGAGTATATACACTTTATGCAGTCATTTAATATTAGTGATAGTATTAAAAGAACATAATGAAATTTTCTTGATTTCATAAATAGGATAACTAAATTGAAACAAAGGAAAAAGGCCAAAAAATACCCTTAAACTATCCAAAATAGAACAAAATATCATCCGTTAGTTTTTTGGCTCAAAAATACCTATCCGTTAAACTTTTGGCTCAAATATACTCCCCGTTAAACTTTTGACTCAAATATACTCCTCAGTTAAATTTTTGGCTCAAAAATACCTCTCTCTTTAACGGAATTACATCAAGCACGCCACGTGGACAAAAAAGGTCTCTTGAACAGTCCACGTCAGCGTCCACTTGAAAAATCCCTCATATAATAGAAAATTTATGATGCAGAAAGAGACAAACTAAAATACTATGATATTGAATATTTAAAATCTTCACCTTCAACAATTATTTGAAGCACAAAAATAAAGAAGAATTAATAAGATTGTGGAAAGTCTTCCAAGAAGAGCCACAAATAAAAGACACGTTTTCGTATCCAAAAATAACAAATCAGCTCAAGTAATTAATTTTATAGTACATGTCAATAGTCAATACACGTTCATCTTGATTGAAAACCATGTATCATTAGGAAAATTTAAAGAGTTGGTTCCAACTCTCTTCCTTTAATTTGCTCATGTAAATTTCTTGTTCGTTTTTTAAACAAAGAAGTTGAAATTCAGAATCTAATATCACAGCAATGGAAGCCTCTCATCGTTGTTTCTTTAACATCAAATTTGACGGTCATTCAGTTGCATAACCCCCATTTCTTTACACTGCCTTTTTCAGCCGACAGTTTTCAACCAAAACTTTAACTGAAGGGTATTTTTGAGCCAAAAACTAATGGAGAATATTTTTGCTCTATTTCGAATAGTTCAGGGATGTTTTTGATAAGAAGACCAACTAAAATGAAACGGAGGGAGTATTGATTTTCGGGTATTGAGCCAATGATTTAATTGGAGAAAAATGCAACTTGCAAGAGATAAACTGAATGATTGCGTATGATAATTAGTTGATCATTGTTGGCCCCAAAAAAATAACTGCAACTCATCCACTGACATACAACAATTCCCATTTTTCCAAGTAACCAAGTTGTTTCATAACTTCATTCACTAAATACGGCTATTAAAAGATTTTTTTTTTAAAAAAAACTGTACACTTTGTTGTGTCCCAATCACTTGTCTTCATATTGAAAGTGATAATATCCCAATTACAACCTATTTATGTACAATGAACTTGTTCTCTAATTACAGACAGAGTAGAAAAAATTGACCTGCCTAACCAATAAAGTAAAAGAAATTAAAAAGGAAAAAATCAGAGATGATATAAAAAAATCTTCAGTACTCTGGAAAATCTAAATACTACTATGCCTTTTCTATCACTAAAATTTAAAATAATTTAATATAGATAGACATCACCGAATGCTGATCCAATCATCATCAGCATTAGACCATTCAGATTGTATGAGTTCATTCATTAATCCCCTAAGCCTTTCAGCCGGCGATGTGGATAATGACCCGCCGCTAAAATTGATCAATTCTTGAAACGCCGGCGAGGGCAGAGATGTAATTTGACATGTTACTGTTGATTCAGCAGAGTCATCAGATATCCAATCTGGGAAATCAAATGGGCATCTGGGAGATGTTAAAGGGGTGTTACTGTAACATGTCTCGTTAGTCGATGTAACAGTGTCATCTTGATCAGCAACAAAGGGGTGATTTAGTAGCATCTCCGCAGTCCATCTTTTTCTTGGGTCCTTTACGAAGCATTTTCCTAGAAAATCTTTTGCTTCTTCTGATAATTTCCCCGGAATTTCAGGCAATTGATCACCCACTCCAATTGTCATTAATAATTTAGTTATATCTGAACATCTCCAAACTGGATTACTTGTTGCCATTTCCGCCACCACGCAGCCAAGTGCCCAGATATCTGAGGGAGTGTCCTGTTTACCGGAGGTAACCATTTCCGGGGACATATACAATGGAGTACCCCTCAGTTCACATCGCAAATTATGAGTGGATTCGACTCTCTTCGACAATCCAAAATCGGCAATTTTAACTTGCCCATTTTCGCCAAGAAGAATGTTTTGTGTTTTAATGTCGCAGTGAACATAGCCAGCCTTGTGGATATAGTGTAGCCCTTTCAGTAACGCCTTGGTATATTTCCTGATTTCCAATTCAGGCAATCTACAATTCTCACCTGAATTCTTCAGCTTATCCGACAAGGCACCTCCTGAAGCATACTCCAACAAGACATTGTACAATTTTTCGCCTTTTTCGTATGTATAACTGTCTCCGAAACAACGAATAATCTGAGGGCAACCATTAAGCTCATCCAAGATCAGCTTCTCGTTGACCAGTGTAGCTGAACAGGAAGCTGCAGATGACTTAACCACCATTGATGGAGAAAACAGAGTGCTCTGCCTTCTGGGTATTGCATAATTGACTTTACCGAAGCTACCATGGCCTACTGCTTCACCTCGAATCCAGTCCATGGAAGAAGATTTTTTGGAGTTGAAATTTTGGTACTTTTAGGATTTCTGTTAAAGAAGGAAAAGAAGAGAACAGAAGAACGCGCAGTTAACCGCGAACTTTGCTTCACATAGGAGACTTCAATATATAGTGTGGCCATGTGGGTGGAATTTATTTTCCTTTTTTTTTTTGGTTTCTTTAATTAATTTCTATTATGTTTTCTTTATAGAATGAATTTAATAAACCGTGTTCACATAACGAGTGAATAGTGACGAATACAAACGTCACATCGTAGATTGTTTTTTCTTTTCTTTTTTTGTATTGTTTTATTAATAGTTCAAGTTGAGGGAGAGCCTGATAAAAAGAAGTTGTGGAGAGACAACAACAATAAAATAAAAAGGCATGTGATTAGGGTAAGATGTTTCTTCTTTTTTATGTCTCCGGCCCCCAAATGAATTTCTTCGTAATTTCACTAAAATAGCGGACGTCACTTTAGAGACTTGGTTCATTGAATTTTTGGGTTTGAATTTACCTAGTTAAAGTGTTGGTGTCGAGAAATTTCAATTTACCTTAATAGTGTGAACTGTTTATGGTGAGTTTGATTCAACTTCTCGAGTCTACATATTTGTATACACACATATATATATAACTTTGAATCATTATCATAGTTGTAGGTAAAGAAACAAAGCCAAAAGATCTTTTCCATTAACGTACAGTAGTTGAGAAAATCAAGACCCACGAGAATCGGATGGTGATGGTTATGAAATCTACCAAATGATCACTCTACCGTTAGTTATATATTTTATAAGAAAAGGCTGAAATTTACTATCACATTTTAAACATCTATAATTCTCTATATACCAACAAAATGACCAAAAAAAAAAACAAAAAAAAAAAGGTCAGTTTTCAATCAAAGAATAAAATGGACGGTTTGTGTCACGGTTAAATTGTGAATTGAATTTGAATCGTACAAAAATGTTTGTAGAGACATGATGGCTAATAGGCAACTCTAAAAGTCGCAGCATTTTTTGTTCGTTGTATTTGTTCGTAATAATTAGCTACCACCACTAAAAATCTTTGGCACTCTTCATGGCTCTAATGGGGCCTTTTTAATGCATGCAAACCGTAGGAGTTGCACTCTTCAAGTCTGTTGTGGCCTGTGGGCTCCTTTGCCATTCACAAGTTTATTTCAACGCAAATTGCATTTAATTTGACTATTCATACTTCAACAATAATCATATATTATAATTAGTGTAATTCCACTAATTTGATTATTCATGCATCAACAACAAATATATACTTAGTGTAATCCCACGAATTTGACTATTCATAATAATTTTAAATATTAGTTATTATTTGTTTTGAATCATGTTGCTCATATTGTATGTATATATGTTTCAGACTTAGAAATAATAAACACTTGTATATTTTTTCCCGTACAATTTCTGAACAAAAACTTGCTCATGTCTAGATGAAAGAGTTTGACGAAAGATCAATAGGTCCCTATTAGACCAAATCAATAGATATATAACCTGCAAGTTAATTATTTATGCATTTTTTTCTCTTATCCATGATTAATTAATACATACTTTTACTTTATTAAATCAATTAACTATAGTAAGTTGAATTGATTTGATGTAGACATCCCACATGATATTGGAGGGCATGAGTTAATTAAAAGCAAGATACTGAAATATAGCCAAAATTTATGAAAAAGGACAAGTAGAGAAGAATTTCAGGCAAGAAGAAAGAAAAGAAAAGGAAATTGGGATTTTTTGTCGATCGGTTGTCCTCGATGGAAAGAAAAATAGAAAATCCATCTTGTGCCAAACTATAAAAAAGGAGATTAATTGGTTTCGGTGGAGTTGGTCATTAAAATTAGGAATAAGTTATGTATGAGTATGGACACACGATATTCCAGCCATCATGTTTCATATGGAATACATAATTGTACCACGCTTCCCCACTATTAATGTTCCTTTTTAATTTTCATTTGATTATCAGGTTAGGAAGATATATCTAGATAATAGTAATCGTAATTCAATAGTAGCCTCCTAGTCACTAATAGGACCAAAATGAAGCAATTAATAGCATGTTTGGCCAAGTTTATACCATCAGCTTATTTTGAAAAGTGCTTATTTTAATATTATTTTTAAAAAAAACACTTTTGGTGCGAAATAATTCATGTTTGGCTAATAAATTAAAACAGCGCTTTTGAGCAATAATTACTATTTGGCCAAACTTTTAAAAATTTAAGTGTATTTTCTCAAAAGTGATTGTCAAATAAGTATTTTTAGAAAGAAACTACTTTTTTTAGCTTATAAAAAACAGCTTCTACTACTCCTTGAAAGTACTTATTTTCTCTCAAAAACTTATCAAACAACTCACTTCTTAAAAATAAGCACTTTTTTAAAAAGATAATCACTTTTGGGGGAATTTTTTTGGCCAAACGGGTTATAAGTATATGTAAATCTTAAAATGTTTTCTTAGTTTTATACAATGAAAACTCCAAAGTAAAAAAAAAAAAAAAAAAAAAAAAAAGAAAAGAAAAGAAAAGAGGTCAGAAATATTCAGCCGCTTTGCGGCGCAGAGGCAGCACCACCAGATTTTCTTTAAGCTTTGGTTGCCGGTGATTGTGGTTGCAAAAGGTGTTCATAGGCACAGAATGCTAGGGCTAAGGCCTACATTTTGATTGCTTGCAAATAAGGAGAGAATAATAAAGCCAGCTTGTATATATGAAAGAGATCTCCTAGCTTCTACTTTACCCCTCATAATAATGCTTGTTGCCCTTCGTTTTCGTGACACACACATAATGTTCATTCATTTGGTCCTAGAAATTTGAGTGCATTGACTAATGTTACGGAATATAAATATGTCTTAGTATAATATGTTAAATTTTTTATTAAACATACATATATATAAATATTTGAGGATACACTTAATTATTACCTTTATTAACTTGAAATCGTATAAGACAGAACGATTGTTAATCTCTAGAACTGTGTGCTTGTTGTTGTAAATCTTACGAAAAACACCTTCTTCATGAACACTTGTATGAAATTCCTTCATAGCTTGAGGTGTGCTTCTGTCACTGTCCTTAAGGATATTTCACCCGGTATGGGTGTATCCCCTAGGATTCAACAAGCTCTTCTAGTATATAACTAGTTAGGAGCCAGAAACTAAAACAGATTCACAAGATTGAAAATCCAGCCTTAATATAATATAGAAAGAATAATGTCTTTTTCTCTCTTGAAATGTTATCTCTTGTCTATCTTCCAACAAAAGGAAAGGAGTTCAATATACATAGTGAATCAACATCTTCACAAAATGGGTTGAAACCCCCAATGGATTACAACCAACATAATGGTCAAGAATTGATTACTCATAATGAAGAATATATAAGTCAAAACCATTAAGTTAAATTGTAGGTTACAAAAAGCTAATTAAGAGGTTGTTATTATATTATAATAATAACTATTAGTTATGGCAAGAAAATAATAAAGAATACTTTTATAACTTATTTTTGAGATGATTACAAATATTTTTTCTAATAATCCCCTACATATCTCAAAGATAATGTTAAGGAAAATAATATACATAATAAGAAGTTTTGCTGGGTTTTCACATATGAGTACAATGCGTCGAATCTGGTGTCCATAAACTATGAACCAGACCTAGATAAAATATGATTAAACTTACTGAATACTTGGTCAAGTTCAGAACTTATATGAACCAAGAATTCATTTGCAAGCCCATGGTCTTATTCTATCATATTATACTCGCACAATCTTTGTCATTATCGCGGTTTTACGCTAAGAGGCCATGCGCGTGTCATGATATTCATGAGTGCTCTAGAAATTCATCACAATTTCAATGAAGTAGCACCACTCCATACTCATATAGGTTCAATCATCAAGTGTGTTCTGCTTATTATGATTTGGATATGATTTGAATTAAGAGTTTAACTCAACCCTCACTTTGCCTTGCAGCACTGTACTATATTTACACATCATAGGAGGGACATAATTTAATTGTGCATACTTTGATCAACTAATGAATTGTTATTACCCATATGAACCTAATTCATGGGATCTCCAATCAAATAGGTTGGATTACCGTCATTATTAATCTTCTCAAATGACTAAAGTCTCACTCCCTTCGATGTTTCTTTTAGTTCGTGAATTGATCAGATTCACCACTGACTACACATAGTTTGTTTACGTAAATAATTTCATCTCACAACAGTTGTTTTATTACATTCTATCTTAAATGAATGTGTATTTTTACCAATGAAAAATTTATTTTTCACCATAACTTTTGTTGCTTGGCAACCACAACATATAAACACAAAAGATGATTTTATTCCATTGGAATGCTCATTAGCTTTCTTAACCAGCCTCATTACTTGCCAACTTCAAAACAACTAACTCTATTTAGTTGATTTTTATGTTATGGCACCACCACTAATAATAATTCATAATCACTAGTGAATTTTGAGATTCACATTGCATCGTTGTACAATTCTAATATAATACAAAACTCATATAATCACCAACATAAATATAAAATATTCTTCAACAAACTTAACAACAATTTCCTTTTTCACTTCTCATCACTATAATGTTGCACTAAATCACATTACGACTAATTATCATAAATCTATACATGCAACATTTATTAATGTACAACCAAAAATCTTAAACCGTTTTATAGGATCATATAGCTCAATCTTAACAAGACACCCCAACACTTTCAAATATTTCAAAATAGGAGAATATATATTTTTTTCACAATTCATAAAACTTTCAATATTATATATAACATACGGATTTATACACCAAATCATAACAATATTAAATTACATGAAAATATTTCTACTGATACATCTTATCTACTCCAAAATCAAAATGTATATAGGCAAAGCTCCAAAATCAAAATGTATATAGGCAAAGCTCCAACAACATAAATAAAATTCCTTATCAATGTGTTAATAGAAAACATGTTAATTGTCAACTTTCAGGTAGTATGACAAATTTCAGTTATTACAATAATATAAAGATCATTCAATGTATTGAATGCACTAAGGGTCGTTTGGTAGAGTGTATTAAAAAGAATAATGCATGCATTAGTTTTGTGTATTACTAGTACCTTATTTGGTACATTTTTTAGCTTATGTAGAACTAATGTTTGCATTAGCTATACACTCTATTGTCTATTGAGGTGTGTATTACTGATACCTCAAAATCAATGGTATTAGTAATGCAATGGATTCTAATGCATGCATTAGCATGATTAAAGACACAATTATCCCTCAAAAAATTTTCCACACCCTTTCCAACATATATATGGAGGGTATTTTTATAAAAAAATATATTTTTTTAGAAATTATGCAATTCATGTTATTTTTAGTACACCAAACTAAACACTGCATATGAAAAATGCAAGCATAGCTAACACAAGCATTACTAATACAAACATTACTAATACATCATATTTTGTATTAGTCTTATATACTCTACCAAACAACCCCTAAACGTATCTAACATTGTTACATTTCACAAAGCAACCGTTGGAGATAAATTCCAAAAAAAATAATAATCACATTAAAGATCATAAATCATATTAGAGAAAATGAATTTGTACCTACTTAAAAATATTAGACATGCACTCCAATAAAAATCATTGTTTTTGTTAACACCTTATCAAACTCAAATAAAAATCTCATTCAACTTTTCTCATGATTCCACAAGAGTCAAATTGACACAAGTATTAAAATCATATACCACCTCAGTTAATACCAATATTTTTCAATATTTTTCATACCACAACCTCTCTACTTCATCTGAGGTAGTGGTATGAACTGCGTACACTTTATCCTTCTCAGATCCCACCTGGTGGGAATACACTGGGTATGTTGTTGTTGTTGTTGTTGTTGAGTTTAATAAGAAGAGTTTTCTCATTCTTAGAACTTGAATAGTTCTAGAATCACCAACATATGAAAGTCATTCTTCTTCTTCTTCAACTTGGGTGTAAGATACAAAATAAATTTATTAGGACAAGTATGCTTAGTAGCACCCAAGTCTAACACCCAATTTCACACATTGACCACAAGATTTGTTTGAGAAATGACCACAATAATTTATATCATCCGCTTGATCAAGTTTATTTTATTTAGCGGGTTTATCATTTCTTCAAATCTTTTTTTACATTGAGGGGTATTTAATCCACATAAAACCATTAAAATTATAGACATGTGGTATTAGCACATACCTTATTAGCATTTTAAAGACATGCACATATAATATTCTCAACCTTTTCTTGATATATACTTCTCGAACACATATGCACGGCTACCAACATTCCCTTGCATTATTAGAAACTTACTAACATTCCCTTGCATTAGTAACTTAGCATCAAGAGTCTGGACACCAACACAATTGACGTCCCAGCCAAACTCGGAGAGCAGAATAGAAACCAACACCAAATTGACCAATCATACTCACATCATCACCAGCCTGCAAAGCTTCCATAGATTCCTTGGTGCCCTTGCGATGGTACCCAGATTTGTTGACCAGATGTGCTTTGTACACAATATTGTAATTGGTATTCACCGTAAGAATATAGTATGAAAATATCCTTAAGATTGTTGTAAATTTTATGGAAAACATACACCTTCTTCACGAACACTTGTATGGAATTCCTCCATAGCTTGAGGCCTGCTTCTGTCACTGTTCATAAGGATATTTCACCCGGTATGAATGTATCCCAAGATTCAACAAGCTCTCTTCTAGTATATAACTAGGAGTCAGAAACTAACAAAGATTCACAAGATTAAAAACTCAGCCTCAATATAATATAGAAAGAATAATGTCTTTTTCTCTCTTGAAATGTTAGCTCTTGTCTTATCTTCCAACAAAAAGAAGGGAGTTCAATAACTATAGTGAATCAACATCTTCACAAAATGGGTTGAAACCCCCAACGGATTACAACCTACATAATGGTCAAGAATTGATTGCTCATAATGACGAATAATTCAAAACCGTTAAGTTTTAGAATAAATTGTAGGTTACAAAAAGCTAATTAAGAGGTTGTTATTATATTATAATAATAACTATTAGTTATGGCTAGAAAATAATGAAGAATATTTTTATAACTTATTTTTGAAATAATTAAAAATATTTTTTCTAACACTTGCAATATTCACCCTGCCCACAAGGACAAATCATCAGCCCCGCTATTCCTTCTTGTTAACACAGAAAATCTAACTCATTCTAAGGTAGAGGTCTTAGAATCTTACTTAAATTAAAGTTAAAGGTAATTATGTTCCTTAGTTAAATCAAAGAGCAGAAACTGAGGGGGGGAAATCTATTCTTTCATGCGAAATGGAAATAAAGACTACTGAGATCGGAATTGAGTCACTCACGACCTACGTACTAAATAACCTTGACATACTATGATTACTTAAAAAGCTCATAAACTTTAAATTTTGAATCCATGCTTAGGACACTAACAGAGTGGACAGTGCCAGTGTACATGCAAGTGAGACTAGCCACAGGATCGTAGTACGTAACTAATATAACCAAAAATATATGACTCACATCATTGGAATAAGTGCAAGTGAACTGTAAGTACTACTATTGTAAGACGATTGACGGCAACAGATAATTGATTCTGCCTTCTTATTGGTTATTTTATCAACTGCAAGCCTCGCATTTTGCGGCTAAAACAACTTGCCCATAGTGATACACATATTACCCGCTAAGTGTCTAAGGGTACAGCTGGCAGCCACATCATTATCGAGTTGGCTCAGATCACACTTTTGAAGCTTCATCGTCTTTTGGCAGGAAAAGTAATTAGTCACACTTTCAACATTTCTGCATTTCTTATTTTCATTAGGCTAGTATAAGTAGTAGTTGTTGGAATGTAATACTTACTTTTGATATGCTAATACTATGAACTCTATCATTTCTCTCTTCTAATTCTCCTTCTCTACTGCTATTCTATTCTCTTCTTCTTCCTCTTCTCTTCAATTCTGTCCCGATTAACTTCGATACCTTAATTTGGGTATCAATTGGTATCAGAGCCAGGTTTGATTTCACAAAAAAAGGGGACCACATAAACAATTCGAGATGAATCCTACAACTGCCGAAGTAAACGTTCAGGAGCAATTTGAAGATCTGGCAGCAAACAACTCATTTTGCGCAGTGTCATAGAGGAGAAGCATCAGGACTTGAAGCTAGATATGGATCGCAAACAAGCTGAGATACTTCGACTTATTCAAGTTGTGAAGAAATTTGTTGATGGACTGCAATTCTATCATCAATCTAGAGATAATTCTACTGGAAGTGCAGGTCATTGTGTCTGTAGCATCGATTGCAGGTGTGACATTTGTATTAAAAGTGATACATTTCTTCGAAATCAAGGTTGGAACTGTGATGAACCAGAAATAAATCAACCTTCTAACTTTCACGTACTTGATGATCCACAGGTAGAACTCGATTCTTTTGTCTTCAGGTCTACTCCAGGGCTTGAATTGTCCAGTGTGTACTTTAATACATTGCTAGAATGTGTGGAAAATAAAACAACTACAGTTGTTTCCTACCTGTTTGATAAAATGTCTAAAAGGGATCATGTCCAAGTGGTACATATATTCATAAGAATTAAGAGCAAGTTCTCTTTTGTTTTAGTTGGAAATGGACAGCTTACTCCTGTATAGAATCCATGAATTGGTTTGAAGATTGCGAAGTTAGTTAGTTACGTAAATAATGTTAGAGAAATAGGAATGGATATTACTCACGTGTTTTGTTTGCATCAATCTTCTTATAGCATCACTAACATGTGTGATACTCGATGGAAGTGGTTTATGCATCCTTCTCTTGTGCATATTGATTCTTTTTGTTCAGATGCTACAATTCCAACATATAGCCCTGCATATAGTGGTAAAGGAGACCTCTTCTTACATTTAACATCAGTATCCAGGAAGGTATGTGTGTATCTTTGGGGCTCAATTTTGCAATTAACATTGCCTGACGCCTCTAAAAATGTAACCACAATTGACTTGTCTATACGTAATTGGTCAGTTGATGGGTGTACAATTTGTAAGGCTTCTCAAGGACGGGATTTATGGTTATATTCACGGCGTCACATATTTCTGCTTAGTCCAGTCATGGCTAGAAGTTTCCTAGTTTTTGAAACTGTTGAAGACCCCAAGGGAATTTGGCATCGATTTCCATTTGATCTTGGTTCACATTTGCTCATGGTTACCAGTAGTAATCCCTTGCTTGATTGTTCCCAAAAATGTTTCAGAAGACAAGGTGAAGCAAAATTATTTGAAAGACCAGTTCACTTGAAGGATATTCGTTGGACTATTGCAAGTTCCTGCTCTATTAAGGTCTTAGGAGAGGCAAGAGCACCGGAGTGTGTAGTTTTGAAAATTCCAGCTATTGTTAAGTAGTTGCATGGTGTGGATATTGAATTTAGACATATTGCTTGCTGGGAAGAAGCTCTAAGGGCACTTTGCCACACATTGCCTGTGCATTTTGTGCTGCAGATTATTGTAAAAGGGTTGTTTGATGATGTTTCCGGGATAGAAGTCACTGGATTCACTCTATCTTTGGGAGCTACAGCCAATCATGTCCTTTTATGCGGGATGACATTGATTGAACACAAGTTTTATGTGGTTCCAATTTCATTCTGTTGCATATGTCCTATTGTTCTTGTTCTTCAAGAAACTAGTTTTGGACTTCTTCTGTGGCTGAGAACTCTGTATTTTACAGCTACGACTCCTCCACTTGATTTAGTGAGTTGGAGAGCTTTAATTGCTCTTATTGTTGTGCGCCAAAACCAAGGGACTGCGAAGCTACACTAGGCTGGTGTTATAATGATTTTTTAAATTGGGGATTTGTTGATAATGGAAGGTTCTCTCTATTTTATTAGACCTATTTCAGCAATTATTTCATCAGAGACCAGCTTTATGTTGCCCTACATGATTGTGCAGTACTCCACCTTAACCAATGGTTATCAGGATGTCATGTGTTTAGTTTGGTTAATGGTAGCTCTTGATGCTATTGAGGTGGCAGAATGTCAATTTTGCATGGCCCTTTCGTTACATCAGCTCGCTTGGTATCCCTGTTGTTCCTATATACAATTCAGATCCACTAAGTTAAACTCAGAAACAAGGAAAATTAGATGACAACCACATTTGATTGTCATGTTCATTCCCTCATATTTTTTGTTCTCATTTGAACCAGGCGTCTCCTTCATAAAAAGGTTCGATTACTTGACTTTTGGCAGCACCGCTTCGAAGTTTCTAACACCAAGAGCTTATCGAGCTTATCCACAAATGATGGACTTTTTTGTTGGTATAACCTTCAAGGGGCAGTGCAAAGTGATTGGATGTGGCTCATATTATCCATTCCCCTTGCTACAAGATATAATCAGAGATCCTCGACCTTTGCATGATACACTTGGAGAACATGTTCTGACATTTCCTTTTGATCCTGGTGGCTTCAGTACTACATTTATCATCCTTGACGACAAGGATGTGTTTCAACTGGGGGTATTGATACACATATTACCAGCTAAGTGTCTAAGGGTACAACTGGCAGCCACATCATAGTCTAGTTGGCTCAGATCGCACTTTTGAAGCTTCGTTGTCTTTTGACAGGAAAAGTAGTTAGTCATACTTTCAACATTTTTGCATTTCTTATTTTCATTAGGCTAGTATAAGTAGTAGTTTCTGGGATGTAATACTTACTTTTGATATGCTAATATTATGAACTCTATCATTTCTCCCTTCTAATTCTCCTTCTCTACTGCTATTCTCTTCTCTTCTTCTTCTTCTTCCTCTTCTCTTCAATTCTGTCCCGATTACCTTCGATGCCTTAATTTTGGTATCAATAGCCTCGGGACCTTTTCCATTGCAATTTGCTTTTCTGATGATTCTCATGATCGATACATAAGTTTCTTCATGTAATTCTATTCTTGTGGCTTGTAAATTACTAACAATTTTTTTTTAAAAAAGTGGTTCTTTCTAAAACAATCTCATTTAACAAAACACGAGTGAGTTACTTTGATGGTAAGTATCTTTTACTTTCAACTCACAGATTATGAGTTTATGTCACCGAGGGAACGAAAGGTATTGGAGCTTCCAGTGAGTAGTAAAAGAAAAAAAAGGATCTCATTTAACAAAGATTGGCCTGTCACGTGCCAACTTACCTTATTTCTAGCCATGATCATAGCCTGACCAAACTGTTTCCAACTGTTTGAGTTGGAGTCCATGTACACACATTTATAATTTTCTCTTTTACTACTTTCTCCGTTTAAAAAAGAATGACCTAATTTGACTTGGCACGGAGTTTAAAAAAATAAATAAGATTTTTGAATCTTGTGGTCCTAAATTAAAGTTATGATAAATGTACCAAAATGCCCTTTAATCTTATGGTCTTAAACATGTCATGTAGAAAGTTGAAATTAAAGTGTTGCCAAAAAAAGAAAGGGTCATTCTTTTTGAAACAGATTAAAAAGAAAAGTAGGTCATTCTTTTTTAAACGGAGGGAGTATCAGATTCAAGCAGGTAGCCCACAGTAACTGGACTTTTTTTCTTTCCTTTTTTCGGTTGCTTCCACTCTTTCCAAGCAATTAGATAAGGTGAGAATCCCATCTTGCTTCGACTTTCTCAAATTTGAATACTTCAATAGAGTACTCTTTTTTTTTTTTTTTTTTTTTTTTGCTCCAAAAGATGATGGCCAGTTCAGATTTGTTTGAAATTTTCAAATATTGAGTTTGCACAATTTTCTTTTGAAGATTTCCTAACTCAATCCTTTTACAATTTTACCCTTTCAAGTACATAGAAACTCCAAAAACTAGTTAACGTTGTGTAAACTTGATAAATATCCTCTAGTTTGCTCATAGCTTGGCCAAAAAAATTTCTTTCCTATACGTGATTGAGAATGTGGGACTAGATCTTTATGTACATAGATCTGACAAAAAAGGATCATTTTTGTTAACATACCAAATTTAAAGTTGACCCCACAAGGTTGGGATGGTGATGGTTAGGAAATTGCCGAAATGGATATTCTACCACTCATTATTATTTTTTTTATTTCAAAAAAACAATAAGCATGTCCCATAGTCCATTCAATTATTACTCACAATCACATTTTAAACATCCCAATCAATAAAATGCAAAACAAGAACAAAAGAGGTCCCAAATCAGACCACGAAAAGTTGCTATCACGGTTAAATTGTGATTTCTGAATACATGCATTGTGGCTAATAGGTGAGGTCCAAAAGTCACAGCATCTTTGACTCCTATTTGTTCCCACAACAATTAGCCATCACTAATTACAAGCTTTTAGTATTCTCCCTCTTTATTATTACTGCTACTAACCAAAGCCTGACCAACTGTTTCCAACTGTTTGAATTGGAATCCATGTACACACATTTATAATTTTCTCTTTTACTATTAGATTCAAGCAGCTAACCCACACTAACTGGACTTTTTTTCTTTCCTTTTTTCGGTTGCTTCCACTCTTTCCAAGCAATTAGATAAGGTGAGAATCCCATCTTCCTTCGACTTTCTCAAATTTGAATACTTCAATAGAGTACTCTTTTTTTTTTGGCTCCAAAAGATGATGGCCAGTTCAGATTTGTTTGAAATTTTCAAATATTGAGTTTGCACAATTTTCTTTTGAAGATTTCCTAACACAATCCTTTTACAATTTTACCCTTTCAAGTACATAGAAACTCTAAAAACTAGTTAACATTGTGTAAACTTAATAAATATCCTATAGTTAGCTCATAGCTTGGCCAAAAAAATTTCTTTCCTATACGTGAT
This sequence comes from Capsicum rhomboideum, assembly GCA_031232105.1. Lineage (NCBI taxonomy): Eukaryota > Viridiplantae > Streptophyta > Magnoliopsida > Solanales > Solanaceae > Capsicum > Capsicum rhomboideum. Next base: position 87,609,241 of record CP124717.1, read on the forward strand.
TGAGAATGTGGGACTAGATCTTTATGTACATAGATATGACAAAAAAGGATCATTTTTGTTAACATACAAAATTTAAAGTTGACCCCACAAGGTTGGGATGGTAATGGTTAGGAAATCGCCGAAATGGATATTCTACCACTCATTATTTTATTTTTATTTCAAAGAAAAAATAAGCATGTCCTATATTCCATTCAATTATTACTCACAATCACATTTTAAACATCCCAATCAATAAAATGAAAAACAAGAACAAAAGAGGTCCCAAATCGGACCACGAAAAGTTGCTTATCACGGTTAAATTGTGATTTGTGAATACATGCATTGCGGCTAATAGGTGAGTCCAAAAGTCACAGCATCTTTGACTCCTATTTGTTCCCACAACAATTAGCCATCACTAATTACAAGCTTTTAGTATTCTCCCTCTTTATTATTACTGCTACTAATTGCATCTAGCATATTATTTTAAGTCCATATTGATGCAAATTGCAGATTCGTGGCACTCTTCATGGTTCTAATGCACAATTATTTTTTTTTAATTATCCATTTCAATGCAAATTGCATTTGACTGATCCAAAAAGTAACAAGAGTAGAAAACTTTCCATGTTGAAACAAGAGTTGAAATTTTTGGGTAGGTAGAGGACTTGAAAGCGTAGTGGTGAGCATTATTTGGAATTATTAATACCAAAACAGATTCTTATTTATTTGTACATCTAAAATATGAAATATAATCTTGCAGGAGCCTGGAAGTATATAGCAACCGACAGTTATATCTATGGGTTGCCTAATCATTAATTTTATATTCAATTTCATTGCATAAAAAAACTGATAATCTCTTGTTTAAGATGGATATGATATCCTAAATTTTTGTATTTTAGTAATTATTTTTTAGAAGAAAAGGATGTCATGGTTTCAAACCACCAAAACGTGCTAACAAATTCGTAAAACATGTGATTTGAAAAGAAGAGTACCTTTCACGATCTTGATTTAAAATACATGCTGGAAATAGTTTATATTATCGTTGTACTGTATCATTGATAATTATTTGTATATGTTGGTACAGGTACAGATTTTATATATGTTGTCGCACTTGAACTTTTCAAACTTGTCAAAAGTGACTTGAGCTGAAATGGGCTAAAACGAGTAATAACCCAACCCAGCCAATTTTTTCTAAGTTTTAATTTTTTTTATATAGTTTTTAAATACCTAATAAAATTATTTTTATCTTTAGTTGGCTATATCAAACATATTTAATAGAAAAATGTCTTTTCAAAAATATGCTGACAAGATTTCTCATGTATCTATTTGGGTTGTACATTAGCTTAATTTTTTATGAGATGAACAAAGCTATATTTTATGGGCTAATTTTACTACCCCAAATACACTATACTTTGCGGTAAGTCTACTTGGAATTTTAGCTTTGAATTACAAATTGTAACCTTGTTACTCCTAAACTGAAAAATGTTTATCAGTCAATTGCTATAAAAACTACTTTCACACCCAAGAAACATCTAAAGGAAAAGACAAGGTCGGATCACTAAGAAGGTGTTTGGATTAACTTATTTTAAGTGATTTATAAGCTAAAAGCTAAAAGTCAACTAACTTTTGACTTTTGGCTTCTTCTTCTTTTTTTTTGTAGTTTTTTAAGCTTAAATTAAAGTGCTTAAAAACATTTTGTGTCTTTGTCAAACACCTCCAAAAATTAAAAAGTGTTTGAAAGACAAAAACAATAAAAATAACTCAATCCAAACACCCTCTAAGATTATAAATCTTTGCGGCGCACCGGCAGCAATACCAGATTTTGCGCCAAGCAATCTCGTTGATGCCTGACCCAATAACGATAGAAACCGTTTATTCTTTTGCGTATAAAACTAGTTTTACTAGCCTTTTGGTTTACCCCTCATAATTCCATTGCATGCCCCCCTTTGTTTTCTTCAAACACTCATAAGGTTCATTTCTTCTAGTCTAAGAAATTTGATTGCACTTGGTAAACTTGACAAGTTTAGTATACCACCTCCAGCTAATTTTTCCTCAATCAGAATCATAGGAGGAACCCCATTGCATAGGGTGAATAAAGTTGAATAGATTTGTATCACCTATATTCCATTTTTGATATTGTACAATTGGCATATATTGGGTAGATTCGAAATAAATAACTAATGCCTTTTTCTATTTTCTAAAAATATACTTTCACCTCTCATGATAAGTTTCACGATGTTAGGGGTCGTTTGGTATGCGGTATTTGTTAGGGTGGATAAGGGATTACTTCTGAAATAAATTTATACTTCATTTGGTTGACGTCTGATTATATAAATTTATTAGATGATAAATTTATATCGTCAATAAAACCCAATATAAATTTTATCAAAGCTTAATAATGTGATATCCATCTTATTTTATTCAATTTAAAATTATGTTATCCCATCTCCAAAATAAGATAAATTAGTTGATGGATTATCGTCTCATGATAATCTAATTCGTGTACCAAATGACCCCAAGCTTGAACAACTTGGTCAAAACTCGTGAGTCTAAAAAGCTCTGTGAAAACAAATAGCACAGAGTTTATTGAATGACGTATAGTACCATTGGTGTTCGAAGATTGCAATTCTGACATTTAATATTTTTCTGGTCCAACACCATACAGACGAAATGTCAATTGTTAATGTTACAAAAAACAATGGGATGAAAATGATTGTGGGGCGAAGGGGTCCACAGCACAAAGGCCATGATCAGAACTCATGCAGAGAGAGAGAGTGAAATAGTAGTAGTAGTAGTAGTAGCTGTGATTAAAGATCACATCATGGGATTTGTGCAGTGCAATTGTAGCAATCACGTGTTGGCATGTTCTTCCCGAAATATTGCATGAAGGCAACATATAATTAATTAATTAATCCTATAGTTTTCCTATTGGCTTTCCTTTTTTAATGTAAATATTTGCGGCTAATAGGCATGGGATTTCCCAACTTGCCTATTAGCCTCGGGACCTTTCTTCTTTGCAATTTGCAATTCTGAAGATTCTCATAAATCAACTTAAGAAAATGACGTTTTTCAAGAAACCAAAGATTTGCCTCTCACGTGATGCTCACCTTATTTCTTGTCTAAACAAACTCTTGAAAAGGAGTACAATTTCCCCTTTTTCGGCCTAAGCGTCCACAGAAACTACACTTTTTTTTCCCTCTAATTCCTATTTCAGTTTATGAAGATATGGCCCATCAACTTTCAAGATATTAAGCTATATGATTCTTAAATAACAAAAATAAAGGTCTAAGCTAGGGTACACACATTATTGTGATTAACGAGTGTAACTAATGACAGAATTAAGATTTTTCACTATAAAATTTAAATAGACATACAAAACAACCGAGCAATATGATGTAATTTTCAACGAAGGGAATTGAATGAACTCCGAGCTGCCCCTACTTTCAAAGATTGGTTAAAGGTGCTTGAACCTGCTCCAGCGTTACTATTAATGGCCAACCAAATCTTACATCTTTAACAAATCACAAAACGTAGACCTTCTTCCTTGACTTTCACAATCTGAACGGACTACTTTAATACTACTCCCATGTTTCAAAAGAGGATGACGAGTTCCAAGAACAAGGTCAATTTTTTATGTTAACAAATAAAAAATTATATATTACCTCCATCCCAATTTATATGGCATTTTTCGCTTCCCGAAAGTTAAACAATTTAAGTTTGACTTAAATTTAGGCATGAAATCTTCAAATTTTTTGAAATAAAATTTATATAGTTGAAAACTAAGTAAAAAATACTACTTTTACTTGTCATTATTTTTCTAATTGAATTTCTATTTTTACTTGTCACTTTTGACATATCAAGAAAATATTAATTTTTTTCCCTATTTTACCCTTAACATTAATTATTTATTCTCCAAATTATTTTAAAGACATATTATTCTAAACATTAATTAATAGGGATAGTAGGGTAAAGTAGTTATATCAATAATTATTTTTTTAATGGGTGTGTCATATCAAAAAGTGACAATTAAAAAGCAACGGAGGGAGTACAAGTCAGAATAATCAACAATTCAAAATATTTAAAAGATATATGAAAAAATTACGAATAAAGATAGATTTGTTTGAATCTTAAAATTCGAAAAGTGTCATATAAATTAGGACGGAGGAACGGAGGAAGAAACTAACAAGTGAACAAAAAAAATATATTTAAACTCACAATTTCTATACATAAAATTAGTTGGTAAAACATTAATTAACTATTATAAAAGTTGTTTCACTGCCATGCTTTTGGCCCAAAAGGTAGTAGTAGTAATTAAGAAACAAAATGTAAGAAAAATGTAAGAACTGTAAACACCAGTGAGTCCCCAATCACACTCTTGTTTCATGTAGGATTTCATATCATAATTTCATTCTGTTTTCTATACAATGATGGACTGTCATTTATATACAAAAAGATATTGAAAAAATCTGACCTTGGTTATTCACTAACGTTAAAGCATATTTGTTTTTAAAAAAAAAAAGAAGAAAAAAGACAGAGCTGCTAGGGAAAAAAAAATCTGCAGAACTCTGAAAATCAAGAAAATTTTAAATAATTTGACATCATCTAACGCTGCACCAGCCATCAGCAACTGACCAGTCAGATTCTGGTCTGTTTTCGCCCACTATTAGTACTCGCAGCCTTTCAGCCGCCGGTGTGGACCATGATTCTTGAAACGCCGGCGAGGGCAAAGATGTAATTGGACATGTTACTGTTGATTCAGCAGAGTCATCAGATACCCAATCTGGGAAATCAAATGGGCACCTAGGAGACGTCGTGGGTGTTCCACAGTAGCATGTTTCATCATCCAATGTAACAGTGTCATCTTGATCAGCAACAAACTGATGTTTTAGTAGCATCTCCGCAGTCCATCTCTTTTTCGGATCCTTCACGAAGCATTTCTTTAGAAAATCTTTTCCTTGTTCCGATAATTTTTCAGCAATTTCAGGCAATTGATCACCCACTCCAATTGTCATCAACAATTTAGTTATATCTGAGTATCCCCAAACTGGAACTCCGGCTGCCATCTCAGCAATCACGCATCCAAGTGCCCAGATATCAGCAGGAGTGCCCTGTTCACCAGCGGTAACCATTTCTGGCGACATGTACAGTGGGGTTCCCCTCAATTCACATTTCAAATTTTCGTCGTCTTCAATTGATTTGGATTTCTTTGCCAATCCAAAATCAGCAATTTTGACTTGACCATTAGCACCAAAAAGAATGTTTTGTGGTTTAATATCACAGTGAACATAGCCACACTTATGAATATAGTGTAGTCCTTTCAATAACGCCTTAGTGTATTTCCTGATTTCAATCTCCGGCAACTTACGATCACCGGAGTTGTTGATCTTTTCCGATAGAGCACCTCCAGGGGCATATTCCAATAAGACATTGTACAACTTTTCGCCATTTTCATAAGTATAACTGTCACCAAGACAATTGATGATTTGCGGGCAACCCTTAATATCATCCAAAATTAGCTTCTCGTTAATCAGAGTAGCTGAACGAGAAGCTGAAGAAGACTTGACCACCATTGATGGAGAAAACAGAGTGCTCTGTTTTCTTGGTACTGCAAAACTGACTTTGCCAAAGCTTCCATAGCCTATTGCTTCACCTCTTACCCAATCCATGACTGTTTTACTTTTTTTTGAACAAAAATGGAAGTTTCTTGAGCTGAAATTTTGGTAATTTAGCTTTTCTGTTATAGAAAGAAGATATGTGCAATTTTCTCATCGAACTCTGTTTCACACGGCACTCCTATATATAGCGTGGGGTGAATTTCTTTTCTTTACTTTTTTCTTTCAAATTGTATTTTTCATGTATTAATGTTCCCCACAAGTATTAAATGAATAAATGCGCGTATAGATTTAGTCATTAATAGTACTTTTTTTGTTCAATATTAGTAGGTCATTTTCTTTTTATATACATATTAAGAAATAAGGTAATTTTATTATTTTACCTCTTTAAAAAAAAATTGAAATTTTTAAATAAGTGTGAATACTTTTAAAAAAAAATTAATTGCAGAGGTAATATGAAAAAAAATTAATTAATGTTTTCTTTATTTTGTAAGGTGATCAATTAATATGAGATAACTATTTTTAGTAAAATGATAAATTAATATGAAACGGAGGGAGTAATAAGTTGTGAGAGTGGCAATAACAATAAAATAAAAAGGAACACCTGATAGGATAAAAATCTTTCTTCGTAATTTGGCCAAACAGTTTACATCAATTTAAGAATCCTTGTTCAATGAATCTTGGTCTATGTCAGCAAGTCAACATAAAGAGAGTTAAAAATCATGATATTTTAGGCTTCAATCTTATCGAAGTGTGAGTGTATATCCAAGTGGTGTGTTAGATATAATGATATTTCAAGGAAATAATTTGGGTTACGGTAATTATGTGGATCAGCCCTGCAAGTAATGTGATATTTCTCGGAAGTATAAAAGAGAATACGTAGTTTTTTGGTAGTAAGAGTTATTCAAAAGATAGGTATTTTGTATTAAGGAATTTATGTAAAAGATTCTCAAGAAGAATGAAAGTAATCTTCCACAAATATTAAATGAATCTTTGTGGTTGGTATAAATAGCCAATTAGATTCATTATTTATTTTTCTTAGCCAATATACATAAGTTATACGACTGGGTAACTATTTAGATTAGTTCTTCAAAATTTTAAATCAACAAACTTCGGTAATTTATAAACTTTAGGTATAACTTTAGACTTGTACCAACTTTTAGAATAATATAGTTTGACTAGTGAAGCAAATAATGTGAATATTTTGGAAATTGTGTATTGATCTTTCTTTAAGATACTTTACTCTAATTAGTGTGAGTAGTTATCCGTTATCAAGTAGTTATCTGTTATCATTGTCTTAATATTGCAAAATAGAGGTTAAGGAACGTGTCTGTTAAGATGTGCTAGATATTCTTATTAAATTATAAGACAAGAAGCAAAAGATCTTTTCTATTTACATACTAAAATTGAAAGTTGTAACCCCACGAGAATGGGATGCTGATGGTTAGCAAATCTGCCACAAGGTGTAACGTACCACACTCTATTCACGGTCACATTTTGAACATCTCAATCAACAAAATGCAAACCAAAACGAAAGAGGTTTCGATCAAGGATACAACGTAGAAGAAGTTGGTATCAGCAATTGAATCTTCTCAAAATATTTTACATGAATGATGGCTAATTCGTGAGTCCCAAAGTCGCAGAATATTTTATTCTTACTATTTTGTTTCTCTCAAAAATTAGCCACCACTCGTGCTAGTGCCAACTTGTTGGTACTCTTTTTAATTACTAGCCACTACTAGTACAGTACTAGTACTATTTACATGTCCATTTCAACATGCAAATTGCAGGCGTTGCACTCCTTAATGACTCTAGTGGACTCGAGGATTCTTTTTAATTACTGTTAATTCCACAATATTTATTGCCCTGCAAATTGCGTTTTGACTAATCGTAAACTAATGATTAACTCCTAAAAAGGTAGCGGTCCTCACCATTCATTTGACGGCGGAACCTATTACTACAATTCACTAGTTGCTGAGAAATTTCATACACAAAAATTACTTTATACTCCTTTCGCTCGGATTTAGTTGCCACTATTTTTCTAATTTGATTTTTATTTTTACTTGTCATTTTTGACAAATGAAGGAAAGACAAATTTTTTTCCATGATTTACCTTTAGTATTAATTATTTATTCTCCAAATTATTTTCTAATATCTAATACTAAATATCAATTAATAGGGGTAATATAAAGTCACCATATTAATCATTGTGTTCTTAATTGGTGTGTCAAGTCAAAATATGACAAGTAAATCCAAACGGAGGGTGTATGTTGAAATAGGACTTGAAGTTTTTTGGGTGGTTGGTGCGGGGTGGGGTTTTTAATGGAAATATGAATTGTAAAAGCATCTAGTCAACAACAACTTAATCAACTCCCCTCCCCCCCCCCCCCCGCCCCTCCTTTCCCAACTGAAAGTCATTTTTATATATTATATGAAGAATTAGGCAACCAAGAGTTTTATAATAGTTTATATTAGTTGCTTAATCTTTTGACTTTATTTGATTTTTACTAGTGGATGTTCGAAATTGAGGTGAGAAACTTAGTCAAAATTATGCCAAAAGGATAAATTATGAGAATAACTTTAGGTTGGAAGAAAGAACAATAGAAAAGTAAGAAAATGCATCTGTGCGAAACAGGTGAAATTGGGATATGCATATGCTCTTGGCAAACGGATAGAGAGGACATTGAATCTGGTAGGGTATGCTAATTAATTTTTATTTTTAAAAAAAAATGGAGTATGAACACACGAAATCAGAGTGGAGGTTCATGTGAATATTATTAGTATAACCACACTCTCCACATGGGAATCCAATCCAAACTAGCTATATCTCTTGTTAAATCTTACTAATAATTAAGGGTAAAATGACAGCTGATTACGAGCATGTTCATGTATTGAGGACTACTAATGATATGAATTCGACAGTAATTTTGTATTTAAAAAATAAAAGATGAATTAATTGCTAAGTACTTGTTTAAACTATTTAATTAACTTGCTTGTACAATGATAAATGAACTCAAAAGGCAAAAAGAAAAGGTCAGAAGGAATCTGCTTTGCGGCGCGGCGGCAACAATAGCTGATTTTGCGCAAAGCCGGTGACTGCGGTAGTACGTAAAAGGCACAAAATGCTATGCCTTTAAACCAATAACAAGTGAATACTGACTCATTCTTGCGTATGGACCAGATTTTATTGCTTTCTGGTTTACCCATTCAAATAATATTCGTTTTCTTTATTTTGTTGCACATTATAGACCATGTTCATTTCTTTAGGATTAAGGAATTTGAATGCACTAAATAATGTTTCCAGACTTTTTTCTTTAACCAATTACATAAGATGCGGATAAAGTTGAGGCTTCGATTTTTTCTTCTACATAATTGTAAAGGCTCAAGTGTGTGAGCATCATTTCATCTAAAAATTTATAATTATTATTCCCTTCGTTTCAAAAAAAATGAATTACTTTTCTTTTTAGTCTATTTAAAAAAGAATGACCCTTCTTTTTTGGCAATACTTTAATTTTAACTTTTCACGTGGCATGTTTAAGACCACAAGATTAAAGGGGATTTTGGTATATTTGACACAACTTTAATTTATGACCACATGATTCAAAAGTCTTCTTTATTTTCTTAAACTCCATGCCAAGTCAAACTAGGTCATTCTTTTTTAAACGGAGAGAATATGTATTTCAATTTAAATGAATACGATCACTCCGTTGATTCCAGCATATTTGTAGGCTTAGAAATCAAATAATAATAGTATAAAATTAAATTGAAGAACTGAACGCACAGCCTCATTGGTGGTTGTAACTAAACATTGTCTTTCGGTTAAAAGAAATGAAGTCTCAGAAAAGATTTTTTTTTATTTCTCTAGAATGTTATAAATAATTAAAGTTTACCTTAGTTTTTTTAATCAAAATAATGTACTTGAAACCCAAGGAGGAAAGATTTGTTTAAAGGGGGGACAGGGGCAGTGCTCAAATGAGTCAGTGTGAGAAAAAGATGAGAGAGTAATAAATTAGAATTAATCAGTGCAGTGGCACTGTAAGTCTGTAAGAAGAATCACAAGTTGGCATTTGTTGCTCCATAAATTTTGCCAACAGATAATATTTGATGCTATCAATCAACCTTGCTATTATTCTTATCGCTCGCAGTTTTGGTGATTTCCCAACTTGCGCCATCTTAGGTCTTTACTTTTGCAATTTTCCCTTGTGAGTATAATAATATCTATATTTTTGGTAGACATTAGTTACGCATATTAGACATTTTGAGAAAGTGGTTTTGGTGAAGGACATAATTTTAAGAAAATTGACTTATTTACTCAGACAGTTTAAATTTTTTAATGTAATCAGCTTTACTTAACTAGTAATTGTTTATCACAGGTTACTAATCAGGAAGTTAAATATAAATAAATCTGTTTATATTTTCTAATGTTATCCTTATTCTTTGGAGAATACAAATTTAAATACTGGAGTAATTTTTATTTTTTTTAAAAAAGTGGGTGCTAGAGCTTGGTTCTCACGTTATAGTTGCAAGTTGCAACTAACCTTATTTGGTGGGTCTTCAAAGCCTGTCAAAACTATTTCCAACTGGTGCAAAGGAGACTACTATACAGTTCTATATTACACATGATATACCAAAGCCGCCCACAGAAAAATCGACTGTTTCTTCGTTTATCCTTTCCCAAGCAAGATATACGTCACACATTTTTTAGACAATTACCATATATAATGATTTGGGCTATCCACTTCAAAAATCAAGATATTTGATGCAAATCTTTAAAATATACATATAGTAATAAAACAGTATTGGGAACATGGGGAGCGTTTCGTGACATAGTTAAAGGAGCATGAACCTTATATGTACATACAACTCCATTATCCATTCCTTTTCTATTCCGTTAAATCAAAGTGGATACCTTCTTCCTTTGACTTTCTGAATTTGAATGCTTTCAATGCTACTTTCTCCGTCACACAACCTGTGTTGTACAATTTTTCTTGTTTTAGTATATATCAACAAGAATAAAAATATATTTAACATAATTCTACAAGTGAAGTCTGGATAGGATGTATGCAACCTTTCTATCGGTAGAATTTGAAGAGAATGATGTGCATACGCAATTTTTTCCCTACCTTATGACAATAGAGAGATTGTTTTTCTATGGACCCTAAGCTCAAGCAAAGTAAAATTTTATTTCTTTCTTAAATTATACACACAACCAAAGTGGTCATTCCCCCAAATGCCCCAATTTTGGAATGTTGTTTAATTTTTGCCTAATAAATATGTGGTCTTTAATTTTTGTCTTTCGTCACATTAAGTAATAAATAAGTGGTCGAAAATATCCTTGACACTGAAATAACAAACAACTTTTCACAAGGCATTACTTTATATTTTCATATCATAATATACCACAAGTTATATATGTGGTAAAGGTCATAACAAGCTCTGTTCTTGACACCAAAATAATAAATAACTTTTTCAGCATAAGTTTATATGTTCATATCATAATATCCCACAAGTTATACCGTGAAAGGTATAACAAGTCATGATGTATACTGGGAGAATAATATCCCACAAGTTATGTCATAAAAGGTATTACAAGTTATGTTGTATGCCAAGAGGACATAATATATTTCGAAAAAGAAAAAAAACTATACAGACCCACACATATACTTCGATTTCGAAACACTATAAGAAATTCTGAAAAGTACTACAATACTTATGTAGGTTCATTTTCTTTAGAGCTCATATTGAAGAACCATTATGCTGCTTACGTTTTTTGGCATTAGTTTCTTAAAGTTACTAATGCATTACTATCTTGCATTAGTAGCATAAGTTACTATTTGGTTTTAGTGCTTAAGTTACAACTCCATTATTGTGCAGCATTTTGTTGGTGACTCTTAAGTCACATTCTGACGTTACTTCTATCACTTAGTATAGCAGCTTATCCCTCTTTCTCTAATGAAATTATGTGTTCATTACTCTCATTTGTTAGTGGTAAGAAAGTGGCCATAAGTTTCTTGTAACTTCTAGGCCATTCATCTACTATCTTTACTATCCCTCAATTCATTCTTATTCATTGCAAAGAAGAATTTTCTCACCTATAAATAGATTAGTTGTAGTATATTGTGAAATATGAGGAATAAAGATAAGTGTGGGAGTATTGCAATGTAGCAGTGAAAGAGAGAGTTGAGACAAAGAAAATATTCTAAGTCTACAACTATATTCACTATACAAAAGAGAGTAAATATATTTGTGAAAGAGAGAGTTAAGACAAGAAAATGTTCTAAGTCTCCAACTATACTCACTATACAAAGAGAGTATGTTGAAGGACGTCGTGTTCTTTTGGTGGAGCTTTAGACTCTTCAACTAATCTGGAGTTGCTTGAGTTGTACAACGTTGTTGGGTTGTTGTATCCTGGAGGGGACAAGTCAAGAGTGATACTGCTGGATTGGTGTAGATTATGCCGCAGTGAGCTTGAGTCTCCTTAAAGAGAGCGAGATGTCCGTGCCTCAGCCTGAATATTATTTTATTCATTTTTGTCATTTTATTTTCAACTGTAATTTATTATAATTATGGTATATTACACCAACAAGTTATATGCTGCATAACTTAATTTCTACAGAGCTTATACCTAGCTTCAGACAAAAATTTTCTGAACATATACCAAACGAATTAAGTCCGGATAGATAAAAGTACTTTGGACAAACAAATTTCAATAAATGAGTAGCAAGATTAAAATTAAAGACCACTAGATTTAAGGACAGAAAATAGAGACCACCTAAAATAAGGGCAATCCATGCATAAACTTGCAATCAAATAATAACACATAATTATATGGTATCTTAAGCTAGTTAACATTGTTGGTTCCGACTAGTTAATGCACTCAAACCCAGTGTTTGACCAGTCCGTGACACTCCTTTCTATCACAACTCAGATTATAACCCGTTTGGCCATAAAAAAATTTCATTTTTTTCTGAAAAATTATTTCACTTTAGTGAAAAAAGTAAAAATTTGTGGTATTTGGCCATAAAATTTAAAAGTAAAAAAAAACTCTAATTTATTTTCATGGCCAAATACAACTTCAACTCCAAAAAATTTTAATTTTCATGGCCAAAACGCCTACTAAGTTTGGACAATAAATGGAGGATCTTTGGCCTTTTTCCTCTTCTATTTGCCCCCAGAAAATTGTCATGGCAAACAAAAAAAGAATTATTAAGAGAGAGAACTCAACCTCCAACCGAGTGCACCATTTAGATTTATTGTAATACTAGTGGGGCAAGCCCGGGCATTGCCCGGGCCCAACATGAGGGAACCAATATATACAATATCGACAATTAACGTTGTTACAACTCAGAACATGAGGAAACCAATATATACAATATCGACAATTAAAGTTGTTACAACTCAGAAATAAAAAATCAGACTCTAGCACTGTTGTTATCACTTAGTTTGTTTGTTTGTCTTCAAAGGTGAACGTCTGATTAATAAGTCATGTAATTATATAAAAATTATCTATTTTGAATTCCTAATAAAGCTTGACAAATGACATCAAAAGAGATGACAAATCTGAATTTGAAATTTAGATTGAAATTTGGAGAACAAACTGAACTTGCAATTTTACTGTATATGGACATGTAACCAGACCTCTTTGATGAGAGTTGACTGGATGATGTTGACCTAAAATATGAGGAGGCCATTAGCTAATTATTTGGTGTTAGCATCAGGCAACAACCCACAGTTCCTCATGTCTTCAAAAACCTTGAGTGCAAGAGCAGCTCTTTCACATTTACAATAAGCATGGATGAGAATCTCTGCCTGACCATTCTGAAAGGCCTCTCTATAGTTTTTATATCTTCATAAAGAGAAAAATGATTCATTAGTGCAGAATATGTTTACAAATCTGGAACAAATCCTAGTAAACTCATTTCTTCGAGAATATGTAAGGCATCTGAATTCATATTACTTTCAGAGTCATTAGAAGAGATGAGTACAGAAGTTAGATGTTGGACCACAAATTGTCCGGAAATAACTCAGTAAAAATACTTCATATAAAACAACATACAATAAAATTAAGCTGCGGATATATTCAATTAATACAGTTTATGACATTTTTCCTAAATAAAAAATTTCAGTACAACAACTTGCACGTTACAATTAACCTATTTCTCTTTTTCGGGATGGACTAAAAACTTTTGGAAGTGACAATAAGGAAGATCAAATCTGCTAACATGTATAGTAAAAACATTAGTCTTATAGTAATTTTTGTTTTGCGAGCAGAATTCATAATTTGGGAGAAATTTTGACAGAACATAATCCGAGTATAATTGGATAACATTATTCATAATGCTCGTATTCTTTACCTGAGCTTATAAATTAGACAGAACGAGCAATTTAACTAAATTTAAAGTTCACAGTAACTGGCAGTTGAAACCTTTTCAAAAGTTGAAACATACGACGCAGTCGAAGTATTTAATGTCGAACCTGAGACAATGCAACTGTCAAGCTATGGACAGAGCGGACGGAGAAACAAATGTCTAACAAACATTGACGAACTTACCTTTTTTTACCCTTTTGAAACATGTTTGGTGTCATAGGAATGTCGCAGACAGTCATAGCTATGAGGAAAGTATTATAAGCATGAATAGCAACACATATTTACAAGGAAAAGAGAAAATGAAGAATTGATGTCCTAACCTGTTTTTGAAAGAGAAGAAGAGCATCCAACATCAACGTTATGTTGAGTAACATATATTGGTTCAGCAGGATTTAAAGAATATATTTCCAAGAATACGCGTAGTTGTTGCCTATCTTCTTTTGAGGCACTGCTGCAACAGACGGGCGTTCTTTTCAGCAGCAGGAATATACATAAACCTTTGTTGTGTCACGAGGATGCTTTTTTGTTTGTTGAGGGTCCATTAATAGAGAAACCTGTCGTGAAGAAGTGGAAGTATTCCAATCGTTTTAAAAACCTATAGTGTAATGGTGAAGACATCATAAAGAAGTACCAAGTACATGTGGAAGAGCAAAAGGCAGCAATAAGTCTCACTATTAGAGGTGGCCCTTGAGTTCAGTTACTTTGGTTTAATATGGTATCGATAGCAATAACCCTTTTTTCAGTTTGTCTGTTCCCGATTATAAGTTCTCGTTGACCACGACCTATGGAAAGTAGGCTATCTACTGTTTTAAAACCTGTTTACATAGGCTCGTGCACTGATTTACGTTCGTAGGTCACTAAATTATTGGATTTGAAATAGAACTTTTCGGTTCACTTTCTTTTCATCTGGTCCAAAGAATAGGATTCTACCTATGAAGGTCAATGAGAAGAGAGTATCAAAGAGCTAGGAGCATTGGAACTAATCCTGCTAGGCATACAACCCAAAGACACAAAATACTCCCCAAGTCAATCTAATGCTGGAGTTTCTCTCGACCTGCTGTTATTGATTAACATTTTTCTTTTCAACTTGTGTAGTCAGTAGTCATGAAGTCAACATATGCACGTCTATAAGTATCATAAAATTTGTAAGGTAAAATTATTGCAACATATGAAATTCCATATATTATTTGATAACTATGGAAAAAACATTATAAATCACAATAGTTAACAACTTAAAATATCTAAAAATCATATAAAGAATTTGATTGACTATCTAAATTCTATTTGTGTCACATAAGTTGATACAAGGAAAGTGCACAAGTAACTACTTGAAGGATTAAAATATAGCCAGAAGTTTTAAATTATTAAAATTTTACCTTTTTACCCCAATTTAAAGTTTGAAAAACATAACAATAGAAGCTATTGTAAAAGGATTCGACCAGTTATATAATTTAATAAGTGAACATGAAAGATAAAACTCCCATAATTGAAGTTCACGGTTATGCACATCTAATTCGAGAGTATGACAATTTCGTAAATTGCTTGTCTTACATAGACTAAAGAAAATATGAAACAATATTATGAGTTTCGCCATGATGATCATATTAAGTGGCAAACAAAAATAAATCAAAAATCACTTAGTAATAGTGAACAATAGAAAGGAGTTGGATATGCTGTTATGTAATAAGAGTATCATTGATAATCGAAACTTACACAATTAAAGCAAATCTCGATAGATATACATGCGTTGTGTCCTTGGTTTTCCAACTCAAGCTTTGACTTCTCAAGCAGAAGAACAGATACACAGAGAAACAAAATCAAATAAATGGAGTTCCAAAACTGCTAGAATCCCAAAGTATAGATGTCACTCAGATTGTTCTATGATATTTTGTGGATCTTTTTGTTGAATTAATTTATAATTAACTTTTTTATGAAGTAAAACTACAATTAAATGGAGGGATAACGCGGAAGGAATATAGAACTGTAGAAACTGTAGATAGTTAGGCACTAGGTGCTTGTACATTGTTAGTTAGTAGTTAGAACTTGTACATTGTTAGCTAGAGCATTAATTAGTCGGTTAGCAGTGTTAGTTAGCTCTATATATAGACAGCTGTAGCATTACAATTGGAACACGGATCAGAGAAATAAAAATATCTCATTTCCATAACTGCTTCTTCTCTTCTCTCCACTGGAGCTGATCTTCCCCTTCTTCTTTACTGTCAATCTCTCCACTTTAACATGGTATCAAAGCCAGGTTCGATGGCAATTCAAAATTGAGAGAACAGTATTTCGAAGATCAGTTTTTCAAAGTTGAGAAAAAACAGAGCGTTTTCCTTTATTTTCGCAATCGAAAATCGAGTATTCGAACCCCAAAATTGAGCTTGTTTTCTTCTGAAATTGCATCAAAATTGACGGAATCAACCACATGCAATGGGAGATCTAGATCAATATGAAGTTGTACTTGTTGATAAACCAACTGACATTCATCCGCGACATCCCCTGTATTTGCATCCAGCTGATACTCCAGGTAGCGTTTTGATTACTCAACAACTGACTGGTATTGAGAATTACATTATTTGGAGCAAATTCATGGTAAATGCTTTGTTAGCAAAGAATAAAATTGGTTTCATAACTGGAAAGTGTAAGAAATCTCAGTTCAAAGATGATTTGGCGTATGAGTGGGAGAGATGTAATGCTTTTGTATTGTCATGGATCATGAACACGGTTTCGAAGGATTTGGCTAGTGGTATGGTCTATTCCTCTAATGCAGCAGCGGTTTGGAATGACCTAAGAGAACGATTCGATAAAAAAGACCTCACCAGGATTTATCAAGTACATCATGAGATTCACAACATGAGTCAGGGAAATTTGTCCATTTCAGAATTTTTCTCTAGGTTAAAATCGGCATGGGAAAATTACTCGGCCTTATTACCACTCCCTCAATGTTGTGATAAATCGAAGCTTTATGCTGAGCACATGGAGCAGCAAAGGCTCATGCAATTTCTGATGGGACTCAACGAGACTTATGGTCAAGCTCGTAGTCAAATCCTCATGACTGTTCCAGCCCCAACACTGAACCAGGCATATGGCATGTTGTTACAAGATGAAAGCCAAAGAGTTCAGTCAAGTGTGATGTCTCAAAATCTGCAGTCTTTGGATCAACTGAGTCTGAATGACACCACAGCTTTAGCATCAACACAATATAACAAGTTCAAAAGGACTAGTGATAAGTACTGTACGTTTTGTCACAGGATAGGACATACCTATGATATATGCTACAGGAGGGTTGGTTATCCACCTGGTCATAAACTTGCTCAAGAACAACCCCCTGATAAAGGAGAAAGGTCAAAAAATTTTAATTCTAGAGAGGAGAAACCAAGGTTTCATAGAGGCAACACTGATAGAAATGATAAGCCTAAGTTCTACAAGGGTAACAAGGCACAATTGGCACATAATGCTTACTATGAAGAAGGATCTGGTTCTGAAGGGAGTTATCATAGACAATCATCTGCACAGGGTTATAATGCTGGCTATGAAGAAGGAATGAGCAACCATAGTCATCACTCAGGCTCTCACATGCCTATTTTCTCTCCTAAACAATACCAGTAGATACTGACACTCATTGACAAAGAGCCTGAGCAGTCTGAATTTTCAGCTAACTTGGCAGGTATATCTCAGCATCACAGTACTTGCTCTTACTCTGGTAGCTATTTTACTGCAGATAGAACTTCTAAATCTTGGGTAATTGACAAAGGGGCTACAAACCATATGACTTCTAGCATGGATCTCATTAACAATCCTAAACCTGTTACTTCTTCTAGTTCTAATAGAGTGCACTTACCTGATGGTACATCTACTCATGTTTCTCATATTGGCTCTTCTGTTTTATCAGATTTAATTCATCTTAAAAATGTCCTATATATTCCTGAATTCAAGTTTAATCTTCTTTCCATTTCCAAACTCACAAAAGATCTGCATTGTTGTGCTTCCTTCTACCCTGATTTATGTGTTTTTCAGGACCTTTGCAGTGGCAGGGTGAAGGGGATTGGTAAAGTAAAGAGTGGACTCTACATTCTTGACTCTGCCTTCACACAGTCACTTGCCCCTGCCCTTGAAAGAGTTCTTTCTTCTTCCGTTATTCCTGTTGTCTCTTCTAGTCCTTCTCAGCACCTTGATTGCAATTCTACTTGGCATCAAAGACTTGGTCATGCCCCTCATGCAGTTCTTCAGCAGATTTGCTCAATAAAACATCGACTCATGCACAAGGATGTTTCATTCTGTACTGTTTGTCCATTGTCTAGGCAGACTAGATTCTTTTTTCCTCATAGTCAAACCAGAGCTTTATCCCCTTTTGCTCTTGTTCATATGGATGTATGGGGACCATATAGACAATGTACTTACAATGGTTTTAAATACTTCCTCACGATTGTTGATGATTTTTCTAGAATGACTTGGGTTTATTTGATGAAATTCAAGAGTGATGTGTTTACATATATCAAATCTTTTCTTGCCATGATAAACACTCAATTCTCTACTTCTGTCAAGATACTTAGAACTGATAATGGTCTTGAGTTTTTTAATACTCAATGCAATCAACTGTTTACCTCTTTAGGCATCATTCATCAAAGTTCTTGTGTCCATACACCACAGCAAAATGGCATTGCTGAAAGAAAACATAGGCACCTCCTTGAAATGGCTAGAGCTTTAAGATTTCAAGCTCATGCCCCCCTCAAATTCTGGGGTGATTGCATTCTCACAGCTGTCTACTTGATCAATAAATTACCCTCTACTGTCTTGTCAGGCAAATCTCCTTATGAGGTTTTTCATGGTACACCTCCTTCTCTTTCTCATTTGAAAGTGTTTGGTTGCCTTTGTTATGCCACTAAACCTGCTTATTCTGATAAATTCTCTTCCAAGGTTATTGCTGGTATTTTCCTTGGATATTCTAGTACTCAAAAGGGTTACAAGGTCTATGATATTGCTACTGGTTCATTTCTGGTTAATCGGGATGTCGTCTTTAAGGAGTCTATCTTTCCTTTCAAATTTCCTAAAGCCACTTTTCTCCATTCTCCTTTCCATTCCAACTCTGCTGCTCCTGTTCTTCCTTGTTATTCAGATGATATCTTCCCCTGTTCTGCTCCATCCCTTGATGTGCAGGATATTTTTGTTTCACCTTCTTCTCCACCATCTGCACATTCTTCACCTGCTATTGCTCGCTCTCCTGCTAATGATGTTTCCACACTTCCTGCTGTTTCTTCTGCCCCTTCTGAGGCTCCTAGGAGGTCTACTAGGTCTGTCAAACCACCTCTTTGGCATGCAGATTTTCATATTCCTTCTTCTACCCCATATCCCTTAGCTAATTCTGTGTCATACTCTCATATCTCTCCCAGCTATAAAGCTTTCCTCTCTGCTACTTCCTCTATTCTTGAACCTACTTCTTTTGCTCAAGCTTCTCAGGATGTTAATTGGGTCCACGCTATGAAACTTGAAATACAAGCCCTTTGTGACAACCATACCTGGGAGGTAGTTGATTTACCTGTAGACAAAGCTCCTATTGGGTGTAAGTGGGTATATAAAGTGAAGTACAATGCGGATGGTTCTGTTGAGAGATATAAGGCCAGACTTGTGGCCAAGGGATTTACTCAACAAGAGGGGTTGGACTTTCATGAAACCTTCTCCCCTGTTGTTAAAATGGTGACCGTGCGGAGTGTGCTTGCTTTAGCTGCACAACATTCTTGGCCTTTGTGTCAAATGGATGTTTATAATGCTTTTTTGCAAGGTGACCTGATGGAAGAGGTTTACATGGTTCTGCCTCCGGGATTTGGTAGTCGGGAGGAGTCTAAGGTATGCAGACTATGCAAATCACTATATGGACTAAAACAGGCTAGCAGACAATGGAATTTGAAGCTTACAACTGCTTTTATGCAAGCTGGTTACACTCAAAGCAAGCTAGATTATGCATTATTTACTAAGAAGTGTGGTGACAACATTGTTATTATCTTAGTATATGTAGATGATCTCTTGATCACAGGTAACAGTGCTCAGTTAATTCAAGAAACCAAGAATATACTTCATCACAATTTCAAAATGAAAGATCTAGGTGATTTAAGATATTTCTTGGGCATAGAGTTTGCTAGATCTTCAAAGGGTATCTTAATGAACCAAAGAAAGTATGCACTAGAGCTCATATCAGAATGTGGTTTAGGGGGAGCCAAACCTGCCATTACACCATTGATACAAAATCAGAAGCTTACAAGTGCTGAGTATGATAGACATTTGGGATCACATAAAGATAAGTTGTTAACAGACAAGAGTGGTTATCAAAGATTAATAGGGAGGCTGTTGTATTTGACAATCACAAGGCCAGATATTTCATTTGCAGTTCAATGTTTAAGCCAGTTTATGCATGAGCCAAAAGAATCACATTGGGAAGCAGCTATACATGTTGTGAGATATATAAAAGGGGAGCCAGGACTTGGTTTATTAATGAGTAGTAGACAATCAAATGCAGTAAGTGCATTTTGTGATGCTGATTGGGCATCATGCTCAACAACCAGAAGATCAATTACAGGGTATTGTGTTAAACTGGGAAACTCTTTGATTTCATGGAAGTCAAAAAAACAAACCACAGTGTCAAGAAGTACTGCTGAAGCAGAGTACAGGAGTATGGCTGGTACAGTTGCAGAGTTGGTATGGATACATGGTCTACTTCAGGAATTAGGAGTACAAGTTGAACAACCTATGAATCTCTTCTGTGACAATAAGGCAGCTCTTCAAATAGCATCAAATCCAATTTATCATGAGCGTACAAAACATATAGAAATTGATTGCCACTTTATTAGAGAGAAGATACAACAAGGACTTATCAAAACAGAACATGTTGGAACAAAAGAACAACTTGGAGATATCTTGACAAAAGGCCTAGGGAAGCAGCAACATGACTATCTACTTCACAAGTTGGGCATGGTTAACTTGTTCCACCACCCAACTTGAGGGGGAGTGTAGAAACTGTAGATAGTTAGGCACTAGGTGCTTGTACATTGTTAGTTAGTAGTTAGAACTTGTACATTGTTAGCTAGAGCATTAATTAGTCGGTTAGCAGTGTTAGTTAGCTCTATATATAGACAGCTGTAGCATTACAATTGGAACACGGATCAGAGAAATAAAAATATCTCATTTCCATAACTGCTTCTTCTCTTCTCTCCACTGGAGCTGATCTTCCCCTTCTTCTTTACTGTCAATCTCTCCACTTTAACAAGAACAATAGCTTTAGAAGATTAATCAGCAGAGATCAACACGATGAGGATTGTGTTAACTATGCCTGAAGGTTTGTTCTGAATTTACTCCGATAAAAAAAAATTGGGCCAGAAACTTAATTTTGAAGTAGAAAACAGAAGAGCACAGAGAAGAGAAGAGAATAAAAACAGAGAAGCCGAGTGGCAAAAGCAAGTGGTGACCTAATAGCTATATAACTTCGGAGTCCACGTGTTTTACAGAGGAAAAGCTGAAATTATAAAATGACTAAAGCACCCCAACTGACCCTAAGCTCCTCAACATTCGCTCTTATATTATAGAGTAAATAGGTGCAAATAGATATTATTATACTAAATTTAAAAAATATATATAAAAAAAAATCTTATTTTACAGACCATGGTTCACGTGCCCCAATTTTTGTAAGTAAACTCGCCCCCTATTCATTGGGTTATTGAATTACGTATTTGGGAATTGGGATATAACATACCTGGAATTTTTTTGCTGAGTGTGTTTGCTCCAAAATTAAAACATGGGATATCCACGTTATTTTCAAATCAGGGAGTAAACATAGAGACTAGGCCCCGTTCTTTCTATTCCTTGAATGATGGCAAAAATAATGTTTCAAAAGAGAAAAACGTGGGGAAGAAATGCAATAAAATTTCTTCATGTAATAGAAAGGAAAAAATCATCGCGTGAAATACACACCTTCAAGATACATACTTCCTCGGTCTCAATTTGTGCTTTCTGCTTTTTGAGGTTTAAACTAAGTAAATTTTGATCTAACATTTATAGATTTACTTTTTATCATATTTGGCATGAGAACAACTTATAATATTTTTCTTATAATTCCTGAATGTCTAAATTTTAATTTTAAAATATTGAGTTGATCAAATCTAATTTATCTTTAAAAATTAATCAAAATTGACTTTCGAAAGTGAAAAGTGTCATATTAATTGAGATTGAGGGAGTAGCATCTAGTCTCTCAGGGCTGTGCGTTTGCACCGGAGAATAATTTGATATGCAAACTTAATATTAATTATAAAATAGCCCTGATTAAGAGAAATATCGATAATGAACCATAATATAATGTCCTAATAAAATCAGGTGATGATCATTCACGGCTGCTATTGACCAGGCAAAATAGTGAGTACTACTTCAAATTGAAACCAATCTTTGACTACCTCATCAGTTATCAAATATTACATGCTTATATAGTGAAAAGTTTCAAAATCGAAGTACTGTATTGACTATCTAAAAGAATCCAACACTTGACAACCCCCACCCCCACGTGACCTCCCGAGTCATAGAAAGTTGAAAACTGCTGCTAAAATAATAATAATCAAATAGCAATGTGCAATTGTGCATGCACCTATCCTTGTCTGTATTTCATTCAATAGTTGACTGAATTTCATCCTACATTCACACACCATGTGTTAAAATAAGCACATCTGGGATTGGTGAGAGGGTAGTTGATGAAATTCAAGACCAAATATGATCACACGAGTAAACTGAATGGAAATTGCTTAGAAAATCTTGCTACTTTGGTTTCTTTTTCCCTACCAACTAACAACAAAATTGTGCACACGGCCTTGAACTTTCCAAGTAGCCAACGATGTGACCCCGTTCGCACTAATAAAACACGTGCTGCCAAACCTCTAGATCGCTGGAGGTGCTACGTGCCTTATTTGAAAGATATTACTTCTCCGTTTGTATAACCTAGTTTTGATATGTGAAATTTGAGGAAGAAATAATGATATTAAGATATGTTGTCTAAAACATATTATAATGTTTATATGATTATAAAATTATTAATATGATAATTTTAAATGTGATATAATATTTATGAACTTTAAAAACTTGAGACTTTGAATGTGTCATTGTATTTGTATATAGTTATAAAAACTTCTCATTAAAAATTAAATGAAAAGTACAAAATTAACTATTTTCAAATTTAAAGTGTATTATTCATTTAGAATAAATTAAAAAGTAAAGTGTATAATAAACTGAAACGTATATATTCAGGTGTTCTATTTCACGTGGCGTTGTTATATTATTATTTAGAAAATTAAGTTTCTTTTTGTTGAACTATGGTTTCATGAAACATGTTGTAATAATTTAATCTTGTTTTGAAACATCCAAAATATTTGAAAATTTTTGTTTTGAATCCCCAAACAAATTTTTGTTAATTGGGGAATGGATATTTACCACCGAACTACGTCGACAATTAGCGTTCAACTTCAATGGATAAGCATATGCTTTCGAATGGTTATCTGAATCAACTCTCATGAGTCATGATAAACCCAAAAGGTTGGTCAATTGCCAAATGCCAAGTCTATAAAGGTGAGAACAGTTAAATAGTGTAAATAAAAGTTAAGATTCATGCACGCATACCTTGATTCCTTGTATTTGATTCAATTTTGATTAAACTACATGCCTCCACACATCATGTTATAAAATTGAAACACTTGTTGGAGGGGTGTGAATACGACACATACCATACTAAAATCTAAAACCAAATTGATAGGAAGGTGCATGGAAGCACAGCCACGGAAACTTCAAAAATGTGCTCAGCCGCTAACTTCCCAAATAGCCGACAGTAAAAAAACCTGTAGCAACAAAAACGTGCGACAATATCAGTGGACACTAAGCAAAGTATGCCATTGGACGCAGTATTAGGAATAGGAGAGTATTTTCTCCCATAGTTATAGGAGCTTCGGGTAAAATTGTTGTTACGGGTTCAATCAGTGGAAACAGTTATATATAGAAATGCAAACTAAGACTGTATACAATAGATATTTATGATCTAATCCTTTTTCAGACTTTGGCATTACGAAAATTTTAATGCACCGGACAACCCTTCTTTAGTTACAGGAGCTTGAACCTGCACTATCTCCGACAGAAACTTTCACTATGCAGGGCCAGCTAAACAGAATTAGAATTTGCTGTAAAAGCCTAAAAGGTAAACAATTAAGAAACAGTAGCTCAACGAAACAAAAACATTGATTTATTTATAGAAGTTGATAACAAATTAAGAAACAAAGTACTCTTTAAACTGTACATTTGGGTGAGTCCCAATTCCTCGTCATCATATAGAAAGTAATGTATCTGTTCCTTATGTACAAAAAAATTGAACAAATTGGCCCAATTTAATCACTAAATTGGCTAGCAAAAATCTTCAGAAATCTGAATCTATCTAAGACTTATCTATTACTAATTCTTTTTATTATAAGATTGACATCATCTAACGCTGACCCAGTCGTCAGCAGTAGACCATTCAGATTCAGGTCTATGTTCATCCACTAATCCCCGCAGCCTGTCTGCCGGATCTGTGGACCACGACTCGTTGCTCAAGTTCATCAATTCTTGAAACGCCGGCGAGGGCAAAGATGTAATTGAACATGTTGGTGAAGATTCAGCAGAGTCATTAGATACCCAATCTGGGAATTCAAATGGGCACCTAGGAGATGTCGTGGGTGTTCCACACTCGCATGTTTCGTTATTCAATGTAACAGTGTCATCTTGAACAGCAACAAAGGGATGACTTAGTAGCATCTCTGCCGTCCATCTCTTTCTCGGATCCTTCACGAAGCATTTCTTTAGAAAATCTTTTCCTTGTTCCGATAATTTTTCAGGAATTTCAGGCAATTGATCACCCACACCAATTGTCATCAACAATTTAGTTATATCTGAACAACATCTCCACACTGGATTACCAGTTGCCATTTCCGCCACCACACATCCAAGTGCCCAGATATCAGCGGGAGTATCCTGTTCTCCTCCGGTTACCATTTCTGGTGACATGTACAGTGGAGTACCCCTCAATTCACATCGCAAATTTTCATCTTTCGTGGATTCGACTCTCTTTGCCAATCCAAAATCAGCAATTTTGACTTGACCATTTTCGCCAAAAAGAATGTTTTGTGTTTTAATGTCGCAATGAACATAGCCACACTTGTGAATATAGTGTAGCCCTTTCAATAAGGCCTTGGCGTTTTTCCTGATTTCAATCTCCGGCAACTTACGATCACCGGAATACTTTAACTTATCCGACAAAGCACCTCCAGGGGCATACTCCAACAAGACATTGTACAACTTTTCACCATTTTCATAGGTGTAGCTGTCACCAACACAATTGATAATTTGTGGACATCCCTTAAGTTCTTCCAAGATTAGCTTCTCGTTCATCAGAGTAGCTGAGCAGGAAGCGGAAGAAGACTTAACCACCACAGATGGAGAAAACAGAGTACTCTGGCTTCTGGGTACTGCAAAACTCACTTTGCCAAAGCTTCCATGACCTACTGTTTCACCTCGAACCCAATCCATTTTGTGTAAGTTTGGTAAATTAAGGTTTCTTTTGTTAGAGAAAAGAAGAAGAGAGAAAAGGAAGAAGAGAACTCACAAGTCACAACGAACTTTGTTTTGCGCAGCTGACTTCTATATATAGAGTGTGGGGATTTTAATTTTCTTTTAATTGTCAAAATTCATGTTTGATGGCTATATTAAATGTATTTATATTCACACAAGTAGTTATAAAGACATGTGCGTATTGAGTGTTTGTAATAGTCAAGTTTGTGCAAAAGAAAATATTAATTTCGTATAAATTGAGCACGTGATTGTGCAAAAGATATTTCTACCTAATTTAGGACCGTCCACTCAATCAAGCCTTGATATTTTACGTAAATAAATTACACATAGTTAGTAATATTAAGATCTTTAAAAAACGTGATTGTTGTGGTGAATGGAACCTTTTGTCTATTTATACAAAAATTAAAAAACAACTTAGTTTGAGAAATCTTCCAAAAGACGAGTCTACTTCTAGTTGTTTGATTCAGCAGTAATTCTGCCCCATATTATGAACATTCAGCATCACATTTTGAACATTCCAATCAGCAAAATGAAACAAAACAAAAGAGGTCTCAATCAAATTAGGAACAAAATTGCAAACTTGTGAATTGAATGATCAATTCAATGTTTAAGCACGGGCATTGCGGCTAATAGGTGAGTCCAAAAGCCACAGTATCTTTTAATCTTCCCATTTACTTTCTCAAAATAGTTAGGCATCACTAGTTGTAACTCGCAATATTTTGCACGTTTCATGGCTCCAGTGTGATTTTGTGACTGTTTTCACAACAATTATTCAAACTTCCATTTCAATATAAAATTGTAAGCGTTGCACTATAGTCTGTATTGATTTAGTTAGTTCTTTGTACTCTTTTTACTATTTTACTTCCAAATTAAGTACACCGCAAGTTTCATTGACTAAAGAGAGTTTAAAGTTGTTAACCTTTGGATAAGTAGATTAGCTACTACTGACCGGTAAAATAGTTTTTACATTATTAGGTTATTTAAACGGTAGCAACTCGTAATTGCACATAAATAAGTGAAATGAGTAACCTAGTGCTCAAGACAGATAGTCTTTTGTTAGTCTTTTGTTACAATTAGTACCTAAGCATGTATGTAAGTATATAAGTACAAATTAACTTTCAATGTTGAAACAAAACGTATAAATTCTTTGGTTTGGGAACGGCTGGGCCTTGGAGATGGATGAAATATCTAATCAATACACAACATACTGCCCTCCACCCACCCACTCACTCCACAAGACACACGCATTCCCAACCGACAATTCATATCTTATAGAAGCATAAGGTAACCGACAGCTTTATATTCATTGCATAACCATCTTCTAATCTCAGGTTTATGTTTGATAATGATATATTTGATCCGAACATCGATTTTATAAGATTAAAAAGACAGAGAGAGAGATAAAAGTTTCATGGTCTTAGCATCCTAAACGTGCTAAATATTCCTGGTAAATGGATGCACAGAGTCAGTAATTATTGCTAATTAATAATTAACCCATGGACGGCGTCACTTACCGGCCATTGCTATTGGTATATGCTTACTGACAGAGGTTCAAGATTTTGTTCACACTTGAAGTTTATAAAGTCTTTTATTATAATTAGACAAATGATGGATCACGATTGGTCAATGGTTCTTTCACATGATTTCCGAAGTGAATAATATAGTAGCACAATCTGTGAATGAAAAATAGTATGCTCATGTTCTATATTATGCAACTTAGTTTAGTTCACCGTTTACAATTATAATATCAATTTCTTCACATAGTTCTAATTAATCCAAAAAAATTAGTTAAACTCAAAGTAAGAATCAAAATATATCACATATAAAATAATTTAGTTATATAGTCTAACACTGATATTGAATTTGTAAAATTTGCTGTTGTAAAATGGTAATGTCTTAGATCAAATTAAATTTTTGATGGAGAATATATATGCTAGTTAATATATGATTAGGGCAGAAAGATGAAATAAAAAGAGGGGGTCATCTAGTAAAATTAAATTATGTGGTAAGGTTACGTTAAACGTTAAACGTTAAAAATTAAGGACAAAGAAGATGCATATTGTCTGATCAAACAAAAGAAATTGGGACATGCTGTCCTCGAGAGAAGAAAAGCAAAGAACCCATCCTGTGCCAAAATGTCGGAAAGGAAATACCAAATTGGTGGGGTTTGTTACGGAGATTGTGAATAAGTTTTTGTCTGGACATACGATATCGCAGCCTTGATTCATGTGGAATTACTTAGTTGTTAGTATTAACACACTCACCACATGGGAATCAAAGGTTAGGAACATGCTATTTTTCTAATAACATGTAAAATTTATCACATTAATGGAAAATGCGATGGAAATATAATTAATTTGTTATTAGTTGGATAAATTCTACAACTACTATGAAAGAAAATAAATTTACGGGGGTGGGGTATATATATAATTAGAGACGGAATAAGGGTACGCATGTTCATATATATATATATATGTAGTAGAACAATGTTTGTTTGTTTTTTATAGCTTTTTTCATACATTTACTTTTTTATATTTAAATTTCCTTAGCTAAAATCTTGATTCCGCTGTATGGCTGTATGTAACTTAAATAAAAGAAATAGTCGTAAGAAAGAATTATGAGCTTTGCGGTGCACCGGCAAAAACACCTGATTTTGCGTAAAGCTTCTCGTGTTGCCGATCATTGTCTGTTGCAGATGGTGTGGAGGGCACAGGGGAATTATAAAAGGCTTCTTTTTGATGCCTTACCAAAAATGAGGGAAACCACTTATATATTCTGTTGGGGATAAAACCAGATTTGTTAGCCTTTTGGTTTACCCATCGAATTGATATTGGCCTTATTTTCTTTAGACCACCCAAGGTACAGGTTCATTTCGATTTGTTTAAGAAATTGGAATGTCTTTTATAGCCTTTGGGGAGTTTTTACTTTTTCTCATTCATAGACCATAGTAGGTAATAAGACTGTCCAGTGGACCGGGACATCCCAGACCGTCCAGGTCCCAGCCCAGTTCACATCCCGGCCAGTTTAGTACTGACCTGGGAAGATGAATGCGTTCATTTTTACTTGTCACATTTCGACTTGACACACCCATTAAAACAATAATTATTGACATGGTTATTTTATCCGCGTACTACCTCAATTAATTAATGTATTGTTCAGTATGTCTTAAAAATGATTTAAAATAAACAATTAATGCTAACGGCGAAAATAGAAATCTATTTTAGAAATAGCTGACAAGTAAAAGTGAACGGAGGGAGTACTTAATAAGCTAAGGTCATGAAATATAACCAAAATATTAATGGGGAAAAAGGAATATTAGTTAAGAAAAAGGATTTTTCTTACAAAAGGATGCTTACAAAATTATTTAAGGAAAATAGTATATTATAAAAGAAAAATAAATTAAATTATACTTTTATAGTAATAATAACTAGGTTAATCAAAAAAATAATTACAAAAATAATTAAAATAAGAAAGGTAAACATAATATCATAAACCACAAAGAAAATGTACTACGAAGACAAATTTAAAAGTGCTTTACATAATTATCAATTTTTATTTTGACTATAATGACCTTGTGAAAAAATTAGTATAATTTAATTGACTTTGTTAATACAAAATAAATATAAGTGATAGTGGATAATTATCGATAGTTGAGTGTGACCATATAAGTAATTCACTCAAAATTTCCGCTATTTGATGCAAATCTTTTAAATATAACAAGTATTTGGGAACAAGGGAGTGTTTTATGCCATAGTTAAAGGAGGATGAACCTACCTTATCACTTCCAGCTGCTTTCACTATTCTGTGTCAAACCAAAAACTACATATTCAATTCCTACTTCAAGCATCTATTATACAATATTCATTTTCTATTCAAGCTATATTTATTAAGATGAAAAATTAAAACATGGTTGATGTGACACCAATTTTAATATTAAATAGACCATCAGTGAAATATATTATGAATAGAGAGACAAATTAAAACGTTGCGTGCAGAGTCAAAAATCATCTATGGCAAAACACGTTGAGTTAGTTCTGAGGGTAATTCATGCATCCAAATTTGAGTGAAAAGAGTAGAGTTCATGCATGTATCTTTAATTGTATTGAATTGAATATTGACTGAATTCTATTCCACCCTAGGTCACATATCACATGTTAAATTTACGACACCTTTTGGCGTGGGGGAGAAGGAAACATGTATAATATTAAAAAGATGGTGGTGGAGTTGGACAAGCGCATTTTAAAACTACAGTAACACCTCTCTATGGTGGCAACATTTATCCTCATGACTGCTATAGAGAAGTGTTGTTATATATTTATACTGACATTTGATGTTCAAATCGCATTTAACTGTTATAAACAAAAGTATGCAAATTAGAAAGAGCATGAATATAAAAAAAGACAAATATTAGTAGCATTTTCCACGTGAAGTTATGAAATAACTGATGTGCACCATTTAAATACAATTTTTTCCCTTTAAATTAGATATTCGTACTTGAAATTTACTATGTGCATGACATTAAAGATGATTATCATAAATATTTGATATTTTATTTTGTACATAATATATTTCTTACCAAATATTACTACATAATATTTGAGTATGTTGGTATAGAGAGGTAATCTTACAAAGATTGTGCCACTATAATAAACGACATTGCTGCTATAGGTAGATGTCGTTATAGAGAAGTAAAATATAACATAAAAAATCGATTCCAGAAAAAAAATAGGCCGCTCTATTGAAGTGTCATTATAACGAGGTGACGTTATAGAGAGGTTTGACTGCATTAATATAATTTTAAAATAGAGAAAGCATTTAGTCCTTAGCTATACAACAACTTCAATTGAGAATCTCTCCAATCTTACACAATCATCACATTACAAAATTGAGTAACTTTGACTAGAACTTTATATTTGTAATAAAAAATTTGCAAAATAACCTAATGGACCCTTGTATAAATAATTTAATATGTGTTAATAGTTTTTATGTTTAAATAATTTATACAAAATTCAATAAATAAAAACAGTTATAATTCAAAAGCCATAATAAATTTAAAATTATGAATTCGCCTATGTACATCGTTGCTCAACTAAATAGGAAAGAATCGATGCACTAAAGCTTCACTATGTACGGAGTCTAGAAGGAGGCCCGGAAATATATAATGCTTTTAGGCTTTAGCATGTCTGCATGTGCATGACATCCATCAAAAGAGAAATCATTAGTGATTTGATTTGATGTTTTATTACTGTCTTGAGTGCGAAGAAAATATTTCCTACAATGTACATACACCAAAAAAGGTCAATTCACCGAATGTAAAATGCCGTCCCCATGTGGAAGGCACGTGGACTAGGAGCCATGTTTGATTGTGCTTCCTTAAGTAACACAAATCCTTTGATTAAGGTTTTTAGAGATAAATTTATAAGAAAAGTTGATTTTATCTAGATTGTGTGCTAGATTAGATTGACAATGCAAATCCACCAGTCAATAAGGTACGAATATAATAGTAAAAGATTAGTATGAAGGCACTTTCAGCCCAATTGTTCATTGCACTGACTGGTAGACCTTTTCAATATGATAAGAGTTTATTGTAGCTTAAAAGACAAATCTGGAAGGGTCAATGTCAACTAAAAAGGCGTCCATGCATAATGCTTGTATACATCTTTAGCCATTTCAACGGGTATTATTTTGCATAAAGATCTAGAGAGCGATACCGCAAGCAATTTGATAATTGGATCTCTATTTCTTATAGTTATCCTTTCTTTTCTTTTTTAAACTTTTCGATTGATTAAGACTTTTAAGTGCATTCTCAACACCTCTTGATATTTTTGGTCATCATTTCTGAATATATTTAAATCTTTCTTCTAGTCTAGTCTAGACAATAAACAAACAGATTCTCTTTCAAAGTAAAACTGAAGAGTTTGACCATTTTAGGCAAGGGCAACAGCCACACTTTTTGTAACAATCACTCTCCAAGGCTATGCACTACTGTGTATACTCCCTGTAACGCTGAATAGTTTTTTAAAATGAAGTTTTTATCTTCCCAGCACCTCTCTGGGTCAAGGCCACCACTCCTCGCACACAAGCCACCAATGGAAGCCTTGGCCCCATCCATGGATAGACCGGCTCTGATACTAATATTATAGACCAAATCGGAGAGCCCAACCCAAAAGGGGTTCCATATTGAACAGGTTACACATTTCCAACGAGGTTTGGTTGGGCTTTAAAGTATGTTTTTCCTCTTGGGCCAGATTGAGAATTTGATCCTAGAGTAGAAATAAATGAGAAAAGCTTAATACAATCCATTGCATCTCTTCTTGGGCCAGCCTGCCACCCGTCCTTTATTTTGCTATTCTTATTCTTTCACTTACATTATTTCCTCTTGCTTTACTACTGCATCACTGACTCACAAACTTCATATAGAAACTCCTACCTTTCGCAACATTTCACATAAATCAACAAGAACTAGAATAAAGGCAATTGGCAAAAATATTACTCCAGAAAGATAGGATAAAGCTCATTTACTTCAAGTATATGCAACGTGCAATGCTGATCTATTTAAAGGCATAAGTTGGTTAATATCGAAGGCATTCACGAAAATATATACATTGATCCGTTGGAACTTGGAAGTAGTAGGAGTCACTAAACTTATTTAGAGGAATCTTCAGAGAAAAATGAACATATACACCCAAAAGGCAACTATGATAAGTAGCCTTCTGCAAAAAGTGATAAAACCAGTCACCAGCTACAAGTTAAAATATTCTAAGGACTTGTTTGGTGTGAGGGATAATAATCTCAAGGTAAGATGTAGGATTATTTTATTATTTATGTTTTGGTTAGGAGTATTATTTAGTTTCAGGATTATTTATCTTACCATTTATAATATAATGATGGAATAAGTTATCCCATTTATATAGTGAGATAATTTATCCCATGGGATATCCCAATCCATGAAATAATTTTATTTATCTCATCCCCAACCAAACAGTATTGTATAGTTCACCTATTTCAATTTGTTTGTCTTACTATTTTTTTTTAATGCGTTGTGAGAAGAATGTTTTTTCCCTATTTGGCAATTTTTAAAATCAACTTTTTATATGGGCTATGGCAGGTTACATTTTGGTACAATAATCTAGTATTTTTAATTTGAGACCCTAAGATTCAATTTTTTTAAAAAATTTCTTAAATTTCGTGTCAAATAAAAATCATACAAACAAAGTGAAACTAGGGGAGTATTAATTATAATATCACTGTATAGAAGTTAAATAATGATAAACAAAGTTAAACATATGAATAGGAAGGGAAAATTATAGTGAAGGTATACGAGCTCTGTAAACACACACAATGCCATTACATTGAAACTTTTGGCTAAACAAAGAAACTATGCCGTCTGAGAACACCAAACATCAGTCGATAAGTAGCAGATCTAGCACAAAGAAGCTAGCTAGCTCCCAAATGCCAAGCCATCACACAGATAAAGATAATGTAATGGACATTATTGGACAACATAGATCATAAGCAAAAAATAGAAACAGTATGGAAATAATTGAATTGTTCATCTACGGCAACGAGTGATAGCAGAGCAACCTCTAGTATAAGGGTGAACTGGACCTGTAGCACTAAAACAGTGATGCGTGTAATATGATCTACCAGAGCGTGGTGGGCAGGGGATTCTGTTGGCTGACAATGCTCCATAAGAAATGTAGTACTTGAACATTCTGTGCCACAACAAAGATCTCCCATTCATTTCCATTGGTGACTCAAAATCCCCACTTGCTAGTTCTTCTATACCATAGTCATCAACTTGTGCTTGGATGATAATTGCATTGTTGGTGATAGTGAATAAAAAGATGATAAGGAAGAAAAGTATTGGAGACTCCATGAAGAGGCTAATTTGAGAAAAAAAATTGGTGTTACTATGAAATGAATATGTTGTGGTAATTGGAATACAGCTAGCTAGTACGTGCTTGTGAGGGTCCATTAATTAAGGCTGCAGTGTCTTGGTAAGAGAGCACCTACTGTTCCACTCTTTTTCATTAATTCTTGTTGCTGCATTTGCGGTTAGGTCATCGACTTTCTTCTTCTGTGATTAATGTTGGGGGCTCACATATTTTATTTACTCCTTCTGAGGCTTCCTAGCTCCTTAATTTTGTGCTAATGTTTGTACTGGAACTAGACCATCTAATTTCCATGCCAGGCCTAAAGTTAAAATACTCATTGCTTACAATATTCATAAAAGTTCTTTTTCTTTTTAGTTTCCAGTAGTTTTTGACGATTCAGGCGAACATTTGAAACTACACGTGAGATGCAAAGTAAAATTTCTCCTTCATACATATCCAAAGAAGTAGTATTTTTTTGGTCTTTGAATTCAGCTGAATATCTTCCTTTGTGGATTGATCCCTAAAACTTCTTGGACCATCTTGAAGTATATTACATATTCTAGTTCAATTGGAAAATCAAAATTTCAAATGTATTATTATTGGTGTAATAAGTTGGCCAATTGATCGTAAGTGTGACAGTTTGGAAATTTACTTTCCTAAGGCCCCATTAGTTTTCACTCTATGAATGTTTGACTTTGAGAGCTAAAATGTTAACGCATTAATTATACTGTATCTATTTTCTTTTGCAAATACGTATTTGCTCTATATAATTAAGCATGTTTTGTTGAAAATAGCAACACCAGTCACATTAAGTCTTTAGTTTGAATAAGTCAATAGGATAAATGTTGGTAGTTTAGGTTTACCGAGTCTTTAGTTTTTTTTTTCTTATCTTTTAGTGACTGTTGTGAACTTATGCAGCAAGTAGTGGAAAAAGTTGTTAGTGTGTATGCCTATAAAAGGCATAAATAAAGCAAGTATTAGTTGTAGCTTTTCTCTCTATTCTATGCTCCCAAACTGTATTGAGTTTGTTTCCTTCTTCAAAAGAGGAAAATTTATTTTGTTCTTTTTTATATAAGCAGTGACGGCTATCTTCCTTGTTTATCTGGTGGATTTCAAGAAAAAGTTCCTCCCTTTATTTTAAGGTTATTACGTTGTACTGGTGCTTCATTTCTTTATTTGGCATCAGAGCCAGATTTAAAGGAGAGGAAGAGAAGCCACACAAAACATATATTAGCTGTTGGTGGAAACAACCATTTTCTTGAACAAGATAATTGGTTCACAGAAAATGATGACTGATTTTCAAGCCATAGGTGGAGTTAAGAAACTCAACCATCAAAATTACAAAACATGGATGACATGCATGACTTCCTACATGGAAGGACAAGATTTGTGGGAGGTCGCTAATGGAAGTGAAGTCAAACCAAGGGTAAAAGAACCTAATGGCACATTGAGGAAATGGAAGATTAAAGCAGGAAAAGCATTATTTGCCCTCAAAACCACCATTGAAGAAGATGTGCTGGAACATATACGAGACACTGAAACACCAAAGGAAGGATAGGGCACGCTAGCTGCACTCTCTTCAAAGAAGAATGACACACGACTACAACTTTTAGAAAGTGAGTTATTGTCGATAGCTCAAAATGATATGAGCATTGCACAATACTTTCACAAAGTGAAGTCGATATGTCGTGAAATTTCAAAATTGAAACCAACAACTCCAATTGGGGAAACCAAGATGAAAAGAATAATCATTCATGGTTTGAGATCTGAATACAGAAACTTTGTTACTACAGTACAGGGATGGCAAAATCAACCATCACTTGTTGAGTTTGAGAATATGCTTGTTGGCCAAGAAGCCATGGCTAAGCAAATGGGTGGAGTTTCACAAAAAAGGTGAAGAGGAAGCGCTCTACGTCAACAAAAGCAAAGGGAACTCCAAGCAGTACAATACAGATGGATTGAAAAGAAATGATGATAAGGCAAAAGGTCATCAAGGAGAGGGAAACTATCGTCCAGGGGGAGCTTCAAAGAATCATTGGGGCAAAAACAAGAGGTTTGAAGGGAAGTGCCACAATTGTGGAAAAAAGGGCCATAAAGCCAAAGTTTGCTGGTTCAATAAAGGTTCTGTTGGGAGCAATGCTGCTGCCACTTCCGGTCCAAAGGAAAATAGTAAAGATGACTGGGATGCTGAAGCATTCTTTGCTGTTGAACAGGAGGAGTTAGCTCTTACAGTAACAACCTCTAAACAAATTAACTATGAGAATGACTGGATTGTTGATTCCGGATGGTCAAACCATATGACTAGTGACAAAAAGAAGTTGCAAAATATGTCCGAGTACAAGGGAAGTCGTGAGGTGGTGACAGCCGACGACACAAAATTACCGATAGCTCACATCAGTAAGGCTGTAGTGTCTCCAAATAATTGTACTGATCTGATGCTGCTCCAAAATGTTTATCATGTCCCAGGTATGAAGAAAAATCTTCTTTCAGTAGCACAGTTGACATCTTCGGGTCACTTTGTTCTGTTTGGTCCACAAGATGTAAGGATATTTCATGATCTTGAGATTAAAGAAGAGCCAGTAATGAAGGGAAAAAGATTGAATTCCGTCTATGTAATGTCGGCAGAAACCGCATATATAGACAAGACAAGGAAGAATGAAACCGCAGACTTATGACATATGCGGTTGAGTCACGTTAGCTACTCTAAACTTAGTGTCATGATGGAAAAGTCAATGTTGAAGGGTCTTCCCAAACTTTCAGTAAGGACAGATGTGATATGTGCAGGCTGCCAGTATGGTAAAGCGCATCAACTTCCGTATGAGAAGTCAAAATATAAGGCCAAGGAACCATTAGAGTTAATTCACCCAGATGTGTTCGGACCTGTCAAGCAAGTCTCTATTGGCGGGATGAAATATATGTTGATCTTCATTGATGATTTTTCCAGGTATGTGTGGGTTTATTTTTTAAAGGAGAAGTCTGATACATTTTCAAAATTTACAGAATTCAAAAAGGTTGCTGAAGCAGAAGTTGGCAAGAAAATTATTTGCCTGCGAACTGACAATGGTGGGGAATATACCTCATATGAATTTGCTGAATTTCTTCGGAAGTGTCGAATACATCATCAGTTCACATGTCCAAATACACCGCAGCAGAATGGCATAGCAGAAAGAAAGAACAGACACCTAGCAGAAATTTATCGGAGCATGCTTCATGCGAAAAATATTCTGGGATAATTTTGGGCAGAAGCTATGAAGACTGCAGCTTTTGTGATCAATAGACTTCCTCAACAAAGGTTAAGTTTTCTTTCACCTTTTGAGAAGTTGTGGAACATGAAACCTTCAGTTAGCTATTTCTGTGTTTTCGGATGTGTATGCTATGTATTTGTACCTAATCATTTACGTAGCAAGATGGACAAAAAGGCTGTTAGGTGTATTTTTGTAGGCTATGATAGTCAACGAAATGGTGGCGATGTTGTGATCCAACAACGGGAAAGTGTTACACTTCGCGGAATGTGATATTTGATAAAGCCTCTTCATGGTGGTCTTCAAATAAGGAATTGCTGCCAGATTTAGATGTTCTCAAAGATGTATTGGACTCGTCTCATATCCAGTTGAGTCTAGATAAGGCGGAAGATGAATCTAATGAAGATAATGTTGAAGAAGGCATGACTCAAAATCCTTGGCAAATTGGTTTGTACCAACAACCAAGTGAAGAAGGCGAGTTAAATGGAGCAAACACACCACCTACACTCAGAAGGTTAACAAGGATCAGAAAGCAAAATACCAAGTATGCTAATGCTACCATAGTTGAAGAAGAAAATGAAAGAGAATCAGAGACTTTTGAGGAAACGTTCCAGAATCCGAAGTGAATTAAAGCTATGGAGGAGGAAATTTCTGCGCTCGAATTGAATCAAACTTGGGAGCTCATGGCAAAACCAAGGGATGTCAAACCTATTTCTTGCAAGTGGATTTACAAGATAAAGCGTCACACAGATGGATCAATTGAAAGGCACAAAGCTCGTCTTGTAGCCCGGGGTTTTTCTCAGCAATATGGACTAGATTATGATGAAACATTTAGTCCAGTGGCAAAGCTTACTACTGTTCGGGTTCTACTTGCACTCGCAGCTAGTAAAGATTGGAACCTATGGCAGATGGACGTAAAGAATGCCTTTTTTGCACGAAGAGTTGGATCGGGAGATTTACATGTGTCAACCAATGGGTTTTCAGAGTCAAGATCATCCCGAGTATGTGTGTAAGCTTCGAAAGGAGCTGTATGGATTAAAGCAAGCGCCAAGGGCATGGTATGGTAAGATTTCTGAATTTCTTACTCGTAGTGGTTATTCAATAGCACCGACAGATTCTAGCTTGTTTGTGAAAGTTGTTGAAAAAAAATTAGCTATTGTGCTAGTATATGTGGATGATCTAATCCTAACAGGAGATTGTGAAGAAGAAATTCTCCAAACCAAAAAGAATCTGTCAATTCGCTTCCAGATGAAGGAACTTGGACAACTCAACCATTTTCTGGGCTTGGAGGTTGATCGCAATGAAGAAGGTATTTGTTTGCAACAGGAAAAATATTCCAAAGATTTGTTGAAGAAGTTTGGGATGTTTAATTGCAAACCAATCTCAACACCATTGGAGCCAAATGCTAAGATATGTCCTCATGAAGGGAAAGACTTGGAAGATGCAACAATGTATCAACAATTGGTGGGTAGTTTGATCTACTTAACTTTAACGAGACCTGACATTTCTTATGCAGTTGGTGTCATGAGTCGTTACATGCAAAATCCAAAAAAGTCTCATTTGGAAGGAGTTCGCCGAATTTTGAGATATGTGAAGAATACACTTGGCTATGGTATTCTGTATAAAAAAGGTGATGATTGCAAGTTATTTGGTTATTGTGATGCTGACTATGCAGGAGATCATGATACTCGACGGTCAACTACTGGATATGTATTTATGCTTGCATCGGGAGCAGTCTCATGGTGTAGCAAAAGGCAACCAACTGTGTCTTTATCAACAACAGAGGCAGAGTATCGAGCGGCAACAATGGCAGCTCAAGAGAACACTTGGTTGATGCAGTTATTGACTGACCTGAATCAACCAACAGGTTATGCAATTCCATTGTATTGTGACAGTCAGTCTGCAATACGTCTTGCAGAGAATCCGGTCTTTCATGCAAGAACTAAACATGTGGAGGTGCACTATCATTTTATCAGAGAAAAAGTTTTGCAAGGGGAGATTGAATTGAAATACATCAACACAGAGAATCAAGTTGCAGATCTGTTCACGAAAGGCTTGAGTATCAATAAGCTCGGAAGATTTCGTTTGCAACTCGGCATGGTTGAAATGGAAGCTGGTGTTGAGGGGGAGTGTTGAAAATAGCAACACCAGTCACATTAAGTCTTTAGTTTGAATAAGTCAATAGGATAAATGTTGGTAATTTAGGTTTACCGAGTCTTTAGTGTTTTTTTTCTTATCTTTTAGTGACTGTTGTGGACTTGTGCAGCAAGTAGTGGAAAAAGTTGTTAGTGTGTATGCCTATAAAAGGCATAAATAAAGCAAGTATTAGTTGTAGCTTTTCTCTCTATTCTATGCTCCCAAACTGTATTGAGTTTGTTTCCTTTTTCAAAAGAGGAAAATTTATTTTGTTCTTTTTCATATAAGCAGTGACAGCTATCTTTCTTATTTATCTGGTGGATTTCAAGCAAAAGTTCCTCCTTTTATTTTAAGGTTATTACGTTGTACTGGTGCTTCATTTCTTCATGTTTTATTCTGTTATCTTGCAAAGGAATTTGAAATCATTGTTTTAATATTCACGTGGTTGCAACATTTTATCATGACTAGAGTATTTGTCACTTGTATAATACAAGCTGCAACCACCGACACTGATCCCCATCACATATTCACCATTGTCAATCATTACCACCAATTACCTTATGCCAAGCAGTGTCAATTGATACCCCTTCATCGTAAATTTACATTGTTTTGTTAGGTTAAATTTTAATTTTATCTATCTACATTATATGGTGATTTCTCTTATTTTTTTATGTGTGTCAATCCATTTAAAATATATTTTGATAGAGTAAAAATTTTGACGCTGCCGCCAGTAATTATTCACCACTAACCTCGACCGTCGACTACCCCCTCCAGGATTCCGTTGCCAGTAATTAATAGTACCAATACTTTCCACCTCTACTACTTAATCAAACAAACAATTTTATAACACCACACAAGCAAATAACAGGCCTACTTTTTTTGTGGTAATACTTCAATATTTATTTTTCTAAATGAATTAAAAAGAAAAAATTCAGGGTTTATAAAAGACTTAACAGGAGATCTCTTCGAGAAGAAAAAAACTTATTGTATACGTGCATAAATAAAAGGAGAAAAAAAGAAGAAGAAGGTGTCGTTGGAGATATCTCAGACAGCACCCCAAGTTGTGGCAAACAGGTGGGTCTGAAAAGTGAAATGCCTCGTTGGTCTAAAGATCTCATTAGTTGTTCTTGCTTAGCTCTTTGTTGATTTACTCTTTTTGGGTAGGGGCAGACACTTGTATGTGTGATTTCACGTGCAAGTTGCTAAGCAATTGTAATTTAATATCATAGCTAATTATTGTGGGTCGCTTGTCTGAGAAATATTTGTTAAAAACATAAAAAATTTAGATACCAAGGCAAATTAATGGAATTTCTGTCACCAAAATCTCGATCCATCTTTAGTTTCTTTCTTAGTCCTGTCAATCAAAGGTGATTCTTATGTATATCGAGTCTATTCTCTTAATGCGGCCAGATTTTTTTATAGTAATGTCATTTGTCCGGATACTATTTTGTTGTCATGGCAAGATGTTGTTATAATGGAAATATAATATACTCAACATAATATGAAAGCCGGTTTTACATAAATTAAACTTGATCATTCTAGTGAAATGTTATTATAGAAAATAATTGTTATTGAGAGACCTGAGTGTATACTTTTTTCGTTATATCACCTTCATCCTATGTTCTTCTTGTCAAAAGAATATTTGTTAAAGTGACCGCGCAAGACTATATATAAGAAACTAAATATAATGAAACAAATCTACTGATAAAATCAACAAAACAGGCAGACCATCACATTATTGTGAAACTGAATTAGTAAAATAAGTAGCTAATAATGATCCTAAACAAGTCATTTGGAGATATTTAGCACCTGCAATTTAAGAATATAGAAGATAGTAAGTCTCTATTATTCGATTAGCAATTTAATTAGAAAAAAGGTGAGCCATAATCAAAAGAGAGATACATTTATGACTTAGGAAAAGGAAAGCCAAGAAATTCTTATCACACAAAGTCTATCTACACGTTGCGAAAATCTCAACAAATCTACTCAACACAACAGTGCAAGAACCCAAACCTATTAAATCCAGAATGTCTCAACTCTGCTCATCAGTTGCCTGGATTCTAGCGCAAGACTAGAATTACAAATACAAGACGAACCTAGTCCCTTCGGAAACGTCCGATAAAATTGGAGGATACAAAGAAAATTAGCATAGTCCTTGCGCAAAGATAACATCACACAAATTGAGAAATGGTCTAGAGAATCTTAAGACTATTTTTGTTGGGGTTGAAGGACGAGTGCGGGAAATTAAAGTAACAAACACCATTTAGCCAAATCCTTACAAAAGTACTCATTAGCATGATCATGACGCCGCGTAGATATGTTATTTTATTATTATTTTAAATAAGCATTTGTGCACTAGAGTTCATGGATGGACGAGGCTGGCATGATCCGATAGAACTTGAATTATAATTTATTGGCCCTGGCAACGACATTGCTGTTGAAAATCCAGCAACCATTGGCCTATTATTAACCCCTGCTTGCTCTAAAGATTGAAGTTGCTTCTTTAGAAACTTAACATAATGGACAGCCTCATCTAACATTGAAGCAGTGTCCATTTTGGTTCCTCCAGGGACTAATCTTTGCAAAATCCTTATCCTTTCGCTTATTCGTTCCCTCCGATGCCTGGCTGCCACACTCTGTGGATCCTTCGATATCTTGACATTCTTTCTTTTAGGGGGTTTCACTGATTCAGGGTCAATGTGAATCGGCTGCATCATCGCTATACGGAAAATCATCTCCCTCATGGCCTCCATAGAATTTCTCTTTTGTAAACATGAATACTCATTTCCACTACCATGAGCCGATGCAATAATTTCATCGATCGATGAAAGAATTGGCACGACGGGGTCTTCAATTGGATTGCCCATGAATGAGAAATTAGAGGGAGGAGATGTCATTAGGTAATTGGAGTTATGGACTGGTGGTTGCAAGGGTATCATTTCAATATTGCTGCTAGAGAATCCAAGTTCTAGTGATTGAGCAATATCTTGTAAATCCATGATTTGTTTGTAAGTTGGAAAAAAAAACTGGGGATATATAGAAATATGGGAATGAAAATGAGCTAAAACTATTAAGGGGATACCACTATGAGAAATGTTCCTTTGAGCACACCATGGAATTGTCAGTGCTATGTGCATATATATGACAAGTTGTGACCTACTCCTATGTTTTTATATTACCTAAATCCTTACTATATTCCAAAGAATACGCAATGATACAGACCACTCTGCTATTTTTTAAATTTTCTTTATAGCATAAGCGTTAAGTACATAGGTAACATTTCCATTTGATGATAATTTCACAGTTACATAAGCTTGAGCCAGTGTGAATATGAAATGAGGAAGAGAAGTTCATAAATATAACCAAGATTAATAGTAGTACATAATTCTTATGTAAATATAAAAGTGGAATGCGTTTGAGTAAAGGTGCATGAACCAAAAAATTCAGCCATCACTGAGAGTTAAAACAGAGGTATGGTCCTGGCCCCTGGGGATGAAAAACTAGCTAGATTTGCCTTTAGAAAAATTTTAACTTGAAAAAACTCGAAGGGTAACCCCACAACACATGACATCTGTCAGAAGGATAACAAGTCTGGTTCAGAAGTGGGGTAGTCAGGAAAGATGACCTTACCTGTAAAGTAGGCCAATCTTTTTTCCCCGTAATTTCTACGTTGAGGCATTAAGCTAGAAGCATGGTGAAGGTGGAGATTTGGTTTTCGACCTTTGTGGTCCGTAACTTCTTCGGATCCGCATGATGGGAGCTTTAGTGCACCGAACTATCCTTTATAATAATTAAAATAAATTATGAATACGATGACAAGTTAACAACTCATGATGAACTTCAAATTTTGACTCCGCCTCTAACCGAAGGGACAGATCGAAGGATAGCATGCATCCTGTTACACAACTGTGTTACTGCAATATAATGATGATTCCATGGCACGCATTTCGATCTCGATTTAGGAAGTTCTTGAGAAGTTTACTTAGCTGGACCGACCTTCTGCTCCTCTCAAGTTCAGAAAATGACTTACTCATTGAACCAAACAAGGGAAATTTAACTGCCTCGTAACAATCAGATGGTCTGACTATTTTAAGTTACGTACATCATGAAAATGCTGGTCCAAACTCAGCTTACAAGTTACGGCTCTTCTGAAATATTCTGTTCTGCTTGCTGGATCAGAACACCACAGGTAGCAATGTTACATAGTATTGGGAAAACTTACTTGCTTATACAAAATTGCATTTGTTTAGTATGATTAATTAGCTAAAAAAAGGAGGTTTAGTTTCACGGATAGTCACTCAACTTTCATTTATTGAACCAAAATTATGAAACTACTTTTTGTATGAAAAAATTTATTCAACTTTGTCTAATGTCTTAGAAAGCCACTAAACTATTCTTTTATAAATAAAAAAGTTAACTTTTTCTAAGGATTATGCAAAACCACTAATTATAATCACGCACGAGAAGTTGCTGCAGTGACCAAACTTACAATAATACTTAGGCAAAATTGTGGGACTTTTTTAAATGACAAATTAGTTTAACAACTTTATGGATACTTTTAAGTTTAGTGTCTTTTTCGATACAAAAAATAGCTTAATGATTTTAATATAATAAAGTGAAAGTTAAATGATCATACATGTAATTAACCCCAAAATGAGACTAGATCGAGCGTATATTAATTAATTACTACAGTTAATTGATAACAATTTACGTAAAACGTTTTATTTAGAAATATCTCATAGGCCTCGTTCATCTGCTTGAACTGCTAGCCTGTTTGACCAAACTTATTTTTTCCCAAAAGTGCTTATTTTTTCTCAAAAGTGCTTATTTTAAAAAATTGAGGTGTTTGGTCAAGCTTATGGAATAAAATAAGTGTTTCTGGGAAGTAAAAAAAACAGTTTTTCATAAGCTAAAAAAAGTAACTTCTCTCCAAAAGCAATTCTGAAAAAAACACTTATGAGAAAAATATATTTAAAAGCACTTTTAAAAGTTTGGTCAAACACTAATTGCTGCTCAAAAGTGCTTTTTTAATTGTATTGGCCAAACACCAACTGTTTCTCACCAAAGGTACTTTTTTGAAAAACACTTTTAAAAAAAGCACTTCTGAAAATAAGTTGATTTTAAAAGCTTGGCCAAACAGGCTAAACCTGGACTAGTTCCTTCAAAATTCTATAAAATGATCTGTATTGTTTGTCATTTTCCTAAATAATTGAAACATTTTCCTAATATGTCAAGCAAATATATCATTCTAAAGTGTTTGTCTATGAGATTAATTAAAGAAGACGACCTGTAAATGTTGCGATAGCTTGGATCTCACCAAAAGAAACGCTCAGAGAAATGAATGCAGAGAAGGAAATCAGAAATCAGAAATCAGAATGGG
Source organism: Capsicum rhomboideum (assembly GCA_031232105.1). NCBI lineage: Eukaryota > Viridiplantae > Streptophyta > Magnoliopsida > Solanales > Solanaceae > Capsicum > Capsicum rhomboideum. Next base: position 87,653,451 of record CP124717.1, read on the forward strand.
GCCTGCGCACTTAGCTTATATTTTAGGGTAAATTATTCTATCTGCAGGATAGCTCTGCAACTATATGATAAAATCCTAAATAAAAACAAAGTAGTCCGGTGCACTAAAGCTCTCGCTATGAGCAGGATTCGGGAAAGGACCCGACCACAAGAATCTAAAATCCTAATTCCTTTAATATGGCAGAGATCACTAGCAGTCAATTATTTCATCAACATTACAGAAAGCAACCTAATTTTCCTCATAAGCTCTACTTGGAATTGTTAAAAGTCCCAACCCCATATTGTTCTTGGTTATAGTAGTATTTTATTATTTCTTTTGTACAGTACTACCATCAAATTAGCCAATGAGACCTATACCCTACCGATCAGAGGCGAATCTAGGATTTTAAGCTTGTGGGTTCCCAGTTGAAGTGCTTATGGGTTCCCAACTAAGAGTTCCTAAAACATTTACTATATTCTAAATATAAATACAGGATTCGGGTGAAAGTTACTGGGTTCCCGGGAACCCCCACCCGATACCCTGGATCCGCCCCTGCTACCGATCTAATATTATGTCATAGGAAAATGTCTATATATTCCAAATAATTGTACTGGGTAGGACGTATCTCCCTAAAGATTTAAATATATTTCATCAGCAATGTTAGATAATATATTCAATAGTAACAAAAGTAAAGTATTGTTCTGCAAGTTGTTCCAAGGATAACTTATTTTTTTCGTTTATTTTTCTCCTCCTAAAAGCGAACTTCTAAATATGTAGCCATACTCTGATAATGTGAACCAAATTACAGGGTTGTTAGGAATTTAGATGAAATGAAAAACTCAATTTTAATATTACAATAATAACAATTGTGCCTCAATGCAAAATAAATTAAGATCGATTATATTATGTGATATAATTATCACTATTCGTGTCGCTATAGCTCTTTTATATCAAGAAATAGATAATATAAAAAGGATCTGATCATATGCATGTATGTGATTAATCTAGAAAAATCCAAGGTGCTACGACTACATATATAAAATATGAAATTCGATATTTGTTGGATGCCACTGTCTCATGATTGATGATATTTATTGTAAAGGATGAAGGAGTATGCGGAGCGTCATGATCCCTCTAAACCGACAATGGACTTCTCACCTTTACAAAATTTTGAAGGGAAAAAGAAAGTCACTTTTACAAATTCCTATTCAGTACACAAAGCTTTGATTCGACCGGGTCAATTTAGTATTAATTTGTTATAGAAACCTTCATTACGGTTAATGGATTATGTAATAATAATGTACATATATAGGAGTATGTGTTAAGCTCCAACTACAAAGTCTTTTTAAATCAGTGAGTAGAAAGGTAGTACCTCTCCTACGTGAAGTGTTGATTTAGTATTAATTATTAACGTATATAGTTTTAAAAGTTTTCAAATCTATATAAATATATAAAGAAGGATCATAGATTTGCTGATGTGGCGCTCTAATATTGCAGTATTGCTATTTTGTCTTTTTTTGCCAATTTTTTGAGCTTTTTAATTCATTTTCAATCTAAAAAGGAGTAATTATTTATTAATCCAATTACAATAAATAGGTAGGTAAAACGATTGCTATTTGGACTTTTATCCGTTATCGTCTTTTCAATTAACCTTAATTTCTTTCACATCTTCCACAAATTATTGAAATGAATGGAGTAATTTGATTAGAAGTGGCATATTTCTATTTAGTGTTTTTTTATCAGTTTTTTCTTCTTTTTTTTTTTACACTAATTTTCATTTAAATAAATCTTCTGAATAATCACTTCTGTCTTTTGATTATCAGCCTTTATTATTATTATCTTTAAAAGGCAGTAAATTTCATAAATATTCATTATACCTTAAGTATTAATTAAGACAATGCACGTATTAGTCCAATGCACTTATTTCTTCATTTCAAGCACATGAAAGCCTCCAAATCTCGGTCTCCGTCTCTCTATTTGTTTTTCTTTTACTTTTGAGATATAAAGCTCATGAAGAAAATTTTTTCAAAAATTGATCCTCAGTGAATCTATATCCGATGGAAGAAAATGTGTATCATTATCTAATGCAATGCAATCATAAGCATAGCAAGTACTCTTTTCGATGTCTTTATGATATATTAAGTCCTGTATTCATGAGTATTATAAAAAATCCCTAATTAGTCGTGAATTTCACAAAAACTAAAAAAAAGAGAAAAATACTTAAAAATTCGTTCTCTTTTTTATTTTTTGGTAAATCTTTATTGATATGTGCTTGCTTTCATATTATTTGGTTAGTAAATATGCCAGCTTTGAATTGAAAAGCTAATGAGGAGGTCTACATATTTTGAGATGCTTAGGAGGTGGTATATCATCAGGTTCTATAATAAAATGTAAGTATTTTTTTAAATACTCACTTTCTTTAGTCTATAATAATGATTAAGACCTATGTATTTTTAGTCAATTTAAGAATTTTTTGGAAGCTCACTATCCTTATTATTTAGTTCTTTTTTTTTTGTGTGTGTGTGTGTGTATTTTGTATGATTTTGTTGGGTATTTAAATTTATAAGGTTCTCAAATTGAAACTAAATGAAAGGCTTTATGCAGCATGAAAAGTTTTCATCGAATGAATTAGTTGTTCTATTCAAATATACAGTTAAGTATTTTAACCCTTTTATAGCTTTTCATTCTATATATATTATGTTTAATTTATTTTGTCGCAAGGTCTTCACCTCATGGTATGAACAGAAGTAGAATTTTAAATGGTGAGAGATGAAGTATTTTTATTTAGTTTTGTATTATTAATATTTTGACAATATTTTATAACCCAAAACAAAACTCTTTGACAATATTTTAGAAAGACTATAAGAAGGGTAGTGGTATGGACTGCGTACACTTTATCCCCCCCCCCTCAGACCCCACATTGTGGGAATACACTGGGTATGTTGTTGTTGTTGTATAAGAAGGTTCATTATATATAATTATTATATATATATATATATTTAAAATGCAGATCCATTTAATTTAGAATTGAAGAGATTAAAGCCAATGTCATCAAAGAGAATAGCCAAATTGTGAAAAGTTTTCTCTTCAACATTTAGTAGCATTTCATGTCTTACACTTTACTATTCTTCCTTTAGTTAATTAAATTATCTTTTGAGGAATACATTCAAAATTAGTTTGTGCTTTATTAAATACTTCTTATTTCATATTAACTATATTGAATCATCAAAGAGCAAATAAAAAATTACTATTGCACGTTGGTCATGGCTTTGCAAAGGAGCAACAGGAAAGTTAGAAATAAAGTGGAGAGCAGATTTACCACTTGAAATGGTGTTCCACCTTGAACCCTTTAATGAATTCAGCAAACGGAGAGAACAGATTCAACCCCATTATGAATGCATTTGGATTTGTAGATTAAAAATATCTCTACAATATTTTAACTTTGGGTCTTTAGAAAAAGATATTTCATAAATTAAGTAAACATTTTATAACTGCACGAAGCACGGCAAATTCACTAGTTATAAATTATATTTGAGGAGCTCTCAAGTCTCAACCAAGGATCATCCAATACTTAAAAACTGGTTGTGTTCCTATATAAACTTCCTCTCCAGTGACTGATGTTACGTTATAAGAATAACAGAAGCACTCAGAATCAAACAGCGCCCATGGCCTAATGGATAAGGCGCTTGACTTCTAATCAAGCGATTGTGGGTTCGAGTCCCACTGGGCGTGATATATGTTTTTGCATTTTTAGCCTCATTTTCTTGTAGTGATCAGTTATGATACATCTATAACATCACTTGTATTTGGCTGTTACAATACTTAAAGCTAATTCTTTTTCAATTTTTAAAAATAAATTTAATTTAATTGATTCTACTAAGGGAGCTTTGCCCAGGTAGTGTGGTTAACATTTGCTGTGCTTTTGGCATTCCAATTGGAAGCCTGCAAATGATCAGTCAAATGTTGAATCTGTGGTGAAAACCACAAAACCATGATTTGGTTTCTCTTTTCATGACTAAGGTGTTACAATTGTTGTCAAAAAATAAACAGGTGTGACAAGTGATTATCTGGGAACTATGGAGGTCATGGCGTCCAGTCAGGTATGGTGAAAACCCTTTTTATCTCACAAATTTGAGATTATGGTCCATCCTTGCATCATAAACTATGTTTATTGGGCCTGGTACTATTGTACTAATAACAATTGGGCTGAATGCAAGGCAATGTTCTTTGGGCTCTAACAATATTGTCTTAAAAGGACTAACCAACATAATTGCTGAAACAGATTCTAAACTTCTAACTCAATTCTTGTGTGAATGAGGAAACAATAACCCCATGGAGAATGCTACAAGCTGTGGAAGAAACTACTGTTACTGACATTGCTTCAGAGAAGCTAATAATGTTGCTCAGCAACAGGTCATTTGACAAGATATGAGGGACTTCCAAGACAAATTAGAGCCTCTAGCGCGTACCAAAAAAAAAAAAATAGTTATTATTGTGTGGCTTATCTATTGCTAAATAGCTTGTAGCTAAGAGAAATTTTTTGATGATCTATCGCTAAATAGGACTAGTAACGAATAAGTGAGAATTGATATCACTCAAAAGTTAATTTTGTCCCACCTTGAGAAAATAGAACTGTACTTACACGTTTCTGATATTCAAACGTAGCCGATTAGAGGTTGGTATACCTATATATGTGGTCTTGAGAGGGTTCATCTGAATCCCCTCGACAAAAATTTACACTGTATATATAAGATATTTTGAATCTCGTGAACATGAAACCAGAGGTTGGCTCAATGGTTGAAGGGTTCAAGTTCAAAAAAAAATTATATCAAGAGGTAATCTAGAAAAACACTATGGGGGTGGGGGTTATTGCCATTGAGTGCGTAGGGAGGTGACAATGAACTATTTGGAATGTCCGTTGTGTAACTTTTTTTTTCCTATTTCCATTAAAGAAGTCATTTCCTCATTTTCAAGGAACTTGTTTTCATAGAAAAAATGTCTCCAAAAAATTTTAATCAACCAAACATCTCCGGAGCAAGCAGGCAAACACTCCCTTAGTCTAACTTAAAGCTAATCGATCTGAACAATTAAAAATGTCACAATAGGACATTAGGAATCAAAATGTTTTTTTTTTCCACATGTATTGCCAAACGAAAGACGTCTATAGAACACGTAGATCATTAGTGTTTTCGTTAAAGAAGGTTAAGTTGAGAGCAATACGTTTAATATCATGTTTCGTTGAAGATGCTAGTAAATGTCAAATCTAGTTGTGACAAAAGTGGCATTAGATCGCTGTGCCAAACCATCGGAGGTAGAAGTATTTTCAAAATCGAAAACTGAAATTTCTAAATATTGTACCATACTATACTATATGCCCACCCCTACATGGCTCTCTACTCTCTCAAATAAACATAATAGGGAAAGTTATAATGAACAGTCTGGATACCTGAATTCTAATTCTACTCTTCTAACTAGTATTATAGTATATATAAATAGATTCATATATTTCAAACTGGAATGCACATCTCTTTAATTTTATTTTCTTGCCCCAACTCCAGTAAAATAAACAATATATTAAATCATCTGCAGTATGGCAAGCAGTAGTTGCAACAAGTCATTCTGCAGCAACTACATGCTGCTAAAGCCAGAAGAATGTGGTGTACTCGATTTGGCACGACTATTGTTTTCCAGTAAAAATATTGGACAAAAAGAATTTGTAGATTGCCCTGATGAACAAATGACTAAGGTGCTCTTTCCACATAGATGGATTATTTTTATTTCCATTCTAGTCCAGAAGATTTTCCTCGCAATTACTAAACCTTTGCCAAAGTTCGGCAATGCAATTGAGTACTGGCTTAACCTTCAAAACGTTAACGGCGGATTACTCCGTCTTATTTTCAACTTCTTAAGAGGTACTATATTCTTTGTCCCAATTTACGTGACATTTTTGGTTTTTTAGGTGCGGTCTCTATTTTTTAAAAATTGGTTTGATGACTTGTAGGTAAAGTTGTAGCCGTACCGGATAAGAAATCAGAGGCCTTCTTGTCATTTGTTGGTAATTTGGATAAAAGAGTTGAGTTGGATATTAAGATGGTTGAAGTTGGAAGTAGAAAATACGATGAGGCAATTAGTATGATGGCTTCCAAAGCAGCTTACGAAAACAAAGCATTTATTCAAACTACCGTCAAGGATCACTGGAAGGTAATGTTTTCTTGAAAAACAAATGACTTTTTTTACTTATTCTTTTGTTTTTAGAACGAAAGAAAAAATTGATATTTTAAGAATATTTGTATATAATCTATGCAAAATTTATGAGAGGTAGGGATGGGGAGTTATGAGGACGGGGAAGCGATAATTAACGTGGAATATGAGTTATAATGACTCTTTTTTTACTTGGAAATTAAAATTATTCTTCTTATCATGAAACTCATTTTTTAACGATGATATATTTTTAAAATGATTTACGTACTAATCAAACATGAAAAAATTGGAAAAGATTTCGAGACACCAACTTTCTATTATTTTTTTCCTAAAGAAAAGAATGTGCTCACATCTTGCCTTTCATGCAGATGGACATGGTGGACTCCTTTGACTTCTGGAATGGTAAGATATATGAATACACTTTTGCAAACATTGCAATTATATCTTTGGGCTATTGTCTCATATGGTCGCGGCCGTTAAATTTGTATGGAATCAAATTATGGCGATTTGCCAGACATTTTTGTAGTGATATGATTTTATAAAAATTAAGATAATTACAAGAAAAATAACTTATCATATTTTTTTTGTCATAACAAACAAGCTTAGATCTCTGAAACTTAATTGGATCGGGTATTACTTTCTTCTTTTTCTTTTTTTAAATCTTTCTGGCTTTTAACAGATTATCAACAGAAAGCTACAACACAAGCATTTGTTCTTCAAGATAAAAATGTCGACCCCAAGCTTATTGTTGTGGCATTTAGAGGAACGGAATTCTTCAGTTCTGATGATTGGATCTCAGATTTTGATCTCTCTTGGTATGAGATTCTTGGCATGGGCAAAGTCCATGCTGGATTTATGAAAGCTCTCGGGTTACAAAAGAGCCATGGATGGCCCAAAGATATTGTACAAACTGATAATAATCAGCCATCTCCAGCCTACTATTTCCTAAGAAAATTACTCAAACAACTTTTGGAGAAAAATGAAAAGACAAGGTTTGTGGTTACTGGTCACAGCTTAGGTGGAGCACTTGCAATTTTATTTCCTGCAATATTGGCATTCCATGAGGAATCTTGGCTGTTGAAAAGATTAGTGGGCGTTTATACATTTGGTCAACCAAGAGTTGGAGATGAAACTTTCGTTGAGTATATGAAGGGGCAATTAGCAAAACATGAGGTTCCATACTATAGGGTTGTCTACTGCAATGACATGGTACCAAGATTGCCATATGATAATTCTACCTTCATGTTCAAGCATTTTGGAACATGTCTCTATTACAATAGCCTCTACAAAGAAAAAGTAAGTGCTCTTTCAACTTCTTTTATACGACAGAGGTCTGTCAAATTTAGTCCATAAATAAAAAAAATTAACTCGATGAACTCTACATTTGGATGACTCGGTATGTGTCCTTAATGAATGAATAGTGGAACGTTCTGTTGAAAAAACAACTCGGTATTTATGTTCATTGGGCCTTTTAAGCATAGCCCGAATTTGTCAATCTAAAAGATTGGTCATTTTGGAGGGATATATATATATTTCATTTTATTGCCAACTGAAATAGATCTAAATGAATTGCGCGGTACTCAGATCAAAGAAATTTCAAAATGAATTGAAAAGAATATCAATATAAGGCCCAGATGTAGCCTGAGTCTGAAGTTCAGCGGCTTTCATTGTTGACGAACACTTGCACTAATAAGATAAAGAAATGGAGAGTCTATGCCTTGAATGAATCAGTCACGACGGATTAGTGGAATGAGGGATCAAGAGATGGATGGGGTTGATGGCCTATCAATCATTATATTCAAAATATATATATCATTAATCTATACCTATTAACTATAAATTTACATAGAGAAAAAATTGTTCTCCTTTTCTATCTTTATCCAGTAATGTAACAATGATATATGTTGTATGAATGTAGATTTTAGATGAAGAACCAAACAAGAATGGCTTGGCTCTGTTACTATTTATACCAAAGATGTTAAATGCGGTTTGGGAGCTCATTAGAAGCTTTATTCTACCTCTTCCATGTTTAGGCGGAAGAAAGTATAAGGAAGGCGGGCTTCTTTTTATCGTGAGAGTGATTGGCTTGCTACTCCCAGGTGTACCAGCTCATTGTCCTCAGGATTATGTTAACGCTACCAGGCTAGGATCATCTGATCAATCTTCAAAGTATCAAAAGATTGGCATAATCCCAACATAATTATGAATTAATTAGTGAGTGTGTGCCTTTTATATTACAGTGTTAGTTATCCCCTGTACCTATGTGGATATTTAATTTGGAGAATAAAGCAAAAAAGTCACTTTATCTAATGGAATATATGGCGCAAGAGACTTGAGTTCTAAACTTGACACTTTCATTTGTTAGGGAGAAAGAAAGGATCATCTTCATTGTACGATTAATTTATCATGTTACTCATAATTTAATCAGATTTCCCAATATACAAGTTATTTGAATAATCTGACAAGTCTTGAAGATTAACAATATAGTAGTAGTATATATACTTTTGATCCGAAAAAGATAGTCTAGACTCTAGGTAGTGTGTACAAATGAATTTTCATGGTATCTCTTGGAATCCTTAATGATTTAAGAGTTAATATCTCAAAAGGTCACTCAACTTTGGGAATTTATGTAGCAAAGTCATTGAACTTTGCTTTGTATCAATAAAATCACTCAACTTAAAGCTTTGTATCAATAAAATCACTCCACTAAATTTATAATTAGTAAAAAATTAACATGACAAAATAAATTACTTTTTTATTGTCACGTAAATATGATATCTAAGTACTTCATAAGAAGTTCTGATACATGTAGTTTGCTCCAATTCGATGCAATAATGTCTGCCTTTTCTATTTTGATCCATAATAAACCAAGAAATTTACTCATTTGATCATATATCTAACACCGTACTTTTCCCTGTTCGTTCTTCTAGTTGCGCATTGCAATGTGGGGCAAAAGAAAATACTTAGCGGTCAGAAGTATTTCGTCCAGCAAAGAAAAATTGAAGGATGCTGCTGTTAGACCTCTTCATGCTAGCTCTCAAGGATAACGTGAAGAGGATTATGTTCCATTGCTAGTGTCTTAACAAACAAAAGTTGTATTAAAAATACTTCATCAGTTGGCATATGCATTCTTGACTCTGCTATTTGGGCTTTGCATGCTTGTTTGTTTTTTGCATTTACTGTCCCCATTATCTGTGACAATTGATTTCATAAAACTATTAAATGTTTTAATTTGTTTTGAACCGCCCTCCCCTCCAGAAAACTATTTAATCGTTTGAAACATTCAGGAGTTTACCACGACTCCTTCTAATGATGAAAGGACGAAGTAAGTCTATGCTTAAAAAAAGGCAGCCCGATGCACTAAAGCTCCCGCTATGCGCAGGGTTCGGGGAAGTGCCCCACCATAAGGGTGTATTGTACGCAGTCTTACCTTGCATTAAGGCCAGAGGCTGTTTTCAAGGGTTGAACCCTTGACCTCCTGGTCACATGACAACAACTTTATCAGTTACTTCAAGACTCCCCTTCAAGTAAGTCTATGCTTGTTTAAAAAAAAAAAAAAAAGAAGAAGATGTTTTCTCTTTGTCCATGACTTGCACTAGTGCTCCAATTAGATGCACAATGCTTTCAACTGTTGTTGTCGTAGGGTATTCCCCGCAGATGATCTTGCTAATCGTGAAAATTTTGGGAGAGTTATATTTCTAGTTAAATTTCTAAGGGTAGTCATATATGTTGTTTACTTGTTTATGTTTTGTTCTTTGCTCTGCCTCACTGCTAGTAACGTGTCCATTAAAGAATGAATTCATTCATTTTTCTTAAATTAATGATAAATTTATAAGTGGAGTGATTTTATTGATACATAGTTTTAAGTTGAATGATTTTATTGATACAAAACAAAGTTCAATGACTTTGCTAGATAAATTTCAAAAGTTGAGTGATCTTTTGAGATATTAACTCATGATTTAATGGTGGGTGAAACTGACAAAAAGACTAGTACTAACTGAGAATAATATAATACTACTCCTTTGCTCTCAAAATATTCCCTTTATATTTCGTTTTTGAAGAGGCAAATTATATGAACTTTGATCAACATTTTAAAAATATATTTTTTCATCATATTAAATATGAGAAAAATTTGCAACTTATCTACTTTTTGTACAGTTTTCAAATATTTTAATTTTAATTTTTTTTAAGAAATGCTGAATATATTTAATTAAATCTGCACGGTTAATACAAACATCACGTGCGAATAAGTATTTACTTTTTATATAGTTATAAACATTTCTTACATCTTTGGATAAATTGCAAATCCTGGTAATATAGATTACATTGATTCGAACTGTTGTCTCTTTGGAGCATAAAACAAAAAATCCTTATTTAATTAGCGGAATGTGGGCACGATGGAGCAATTTGGGTTCAAAAGACCCCTCCCTTGGTGGAAAGTACTGTGGATCATTAAGGAAATATCTCCTTCTCTATATTTAAATGTATCTGTCTTTACAAACATGTTAATCACTGTCGGAGAATATTAATAGCTCAGTTGGTTGAGTCACTTGAACTTCTATCCTATTGGTGAGGATTTTTTTTTTTTAAAAAAAAAGAAGTTAATCACGTTACCGAATCTTTAAACCGATTAATTAATTAAGATTACTAATTCCGGCCTAATATTATACAATTAGTTGCTTCTGTGAGAAGAGGATTCTTGAAAATCACCAATGTACTTTTGATCTGGAAAAAATACAGATTGAGTGTACAAGTGGATTTCCACGGTATCACTGTTGGAATCCTTTTCATGTCCCTTCACGAGTTTGTAGCGTGGAAGACTTAAAAATTACCAAAAGACTTGGCATTAAAATTTCGAGATTCAAACTTCTATATTTTGGCCGTGAATCAAACATAAAAGCTTTAAGTGTAATTCAATAAAATTTACTATATATTTGAAAGCTATGTTAAAAGTACTATTTATAAATCACAATAATTAATAACTTCATCATCATCATCATACCCCCGGCTCAGACAATAATTAATAACTTAAAATATTTAAAAGACATATAAAGAACGGAGGGAGTACATGAATTTAACTTATATTTGAGAGGACAAAAGTTTTTTATAAGATTAATTAGTGGATCTTTATCTGTTATAAGAAAAAGTAAAAGTTAGCTTGTAGTCGAGTTTAAGGTGATCTAATAGTGTAAAAAAAAATGCTAGTTACTTCTTTAGATCGTTAAACAGCTGTTTGTACGTCTCAAAGTCCTTTGGTAAAATATATTTGCCAGGCATGTCCGAACTGAAAGATGCTAAAGTGTCACTTGAACGCAACTTCCATAGATATGTAAAAGCATAATGGACAGCATAGTGTTTCTTCTTCGGTAAGCTATATTAAAGTACATCTATCAAAATGAACATGACTTATACAAACGATCTTGGTTATAAATATATTCTCGACATATTGCCTTGTTGATTTCCAAAGAAACAGTATAGAAAGGAATCATTTCTTGTGCCAATTAATCGTGCACACACATCGATCATGGATCGTTATAACAAGGTGAAGAAGGTGAGTAGCAACAAGTACCTTCAACTAAAACCAGATGAAGCAAGTCTTTTTGATCTCATACGTATTTTGTTCTCTGGCAATCTTGAGAGCAAACAATTCATAGAATCTTTGAGAGTGAAAGAGATAGCCTTCGAGCGCCGAGGATACATTTTTCTCTCCGTTTCTGTGCAAAAAGCTCTTCACTTCATCTCAAAGCCTCTGTCTTTTTTAGGTTCAATTTCAGAGTTTTGCTTAAATCTTCTTGCTAGTAACCAAAGTCTTCCTACGTTGTTGTTGAGAATCCTACAAGGTTAGACGACATTTCTTAAATTTGACATTTTCTTTGACTTAGTATTGTTTTCTGACTTTACTGTTATAGTGGATAAACTGAAATTGATTCCAATTACTGTGGGTAGGGAAGGTAGAGATGCCGGACAAAGAATCAGCCAACTATCTCTCGGCTATTGGATTTATAGACACGAGAGTGAATTGTCATAAGAAGTTCAAACCAGGGGATAAAACATATATTGTTGCGCTTTCTGCAATTGCATCAAAAGTAACCTACGAGAATAAAGCCTTTATCCGAGCAACTGTTGAAGATCAATGGAAGGTCACCTAATTAACTTGCATTTTAGTATTTAAGATAATAATCATGTTTGATTGGCAAACTAGCTAGTACTATAATTTCATATGACATACTAGTCAATCACTATTTGGTTTGATCACTGCTAGGTAGCTTAACTTTACTAATATGTACAAGTTTTGATTCTAATACAGATGGAATTACTAGGTGCGCACGATTTCTGGAATGGTAAGATTATAAGTATAAATAGAAACATGCCATTGTTATATTTTCGCAACAATTTACTTACTAATTGAAGTGTTATAAAATTGGAATGGAGGTAGAACAATCTTCGCGAAGTATCTTTGAGTAGAATTTCTCTAACATAATTTTTGTTTGGCAGAGTATCATCAAAAGAAATCGACTCAAGGCTTCATATTTCACGATAATACAACCAATACAGACAGAATAATTGTGGCATTTAGAGGTACTGAACCCTTTAATTCAGATGATTGGAGTACAGATTTCGACATATCTTGGTACGAATTCCAGGGCATGGGCAAAATCCACAGCGGTTTCATGAAGGCTCTAGGCTTACAGAAAGATGAAAGTTGGCCTTCCAATATCACAAAAGACGCCCAACGCCCAATAGCATACTACACAATCAGGGAAAAACTAAGAGACTTTTTTCAGAAAAATAACCAAACCAAGTTTGTTCTAACAGGGCACAGCTTAGGCGGTGCGCTTGCAGTTCTTTTTGCAGCAGTTCTTGCAATGCACAATGAGTCCTTTATACTGGAAAGATTGGAAGCAATTTACACATTTGGACAGCCAAGAGTAGGTGATGCCGAGTTTGGCGATTTCATGAAGGAAAATTTCAGGAATTATGGCATTGAATATTATAGATTTGTTTACAGTCATGATATTGTGACCAGATTGCCTTGTGATAACTCTACCCTGCTTTATAAACACTTCGGAACATGCATTTACTATAGCAGCTTATATGAAGGAAAGGTAAGTACAAAAAGAATGTCTTAAGATCTACGAAATGATTTCTCAGATGGTCACTCAATTAAGAAAAAGTGACTTTCTGAGATAATTAACTCTTAGCTGAGTGATCATACAAGAAATCAACCCGAAGATCTACTCAAAGAATCTTGTTTGTTATTTTAAACTGTTTTACTTTTTAAGGTTACTGATTCAATTTTTGTGTTACGTGCAATAGATTGTTTCGGAAGAACCACACAGGAATTACTTTTCTCTGAGATCACTAATATCAAAGAGGGTGGATGCATTGTGGGAATTGGTGAGAAGCTTTCTTCTTCCCTATCTGTATGGAACAGAATACAGAGAAAACTTGCTTCTACTAGCACTTAGATTGTATGGACTACTATTTCCCGGCATGCCGGCTCATGGTCCCCAAGAGTATGTTAATGCAATTTGTTTGGGAGATGCAACTGTGTTCACCAATGCTCATAGATGAACTAGACGATTTTCGTCTACTTTGATGTCTTATTGAAAGAAAACGAATATTGTTCCTCCATTAATTAAATTTTTTTTTTTACATATTTTTATATTTGGCTTGTTATGAGAATTTACATATTGGTGGTCCATTGAGGCTAGTAATGATGTATTTATCACAGATTGATCTATAAACAACCACAACAATTTTTTTCTTTTTCCATTTCTTATTCTAATGACCAAAGGTAAAGTTCGAATGATGTATTGCGCTTTGTATTGTTTGAGATTATACTTTTATTAAAGGTAGAATAAGCTACTGAAATTATATTTTATTTATACAAAAAAATACTATAAGAACTTAAAGGCGGGTGGAAACTATAGAATGCTTTAATTAAGATGGGACTCTATCAGAGGCGGACCCACTTGAGGAGTTTTGGGGCGGGGGGGGGGGGGGGGAGGGGGGTCACCGACACACCTTAAACTCGAAAAAATCCTCTATATATAGGTATATATATCTGGTTGACTGCGATGGTTGAGCACTCTGAGTCCATGCTTCTTCAGTCACCCCATTGCAGCGCTACTTCGTGCCTTAATGGTTAGCTTCATATTCCCTATGTTCTTTTCAGTAATATTATTCCTCAGTTGAAAGAAAAGCAAAAATTTTAATTATTAGATTTTGAGCCTTAAATCTTGAAATCGAACACCGAAAAGAAAATAAATCAACAGATGTGAAGTATATAACGGAAGGCTGGGGCCTTGGAAGAGGCCAGAGAAGGGGAAAGGGACAGAAAACCTGATGACTATGACATAGTGAAGTATAATCACTTTCAATATGTCCTAAGAGCGTGCTTTTTTGGGACTTATAGCTTATGGCTTAAAAAAAAGTGTTCAGAAACGCTTTTGATCATACTCGAACACTATAAAAATACTTAAAAATTATTTTGACTTAAAAACATTTAAAATAAATCAATCAAAACAGAATAGCATAATTCATTAAGGAGGATTAAGAAGGCCATCATTAAGGAAAACAAGGCAATAGCTTCGATTAAAGCAAATTCCAAAATAGCATAACCAAATAATTGTTTTGTCAATGAATAATTTCTCGCAACAGAATTAAGGAACTGAAAACATTTCCAATACCGACAACAGTTCCCGCTGAAGAAATTGCAGCAGCTCCTGCGCCGATTCATTTTGGCACCTTCTAATCTTACATACTAATAAAGAAAATTAGCTCTTTATTTGTTTATCTCGCCCTTCTTTCTTTTCTTCGATTTTAAATGATAAAAAAGAGAATGAAATTCCAATCTTGTACCCAAAGTGTTGTACACTTCACACCAACCCAAACTCCCTAAGTCATTTTTAAACCATAAATCATAAACTACTACCAAAAAGACATAGCACGTCAATAATTCATCAAACGTGTATTATTCTTTTTCTGTGGCCCTATTGTGGTCTGTCAAGAAAAAGTGGCCCATTGTGGAAATGATCAATGAAACTTTTTACAATTGGAACATAAGATAATAATTGTGCAAAAGTTTGTTTGTTTGTTTGTTTTTTGGTTAAATAGATACTTAATATAAATAAAAATAAAACATCCACAAGCATTCAGCCCGGTTCAACAAAAAAGGAATCCGGGTATTGCACAGTTAGCCCATCATTACAAAATCTAACTTCCCTAACATAACTAGTTTCAAGGATGTCTGCCCAAACAGTCTCCAACAGCATACATCGATGAAACTATAAAAATACAAGTCCTATTAAAAACATCCATTACAACGCCTAACTGTGTTGGACTGGTAGCCTTCCTAGTCTTCTCAACATCAACCTGCAATCATCAATAATTATAGTGTAAGTTTCCTTGTTTAAGTATAGCAATAACCTCTTTGGAGTCCATGTTGATTTCAACAGGGGAGAAGTTATTACCTCAATCAATTTCAAGCCCTCCTTAATAGCAAGGAGTTCCATCTGATTATTGGTGGCATTAAGGTAACTTTTAGAGAATTGTGAAAAAGTTTCAATTGTATTTGATCAAATTTTGGGCTTTAGTTTACAGTGCAGTTATGTTTGCATTTTTTTTTTTTTTTAAAACTATAAATTAGATAATGTTATTAAGTGAACAATTATTTAGATCAACTTTTTATTTTGGAGGGCATGACTTATGCAATATCGCACGGGTATTTTGCCGTGACTTCTTCCAAATTTCTTTATAAACCTTGCCAATTCGTTTTTAATCGAGAAAAAAACAAAATAAATAAATGCAATAATATTGATTGTTATCGCCAGAGGGAGGAAGCCAGTTGGAACTTAAGATTCAGAATAATATATCTCAGGGTAGTGAAAAGCTATTGCATTACATTACATATATACCAACCTATATTTAAATGTTCCAGTGGGGATTTAAATATCGCAGACTTTGTACTGCAATTAAATACCAAACACGCTTTACGGATAATCATATCTTAGGATATATTTTTTTTCTTCGTTTAATATCAAAGATAATCCAAATAAATCAGGAGGACATCACTCTTTTTATTTTTCTAATGAAAATAAAAAAAAAACAATTACACATGTATACACGTTGACACATGATGATTATTGGTTTTTAGAGTTGAACGAATAAAAGTATACTATCTAAAACAACTTGGTAAAATTAACTTTGTTTTATCTTAAATATTACTCTTATTTGAAATGTAATCATGCCAAAAGTTTAACAGGTTAGTGGAACAGTGTATATGTTTTAATGATTCTAATCCGCATTAAACCATTCAAAAGTTTTAGTTTAATCGAATTACATTACTTACTCAAAATTGGACAAGTTCTATCAAACAATACTATAGAGCAAATAGGATAAATGCGTGAATTTGTTAAGAGTTAATTAATTTTAATTATTATACAAATAAATCATTAAGTTTTTAATAACTAAACTTTATGGTTTCAAATTAAGGAGAAAAAAACAAATATAAATATTGCTTCTTGAGGTGTCAAATTGGCAAGTTAAACAAAATTTGAGCAACAAGCAACAACAATTACATACTCATCGTAATCTCATAAGTGGAGTATGAAAAAGATAAAGTGTACAATTAAATGAAATTTAAACAAATTAAAATAAAATGAGTTAACAAATAAACAGTTAATTAACTTGCATTTACTTGAGTGGGTTTAAAAAGTCATGTTTTCATTGACTAATTTTACTACTTTATAATAATTGTTTCAAGTATAGTAGGCCAAATTATTTATTCAAATCAAATAATCAAATATGTCCATTAATTTGCTCAACTAATTACCCAACTAAGCTTGACAGTACTTTTTCGGTACCTAACTTTTCTTTTTTCTACTGCTAATTAAGTCTGTACCTAATAATTGAAGGCATGCAAGTGGCCGGTAGCTACAGTTTTCCTTCTTGTCTAAAACTTGATTCACAATGTCCGACCAATATAGCACTCCTCTGGCTGTCCCACAATTTATGTGAACGTGTTTGACTAAATATTGAACTTAAAAATAGAAAAAAGATTTGTTTAGTTATGAATCATTTTATTCTTAAAAAAATAAAAAATTTAAAATTAAATTATTACTATTAAATATAACAAAATATTTATTCTTTTTAGGATTAATTAAAAAAATCAAATAGTAAACAAATTGGGATGATGGAATTAGCTAGCTAGTAATGGCTAATTATACAGACAAGGTGGAGCCATAAGGGATTAATTGATTTGGAAAACAGCACATGGAAATATATTTATGGAGTCCGGAGCCTAAAGGACAACTATTTTTATCCAAAATTCTGAAGGGGCATATAAAAATCAAAAAATTCCAAATGGGACAAGACGGATGAAGGCTCATGCCTTGTCCTTAAAAGGTGAATGACGACGTTAGTTAATGGTAAAGTGTAACGTGGGGAGACTATTTTACCTTACAAGGTAAAAAGAGTTTCACACCTTACCCTTTGACTTGACAATCAACCGACATTGTAAGAAATGGGAATTAACTCATTATTGTTTTGTCTACAAGTTGAGTGACAATATTGTCCAAAAAAATTTAAAAGTTACTTTAATGGGAAACTTCTACAAGTTAAGTGATAATTTGAGGAATTAACTCGATCATCCCTCCGTCCATCTTTACTTGTCCACTTTCCTATTGGTATAAAGATTAAGAAGAAGTAAATGATAGGGATAATTTTACCTTATTACCCTTTGAATATAATAAGTTTAATGCTTTGAAAAATACATTAGATAATGAATCGTATTTAATGCTAAGGGTAAAATGGATAGAAATAGGTAAATTATCCATTGGTTTTATAAACTGAACAAGTATTATTGAACATCCCAAAATAAAAAAGTGGACAAGTAAAGATAAACGGAGAAATAAAACTTAGCAAATTCAGGAAGATTAGTCCAGCACAACTACAAATACCAAGAAATAAGTTAGTATCTTTTTGGGCCTTTATATTTTCGATTATTATGTAAACGTGCTTAGAAAATGTGCAAATTTGTATAGATATCTCTACTGATTTCCAACGTAAATGTGCTTAGAAAAACTGTACCTATAAGCTTCAAGGTTTTTCTTGTAATGTCAGTTGATTGTCAAGTCAAAGGGTAAGGCGTGAGATTCTTTTTATCTTGTAAGATAAAATAGTCTTCCCACCTTGCACTTTATCATTAGCTAACGTCGTTAATCTTTTAAGGACAAGACGTGAGCCTTCATCCGCCTTGTCCCATTTAAATTTTTTTTATTTTTATATGTCCCTTCAAAATTTTGAATGAAAAAATTATTCTTTAGGCTCCTGTGTACCAACCAGTACCCCATGTGGCCATATGTCTCCCCACTTTCACATAAAAATAATAGGGAAAGTTAAAATGTACAGTCAACTGAGCTGGAAATCTGAATTCCATTTATACTCCTCTAACTAGTACTAGTATAAATACATCCATATATTTCAAACTGCACAACGTCCCCCTCTCTTATATCCTTCTTCAATATTCTTTTGTAGCCCCAACCAATTAGTACTCCAGCAGTAAAATAAATATCTACAGTATGGCAAGCAGTAATACTTGTAGTTGTAACAAGTCATTCTGCGACAACTATATGCTGCTAAAGCCAGAAGAATGTAGTGTATTAGATTTGGCAAGAATATTGTTTTCTGGTAAAAATATTGGACAAAAAGATTTTGTAGATTGCCCTAATGAAGAAATGACTACTAAGGAGCCTTTGTCACGTAGATGGGTTATTTTTATTTCCCTTCTAGTCCAGAAGGTTTTAATAGCAACTGCTAAACCTTTGGCAGGGTTTGGCAATGCAATTGAGTACTGGCTTAACCTTCTAAACGTCAACGGCGGATTCTTCCGTCTTCTTTTCAACTCCGTTAGAGGTATGTACAATACTGACCATCTGTCTCAATTCATGTGACTCTTTTCATTTTTAGATGCCCCTAGATGTCTATTTGTTTATGATTTTTAGGTAAAGCTGTAATACCGGATAAGGAATCAGCGGACTTCTTGTCATTTATTGGTAATTTGGATAAAAGAGTTGAGCTAGTAGATAATACTAGGTGTGTTGAAGAACTTGGAGGACGTAAAAGATACGATGAGGCAATTAGTATGATGGCTGCAAAAGCAGCTTATGAGAACAAAGCATGTATTGAAACTACTGTCAAGGATCAATGGAAGGTAAACTACCTAGTTATCATATTAAACGCGTTTGGTATGAACGAAAATGTTTATTTGGAAATAAATGGATTTTTTATGATACCCCTCATTCGAGAGTCAGTATTCACCAATTGGAAGAAAAATGGTGGGAGGTCATAGGGAGGAGTAGGAAAAAAAATGGATTTTTTGTTTCTTTTTTTTGTTTGGTACCTAAGAATATTTGTATATCATTTACCCAAAAACCATAAGAATCTTGGGTGGTGCCGGATGTGAGTTATGAGGGTGGAGAAGAGATAATCAAGTGAAATGACACTTATTGAATTTATTTTTTCGTTAACCAAAAAAAAAAGGTTATTTTTTTTACTGCTACTAGAAAAATTATTTCCTTCATCTTAAGAAATTTATGTCTCAAAAAAAATATTTTAAATTTTTTATCAACCAAACATGAAAAATTGAAAAACATTTTAACTTTTGCAATTTTTTGCAGATGGATCTCGTGGGTACCTTTGACTTCTGGAATGGTAAGATATACATATGTATAAACTTTTTTGCAAACATTTTGATTATATCTTGAAACTAGTGCTGAATTATTGAAAATACTATAAATAAAGCGACGTTTTCTTTATTTTGTATTAACATACTCTAAAACTCATTCAACAATAATTGGAAATGGTGTAATAAGATCCAAGTTTTATTTAATTATTTTATAATATAAAAATCAATTTACTGTTGCTATAGCACTCCAGTATATTCTAAGTCAAAGAATTTTCAGTAACTATTTAATGACATGACACATAATGTTTGACGTCAAAAAAATATATATATATTTAACCCAATATTATAGCAAATCACATTTCACATCCATGATCCCAACCATTGAGATAGATCTTGCATCACGATAAGGAAATAAATTTCAGTAGAATATTGTCCGAAGGGTAAGGAGAGAGACTGACTAAAAATAATGCACTTGGTTGTGGGACATTGACACCTAATTAAAGCATCAATCGCCTGCAACATTTCATCATCAACAATATACTAATAGTGCTATTGTGGTTAGCCAACCTAATGATAATCTCTTTGTGATTTGTTTCTACTTGTATGGGAATCAAATATCTGTTATGACCATATTTTAAAGCTAAGAGCTCAGCACAAATATTTGTATTGATATGAATTAAAGATAAGATAATTCCAAGAAAAATGACTTAGGTTAAAGAAGTTAGATCTCAAAATTAACAGTTCGAATTTACCCATCTTTTTTTCTTCCTTTTGATTTTTTTTCCGTCTTTAATTTTTTTCTGGGTTTTAACAGATTATCAACAGAAAGCTACAACACAAGCATTCGTGCTTCAAGATAAAAATGTGGACCCCGAGCTAATTGTTGTGGCATTTAGAGGAACAGAATTCTTCAATTCTGATGATTGGATCTCAGACTTTAATCTCTCTTGGTACGAGATTTCTGGCATGGGCAAAGTCCATGCCGGATTTATGAAAGCTCTCGGGTTACAAAAGAGCAACGGATGGCCCAAAGATATTGAACAAACTGATAATAATCAGCCATCTCCAGCCTACTATTTCCTAAGAAAATTACTCAAACAACTTTTGGAGAAAAATGAAAAGGCAAGATTTGTGGTTACTGGTCATAGCTTAGGTGGAGCACTTGCAATTTTATTTCCTGCGATATTGGCATTCCATGAGGAATCTTGGTGGTTAAAAAGATTAGGGGGCGTTTATACATTTGGTCAACCAAGAGTTGGAGATGAAACTTTCGTCGAGTATATGAAGGGGCAATTAGCAAAACATGAGGTTCCATACTATAGGGTTGTCTACAGCAATGACATGGTACCAAGATTGCCATATGATAATTCTACTTTCGGGTTCAAGCACTTTGGAACTTGCATCTATTACAATAGCCTCTACAAAGAAAAAGTAAGTTATTCTTTCAATTTCTGTAGATTAATTCATAGGGGCGTGTTACATTTAGGCCGTTTAGTAGGTGAGATAAAAGATAATAACTCAGGATAAAATTTGGATTAACTTTACCCTATATTTGGTGTGAGCTATTAGTTAATTTCGGGATTATTTTATTCCACTATTTGTACTAAAATAGTGGAATTACTATCCCATATGAAAGGTGAGATAAAATAGTCTTATGAGATATCTCCGCTTATCTCATCTTGCGTATCAAACGATTCCTAATCTATACAGATATAACTCGTTCAGCGCCAAATTTGTGTATAAAATAATCATTGACAGGTATTTGTCCATCTAAAAAATTAATGGCCATTTGGGACAACACAAGTTGACCCATAAGAACAAAATTATTAAAACATTAAATTTAGTTTTTCTTGGTTTAGTTTATTTTATATAGCCATGATACAAAAGAATTCCTTTGTTAATTTGATTTGATAGTTACAAAATTATAAATAACAATAATAATTAATGGAAAAAAAATTGAGTTTGGCTTGTTAATAAATTCAAATATGACTCAATTTGTCCATTTGACATCCATATTACGATTAAATGGTGCATACAAAAGGTGAAACATTGGGCAAAGTTGCTTTCAAGTTGACTAATGTCTACATATGCGATATATTTATAAAATATACACATACACTATAATCTAATTACTCATTCTAAATCCTGAATTCTCCTCTAATCTCTTTTGTTATCTTTATCTGTGTGACGACTAGATATATTATTTGAACGATGCAGATTTTAGGAGAAGAACCAGACAAGAATGGCTTGGCTCTGTTACTGTTTATACCAAAGATGTTAAATGCCGCTTGGGAGCTCATCAGAAGCTTTATTCTACCATGTGTAAACGGACGAAAGTATACGGAAGGTGGGCTTCTTCTTTTCATGAGAGTTGTAGGCTTGCTACTCCCAGGCATACCAGCTCATTGTCCTCAGGATTATGTTAACGCTACCAGGCTTGGATCATCTGATCAATCTTATGCTACTGAAAATGCCGCAAAGTATCAAAAGATTGGCTTAGTCCCAGCATAATTATGAATTAATTAGTGACTATGTGTGCCTTTTATTTCTTATTATTTAATTTTTCCCAGCACCAACGTTGTGGATATTGAGTAATGTAATGTAGTATATACATTAAATTGATTTGAATCGTGTCTTGGAACATGAGAAAAACGTTCACTTAATTCAATGATATGTATGGTGCACGAGACTTGAGTTCAAAGCTTACACTTTTATTTGTTAGGGAGAAAGAAAGATCATCTCACTGAGACTAACTTTTTGTAGTTAGTCATAATTATTTAATCAAATTTCTCAATGTACAAGCTTATTTGGCTAATTCAAAGTCTTAAATATAAAGAATATATTTTTGATCTGGAAAAGATCGTCCAGATGGTATGTATTAGTGGATTTCCACGGTGTCACTCTTGGAATCCTTTTCATATCCCTTCACAACTTCAATTGTAGTGTGAAGACTTAAAAAATTACCAATAAATTGATCGACTAGCACTAACGAAGGATAATATTGTCAGCTATTTGAACTTCTCAAAGTCTATTACTACTAATATAACATTGGCCATCCATGTCCATGCTGAAAGATGCTAGTGTGTCACCTGAACACAATTTTCATAGATTTCTAAAAGCGTAGAACACAACATATTGTTGTTACAAGATTATATCAGTTTTAAATTTCTTCTTAAATATGCTAAATATGATTATTAGTCAAGATGCGCACAAGCTGGTCCGGACACCACAGTTATAAATATATCTTTAACATAACATAATAGGGATAAATGTGATTTTTTTAAGAGTATAAAATCAAATATGACCTTAAAGTTTGGATGAAAGTGACAAATAAATATGTTGAAAATATAGAGATTTATGGCATAAGGGTAAATATGGTTATTTTAAAGAGTATAAGGATGAATTTGGCCCTAAAATTGGATAAAAAGGACAAATACATTGAAAAACTACCATGAATATAGATACGGAGTATAACTTATCTGTGATAGTAGAAGAGCAAATAAGATCCCTTTTTTTAATACATCTTGACGAGAAAATGATCGTAATATTAGAAATTAAACTTACACGTCATTTGATGTTATCCCAAAACACTGAGACACAATTTCCATGAGGGGGTTATAATTGTAATTTACAACGTAGGCATATGCTGGATATACATTTTCGGGTGCCTGGGCCTGAAGGGATTAAAAAGGAGCACGGGACAGATAGGAGAGCTGAGCGGCGCGAGCAAGAGCGAGGGAGCGAGCGAGTGGGCTAGCAGAGCGGAGCGGAGCGGAGTGAGAGAGCGAGTTAGGGTTTTGGTAAATCTGAATCACGAAGGTCAGTGGAGCGCGTTAATCTAATTTGTGATTTTAATTTCTTTGGTATCTTAGAGAAATCGGTGAGTTTGTTATCAAATATGATGATGATGATGATGATGATTTTTGTGTGTGAGAAAGAGGTGTGTGTCTTCTATTACGTGCAGGAAAAATCATCGTGTGTGAGCGATTTGTGTATAGAGAGAGGTGTGGTGAGATCGCGAGAGAGCGATTTTGAGTGTATATCCAACGATTTGTCTGAGCAGTCTTTGTCACCATGTCGGAGAGGAAGCTCGTGGTAAGTTTTGCTTTTTTGTTGATTCTGAATGTATGTTTGCCTTTGATTACATATTAATGTGATTACTTGTTGATTTTTTAGGTTTTAGGCATTCCATGGGACGTGGATACAGAAGGTCTAAGGGAATATATGATCAAATTCGGGGACTTGGAGGACTGTATTGTGATGAAGGTTAGTATAATCAGCTGTTTTTGACTTTTATGATATGTATTGTTTCAGATATACAGCAGTTCAAAAGACTTAATTTTTGGTGTTGAAAATGCTAGTATTTTTTTGTGTGAATTGTGCTTATATCAGAATTTGAGATGTCAAATCTGTGTTGGAGAAGGTTACATATTTATTGTCTGGTGGAAAGCTTACAACTTTTAGTGCATATAGCTCTCTTGTGGAAAAATTAGGGCTGTTGTATGGTGAAACAAAAACATAAGGGCTACCATTAACTCAAACTCTTTATCCTAGTTGTTAGGAGAAGGTTGTTGTTTGCACTACTTGGAAAATCTAGCAGCGCTATCCACTTAAGAGATTTCACTTTTGGAACTCAACCAAGAGCGTGTCCCAAACTGACTTATTTCTTGTTAACTACACTGGGTGGGCACATGAAAACTGGGTCTCAGAAGAAAATTTTATCTAGTAGACTGCACTGGGTTTCTTTCTTTATAAAGTTAAAACAATATTGAGTCATCAGCCCCGTGGAGGTGCTTGTATCAATATTTACAATTACCAAAGGGCTTCTTGATTTCTGAAGGAATATAGTGCTCTAAGGACCAAATAACAATAATGTCAGATAAGACTAGTAGCTTCCATTTGCGTGCTCCTACTTTATGATTGTGTTATTCTCCAATGTATTCTTTATAGTCCACATTTCTTTCTTTGTGATAATAGATTAACTGCCTTAGCTAATACTCCCTCCATCCCGATTTGTGTGGCACTCTTTCCTTTTTGGTCGGTCTTAAAAATGGCATCTTTCTATATTTAGTAACAATTTACCCTTAATGAGATGATTTATAGCCACAGAAAAATCTATAGTTTATTTCATGGCACAAGTCTCAAAGTCTTCCTTTATTTCTTAAATTTTGTGTGCAGTCAAACACCTTCACATAAATTGGGACGGAGGTAGTACCAAACATGGTCATGTTTGTTTGTGTACGTTGATTCTGGTGTGTTTTCTCTATCACTTTGTTGATTGCTTTCCTGACAAGTATAAACTTAAAATAAAATCAACAGCAGTATATCCAGACTGTGTACCTTAAATCCCAACACTTGTCTATGTGTGTGGGGGGTGGGGGCGGGGGTAAGAAACAACAATAAATTGCCTTCCTAGAATGTGTGTGTGAACTTTAGTTATGGGAGGTCCTCTACAATTGCGGTGGACTTGTCTCCGGAGATTGAGCTCTTTTACTAATTTCCTAGAAGTGTGCTGTCTACTTTATTTAGTTATAGTATATTTGCTTTTCAGTGCTTCTGAAAATTAATGTTCTTTGTGGCAAAAAATTTCTTAGCATCTTACTGAAGAAGACTAACGAGTATTGATCTTCATCTAGGAGCGTGCTACTGGTCGTTCTCGTGGATTCGGCTATGTCACATTTGCTACAGTTGAGGATGCTAAGGTGATTTTGGTTTTAATTTGGTTTTCATGTCACTGGTGCAATCATGTTTGTTTACTGCTCTCGAGTAAAAGCTTCTTACATGTAATTCCGTTGTTCCATGTGGTTTTGATGCGAACTTGACTCACTACTCTTATGCATTTGTATGATACAGAATGCATTGTCTAAGGAGCACTTTCTTGGAAACAGAATGCTAGAAGTGAAAGTGGCGACACCGAAGGTGCATTGCTCTTACACTTTCATGACAAAACTTTCTTTTTTACTTTAGTATTTCATCCAATGCTGTACCATTACTATAGTTGATTAAAATGGAATGGTTGGC
This sequence comes from Capsicum rhomboideum, assembly GCA_031232105.1. Taxonomy (NCBI): domain Eukaryota; kingdom Viridiplantae; phylum Streptophyta; class Magnoliopsida; order Solanales; family Solanaceae; genus Capsicum; species Capsicum rhomboideum. The sequence continues at coordinate 87,679,342 of CP124717.1, forward strand.
ATGTTTTATTATTGATCTCTTTATTTGGTTGGACATGAAAATTGCATTTGATCAGGTAAGGCGTATTTTTATAGTCATTGTGCCTCTAAATGTCTTAGTTAAGGTAGCTGGCCCGGACACCATGGTTATCCAAAAAAAAATAAAATGTCTTAGTTAAGGTCTAATACAGATTCTACTCATTCTTTTGGCAGGAGGAGATGAGGGCTCCTGCAAAGAAAGTGACCAGGATTTTCGTTGCTAGGATTCCTCCGTCTGTGTCTGAAGCTACTTTCAGAAGGTATTTGTGAAGGATTGCTTAATTAAAATTATTTTTAGCTGGTTGGTTGTTTCATTATTAGAAATTAATATCCTTACTTTATTTTCTTTTGCAGTTATTTTGAGAAGTATGGTGAAATAACAGATCTATACATGCCAAAGGTTCACCTGTCTTCTCGTGATCTCATTATTTCATATTTGTACTTTCTTGTTCTGGCACTAAATTATAAGATTCATGAAAGTACTAACTAATCGTACCCAATCTGCAGGATCCATCTACCAAGGGACATCGTGGAATTGGGTTTATAACTTTTGCCAATGCTGGTATGTCTCCCACCCCTTTTTTTGCAGTTATTTTTTTTTCTCTATTTTCAAGATATTTTTTCTGGCCATCTTCAGTTATTCCTCTGCCTAATGTCCAAGATATTGTATCTGTTGGGAACTGTGTCTGTGAAAATCCCATGTGTCCATCTTTCTATGGTTTTATGTAGACTTGCTTAGACACACTTCTTATATTTCAAGGAGGGAGAACATGGAGTGTTGTAGTTGCAGATATAGTTTTCCTTCTCTCTGCTGGGACATGCAATAAGTTTCTCTGAATCTTTCTGCAGCGCTAAACACTCAATCAGTGCAGTTTATTCTTAAAATATGGATCAATCAGTTTACCTTGATTCAGTGTAATTTCATTTAATTGTTTTAGATATGAAATCTTCAATCTTTGTGCATATCCATTACTCCTAATAATTCACTTTCTTGATAGAAAATTGGTTGAAATATTTGTCATTTTTGGAGTAAACTGCTCACTAGTCAAATGTTTAACCCCGTCACCCAACAATGGGAAAAAAGAAACCAATCTGGGGATCAACAAGTTTTCGTTAATTCTACACATGGTATATGCCTTTCGGGGTGCTTACTTTGAACCTGATCCTGGGATGATGAGAAGGAATCGACATTTGAAGAATTTTTACTGTAGCTCGGCAAAATTTCTGATTTGATCTCAGCGTTGATTCATCCTCTAGTTTTTTTTTGTCTATTTCCCCCCGTATTTGTTCCACTGGCAGTCTAGTTATACATTCTAGGTCTTTTAAGTTACATATGCATCTTATCACCTTTTAATGGTCCTGTAATTGTGCTTCGGCTCAGAAGAATTTTCCCTAAAGAGTCAGTTTCTGTTAATTTCTGTAGGATGTGGTGGCATCTTATCACCTTTTAATGGTCCTGTAATTGTGCTTCGTCTCAGAAGAATTTTTCCTAAAGAGTCAGTTTCTGTTAATTTCTGTAGGATGTGGTGGCCACCACCTTGTTTTATTTTTTTCACCCAGGGAGGCAGGGAAGCCTCCTACATGCATGCTTAGCACACATGTCTTCTGCAGACTGCAGTTTCTAATCAGTTTTGTAATGGTTTTCCTTTGAATTGAGTCACTTTTGGTTTCTTTGCCCAGAATCAGTTGATGATCTGATGAGTGACACCCATGAACTGGGAGGTTCCACAATTGTGGTCGACCGAGCAACACCCAAGGCAAGTTATGCATAACCGAACTTTGATGTATCTCCGTTACAATTCCGGATGATTTTTCAACTTCAATTTTCTGTGACTATTCATTAAAATTTACATTTTCTGCTGATGATTCTAGGAAGAAGATTTCAGACCTGTTAGTCGGATGTCTCAGGGCGGTGGAGGATATGGTGCATATAATGCATATATTAATGCAACAACTAGATATGCTGCGCTTGGTGCTCCCACCTTATATGATCATCCTAGTTCTATGTATGGAAGTAAGTACACAATAATGAACAGTAAGCAATGACAAATATATCTTTAGCTTGACGTGACATCAATCATGCCTCTTATTTAACCTAATTTTTGTACTAAGAGAAGTTAATTAAATAAACCAGGAGGAGGTGGAGGAGGATTTCCATCTCGTGGTGGCATGGGCCAGAAGATCTTTGTTGGCCGGCTACCTCAAGAGGCAACAACTGAAGATCTTCGCCAGTATTTTGGTAGATTTGGCCGTGTTTTAGATGTTTATGTTCCAAAGGTAAAAATTCTCTTATTTTATTGCATTTTGGTAGCAGATCTTGTCTTAATTAATTTAGTAAATTGTATAATTCTGTTAAGATGGTAATGCTTTTCTGGTGTAGGATCCCAGAAGACCAGGGCACAGAGGGTTTGGTTTTGTTACGTTTGCTGACGATGGTGTTGCGGACCGTGTTTCTCGAAGACCTCATGAGATATGTGGACATCAGGTATTTGTTGGGATTCCAAGAGCCAGCTTCTTTATATTTTGTATCTCCAACCCCCCCCCTCAAAAAAAAAAATATAATAGAAGGCATAAAATAAACTCTAGAGCCACTTGGTGGGTGATATCTTAAAACTTCCTAGCCGTTGCATAGGATGTTCTGCGACAAAAGTAGGGCACTATAAGATTGTTCGAAAGGTTAACTGTTTTTTGCAAAACTTAAAACTTGAATTGATTGAAAACTGACCTGGCCATTTAACTGGGGTGTACTGGAACGAGGCCACTGTAACATTGTTCTGGAGACAATAAAGTTGTTATTTTTTCTTTGCCAACCAAAGTATATACATCGATGTGAAGTTGGCCTTTTGGGAGTTTGAACTTTTACCTGTTGGATATTTACCCTCCTAAAGGTAGAGCTGCTTGAGGTATCCCTTTTGGCTCACTAATATCAGTGACCTTTATGTTATGCTACAAGGAGTCTTATTCCTAGTTCTACCTTGCTTTTTAGGTTGCAATTGATTCTGCCACTCCCCTTGATGATGCTGGTCCAAGTAGTAATTACATGATGGATCCTCCTCCTCCTGCTCCTGAACCATATGGGGGATATGGTGGTCCTATGCGTACCTATGGCAGGATGTATGGGGGCCTAGATTATGATGATGTAAGTATTTGAACCTTAATTGGCCATTGGATAAACTTCTGGTCTTATCTTTAACTTTTGACCTCCATGATAGAATTGCTTTTATATTGTTAACATTATTGCCATGGAAAGGCATTTCTCTGTTCCACCTTGACTGTTTATCTGGGTTTGAACTTTCAATCCTGCCCTTCCATGCCAGAAAAATGTTCAATAACTGAACCTTCTTCATGAGTCTTTCAAGTTGGGGAAATTTGTTCTCCTTATCTGACTTACCTGAGCATGACAATGCAACAATGATACTTTCTTGTGAATGGAAGAACTCTCACGTTTACGACATCTTCCTATTGTTTCAGTGCAATGGTTTCAACTAAAGGAGAACTTTTATCTGCCTTTCTAAAAAAAACAAATAATTATCCTGTTCATACCGTTCGCTTTCTGTTTTTTCCAAGTTTATTTCACATCAATATTATAACCTTAAGCTTATGACCTGCCTGTTTTTGTTAGTCCTTAATTGGATATATAAGAATTCTGATGATAACCTTTAAATATGTGATTTTTTTCCTGGTTCTGACAGTGGGGTTACGACCTGGGTGGAGGGAGACCTTCAAGATCAGATATGAGATACCGGCCCTACTAGCTGGCCTGGGTGAAGTGAGGCCTTCAAGAGCAGATATGAGATACATATCCTACTAGCTGGTGTGCTTCTAGTAGCTTTGTTTTGCCAGGAAGTCAGAAGCTGTCTGAATTTCTAATTGGGTGGCGACATAGATGTCATATTTGACTCAGCTTATTTGGTGGACATCATAATACATGTACTACTGATATTTCCTTAATTTAATTGAAGGAGCAGTGCTGATGGATTGTGCAATTCGCCTCTTCATGATCTTTTGTATTAGAAGAGTATTAAAGAAACAATGAACGAGTGTTTAATTTCCATATCCGAAGTATAAAAACATTACCCATTATGTTGCTATAAACTTTTAGGGCTGAATCTTCGTCAGTGAAATATATACGATGTTGGTCTTCTAGTAAGAGTGGACGGACATCACTAGGACATGCTGCATTTTTTAGGAGCTGTGTACCGTAATCAGTCTTGGTTCTTGCTGCGTATTCCATGGTCAATGGAGATATCAGCTGAACGGAATTCTGCCAGACACGGTAACAAGGCCTGAATACATAGCCAACAAGTAGGTTGAATACTGAATAAAGCATTCAGCTATGAGTTATCTGTTCCTTGGATCACAAATAACAACTGACGCTCTAGATTTGACAAGAAACTACAACGACCTGTACACAAATTAAGGGATTCGGCAAACAAAGCAACTGCTAAATTTGGCAATCTTGAAATACTGCCGAAACGGAATGATTCTGTGAGAATCCCTTCGAGACTGATGGGGCTGACTTTCTGAAGTTGCACTTCTCATGTCGTGGGCCTTCAACTGAGCATGTCTAAGCTTGTTCAGAATCTTATCCATGGACGCTGACCTCCTCTTTTCTAGTTTCATCTGAAATGCAAACAATAGTTAAGTCCTTTAATTTGATGCTTGTCCTATTTTTTCGACAAGTACAAGTGTCTAGATATACTAATATATATGCATATTTATATCTGACGGACCTCAAGCTTTTGGATTTCTGCTTCAGCTTTGGCCTTCTGCAAGTTCTCCCAAGCTGTGATCCTGGCTTCCTCTCTTTGCGACCTTCACATGTAAATGAGGAAAGACGGAACCGTTATTCATATATTGTATTTTACTCCTTGATAAATTCACATACACTAGTTATACGTATCTATTGCATAGGAACATGCATTTCCACATACAATAGTTATACGTATCTATTGCATAGGAACATACATATCACCAAAAGAAATGCATGAAGTGGAGGCTGGGTATTTCGATACTTTGTCCAAATAGTTTCTACAAACTTATGAATTATTTGTATCGAAGGACTATAGCTGCCTAGCAAACATAAGAAGCAAAAACAAGCTTGAAATGAATACATACTTTGACATGCTCTTTGCTCTATCTGCAACATCCCATGGACAAATTGACTCTCTCACATCTGGTAGTTCCTTCTTGGGTTTCCTCACCCGGCTTTTCCGGGATAGCCTTGAAATGGGAGCTCCTTTGTCAACCTGCACGTCTCTAATCTCGACTTTAGCAGATTGCTGCTTATTCTGCTCCACTTCAGGAGGGTTTGGAAATGACCTTTCTTGGGGAGAGGCATGTGTACTGTCATCAGGGCTCATTTGTGTTGCCATGTCTCTCCTTGAAGCTGCGAAGGAAACAGAATCTGGCTCCTTGGTGTCATCATCTGGCCATTGGATTCATCAGCAACACAATATCATTGAATTATAGTGGTGTACTATTGTAAAGACAATCTTTCTCCCAACACCCGCGTGTTGGTGATTTCACAATAGCGTTTTATAACTGAACAATGGCATTCGCTTGTAAGCTTAATAATGCTCAACAAACTTCAACCAAATGGTGGAAATGAGGAAGGGACTGAGTGTAGTTTAAGAAGCATGAATAATGTCAAAACGTCATATTTAAGATGATCTAACACTACTTGCAATCCTAGCATAACAAGATGATTATTCATCTAAATCAGTTATACAATTGCATACTGCTTCTGCATCTGTCATAGCACACAATTGTATATTCATGAGAGAAAGTCACGCTTAGATGTTGTGTTACATGAGATATTTTCATCATCTCTTGCTAGTACCTTATGAGGAGGGTTGCTTGACTTTGATTAACCTTCCGTTTTAACTGGCTTTCACATCAAAATTTTGGAACAATTGTTGCAAAATTCATGAATCACCTCATACATTTATTATCTTTTATGTATCAGCTATTAGTTATTCCCAATATCAATTCTTTAATCAGCAGGCTACAACATCCTCCTCAAGTGTCAACTTGGGACTAAACTCTTATTTAAGTTTATTTATATGCATTTAAACCTGATATAGAGACAGGGCCTTCTTTTGCAAAAAACTAAAAATGCTACTGCTGATGCTGTTTGATAGAAAATTATGACTCATAATGAGTAATGAGTAATTCCATACGGCTAATGCAGTAGACTTGTGCTATGACAACCAGTATAAAGCAGGCAAATCACCCACAAAATAGGAGGAAATGCATACCTTGGGAGCTTGCCACTGAAGATTCACTAAACAAATCCGACAGACCAGGAGCACTAGTTGCTCGAGCCACACTACTCTCAGCATATAGACCACCAGAGTTTCCACCAGCACCATAATGAATGGATACACCATCAGGCACCAGTACACCTGTCGTAAATGGTGAATTTGCAATGAAGTTGCTTACACTTCCACCTTCTAGAATTGGCACGGAGGGCGAATAGTTTGGTAAGTACATAAGGCCAGGCGCCCCAAGCGGTCCACTTTTTGACTTGGGGTGCCTGTGAGGTTGCGCGTTTGGAGTCTTCCAAACGCCATAACTCGACACAGGACTAGTAATCCACCTTTCAGCATCATCCCATTTTGAAGGCACTGTCCTTCCACTATTGAAAGGCAACAATGCAGTGGCACTAATATGCCTCCTGCTACCGTGACTCCCCAAAGGAACTCGTTCGGAACTCCAGCCCTTCTGAAATCCTCTGACATTATTATCTCCATATTCTGGTGTTGCTGGACTTGTATATAAACCTGAATTCCTCAAGGAAGTAGAGTTCTGCTTCATGACTCTCAATAATGGCAATATGCAAGCCACATTCTTGGAACAATGACCCTATCCAATTGGTTAATAAATTAGAGACCATAAATCTAAACTAGGCTTTTTACTATTACACCACCACGATATATCCAAAATAAAGAAAGGTTACCAAGGTATGGCCTCATTTTGTCTTAAACAACATGGAGAAGCTAATTTTTTTTAACAAGAAAATATGGAAATCTTGAAAATTAATTTAGAGGTCTCAGTCTTCATAAATGAGGACCACTGGAAGAGTTGTAACTTGTAATGGCCTAATAGTGACACTATTGGAACAAATTTATTACTAGTAGATTCAAAAGACAATGGACAAAACCTTACAGAGCAGACTCTTTCCAGCCCCCTAAATTTAATTAAAGGTACTTTCAGTCTCCAGAAGCTCAGAACAAGAGGCAAAAAGAACCAATCAGCAAGAAAGTTGGTTATTCCTATTGCTATTTATGTACCTCTATGTACACAAAGTCAGAAAAGAAAAAAGTGCATTTTGCAGGACCCCAAAAAAGGATGAGGAAAAAGGGGAGCAACAAGAGCATAAAAAGTTTCAATATTTAGAGCAAATGTGATTAAGTGAAGCTTACCCTTTAATTAATGCAGATAGTTCAGCTTTTACCAACTTGTGTTGTGGTGCTCACAGCTGATTAATGTGAATCTTTGGTCACAGAATGTGAAGAAAAGATATTTGTAGTGACATCTGAAATTATTGTTTAATACTGAGTGAGAGAGAAATAGAAATAGGAATAAAGAAATGGGAGAAGGGTCACCTAGTGTGAAAAAAATCAAGAATTTAATAATGTAGATTATAGGAATAGGCCTTTTTTAATTATTATTTTATTTACCGGTTTCAATGATTATGGGATGTTCGGCCATTAGCCCCCGCCCAGGGCGGAGCCAAGTAGGGCCAAAAGTTCCATCCGAATTCTTTTCAATGAAAAATTATACTGTTAATATATGATTACAATTATTTTTTTATATATATAACATAGATGTTAAACCCTCTTTAATTTCTTCATAAAATCCTAGGAGCAACAACCAAGGAGGAGAGTGAGATTCTTGTAGTGTAATGAGGGAATAGAAGAGGAGTTTTTGTAAGTATCGAAAAGGAGAAGAGGACCGACAGAATGGAGAAGAGCCAAGATATGGGTGAGAGAGTTGGCACAAACAAGTTTGTCCAAAATTAATGGGCATTCCCACGTGAGTAACCTAACTTAATTTACGGATTATACACTTTATGGAGCATTGCCCCTAACTCCATGCATTTCTTTTTAATTTCACTTTTTTTAAAAAAAAATAAAAATAAATAGCATATCTCAATTATTTCATCACTATGCGGTGTTACTCCAAAACTTAACTCGATGCTTTTTATCTTTAGTGTACGCGCGTTGCACGTGCGTATTACATCAATATAAAAGATTATATATAAAAATAATGAAGTATATAATATTGCATAAAAGTGTTTCTAAAGTGTATTTTTATCAAAAGTATTTTTTAAAAAATATTATAGAGAACCAATAATAGAAATATTAATAATTAAAACACAGAGTATCTAATCATAACCCTCAGCATCAAAACGCACAAAACATGGCATATTTGAAATACAAGAACCATCACTAATTTTCACATTAGACAAAATAGCCAAAAAAGAATTACAATCTCAAACCATTGCATTTGTCAACTCCCCAATTGCAAGCTATGGCAATACATTGATAAACATAACGTTGCTCCAAACCCTAACCGCAAACCCATGCTCTAACTACCAAAGTCTCACCAAGTCGTCCAAACCTTCATCAGGCCGTCCCTTATATCCAAAAACCTCAACTACAAGCAAAGTGTATTATCAAAGCGCATATCTTATTTGACAACAAAATATAAAGAACAAATTGGATTTGACTTCGAATTCCGTTGTCTATCTATTAACTTCAAGTTTTTATTTTATTCGTTGGTAACTTTGTCGAGTATAACCTATAGGTTGATCATCGTTCAAATAAAAACTCTGCATGGATAAGCTTAATTTCGAATTCAACAAAGAAGTTTAATTAAAGATTCAACTATAATTACTAACGAATAATATATCAAATTTATACTTAAATAACATAATAAAAACTAAGTCACAATTAATCAAAGAAAGAAAAATAAAAAGAAAGACATAAAACTTGGGGTTTTTTGGCTACTTCATTCGGCGGCAACATGTTTATTTCGTTCAATTTTTTGATCAATAAATTTTCAACTGAAAGAAAACAAAAAAAGTTATCAAAAAAGGAGAATTCATTGTCAATTGTCGCTTATGTATTTATATATAATCTTATGACTATTAACTACAAGAAATAAAAAAACTCAAAAAGATGATGATAAATTGATAATAAATGCAAGAACACGACTTGAATAGAAACTAAAATTAGAAGAAAAAGTAGAAGTAGAGGAAGTTGTGTTTCTTATAAATTTTGACTCAAAATATTGCTTAATAGAATTATAGAAATTATTTTTTATATACAATAAAATTCTAATTGTTTTAAATGTGTTAAATATTATTTCTTACTTAAATCAAATAACCAAACCCAAATTGTGAAAGAAAAAAACACGCCTGTTTAGAGGTGCCCATTTTCAAATATATTTTATTAGATTTAGGACTCCTTTATTAAATTTGTTTATTATTAGTTTTCCATATTTGCCTTTTATTCTTTTACTTTTACCCCTTTTTTGGTCAAAATTTTTGTACTTTGATCGTGTAAATTTTTTTTTTTTTTTTTTTTTAACAATCTATGTGCGTGTAGTAGAATAATAGAAAATTTTAATCTTCCCATATATTGATTTTTCACATATTTAGGAGTCTTCGCATATATTTAGAATAATAGAAAATTTTAATCTTCCCATATATTGATTTTTCACATATTTAGGAGTCTTCGCATATATTTTAGGAGTTAATAAAACTTCTTATATATTTATTATATTAGTCAATATTTAATATTATATATATAATTAACTAATAAATTGAAGAAAAAAGTGAAAAGATGAATTTGTCTATTGCGAAAACTTTTAATGAAGGACAAAAAGTTCAAATTGCTTTTCTAAAGATTTTCAAACTTCTAATATATTATAGATGTAGATGTAGATATATTGAGATTTGGACCGATCTTCAAAATTTGTATCGAATTTATTAACCGTTAAGTCGCATTCTAATATATCTCTTTGTTCAAGTTTTATCTTCTTCCCTTCTTTTTTGCTAAACATTTTTTTGAGGTGAGGGCCTGTGTATTGGAAGGAGAATGGGTGATATTTGATGACATTTAAACCCTGCATTGAATGGTTCTAGGGAATTCAAAGAAATAGACGGGAACTCCTAGGGTCCTAGAATACATTGCTAATAACAGCTTATAAATATCTGATCATTGCAAAACAATGGTTACTACTTTCTTCAAAAGAATCTCCCAGTTTATGAGACTCATAATTAAGATTAAACACAGCCTTCTATTCGAATATTTAACTTGGTATGAATAATGAGTTTTCTCTTGGAAAAATAAAATAAAATAAAGAGAGGATGTTTGGACTTTGTTATGACACACTCTTAGGGACCTCTTTCTAGTAAACTAAGAACGTAAAATAAAATAAAATCTTGGAACGTAATCTTAGGGACCTCTTTGGCAAAGTTCAAACACCCTCTTAGAGACCTTTTTACGTTCTTAATTTACTAGAAAGAGATCTTTAAGAGGGTGTTTGAAAATGACACTTCATTATTTTTTGTTCTATTAATTTAAGCAACTCGTATGAGAGGAAGTAACAGGTACTCGAGAAATAGATTGAAATACATTAAAGTAGGGGTGATCAAAATCGAACCAAATCATAAATTGAGTCAAATCGAAAAAAAAATCCGACTGATAGTTTGATTTGATTTGGTTTGGTTTTGAAAAAAAAAAAATCGACTATAATTGATTTGGTTTGGTTTTAACTAAAAAAAGTCAAACCAATTCAAACCAACCCGATGTTACATTTATACAATTTTAAAAATATTTAATACATAAAAATATTTACTGTGATATAATTTATAAATATTTCTTAAACTTTTTCATTGTTTTTATGTTTCAATATATTATTTCAAGTTTAAACTTAGAATTTTGAATGATCCAATAAGTTTTATAGCTCATAGATATTAGTAACTTAAATAAAGCCCAAATCAATAGCAATGGTAATAAAAATATTCAATTAAAACACTAGGAATGATAATAATGTTGGATATCTTTTCTTTAGTTTTGTATAAATACATAACCTAAATTTATTTTTTATTTAATATTTAGTTATGTAATTAATACTTACTAGACTTATTTTAGCATGACTTAATATTTTTAAATTATAATTATTTTTATTATAACTTATTAACATGCAATATTTATTTTATACGATTTTATTTATTATTTTTTTTGTTAAATATTTTATAATCATAACTCATTTTATATTTTGTATTATTTTCTTAAAGAACACCTAAGATAGTTGTATCTTGCTAGGACTAAAGAAATATTTGAAGCATAAGTTAATTATATGTTTGTATGAAGACTTTAACGGAAAAAATCCAAAACCCCCGAAAAAACTCAAGGTTAAAAAATTCGAATTTTATTGATTTGATTCGATATATAGATTTTAAAATCCAACACAAATGAATTAATTTGATATTTAAAAAACTCGAACCAACCCGATCATGTACTCCCCTACATTAAAGTTAACCAAACCAGTAACATTATAAAAATGATTTACTAGAAAGAGACAAGTAAAAATAATAGTATATGGCAAAGTATTTTATTTTTCTAGAATAAGCTAGCATGGAGGCAGCGCTAGTTTTCTTGAAAGAATTAATCTAATCTTTATCATAAGAATGCAAAGAACCACAATTGACATTCAATTGGTTAATAATTCAAAAGTTGAAATATCAAGTGACCCCACAACAAAAAAAAAAAATTGAAAGTACAACATATCTTACTCCTATGTGGACATTGCACATGAGAAGTTCCTTTCTAGTTAAGAATAAGGAGACACTCATAGTTCCACAATTTTAATTAGTAGATAGAGATAAAATTTTTGCTTAGTTATGTAGCTGTAAAAGCAAATTTATGAATCTCTCCTCTACTTCAAAATCTGATCCTAGCTAAACAGTAGAAGTTGACAATTCCAATGTACTATCATCGGAGTTGTTTGGTTCATGAAAAAATAAAATATTTCAGGATTAAATTTGGATTAAAATTATACATTATTTGGTTCAAAATATAACTAATTTCAAAATAAATTTATACCTAAAATTTAATGTTATTTCATCCGGCTTGAGAGATAGGATTATTATTAATCTAAAAATCATAATTCCGAACTAAAGTTTGTCCGCGAACCAAACGTGAAACGACCCTAATATATCAAATAGGAGATTTCGGTACACGTTGGTTCTTCTTTACGAAAAGAGAGAAACGGATTAAATTCGAAATACTAATATTTAAAGTAAAGTAGCAAATTACTTTATGATGTTCAATTATCACCCATAAGCTGTTTAATTTGTTAAGGATGGAAGAGTTTATTAGAATTGTCTAAGGACAAGGGAGGGAAGGTATTCTATATTGGTTTTATTTACTCTTTCCATATCAATTTGTTTGTTATACTTTTTTTTTTTTTGAAGATTTTTATATTTAATTTTCCACATGACATATTTATAATTACAAAATTAAAGAATATTTTAGTACATTTTATACATCTTTAATTTAAAATCACTAAATTTAAAAAATTTATTTACTTTTTTAAATTCCATATCAAAACAAAATCAAGCAAATATATTGAAAAAACAAGGGAGTAATTTGTCACTGTCCCTTTTCTTGCTTTGGCTTGTCTCGTCTCGTGCTCGTCTCTGATTTTAACTTGTTACTCTTTTAAATTAAAGGAAAGAAATATATATCGGAAAAAAGATGTTTGATTGCTAGAAAAAGGAAATTACCTTAACTTTTAATTTTGTATCACTGCAATAGCCTTTGACTAACATCTAGATAATTATTATCGGTCTTTAATGCTTATAATTTTAAATTTGATAGCCCCTCTACCTTTACAAGATAGAGATGAGATCTGCGTACAGTCTATCCTCCTCAGACCCTATTTGTGGGATTACACTGGATTGTTGTTGTAATATTATCATTTATAGTATTTGATAAGTTGTTCTTTTGACAGATTTTCTTTTGCTATCCAAGCAATTACCAGTAAAATCTAATCATTCTATCAAAAATGACTTCAGTTATAACAAATACACTTTTAATTTCTCTCAAAATTTCAAGGAAACCTCAAAGGATGTGAAGGTTTGAATTATGTAATTGTTGTCCTAGGCAGTGTTTTAAAAGACGGGGACGTGAGGCGAGGCATTTTACTTAGCATGGGATGAGGCGTAAGCCTTGAGGCGATGGGGCGTAAGCCCCATGGATTTTTAAATTTTTAATTTATAATATATAAAATAGTGTTATAAAGCAAAAATTATAAACAATAAATTGATAGTTAAGGCAATTAAAAACATGATTAAACAAACTCATAGAAAATAAAACTTCTAATATAATTTTACAAGTATAAATAAAGAAATGATATAATAGCTACTATGAGATGCAAATCAACTCTAGCATCTTAACTTTCAATTAACAAAAGAATCACATTTTTGTAAAATATATTACTATCGTACTATATAATATACATCCCTAAAAGAAAATAATCAATAAACTTTATTAGTACACTCACGGTAATTTTGAAATAATAAAACATAGTAATTTACTTTTAAATAATGATTATTTTGAGACTGTGGCAAATGATAAAATATGATATTTTGAGATGTAAGGAAATAATATGATGACCAATGATAAGTGAAGATGTAAATTCAGCTAATTAAATATTTTTAAAAGAAATGTTAGATGATATTCACCCTCACGGTGCTTTCAAATAGTAAATATGCAATACAATGACTTGTTATTTGAGATTTTCTCAATCTTCTTATATCTATAGATGAAAAAAAAAAGCTATTAAGCATCATTTATTTATTAGAGAATTAAAGGGTCAACAATGTCAATTAAGGAATTCTACACATAATTTGCCTAAGATTTGTTAGGCGAGCCCCGAGCGTTTGGCAGTTAGGCGTGCTTAGGACGTACAGTCGGGCAGTTAAGACGTAAGCCTCACAGGTCTAAACCTCATACTTTTGTCTCGAGGCATTTTGCCAGTGCCCTATCCCGAGGCGAGCCTCAAAACTGTCTTTTAAAACACTGATCATAAGGACTTCATGCTATCAAAGGACGAAAGTATAGGGCTTTGTGGAGTCTTACCACAATTTAAGAGTTTTCATTAAATATATATAAATATTTAATTACAAATTTTGATATCTAAACGATCTATGATTTTATCGCAAATTCAAAATTCATAAACTTTAAATTATATCTATGCCTGTGTTACCAGTCCATAAACCAACAAATAGATTTTTAATAATTGAAACATATATTTGATGAATATACTTCAATAATTGCACAATTTTCAGCAAAAGAAAAGCCTATATTTGATTCTTTAATCTTAATTAGTCAATTTTATTTTAAAGAATAATAGGAAGGACATTTCTGAAAATATCTTGGCAAGGAAAGAGAGACGTTTTAACTTGGTACCACCTAATTACTTTACCACAACAAATCCATGTCATGTGATGAAGACTTGGACCAAATTTTCCACCACATAACCATTAAAAAATCTAAAGCCAGCATTATTTTCCTTAGGGTGGAAATATTATTGGCCAAACTCGTTGCGAAGGGATAAAGTGTTTTCTAATAAAGGCGAATGAGGAAGCATTTATCACTCTATCATAATGCTTTCTAACAAAGGAGAATGAAAGAGTATTTATCACTCCATCACAATCTTTATTGGTGAATTTTAAAAGACTTAACAGTTAACATTATGACAAGGAGTATTAGAGCCAAAAATTGAGAAAGTCATGACTAGCGGGAAGTGTAGGTACGCCAGTGTGATGTCCAAAGAGGATCAACAGTTAAGCAGATTCGGATGATCAATGGAAAGATTTGGCGCTGAACCTTGTTTACCATCGCGTCGAATTAATGGAAGTTTATTAGTCATGCTATTAAATTAGTAAATTTGTTCGCGCTTTGCACAATTCATCAATAAAATATAACTAAATAAATGATGCCATATAAAAGAAAATTATTCTCTACTGACCAAACACTTCTTTTAAATTGGCAGGAATACAACCACTTTACTTCATATATCAGTCGTACGTAACAATAAATGAGTTTTAGAGGAGTATCAAATCTTGAACTTTTATAGGTCACAAAATGTAGAGTTTTTCATCTCTAAACATTGTCAAATAAATAAATCACTATTCGAAACTTATTTCATAATTTTGAGGGAGAAGAAAATTGTGAAACAATTAAAAGAATCGCTTTCTTTAACTTATTTTTAGTCTAATTATTTTCTGGCTGTGATCTGGACTACGTTGTGCAGTGTATGCCATGCAATCTATTTCCAATGTTCTTTATAGTTTTTGTAAGTTAGTTAATTGCAAAATATCCTAAGCCCATTTTTAGGGAATGATCACTAAATTTTCTCTTTATATGTCATATACTGTTCGTTCCATTACTGGCCCACGAAGAAACCACAAAACCGAAGTCAATTAAGTGTGATTATTTTTAAAGATTTTATTATTAAATGTGTCTATATATTTGAATTATTTAAATTTGAATAGCTTTTTCATATTATTCAGAGGTTATTTAATATTTTTTTGTGAAGATGACTTATCATTGAAATTTTAGTTACCATTACCGGCCACCATGCAATCACCATTCACAACTACTACAACCACTAATCATTACCTCCAAAACCTTACAGCCCCGACTGTCATCACAATCATCACCACTATCATTGACAATTGCCATGATCGCCTCTCCAACCATTACCATCAACTATCACAATCATCGTCACCAATCACTACCACCAACCATACCATATCACATTCATTATTACAACTATTATCACTGTTAACTATTACCATCAGCATTGCTAATTATCACCGTCACTATAACTAACCATCCCTCCACCTTCTATGCTTCACAATTATCACTATCACCATCATAATTACCTTATAACTTAATAATTTATGAATATAATATTTAAATTTTAGATTATTAATTTTTAATAGAGAATTTGACCCAAAATAAAAATTAAAATTAATAGAGAAACTAAATAGTTTTAACTATTTTAAATTTAGATCTAAATAAATGTCTTAGTATTTAAATTTAGATATTTTAATTAAAAATAAACATATAAGTAGTTAAAACTCAGTATTTCCTCTTCTTTAGACCATTTGATATTTGAAATTCATTATTTGACTAATTTGAATTTGATCACCTCCATATATAGCCCATTAAAGAAGAAAACATTTGCTACTTCGAAAAAAATCATTTTTAAGTCTTAATCTCATTCATCATGTCTTTTGATGCTAATTGTGTTTTCTTCAACAATTATGTAATGGTGGAAAAAATGATTTTATTTAGAAACCCACTTTTTGATTATTTTTAATATTATCTAGTAACTTTTATAATATTTAAGCAAAATTGGGTGACTTCTTCGTTATAAATAATGATTAAATTCTGGACAAGTGCGTTGCAAGTTTGTCCCATGCACGTTATGCGATACATAGAAATGAGTAAGAAAAATATAAAGTAAAATAGTATAACTTGAAATTAATGAACAATCAAATTATTCAAATGACTTCTTTGATCAAGATGAATGATTAGATATTATCCGACCTGTCAAATCAAACAACAAAATTTAGTTAGATAGTTAGAATGTGAGCTACATTTTGATGTTGTTACATGCAAATATACAATATACTCATTTGTTACCTAATAATACTTCTTTATTGACGATGTATTGGTATATGGTCTTGATGTATGTTCTGCTAAGTGCAAAGTGAAATGTGTACACACACAATAAAAAGATTTGAGAAATCTCCAAAATTTATATAGCAGAAGAGATCTTGACAATGGTTTTTGAGGCACACCATCGCGGAACTCATAGCCATTGCAATCATTTGCATAAACTTGTTACAAATAGAATCAACATATATATTGTGAATTTTTTGCTTTGGGGATAGAAAATAATTGGAGATTTATTTTGTGGTGATCATAGATTACCTAATTCTCTCTAACTTTTATTTTTTTCATGTTTGTTAGATAGATGAGGTTATTACCTCTTTAGAAACTGTTTGACCCTCATTACTTGTATTCTGTCTATTATTTGAGTTATTCTTTTGTTAATAACTAAAAGGTAAAGATAAATAATTAAAAGATAAAAATAAAGGAACACCAAAAAGAAACACACATTTACTAAAAGTAAACTGCTACAAACAGATTTTGAAGTATACTCAAAAAAACTACCTTATCCTCAAAAAATATAGTTATTGTTAAAGAAACTTTCAAATATCATGTTATCTATCTAAATAAAGTACTGTATCTGAAAAGTCAAAACATTTAGTTATTGTCAAAACAAATATGTAATAGAGATTAAAAGTCTGATTTCCTTTACATACCTTATCTTTTTAGGCATTCCCGAGCACCGATTTCAATTTTCGTGAAATACTCCCTAGCAAAAGATAGTAGCAAGAACTTTAATTAGAAGAATACTAAAAGTGCTATTTCCACCTTATTCTGAAAACATGATAAAGGGACAAAATAAACTATTCATATATATATTAAATTAAATCTAAGAGAAAGAAAAAGCTATAAAATTAAGGTAAACTCAAACTGATATTTTACGCCTCAAAACAAAATTCTAATACTTCGATCTAATTTCAATGATCTCAGATCTCAGATCTCAAATCTCAAATAAACAATAAACAAATACCTATGTGGCAACAATAAAAAAAATGAATAGAATTATGAAGCTCTATGTATTTATAGGCTAAGAATGATCACATATAACCTTCTAGGAATTTAAAGAGTCAGATTATAGAAAATGAAAAATTAATTAAGTTGAAAACCGTACAAAACATTCACATAAATCCACCAAAACAACACTAACACCAATTTAATAAGTGCTTACTCACCAAAATACAATATTTACAATTTAAAGTTTGATGCCGTGATCTTAATATTTGGGCAATTGAAAAAACTAATTAAATTGCATCAGTAATTATGCAATTAATTGGTACTATTTTGTGGTTGTAGTATAATTTATGTAAAACCTTTACGTTTTTTTGAAACTTTTCATTTTCAACATCATTATTATAGTGATTAGTGATTATTAAGAGTATTTAGTACGAATGATTTTATTATGAGATAGTTTTACTTTTTGGTATAAAAAATGCTATAAGAGTGGTATTAAGTGAAGGGCAAAAAAGTTATTCAATATTTTATGAGTATTATGCTAATTTAACTTTTAAAATTATGGTTTTTCACTCTTAAAATAGTATAGATTAATGACTTTTAAAACATTCTAAGATTGAAGAAAATGCATAACCACTCCTCCACTAGAACCATAGTCAAGCACCGAAAAGTTATTCAATATTTTATGAGTATTATGCTAATTTAATTTTTAAAATTGTGATTTTTCACTCTTAAAATAGTATAAATTAATGACTTTTAAAACATTCTAAGATTGAAGAAAATGCATAACCACTCCTCCACTAGAACCATAGGCAAGCACCGAAAGGGAACAAAAATAAATATGAACCACAGATGAGTGAACAAACGTCAAACATCAGCCTCAGCTTAGTAACCCAAACAAGCAACAATGACAAGCCACCTGGCCATAAAATCTGCACTATTGGTGCTGCTTCATGGACCATGGATTGGTTCTCAATCTTCCATGCCCCACCACCATCACCACCCTCACTATCACCCACAATTTCCACTTCCTTTTTTCCCTCCTCAAAGGCCTAACTAACATACTATGGCCTAACTAAAAATTCCCATAAAAATCATCCTCACTTCTTCTTTTCACTAAATCATAATACATTAGTTGTTTGGTTCTCAATCTTCCTTCCACTTCCTTTGGCCTAATTAACAATTTATATAAATCATCTTCACTTCTTGTTTTTCACTGAATCATACATTGGAAGAGAAACACAATCTTTTCTTGAACTTGTGTTCAAGTAAAAGATGTATTCAACTGTGTTTTACACTTCAGTTCATCCATCCACTTCAGTTTTTTCAAGAAAGCAGCTGCCTTTATTGATTTCCAAGGACTTTCCTGCAGAGTTGTATCATTCTTTACCTTGTAGGAGTTTGGAAAATGGGCATATCAAGAAGGTTAAAGGAGTAAAAGCTACACTAGCTGTAGCTCCAGTTACTCCAACAGAGAAGAGTGACTCTGAGGTTCCACAGAAGAAGTTGAAACTACTTGTGGCAGGGGGTGGGATTGGAGGGTTAGTTTTTGCTTTGGCAGCAAAGAAAAAGGGATTTGATGTGTTGGTGTTTGAGAGAGATTTAAGTGCTATTAGAGGTGAGGGGCAATATAGAGGTCCAATTCAGATACAGAGTAATGCATTGGCTGCTTTGGAAGCAATTGATATGGATGTTGCTGAAGATATCATGAATAGTGGCTGCATCACTGGTCAAAGGATTAATGGTTTGGTTGATGGTATTTCTGGCAACTGGTAAATTCACATCACTCTGATTTCTGTTTGCTAATTAAGTGCTTGTTTGACTTTTTCACTACTGGATTTACTTTCCAAACTTGCTCGGTTATGCTTTATTTAAGCCGAGGGTCTTAGGGAATAGTCGCTCTACCTTCACGGGATATGATTAACGTCTGCGTACTCAATAACCTTCTAAGAAGTGTAATCACACTGGCTATGTGGACGTTGTATTAAGTGCTTGTCTGTCTTTTTTTATTTGGGGGCACAATAATACATAAGCTTTAACTGAGGAAACCCCAAGAAAATAATGAATTCTTTGAAATATTTAGCCTTTCAGAAAATTACACTAGAATTAGTATAGGGAAAATAATTCATTTAGTCAAAAGTTTATTGAATCATGGTTGTCATACTTATTCTGGAAAAGGATCCATCTTTACCTTCAATCAGATTGATAAGTTGGCCCTATTATTGTATGAGCAGCTTGTTGTGAGAACAGTTCCTTTATTTCTTGAACTGCAAACAGTGACAATAGTTGGGTATCAGGTATTGCAAGTTTGATACGTTCACTCCAGCAGTGGAACGTGGACTTCCTGTGACAAGAGTCATCAGCCGCATGACTTTGCAACAGATTCTTGCACGTGCTGTAGGGGAGGATATAATTATGAATGAAAGTAATGTAGTAAACTTTGAAGATGATGGGGAGAAGGTAAAGTTAGATTGATCTCTTTGTTTTCTACGATTTTCAAAATATCAAGAAAGATTATAACTTCTGTTAGTTTCATTCAAGATTGTTAGATATTTCCTTTGGAGTTTACATCAGTGTTAACTGTATCCAATTGTTGTGCCTTATTCATCGATTTTCATTATAACATCTCATGTTTGTGTGAAATCAGGTCACTGTGGTTCTTGAGAATGGACAACGATTTACAGGTGATCTTCTAGTTGGTGCTGATGGCATAAGGTCTAAGGTATTCAATATCAGTGTCATCCTATTTCCTTCTATTATTGCTACTTCGGTCAACAAGGATAGAGTGACTTGTTTATATGTTACTTTGAGATTGTTGTTAAAACGGCTTGTTTACTGATAGGCCTGAGTCTAATTTGTGTGGTGAACTTTTTGTTGGTTATTTCTACTTGATTCAGAAGATCTCAAACACTGGCGTTTTATTGTAGGTACGGACTAATTTGTTTGGACCCAGTGAAGCTACTTACTCTGGCTACACTTGTTATACTGGAATTGCAGATTTTGTTCCTGCTGATATTGACACAGTTGGGTATGATTTCTTACTTATCGGATTGTGTTTTACCTCTTCATGTCCTTATCTCTGCTGGTCCCATTATGCTCGCGATATATTTTCATAGTAGAGGTTAAATTGAGATTTCTTTTCTGAATGAAGGTACCGAGTCTTTTTGGGCCACAAACAGTACTTTGTTTCTTCAGATGTGGGTGGAGGCAAGATGCAGTGGTACGCATTTCACAATGAACCAGCTGGTGGTGAAGATGCTCCGAACGGTAAAATTTTTAGGCCTCTTAAAACTATTTACTAGTTCAGGATATAGACATACTTACTAGAAGATGTTTTTGGATGCTTGACTTGTTATGTAACGTCAATTTAACCCAAGGGGTTTTCTTAAGGAATTTTCCTCGTTGAGACCAGATTATCGTGTTGCAATAAGGTAAAGAACAACTCAAGATTAGAATGAGACAGATTCAATGAATTATGAGTTGGAAAGTTTTGAATGGAAGTGCTGATTCAATGAATTATGAGTTGTTCAATGTTTTATCTGTCCATGCTGCAGGTAAAAAGGAAAGATTGCTTAAAATATTTGGGGGGTGGTGCGACAATGTTATAGACCTATTAGTTGCCACAGATGAAGATGCAATTCTTCGTCGTGACATCTATGATAGACCGCCAACTTTTAATTGGGGAAGAGGTCGTGTTACATTGCTTGGAGACTCTGTCCATGCTATGCAGCCTAATTTGGGTCAAGGGGGATGCATGGCCATAGAGGTACACCACTCTGTGTATAGTCATTGTCAATACACATATTATTGTAAGGTTGTGTACGCCACTGAACTTTTCCATGTATGACTACAGGATAGCTATCAACTAGCACTGGAACTTGAAAAAGCATGGAGCCGAAGTGCCGAGTCAGGAAGCCCTGTGGATGTCATCTCATCTTTAAGGAGGTAAATCCATTACTTGTTGACTCAAGTGCTGTATAGTGGTTGGTTGAGTACAGGTTTCAACTTCATGATAATTGAAAAGTTATTTGCAATTGGCTGAAGTCTTTAACTTCACCTAGCAGACCAGAAGGCCTGCTTTAAATGCCTTAACTGGAGATGGATTGATTTGAACAGCTGCTGTTTCTGCTAGTTGGCTGATCCTTTTATGATTTCCCTTGTCCACAGCTATGAAAGTGCTAGAAAACTTCGAGTTGGAGTTATCCATGGACTGGCTAGAATGGCTGCAATCATGGCATCAACTTACAAGGCTTATCTTGGTGTCGGACTTGGTCCATTATCAGTATGGAAATCTTTCTATCACTTGAAATTGGAGTGGCTAGCTAATTTGTCAGAGCTCTTCTTATAGATATGGCTTTCTTTTATCGTTTGCAGTTTTTGACCAAGTATAGGATACCACATCCTGGAAGAGTTGGTGGAAGAGTATTTATTGACTTGGGAATGCCTCTGATGTTAAGTTGGGTTCTTGGAGGCAACGGGTACGAATATGCAAAGCCTTTTCTGGCTTCAATATTTTAAACATGATCTTGGTTTCTATGTGAATCCATGATGAGTTTACTGGAATTCTTGGAAGTTGATATCCTATGTTTTTTGACTTTTTTTTTTTTCTTTTTCTTGTAGCGACAAACTTGAAGGCAGAATACAACATTGCAGGCTGTCTGAGAAGGTATGTATTGTAAGGAACTATTCGCTCAGCACACGAGCACAGAAAATATTTGTGGCTTCCATTGTTACTTAATTAATATACTGTATTGTGATGATGCAGGCAAATGACCAATTGAGAAAATGGTTTGAAGATGATGATGCTTTAGAGCGTGCTACTGATGCAGAGTGAGTTTGAGGAGCATAATGTTTACAAATTTCATTCTTACATACGTCCTGCTTTTCTAGTTTGGTTGCTAAATTTGGTGCTTTGTTTTTATCTTTGAGGTGGTTACTGTTACCTGCGGGGAATGGCAATACTGCTTTAGAAGCTATTGTTTTAAGCAGAAATGAGGACATCCCTTGCACCATCGGGTATGCTTTTAGGTTAAGGCTTATCGGAAAGAGTAGTCTTTGATAACATTTGCTTTATATGAGCAAATTGGCATTCTACTTGTTAAGAGGTACAGCATTTAAATGACTTAATTGCCTTTGAGGAGATGGTTTAAGTCATTTAATTGGAAAATGAGCATTAATTAAGGCAAGAGTATAAAGGCTACAAAACATCAGTTTTCTCTTTGTTTATCTGAATTCATATTACTTAAAGCTCTCGACGTATCCATAACTATACAAAAAAATCATGCATTATGGTGCATCCGTAATATCTCACCATCAATCTCCCTCTAATCAACATATCCGATCCATGTGCATGCTACCAAAAAGTGCATTACAGACAGGAAAGGAGTGTCATCTAGCTGAACTTGGCTACAAGGAGAGAAACTTTAATGCGGTATTGTTTTGTTCATTAGAAGAGCTACTAACGTCTTTTGGTTTCAGGTCTGTCTCACATACAAACATTCCAGGAAAATCAGTAATTTTACCTTTGCCACAGGTGATTGCTATAGCTAAGTATCCCGAACATTCTTGTGGTTAATGCATGGCTTAGATTGTCTATTTTCTTTTTTAATCACAGGTGTCTGAAATGCATGCCCGAATATCCTGCAAAAACGGCGCATTTTTTGTAACTGATTTACAAAGTGAACATGGTACCTGGGTTACAGAGTAAGCTCCATGAGTTCCTTTATACAACTGTACTGTAAGTGCATCACACTACTAGTCTATTTAAAGACAAAAAATAACGATTGTTCTGCGTTATGTAGTAATGAAGGCAGAAGATACCGGGTTTCTCCAAACTTCCCTACACGTTTTCATCCATCAGATGTTATCGAATTTGGTTCTGATAAGGTGACATTCATGAAATTCTTCCTTGATATGATTTAAAACGATACGTTGGCATTGCTGGTTAGCGTTATTCGTGTTTGATTATGTGGTGCAGGCAGCATTTCGTGTGAAGGCAATGAAATCTCCTCCAAAAACTGCCGAAAGGAAGGAAGAGCGCGAAGTAGTGGGGACAGCTTAAGCTTGACCTGATAATGTATAAACGGGAAATTTGTACAGCATTTTATAGCAACATCAGACATTGAACAACTTAAGCCTTGCTAATTTTGTATACTGTAGGTTTTAGAAGATTGATAAACAAAACACCATGAAAGAAATACAGAGATTATTTGGCTTTCTCCTAAAGAAACCTGGAGAAAGTCATGGTCATTGTTTCTAATTATTTCACCATTCCTAAATATATACTAGTTCTCTTTGTATACACAATTATAGGCCAGTATCCTTCATAAATTTCTTTTATATATTTTCGTATTTATAGGTTTTCAATTTAAAATTAACTGCTATTTTTATTTTTATTTTGTTCCCTACGGGACTTATTTAATTCCAAAGTGACAGGGTGTCTTTGGTACGAAGGGAACTGTATAAGATATATAAGACCCACTCAATTCCTTTAAATTTTAAGGAAAATAATTAGACCACACGAAATAACGACAGCAAATTATAATTCAACAATTTTTAATAGCTAGATGATTAATTTGAAGAAGACTACATAATGTATTTAAAAAATTAATTATTGTATTAGCTTCTATCACTTTTATCCTTTTTCTTTTGTACGTTTAGGATTTAGGCTTTGTCATATGAAGGTTAAAAATCTTGTATCACATTATTAGAAAGGTTGGTTCGAGAGTGTGTACCTTAAAATGCTTTTAAGGCTATAGGAAAAGAAGATGGAAGACTTGTGACACGAAGCTCATAGTTTGCCATCTGCAATATAGCGTGTAGATTTGGCTTCTAAAAAAAGGATATAAGTTGTATTTTTCAAAATAAAATGCAGTATATATGTGAACTTGAAGGGAGATGAAGTGATGGACATGGTAAGAAGGTGTGCGATAAGAAAAGGGAAGAGAAATTCGGTAGCTTGGGGAGGAGTAGTGGTAGCTGCTGGTGGAGGAATATTAATACCATATTTGAATCAACGAAAAAATATTTGAACTGATGATTTCAAGATAGTATATTTCATTAGTGTCATTCTCCAATATTTATCCAATGAGATAAGATGGTGTAATTCTATACAAACTGTTCTGACTTGCATTTTACGCTCATTGTTGATTTAACGTAGAAATAACAATATGAAACAAATGAAAAATAATAATAAATTCTCAATAGATAAAGTATTAAAACTTATTACTCCTATATTTTTGTTTTGCTATCTTATCCGAAAAAACACCTCTTATATTGTAATATAATTACTTGCATTCGAACACTAATCACTAGTTAAGATTACCATAATATAGTCGGTCTGACTTACATATTAATAAGTACACAGTATATATAAAAAGTTTAAAATATAAGATTTTAAACATTTATGGTAAAAAATTCATGTTAGATCAGTTTGGTAAAAGTAATTTATAACTACGCTTTGATATGAATACTTTATGGATAATAATAATAATAATATTTGTTATCCATTAGAAGGACGGTCCTCAGCCCACATACAAATTCCTTCTAGTAGACCTACACAAACAAAACACTACTTTTACAGATTTGAAGATATATCCAATTTCCCATTTTCCATTTTAGAACTGCAGAAATAAAAAAATATTTCTGATATTAGTTAGCCCAAATTTTTACCAAGTGGCTTTTTTGGAAATCACAAGTCTCTCTGTTCATACTCTTAAGGGGCAAACCTAATTAACGGGCTCAATTTATTTGCTTTCCTGATGAAATTCTGGTCATATTTTCCTTCTACCACTGCTAAAAGTTACAGTTTTCTATTTACATAGAATTACAGGCTACAGTCCATATGTGTTAGTTGACTTCATAAATTGCGTGTCTATATTTTCTTATATTGGAAATCAATCGCTTTATTGATTTTTCTTTTGCTTGTTTTCAAAAAATATTGTAGTGGGAAACCAGGGAAGTGACACTGGAAGTCAAATCCAACCACATGCCCTTTCTCAACCTATTTATGACAAAGACTCTATTTTTACCTCTTTTAAGATGACCACAATACGTCATAGTTGGTGACAATATAAATTTGGATCTAGTGTTAACTCGAAGGTCAATCTCTAATTACACAAATTTATGATCAATAAGCAGGAGCGGTTCGTATTATAAAAGTTTTTTTTTTTCCTATTAGAAAGTTAGTTATAAGAGAATAAGACTAAAACAAGAAGAATAAAGGAGATAAGAGAGGAGATTTTTTATTTCTTTTTAGTATGAATCAAAGTGAAGAGAGCCATGGGGAAAAATGCTTCTAATTTTCTCCAAAAGATAGACTATCATATAACTTGATAGACATTCACTATCATTTATAACAAAAGTCATTTTTTGATATTTGATGTACGCCCCAGATCGGAAGGGGTGGACAAGGGTCCATATGAACACTTACTATAGTTACACTCGTTTAAAGTGACAAAACAAATTCAAAATCTTTTTCTGAGTTGTCACATTTGATTATTAAAAAATAGTTTTCAAAAAGAAGATCCGGAAAGGGAAAAAATTGGCTTCCGTACTTACTGGTGAAAGTTATCATAAATTCATATTTCCAGCCCTAACTGATATTTAAATGTTATTCTTAATCTTTAGTACTCAAAAATTTCATCAAAAAAACTCTCCATGTTGCTTTTGTTATTATTAATCTTTAATAAAAAATTTGCAAGAAAACAAATTTCGTACAGAATGGTCACGTTAACTAGTCGTCAAAAGTCGTAAAGTTGTTACCAGCACTGCTTTGGCCCTTTGGGCCTAATATTCAAAGTCCAAACAATTTGGGGTGATGGCCTGTTTTCCCTTATCTTTCTCCCATCTAATATTGAATTATTTTAGTAGTGTTGTTAATGTAATTTTACAATGAAATGTGTTCAATTGACCATTTTGATCCGTCATTGGGTGCAACAACCTTTCTTAACACGTCGAATGAAAATGTTCCTATAAAATCCTATCGACGAGGCGATGAGTACGTAACTAACGTAACTTAATCAAGGAGAGCTAAGCCAATTGAAACCTCTAATGTTAACAATGTATATTGTCTCCCACTCCCTCTCATTAATCTTTGGATGTATATATAGCAGTCTTGTCTTAGCCATTCTACGTACCTAACAAACATATCTCATTTCAATTTTCTTTGTTTTACTTTAACATGAGAAATGATAAGTTCCTAACTTTTCACATCTTCACATGGCAATTGGGGAAAATGGCGTCACTGGCCTTAATTAGTACTGTACTATTCAGCAGTAGACGCATGCACCTCCTCCAGCTATGAACATAACTAACTTTGTAAGAAAAAAGTATTTTTGCAACATTTCACGGACCAGAAGACAAACTGAGGCCACTATCCACCGCCACCCACCTTCTTCTTCAGACAATAAGACAAATTCATTTAATGCCTCCATTCCCCTCCTACTAACCGTCATATTTTATCTCCCCCCCCCCCCCCCCCCCCCAAAACAAAGGAAAAATGAAAACTCTCTGCCTTGGACTGGCAAACTAGAGCACACATATAACCAAATTACTAGCTTTAGTCTGCGGAAGGAATTAAAGCCTCGGAATAACTAGTAAAGTTGATATTATGTGACTAGAAGATCATGAATTCAAGCCGTGAAAATAAATAGATCTCATCGGATTGCTTTTTTTTTTTTTTTTTAAGCTTTAGTTCTAACAATTATATATCGCACTATTTCTTTTACACGCAAGGTGTGTTACACTTATCGAAGTTCAATTTCTTTGTGTGTCTTTTTTTCTCACGCAATTTACATGTCCACTTCCATCCAACTTTTTTAAAAATCAAATTTGTGAATTTATTATTCATTTTTCAAAGAAATATTAATCCAGCTGAAGAAATTTTTTCCACCGGTCAAAAGAGGAAAACCTCATTTTGTCACAAAACCTGCAAATAATTGACAAGTGATGAGGGCAGAGGCTGAGCTCCATTAATTGTCACATGATGATCACGAGTCTGTGGCGGTGGACTAATGACACCTGATTGAGCCAACGGTTCGGTTCAGATTCAGTTGGTGACCGTTGCACTATTTACTCCTCCTGCTAAATAATTATATTCATCATAACAATAACATACGTGATATATTTCGACACATTGATAGACCTTACCTCTATCTCAGACGTAGAGTGTACATTTCTGATAGACCCTCAGCTGAAGGCTTGAATAAATGAAAAGAAATTATCTATCGAATTTGCGACCTCTTAATTTTCAACCTACTGTATCGACAATTAAATTACACACTTGATACATAACGATTCATTTCAATAGTATTGTATGTATTATAAAATGAAAAATTAGCGTATATCTACAGAATGTAAATTTTTTTTTTTTTTGCGCAAAGGATCGAGGTCAATACCTTTTTGAAAAAAGTGGCTCCGGCACAAGTGTTTGCATTATGGAGAGATAGATAACATAGAAATAAGACAGGATTACATGTGACAAATTAGCTAAGAATATTAACAAAGGATTCAAAAATGTAACACTTTCTATTTGAATTTGCATTTCTCTTTATGTTATATAAGGGTAATTCCAAATATATATACGTATAAACAATTATATTATTTTTACTCTATATATATTGTATAACTTTCTGATTGAGTATATTTATTACGTGTGCCACTAACTAATGCAACAATTCCATAATTCATGCAATATAAATATCATAAATACTTTTTAAAATTAATGCTCGTGGGATTAAATTACCTTCTACTTGCAATTTCTATTTAACAATAGAGGTAAACATTGTGTCTATATAATAATTTGAGTCAATTGTGAAAAATTGCGATCCCACTTACAGTCAACCATGTCCCCCATCTGCATGTGAAAATAACCCCCCGCCAACGGCTCCTACCTCTTCATATTTACATTTTCTTTTGGTCCACTGTTCTTCATTGTTTAATTATATCCTTTGAAAGGATTCTTTTGTTTGGCCGAGAAGACCGGTCAATTTGAAATTTAGTCAAGTACAAAATAGTTATTACCTGCCCCTCACATATTATGACTCTTTTGGAATCAAAATGGTGTTGAATAAGGGACAAATCTAATAAATAGGTTTGTTAGATTTTGTATAATCAAAATGGTAAAAACGCACGGGTGATGGAGCACTTTCAGTGTGTAATTTTCACGTTTAAAAACAGACGGTCCGTTAAATATATTTATACTGAAGGTGCTCCACTAGTCAAGAGCCTTTAGTGAATCCTTTACATTTTGAAAAAAGGCTTTTATCTTCTAAAACACCTTCAATACTAATTTTACTATTTAAGAATCTGAAAAAACTGTCACTTTCTACACTGATGTGACAATAGGGGGTCAACTTTTTCACACCCTAAAGGCTCATGTGCAACAATGCACCTTCAAGCAAATTACAAATACGCCTTTTAGGGTGTGAAAAACTTTTTAAACTTTTGGAGAAAACTCTTTACTCAAGGGAGTTTTCGTAATTTGCTTGAAGAAAAAGGCGAATCCAGGATTTGAAGACGACGAATGCACTACTAGACGTGAATGTGTGTTAGTGAAGTCGAAAGCGGTGTCGCGCATACACCATCAACGCTTTTGTCCAAAACATTGTTAAACAAGTGTAAAACCAAAGATATCAAAATAAGTATAAATTAAACAAAAATATATTATAAGTCATTGTGTGGTTTGATGGTTTTAACCCTCGTGTGTACACTTTGGGTTTGAGGTTGCAAGTTTGAATCTAGCTCTAGTCAATAATAAGCATTTATTTTGAAAAAATGACAACAAGAAACACAACGAACAGGGACACCTTGCTCACAGAGAGGTGCAAGGATGAGCGCTAGACCAATGCACCAAATTAACGTTGTGCTTCATGATGCACTATTAAATATTTGTTCCTTATTCAGGTATACACATGTACACATACATAAGTTTTTTGAAGTTATCGGGTGAAGGTGCACCCACGCCCTCAACCATGGGTCCGCCTCTGCTTGAAGGTGCGTTGATGTATATGAGTCTTTAAGGTGTGAAAAAGTTGTCTCCTATTGTCTCATCAGTGCAGAAAGTAACAGCCTTTTCAGATTCTTAGATAGTAAAACTAATATTGAAGTTGTTTTAGAAGATATGAGCCTTCTTTCAAAATGTAAAAGATTCACTGAAGGCTGTTTTTAAACGTGAAAATCTCACATTGAAAGTGCTTCATCACTCATGCGTTTTCACCATTTTAGTTTAAAAAAATCTGATAAACTCATTTATTGAATTTGTCCCTCATTCAACACCATTTAGATCCAAAATTCCTAAAGCAATAGTAATTTTCATCGTTTAGAGGATTTTTTCTAAGTTATAATCTGACTTCTTTTATATGACATGATATAAGAAATGATTATGAGGAGCCTTTTGGCATAGGCTTCCTCTCGAAGCAAATAAATGATCACCACCTAAATTTCGTGTCTCGACAAAGATAATTTTACCTGAATACAAAGAGTGCCCATTTTCCCTAGGAATGAATGATGACAATAGTCAACAAAAGCTAATCGAGACATTTAGAAAAAGAAGTTTGTAGTAAATTTTATGATGATTGTATTTTGAATAACCTTGAGATAAAACAACAGTAATAGCCAGGTAAGGCTGCACCCCTCCCACAAAAAGTTACACTATTTATATATGATTAACATTATTTTTTATGTACATATAGTAGCTATTGACTTTTGTTGACTTCTTCGTATAAATATCTACATCTTCATATTTTCAATTTTTAAGTGAAAATTTTGATTCTGCCACATTGGTAAATGTCAAAGAGAAAAACGAAAGGACTAAGTTTAGATAATCCTAGTATTAGCAATTCTTTGATGCGTTCCTTATAAGAATGCCGTTATGGTGTGATTGATGGATAACAAAGTACCAAAATGCAACAATATACTATGTCTAACTTTTACTAATATTGGATGCTCCAAAGTGGAAAGTGGCCCCTACAAGCTAAGTAGTACAATCTTCATGCTTTGGTGAGTATTAGCCGTTCCTTGGTTTTTGTTCAGCTTAGCATTGAGTACCTCTTGCTTTCTTTTATCAAAGCTTAGCTACACATGTTGGAGAAGTTAAAACACTTAGCTATACATTTAAGATATCATGTTTCAACTTTCAAAAAGCCGTCCCTCTCACCCTTCACCCTGCCCGATCATCCTTTTCTAGCTAGTTTCTCAAGTATTAGTCATTTTTTTACAAATAATTGCGCTAAGTAAAGCATTATTTTCTATAGTGAAATTTTACGTCATCTCACGTCTAATCATCAAATAAAAATTAAATTTTGCTTGAGAATTCTCCAAAACTGGGGAGTCCAGTTAAGAGAAAAATTTGTTTGAAATTATTTGATCTTTTAGAAATACATATAACTAACACCGATTACTTTCTTTCTTCAAATTCATCTTTACTGCTGAGTGCTGAGTAAAGGAGTGTTCAATAATTAAAATATTTAAAAGATAAATAAAAGATGCAGGATAATTGCAATTTTGGTTCCTCAGACGTCATTGATGAATTTTGATATTGGCCCTTGAAATATTTGACTAACCACATTAGCCTTCAATTAACTGTACTATGCTATTTTGGTCCCTTTTTTTTTTTTTTTTTTTTTATAGAAACTATGTGATTCTTATTACTATCTTTGAATTATATTACTTTCATAAATCGAGTAAAAGTAAAAAATTCATATAATACATTGATAATAGAATTGTTTAGGACTTAATAATTCATTAACATTGTGAGAATTCACAGTCCGACGGATCAAAATGCATATATAAATTAATTGAAGGTTAAATGTGCTTCACCAAAAATCAACTAGGACCAAATTCAACGATAATTTAGACAAATACGCTTTTATTATTGAGACGACTAACTAGCTTTATTAAGGTAGTATTTGCTTTTACCTTTCCAAGTATAGCAAAAACTCAACAAATAAAGAAAACTAATATGTTGTTGTAGCCTTTAATTGGAATGTGTTATAAGGATAATTTGGCATAAAAACGAGATTATACCAATGTACTATTATCACTACCAAACTATTGTCACTATGTATCATATGATCGTAAGTCCTGACAAAGACAATTATGTTGTCTAGTAGTACTATCTAATTCTTAATATTGAAAGCTAAGTATGAATTCAGATTCAATTTTTTTTTCCGGTTGAAAATTATGATATTAAAAGATAAACCATTGGTAACATAAAAATAACGCTTACTTGTCACGTTTTAGCCTTGTCTTTTGAAATTCAAATTTCAAATATAAAATTTTATGATATTATAAAGGTATTTTTACCTATAAAAATTAAAACTTCATGATACTAATTACTTTTCAATTACAAGAATGGAAAATTAGAAATTTGTAATTTTACAATTTTACCAATTGAAATGGGTAATCGGTGCCTAACTTCAATAAGATGAAAGACAAGGATATGGTCTAATTCAGGTGCCAACGTCCAGCTGAATTGAACTAATTGCAATATTGTGGCTGTAATAATTGTTGGTTCGTTGGTGCACAATACAGTTCCACAAAACTGTGAAAACCAACACCAAGAATCCTAAAATTAAATTGAACAGTGTTACATTGAAACTGAAATTTACAACCAATTATTTGATCAGTACATTACATACACAAATTTTACCATTTTGAATTTGAAGAAATATTAACAAAAATTGTACAGATATACAACGTGAAATAAGTCCCTACCTGTTGGTTCAGTAGGCACCATTAGTGTTCCCCCAACAAACACATATAAACTATCCATTCTAGACGTACGGTTAGGTCCTACTATATCAATCTAACAAGCCACCTCACGTCCTTCACTTTTTAACTGAATTTGCTTGTCTTCTACATTTCTTGTTTATAATAATCTTTACGTTATTGTCTTCAAATTTTGAAGTTTGAAATTCAAATTCTTCTACATAGTTTCAAAATCAAATTTGGTTAAGTACTTTTTGTCACTGTCTCTGCCTATTGAATTCTTTACCCTCAACTCAACCAATTGAATTCCTAACATTGTTCTTATCAGTTCTCCAATTTGTAACTTTGTTCTAGGCTCACTTCCAATATTGTTGAGCAATTCTAAGAGGATGGAGAAGAAAGACATCAATAGATTTTAGTGGTAGACAATAATATCAAAATGATTATTGGAAGATAAAAAATAACATAAAAATGTCACATCATATCCAATCTAATTTATAAATTGATAAGACATTTTAAATTTAAGACAAGTCATTTCTCCGCCCCTGCATATCAAAGGAAATCCGTCAAACAATATGGAATAGATCATAAACTACTTATAAATTCAATGTCCAATCCCATGGGAAGATGATGGGTCTATAATTCTTAGGCCAAACACCTAAATTTGATACAAACTTTCACTGACTCCTAAAGTGGATGGTGTTTATTTTAAACACTTAAACCAACCACCAATTGTGTCACTTTAACACTTTTTACCCAGTCAAAAAAAAAAACTAGACGCGTGTAAACAAACACATTCATATGGATTTTAAATGCCAATTAAAACTCGCCACCTCATTTTACTTTCCACGTCTGTCAAACTTAATCTAAAAGGGGGGGAGGGGGGAGGAAAAAATCTGATCATTTCCCACTTTTATCGATTTGGAACCCGATGAAAATTCTTGGTAAGCTTTTCGATCATTTGTACCATTTTACTTTGATTTTTCTTGGATTCTTAGTGATTGTTAACTAATAATCGTGTATTTTGTAGATACAATGCTTGCAATCAAGTTTTGATGCATTTTCCTTGACGTCGGGTTCAAAATCTTCTTTAAAGTTGACGAAATTGAAGATTGTACTAAACTTTTCTTTTATTTTTATGCATATTCCTTGACGTGTAGACTGTTTGTTGAAAATAATTGATATGTTTGGTTGAATTTTCGTA
The DNA here is from genome assembly GCA_031232105.1 of Capsicum rhomboideum. NCBI lineage: Eukaryota > Viridiplantae > Streptophyta > Magnoliopsida > Solanales > Solanaceae > Capsicum > Capsicum rhomboideum. The sequence goes on from CP124717.1 coordinate 87,712,992, forward strand.
TTAGGTTTTTTTTGGGGAATTTCAGTGCTAAAATTAGAAATTTTTTCGATTTTTTGGGAATTTCATTGATAAAGTTAGATTATTTTTTTTTTTTAAGGGGGGGGGGGGCGAGGGGGACTTGATTGAAAAAAGTAGGATTGTTTTGGTAATTTTAAAGTTAGTGGCTTTGGGGATATTACTTTATTGTTGAGAATCTTTGGGGGTTGGGAAGGGATTATAATGGACAATTTTATTTTGACTTGTTTTGATCATGGGAGGATTATTGTAGCCGATCCTAACCCTACTTAAAAAGATGAATTAGATATCTTTGTTGTTGTTATTGATAAAGACCACTACAGTCTTGTTGAATTTCTTTCCTACACCAAAGAACTTGATTACTCAAAAGTGAAAGGCTTTTACTGTCAACATATAGATGGTGGTGAGTTAGTTCAAGTTACTTCTGATAGTCAGTTGTTAGACTTTGTGAAGGACTTAAAAGAAGTGATGAGCTTGATGTGTTTGTTCAACATGACATTGATGATGAGCTTGAGATTTTGAGAAATCTTGTTGATTTTGTAGAAGGGTCAGAATGTAATGACTCTTTTGATGAAGATGATATAGACAGTGATGGTAATGAAGATAAGGGGCTTAATCTAAATCTGAATGGTAATGAAACAGATTTGTCTAGTTGTGAATCAGATGGAGGTGAAATTCCTGATGAGGATGGTTTAGACATTGATGAAGAGTTGAGAGCCTTTAAGGCTGAAAGTAGAAGCAAAATAAATTCTAGAAGAAAATTAAAAGCACCTGAAAAAATACTAGTAGGTAAAGCTGATATTGACAAAGATTTTCAAGACATTAGCAGAAATAAGAAAGATAGATATGTAGGTAGATTAGAAGGTGATGAAGAGTACATTAATAATTCAGACGGTGACAGTGCTGATAACACTGATTTGTTAGATGATGATGTTGTGGTGGGTGTTGATTTACCAATAAAAAGAAGTAGTAGTAAAATCAAGTATGGTGATGATTGTGGTGTTGCTATTTTTGTTCTTGGTATGATTTTTAATGATCCTAAGAAATTTAGAAAAGCTTTGGAAAGGTATGCAGTAGAAAACAAAGTTCAGATTGTTTTAAAAACTAATGAAGCTCATAGAGTGATGGCTAAATGTAAATTCAAGTCAAAATGCAAATGGTTATGTTATGATGCACTTGATAGAGATTTTGGTAATTTCTTGATAAGAACTATAATTCAGTGCATAAGTGTACTATACCAAACAAGAACAAGATGTGTACAACTAAATTTATTACCAACAGAGATTTAGGGATGAAATAATTAAACAACCATCTTTAAGGATTTGGGAAATACAAGAATTGTGCAGGGAGAAATTGAGATTATGCATGGATAGAACTATATGTTATAAGGCAAGGTTACAGGTTCTAAGAGAGTCTTTGAGAGGCTGGAACATGGAGTTTGCAAGATTATGTGATTATGCTAAGATGATAAAACAGACTAATCCTGATAGTTCTGTTTGGCTGAGAATGGACAGAGAAATTGCCCCAAGTAAAAATCTATTTGTGTATTTCTATGTGTGTGTGGATGCATTGAAGAAAGGGTGGATGGAAGGATGTAGAACTATAGGGTTTGATGAATGTTTCTTAAAGGGTGCTTGTAAGGGTGAGCTTCTAGTAGCAATTGGAAAGAATGGAAACAATTAGATGTTTCCTATAGCCTGGACAATTGTGGACAAGGAAACTAAGCATAGTTGAAGTTTTTTTTATCAACTATTTGAAAGAGGACCTGCAGTTAGGTACTGAAACAGGTCTCACTGTGATGACTGATATGCAGAAAGTAATATTAAATTTTTCCTTAACTGTCAATTATTTGATATACTTCATTTATTTGTCAAGTAGATTAACAGTTACAAAATCACAGTTGCCTAATTTCTACAAAATCAATTACAAGTCAATAATTAATTAACTAATTACATAAAAGAACATTATCTTTAAAATTTTACAAGTAAAAAACCTACGACCTGAATTTTGTTGAGTCCAAGAAATTCTCAATAATGCTTCATGACCACACTTACAATACTGACAATCTTTATCACAAAAAGTCATGGAAGACAAGCTCGACATTATCATATTCAGTTGGAAAATATGAAAAAAAAAGATTAAATTTTTGTTGGAAGTCTAAATCAAATACCGATAATTTCAAGAATTTGGGAAGAAAAAAACAAATGAACAAGAAGAGAGAAAAAAATTTGAGAATTTAGTTGCCTTCGCTGCGTGATTTTCACGCGACTTGCCAACAGGGCATAAAGTGCCAAAGTGACAGTTGGTGGCTGATTTAGGTGTTTAAAATAAACACCGTCTACTTTAGTTGTCATAGTGAAAGTTCGTGCCAAGTTTAGGTGCTTGTCGATGTGTTTGGCCTAATTCTTATAAATCTTTTAATTACTCACTCCGTCTACTTTTATTTGCCCATTATATTAAGGACCCGTTTAGCCATAGATATTCCAAGTAGTTTTTGGAGAAAAATTTGTCAAAAAGTATTTGGCCATACAATTTGTCATTAGTTGATCAATATTTTTGGCAAATAATCTAAATTCCTAAAAACTAGAATTTTTCAGTTTTTGGGTCAAATTCTATTATTTGGGAACTTTTAAAAATTTAAACTTTACCTGAACTTTTATATTTTGTAAAAATACCCCACCATTTATTAATCCCAACTAATATCTATTTGCCAACCAACCCCATTAATAAACCTTGTTATTTGACTCTAGTATGTAATAGTATTGTTGCATAGCACTTGTTAAAAATAATTTAAATAGAAATATTGGATGCTCCTTTGTGAGTTGAGAAAACTTCGGTAACTCCTGATATGTGAAATTGTTTATAAGCAGGTTGTAGCTTATAATTTATGAGTTTAATTTTTATCATGAAGCATGTTCATTATAAAATGATAATACAAAGTTATGAATAATTTTAATCGTTTTTAGAACTTATGGGTATTAAGTCATATTTTTTAAAAAAAATCAAATATTTTTTTCCAAAAACTATGACCAAACACATGGTAAAACTTTACCCAAAATATCTTGCCAAAAATATTTGGGAATCTATAGTCAAACGCTAGATAAAGTATCGCCCACTTTTACTTATTCAGTTTAGAAAATATAGAGATAATTTACTCTATTACTTAATTCTAATTTACTCTTATTATTAACTATAATTATTTTCTAAATATTAAATTTATTGTATTCAAATAAATAGTGATATAATATATTGTCACTCTATTTCAAGTCAATATTGGTAAAAATGAAGGGAGGGAGTAAACGACAAGTTGACTAATTAGTCCGTGAAAACCAAGCAAGCAATCCCTCGTTAAAATCTAATCACTCTGACTTGTATAATGAGTTAAAGTAAAAAAGACAAAGTGTAAACAAGATTAGTCTAATTTTAGTTACACTATCTCTAATGCTAATCCGAAGAGTGGGAACAAAGAGTGGCCTTCCAACAATACAACTAGGAATGAATAGACCAAACAAAACAAAAACAAAAACAAAAACAAAAGCAATAGAAAAAAGAGAAAGAAAGAGGGAATATAGAGAGAGACAGAGCCGGAATAATTGAAGGTTTCAAAAGCAAAGTAGCACCTTGTTGTTGTGTCTCTCAAAAGCCAAACTAGCAGAAGTTTTTCAAGTGTCAGCCTTCCTCTGCCCCTATTATATTCATTCATACAAAGTCTTCCCAAATTCCAAAGTAGAAAAATATAAAAGTAGCGATGTATACATGGTTACCCCATTTCACATTTCTATCTATCCCTATCTCAATCCCTTTTCCTGTGTCTCAACACAAAGACAGTGCCTCAAAAGAATAGTCATTCCCTTTCACTTGCTACTTATCGACAAATCCACACGTACACGGACTTAGCCCTTCATATTGTTTTTATAATAATAATATTTGAATTAATTTGTACGTACATCATTTATTTCATCGAACACTTGCTCCGTAAAAGAAATCGAACGGAGTAATGTTTGACATTTCACTAATTTGAATTCTACGTTTACATATAGGCTAATTTGTGCATCCCCAAAAAGGGGTAATGTGGACGGAGAGAAACAGAAATAAAAGCAGAAATTTCATACTGAATTTCCTGCCAAACCAAACAGATACATATTTCTCCGCACAATTTGCCAAACAGCACGAGCATCCTCATTTATTACACTGACAATTATAGAAACGACGCCGTTGGCTGGCTATCGCTTACCTCGAAAGCAATGACACTGTCCCACACCCCACAACCCCCTACTGTAAAAACTCAAACCCCTGTCATAGGCCATTGATTTGAGTTGAAATCTCCTCGTCTCAAAATATTTATCACAATGTTACTCGTAAAATAAAATTCAATTATAAGAATCGCTCAAATGGTTAACATTATAAACCGCCAACCTTAAATCTATAAGTTTGAGTAATGAAAGGACTCCAAGAAGTAAAAAAAAACAAAAACACGATCAATAATTTGAGAACAGAAAGTACAATGCTAAGTTTTTGTGAGGGGAGAGGGGCCCTTAAGCAACGTCTCTTTTCCCACAAAAAGGCACACACGTGCATTCCCCCCATTCGAAACCTGTGCCACCTTAATCCTTACCTCTATATACATACACAATTATTATAAGTTCACCACAACACTTGCAGCTGTCTAACATTAACATTTTTACCAACAAGTTTTTATATTCCAATACGGATACATCCATAGTAATTTTTTTCCCACCTTTCAAATTCCTTCTACTTTTAATAATACATCAACGCGTATTTCTTTTTTTCTTTTATACCCTTTTTTGCCTCTGAATATCAATTGTACCCAAAAAGAGGCATATACCAAACCCGAGGTTTCGAAAATTTAAAAAAGAACATGAAAAAAGGAATCTCGATGTTTGCCGGTAGCCTGTTAACTGATTCTATGATAATGACCGGGAACGGGTTACCGACTCAGCCAGTTTCCCGATTCTTTCCGCTAACTCCGGTGACAGCTTCTTTGCCGGTTTCTTCTCCTTCTCCGGTCGATAATCAAACCCAAGAGCATACGAAACTTCTTCGGAGCTCCACCCGGCTTTACGGAGCGAGTCCGAAAACCGATCCGCTTTAACCAGAAGAGCATCGAGAACCGCTTGATTATCTAACAATATCATTTCACCTCCGAAAAATCCAGATGCTGAAACGTGTACAATCTCGTTGACGTCTGATTCAGCCCACCCGCCTTCTTTCAAAACCGACCCGATATTATCTACGTACTCGTCGACCCATTTAGGCATTTTTGACTTGGGCATTTCGAAGTACCTTTCCGGTGAGGATGAACACGAAGATGATGAATTTGAGCTTCTCCGCCTCCGATCTACGGCAGCATCGCTCCAGAATTCCACCCAACGAGGTGTCCGACCACCCGAGAACGTATCAAGACTCCTCCTTGAGAAGGTTGATGATGAACCAGCTGATTTTTCGCTGAAAGAGCGTTGTTTTGAGAGAATCTGAGGATCTGAACTTTGGAACAAAGAGGATTCACGATCAAAGAAATCGGATAGATCTAATCCGCAGCAGAAAATCCGATTTTCGTCCACGTAGAAAATTGGGTTACCAGCTAAACAAGGATTACAAGGAATGTAACAATGGTTGAAAATGGGTATCAAAAGTGGAGCTCTTTTGAGAGCATTTCTAGCTATCTTAATAGCCCTTTCAGGGTCACATGGCCTAGGACCCCAAGACTTAGACCACAAAGCATTACGAGCAATATGAAAAGAAATAGCCGCAATAGGTAGATCAATAGAAGCACGAAGCTGAAACCGGGCCGCACCAGTAGAACGCCAGTCAGGAAAACCGGGTCCGATTGGTAAACCGGCGGAGAGAACAGCTTTTAAGTCAGGTGGAAAAGCAAACCCGAACTCAGCTTCAGCTCTTGCGAACTCCACATCAGATAACCCAGCTTGGACTTGGATACCAGAGCTTTTAAGGTGAGATATAACTTTATCAGCAAGAGAGGAAAATGAAAGGAGACTATTCCGAGGAGGAACCGGAGTGGAAGGAGAAGAAGCGGCGGCTCTGGCGGAGAGACGGCGGAGTCCGGCTAAGTGAGCCGGGTTCAGACCGGTCATCCTCCGGTCTACGTCGACCATTCTGCTTTCAATTACCGGTCGGAGAAGAATACAAAATACAAAACCGATCACAACAGTAAACGGTTTTCTTTTTAACTGAAACGGAGCAAAAGCGAACGGAAAGTGGAGAAGTGAAAATGGGGAAAGGGGAAGTTGAGATTTTTGGATGTTAAGGAAAGCTGAGAATATTTATAGCAAGTTTCTGGAGTGGTGTCCCACTTTATAGATTTTGGAAGAAATAGACCTCTTTTTCCTATTTATTTTGTTTTTGGTTTCTCCCTATAGGTGATGGGATCGTTTTACGAATAGTGTAAAATATTATTTATTAGTAATATTTATTAATGTAATATAAGTATTAGTTATATTGAGATTTTTATTATATAGTATTTAATTTGATGTATTCAAAATAATATATATTATATTTATTTATAAAAATATTCTTCATTAATATGTTGAAAAGGATGTGGAAAAAATTTTAAGGGATAATTGTGTCTTTAATTAATTGCATTATTAATATCATAGATTTTGAGGTATTAATAATATATACCTCAACACACAATAGAGTGTATAACTAAAAAAATATACCAAACAAGATATTAGTTATACACAAGACTAATATATACATTATTTTTTTTAATATACTCTACCAAACCACCCCTAAAGAATTTATAGAAATGACAGCATAGTTTTCATGGCGCAATCAATTTTATTAAAATTTGTTACTTCTTTACAACTTTCTATAACTATAGGGATACAGTAGCAATTAACAAAAGTATCTTGATTCAGGTTTTTCTTTTTCTAACTTCTAAAGACAGTATCCAATTGTTTAACAAGAAAAGTTTTAATAATCTTCCTCAATTTGGATATTTCACTTAATTAGGTATGATTATTAAATTGCTCAAATATTTAAATAAATGTGAATCTCAAATATCTTTTTTTTTAATTATTATTGAATATACATATAAATGGGAAGAAAATTATAACTGATCAGATTTCGATCCCAGTAAAGACAAAATAAATAAATTCTATCTTCCTATAATCTTGAGAGTTTGGTGTGTGAGAATTACCTATAATTAGTATATCAGTAGATTCTATTGTGGTGAACATTTGGAAAATGATTTACTTCTATTGGAAAAGAAGAAGTTTTCTTGGAACAACCTAAATACCTACTATAGAAACATAATTAATTGGAACATATGGAAAAAGATTTTTTCTACACAGGTCATTGGAGATCTTCTTTTTATTTTTCAGTAATTATTTTATATTTTAAAAAATACAAAATCCAACATGAAATACCATATATTAACTTGATAAAAGCATTAACAATTTATTTAGAAAATTGTAGGATTGAGGTCAAGTACGTATGAGGGCCGGTTTTAAGGGGAATGGCACGTTGTCTTGTAGAATAGGACCTATTTTATCCTCCACTTGCCATTTTATTTTCTTCAAACAAAGAAAAATATAATGCAACTCAACACTTTTTCCATAAGTACTATATTGACACTATTATTCTATAAACCAATGAACATAAAAAAAATTCATATGAACACTTAAATTAGAATAATTATTAATTTAATAATTCAAAATTAAAGTTGATAATTATACTCAACTATATTCTTAATAGCTCATTATTTAAGAGGAAGGAAATAATAATTTTAAGAAATAGGGTAACTTAACAAGTTATATCTTGTATTTATTATTTTCTTAATAAATAGGAAAAGAGCTAAAATAACAATTGAAATTGGAATGAAGGAATATTATTTTAACCACATTATGTCATTCACAAGAAGAAGTGAACGGCAAAGTATGTCATTTTCCCGGAAAGAAAAATTAGTTTCGGTAACAATTAATTTCATTTTTAATGTTTTATTACAAAAGTGAACTCTATTTACACTTTTGGACCTATTCAATTTAATTACGTTTCAATTCTAACTTTATCTACTGAACCCAAAGGAGATTGGATTCTAAATTGGGACAAATGAATGAAAAACAAAACTACTATATTAAGGGAAATGTATCACAAACTTATTCCACAAAGGATTTCCAAGTATACATAAATGAGTTATATATATTCTTAACGCAATAGCTTCTAAGTAGTGGATGTCCAACGGATAGAAACTATTAGTTGTCAAGGGTAAAGTTAAAAAAGTAATTAATTTACTTAAACCTTCAGATGAATAAAGAGAAGAAAATAGTTGACTAAAGGTTTAACACCTAACTAGTTCTTTTTTTCCTTTCAACTCGATCTTTTCCCTATTCAAGATAAAGTGAACAGAAGAAGTGTATAATGGACAAAGCCAATGATAGAAAAAGAGTGCCAAATTGATTATATGCAAATGGATTATAAACTTGAGTCCCACTGCTGTGTGAACTGTAAAGTATTATTCTATAAAATTGGATATCTTAACTTGCAATGCGGAGTTGGCTAATATATCCTTAAAGAAGAGAAGAGTTAAAATTGAAATGTGTGTGTTTTCATTGTGTAGCTAGGTAGATATTGTAAGTAATGGATAGGAAGATTTAACTTATCACGAAAACTAGCTAGTATTTGGATTGAGTTAGTTCAAGGTTTATTTTTTAACATGGTATTAGAGTTAGACTTTTGTTTATTCTTATAAGTTTATTTGATTTTGGGTCCTCATATTATATTGCTCATGCTCAAAACATCCACCAAAAACTTATTTTTGAGTTCAGTTAGGCTCAAACTATTTCGTTATATGATATTAGAGTTCAATTAGAAAATTACACCTAATGACCTCGGAATTAGTTGTCTTGAATTTTTTGTTACAGTTACCTCTGGGAAACTTTCAAGGTTAAAAGTCTAAATTAAAGTTTTGCCAATGAAATGCCGAGGTCGAAAATTCAAGATCACCTAACGGTAAGATCCATCTTGTAAATCACCCGAATCAAATTAGTCTCAATATTTGTTTTACCCATTATATATTTCTCAAATTATATTATTCATGCTTCAAATATCTAATCCTAGATGGTGCACATCAATAGTAAACACAGGATTTTCTTGATTATGGCATGGTGGAACATTTGATTGGTGAAATTAATAGGTGAAGAAACCGCAGGGAGTAATTTATAGTCACTTTGGGAAATATTCACATGAAGTAGTTGATTATTTTCTGGCACGAGACTACCATGAAGTGTTAGCAATTCTCAAACCACCTAATCACCGCCCCCTTTCTAATAACAATTTTATTTCAACAAGAAGTCGTTGGATCAATGTTTTGCCTGACAGGAATTCACGTGCTCAATACTTTAAGGGGTCGTTTGGTTTGAAGAGAAGTTATGATGAGATTAGTTATGCTAGGATTATTTTTTATTGATTGTTTGGTTTGTCATATTCAAAATAATATGCATTGCATGATGGCTAAGAATAAGTTATTTGTTTATAAAAATATCCTCCACCTTATTTAGTTTTTTTTATATATATATATTTTCTTTGCAAGCTTTAGTTATTCATTCTTAAAAATAAAATTTCCATCTTATTTATCTTAAATATTTTTATATGTGCATTTCCATAATTATGCCGTGTGTTTTTGAAAATATAACTTCTATATTATTTACCTTAAAAATAAAACTTCCATCTTAAGTTTATTAAAATAAAAGAAATTTTATTGTTTATGTCACTTCATTTAAGCACATATCACTCCTATATTTTAAAATATTAAATTTTATCATGTAATGACATATTTTATTATTAATAAAATATCTCCATTTACCAAAAAAATAAAAATAAAAAATATTTTAAGAGAAATCAAAATATAAATAAACATAAGAATTAGTCAAATAAATTCAACGTATAGTATATTCATAAATAAAAATTATATTTTATAGTGTAATTTGTTAATGGAAAAATATATTATCATAAAAATAATGAGTAGTGAAGGTTGTGAATGTTATTAAAAATTATGTAAATATACATAAATGTGAAAAGTGATGTATAAAAGAGGGTTTAAGGAGTACTTTTGTTATTTTACATATTTTATCCCGGGATAAGTTATCCCGGTATTACTATTCCACCCACATATAGGGATAACTTATCCCAGTACTAATTATTAATCCTGGAATAAGTTATCCCTCACTTTGTAACCAAACAAGGGATAAAGGGGTACTAAAAACTTATCCCAGAATTATCCTCCCTTATCCATCACACCAAACGACCCCTAATAATCTTCAAGTACTTCAAACATTTATATTTTTGAATTAAACTAAATCTACGAAGACGACTAGTACTATACCTTTGTGTAAAAAATTAGCACTAACGGTTACTTTTCAAACCAATTACGTTCGAACACTGATCCAACTGTGAATTGACAACATATTCTAGTTGGGAGGGAAAAAAAGGAACATAGATCAGGACCAAAAGTTAATTTACCCCTCTTACAACAATAGTATTTAATACGTACTAATTTATACCGTATGGAACCTTCTATTAAAAATAGTTAAGTTTGCTTAATTAATAAGTTCAAATATATTTATGCAATTAACTTACTTAATAATTCAACTGTACATAAAACTAATTCAATCCGTTAGTAACATGACAAATATAAGAGCTGGGAACCGTTTCAAAACGATGGAATGACAAATGGTTTGTTTTACCAGCAACTAAATGCAAGATACTTTGCTTTGCCATGTTTTTCTATAAACGTTGAAAGATAAACACCGGCTGTCGTTTCAAATAGAAGCTATTTTGTTTTTATATATTGTTTTCCCATCCTGAAGATATATATGTGCAGTGAGATAATGAAGCAATTGCATGTGGAGGTGGTGGTGACATTAACATTTCGTAATTGTTTGACTTAGAATTTTTTAAATATATCATGATTTGTCGAGTTGAATCAGACGTATAATGTACACTAGAGTAAATTTTCGGTTGGAATTAGTTATACACTATTTGGCCCAAATGATTTGTCAGTAATTAAACAGGTAAATACAAGTCAACGCTTTGATTGATAGGTATATATACATACAAAACCGAGCAAGATTTTAAACATTCAGTATGTCAGAAAAATAATAAGTAGCTACTCTTGGTATCTTCAACTCTTTCTGATCCAGAAAGAGTGAAAATGTAGACGAGTTCCTATTGGAGATTTCATAAACATAACCATAAGTTGAATAGCAATAAATTTACATAAGCACTATGTACATAAACATATACGTAAGTTGTATATATATCTTATTGGTGCTAATAATATTATTTTTGTCGTACGTTTAAGTCTTTTAGCTAAATAAAGAAGTATGCCTCTAGCACGTAATATATGTTTATTCACATTGAAAAGGAGAGGAGTGAGTTGGTTAGATTTGTAGGACATAGGAAGATCAGGTAGGTAAATTCACACAGCACTAATTGCTCATGCCATAAGCTATGGAAGTCCATGAAATGTCACAAAAGCTTTAGTCAAAATCTGTAACACAGAGGGGACCAAAAAACTCTTTCATTTGGAAGAAGAGGACGATTCGACAGAATGCAGTAGTTTTGCTATGTATAGACCTTGTATTTCTATTGAGAAATCCACTTAATATGTATAAATAATCTACCTCAAAACCATATAAACAGTCATGTCCAAAAATTTAGAACCCACAAACTTACAATTTCTGATCGACTCATGAAAATGGGGGTGATCTAATGGCCATGCATTAGGGGTCCACTAGGAATATCACCTTAAATTTTGATTTTATGAGCATGTAGAACCGTAGTGGAGAGCCATTGCTTCTTTGTCTTCTCCAGATCTAGGACTACTGTTCCCTTAACTTGTGATTAGTCATCCTATCTATCACAATTCCTTCATATATATTTATTTGCCTTGTCTCGTTGGGAGCCTTTAAATTGCTGATCACCGTTAACTACCCTATCGACGATGGCGATTTCTCACTATGTTACGTTGCTTTTCTGATAAATCATTCATTTGGGTGCTACGGACTTACGGTTGATTAACACACACGTAAGAACTTCTCATTTAATTGTCATTCGAATTATTGAAAATATGGCCAAAGAAAATCCACCCTTGTCAATTTAGTTCGCAGGACAACATCACTTTCTCACTGGAAAAGACAAATGAACTGGACAACTTAAATCATTAACATGGCTTTGTGTACAAATGTTGATCTTAGTAGGCGTTTGGCCATGAAAATCAAAAAAAAATTGTAGTAGTTTGGAATCCTGTCCTATCACCTTTAGCAAATCCCTAGCTCTCTTCCCTAGTGTAACTGCCCTATTCCTACCATGGGAATATCTATCTTTCTTTTTCCTTTCATATCTATAGTTTAGGATATGGAGTTGGAATTGTATTTGGTCATACCTTTTTGGAAAGACAACAGGTGAAATAGTGAGATGGAAAAAAGTGAAAACAAGTTGAGGGCTTCAAGTTGAAGTTGTATTTGGAATTTTTATGGTCAAATAACATTTTTTGAATAAAATGGGGAAAAAATTCTGGAAAAATAGTGAATATTTCTCATGGCCAAACGGGGTCTTAATTTAATTAAGTTTCAGACTTAGAGGGGGGGTTGAGGTGATCATAGAGGGCATTTAAGTGTAGATTTTGTTTAATTAACTGAATCCACTGGAACTTAATTTATTCTTCAGTTATGATACTACTATATAATATTAATATAGACGGTTTTAATGATAGTCTTATTTGTGCAATAATGAATCATTTGGTAGGTATACCCTAAGGCCATAACACACTACCAAACTTTTTTAATATCAAATAAAGATGGAAATTATATAGAAAATTCGTACAGAGATTCACATTTCCATGTGCTGCTTATAATTAAAAAAAAAAAAAATTCTTCATCAAGAGAGCTAGGCTCTGCGGGAACAAATCTATCAATGAAAATTAATTATAATATACTAGGAGAGCCATAACAATCAAAGACTAATATATATAATTAAGAAGTCGGTTTCGGAAAATAAGGGTTGCGCTTACTTCATTGTTTATTAGAAAATCACATCATTAGACATTAATTATGACTATAAAATTCATAAATCTAAGGATCCTCCAGAAATCTATTGCTAGAATATTAGTATTTATTTAATGTGAACATATTAGATAGATAATCAGCCTAGATTAATAGGGACATCATAAAGCAGCACAATCAAATGGTGTTTTATCAAGGACAGACGCAAAGTTTCTGAATATATATCAATAATAACAATGATTACATAAAAGATCAACTAAGGGTGTGTCCAATGGTCACTCAAGGTGGTAATTAGTGGGGTCATGATTCAAATCTCAGCAAAAATAAAGTGTCGAGTTATTCAATACCACGATAGGTGGGAGCTAGCAATTAATTAAGTAAAATAAATTAAAAGTTCACTCCCTTAAATTTAGACCTTCACATAGAGGCATGTTGAACATATAATTAAATAAATAAATAAAAGTGTGTTCCTTCTGGCTAATATCTTAAACCTTTAAATGAGTCCCTCACACAATTTTATCGTCAATTACCTTACATATTAGTAAAATAAACCCAAGCAGACAGAAACATCACAATTATTTTTAAAAAAATTACTGAGAATATTTGCCTAGGCAGCTAGCTAATTGGAAGTATATAGTGGCTGTCAATTTCAAGAGTATGGAAATATAGCGTAGAGTATTGTAAGTGGAACCCAGTAATTTGATATGTGAATGGCCCAAACTTGATAACTTGTGATGGACTTAAGCAAAGGAGGCATCATTTTTTTGCTTTTCCACAATGAGATAATTTTTTTAAAATGGAACTTATAACCTAAAAAGTAAATAAAAACAAGTGGTACTCCTTTTTCTCCGCTCGTGTGGTGATTGCCTTTTGTTCTAATCTATTGAAGATAGGTACAAGCCTATAAATAAAAAGTTGTATATGAAAATAGAAGATTAAATTAAGTTGATAAATGGGCATATATACCTTTCATTTCATTTATTGGGATACCTTGCTTTTGATCGGATTGGAATAAAGCAAAGTTTTCATTTCATCAAAGTAAAGTTTGTTTTGCTAAAATAGACCTCGTGTGTGCACGGGAGACATTACATTTTCCCTTTCTTTCTGATCGATCACAAATGTGAAAGAATTAATGATGAAGAAATGGTACCTAAAATTAAATAATAAAGAAAAAAAAGAACTACTTTTGGGTAAGAAATTAAAGAGTACTCTCCGTTGAAAAATTCTATTAACCTCTTTAATTAGCTTTAGAGAAGATGCAAAAACCAAAGGGTACGAAAAGAATAATTAATTATGGGTCGGTACCACTAATTATTATTGATTAGTTATTCACAACGAGAGAAAGATTTTTAATTTAGTGTTACTTAAATTTATCAAAGATGTCTTCTCAGGCAGCATATTAAATCATAAAAAAACGTATAAATTTGTGTTCAAGACACATGCTCTAGATTAACCAATGTAGCAAGCATGTTTCTAGGCACGGGTAACAAACTGAGAAGCAAAACCATACTCCCTCTAGTTCAACATAAACGAATTATTCGGGTGTGACGCACTGCTTAAGAATTTATTTTAAAGAAAATATATTAATCAAAGGGTAATTCTGAAAAATAGAGTTAGTCATTATTTGAGATTTAATTCTTCCCAAGCTCTTCTTAAAAGTAGAATTTGTCATTATTTGAGATTTAAAGTAGGTGAAAACTCAAAAGAGAAAGAGTAATTCTGGAAAAAATAATTACTACTATATTCTTGAACTTTGAACCATTCATTCATTTTGGACCATAAAAAATATCAACTATTCATTTTTATTGACCTAGACGGAGTATGTAATAAAGTGATGTGACCTTAAATTTAGCTGTTTGACTAAGCTAAGTGATTCCATTAAATATCATATATTATACTTATTGTCTTGAATCATTTGTAGTATTGCTAAAGTTGAATTTTGGGTACCACAATCATGTGGTGGTCGATAAGCAGCAGTAAAAAAAAGTCAACCAGATTTGGTTGCTCATCAGTAAATGGACAAATTAAAAGTGAGGTCATGGAAAGGCAAATTTAATATTTGCATGGACTGTATGGAAGTTACGGCAACCAAATTACTCAATAGTTCCTACTTTTTTCCCATTAATTACGGAGATTTGTCACCTTCGTAATTTCACTTGTGAGATTGATTCTTTTTTTTTTCTTTTATTTTTGAATGACGGTGAGATGTGACCACTTGCCTGCTTGGATATCATGCATGTTGAATTGTGTAACTATCACATTTAAAAACTTAAATTATTTGAAATGAAACACTTCATTTTTATTCAATTAATATTATGTCTCATGCATAAACCATACAGATGAAGAATTCATATAATTAGCTAAGTCATTTAGATTCCATGACCATAAAATACACTAGCTTTGTCTATCCGAGTGTTGTCAATATTTATTACTTGTCTTACATAAAGCAGCAAATGATCATCTAAAACACACATTCAGCTAGAAAACAAGAGTAGTTAGTAAGCTAGATTCGTATGGCAAAATTAGGAGGCGGCAATATTCAACAGCCCTTATGCTACTATGAGCTAAAATTTCATAAATTAAAGTTGTAGTCAAGATCTACAACCCAAA
The DNA here is from genome assembly GCA_031232105.1 of Capsicum rhomboideum. Taxonomy (NCBI): domain Eukaryota; kingdom Viridiplantae; phylum Streptophyta; class Magnoliopsida; order Solanales; family Solanaceae; genus Capsicum; species Capsicum rhomboideum. The sequence goes on from CP124717.1 coordinate 87,728,660, forward strand.
GGAGACAAGACAATACACTTTGCAAAGAAATTGGAAGAAGAGGATAGAACTCTAGTACTGTTTCATGGCCATGCATTTCCCATTGAAAGAACAATAAATCACCTTAATTATTTGATTTTGGAAGCTAGTGGAACAATATGTGGGAGCCATTGCTTCTTTGTCCTCCCAAAATCTATACATATTTGTTCCCCTTAACCATTGATTAGTATTCTATCACTTCATTTATTTTTGCCTCTCCTCTCAGCTACAACGATTGTGATTATACCAATTCATTAATTCACAATGGAAGCATTTGATCGTTGAATGATTTGAAATTATTGCCAAATATTTGTGTCACCCTGGTCCATTTAGTTATCAAGCATGCATCACTTTCTCATAGGAAAAGACAGATGAATTTAATTTGACCAATTTTAAACCTTTCACATGGATTGATTTAACCCTTATGGCGTCGGATTAGTAAGCGTACTTAGGACATTTCAGTCATTTTAACATGAAAAATGATTATCAACATATTTTTATCATACACACTAATTGTCTATAATGGATTATCAAACACATAATTATTTATTTATAAAATTAGATACAACACTTGATGCTTATCATCTACTTTTAATCAACTAATTCAAACAGACTTTAAGCATTTAAATGAGATGGTTAAACAATTCAACATGTTACCAGAATAAATAGAAATCTTGAGTTCAAGCTTATCGCAACTCATTATTAAAAAAAAAAAAAAAAAAAAAAAAAAATTATTCAAGAATGATACATAATCAAGTAGAGAATGGTCACACCTGTACAAGAGTAGAATCATATTATAATGGTGGACCCTTACACACTTGCAATATTTCTTATCGCCAATATAGACTAACCACTTAATGATTAAAAAGATCCTAAACAGATTCACTCTTGCATGTGCTTCGTCAACCGTCCTATAATAATTAACTAATTGCTTAATCAATAATAGTAATCTACTAATCTCATAGGCTCTATAGGAACAATCTATTAAATAGAAAATTAAATACTAGAGACATATTACTAGGTCAGTACGAATAATGGGTCCTTAAAAGATTAACAGAAGTCGTTTCACGGAAAATATGGATTACCCTTGGTCACTTGATTTTTTAATTAGAAAAAGTTACAGACTCAACAATACGAAAGGCTTATATAAAAGGTGATCCTACAGAAAGCAATTGATCACATATTTATTTAATGAGAAAGCATACTGGATAGAATACCAGCCTAGATTAGTAGGGTGTTATAAACAACTTAACAAAATGATGCTTTATTAAGTAAAGGAATTAGGAAGAAAAGTTCCTAAATATATAATAATATATTAGTTAATGATAATTACAGAAAAGATTTCTACACTAAATCTAGATAGTGGCTGTCAATTTAAAGAGTGCTAACACATCTTACTCGTATGTAGGTGGAACCCAATTTTGTTATGTCTAAGGGATCATAATTAAAAACTTGTAATGGAGTTAAGCAAAAAATGATACTCCCTCCGTTTTAAAAAGAATGAATTATTTTTCTTTTTAATCTGTTTTTCTTTCCTTTTTTGGCAACACTTTAATTTCAATTTTGCACGTGACATGTTTAGGACCATAAAATTAAAGAGCATTTTGGTACAATTGACATAACTTTAATATAAGATCACAAAATTTAAAAATTTTCTTTATTTTTTTAAACCCCGTGTCAAATCAAAATAGGTCATTCTTTTTTAAACGGAGGGAGGATTTTTTTTTCTTTTATTTTTAAACGAAGGGAGGATTTTTTTTTTCTTTTAAATATGGAATTAAGAAATGAACAGATGATCTAAGTTCGTTTGGTGCAAGGGATAAGGAATAACTAATTACGAGATTAATTTTAGAATGACTTTATCCCATATTTGGTTGGGATAAAATCGCGAGATAACTTATCCTGCGATTAGTTATCCTGAAATTATAAAGTTATTTTTATCCCACAAGGTGAAAAAACAACCCCGGAATAATTTGTTACCCAACAAAACGAGCCATATAGTACACAGTAACCCTTTTTCTCCGCTCGTGTGGTGGTTGCCTTTTATTCTAATCTTAACTATGAAAGGCCTATCTAGATGACCAGACAAGCGTATGGCATTTGCGTTGAAAGAAAAAAAAGGAAAAAAGAAAAAAAGATGACTAGCTAACTGGTGGTAGGTACCCTATAATAACTAAAAAGTTGTGGGAACTTAAATAAAAGTTGTATGAGAATAGAAGAAAAAAGTAATACAAAGGAAGCATCACCTTCTTTTGATTTTAATGGGGGGTCACAGGATACTTTGTTCTTGATCGGATTGGAATAAAGCAAAGTTTTCAAATCAAAGTAAAGGCTTCTTGAAACAAATATCATGTGTGCAAGGATATGCAGTTATACTTTCCCTTTACTTTCTGGTTACAACTGTGAAAGAATGAAAAGGGAAATATGCCCACAAAAGAAGAAAGAGAAAACTACAGTAAAAAAGGAATAGCTCTTGGATAAGGAAGAGTATATTACAATTTTTCATTAATTCATTATGATAATTATTTGATTGTTAGACAAAGATATTAGGTAGTAATTGAATCGATTGATCAATGATATCCTTTTAAGCAGTATACTTAACAGATAATGATATAGATGGTGTTGGTGAGTTGGTTTTGGATTAGTCGTGGTTGGCACAGGCACAACTACAAAATCATCAACAGTCTCCAATACCGTATTTCGATAGTTAAAGTTTGACAATATGATCAATAACATCTAACTACACACACACTCGTTATCCATGTCCTGTTACCATGCCAACAACGGCATGAATAATAAAAATTTGCATAACTAGCCGCCTCTTTTTTCCCTACATCTAAAGGGGACGTTAAGTCGTTTATGGGTAAAACTATGAAATTTTAATTCGATTTTATAAAGAACATTCAGAGCAATGTATTACAAGCAGCTTTCACACATCCTTCTTTCTGGAAATTTTAAGCTAATCTAACTTCTTGATGTCAAAGATGCAGTTAAACAGGTCAAGGTGAACTTTTAGTGACCACCTTCATTCCAACTATTTTCACAGTTCTCATATTCTCATATTCCTACGGGAGATGGTGTACTTGAAAAGGATATTAACTTCCTGTTTCTTTAACCCTTTTTATTCTGGGGCTAAACTCAGCTTCCGGAGCTGTACATCGAGAGCTTGGAGGTTTGCAAATAATGTGTGTTGCACGTACACACGTCAGGACACATCTTTTCCTCCTTCGGGAAATTCACAAGGTAAAACATGTAAAGGACACAAGTTCTGGTCTGATACATAAACCTAAAAGGAGCTGAAATAATTGAATTATCCCGCTAAATATCCTTTGGAGGGTTCAGAAGCAACAGAAAACAATAAACACAAACACAGGAAAAGAAGTTCACACCATCAACCCAAATTCAGCTTCAGCGTAAGTTTACCAGTACAACAATACATCAGTAATATATACCGCCCACAGCTAACACTCGTTCACCTTGAGCAGGGTTTATGCATCCAGTCATGCCTGAAGTATCAGTATCTTGATCGTCTCCTACTGCAATATCAGCTCATGTAAGTCATCTAGCACATCAAAACCAAATGGCAAAACACACGATTGAAACTCACCGAGGTGAACGTGACCGGGAAATGGAACGAGAAAGAGAGCGTGAGCTGGAGTGAGAACGCGAAGGTGAATGTGAGTGAGAGCGAGTACGCGACCGTGAGCGAGATCTTGAACGTGAACGATGTCTGCGAGAACTCTGTTCTCTGCTGCGACTCCGGCTATGTCTATGCCTTCACACATTTAACATATTTCAGTCGCTAGCAGTGAGATAATAATTTGCAGAGAAATACGATGAGAAAGTCGACCAACTTTTTGTTAAAAATAGAAAAATCTAACAGACGATGACCTGAGAAAGAAAAAGATCAACACATAACAGATAATGGTTTGTGGGGGGGACACAAGATGACCTCTTGCCTAATAGCGGCAAGCTGACAGCGGAACTTCAGAATTTTCTTCTAAAGACGTTTTCTGTTAGTTGGCAATGTTCGAAGCTTCTTCGGTGTTAAAAACTGAGGTATAAGAGACTAGGAAATATCCTCCTGGTGTTAATATGGCTAGTTAGGAAAGAGGAACCAAACGCTTCTAAAGGATTGGAGAAGTCTTTACTAGGTGCCAACTGGGTGGGGGTCAAATCGGAAGGTTAAATGAACTGATCTACCTGACACATCCATATTTTGGCTTGGGATGAAGTGGGTTAGTTCAATATATAGTAGTAATGGATCAAAACTCAACTCGTCCAACCGAGAACCGATCTACCTGACACATCCATGTTTTGGCTTGGGGCGAAGTGGGTTAGTTCAATATAGAGTAGTAATGGATCATAACTGTAACTCGTCCAACCGAGAACCGATCTACCGAACCATAAACAGGGAACTACATTGACGTCCATGTATAAACAGATTGCAGAACAGTGCAGCAGACACTCAACAATTATACAACCACATACTTTGACCTGCATTCCCCATAGAATGCCTTCCTTGACACTTCCTCTATCCCACTTTACATAACATTAAGTTTTTAGGGAAGGAATTTTTTTTAATTTTGACTCGAAGGAAATCTCAATTGAAATACCTCACTGCACAGGTACAAATATTTTCAAACATTTGTTGTACTTTTAATTATAGAACTTCATTTTCTAGTAGGTTTATGTAGATTTTAAATCAGTAAATATTTTGTTCTAAAAGACTATGGAATTAATGGCCGATTCACCCTAAATCTAGGAGTAAATTGTTACAGCGAACCACAAGTTCTTCAGGAGGCCTCCCACAAATGAAACAAGGGACTGATTTTTCTCCGTCTTAACTATAGGAGTTCTTAAAAATTAGCAGTCTCAGATAAAACCAACTTTCTCTACTTCTAATATTTCTCGAGTTCGTTATGAGCTCAAATGTGACTTCTCGATCAGACAACAATAAATGGATAGCTAAAAGAAAACAAACAAACAAGATCAAGCAAGCAATGCCTACTCCCTTTTCAGTTCAAAACTCTGACTCCACCCCCATCACCCAAAAGAAAATGGAAAAAAAAAAAAAAAAAAATTAAAAAAAGATCACCTGCACATCCTTAACTTCAAAAATTCAAACATCAATTTTTAAATTGCATTACTCCTTGTCCAATTCTTAGCCAGCTCCATTAAAGGTTACATGTTCCCAAAAGACAGTAAACACATCCTCAATTTGACAAAATTCATCGAGAACATACTTGAGGCAGACTTCGTTCAGGATTTGGTCTTCTGCTAAGAAGGTTAGGGCTCTCAATCTCTGTTTATTGAGACAGAGTAGTTTTGGTTTCAGAACTCTTTGAAAAAGGTTTTACCTATAGCAAAACTGATGAGAGATGGAGATGGAGATGAAGGCTGAAGAGAGCTGTGCATGCCCGCTTGATGAAAGGAATATAAGTGAATCAACAACTGAAGGAAGTTTAGCTTTCACCCATTAGGTTAATCGTGTTTTAAGTTAACCCTCATCACCGAATTATTTGAAAAGTAAATATGGTCTCAGCCTATTTTAATTCATCTACTCTTTAGTCACTGTCACTCCCCCCACCAAACCACCGAATCTAACAATGGGTTGAAAATTACATAAAAATTTCCTAAATAAATAGCGAACAAACTTCCTAGACATGAACGATGGCCTCTAGCTCCACCAGCATGCATCTTGTAGACGGGCATCACTCAATTTCTAATCAAGAAATTCAGAAACCCCTTTACATTAAGGAAGAAACAAGGAGAAAGGGTAAAGAAACTTTAAGGAACAATTAGATCATCAACTCCGGCAAGACAATGTTTACATCTGACAAATTCAACTATCCTACACACCAAGTACAGAACAACAAAAAGGATGAGTATTAGCACCTTTGAGGGGAACGGCTGTAACTTCTACTACGGCTTCGGCGACGATACCGGCGTACTCGGCTTGTCTCTGCCAGCTTTTCAAGCCTCTGTTTCTCTTGTTCTCTTTTTTTGGCAATTTCAATAGCTGTATCTTTCTTGACTGCAAAAGACATCATTTAGGTAAAAAGCACAACGCATTGCATGCAACAATGTGACCCACATAATCATAAAAAAAGAAGAGAGACGAGATCTTTTCATCAAAAAAAATTGAGAGACATAAGGTCCTCATTCTTGTTATATTGCTGCATGCAGCACATTATAGAAGACAAACAGTTCACTCCTGAGATGCATATGAAGTAATGTATACTTTGTTTGTTCAATTGTTTGCTCATAATGCGCTTAAGTCGCTCCTGAGGTGTTTCCTTCTTTTCACCCGGCTGTTTAGAGAGGCTTGAACTACTAGTAGTCTTGTTTAACTTTGATAGTGCTGAGGATGCACTGCCAAAACCAAAAAAGGGGGACAAATTAGTAACTAGCTTGTTTTTTTAAGGACAGAAAAATTGAGAATTTTATTTTTATTTTTATTTTTTGTTGGTGTGGGGTTGGGGGGGTTGGGGGCAAACAATCAAATAAACAGAAAGTGGAAGGGTGCTTGAAGACACACCTTGTTGGTGTTTTCAACATTTGACCACTCTTATCCTTATCACTAGATACCCCAGATGCAGGATCTACATGGAGGGCCTCAAGAATACGACCAGTTGACGGCCTGCAGAAAAGTGAGATTTTAAACAAGAAATGCTTCATGTTATCATGCAAACTGAACAGCATCAAGTAAGTTCGATTCAGGGAAAATGAGCTTCAGATTGGAGACTTGCTCCCTCTTCCCCTTGACAGTTATTCGAACAGGTGTAAATGGTGATATATTCTAAACCACATTAAGTTCCTCAGCTAACAAATGGATGAAAAGCTGCAGCAGAGAAAAGACTGTCCAATCTAGCTTTGCAAGAATTAAAGGTCAAGTCTCCGACCGGCTTAATGGATCAGTTCGAGATGGAGGAGATGGTGGCGGAGAATATCCTTCAATCTTAGGCTCGTTCTCATCATCTGCGCCACCAAATTCAGTAATATACTCTATCTTTGGTGTTGTTCTCTCCTTGCCTTGGTAAATATCATCAGATTTTCCTCCACGTTCGTAGCGCCTTGAATGGGGAGGCGAATATGAGAGAGACCTTGACCTGGATCTGTGCAGATGGAAAGATGATTAAACCAAAATTAGACAGACCACTGGCAACTAAAGTGCATAAATAAAATACCAAAGATAACAAACCTTCTGGAACGTGAATAAGCTTCATATGTTGGACTTCGTCGAGACTCACTGCATAAAGAAAGAGGGAAAAGAGAGTGAGTGAGAAGACAAGTCATACAACTGGAATTTTAACCTGCTTTTAAGTATACAAGAGTAAATGTGATACATGCAAAAGAACTAGCGTACCGATAGGGATCATGATGGAGAACTCTACTCCCGGTAATACGGGCTGCTTCTCTTTCCCTCTCCCTTTCTAATTGAGAAGCCTTTCTTCTCTCTTTGCGACTCAGCTTCCTCTGCAAAGGTATGATTAGTATAACAAAAAAGGGCAGCCCAGTGCACTAAAGCTACCGCTATGCGCGGTGTCCGGGGAAGGGCCCCACCACAAGGGTGTATTGTACGCAGCCTTACCTTGCATTTCTGCTAGAGGCTGTTTCCAAGGCTTGAACCCGTGACCTCCTGGTCACATGGCAACAAATTTACCAGTTACTCCAAGGCTCCCCTTCATGATTAGTATAACAGTGTACCTAAAATCTACAATAATTAAGTCCCATATTTAGCCAACTTACTATTGCAGGATCTCCTTTGATTACTTCTCTTTGCCTCCTTTCTTCCTCCTTAGCCTTTTTGTCCATGTAGACAAGCCATCCATACCTTTTCACTCCAAAACCTTTGGCAATTGACTCCATCACTTCATCATTACTATCATCACTGTTAAAATCTTCTTCCTCCTCCTCATCATCATCATCATCGCCATCTTCTTCGCCGTCTGAAAAGTGAACTTCGTCTTTCCCGTCTCCGTCATACGAGAAACCCACTTGTGAATACGACCCCTTACTCGCTGAAGACTGAGAAAGTTGAGGTCTGCAATACCGAGAATTTTAGAAAGCAACAACTACCTAGCAAATTAGACTATTTAATCTAACATCCCAGTTGAGAAGTGTCCACATCACAGAACACCAAGAAAACCCACAAACAAATAACAAATTTTAATTAATCGCAACACACTCGCAGCTGAAGCAATTCAAGACACTAAAAGGTAGCCTGGAGGACTAAAGCTCCCGTTATGTGTGGCAGGGTCCGGGGAAGGCCGAACCACAAGGGTTTATTGTACGCAAAGCATCAAAATGATAATACCCATCAAAAAAATATACATTTGCCTTCATATTATAAAAGCTGCTAGGATATGAAAAGAAAAAACAATTTAACAGTTGTGAGAGATAATAAAAACCATAAATTATAATAAAGGAAATGTCACACATACAAATTATAGGCTGTTGAATATACGAATCACACAAATTTTCTCTTTATCTTTTATATGGAGTGATTTTCTTTACTAGGAATATAAATAACAGATGAAACAAGAAGTCAGTTCTTCAATTTCTTAATAAGCTAAATAATTTTATTAAAGATGGGGAAACCCTGCATACCAAAAAAAAAAAAAAAGTAGAGAACCTGCCTCACGATGTAGTTCTCTACAAAAGAAACTCAATCTTCTATACAAGTAGGAGTCTCATGGCTGCACCGAAACAAGACACAAGAGGCTATTTTGTCAATTGTACAAAAACATTGTCAACCCCTACAAACGCTCTCCTACTTCTCTCTTTCAATATTACCCACAGAGGGCTAATGGAGCAACATCCCATGCCCTCAGTGTTTACTTCCTCTTTCTAAAGGCCAAACTGTGGAACACTACCTTCAAAGAATTCTTAAATATTTTGAGTTATGAGTGATTATCAACTCGAACAAAAAGAGTGTGATTCTGAACTAATAATATATTAAGTACTAGTTACTACATTGTAGACCACAACTTTAAGCAAACAAAAAATCAGCAAAATTGACAACGCTAAACAATATCTGTAATGCAATGATCAATAAGTTTGTATCAAATAATTAAACCTAAACAGATTTCACTTTTGGCCAACTCCATGAAATATATTTTTTGTTGTAGAAAACTCTCACGTTTTCTTCTTCCTTCTCTTTTTTATTTTATCTTCACAGAGTAGGGGTAGTGGACAAATGGGAAACTAAAAGGCAAAAGACCTAAAGTGAAAAATGACAGAAAATAGAAACCTGTCAGAGCCAAGAAGTGCAGTGGTCTTAGCCTCCATTTCCTGATTAACATGTTGCATACCCTCTTCGTCCTTAACTGTCAATACATGGTGTTAACTTGGGCCGTGAATGGTGTCCTCAAAAAAATATGCAGAATTACTTCTAAATGCCTAATTGGAAAGAAACATACAATAATGAATAGTAAAATGTAAGGACAGTCAAAAAAAAAACCAAAAAAGTACCGACATCCTCTACGCCGATGCTTAATTAAATCCCGATAACGCTGAAAATTAACAAACTCTTCTAGTTCTTCCTCTTCCTCAGTTCTTTCTGGGGCCCGACGATGTCGGGAACTAGCATCACGAATAAAATCCAGAAGAGCACGACCATCAAATCTGTAGGATAATAGTCAAAACGTCAATTATATGACGAGCCAAATCTCCTACAACAATCAGTATTCTATCATTGTAAGAGTTGCAAAATAGAGACCTGTCAATCAAAATGTCCTGTTTCCCGTTCCAAGGAATCCTGATACATATACAAAGAAATAAGAAAATAAAAAAACATGAAACCATTACAAGTATGTAATTTTTATCTAATACTACTCGAGGCCAGAAAGAGAACGATAAGCATAACCACATAAATATTTAACTAGTTTCAAATGTTCTGATGACTTTGGATCAGTAAACACCGCACCTAAAGAATTCATGACACTAAAATACTTCAGTACCTTAACAATACTTTTAAAGATGATTTCTTCCATTGGGGAGAAAGAGGAGACATATAGAAGTATATCAAAAATGTGATCTTTGAAAACAAGATGGCGGTAACATGAGTTGCCTTTTACTTGTATCCTTATTTATTAGACTTTTACTTATACAGCAGGCCTGTACATTTCAACTCTTGGAAGCAATGAAACTAAGATGGCGATTCTAATAAAAGCATTACATGCGCCAAGAAAATGCAGACCAGAAGAAAAATGTATTCAAAAATTCACCAAATGAATTCGTTAAAAAGAGAGAAGTTGAATCTAAATTGCAAACAAGTACAACGAAGTAAAAATTTTCAGTATCATAAAAATATCAGTTCACTGCAAACATAGTCCTTGTGTATGATAGCTCTAATTAGCCAAAGAGTCGCATGTTCTCTATACATTAAATGAAGAATTGATGTCAAAAACACACCTAAAGTATCCCTGTTTTTCGAGCTTACTTGAAATATCAGGTGTTTGAGTTTCTTACCCAAAACTATCAGCAACTACTTAATAGTTGATGATAATTCAGGTAGGAAACTCACACACAGTTACGGAACTGGAAAAGGTGTTTTTAACCTTCACTGTTAATTGAATAACCTATACCTAGAATTGTACTTTTTGCATTCCAATTTGCATCTTAAAATATGCGATTAATTGAATGGAAAAAACCAAAAAAAAAAAATGAAATTCATACAGGCCTTGCTGATCCTCGGTGGCTTGATAAAGTGCGTCGTCGCGGTAGATACGACATCGAGAGCCGATGGCTTGAATGGATTGTTGAGGATCGCCACGGCGTTTAGCGAGATAGATGGCACGTCTTTGAGCTCTCTTACGAGCAGCGTCCATCATATCGTGCACTTTCTTCTCCGATCTTCGAGCTTCGTGCCACATCTTTCTTCTTCAATTTCCAGGAATTGGAAACCCTAACACTTGATTTCCCTGACGTCCTCAGTTTTAGGGACCTTAAATATGGACCAACCATGTGATAATCACGTGATCCGCTTTCTTCTTTTGTTTGCCCGACAGGAATTTAGGATCGCTAATTGTCCAAAAGTGTTTGGTCATATAAATAATTAGGAGTGGGCATTTGATATTTGGTTCAGTATTTTTAAAATTTAAATTTGGTAATTGAAAATAGATATTAAATACTATATTTTTAAATTTTAATTCAGTAATTCAATAATCGATAAATTAAAATTCGATTCTATATGATATTTGATAATACCGTATTCCTATTTCATCTAATTAAATTTCTTAAAATCAACCTACTCACTGTGAAGACAACTACAAATGTATTCAAGTAAATAGGATTAGTTCTATTGGAGCTTTTTTGACTAATGTTATTGTAAAACAGAAGTGAAGGGCGGAGGGTGGACCTTTTGACCTTTGAGTTTTGGGTTGGTAATGGGTCGATTAGATATATTTTATATATATACTGGGTGGATCTTTATTTAATTAATAATTCTGTATTCGGTAAATATCGAATACCAAACGGTATTAATATCTTGTATCAAATCCAAACTCGAATATCATAATTTTGAAATTTTTCTCTCAAATACTGAATACCAAATATTAAATTTTTAGTTCGATTCGATAATTCGGTGTTCAATATTTTATACCTAGCCCTACATACAATTGTCGTTATTTGACAAATATGTTGGCAGATAATTCAAATTCCCAAAAATAGAAAAAAATAATATTTAGGTCAAATTCTATTATTTGAAAAAATTTAGCTATCGTTTGGCCATAAATTTCCATATATTTTTGGCAAGTCATTTTTGGGTAAAGTTTCACCATGTGTTTGGTCATAGTTTTTAGAAAAACTATTTAACTTTTTTAATAAATATGATTTATACTCATAAATTCTAAAAACTATTAAAAATATATATTACTTTGTATTAACATTTTATAATGAACATGTTTCATGATAAAATTTAAACTCATAAATTATGAGCTTCAATTTGCTTATAAACAATTTCACACATCAGTGTAGAGCTACCGAAATTTTTTCAACTCACAGAGAAACATCCATTTTTTCTATTTACATTACTTTTAACAAGTGCTATACAACAATAATATTACAAACTTGAGTCAAATGATAAGGTTTATTAATGGGGTTGGTTGACAAATAGAAATTAGTTGGAATTAATAACGGTAAACGGTGAGATATTTTTATAAAATATAAAAGTTTGGGGTAAAGTTTAAATTTTTAAAAGATTCAAAATAATATAATTTGGCCCAAAAAATAGTTGTTGTTTTTTAGTTTTGAGGAATTTGAATTATTTGCCAAATAATGACAAATTGAATGGCCTAACACTTTTTGTCAAATTTTTTCCCAAAACTACTTGAGATGTCTATGGCCAAACGGATCCTTAAAAATTTAAACTTTACCCCAAACTTTTATATTTTATAAAAATACCACACCATTTATTAATCTCAACTAATATTCATTTGTCAATCAACCCCATTAATAAACCTTGCTATTTTTTTTTTGTGGTAATTAGGCATCTTATTAATCACCAAAGTAAACGTTACAAAACTATATTACAAAACTAAGTAACACCTACACAGTGTGCTTCTCTACTGGTATACTACAATGACTAAAGGGTAGCCCGGTGCACTAAAATTGTTCCTATGCGCGGTGTTCGGGGAAGGGCTCCACCACAAGGGTATATTGTATGCAGTCTTACCCTGCATTTCTGTCAGAGTCTGTTTCCAATGCTTGAACCCGTGACCTCCTGGTCACATGGCAACAACTTTACCAGTTACTCCAAGGCTCCCCTTCGTATACTACAATGACTAACATCTATAAAAAAATGTGCCTGATTGGTTCTGTAGCTCGAACACAAACTACACACGCTTCCCTTCTTGCAACATCTTCACTAGTTTTCTCAGTTTGTTGGAACAACCTTGCATTCCTCTCTTACCAAATTGCATATATAAACTCAGTATACATCAGCTTCCATACTTGTGTTATGTGACTCTTGCCTTTAATTCTCTATTTAATCCAAGCATACATTGCAATCCATGTAGCATAGAGTGGTTGAGTGCTATCCAGCCAGCAAAGCAACCTCTGCCACACTGAATTTGTATAGTTACATTCCATGAACAGATGATCTTTTTTTTCATTCACTTGTTTGCACAAAACACACACAGGGTCATCCTGAATATTCCACTTCACTAATCTATCAGTGGTTGAGAGTATTTTGGATGTACAGCCAGTTCGTAAAGATTGCTTTAGGTCTTGCAAGGTTATGACACATGAAATCTTTCCATTCCACCTTTGGATAAGCACCTAGCAGCTACAGGTAAGCTTGCTTAATCACACTCTTCTTGCATCCAGTAGAATTGTGTTAGCACTCAGTCAAACCTTGCTATTTGACTCAAGATGTAATAGTATTGTTGCATACCACTCGTTAAAAGTAATGTAAATAGAAAAATTCGATGCTTCTTTATGAGTTGAGAATACTTCGGTAGCTCCTACACTGATATATAAAATTGTTTATAAACAGATTGGAACTTATAATTTATGAGTTTAATTTTTATCATGGAACATGTTCATATAAAATGATAATACAAAGTTGTGGATAACTTTAATAGTTTTTAAAACTTATGGGTGTAAATCATATTTTTTTAAAAAGTCAAATATTTTTGGCAAAATGATCTAAGAGACACTTGTATTTGACTTCGTTTGTAAGCTGGACCCTTCTACTCACTATTTTACCAACTAAACCCTTGAACCCATTGAGACACTACACTTTAAATCTTTTTGTTTGTCTGCTCAATGATTTGTGTAATACAATCGAGCACACAACATTTCTACGTCATTTAATAATTCCACATAGGAAATTAGATGGTAAAAGTCTAAAATGACTTTTCTTCTCCATCTTTGTTCATCTCTCACATTCCGAAACATTTGTCACTCTTCTTCTTCCAATCCTATCAAAGCATCACATTCTCATTTCTGAAGTTCAGTCCGATATGAAAACTCACTCTCCAAAATTTAAGAATTTTCATTCGTCTTTGAATTTCTTGCTCTCTGGTTCTTTAGCTCTTGCTCTCTCACACAGAGGTAATAATTTCCCCCCTAAAATATTATTTTATACATCATCTTTTGGTGTTTCTATAATTGTTGTAAGTGAGTTCTTTTTAAAACTTACAATTTTGATTTTATTTGCTGATTTTGCATCCTAAAGATTGTTATTACTGTAAATTAACTGCTCAAAATCTCTTTTCCTCTTTTACTTTCCCTGTGTGTTAAAAAAGCTTAGATGGGTGAAAATTTTTGCAGAAGCGAGTTCTGAGGAATTTAGAATAAACATATAGCTTAATATGACAATTGAATTATCAGGGAGTGATTAAGTTTGATATGCAGTAAAATTTATCTTAATTGTGATTGTTCTCCCTTTTGTATGAACTATGAAGTATTAAGTCCTCATGGAATACTTTGTAGCCCGTGTAATTATTGATCTTGTATCAGTATGAAGTCCATTTCATAAATATGTTTATGTGAGTATCCCAAATTATATCTGGTGCAAACTGTTGAAAATGGAGGATGAGGGTTGTCTTAGGTTCAAGATAAGAGTGTAAATGATAATATCATTTATAAAGTTCTTTATTTGTCTAATATAAATTTTTAGTTTTTGATAATTAATTTTTATTTTAAAAATTTAATATAACCATTTAATTATATTTGCGCAACCAAACAATACACTTGTAATTACACAGTAATTACATTGTGACAAATAAATAGGTCATCATAATTACTAGACTGTGTAATTACTAGGCTGGTAATTAATACTCCAGTAATTACACCAATTTCAATTACCAGGTGACTTTCCAAACAGACCATTAGTGTAAAAAAATTATATTCTGAGCTGATAGTGAATGATTATGTTTTCATCTATGAGATAATCAATTTGGTTATTGTGGCCGGACTTTATAATTTCTGACCACATTTCGTAAGACCCTCTTATCTCTTCTTTCTCCAAGTTCTCGTTATGGAAGAAGGAATCGAGAAAAAGCTATCGACAACAACTGATTTTATTATGGGACAATTCATGATGTTTATATCAATCTATTATACACTTCTACATTTAGCCCCTGTTTGGCCATAAGATTTTTTTTTTCTCGATTTTTTTCACTTTATTTCAAAAATGATGTTTGACCATAAGAATTCTAAATACAACTCCGTGAATTCACTTTTTCCACTTTCACTTATCTCAAAAAAAGTCAAAAGCAACTCCAATTTATATGCATGACCAAACACAACTCCAACTTCAAAAATTTTAATTCTCATGACCAAACGCCTACTTAGCATTAACTAGACCTCATAATAACTATTCTAACTCTATTATATCTTTTATTTCATTTCTTCTGAAACAATCACAAAGACTTTTGTGATACGTGCTACAGTATTACTTAGGGAAAAGACATTAAAATCATCTTAAATTATATCCGAAAAAATTGAAGACACACCTAAACTATTAAGATGACCTAATACACACCTCAACTATATAAAAGTGAATTTTTTGTTTACACCCTAAAACTGACGTGGTAAAAATAATTAAGAAAAATAAAAAGTAGGCGAGTTTGAGTAAAAAAATTTAAGCAAAAATAAAATAAAAAATAAAATCACCCCCCCGCATCTTCTTCTTCATAGCCCCCTTCCCACACCTCTTCTTCTTCACACAATCGCACCCCACACACTGTCCTCCTCTACTTCAATTTTTTTTTCATCAAATTCTCTACAACTAAATTTCTTCATAAATTATATTTTTTTTCTTATCCATTAAGGAAAAAAAAAATTAAAAAAATTCATAATTCTATTTCTTCTCCATCGACAGTCATTTTCTCTACTTCTTTTTCTTCATTTCATTCCTTCTCTTTTCTCCATTTTTCTTATTACAATCACTTTACTTTATTAGATTTATCATCTTTCATCAATTTATTACTCATTCTCCACCATTTAATGATGAAAATGATGGTGAGTGAAAAATTAATGGTGGGTGAGTTAATATTTTTGATGATTATCGACAATGACAATGGTATAATTTTGAATTGAATGTAAAAATTTGTGGTGATTGTTGTTGTAAATTTCGATAATAACAACAGTGATGGTGTTTTTTTGTGGATAGTCCTAATTTGTGACTTTTGATCCCTATTTTTTGCGAATATCTTGAAAAGATTTTTTTTTTTTTTTTAGCATTATTGATGGTGAATCTGGTGTTTGTTGCATTTTTTGGTGGTGATAATATTATAGTGTGATTCCGGTAGTGAGTTTGATGGTGGGTGGTAAAATTTCTTGTGGGTAGATGTAAATTTAGTGATAATAGTTGCAATGATAGTAGTTTAATGGTGGGTTTGATGGTCACAATTTTGTGGGATGATTCCGATAGTGAATTTGATTGTGGATGGTGAAATCTATGGTGATGACAATGAGAATTTGGTGATGATGGTAGTGGTGGTTTAATGGAGGTTTGGTGGTGTTATAGTGAAGAAGAAGTAATTGGATGACATGAATTTTTTTTTTTAAAAATCTGATATAACATCTAATGTGGCAGTGACATGACGAGAGTGTAAATCATTTCTCATCATGTGAATGGTTGTATGTGTGTAAGAATGTACATAAATTCACTTTTAAGTAGTATATGTATTTAATAAATCGTCTTAATAGTTTGAATATGCAATGAACTTTTCGAAATAAGTTTAAGATGTATTTAATATCTTTTCTCTATTACTTACAACTATGTTCTTTTATCATCTAATTATTTGATGCATGCATTCAATCCATTCTAGATACGAGTATTTTTTTTCTGTAATTGCTACTTTCTGACATTATTTTTCTAATTTTTTCTGCTTGCCAAGTTCACAAGATATTAATGGGCGACTTTGACAAATCGTCACGAGTCAGACCAACTAATACCTAGCGTGCACGGCCCACAACCCGATGTCATGTGGGCCCACTTCCCTTCTCTCTCCTAATTTTCCCAATATAAATACTTTTTTTCTAGCCCATTTGATTCGCAATAACCTACACGCTTGAGCCATCAAAGCTCCGCCCACCCTCTCATAGGGGTTGGGTTGGTCGGGCCTTCTCAATGGCAAAACTCACCGGAGCTCCGCTACCACAACCACCGCTTGCACCACCCTTAGCGGCGGCGATGTCTCCCTTGTACAAACAGAAATCCTGGTCACCGGACACGTTTCGCGATGAGGCTTGGCAGCGGCGGAAAGGTACCTACGGAAGCTGTCTAAAACGGCGAAGCAAGAGCGTTACCGATGAGGACCTTGATGAGCTTAAGGCTTGTATTGAATTAGGGTTTGGATTTGATTCGCCGGAAATGGATCAACGATTGTCTGATACTTTTCCGGCTTATGGCCTATTTTACGCCGTCAATAAACAATATGCCGACACGCTTTCAAAGACTCCGTCTTTATTATCGTCCATCTCCGATTGCGAGTCAACCTCTCCTCCCGGCAGTCCCCACACCATTGTTGATCCAGGTAATTTGATAAAATTCACCTCTGTTTTTTCGCCGTTATGTTGAAATCATATTAATATGTCTCAATTTTCATTAGTATTCTTTTATTTTGGAATGTTCTGAGATGTTCAACTTAAATTCCATCTCCATTTAGCTATCCAACATTCGAGTAATTCAAACTCATTCATCTAATAAAGTTTAAAATTTTGACACGAGGTTACTTTTTCTAAAAAATTTTTTTTTGATAACCGTGGCGTCCGGCCGGCTTTCTCGTTAATTCCACGTGATACCTATCACCTCACACCAGCAACATGTATAGGTAAATCTAACCACCAAAGCTAGAAGAGATGGAAGAAACTTATGTCTACTCGGATTTGAACCTGAGACCTCATAATTCACAACCATGCCTTTTGGCATGAAGTTACTTATCAGTAATGATTTAATGTTTTATTTTTCTATAGATAAATCTATCTTTTAACTCAGTGGTCTGTCATATCTAATTGGATTACTTGATACTTTCAATTACAGAAACCTTTTAAGTTTGTTAATGTTCTTCATTGATTTGAATGCCTATGCTTCCTATTATGATATAATCATTTGACAACACATAGTTTGCTTTTGCCTATACGGTTACACCCCTTTCCGATTTCGGGAGGTTAGGAGGAGGAATAAGATTCTTTAAATGAACTATGAAGGGTAACATATCGTTGCTAATATCTGAAAAAATTGATGTAGGAGATAATCCTCAGACGGTGAAGACAAAGTTGCGGCAATGGGCACAAGTGGTTGCTTGTGCGGTGCGTCAATCTTCATATTAATGGATGCTGGAAGCTTCATATCTGTTGATTGAATGAATATGTTATGATGATGGTAATTTATTAATATGTTTTCGGGTCATTGAAGCAAGAAGGGACTAAAGCAAACAAATCATAGTTAAATTGAAAAAAGTAATCATAGTTACGATTGAACCAACTTGTTTAATCTTACAGCTACTAGTCTGGTGATATGATTTTTATTAATATGATTGTGCTGCAACCACAAATACAACTGGTCCACCACCAACAAACTCTTATTAATTAATTGCTATTATCCTTGTTTGTTGATATTTACATCATTGGTAACATCTTTTAGCAAGTGGGAATGACTTGTGTTTATTTGGAAGACTGACTTTTTTCCTTTGGAATGTTTGTCTTTTTTTCCTACATTTGGTTTCATGTCTCCTACACTGAAAAAAGATCAAAAGTTGTTTCTTTGGCTGAGTTGTTATACTGTGATTGTAGTTCTTTTCTTTTAGCCTTACAATGGCGGCTAATTGAGGTTAAAGGAAGAACATGGTTGCAACTTGCAAAGCGTTCTATGTTCTCTTTGCATTGATGCTTACTAGTTACATCTCAATTCTTATTTTAGTTGAGGGACCTTGTTTTCTGGAATTTAGATATTCTTCAAGCTTTCCCTCTATACGATGCAAATATCTTGTCCATGTTTCTCATGATAAGCAAAGTACTTGCTTTATTTATTCTGACCGGTTTTTGAATTAAAATTGGAGGGAATTATTGTTATTCATTGCTTACTGATTACTACTACTTACAATCAATTCAAGCTAATTCAATTATATTACTTTGACAGCATGCATGTGTGTGAAGGGTCATCTGCTGCATGTTTTCTTTTACTCATAAAACTTATTTTAGAGTTACAATGGGATGGTGTTTAAGAGATTCTGTGAGAATAGTAGTTGTTATCTTTTCAGTCACGAGCATGGTGAAATTCTTACCTTGAATGAAGGTGCTTGCATATATAATATCACAGAGAAACACATCTATTATCTGCTCAGGATTCTGGCTACCCCTTGGATTGAATTATAAGATATAAAAAGGGAGAATTGCGTGCAATATTCCTTTGTATCTTCCTTTTGTAATTTGTATAGTGATTTATTGTATTTTGTTAAATCTTTGAACGCGTAATCAACAGCTCGACTGCATTAGTATTAAGGTTTCTACTAACCAACAAGGGTTGTGGTGGAGTGGTAAGTACTCAACCTTAACTAGAGGTCTCAGGTTCGAGTTTCCTTGGATAAAGCGTCGCCTTTGTTAGGGAGCGGGTACCCGACTCTGGGGGACCAAAATAAAAATTAAGGCTTCTACTAGCATTATAAGACTGTAATACTGCTTCTAAGAATGTGAGTGGAATGGAACTAAATGTAATTCTTGCATAGTTCGAGCGCTAATTCTTCTTCTGCTTCTTCGATTTCAAATGAAAAGTTAGTCAAGCTAAAAAAAATTCTTAGTTCTTTTGAACTTCTTCGTAAGTCAAACGTAACCACAATACATAATGTAGTAGAACTGAGATTATTTTCATGTACTTGACTTCGAAATGCTTCACTTATGTGAATGTATGGGGACAAAGTGATGAGTTCAGGAGTTTATATAAAAGAGGATTCAGAAAAATTATAGGTTGATACACATGGGATCGAAGCCTGAAAGGCCACATTTTGAAGCAAAAATCTCAACTAGGCCACTTGATTTTGGAGATAACTAAAACGGATAAATTATTGGTGCATCAACGATTTTCTCCAATTTTAACAGAGTGGGCTCTTTTATTAAAAGATACTTTTGTAAATCGTTCATATTTGAACGAGGTGCTTTTTAAAACTTTCTTCTTTGCACATCGTGCCAATTCCAACGAGTTGTGCTCTTTTTTTAAAAAAAATGATCAAGCACTTGATATGCATTCCTCCTTGAGAAGATGACTGACTTGAGGAGCTGTATTTTTTTAGTTTTAAACTTAAAAAAATTGGTAAATGAAATACTTTAAAATAATTAATTAATTTATTGGAAGAAACTAATATTAGAAAGGACAACTTGTGAAATTATATTTTATTTATATAAGTAATAAATAGGTTTAAAGAGTGATTACCAAAAATAAAAATAAGGAGATAAACATAATATCGTACTTAAGGAAGATCAATGTGATAAACTAAACTTAAAGGGAGGTATCTGAAATTATTCCTTAAAATAATGTTATAGCACAATTAACTTTCTAATTCAAACAATCAAACTGTATCTTGGAAATAGTTGGGGTACATACTCACATGCATAGCCTCTCAGCTAGATTTTTTTTTATTTGTTATCATCCCCTTCATTTTAATTTGATGGTTTAATCTTGATTTGGCCTAAATTTTGTGATCTTAAATATGACACATGAAAAATTGAAATTAATGACTTTTCAAAAATAAAAATAATATAAACAAATTGAAACAAAGAAAGTACACCTTATTAGTAGAATAATATATAAATACTACGTGCACAAAAAGAAAGATAATTAGCATAAAGGAAATATATAAAAGCGTCCAATTATTCTCACACAATAATATAATGTCCAGTTCTCATAGGAAAAAAAAAAGAGGAAGAAAATAAAATGGCACCTCGTTTGCCTGCATGCAATTTTCAGGGAAATTTATAAAGAAAAAAGAAAAAAGAAAAAAGAAAAAAGAAAAAAATAAGCGTCTCGTTCAAATATGAGCGATTTACAAAAAATATAAGGGTCCACTTATTAAAAGTTGGAGAAAATTATTGACGCACAAATAATTTGTCCGTTTTGATTATCTCTAAAATTAAGTGGCCCATTTGAAATTTTTACTTCAAAATATGGCCCTTTAAACTTCGGACTCCTAACAATTGTAAGCTGAAGTAAATTCTGAATCCACTTTGCCATTTCACGAGACTTTTTCCTAATATCAGGACTCAAGAGATTATATATAAGGTATAAGTATAATAAAAGAAATTTATCTTTACGCTATTTGCCATTATAATTATTCAACGACCCCTTCCCCCACTTAGCTCTGCCATTGATGGGATTAGAAATGACAGGCTTGACCCATTTATTCTGTTTTGGTATTTGGTCAAAAGTCATTTCCAGTGAAATTTTCCAGTAAATGTTATTTAATAGATCAAAATACGATATAAGTTGAGTGATTTTATTGATACTGATGTGCCTCAAGTTATAAAAATTTATTCTAAGAGGTCAAAATAAACAATTAAAAGACCGGAGTAGTTTTTACTGTAGAAAAAGGGGCAAGGTATTTAGAAGAGGGTATTCAGAAAAAAGTAAAAGGGAATTGGGAATTCTGGGAGAGTTCTAGCCTCTCGAATGTCTAGGAATACTGAAATCTCTGTAAATTTAGTGCTATGTATTGTATAACTGAATGTATTAGGATATAATTTATAATGTTAGCAGTGTTTTAAGAGTAAGCAGTGTTCGAGTGGTTGTTTTCAAATTTCTTATTGTAATATCAGTGTATTTAGTATAAAACATCAATATTTGTTCCTTAATTTACTGTTGTTTATAGAGAAGTTTATCAATTTGGTATCAGAACAGTAACGTTCTGGAATGGTGAGTAAAATGGAAGGACGAGTTGAACAAGTGGAGACTAATTTGACAGGGATAAGAGAAGATGTCAGAAAACTGGAAGGATGGTTTCAAGAAATGAGATTCTCTTGTGAGAATTGAAGCACAAGGGAGAACTGTGATGGCAGAAGCATTCCCTTCTCAAACCAGATCAGTCGGAAACCAAGAAGAGGGAAGCAATGTCAACTTGGTTGGAGAAAAAGATGGGAAGAAATTTAGAAAACTACAACTACTAATTTTCGAAAGGAAGGATCCTTTGGGATGGATTTTCAGAGTGGAACAATATTTTGCAGTGAATGAAAATTTTGAAGCGAAAAGATTACAGGCAACAGGTGTTTGTTTGGAAGGAAAAATCTTAAATTAGTATTATTGGATAAAGTCTCGACAACCAATGCTAACCTGGGAAAATTTCAAAAGGGAGTTGTTGAACCGATTTCATCATTCTGAAAAGATCAACCAGTATGTTGTCTTAATGGGGCTGAAGCAGGTTACCACAGTTACCATGTTCGGTGAAGAATTTGAAAAGGTATCAACGTCTATGAAGGAGGCGTCTGATGGACTGTTATCTGGCGTATTTTTAAATGGGATGAAAGAGAAAATTCGAGCAGAAGTAATGATTTTACGGACTCAGACATTGAGGGAGATAATGGAGATGGCTCAAAAGGTGGAGGATCAGAATTCTGTTTTGCAGCAAGTTCAAAGTTTTAAATTTGAATCAAATACAGGAAGTTCATGTAATAAACCAGTTGGGTTTAGACCCTATTTTCATTGAGTCGCAAACATACTTGAAACACATGACTCAAGAACTGGATCAGCAAGTAGTAGCATTGATTCACCAATAGATACTGCCGCAAAATCAACTACTCCAGTAGAAAAATCAAAGGGACAATTCAGAAAGTTGTCTGATTCAGAATTTGCTCAAAAGACAAGAAGGGTTATGTTTCAGATGTGATGAAAAAATTGGCCTCAATCATCATTGTAAAAATAGGCAGCTTAACCCATTGATTATTTCAGAGGCATCCAATACAGATGAAGGTTAGAATTCTTTGAGTCTACCGAAGAAGATGTAGTTGAAGGGGAAACTAAGGTACTACGACGGTGTAGAATATGCAATTATCGATTTGCAATTTTCAGACTTTCACCTTGAGGACAAGGTGACTCTTATAGGGGAGGGTAATGATGTGCCTCAATTTATAAAAACTTATTCTAGGAGGCCAAAATAAATAATTAAAAGACTTCTTAACTGTCGTGAGACAGTTACGGAGTGATTTTTTCTGTAGAAAAAAGGACAAGGTAGTTAGAAGAGGGTATTCAAAAAAAAGTAAAAGGGAATTGAGAATTCTAGGAGAGTTCTAGCCTCTCGAATGTCTAGGAATTCTGAAATCTGTGTAAATTTAGTGTTATGTACTGTATAACTGAATGTATTAGGATATAATTTATAGTGTTAGCAGTGTTTTAAGAGTAAGTAGTGTCCGAGTGGTTGTTTTCAGATTTCTTATTGTAATATCAATGTATTTAGTATAAAACATCAATATTTGTTCCTTTATTTACTGTTGTTTATAGAGAAGTTTATCAGATGCAATTTCAGTAAGTTGAGTGACCATTTGAAAAATTACCCAATTTAAAACTATCAGTGTGTAATGTCCGATGTGCTAACTTTTTCAAACATTGTATGTAGTATTTTCTGATTTTAACCAGTTTTATGTTGATATAATGAATGAAGGATATACAGACATGCATTAAGTGGAGAGAGAGGCTAAGAACTCTTCATATAGTTTTCAAAATGCCTATCTAGGATCCTTAACCTTCAAGTAGAGCCAGATTCAAGATTTTAGTTCTAGGAGTTGAGGAGTCGGATTTCAACTGCCAAGTCTATCACCTTATTTGTGTTATGGGTTCATACTTCAATATTTTCATCAATTTCAATAGATTTTACACAAATAAATTCATGTCTTGGCTAAAAGATATGAAATCAAATAAACACAACTATTACAATTTGTCCCTCATCAAGAACCACAATAAAAAAGACTATTCATTCTTCCTCTAGATTTATGTATAGTATATACTTGGTATCTGAAATATATATATACTAATTAATCTCTTGAGATGTCTAGCACACATACACAAATGGTCATGAAATAATGATTATTTTGCTTGATCGGGGCCTTATCTAATTGGAGCAAAGGCGACCATTTTTCTTTTTCAAGCATTAAGGCATATTACCTTGTGAATTATATTTTTGTTTTATGTCTATACTTATAAATTGAGGTCATTTCTCTCTGTTAAGAAACTGAAATTTTGACTGTTGACTAGAAAAAAAGAAGAGGAAGTCCCAAATCCAGATAATATTATTGCCTCCTTAACTACTTCCTTTGCCATTCATTCATATATATATATATATATTCTAAAAGTGTGAAACTATCAAGTTGAAAGTTGAATTACGAAAATACCCCTATAAAGTCATAATATTGCAGACAAAAATGTAAATACACATTCTAATAAAAATAACAAAAAATTAAATCTCTATTAATTTTAATAAGGACTCTTAATTGCAGCAACCAAGTTTCCGTTAAGAAGTGCAAGAGATTACCATTAAATTTACCATCATTTCACTTGAATAAATTACTCCTCCACGTTTTCTAATAACTTATAGAATTTGAATAGTTGCACTTAAGTCTCATTACTATTCTATAGTCTTTTCTTCTTCACTTAACATTATAAAAGTACTCATTTCAGTGTGGCTCAAAGATGCCAAGAAGTCATGCAGCTACGCTTTGTTCGGTATGTTTTCTTCTTCTCTTATATATTTGTCATTTGTCACTGTTGTAGCAATTATAGTAGTGTAATTGTCCTTCACTATCATATTATGTAAATTGTAATTTTAGTTTTATTTTATTTGATTCTTGATGTCTCATTTAAACCTTTCATATTCTTATTAATGTTGGAAAAAGAATCTTAGGAATCTCCATACACATTAGTACAAATATTTCTCATCTTTCTTTTTTTCTTCCACTGGTTTGTAATTTAGTCTTCATTTTTTTTATTTATTGAAGATTTAATTTTGTGCTTATCGATTAAGACATTTTGATAATATTATCTTCAAAACCTCTTCTTTTGTTAATACACTTTTTCTTCTCTAGCATCTTCTGTTTTGGGTGCTTAATGAAGCTTGTCGAGGAAGGACCGTCCGATCATTTTTTTATGTGCGTATATCACATTTGAAAAATGGATAAATTTTTTTTTTAATACTTAGCGGTTTCAATTTCTATATTAATATTTTCTTACATGATGTTGTATTTTTCTTTTGATGCTCCGCAATAATTACTATATAAACATTAATATGATATATAAACATATTAACATATTTGAGACGACGGAAGATTTGGTGTGGGAAGGTTTCCCATCACACAGCTCACCAACTTGATCGATTCATATGACTTATGACAGTATTTAATTTATCATGATGGAATTGAAAATATATATTTATTTAATTTTATATTTTTTGCATATTTATAAATTTTTAAGAGGTAAATTTTTTAATCGTATGCATGTATTTATGTGTACGAGTTGTATTTTTCCTTAAATTAAAGTACTATATATATCATTAAATTAGTAGCATTATATTTACAAAATTTTATAACTTCAAGCTGTTACTTTTCTAAAGAAAGTTCAAATATATTATAACATTTAAAATTTATCATTTGTGAACCTAATTTTATGCCAAATATTTTGGGATGAACGTGCAGCGCACGTTCCCTAAGCCTAGTATATTATTGAAAGTGGGAATTCCAAAGTGCAAAGTTGGATTACTATTTTGCCCCTACACTAAATCAAAATGTTATAAAATATTTAATTAATTAAATATTAAATAGAAATTTTTTAATTAACTCAAGCCTATGTTACACGTTTCCACAATAAATCTGTAAATGAAAAGACACAATTCATTACTTTACTTCGACTTAATGATTATAGCCTCTTCACATTTTTCAGAAAACTATTACTTATACTCCCTCCGTTCCATTTTAGTTAGAAATCATAAATGAAATGATGAATTTTACTATTTTACCATTTATCCATATTAATGACATTAATTGGGTATAGATATGGACATTGGAAGTAGGGGTAAAATGAAAAAAAAAATAATTAATTCTATCTTTATTTAGTAAGTGATCAACTAATATGGGACTTTTATTTTTAGTAAGATGACCAACTAAAATGGGACGGAGAGAGTAACGTTTTATGCATATACCATCATTTAAGAGCTAGCTTTTACGATCTTCATGCATGCATCACAATTTAAGACTAGCTTTTATAATTTCATAGCTGGCTGTGAAAAATAATGCCATTAGCAAACTTAATTATATTAATCAATGTTCTTTTTATTTCTAGAGCTAGAATATGAGGAGTTGGTTTGATCAATGTATTAATTTGAACCATTCATTTGCCTAATTCGATTCATCAGCTTATTCTTTTGCATTGCTCTCAATTCCTATGCATGTATTCATGGTCACTTATCTAACTCTTGACTTTACAAATTCCATTATAAGTAACATTTAAATTATCCCTACATTTGCTATCTATAGATCTTGCTCGGAAGTGTTTTCTGAATAATTGATTATTTGGGGAAGAGGGGCAGTTGTGTTTCATCTATTCACGGGAAAGTTTCAAGAATCATCCTCTGCAAATCTTTGTTTTCATTATTTTGGAAAATGAAAAAAAAAATAAAGAAGCAAATATAGGTAGCTAGCCTAAGGTTCGGATATTGGAGTGAACAACATCAAGGAATATACATAGTTTGGTTCATGTGAAGACTAAGGCAGATCCGTCAGACTTCTTTAAGAATAACAAGGCATCTCTTCACTTACTTGGTGGAAGAACAAAGGTGAATGCCTTGATGTGCTGTAAGGAGATATCCTTATACAAAATTCAATGAGATATGTTTTTTTTCCTTTTAAGTACAAGGTTTCTCTTCTTTGAAAGTGAAAAAAAGGGTCACGACATTCTACTAATTTACTTGTGTCATGTAATTTATAATTTTTTTTAAAGTAATTTGCTTGATCTTTTTGATGATTAAATTATTATACTATACTGACTGGTAATAAAGCTTATTTAATTTGTTCTTATGATTTAGTCATTTGAAAGGGGTGTGTAAGATAGAATATTTTGCAATGTAGTATTTGTTTTTCTTAATGTAATTTTTATTTAATGTTTTAATTAGGGACGTGCAAAATAGAAGCACGATAAATAATTTGAGATGAAGAGAGTAACATATAATTAAATAATTTAATTGATGAAAGAAATCATGATATGAGGCCTTTATTTAATCCAAAGGGATCTCGACGCAGATTCTTTCGTATCTCCCTCTTGGGGTGGAAGAAGTGCACGAGTTTATTTTCAACAGCCTACCAATGTTTCTCCCAATTTTCCCTAAAGAATCAGCCTATCGTAGAACTCAATAGGGAGATGAGGTAGCCTAAGCCAAATGGTTGTGGATTGGATTTGGGAGTTGTTAGGCATAAATGAGGCTCCCATTTTCGAATCGAGAGGAAGTGACCAGCAACAAACCATGGCCCTTCATGAAGAGTTTCCTACTGGCTTTCATCATAGTTGAATTTCACTGTGTAGAAATCCTATCCTAGATCTATAAGGATGATGTTCCTATCCTACATCTATAAGGATGATGTTTTCTTTGAGTTTCTAGAGATATGTGAGTTTTGATTTGAGGTATTGGTGATTGAATTTTCAAATATGTATTGTTGGATGGAGATTCGTATTTGCACTCGATCTCCAATAATTCATGTATATACATTTTAATCATTAATTTATTATTTTATCAGTTCAAGTGTGTTATGTCCCTCTCCCCTCCCCCCCCCTTCTAGGCATAATAAGTACTCCCTCTGTCCCATTTTATATGACACACTTTTTTTTTTAATCAGTCCCAAAAAGAATGACATATTTCTATATTTGGTAACAATTTAACTTTAAAATACCCACTTTACCCTTAATGAAATGATTTACAACCACACAAATATCTATGACTCATTTTAGACCACAAATTTCAAAAATCTTCCTCTCTTTCTTAAACTCCGTGCCAAGTCAAAGTACATCACATAAATTGGGACGGAGGGAGTAGCAATTTTAGCATATTATAAAGTGTTATTATTGTTTCAAGCAGAGATGGTTAGGTCTATACAAATGTGCAACGAAAGTTCCCAGAACAAGTTAGTACTCCCTTCATTTTAAAATATTTGGCCTTCTTTCTAATTTTGTTTGTTTTAAATTACTTGTCTTACTTATAAAATCAAGACTATTTTGAGCATTCATTTTTAGTTTTACCCCTAATATTACATTAAATATCACATTAATTTCAAGGCTATTAAATGAATATAAAAAGTCAATTCTTGGTTTCTACTCTCATCATAATTGTTTAATTATTAAATTATTAAAGTATAAGAATAAATTAGTAAAAACACACCTTTAATAATTAGGTTCTTAAGGGGCGTGCCAAATCCAAAATGGAGTATATATATATATGTGTGTGTGTGTGTGAGAGAGAGAGAGAGAGAGAGAGATTTTAGTGAAAATGATATATTACTCATTTCGTATGTGGACGGTACAAATTAAATAACAACATACTCCTATAGTGTCGGCAAGTTTATTTTACCACGTGTGAAACGTTGACTCTGAAAAAGGTTTTGAATAAATATCTCCAGCTCAATATCTTAAGTTAATGAGAAGAATTAGTCCAAAACTTCTAATGAAAACCAAGGCAATTGCCTAAAAAATGATACACATTTTCAAGGCCAACGTCTATTTGGTGGTCTAATTTACCAAAATTAAACTGTTTATTCTACAAATTGAGGATCGGAAACACATTGACGTAATTTAAATCATTGAAGAAACGCTAGATTATTTTAGTATATAATCCATCTTAACTTGTCCACTATTGACTTGATACATCTTAAAAACAATAGATAATAGAGGTAATTTTATTATATCATCATTTGAATATAATAATTTTAATGCTTTGGGATATGTATTGGATAATAAATACATGCAGTACAACATTTAATAGCAAGGATAAAATGGACATCATATGGTAAATTATCCATTGGTGGCACTCCTACCGTCGTTTCAGTGAATCATAGGGCTTCCCTCAGCTCAATCTTTTTTGCTTTTTTAGTTTCTCTAAATTGAACAAATAAAGATGGACTGAGGGAACATATAACTCTCAACTTGCATGTACGTATTATATATTTTATGGACGTAGTTTTCTGGCTTACCTAATCACAGTTGTAATGCTAACGCAATATATGTGTTTTAGGCAAACAAAATGTAAATCTCATGCAAATGGTTGATTAATTTGGTATACCAACAAACCAAAAAAGATTAGTCAAAGAATTTCTCTTTTTGTATTGGGAGGCATTGACATTTCATTCATGTGAAGCCAAAGGGTACTTACAAGAATAGTGCGAAATCGGACAGTGACACATATAAAGATGCTCATCCATCAGTTGGTACAATAATTTGAGGCTCAACAAAAAATAATTTGGTATATGCTCCAACATTTCTAGTTAAATATGCCTACTAACAAACTATTTTAAATGAAGCTAATAAAATGAAACTTTTCTTTAATCATAATTCTATCGTTATAGACAGGTAGTACTAACCAAAAGAAAGTGACATATATATGTTAATGAATTAGTGAATCCTGTTTGTTTTTTTTAATGGGAGATGAGTCTACATTTTGCTGTTGATAACCGTGATATTCGTGTCAATTTTTGCGCACCTCAACTAATTTTAGGAGATATTTATCATCTCTTACAAACAACATGTATCAGATAACTCTGAGTTTACAATTTTAATATGAGATAATCACATTTAGAATTAAAAAAAGGTAATACAATTAACCTCGTCCAAGTCTAATTTTTTGTTTCCCAACACATGTAGGCGTTTGACTATAGATTTCAAATATATTTCACTTTATTTGAAATTTATGGAGTTGGAGCTGAACATGAAATTGTGTTTGGTTATATTTTTTGTAAAGAATATTAAAAATAATATTTATTCTTGAATGTACTTAAATACGACTTCCAAAGTGAAAGATTATGAGTTGATGAAAGCATATTATACGTTGTTTTCTAAATTTGACATACAACTTTAAGTAGAAATGAAATTTTCATGAAGAAACACTGACTTTTAAGTGAAGTGAAAATTAATTTATTCCCAAAAAAGTGCATAATTTTTATGACTAAACGGGTCCTAAGTCTAATTAACATGAACAAAATGTAGATAACCAGAAATGATAGCTAAGGAATTTATATTTTATATTGAGAGAGTTGTGTGTCTGGTCTCCCAATTGACCAGGAATATCAGCCCGTGTGAGATGTGATTTGTCAATAAATACAGAGTTCAAAACTGTTGAATAAACAAACTCTTCAAGAGTTTAATACCGTGTGTAAAGCTCGATGAAAACTTCAAACAAGTCTTCTAACTTAAGCTGTGAATTTTCCAAGTATGATGACTTAATTAAATAACACCCATTTTGTAAGAAATAGTACATGTAATTTGTTCAATTTTTTTAAAATTTCTAGTTTAATCATCCGATATTGGACGGGTAAAGTTCACAAATAACCACCTTTTGATCTTTATAATTTTAAAATAGGCACTTCATCATGAAGTTTAAAATTGTGATATATTTTCATTTACAGAATTAAAAATTCCATAGCAACAACTATTTTTTTAAAGATAAGACCAAAAAATATATTGGTTAGTAGGCGCTATATTTACTATTTGACGTTTATTGAGTTAATTAATTACAATTCACATTGGATAGACCTGCTAAAAAAGTTATTATATGCTCTCTACCAAGAAGTTCCTTCATTTTTAAAATTCAAAATTCTAAACCTCGAATTAAAAATAAAATAATATACATCTATAGTTCCTCGAATTTAACATTCCTTTCATTACAAACTTAATTTACCACAAGTCCACAATCTTCCACTAAATATATATATGTACACCAAATATATATATATATATATATGTACTTCCTCTGTTTTATTTTACTTGATCCTTATACTAAAAATAAATTTTCTTTTCATTTATTTATTTTAGTAAATCAAGAGAGTTTTATAAAAAAAAAAATCATATTAAACTTGGACTGCTACGGAAAATACCATCGAATTTCAAAATAGCACGATCTAATTAGAAAATTTCACCTAATTGAGCACAATATCAAATAATTATATAAAATAGTAGCAGTTAAATTTAAATTTTTTTAGTAAAATATATATCACTAATAAAGTTTTCAAAAAATTTGTACTAAATTATCATGGATCAAATAAAATGAAAAATAGAATTGTCTAGTGTTGTATTACCCTAGTAACTTATACAATGAAAGAAAAATTGGTGGGATGATCCAGAAATGATGGTGGGGTATTACTTTTTGAATACTATATATAATGTTGGCGGTGTTTCATTTACCTAGTTGAATACTACAACTAATTATAGTGGCCTCCTTTTTAAATTTCTTTGTTTGAATCATGATTGTATGGGCAGGGTCACTAGTTAGCTAGATAGCTAGGGTCACTTTCACAAAAGCATCCTATGCAATACAAATTTTGTATGAGAACTCCTCAAAACACATTTGAACATGTAATAACCCATATCACCTAGTTGTTCTATGATTGATCAGTCCATCCTGTACATCGCTTTTTTTCCACTTTATTTTATATAGTAATTGGAAAAAGACTTCGATTTTGAATACTAACCTCATGTTTGTTAATACTCTCTTCTGATCATTACAAATATATCCTTTACGTAACTTCGTACGCTGACCTCATATATACATATACATAAGTTAATTACACTATCAAATTAAGGTACTTACAGAAATAAGTAACTTTTCATAGATAGTCAATCTGATATAATATATTAAAAAATAGAATAAATAATCTGTATAGGATGTTAAAATATATTGACAGTGCAAGAAATTTTTATTTTATTATTGTATGTAAGTTAAGTCCAATTGCTCTAACAGAGCAACAACGAGCTGAAAAATTGGGTCAATGGTACAACTGATTTGCCATAAGATTAGTTCATAAGAAGATTATCCAATATTTCTAGAAGGTTAAAACAACATACAACAACAATAACATATAACATTTATAGTACCAAATGAAATCTCAAGAATGGAGTTTAAAGCAACATAAACTCTAATTAAAAATATAACCTTAGTCATGGTTCATATGTGATCAAAGTACTGTAAAAGGAAAGTAGTACGTGTATAGGAAACAAATCAAAGAGGGGTACCTAAATTTATATTAATTATTGTTTATTCATCATTATTTTATAATCACGTAATGGGAATTTAATTCGTGTTTGACTAATTTAATTCTTCTAGCATTACATAACCTACATTTCTGGAGCAAGCGAACCATCCTATTGGGAAATATAGGTGGGGGTTATACAACTTGTCAAAATTAAAGTAAGGAATATATATATATGCAGACATGTCTTTAATTTCTTCTTTTGTCCTTTTCTTAGAAACAACACAAAAAGAGACGTAAAGGGTTGAATAAGGAGTAGTTAATTAGTTAACCAAATAAGTAAGCTTTGATTTGCAGTAATGATCTGGTGGGATATTCTGGCCTTTAAATTTCTTGGCTTAAAGTCATTACACAAGTTTATTGAATGCAACTTAAACCTAACCCCCATTAATTAGAAGGACAAGTTCTAACTTGCTAAAGGGTTAATTTGCTTTTTCTTTAGATTACTTTCTAACTAAACTATAAGATTAGAAGCATATATGTAAGCTGCAGGAAATTAAACTGTCTAATTTCATCCCCTTCTTTTTTCCCCGCCAAGTGTTTGATATCTGCATTGGTGTATGACTAATTAAGATTCACGCATTGCAGGGTCCATTTTTAAGGGGTGACGCTCTCAACAAGAACTTTTTCTATATTGAAGGCTCGAGCTCAAGACCTTTGATTAAGAATGAATGAATTTTAATCATCCCACCATAATCAATGTTGATAGTTATCGCGACGACATGTTTTTTATATTATTATTATTTCTATAGTATATGTAAGAATTATGTGGAGAAAATTATATTTACATATATATGAAGAAAAAAAAAAGCTTGTAACTTTTGTGGCAAATTGCGAACGTACATAGTTGTAAAATTTGGATAAAGGGTTAATCAAAGTGATCAATCAATTAAAGTTTTAAGTCTTTTTAAAAATATACTTCTTCCTGAAAATGAAAAAGATATTATTTGTAAATCCATAACTCAAGTTGAATAACTTTCAAATAGTTCAAAGAAAAATCCTTGGCAATTTTATTTATTTAGTGATTTTATTGAACTAATTTTTATCATATTGAAACTGAACCTCATTGTGAGAAGAGGGAAGCAGGATTATAAATACAATCCAATTTGGAATCGTTGATTAACCCCAGCCCTATGATCATTCTCTTAGCCCACTCTCACTAGTTATTATTGTTACTTATCATAATAAATACAACAAATTAATATGGTGTTTCTATTTAATTAAAAAAATCTAAATTAAACTACAATTCTAACATCTTAATTTCATCCATATCTAACATTTTAATTTTATTAATAGAAAATTTACTGGATTTTCTATATATCTTCACTAGCATGTCCTTCTAACAACTGGCATTTATCATAATGTTGTGGTGATGGTAAGAAATCATAGTATATAATTTGTAGCAAGATAAATAAATAATATTTCATTCACACACAAAAAAACTACTAGCCCTTAAAGTTGATACCTTTCAATAAACTTCTAAATTGGCGGCCACCCATCGTCATTATTTTCCAAAAGTACCCGTAACCTATCCAAACTTTAAACCGAAAGTCTCACAGTACGCACTATGTTCCCTCTTCTTCTAGAACTATAATTCCTCCAATTCTAATACGTGCAACATTTTCGTCAAAAGAATACCAAGGATGCACATTATGGAATGATGTAGTGGATAATGTATTTTTTTCCTATTACCAAAGAGAATCCAAATGAGGGCCCTATAAATTATAATTACCAAAAAAAAATAAAAAATCACGAAGATAAATATTTATAAATATGAAAGAAAAACTGCCTCTCCATTCCTACTTTTAAAGGATAAGATCGATATACATTCTATTATTTTCGAATGTTACTTATATTAGGTAAAGAACTATGCATGAGGTTTGAAGAAAGATCGGATCACAAGAAATTGTATTAGATATATTATTTTTATTGTTTGATAAAAAGAGAGTGGTAAGAAGAATTGAGAAGGGGCAAGGAAAGAAAGAAAAGAAAAAAGCCATTAAGCGTGCAAGCAAATTGGAGTTTGTTAGGTGAAAAAATTGAGAAAGGAAAAACTCTATCCACTTGCCAAGTTAATAATATTGTCAGTATCTTAATCATAAACTTAGACACTAATTTAGTTTGAAAATCTAGTACCCACAAAAATAAAGAACCAACTTTACCAATTCAAGAATATGAACATGCACCACCTAATTAATTGAAATTAAACACAAAACAAAACACAAAACACTTATCTATCAATTGTTGGTATCTATCAATTTATAGAAAACTTGAATGAGTAAATTAAAAATCCCATCCACCCACTAATACTATTTCCTTCTAGTGCATTTCCACCATTTCATTAATTTATTTAATTAAACAAATAGAAAAAAGAGGCCACCCGTCACTATGCGACAAAAGCGCGTATTTTCTATACTATGGGCCCTTCCTATTAGACTTTAATTCCTCTTCCAAAAGTCTTCTGAATATTTCTAGAACCTCTTAGTACTACTATTAAATTTGCTATTCCCATTCTTTTTTCTCTTCCATTTCCTTCTACTAGCACTAATATTTCTTTTATACACCTAGTCTTCAATTTTCAAGAAGAAAGAGAGAGAGAGAGGAAAAAAAAAAGCGGAAAATTCAAGTTTTTTAGAGAAATACAGATATAGTTATGGTCGTGTTGTTCTTGGTGAAGATTGGCAAAGTTGTAGCCAATGGAAGATTCTAAGATCATCATTAATCGTCCCCAAAATAATCTTGTTCATTCTATAGTCTTTCTTTTCGGTTTCTATTGTTGGGATTGGGAATTCCTCACTGCCCTTTTGCTTTTCAGTTACTGCTCCTTCTAATTTTCCTTAGGATCTTGTCAATTAAAATTACAGCTAACTCATAATAAGACCAAAATCTCCAAAGGGGGATTTTTCCAAAATTTCCATAAATTGATAGATTTAGAGTAACATTAGATAAGAAAAACAGGGGATGTCGCAAAGGACAGCGCCGGCGCCGTTTCTGTTGAAGACGTATCAGTTGGTGGATGATGCAGGCACTGAAGATGTGATATCGTGGAATGAAAATGGCACAACGTTTGTGGTGTGGAAAACTGCTGAATTTGCAAAGGATTTGTTGCCTAAGTACTTCAAGCACAATAATTTCTCCAGCTTTGTTCGTCAGCTTAACACCTATGTACGTGCCTATGCCCCTCCTCTTTTTATATAAGTGATTATTAAATTCTTGATTGTGTTTTCTTGTGTATGATATAAGCCAATAATTTTGTTTCAATTGTTTAGTTTAAGTTCACAATTCCTTTATGAAAAGAAGATATGGTTGCTTCTAAAAATGGAATATTTGCTTGCTCCAGAATTCTTAATTCTTATGTTTAGACAATAGATAACCATTTGACACACGGAACATATAGTTTTGTATTCTTTCTGGATGGCACTTTCTAGTGATCTTCTCCGTGGGAGTTGAAATTATTGTCATATTCTGTAACACATCAGATATGTTCTTTATTTACTACAGTACTATTTTTTGCTCTTCCTCTTTCTTAGGAATAACACGATATTGTGCAACCTTTCGAGGACAGAAAGAGCCATATCACCTCTTTCATCTCGTATTTATGCTTGAGATAATAATGTATAGATATATAATTATATATTATCCCTCCATTTAAAAAAGAACGACTTAGGAAAATAAAGAAAGAAGATATTTGTATTTTGTGGTCCTAAATTAAAGTTATATAAATGTATCAAAATGTCTTTTAATTTTGTGGTTTTAAATATGCCATGTAAAAAGTTGAAATTAAAGTATTAACAAAAAGGAAAGAGTCGTTCTTTTTCAAATAGATTAAAAAAGAAAGTAGATCATTTTTTTAAAACGGAGGGAGTACAAGGACGGATTTAGAGGGGTAGGTGGGGGTTTTTGGGAACTCAGTAACTTTCTTGCGGGTCTTGTATTTATATTGAGAAATCTAATAAATATATAAGAATTATAGATTGAAAGTTCATAAATGAAGTGTGTCATTAGTCTAGTGGTGGAGAAGTTGCTTGTTAAAGTTTTGTAGGCTTCTTGGTTGTGGGTTCTAACTCCATCAACCACTATATTTGATTTTTATTTTGCTTAAGAATCCACAAACTTTAAATCCTAGATCCGCCTCTGAGGGAGTATATTGTATCTACCCCGTCTTTCCATTTTACTGATCCTTATACTAAAACAAATACTTTTTACTTTTTTATCTTTTGATAAATCAAGAGAAATTTATTATTTTTTTCAATATATTACTCTTATAAATAAATAATTATATAAAGTAGTACTACTTTTCCTATATTAAATGATTTGTCGTTTTAGAAGTTTAATATAAAATTAATTATTTTTCATTTTATTGTTAGTAAATAATTATTTTTTAAGACTATCGGCACCTTAATAAAGTAAATATTTTATAAAGAGAGATCATTTTAAAATATAAATGAGAATAAAATAGTAAAAGAAGATCTCTTCTAATTAATATTTTTTTAATTTTATTTTTTAAAAATATAATTAATATAATTAAATATATTCTTATTAATATTTGTTTAAGGGAGTGTTAAGTTACCATGGACAAGTTAAGATTAGAGGGGAGAGTAACAGTTTGACGTGAATTTCTGAGTGCAATTTTTTTTTTTTTTTTTTACGCGGGGGTTGGTGACAGGGATATAAGGTGAGATTTTTGAGGTAGGAAAATTCTGGAAGCAGTGCCGTGAGTGAATAATCTTTTATGGATTTTTGACATGTCATCATCATACATATCCATAGAAGGTGACAAAAGCCAATTGGAAACGTGGATCACGATTATGTGTCCCTATCACAACCTTCTCTTGTTAGTGAAACTTGTCCTACTCCTAGCTGGACTTTGTTTTGCTCATAAATAAAACTATGAGAATTTACGAAATTGATTATTATTTCCAATCAAATATTATTCAATGGCTACTTATATTTTTCAATTTTCCAATTTAACGGCGGAGGAAAATAAAGACGAATCTTCCTAACTACCTTGTGGACGGAGGAAGGAAGTTTCTTATTAGGCCTAATATGACAAACTATTATGATGATGGTCAATTTTAGCAGTACTGCTTTCGCGTAAGTTGGGCTATTAAAGTCATACCAAACTTCCTAAAGTGATTTAGTCTATTTTTAGGCCTTTGGATGGATCATAGATGTCTTTTACCTTAGTCTAATCCTCTAGAACTAGAAGCAAAAAAGCTAATGGTTTTAAATTATTAATAATATAAAATTTTATAATATAATGAGGAGTTGAACTTGAATCATACTCCAAAAAGCTATTGTTATGGGTTTCCTTGCCCTTCCTTTTTGTTAATTTTGAGTGCTACATGTTTTTTACTCATGATCTTGTATGTACCCAAAAATAATGAAAAACATCACATCCATGATATAATCTATTTCTCCAACTTGATAGAAATTTAATCGCTCACCCAAAACATCAGTCTTTTTTATTAAAGTAGTGTTGGTGAATGGGAACATCTCAATGTCTTAGCGTAGCTTATATGCAATTTATTAAAAATTTATTGACAAGATTAATATTGAGATCGCCTATAACATTGTGACTGTTATTTGGTCATGAAAACTTATCTTATATTATTCACGTTCGTTGCACAGGGTTTTCGAAAGATTGTGCCGGATAAGTGGGAATTCGCCAACGAGAACTTCAAAAGAGGACAGAAGGAGCTCCTCACAGCAATACGCCGTCGGAAGACCGTGACATCAACCCCAGCCGTTGGAAAGTCTGTGGCAGCCGGGACTTCAGCATATCCGGACAATTCGGGGGATGAGATAGGTTCAAGTTCAACCTCGTCCCCCGACTCCAAGAACCCGGGATCCGTGGAAACCCCGGGAAAGTTGTCGGCACAATTCACGGACTTGTCGGACGAGAATGAGAAGCTAAAGAAAGACAACCAAATGCTGAGCTCAGAGCTGGTACTGGCGAAGAAACAATGCGACGAATTGGTTGCTTTCTTGAGCCAGTATGTGAAGGTTGCACCCGATATGATCAACCGTATCATGAGCCAAGGAACCCCATCGGGGTCCAGCCTTGAAGAGTTGGTCAAGGAGGTTGGTGGTGTTAAAGATTTAGAAGAACAGGGTAGTTATAATGACGATGATCAAGAAGCCGATGATGACGAAAAGGGTGATACTCTGAAACTATTTGGTGTGTTATTGAAAGAAAAGAAGAAGAAAAGGGGTCTAGATGACCACAATGATTTTTGCGGGGCACGCGGTAAAATGATGAAATCTGTGGACTATAATGCCCCTTGGATGAAAATGTCTTCGGCAGCTGGAGAGAAGAGCAGCAAGGTTTGTAACTGAGGTGAATTTCATGTGTTAAAAGGTGGGGCAGTACCGAGCAGAGCAGAGTAATTATAGCTTCTCCCTTTTGATTTAGTAAAATTTCATTTGGATTTACAAAGTTTGATGTTGGTATGAATAAATAGAGAATTTAATTAGTATGAGTAGATTTGGGGCTAGATTACTGCTAAGAGTAGTAACTCAACCCCCAACTAGAAATATATACATGTCAAGTCTGATGCCCACTGCCGCTGCCCGAAAGGCTGGTTTGTGTAGTCGAAACTCCTCCTCTTAATAATAATAATAATAATAATGGTTTTTGATTTACGACTTTGGTTTCATATGTATTTAAAGGTCCTGCATTTTTTTCATTTTACTCGAGTCCAGTGTCTTTTGAAAATAGCTTTCCTGTGTCTTCCATTGCAAAGCAGGAATAGGATTTGCATACATATCAAATTTGTGTATCATCTATCGAGATTATATTGCAATTTCAATTTGGAGTCTTGTCATGGTCTTAATGAGCATCATGATAAGTATGTGGCGCGGTCGGAGTCT
This sequence comes from Capsicum rhomboideum, assembly GCA_031232105.1. Lineage (NCBI taxonomy): Eukaryota > Viridiplantae > Streptophyta > Magnoliopsida > Solanales > Solanaceae > Capsicum > Capsicum rhomboideum. Next base: position 87,767,759 of record CP124717.1, read on the forward strand.
TACCTTTTCAATGTGCAACTGTAACTCTGTAAGTTGATGTCATAATGGATTGTGGTTCGACTTGAACATGGCCACAAGTGGACCTTTGAACACTACTAAGTACTAGCCTCTTCTCTCCATCAGCTATTGTGGTTTCCTACTCTCCTCTAATTATCCATACCCATAAATAAAACAAAAGCAATTCCGAGTAATCATTCGAAAATATGCTTTTTTATATACTTGACTCTTCTCTAAATTATATTTTCTTTGTGTTACCTGTGCATTTGTTATACATAGAGTATACACCGGAGAGAATTATAATCTATTGTAATTTACTAATTTAAATAGCCTAATTTTTAGTTCTTGTTCTTTAATAATCGAACTTATGCTTAGTGGATATAAATTTTTTAGAGACTAAAGTAATGTTCAGAGATAACTCGCAAATTATTATAATTCAAAGTATCACCATAAAACAGGAGCAATATGCGAGGTGGCTAAAAATAACAAGGATAGGTGTGATATGGCAAAGGTCAAGAAAATTATTTCTGATATGCCAAGATACAAAAGAAAAAGGGAAAAGGACAAAAAGAGCCACTCGGTGCAAAATATTGTCACCGGTGGCCAAGCAATTTCATTACCCATTTTTTGGTCTTTTTGGCCATTTTGCCACTTCTGCCTCTTTATCTTGTTTTGTTTTTTTGTCTCTTTTTTTTTTCAAAAAAATAAATAAATCGTTCTCTTTGTTTTTTATTTGCTACATCTTTTTTCATGTTTTTTTTGTTGCAGCTCCTTTTTTCAAGAGAAAAAAAAATATTATTTTAAATTATTGCTCTTTTTTAATAATTAAATATAAATTTGTAATATTGTAACTAATATTTTTTTTAATCAATCAAATACAAAACGAGTTTATTTTTATTTGTCATATAAAAATAACATATAACGAGTTTATTTTTATTTGTCATATAAAAATAACATATTTTATACAAAAATTATACAATTTCTATACACATCTTATACAGTTTCTATATATATTTCATACAGATACATATTTTATACAGTAATTATACAATTTCTATACACATTCTATACAACTTTTAGCTGCAATAATTATTTAGATACATATTTTATACAATAATTATACAATTTCTACACACATCTTATATAGTTTTTATACATATACACATTTTATTCAATAACTATACAGTTTCTACACGCATTCTATACATTTTTTATATGTATCTCATACAGATACACATTTTATATAATAACTATACAGTTTCTATATACATTCTATATCGTTTCTAGAAATGGCTGGTGGGTAGAATTAAAATATGGAAATAACATAAATATACACCTTAACTTATCATATTTACACAAATCATCACCCTTACAAAGTAATTACAAAAATTTCAACTATCAGTTATGTATTTCAATGGAATGTATCGTGAACTAATTATGTATCACTGTGTATATCAGTGTGAGTTTTGTTTAAAAGATATATACACTATGTATATCTTTGAATGATTACAGTGTGAGTAATTATGTATCTTAACAGAATGTATAATGAAATTTTCTGTAAGTGTGTAAAATGTCGGAATTTTCTGTAATTAGGCATCAAACTGTCAGGATTTATGTTGTTTACCCTTAAAATAATCGAGTGGCTACCCCATGGTATAACTTTGAAAATGACCATTTTGATGAAATTTATTTAGCCTAATGGACATGTGGTGTCCTTTTCTCAAAGAAAATCCAACTACTACTTGTAAGAAGGCCCATTGGGCTTAGTTACGAATACTCGGGTCTATTAAATAGCAAAGGTGATCCTTGTCTCTGGCGTCTCTTCTGTTTGCTTTCCATCTGACAAAAGAGAGATAGCGATTGGGACAGCGACACAGATTTTTCTCCATATAAATTAATCATGGTATGTGTTCTTTTTATTTCAAAATAAAAATATGATTTTGGCTTCTTTTGCTACACCTTTTTTTTCCATTGATGTGATGTTTTATTATGATTAATTGTTTTCTTATTGTAACCTAATTAGAAAAATTGCGTGATAATGTATGTGGCTGTGTTCTTCCTGGATCTCCCAAATTTTGCAATTGAATACTCATCAATCTTTAACACTATATTCTCTATGTTTGCTGATAAAAAAACAAAGACCCCAAAATAAAATTAAAAGAAATGTAGATGAAGAAAGGCAACAACAACGACATTCCACAAGTGGGGTTTGGGGAGGGTAGATTGTATGCATACCTTATCTATACCTCGTGAAGCTAGAGAGACTGTTTTCAAAAGACCCTCCACTCAAGTAAAGATGCATAAAGGCCAATTACTCATTTAGGAGTCGTTTAGTAGGATGTATAAGAATAGTGCATAGTATGGTGTATTAGTAATGCTTGTATTAGTTATGCTTGCATTTTTCTTATGCAGTGTTTGGTTTGGTGTATTAAAATTAACATGAATTTCATAATTTCAAAAAATAAATTATTCATTTTACAAAAATACCCTCCATAAATATGATGGAAAGGACGTGGAAAAGATTTTGAGGGACAATTGTAACTTTAAACATATTAATGCATGCATTAGAATCCATTGTATTACTAATACCATGGATTGTCATGTATTAGTAATACACTTCTTAATACAAAATAGAGTGTATAGCTAATACAAACATTAGTAATATATAAGATGAAAAAGTGTACTAAACAAGGTATTAGTAATACATAAAGCTAATGCATGCATTATTTTTCTTAATACACTCTACCAAACGACCGCTTAGAGGGAAGATAAGAAAACAAAAAGTATGATTTTTAATGATTATTGGTGATGTTGTGTCTTCATTTGATATTTGGAATAGTTTAGATGGAACTATGCTATGAAATAGTAACGTTTCGTTGTAGGATATTTCAGTGCAACTAGCCTCTGCAAATATCTGTTGCTTGTTCTGGTCAATAATAACGTAGTTATTGACCAAGAACATCTTTTAACCAGTTTAGATTGAACAAAATCTGACATGTTCAGGTCAATTTGTCTTACTATAGTGAAGACTTTTTCTTATGAGATTATGACTTGGCAATTGATGCATTAAAGAGAACTTAGTCCCTACATTGACAGTTTGACACTATACAATACTCTCTTGTAACTTTTCTGATTGCTATTTAAATTTCTTTTTCCTCATTAGTTAAAGACTCTTCCCCGGCAAGGTTTACACATAAGGTCAGTTGCTTTCTTTATGTCACTTGCCTTTTGGTTCGGGTTCGCCCTAGGGATTTGGTTAAACCACTTGAGTTCTTTTTCTAGTATTGAAGGCGGTCAACGTATTAGTCATTCTTTCCCCATTAGACTTGTCGTTTTCCTTCTCTCTTCTTTTTTCAGTAGATGAAATTAGGATTAGGATGAAAGGTATTATCTCAACACTTCTTTTCTCTTTGCTGGCTTGCTCTTTCAAAATTTTTTTGGGCCTGGAGTAATGCAATTGGGAGAGCCTCGGGGGCTTTTCGATCTAGTGGTAAGATCACAACATGTGAATTAGTGGAGGTGCCAAAAGCTTGTTCTGACACCACGATTATCAAAAATAAAAATTAGGAATAGTTGAGATGGGATTATGCCATGAATAACATTATGTTGTAGGATATTTCAGTGAAACTAGCCTCTGCATATATCTGTTTCTTGATATTTTGCTTGTTAGGGTCAATATTGCAGACCATTAACATCCTTTGATCAGTTTATATTGACCAAAATCTGATATATTCTGGTCAGTTTTCTTACTATAGTGCAGACTTTTTCTTATGGATAATGACTTGGCAGTTGATGCATTAAAGAGAACTTTGTCCCTACATTGATACTATACAATACGCTCTTGTAACATTGCTGATTTCTATCTCAATTTCTTTGTTGTTGTTTGATAAAGACTCTCCCCTGGCAAAGTTTATACATAGGGTCAGCTGCTTTCTTTATGTCGCTTGCCCTATCTGTCTAGCTTCTTTTGGTTGGGTTCTACCATAGGGATTTGGTTAAATCAATTGGGCTCTTTTTCTTACTGTTGAAGGCAGTTAATGTATTAGCCATTCTGTCCCCGTTAGACTTGTCTTTTTCCTTCTATCTTCTTTTTTCAGTACATGAGATTAAGATGAAGGTATTATCTCAACGCTTCTTTTCTCCTCTGGCTTGCTCTTTCAAATAAAATTTTGGCCCGTAGAAATGTAATTGGAAGAGCCTTGGGGGCTTTGGTGTAGTGGTAAGATCACAACACCTGATATGTGGATTAGGCGCATGTCAAGGGTTCAAACTCTTCAGCAGGAAAAAAAGTACTATTTAAGGAAAGAAAGGTAGAGGGACTGGCCCATTACCCTTTCGAGTTTCTTCCCTGAGATGGTATATTTAGATGGAAAGCTTTATGCTGTGGGCAATATTATTGTGCATTGATGGATGACTTAATGGAAGATGCAAATGTGTTAATGTAGTTTTACCTGCATAACTTACCCTTATTATGGTTTATTACATTTCAAACTAAAGTGAAATCTCATTTCATAGTCTATTTTTTCTTTTACTTGTGAACAAACTGTATTTGGTTTACCTGTATACCTCATCATCAGCCGACCGTAACTAGAAAGATCTCAAGAAGGGAGACCAGAAGTCGTCACCCTGGACTGACGCAGCAGAAAAGGCAAGAGATCAAAGAAGCATTTGAGCTCTTTGACACCGATGGCTCTGGTACCGAAAGTGTTTCTATCCCAATACATTTTTCTTTGTGTGTTTAACAGATCCTTGCTCGCGTGCTCTTTAACGTGGTATTTATTTCTTGATTGCTACTGTTCAGGAACTATTGACGCAAGTGAGCTGAATGTTGCTATGAGGTTTGGTAATTTATTTTCTGAAGTTAAATAAATCTATGTCTAATGTGCAGTTATGTTCTAACTTAACTACTATTGCAGGGCCCTTGGATTTGAAATGACAGGGGAGGTAATTTGAAATCTTGTTTATGCCACCCGATTTATTTGTTGTAACTATTGGATCATGATCTTTTACCTATCCGTTTTGTGGCATGATTAATTAAGTTGCATGTCAAACTTTTTTGTTGTCAGCAAGTTGAGCAAATGATTGCTGATGTGGATAAGGATGGTAGTGGTGCAATCGATTTTGATGAATTTGTACACATGATGACTGCTAAAATAGGGGAGAGGGACACCAAAGAGGAGCTCGCGAAAGCTTTCAACTTACTAGATCAAGATAAAAATGTATGTCCCCGTTATCCACAGAGTTTTGAATCATGCTCCACCAAATCCTTATAATAATGTATCTTGAGAGTGCAGGGGAAAATATCTGCTGCTGATATTCAGCAAATTGCCAAGGAGTTAGGTGAAAATTTCACCGCGAGAGAAATACAAGAGATGATAGAGGTAGCAGATCGTGATGGTAAGTTGTTTTCTCTCATGCTTCTATATTCCTCTTCTATTGTCATTCTTCCTTATTCTATTTTGCACGCTTACTTAAGTATGGGCATAAATTTACCTATCTCAGCAGTGACGGAGTAAGGATTTTTATTAAAGGTGTTCAAAATATGAAGAAGTTAAAGGGGATTCAACATTTACTATATATATATATATATATATATATATATATATATATACATAAAAAAATAACTTTAGCCATATATAAAGTGTAATTTTCCATCAAAGGGAGTTCGGATGAACCACTTGGCCGTACCTATCTCCACGCCTGCCTATCCGAATCTTTTTTACCCTGTTTAATATGCATTAGATGGTCTCTTCAATAAGGATACTGATCTAGACTTTTTGGTTTTCTTATATAGGTGATGGAGAAGTAAACTCAGAAGAGTTTATGAGGATGATGAGGAAAACTAGCTTCGCAAACTAGTAGTACAAAAATAACTATTTTTACAAGTTGTTTGTCCTTCTCGTTTTCCCTTCTCCTCTATCTCTCTGCTCTGTTATATATTTTATATACACGTATATATACACAGTTTTTTTAATTCCAACTGAATAAATGAAAGAAAACAAATATTATTGACAATTAAAGGTAGAGAAAACATCAGAAAAGTTTTTTTATGTAATGGACATGCAATTCTGAAGAAGAGATGCACGGCAAGTGAAGTCAAAGTGAAATTAGACGTGATTGCATGCTTTAAACAATTTAGATATCTAGACTTAAATTTCAAGAGAGTAGTATAACAAATGAGATATTGCATACAGAATTAAAAACTTGATAATTGAAATGGAGAACTGTTGATACTATGACAAAAGGTAGAGGTGTACATAGGTCGGGTTGGTTTGGTTTTTTACTAAAAAAAAAAACCAAATCAATCATGTCGGTTTATTAAATCTATAAATCAAATCAAACCAACGTAAAATCGGTTTTTTCGATTTCGGTTTTTTCGATTTTTTCGGTTTTTTTTCATAATCTTTAGTTTTTACAATTATATTGTGATTGTAGACAAGATCAAGTATATTTTCACTCATGTGCTAGTGGAAAACCACAATTATGAAAAACGGGGAGTGAAAAGCAGGAGCGGAGAACTCTCCGAAAACTAAAAAGTAAAAGATGAAAAGTGACTGAAGAGTGAAAAGTTTTAGGTTTTAAGTTTATATTGGGTTTCGGATCATTTGGTTATCAATTATGGATAAATGTTACAATTTAAAGGCTCAAATTTAAATATATATCTACATCTACTTTCTAAATAATAAAAATTAATAAAATTAATTTAAAAAGTATTTAAAAAATAGATTATAATTAATATTTTTTATGTATAAAAAGTTAAAATTATATGTATATATTATGTCGGTTTAGTTTGGGTTCGATTTGACTTTTCTTTGGTTAACACCAAACCAAATAAAAAATGGTCGATTTTTTTTTTCTAACGCCAAACCAATCAAACCAAACCACAAGTCGATTTTTTTTCTCGGTTTGATTTGGTTCGTCGGTTTGATTTGACTTAGCGGTTTGATCTGTACACCCCTAATAAAAGGTTAAAGGATACTGACCAAAGTCAAATACAAATTCTGCATTATAGTTATAAGGCCATCAACATTATACTGGAAAGAAGCCACGTGATTCTAAGGTATTTTTGATGGTATTATATTTATTTTGTTTGTGTGTTAAAAAAACTAGTATGCTTTAGAAATATTATACTCCGTGAATATCATCATATAAGATTAATACCATTATTTGTGAAGAATGCTATTCGTCATGTGTTAAGAAATTCATCAATTTAAATTTCATAATTCATAAAATAAAAACTCTGGTTCGGTATCTAACAGTAGTAACTACTACCACTATAGGTAAAAAAAAAACTTCGGTAGTTGGTGAACTCTAGTTGAGGCTTTTAGGCTTCCTTCCAGAACCTTCGAGGATGACATGTTTGTGATTCATAAAATACAAGAATGTTGCGGTGTCACGTGCATATTTGAAGTAATTTAATTAGTTTTCAAAATTATAAATCTTTATTTTTTATGAAGTACCTATTACTTTATTTTTTAAAAATATGTATTTTCTCCATCTCAATTTATATGATGCAGCTTGATTTATTGACACATAGTATAAGAAATCTATGAATATTTTTCAATATTTCAAAATTACCTTAAAAAAGTACATCTTTGTGGACTTTTTGTCACATAAACGAGATCCCACAAGGGTAAAATGTTAATAGCTATTGACATTAAATATTTGCTAGTACATAAGAAAATGTCATTTATTGAGACTGACTAAAATAAAAAATGTGTCATATAAATTGAGACAAAGAAGTATATGAGTTTAAATTCTTGAATACATTGATAACTTCAGAAACGTATTAATAAATTTTACTTAGACGATTGAACTATACCATATTATTCTTAAAAATAAAAGTATGTTTTAAAGATATAATATCCATCAAATTTCATCATATAAGATTAATCAAGATTATTTGTGAAGAAAATATCTGTCATACTCCCTCCGTTCAGATTTACTTATCACATATTGACTTGACACAACTATTAAGAAAATAATGATTGGCATAGTGACTTTACCATATTACTCCTATTAATTGATGTTTAGTAATAGATATTGAAAATAATTTGGAGAATAAGTAATTAATGCTAAGGATAAAACATGTTATTTTTTTTTGGGTCTTTTCTTGATTTTTCAAAAATAACAAATAAAAATAAAAATCAAATTAAAAAAATAATGACAAGTAAATCCGAACGGAGGGAATATATACTTAAACAAATTTATCAAACCTGTACACAAATTAATCAACAGTTACCACTGCCAGGTAAAGGAAACTTCTTTTAGTGAGAGAAACTCTAATAGATGTTTTTATATTTCCTTCCAGAACCTTCAGGATGACATTTTCTAATTCCTAAACACGAGATGTTGCGGTGTCAAGTGCATATTTGCCTACAAGGAATCACATGCAATTTAGGGGTGTTCATGATTTGGTTAAAAATCAGACCAAATCACAAACAAAACCACACGGACTAAAAAGATCGATATTTGATTTGATTTAATTTTAAATTTTAAAAATCGATAATATTTGATTTGATTATGATTCTTCTAAGAAAAAATTGAAAAAAAGAATCAAATTGAATCGACAAATTATATATATAAATTTTATAATTATTTAAATATATAATATTAGTTTTTCATAAATAATTATGAATATTTTATATCTTTTAATCATTAATTTGATTTTAGTCTCCTTATTTCACATGTACTACAACACATTTAAATAATTTTCATGGTTTGATTTGAATATATAATATTAATTTTTCATAAGTGATACTTATCTAATTGTATATATGTGTGTGGTGTACTGTTAGTTTTTAATTTCTTTGCTAAGACATTCATCTACTCTTTAATGGCTTGCCCCTTTGATTTTTTAAGAATTGACCATTCTATTTAAAGATCTATATTGTTTCTATGGATGTTAGACATGTGAAGTGAAAGAGCTTCTACAGTGATACAAAAGTGAAAGAGCTTTTACAGTGATATAACTTACGCACACTAAAATTTTAAAATAGTGCTGAAAAATAATAGAAGATTTATATTAATTCATCTTGTGATAGTAGAGAGAAATATATTGATTTCTAACTTTCATTTGAAATAGTTGTCTCATGTCCCGTTGTTTTACTATTATTAATTTATCATTAGCTAATATAAATCGAAAAATCGAACTAAAACCGACAAGAACCAAATTGATGGTTTTTGTTTTATTTAATTTAGTTTGGTTTAAAAATTTTAAAAATCAATTTAATTGATTTAGTTATGATTTATCAAAAATCAATTCAAACCGAACCATGAACACTTCTGCATGCATGTACTGAGTTTTATGAGAAAACCACGTCAACTCAGCACAGCAGACGGAACTTCCCAAGTGTTACGTGGCCCAGCAACACCTTAGATGGAGGAACAACTGGCATACAGCCTTGCTTACCAAATACCAAGTGTGCATTGCTGTTACTGATTCAGCTGCTTACACAGTACTTACCATCACTATTCTAAAATTAGAATATAAAATTTAATTTTGGATCTGTAGGTACTTCCAAATGGAGGAAGCTCCTATATTTAGAAAGTTCCATATTCTTTCTAGAACCTACTAAGATTTTTTCCCTCCGTGAATAGAACCTACGAAGACTACATGTTACTTACTACTGAAAAAAACGAGACTACATGTTACTATGCTTTGGTGTCAAGTGGAAAGACCATTTTCACTACAAAGTAAACCACATGGACCAATTTTTCCCAACCACGTCAATTTTTGCTGACATAAGAACTCATGTAATCAGAGACGTCCCTTTAATGCCACGTGGCATACATCTGGGCCACGTCGTGTGCAGTTAGTGTTCCAGCTCACCTCAGCCACGCCCTTAAAACAGAATATTTGTGTATAATATAATACTAAATAGTAACTAGTATATAAATACGCACACAGCCACACACCTTATCCATGTCAATGTTTCATTAACAACAACAAATTTCAGGATAATCAACAATTTCTTTCTTATTTTAGAAAGTCTGAATGGTATCTGTCAAGATTCTCTAATTCAATAAATAAACTATACCCTTACCAACAAACTAACTCAAAACCAAGAACTTTACTACATGATGTCAGCTCTCCAGCATGTCGTCTCCGGAGCCGGCGATGGCCTGCCGGACTGCGAAGCAGGTCAGCTTCTGTGGGAAGTTCAAAATGCAAGTGTTGGTTCATCCACGTCAGCTAATTCCATTCCACGTAGGAGCATTGTGGACACTGTAGACGTTGGGAATTCTTTCCACGTGGAGTTGCAGAAGGGGAAGAAGAGGAGAAGGAGAAATACGAAGAAGGAATTTAGGGGAGTGAGACAAAGGCCATGGGGAAAATGGGCCGCAGAGATCCGCGACCCGCACCGAGCTCGACGAGTTTGGCTCGGCACTTTTATTTCTGCGGAGGATGCTGCTAGAGCTTATGACAAAAAAGCTATAGAATTTAGAGGTGAAAAGGCTAAAACCAACTTTCCTATTGAGGAATATATTGATGATGTAGTTACTAAGCAGAACAAATTACCAGTGGGAGTAGTGGAAGAAAAGAAAGAATTAGTACAAGTTGGAAATGTGGTGGATGCTGAGGTGGCAGTGGCTGTTAATGGTGAAAATAGTAGTAGTATCGAAAATTATGATGACTTTTGGGACACGTTGGAAGAAGATGGACTTGTCAAGTGGATCACACAGGATATGTTCTTTTGATCCTGTATTAATTCGATTTATGGTTTTTTGTCGTCTGAAAATATCTTTTTCTTTGCGTTTTGTTGTCGTTTTCTTCGTTTTTTCTTGAAGTTCTTTTGAGTAGTTAGTACGGAGTGGTAGGAAATATCTTGTAACTTTTGAGTACTGTATGAAGTGTTGAGGTTGCAATCATACATATATGAGTATATCTTTATGCAAAAAGGAAAGGACTCCAACAACAAAGGCGGCGCGATTTCTTTTTTACTACTATAATATATATATATATAGAGAGAGAGAGAGAGAGAGAAAAAAATTTGTTAAAACTGTTTTAAAATTTGCTATAACAACATAATAAAACAGTTCTCTTTTTTCTAATTTCTTAGATTTGATTGAACACGAGAAAGTTTTAAACATAAATTAACTATGCTTAAAAATGCATAAAAGTAGTACTCGTACTTTTCTAGTGAATTAATATATATAATTGAGTCAACTTTACGTAAAAAGGTCTCATTTGGATAAAGTGCCTGAGAGACTAGCGGATGGTGACATTTATGGGCCTTTTTCAGAACTAGAATTTTGCTGACCAGGAAAACGAGCATCGCAAACTAGTACAAAATCATATTGGGAAGTTTAAAGTCCGCAATTAAAATGGGCTGTCAATCTAAAAAAATGATATAAATATGTCATGAATATAAAAGGTGATATAAATAGGTTTAGTGTACTATTTTTATGCACTATCTATTTTTCTTCAACAACACAACGCTAACGATGTCAAAATTATAGAAAAGTAAATAATGCACAAATTTAGTGCATTGTCCATTTTTTTTTTCATATATAGTGCACTATTTTTGTACTCTATATAAAATATATATATATATATATATATATATATATATATATATATATATATATATATATATATATATATATATATATATATATATAATTATCCATTGATTTTTTTCTTTATAAAACTAAATTTGTGCTTTGTCCGATTTGTTTTACATAGTGCACTAAATTTGTGCCCTGTCTAATATTTTTTATATAATGGATAAAAAAATCACAGTAATCGACCGTTTTACAAATACCATTATATATAATCATCTAAGTTGGCATCGTCATGTGCCTCCACAACTCTAGGCTGCCAATAAATCCACATGCCAACAAAACAGTTATGCTCGTCAATAAAATTCTCATCAATTTTAGATCGGTTATCTTGCGTATAATGGTCAGATAGTCATAGAAGAAGCCTCTGAAACTTATTGTGAACGCTCGAACTGTCGTATCCCTCTGTCTGCTGGATGCCACTCTATGGCTTCTAAGCACAATATTGGCACCAGCATCTGCCACATCGGCTCACAGATTGTGCAACAAGAAGGTAAAGTATAAAGGATATCACGATAAAGTATTCATACAGACTAAATTAAAATAAAATAGTCAATGTAAAAGTAAGCATAAAGAAACAATAAATAGAATACAACTTCTGTTTTATGCTAGCTATTAAATATACTTTATTACTCAATTTATTTCCTATTATCCTTTAAAGTTTATCATGTAACATAGTTCCTAGAAAATAGTACTATTAAATTGAATATATTATTAGTTGAATATTTTTTGATTACTAAATAACTCTACAACTACAAGTGTCTATCTTAAAGTTTTCTATCTCTTTAGTATTATTTTAATAATTCAATTTTTTTGTTAGCTAACTTCAAGTGTTTTAATTTGTTAGCTGTCTTAAAGTTTTCTACCTCTTTTCATATTATTCACTTCACTTTGTAATTCTTATCAATACATCAATTTGCAGTTGTATTTAGTGGTAAAATTAATAGGTAACGTATGAGGAGTTTTTAGTTGCCTAAATGTCACTCCAACTTTTCATTTTCCCTTCCTAATGCAATAAAAAAAAACTTTTAAGTTTCCAGCAACACTAATTAGGAAATAAATTTAGACAGAGCACAAATTTAGTGCTCTTTATAAAATAAATCGAACAAAACATAAATTTAGTTCTATATAGAAAAAATAAATGGATAGTGCATAAATTTAGTGCACTATATATATTTTTTTATATAAAGCATAAAAGTAGTGCACTATATATATATAAAAAATAGATAGTGCACTACATTGGTGCTCTATTCACTTTTCTACAACTTTGACATCGTTGGCGTTGTGCCGTTAAAAAAAAAAAAACAATGCATAAAAGTAGTGCACTAAGCCTATTTATGTCACTTTTTATATCCATGAGTCATGACATATTTATGTCATTTTTTAAGATTGACGGTCCATTTTGATCCGGGACTCCGAAGTTTAAATAACTTTTCGACTCTTTTTTTTTTTTCCCTTAACTTTTCAACTTTAATTGAAGTTGCTTGTCCTTTTCTTTTTTCCTTTGTCCTCTTATCTTTCTGAACTGTCATGTATTGTATATGTAACACATATAAATAGTTCTTTTTCAACTGAATAAATGAAAGAAAACAAATACTATTGAAAATTAAAGGTAGTGGATTCTTTCATTCTCTCAGCTATATTTTTGCACATGACTGGAAATAAATAGACGATCGATCTCTTCCGCTAGGGAATTGAAATCATATTTAATATGGATGAACTTACTAACACAATATACCATAAATTGATCAAATGATATAGCATCAACCAAAAGCTCAAATTGGTACAGAAGAGATAGGAGTTTTATAATAAGTGAGGTAAGATTAATTAAAGATATAGTACACTACAAGGCATAATTAAGAAGAGACTGAAGTGACAATGTCACGCCCCAAACTGGTAGGGACGGACAAGAACCGTATACACTTACTTTACAAGCACTCTATGACATATACGAGATTATGGAATAATAACGAGCAGGATATCTAATATGAGCTGTATATATACATGAGGGAGTTATATTAACAAAAACTGTACAATACACTGTTGCATAACGTCCATGAAGCCTCTAGTCAGCCTAACACACTATCCTACGAATAACTAGTTGATAAAGGGCCTGACATACCTAACTAGAGACCTGTACATATAACCAAAAATACTAAACATAAACTGGCTCTAGAGAGATATGGAGCTCACCAAAAATATCAGCGAAAAATGGCAATAGAGCCTAACGTGGAATTCTACTATCCTGTGAAACTGAGCCTGCATCCATAGTATGTGACAATCTGGAGACGTCAGTACATATACAACATGTACTGGTATGAAAGCAGACAGAATAACAGTTGAACAAGTGCGGAAGCTCATATGAATTAAATACCAAATTGAAAGAAGTATGAGCATACAAGTAACACATATACGATATGAAACTGTAACCTATGTTCCAACCTTATTAGCTCGTCGTATAACGTCTAGGAGGCCATTCATTATAATATAGAGCCTATAAATTGCCTAAGTGATGTACTTAAACTATTAAACTATCTGTGGTACAAATAATCATAGGATGGCCTACCGAAGGCGATCTGAATCACATATAAGGCGTACGTCTCCCCAAATACATAAGACTATGATTTATACGTATAACTGCGTAGTCTGATACAACGTACGCCCCCCAGGGGCTCACTATGAGGGTCTGCCCGCAGGCCATATATGCCATACGTTGGCTCGAGTCAGGGGGAACCAGTGCATGACGTTCCAGCTGACTCCAAATACAAATAATGCCACAAAGGCGGGTACGCTCCAACGCTCAGGCTCACTATAATGGTCTAGTCTCAATCCTGTGCACAGAATCACGTCGAGCGCATATGCCAAGTAAAACATATGTACCCTCCCGTCATTAACGTTTATCAAATAATGCCTCAAAGGCCTATCACATGTGAATTATGGTAATGGTCATTAGCTACTACATACAAGTACAACTATGCTATGGATATTTACTTCCATTCGTAACATGTGACATATATATACCATGTGGCCTAAGAACTGCTAGTCAAGGAAATTACGATAATAGTGAATATTGTAAAGATTTGACATAAAGAGAGAAAAGTGGATGCTTATCGGTTTGATGGTAGGACGAGGGAATGATATATAAAACAATTGAAAGCCTACCTTCATATCCTATGAGAATTATATTGACGTTTATAAAAAGGAGCACATGACATAGGTGGTGCCTTAGTGGCGAGAAAAGGTTTAGCTTTACATACCTTAGTGCTTTACTAGCTATGATAATATTTCGGGCTCCGAATAATTCAACCCACGTAAGTATAGTCGTTATCCTTCCAATTACTAGTACCCGCTATCCGACAGGCAACCTATTAATTACAAGAATAACATACGTCCATCAATAATCCATATGTGCATTTAGTAATTTATTCCAATAAGCTTCACTTATATTCGAAATTAATCGAATTTCTTACTAAGAATCCAAAATGAATTCTTTAGTTTCCAACTTATAAAATCCAATATTAAGTCCACCCAATTGATAAGAATTTCCTAAAAAAAACTTCACTTCTATCAAAATTTCACTTTTTCCCCTTTCCTCAAGAACCCAAATTACAAGACCCACTTCAAGAACTAATACAAGGATTCAAATTAGATATCCCAAATACTTATCCATAATTAAATTCAAGAAAGAGTTAGAAAATCTACCTCTTGAAGTTCAAATTCCAACTATAAATTT